>MU179926.1:1462729-2925459 GCA_016808195.1 Cytospora chrysosperma | reverse complement strand
GGCTCAGCCGGACAGAGACCGCCATCTCGGTCGCACCACCACCCGGCGACAGGCGCGGGGAGAACATGACGTTGCGCGCCACGCCCATTGCATCCTGCAGGTTTCGCTCGATCTCGTTGAGGACGTCCTTGGAGGGACCACGGAGGAGCACGGTGCAAGCCTTGGGCTCGCTGCACTTGGTGAGGAAGGTGAAGTACTCGTCGCCGATCTTCTCGATCTCGAAGAGGCCGCACTTGGTGCCCACGTCCGTGTCCTGGATGTCCTCGACCCGGTTGACGATGGTTGCACCCGTTGCCCGTGCGATTCTGTTGTTGTCCGTCTTTCGCACGCGGCGCAGTGCGGTGACGTTGTCCTTCATCAGGTAGTGTTGTGCAAGGTCTGTCACAAGTTAGTGGTGTCGGCCCAGACATGGGACCCAGGATGGTGTAGAAAATAGACTGACCAGACACTCCCTTCTCTGTAATGACAAGGTCGGGCTTGACTGCCAAAATCGCATCGCACATGATCTTGACCTGCTCCTCCTCGATCTGCAATATCCGCTGCCAGTCCTCCTCCTTCGATATCTCGATGTTGGTCTGCGACTCGCCCTTCTTGTACTCCAGCGAGCAGTCCAGCAGGACGATTCTGGGGTTCTCGATTTTCCTCCGCATCTTGGGGTGTGTGATATCCTTGTTGAGCATAACACCGTCCAGGACTTTGCTGTCCTCGATCTCTCCACCGGGGACCTTCTCCACACGAGCGTATCGCTTGATGTCGACCTCGGTCTTGCCGTTGCCCGCCTCCCATGACACTGTCCGTACGGCCTTCAGGGCGAGGCTGCACATGAGGTCTGACCATCTTGAAACGAACTTAGTGCCGATGGACGAGGAAATTAGGCCATACATGGCCTTGTCATCATGGATATCGATCGGCAGAGAGACTTCTTCGATAATCTGGAGGGCGTCGGCGAGAGCGCGCTTGAAGGCGGAGATGATGACCACGGGGTGGATATTTCGCTCGAGTTGGGGCATCGACTGGGCGAGAATCTCACCAGCTGGCCACATCGTTAGCTCCCCGGGCATCTAGATCGAGGGTGGAGCGCCACGCAAGCTTACCAAGGATAATGACTGTTGTGGTTCCGTCTCCAACCTCCTCGTCCTGAGTCCTGCTGAGTTCGATCATGCTCTTTGCCGCGGGGTGCGACACCTCGATCTCACGAAGGATAGCGTGGCCGTCGTTGGTGAGGACGATACCTCCCATGGGGTCGAGGAGCATCTTCAACATGGCCTTGGGGCCGAGACATGATCGAATAATGTCGGCCACAATCTTGGCTGCAGTGATGTTGGACAGCTGGGCTTTCCTTCCAGTCTGCCTCTCACCGCTACCGGTGTCTGCGACACGAGATGGTGTCAGTCTTCTCCCTATTCACTCGATCCACGAAGCTCCCAAGAGCTGTTGGCGGGGTACACGTACTCATGACCACGACGGGGGCCTGCATCTTGACTCGTTGCTAGGCAAGCGAAGTAAAAAGTTAGGACCAAAGAGTTCTACCTCAAGTTCGAGGTGATAGAAAGTATGCAACGGAGTTGTTGCAAGGTTGATAGGGACGAAGAGACTGTGTCCGTTCTCTAGCAGAGCTGTTTACATTGGGCCCCTCGTGTCTTGCTGCAAGAAAAAGCTGCTGCCAGCCGGCGGCGGGCTAGGGGATCATCACGTAAGCAGCAGGGGTCGGGCTGGCGCCCAGGTACTACTGTAATAGGCGCCCCAGGTGGGCACGCGTGGGGCACGCGTCACTGGCCTCCCCTCCAGATTTACTACATAGAATTGTCCTGCCAGAAAACGGATTTGCTACCTCATCCATTTTTCCCTATCATCGTGAATATGAGTCTAGCCGAGCCTCACCCAAGAATTCATAATCAGCAGCCAGCGGCATCTCCTGCCTTTCGAGAATGCTGACCATCACCCCACCTCACCATGTGCTTGCTGTGCTGTGCAGAAATATCAAGACTGTCTGCCACCTTCGTCATCTATAATGACCATCTCGACGTTTCCAATCTACCGTCCTGGATAATGCCGTCGCGGGCTCAACGGAACGATCAATGCGGAGATTACAACAGCAGTTATTCCCGCCGTCAACCCGTAACGACTATATCTCGACCTTTTGACTCGTCGAACAGCAGCCGCAACCACTTCCTGATAGTAGACCCCAAAGATGCAGCCTGATCCTTTCCACAAAGGATGCTGTATTGATTAGTGAAATGACAAGGTGCCAAATTATGCAGCACGTTAGCAGGTTCATAAAGAAGCACGGTGGGCTGGCTGGACATAGAATTACAAGCCATCCAGTATGGTTCGTTCGCTTGTGCGTCTTGGCCATAGCGAGCATGCAAACATCGAGAGGTAGGTGACAGGGCAGCTACACCGTCACTTGAGACATGGGGATATCAACATTGGTTAACAAGAATAATACGACCTCAAACTCCAGAATAGTTGGTGGGACTCAGTAGCAAGCCGGTGCAATTCCTCCTCAAGCGCCACCCCCCGGGAGGCTACTTAAAAGTTGTACTCAAGTATCCCTCCCATTCTTGACTTCGCCACTCCCCCTACCCACCAATGCCTTGTTCAAGGCCCACTCAAAGAACTCTCGTCTCCTGTCTTGATTGTCATTATCAAAGGGAACAAAGAGAGCAGCTCAGGCTACGAGTCTCGCCACCTCGTCTTGTGGTTTCACCACGAATAAGCCGGGCCGGTCCCCAGTCCGGCCCGGGAACTCAATGTGCTGGCGCAGCCAGAGGCGGGTACTAACGGTATGCCTATCAATCGTATTCAGTGGGCCCCTCCTCTGGCGTCTTCTTATATAGCAGACTGCTCCCCGCATCATGTGAGTTGTCTCTATTTACCATATAACATCAAAGATACCGAAGTGTTTATAATTATTCTCTCAAAGGAGCCCACTCTCAGAAGCACGCGAGAACACAAAACGAAATATTCAACCCCGGTGTCCCAGAAGCCCAAGGGAAGATGTCACCGGCCATGATATCAGAGGCCATCCCGGCCGACGTGGCCATTGCGGTCGCCAAGTCACAACCGGTAGAGAAGGTCGAGGAGGTTGAGAAGGCACTTACTCCTCTAGAGGCCATATCACACGGAGATGTACTGCCTGGTAAGCCAGGAGATACCCATAGCATGGTCGCCGGATAATAGATAATAGTTAATAACCGACAGATATACCCACCTTCCTTAACTTCACGGAGGAGCGAAAACATATCCTCGTCCACATGGCAGCAATCTTCCGGAATTGGTCACGCATGGGCTACGCAGAGGGCCAGTCCGGACACATCTCGGTGCGCGACCCGGAGTTCCCGGGCATCATGTGGATGAACCCTCTCTCCCGGCACTACGGCACCCTGACGGCGGGCGACATGATCCCGATGGAGATCGAGACGGGCCGCATCGTCGGAGGCGTCCCGAACCCGGCGACCGGGAAGATCACCAGCAACAAGGCCGGGTACTTCATCCACAGCGCCGTGCACAAACGCCGGCCGGACATCCACGCCATCTGCCACGCCCACACCACCGCCGGCCGGGCGTGGTCCGTGTTCGCCAAGCCCCTCGAGATGATCACGCAGGACGTCTGTAGCCTGTACGGCTGCCACGCCGTCTACAAGGCCTACGGCGGCATCGTCTTCGCCTCGGACGAGGGGGAGCGCATCGCGGACGCCCTGGGCCAGCACAACAAGGGCGCCATCCTCATGAACCACGGCCTCCTGAGCGTCGGCTGGACCGTCGACGAGGCGGGCTTCATCTTCGGCCTGATGGACCGCAGCTGTGCCATCCAGCTGCAGGTCGAGGCGGCGTGTGCGAACGGCCTGCAGAAGAACGTCATCAGTGACGAGGAGGCGGCCTACAACTGCAAGATGGCGAGCGAGAACAACGCCATGTACCGGGAGATGCAGCCCGACGTGGAGCTTGAGATCGAGGCTGCCGGTGGAGAGGAGGTGTTGGCGAGAGGGTTTGAGACACTGAACGCCAGCATCAAATTATGAGCGATACGAATACGAGCTTCTGGTGCTCCAATACCCTTATTGCCTGCTCCTTACTCCATTTCGTCTCTCCCTGAGTGCTGCTGTCCTAGGCATGATTATGAAAGTCGCCATATCTCCTTTCCTGATGCGACTCCCTGACCCTCGTACGGCATATACCCCAGGGCCGTTGTGAGCCTCGCGACGGTAGCTCAGTGGTTTCCCTTTACTATATAAATACCTTACATGCTGCAACTGGTCTGAGGCAGATGCCAGAGCTGTCATGGCATGGTAGCAGAGCGGATTTCAGGAAGAGACCAGGATTATTCTGCCTTGGATGGACAGATCCCGGACGGGTCTCAAGTCTTGATGGCGATTGATGAAACAGGAATATGTTATTGTACATATGGTATACCGCCACTGATCTTGAGTACAGTATAAGCCGCAAAGGCACGAGTCGACCCTGTGTGTCGCTCTATCAAAGACTTTCGCATGCGTGCTTCTACACGAAGTAGGCGGCGAGGCGCTTGATAAAGCACTGTTTCTATTCGTGGTCGAGTTCAAATGCGACATCCTAGCCTGAGCAACGCATCTCAGAGCCTGCCTCTTCATTCTTGATGGCGTCCAAAAACGCTTCATGGCCGTCAGCGCTGGACTCGTGCGGGCCCAAGCGGAAATGCAAGTCTACCTAGGTAGTCAAGAACACTGTGACAGTGCCAGGCTGACGTAGCTGTCGATAAGAGATTTGTATAGTGAACATGCAGAGGATACAATCATCGTGCATTATCAATCGTTCTGGGCCAGTGTGCTTCCTTTTCGTGCACTTCGACTTCCTATGATGCGCCAGGCTGGCTGCACCACCGTCATGGGAATCCCACTGTTCCATCTACTCCTCGTGAGGAGTTAAAGCAGAAGTTAGACCACATGAGGTGAATCAGTGGTTGGATATGTATGGAAAGGAGTCACACATATTGTGGTCGCTCGCAGCAGCAGCAGCAAGATCTCAGTCAACCTCCACACCTCCATGATGGCCCTATCCTTCGATATTCCTGACCGGATACTTCCAAATTCTGACCGATCGGATGCATACTTAAGCCACTTATTGATTATGGTGTACTCTACATGTTGATTACGACTGTCATTGTTCACTTTGTCAACAGCTGGAGTCGGGTGCTCCATCCATGGGTACAGTATGTCCCAGGAGCCTTGGAGAGAATACGCCAGGCGGCAACAATTGGTTCCATCACTGCTTTAGAAACAGCAAGTAGTCGTCACTAAAGTTCCATTCTCCCCGCAGTGGATTCAAGTCTACGAGAAAGCCAAAGAAATATGCCATTTAATATGTTGTTTCTTTATATGAAGCTCATGATCGCTAGCAACGTCGAACCAGTGTGATCGCAGGCTATTCGGAACGAAAGGACTTAGACATAGCGGCCCAAGTGTAGAACTGTGGCTTTCTCATGCTAAGGGCCTACGTGTTTTCAGTTTACTGAAACCTGGGTAATGATGTATACTACTTGATGAGGTGTAGAATGTTGACCCTTGTGATACTGCATGTAAGCATCGTGCCTGGCACTGGAGATCCGGCTCAACAGCCTACCCAGTGTGGCCTTTTCAAATTGGAGTCGATGGCCAAAGACCGTATACTGGTGATGGGTTGAGCCAGCTATGTACAACTCGAATGTTGTAAGTTTCGATGTTAGTTGTGCTGTATGTGGCATCCATGGATGTTACTTGAGGGTGATCTATGCTGCTGTTTGGCCCTAACCCTTGTTTCTATTGAGTCCCTGAGAGGTCCCCCCCCCCCACGTCCACTGAACTGCCCCGAAAGTGCACCATAAGCTTTCCAAACTATCAACCTTGTCAGCAGCCAGCAGCCAACAGCCAACAGCAGGGCTCTATTGTAATTCACGTAAAAGCCGAGACTTTTGTCGAAGGACGTAAGCTCTCACAAGGTTTTCTTCCAGACTCCTCCAGACTCCTCCAAACTCCCGAACTGACCTGTTCTCTTCACCTGAATATAATGACACACCATCCCGCGTGGAGTACATATCCCCTGGTGAACTTTGGCAAGCCTTGCTGACCTCACAATACTTGCCCTTGGTGCACACCGCCTCCACATCGAACGACACTGGGCACCCTCCGTATCCAAGGCGGCACGGAGTACAGCCCATCCAGCCTCTCCGGGGTAAGACCCATCCCCCCGGGGCCCGACCTCCTCGTTCCGTTTCAGGCCACCGACCCATCAGCAGCAGATGTCGGGGCCGAGAACGAGACAGAGCCCAAGAGCCACGCCTGCAGGGGAGATCCCTCCCCCGGCAGGCGGCCAAAGGGATGATGCCAGCAAAGACACGGCGCCGCACACATCGCAAAGCTGCCTGGCTGCCTGGCCACTCGAGCACACAGTCCCAGTCTCCCTGCCTGCCTGCCTGCCTGCAGCTGTGCCTGGCTAGAGCCCCCACTGGGCTGCATTTTTCTTTCCTGTACATACATACACACATGGCGAGGCTCGCCAATCTCGACCGTGTCCGAGGGCTAGCTGCCCGACGATGGGGGCCGCATCGTACGTGCTGGCTGCGCGCCTGTTGTCTGAGGTCAGCCGGTGGCCTGTGAGCCTGGGGAGAGGGGGGGGTGGTGTTCCGCCGTGTGGGTTGCCCTTGGCTTTGTGCATATTTTGCTCCCAGACAGGCACGGTGCCACCACACACCCCTCACCCCCCCTCTCCCCCCCGTCACACAGATCGAGATGGGCTTACGCCTTAATTGGCAAAGTTCTAGATCACGTCGTACCCTGCAACAGATCGACCGGGCTGATGCCAAAAAAACCAAGTCGTATGGCTCGCGCGGCCGCCTACTAGAAGCATGCGTTGTGTGTATGTAGGGAGGACCAGTTGTTTTGCCTGCCGTACGAGGCGCGCGTGCGCGCGCGCGAGAGAGAGAGGGAGAGAAAGAGTAAGAAAGAGATTCTGAGTAACGGGGATGAGACCGTGAGTGACGGGGTGTGCCTATGAGATGGGGCTAGCAAGGAGCTCAACGGCGCCAGCGATGCATAAACAACGCAGAGAAGGTCTCCTTGCTTTGGTGGAGAATATCTGATCGTCACGGTGAGACAAGGACAGCCGAGAGCATGGAAAAAGCAGAAGGGTGTGTTACAGAGACAAGAGGGTCTCCCGAGTATGAGCATCATGGATACCAACGGGAACACCGAAGCTCGTCGGGAGTGTAGCCGAGTTGCGCACCCACTCCCTTCTTCCCGCCTACACACAACTCACTACTAGGGTACTGTGTGATTGTTGCACTCCCGTGTCAAAGGGACGGGCTGGACGGGGTACAGATTACTCAACACTCAACACATGGTGGCTGACGACACGTTCCTGCTTGCAGACGGGTGCATGACAACACGGACACCACGTCTGCACGTCGACAAGTCATTCGCTTCTCATGGCGCCCTCTTGGCCCCCAATGCCCCATCTTTTGATGCGTCCCTTCCTTCCAAGACATGGCTTTTGCGCAGAATGTCGGTGTCATTGGTGAAAATTTGCCGAATTGACAGGTACCCACAAAAACAGGGTAGCCAGGCAGCCTGGCAGCCCAGGGAGCCCAGGGGGAAACATGGGGAAGGTGGGCTCCGGCCGAACAAGTTGACATCCGTAGTGGAGCGAGGAAACCCACAGTGGGTTTTCCCCCCAACGGGGCCGCAACGGGGCGAGACGGGACCGCGGAAGGGGAAAGCAAAACGAAAAAACCAAAAAACAGTGGGAAACTGGGCTGACAACGTACGGCTCCACAGGACCCACGGGATGGAGCCCGGCGACGCCCCAAGTGCCCCCCCGGTTGCAGAAAGCCACGAGAAGATTCTCCATCCGTGCCTGGGCGGAAAGAGGAGTCT
The DNA here is from genome assembly GCA_016808195.1 of Cytospora chrysosperma. NCBI lineage: Eukaryota > Fungi > Ascomycota > Sordariomycetes > Diaporthales > Cytosporaceae > Cytospora > Cytospora chrysosperma. The sequence continues at coordinate 2,917,570 of MU179926.1, read as the reverse complement.
ACACAGTACATATACTAGACGGGGGGGGGGTGTCGAGAAGGGATCAAGAAAGGGTGTTCACCGTCTGTGGGACCGATACGGTATGTATGTATGAATCGACCCGGGGACGGGAGACGGGGCCGGCTGGATCGTTTTCAACCCTTACCTACGGATCCGTGGGGGCCCTGGTATGTTTCCCCCCCTTCTTTCTCGGCGACACACACAGTATTGCGTACGAAGAACAAATGAAGCACGCCTTTTACTTTTTGCCTGTTTGCTGTGGAGAATCGAGGTGTCGTGTTAGCCTCCGCTTGGGCTGGGCAGGCTGAGCAGGCTGGAAGTCATCACAACCTAGACTTTTGCTGTGAAACAAAACCGTACCAAAGGATCCAAAGAATCAAGGCTGGCAGAAGTAGGTACGAGTACGTCAAAACGCATTCCATATTACGTAACAAGATTTCTATATATGCACTCCAGCTGGTATTAATACCACAGAAGGATGCTGAGAAGACGTAAGAAAAATTCCACAACATGGGATGAAACGGCCGACAGGGGACGCTGATTCGTCCTTGGACCTGACGAGTACCAGCCAACTATCGAAGCCAGCCAGCCGCACCATCCCAGCCTTGCCAGTGACATCTGACGTGACATCTGTGTACATTGCGTATAATGTACAATACATACAACTTGACACATGGCGGGCCTCTCTTCCCTCAGGCTAGCAGGCTAGTAAGTGATTTTTGTTTGGTTTTTCAAATTTAAATAACAATTTCATATTTGCGACATCAACATGACCCTTGAAGCACGCACCGGCGGTTTTGAGCATTGACAGCCGCGCGGGCCAAGGCACCTGAGCCAATCAGGACGACCCTCACGACGTAAACCGGGCGCCTCCTTCTTTTTCATGGTGCATACCTAGCAATCGACAAACAGCATCTCATCCCGTGACTTCTGAAGTCTCACTGATCGGCCCCCCTCCTCCTTCTATTATGTAATAATGGGTTTTTTTCGGTCCCGGTCTGCTCCTCCTACAACCCCCCCCCCGCCCTGTGCCTCTTACACACGATGATGCCAACCTGCCAGGCCTGCATATGGGCGAACCATCAGCCTAGCCCACCAGCCTACCTAGCCATATGCCCCGAAACCTGGGGACCCCAGCGTCTAGTGATGTTGTATCGTCCACACACACACACACACGCCCCCCCCCCCCGCTCAAGGGAGCATAAGATCGATCCCATCGGCGACAAGGCTGGCTGGCTGGCTGGCTGGCTGGCCCGGGGTTGCAGGGGGAGTGGGTGACTAAATAACGGTCACTGCCAGCTGGTACTGCCAGGGCGAAGAGCAACTTGTTTTGTTTTGTTTCATCAATCAGTGGCCCAGGCCTAGACCGTCCAGACCGTGGACGTCAGCCTGGTTGCTACGTACTGTCACGGTCCATCGAAGGGGAAGCCTGCAGGGCCGATGGAGGATGGATCGAAGACGTCTTGTACACAGTGACACATACACATACACATACACACACATATGTATGTACTGGTGATCTGGCCCAAGCTCCCCCCAGAGAAAAGTCCTGCACGGGAGGGGGCCATGCTTTCTGGCTAGCTGTGACGGTGAAGCTGTGCTACTGTAGTTGGCTATTTATTGTGAGACGAGTGATGTGCTGCTGCTGCAGCAGCACACATTGATGCATGTTCATGAGGTACATACTATGTAAGGAGGTAGGTGAAAGCTGCACGGAAACGTACTCCAGTACATACGGGGAAACCACCCCCCCCCCTGGGAGCTGTGTCAGATCTTGATGACTACTCAACACACAGACTCGCCCACTCACTCACAATGCTCTCAGCCGCACCCAAAGTTCCTTGTGGAAAAGGGCCGGAAGGGGGTTTGAGAAAAACAGAACAGAGGGGGAGAGGCCAGCCGAGGAATGAATAAGCTCACGCAATGATCGGCAAGGTCGGCGAACCTCTCTCTCCCCCCAATCAGCCTGTCAGCCCACGAGATCCCGAGCGCATTATTGTTGTGTTTCGGTTGCCCGGAACAGGGCTGAAACTCATGTATCAAGAGGGAGAAAAACAAAAGGACGTAGAAGTAAGAGACATTGAAATGTTTGCCAGAAAAAAGGGCTGAAAAGTGTTATTTGTTGTTGTTGCTGTTGTTGTTGTTGCTGCTGCTGCTGCTGTTGTTGTCTCAGACCTCTCGTCTCTCCCTCTTTCCTCGGGTGCATGGCGCAAATGCACGACACAACTCGGTCAAGATGTTGAGGCTTGCAGCCACTATTGCCTGTGCGCAGATGATACCCTGACTGTACACACAGACACTGACCGACCGGGAAGCCTGGACGAGGGCTCTTCTTTGTCAGCCCGGTTTGGCGGCTGGAGAGATGCAGCGGTCCTCAGCCGGCAGCTGATCCCGGCCGGCCACTGAAGAAGCAAAGACGCTGAGACTATCAAGGGAATGTACTTCCGAAGGGACCCTTCACTACCGATCTACAGATGATACTGCACTATATACGCGTAATACCTAATAAGTATGATGTATAATCGAGGCTCTGGCCCGTCAGCCACCCCTCCACCCCCTCCCCCGCCATCGTGTACCTCCAGCCTTCAGCAGAGTTTTCTTTCATGATACGATCACGTCGTCCTAGAGTTCCCGGCGTGGCATTATAGTCATACTAGACCATACTGGCTGCTTGGACACCAGGGACACATGACCGGGCTGGAAAGCCTCCGCCAGTCCCGGGACCGTCCTGGTGGCCCGTCGTCTACTTGCAAAACCACTCCAATACGCGGAAGCTAAAGTACTAAGTAGCTAACGGTTAGAGCCTTCCTCACTCTCGTCCCAGTCTGGATAGGCCCGTGGCGCAGAGGGCTTTCGCATGCCCCCAACGCCCCGACGCGCCACCCCCCCCCCTGGGATCTGGGATTAGCGTAGGACCAAGGACCAAGAATGTGGCTTGAGTTTGCTTGGTGGGCGCTTGGGCGGGATCCAAAGGAAAGTTGGGAAAGTAGCTTGTTTGATCTTGGGACCGCCCAAAAGTCGAAGTCTCGGCGTCTACAATAAGTTGTACGGAGTACCTTAGAAAATCTGGGGCCCCGTTCCCCGGGCCCGGGGTCCTCCCAGTCCCGCAGGGCTGAGCTTTGCTGAGTTTAAATGTGTGAGCCGTGGTGTAGATCGAGCTGTGCCCGCACCCTTGTTTTCTTGCCTCTTCCTTTTGACTTTCGTCCGGGAAAAGGGACTAGAGAAGGCAAGTATTAGGGGAAGGGAAGGTTTTTGGGGGGGGGGGGGGTAACAAAGCCCGCTTGATAATGGTCCCATGAACAGAGTTAGCAGCGGCAGTCCGAGACTCCGAGTAATTTCATTCCAGCGGAGGCTTCCAAGTGTCGGTTGGAGAAGGGCAAGGGCAGAGGGAGGAAGTAGAAGAAGAAGAAAATTAAAAGGGAAGAAAAAAGTAACAACTCTTGTGCCTGTGAAGCCAGCATGCGAGGAAAAGAAGCAATGGGGTTCTAAAGCCCGAGAAAAAGCAAACCACTGATGAATCATTCCGTAACACGTGGGGGGGAAATGTGAAGTGCCGCAGATATGGGCGAATGAGACAACGCCAGCCAGAGCATTCCACAGCAGCAGCATCAAGTGTGAAGATGCGTTGTGAATGTGCAGTGTGAATGTGGTTTTTGTGAACACATCAGGATGGAGCTGGTCTGGCCGGCTGTTGGCCGGCTGGCCGCAGCGTGAGGCGGGAAAAATATAAACAACGGAAACACATCTGCAGTCACAATTGGAACGCGGCCATGTTAAGATAGAATGAGTGGGGGGGCTGAAACTGTTTCTCAATTTTTTGAGCCAACAACGGGACCCTCAATCCGGGTGTGGATGAAGCTGTCCACATTGTGAAGGACTATCTGCCGAAGTTTCCTGTCCAACAAGTTCCAGCACACGGTCTTCCCCGAGTAAACTTGCTCTCAGCCCTGTTGAGCAATGGACTGTCGGGGAACACGTCAGTGTTCCCCGTATGAAGCCCTATCCACCAGATGTGGATATCACCGTTGACCACAGTCATGAAACCCATTTTCACAACCAATTGTCGCACCCATACCATGGAGTGACTCCTCCGGTGATTGCCGATGCTCCAGTACGGTGTCCCCCACGGTACTCAGCCATCAACAATTTGTATGATAGATAAAAGGAAAAAAAAAACCCAGTGTCTGTGTGACTTGGTACAGCAGGATGATAGCTCGCAATCCTGTGAGGACGCCTGATAATCCCGCCAATCCCAAAACAAATAAAATTTCAGATATCCTGTCCCAGTTCCATGTATAGACCCAAACTTTTGTAATAATGCTTGCGCTCCGGTTGATGCTTTTTTTTGTAGTACAGAAAATGACAGAAAGGCCAGACCCGCCGATGATCGGAAGTACGCAGTAAAAGGAGACGAGGCTCGACCGCCAAAATGTGCTTGTGAGAAGTGATGAAGCGCAATCCCGATGTAGTCCAGGTCCAGTAAGAAGAGACGTTGGAGTGGGGGTGGGTATCTAGGAAACAAAGTGGTGCCCCGAGGCGTGACACCATCCAAGGACGAAGCTACGCAAGACTCATCGAAACGCTCTCAACATGTTTAGTGAGATTGTCTGCGTGATGAGCGGGCGTTCTCGAAAGAGCTCGCGTAGGCGAGGAGTTCCCTCCTAGCAGCATCCGACAGTTGCATGGCTGCATCGGCGGTTGACGACGAGGTGCTCCTCATTGAGCAGAGGCTTGCGTGAGAGCTCGAGGGAGAAAGGATTCGTGGTGGTGGGGCCAAGGAGCCATGTCGTTGCTGTGGTGCTTGGTGGGAAGTCGAATGGCCAAACTCGTAGAGTGGTGCCGACGAGAACCTGTTGGATGTTGTTGCCGGCCTTGAAGACCAAGGGTAGCTGGGGCCGCTGAAGGCAGGAGAGCTGGGCCCGCTGCTTGGGTTCGAGGATTGTTCGTACTCTGCTAACCTGCACGACTCGGAGCAGTAGGTGGTGCCATCCGTCTGCGTGTCACAGGTGAGGCAGTAGGCGTGCGTCCAGTCGAAAGACATTTTGGGGGGATGTGTGATGTCTTGGCGAGGTAGTAGTTTTGATTGACGATGGGCTGGCTTCTCACGGCCCTAGACTCAAGGTTCTCTTCGACGTTTCTTGCTCCAGTCGTATCTAATATCGTCACGATGGTGATGTGTGATGGGTGTAGTTGGTGGTGATGGTAATGTAGAGCACGGCGGGAGCGAGTGCAAGAAAGGCGAGACTGTTGGTCTGTTTGTTTGTTGCTTGGATGAAGAGAAGAAGTAAACGCTCGTTCGTAGTCACAGAGAGAGAGAGATAGAGAGAGAATCTGAAGTGAAGTTGGGAAATATGTATGGGAGAGAGGATCCAAGATTAATGGTGATCCAGGACATGAAGCTCGGGAGGGGAGCAGCAGCTTTTCTATTGTTGACCCTGACACAGCCAAAACAGCAAAGTGCTTTGCCAAATCCCCAAGGCAAGGCAACCGGGGAGGCCTTGCTCGTGCAGATGCGACCATGCCCAACGGGGACTTAGCTCTAGCGTATACAGATACCCTGGTCCCTGTCCGCGATTTTGGACAGGGGTGGGCCGGGCGTGTCATGTGTAAAAATCGCACAGGGTGTCTCTGAAAAGTTTTCAACGGCCTGTCTGGCCCTGCTGGCCTGGGCCCCGCATTCCTCGCCACCCGGGCTGCTGTGGTCCCAGGTGGGGGGAGGGGTGCATTTATATACACTACACGCACTCTGTCACTCTGAACGCCCCCCCCCCCGGTGCAGCAACAACAAAAGGTCGCAGACGCAAGTGCAGACGGGCATGACGAAAAGCGGGTGTGGTCACAGTGCAGAGTGGGTACATATGTACTTAAGTACATACATACATACGGACGTACACTAGTGTACACCCGTACACTCTACTGTAAATATGTACCATATGTAGCGGAGTCACTAGTCCCACCTCAATGAACACTTGAAGCTGCGGGGGGTGGAGCAATCCGCATTTGGGCACGCAGTATGACTGTCTGTCAGTCTGCCAGTGAAATACATGGTACGGATCCGTACTGATCAAGGTACAAGTGGCACTGTGAGTGGCATGTTGTCGCTTGGCTGGCTTGTCGCCCAAGCACGAGCTGGCCCCATCGTTGGCTGATCCCCAGCATGCTTGTCTTTGCTCCAAATTTGGGCGTTCATGTGGCCAGCAGCATGCACAGTACGTACGGATTCGTATGTCCTATGTGTGTGTACGTATGAAAGGTGCAACTCCCTTCACCAAAAGTGGGCTGACCTCAGGTCTAAATTCTAAGTCTACCAGGTCAAGTACCTATTAGGAGTAGGTGGTGTCTACGGATCACTATCAACTAAGAGTCATCTTCGATTCCTTAGTTTGAGGATGCCCACTACGGTTCTCTGTCAACCTCCAGTGGGAACCGGAACCAGAAGAGGCCACTTCTCGTCTCAGCAGAGTTTGATGAGAATTCTGTTGGAGGTTGGAAGATTGCATGACTGTCTCCTGATGGCCGTTGAGAGTTGCTGTAACAGTAAAGTCCAGCATGTCTCAACGTTTGACAGAGGTCGAGAAGTTGGTAGCGCCATTCTATATCGTCGATCATGCTAAAACCGATTTCGACATAGTAGATTACCTGCTACTACCACACTCGCACACTGCCACAATACAACAGTAGATGGGACGGCACGCGCCCACGGCGCCTACAGTCAGGAGAGCTTGGTACTCAGAGTTTCCTTCCGTGGGAACTAAGTATACACATGCAACGGTGGCCATCCAAAGTCGCACGAACAAGGAGACACTTCGACAAGCACCCAGCTCACACAGCTCCCCATCGTGAACTTCCTCGTACGTCTCGTCTCGTCTCGTTTGTGCCTATCAGCCAGTCAGTCAGCCAGCCAGCCTATCTCTCCGAGCCCTTTCCGAATTGCCGTCCCAGTACACCATATCATGTAGTAGAACGAACACAGCTGCATCCAAGATCAAACAAGCGCGAAGATGATGTCGATGGGGTGGAATTTGGGCCTCGAGATTGAGGGACCCGGACCCCTAATCTACACAGTATGGTAGAGCTCCGTTTCTCGCGTGGGGGTCGCAATCCATTTCCCACTCGAGGAATCCAAGGAGAGAGCCACTCCCAGAGTTACCTTGGGGGTGGACTTTCTTGTCGCCCATCAAGGTTGTTCCCGCCCCCCTATCTCTCCCTCTTTACCAGTTCGATAGGTTGCGGTACAAATATGCCGAGGTAGGAGATTGACACCATCTCGAAAGGCCATCACAGATATGATACAGAAACACAGTGAGCCCCTCGTGAAATAAATCGCCAAAAATAAGAGATAAGCCGCCCGACTCGATATTCAACCGCAGCATGATAAGGTACGACGGGCGATCATCCATCAGCCGCCATCTCCTGCTGGCCAGTCTCAGGAAGCATTGGAGAGATAGAGGGGTGGTAGAGAGACTCACACCCTTGGTTTTCGGACGACTCTGATACACGGGGCGATCCGAGAGATGGCGGGCACCAACAGATTCCCATGGTCAATCTACATAACATTTTGCCATGGAACTCTACGAACCATGCAACTCTACGCCTGCTTGCAGCGCGCCATGGACCGACCGATCGAAGGACTTCAACGCCTGGGCTAGGACGACATACTACTCGATGCCACTGCATCTCTCTTGGCTGCAAGGCTGCGTTCCCCCTCTTTCATCATGAAAGCATCATCGTCCGTGCCGACAGCAGCAACCACATTCTGATAGCGGCGCCATGGGCCTGGGGGGGGGGAGGCACCATCACGACCACAGGTCACCAAACTTAGCTGCTTCGACATTTTCGCCTCTTGGTATATTGCCCGTCTCAGGGCGTTGCAACCCACCACTAACAGGCCGTTATCTGTACGCGACCTTCACGTACGGGAATATTTAGTGATCTGCCTTCACCAATGCAGCCTGGTGCGTCTAACAAGGAGGCTAGTGGCTGGGGTGCCCACCACGAAAAAAGAGGTCGACGACGACAGCGACCCTTCTGGCACTCTTTCAAGGCACATGCAGGAAAGCCACGAAACAGCAGGCGGGAATGGATCATGGGCGATCCTGCCCTGCTGACCCAATAGCTGTCCAGCTGCCGAGGAAGAGGGGACCCCAAATAACAAGTTAGAAAGCCGGATAGCGCCCTTCTTCCAAGGTTCCCTCCCCCCCTTTGCCTGCCACCGGCATCGTCTCCTCTCTCTCTATCTCTCTCCACTGCCAATAGGTCAAGGCTGCCTGCCTGTGTGCCTGTCGCAGCATGGGCAGTTGTCTGGGGGGGGGGGAGGGAATGTGGCGCTATTCCGTTTTGGAACTCGCCTGCATGAGTTCCCTGCGAAGGCCTGCATCATGGAGGGCTTGGGAGTGTTTGGGGGTCCTGCGTCTCTGTTGCAGATGCAGCCACCTTGCTTTCCAACCTTGGGGCCGGAGCCAGCCAATCAGCTTCAGGGACTTGTTGACCCAGCAGCGGCCGGCGATCGAGGGTCCTGCGTCTGCCGGCCTCACCTAACGAGAAGGTAGCAGGAAGAGAAAGGAGCCGCTCTGCAGCGGGCGCTGTCCCTGACCTTGGAGTCGGAATGAGGAAGCTCGCAATCGCTACTTAACGCCGGGTATACGTGGAGCATCGGACTGACGCGCTCACAGCCGCCGATGTCTGAATTTCTTGGTCTTCCCGATTGAATTTCCAACCTTGATGGCCTCATCGATCTTGGCACGAAACCGCGGCGCGTTCGGAGGACGGCGCCGTTAGGGGGGTAAAGGCCACCCCGTCCCCAGCTTGTTGACGTTGGCGCAGCAGGGACTGCGCTCGGCTGATTGGTCACGCGTATTTTTGGGACTGTTGTATCGCAAAGATATGACCTACCCATCGTATGTACTGTATGCAGGGTCAGGAGTCTGCCGCATTCCAAACGATGAAGCCGGGAGTGTCGTTATCAATGGGTCTGCCGGCCAATGGTGATGGCATGGACAGGCCCGCTGGATGATCTTCAGACGCTCCTCACGAACTACCGGCAGTGAGATGACGAGATGGGTCGCCACAAGGCTGGAAGTTCAAACGATCTCTGAGCCAGCTCAGCCCCAGAAGGTCTGCGTCATGGCCAGAGATAATGTACTGTGAGGGAATGCCGCGCCAGACGTACCCAATCAGCCAGCCCTGCTCCACGACCTCAAGGTTCTCACGCATGGGGATTTACGAGATCAGTGCTGTGTGGGAGAGAGAAGGGTGTGTAGAAGGGTGTATGGAAGGGTGTGTGTCCTACGCAGCCCTGGCAGTGCCCAGTATGTCAGCCCAGCCTGCTACCACTTGACGACCAAATCAAATCTTATCAGCCAAGCTTCCACCTCCACAAGATTAGGTGCAAGCGAGTGGGCCTCCCGTCATTTCACGGAGCCTATGAACGGCTCCACGGCCTCCATGGTCGATTCGTGCACGACAGCGGGGCCCGACCTGGTAGTAGAGAGATCTCAATTGGACCATTTTGGAAGTGTATCTCGCCTTCAGGGACCAGGCCAGGATAACGATATTCTCCGAGCTTGGAGGTTTCAGGATGGAACTCGCGTCGCTTTGGCTTTCATGGTCCCATCCCATCCCATCCATTCCCATCCCACCAGCTACCTATCCTGCCATCCAGCCATCCCACTATCTCATGCCTCTCGACTGTTCCACAATACGAGTTTAGCTTGGCACGTGACCGCAGGAGGAGATCGTTCCCGTGGCCCCATAATGCCGCTCCCCGGCGATTCGCCTAGGACGAGGCTAAACCCCATCAGTATATAGCAAAGCATGTGCATGTACTTGATCTGTTAGTATACCTACTTAAATACCTATTATCAGAACACCTGCAGATGCCTCTGGGACAAGATGCAACCAATCGTCTTTTCTGTCCGGCTGTCCGTCTTATGTCCTCTGTTATGATGATGACGATGATGACGATGATGGTGTTATTAACCGGAAGAGGTAGGCCGAGCTGCATGGCCCAAGTCGCCTTCACGCCTGGGCTGACGACGACCGCACCACTACTACTGCAGATGTGCGTGTTGGGGAAGATCCTCTCACTCAGTTCCTGACCTTTCGGGGCGGGGGGGAGAGCAACGTGCAACTATTCACGCGGGCTCACAACAAAGACGTGCCGCGCAGTGCACAACGATCAGATCCCCCTTCTCTCTCCCCCCCCCCTCTCCAAAACGGGCATTCCCAGGTGGTGGGCCGGCAGTTTCGGTACACTATGTACATACTATGTACGCATACAACGGATGGGCGGGGTCGAATTAGATTATTCCCGCGTCGCATCATCATCATCAAACCCCCCCCCCTCCCCGGACCAAGCAACTGTTCTGTTTCGTACCCCGCTTTCTGATGATCATGATCAAGAGGCATCGCATCGCGTTATCTTTTGTCGTCGTACATACATGCCCGTCTTGGCCGTCGTGGATTGGGGGGGGGGTGTGCACTACTGTATGTACAGTACCAGAGAAGGTCCATCACCGGGGTCAGGGCAGCCTTGTGGAGAAGGCTGGCTGCATGATGCTTCCATCAGTTCACATCAGAACCACGGGCATCCACTTTGGGCGAAACATGGGCACACACGGCAATCCGGCCCAGTACTGTGTATGTACACTGCATACATGAGGGAAGAAGGGAGGGAGTGAAGGGAAAACAGCCTCTGACGTTCGGTATGTTTCGCCAGTGCTACGCGATCATGATCACGCACAGCCTAGAAAGCTGCCCCGTGCGACGTCAGTAGCAGGCCAGCCTACCCACCTACTGTGCACACAGCAAGTAGGTCGCCCTCGTGGAGGGGTTACAGCCATATCTTGTGGTGTCATTTTTTTTATTTCAATGGTTTCTTGTCATGTCTTTGTTTTTTGTTTTTGTTTTTTGTTTTACTTTCCGGGAGACGCCTGCAGACTCGACTGCGGCACCCCGCGCGAGGCGCCCATCTACTACATACTTACATACTTGAGTAGGTATGTATGGATTACACTCAAGCCGTCTACCGCCATTGTCTCAAGCACCGGTCACGGGCTTCGTTGAGCGGAGGTTCTCGCAGGGAAGCAGATCGATACTGTGTACTTTGCTTGAGTTTACTTACTAAGTACACACATGCAGTAGCGCGACCCACGACAAATCGGGCTATTTTCCAACATCAACTGATCTGCTGGTGAGGCATGGAAGGTTTTCCACCATGTGCACTACGTATAGCATGCGCGGTTTCTATTGTAGGTACTAGGTAGGCATGTTGGGCGATCTTGGGCGATGCAGGTACTCTGGTCAATATAGCAGTAGATATAATATGTAGCAGTGTAGCACAGTAGCAGCCATGGGAAGGTGAGTGAGTACGGGAATATCAACCCCTCCAAGTGCCTCCCCACCGTCTGTCTCACCCTGACTTTCAAGGATGGCAGAGCCACACACACACACACACACACACACACACACACTTTACTCGGTGAGCCGCCAATACCGCCGATGCTTCAGCCTCTATCAAGGGCGGTGGTAGGTCAGCTGTGACCGTCGTCATCACGAGAGTTATCGACCACGGTGACAGAGGGTAGTGCAAATACCTACTCTCATCAGCTCCACCCCCTTGATGATGGCTGCTGCACATGTGTCAGGCGTGGGTCCGGTGGAGCAGCATGGTCTGGTGTGTGAAAGAGCGTGTGTGTCTCGACGTCATCGTGCTCTCCCTCCTTCACCATCGCCAACGTACATACATACATACATACATACATACATAGTGTACATACCAGGGGAGGTGGGTTGCTTCACGTGGGTGTCACAAGGAGAGGAAAACGGGGAATGGCCCGACGACCACTCCCTCGAGGGGAACGGTGCCTTGCATGGCTCTTTTTTGAGATTCTGTCTGCTTGTTCCAAAAACCTTCCCTGCACGCTGAGTGTGAATGAAATTGTTCCGTCTAGCGCTGACGGCGGCTTCTTCCTGATCGGTCAGTCGGTTGCCTGTCAGCTTCTACCAGGTACCTCTCTCTATCCGACTGATGACTCCCATTGCGTCCGCGATGGCGTGGTGGAGAGGCAAATTTTTTTTTTCTTCTCGTCCTTCTCACTTCATCCTTCTCTCCCTTTCACACGAGAGATTTGTTCATTCCCTTGCTGGGACCGCTTCGTCAGTTGTGAGTCAGCGTTCCCGCTGGCCTGGACGGGGTGAGCCTTGTTCGGCCTCGTTTATTTTTGACATCGCTGATCCATCGATAAATATCCTTGATCCACAACGGCAGGGCCCTAACACGACCGAGGTCTAATTGTGTATCTACATACATACGTACTAGTGGGACTGTGGGAATATTGATGGCCCAGGGAAAGAGGAAATGATCATCATCTCTCATCTGGCGTCGTCAAAAATCCCCCGAGAGGTCCCTTTGTGGTGTCTTTTATGGTGTCTTTTGTGGTGCACACTATAGTGATACACAGTCACTACCCGCTCCGGGTCTCAAGTATACGATGCTGTCAACTCGGCAGGCGACCCCTGAGGGCTGAGAGGACCTAGGGGCGGCTGTCAATATGCACGTGAGAGACCAGTCTCGTCCTCCCCTTCTCAACACCAGAGAAAGCAAGAAGCGAAAGGATTATCCTGGGTCACATCAAGCGGTGCAGTGCGGACAGGACTGCCATCTCAGACTCATATCTCCCCCGTCGCCCCGGGCAGCTGCCCGGCTGAGCTGCCCGGACCGCCCTACGCGCTTATTACACACAGACTTGATTGTTTTGCGTCCTTCTCGCCATCTCGCCAGAGAAGGGGGTGGGGGAGGGTGGGCTATGTGCTCTCTGCTGTTTTTCAACATTGGAAGCCAGCCAGCCGATGGCCGATCGGGAAAATTCCCTCCTCCTCGCGAGCCAAGCTCCTGGGCCGATGGTGAGCGAGATAAAGATGCATTGGCGCCGCCCCCGACTCCTACGGGGCTGGGCTCCAAATCTCGGACGCGCACCCGGATCCACAGGCGACGATAGTGTAGAGTTTGTGCCAAGCGGGCGTGGGACGGACGAGTTTTTGGTCACTTGACCTCAGGGATCCCTCTGTCGGCAACATTGGCGCCCGGGCGATCAGAGCTATGTCCAGGTTTAGGGGGTGACTCAGTCTTTATTTTCCCATTCGTCCCGATCCGAATCATCAGGGAAGGCCGATGCTCATCGGAAAGGCAGAGAGACTCATGAGCTTCCAGAGATCCACCCACTCACTCACTGCTGCTGCTGCGGTGCGGGTGATAACGGCGGCCAACAACCATCGTGAACCCCCACGCGGACTATCTCAGGGGGGTGGGTACGGCTAACCTTCTGGTGCCGTGCACGAGATCGAGGAGGGAGGTAGGAGAGTCAGTGCTCGACGATCTTCCTGACAAGGCCTTAATGCTCTGGAGATGTGGCTGCCTCTCAAGCGTGGACCAGCCTGAGAAATCCTCGACTTCTCTTCTTGTGGCTGCGAGATGACTGCTCGTTGGCCAGCCTCGTAGGCTAGGCTGGACACACCCCAGCCCTGCCACCACCACTCCCCCCCCCAAAACCAAGGGTAATGTTCCAGGCCCTGGAGGCTCAATTGGCTGTATGAAGAAACCTTGAGGCTGAGTTTAGAATTGGCAAGTGAGAATTTTTTTTTTAATCATTCTTCTCCCCCATCCTCCAACCCCCCTTTGCTGCAGTGAGACGGGGTGGTGTTCAGCCCAGGCCTGGCTGGCGTTGGTGACTACTGTAGGTACATGTTAGGTATGGCCGGCCACTTTGCCCAATTGCACACCCCCCACCGTGTCCATGTCACTGGCCCCCCCCCTCCCGTGATGTCGGATTGGTGCCCTTGTAAATGACAGCAGCTGAGAAGACAAAATTGCATTTTGCAGACATGCCACAGACCATCGATTCTCCCACCTATCGATGGTGGATGATGATGGGAGCATGTTCCCTGTCGCGCTGTCGATACCCACGCAGCTAATAACGAACGACGACAGGCGCCATCCGCCACAGGGTCAGGGATGGGAGACGAACGGCTGGCGCATCTGAGCAGTCACATTTATGCCCCCGCGTTTTCCCTGAGAAGCCAAGCCAAAGCCAAGCTGTGACCAAAACAAAACCAAAAAGCAGTGAATGGGAATGGTAGCGGGGGGCAAAAAGGGTATGGGGTGCAGGCCCTCGGCAGCCACGCCGTGGCAATAGTGCATGCTGATCAGGTAGTATGTAACCTGAAGGGCTGACAAGTCACCTAAGAGAGGAGGAAGGGATAGTTACGAAAGGAAAAAAACGTCTCGAGGATATCCCAGCATGTCCCAACCGAGATGGCGAAGCACAACCGACCGGGGATGGCGTCGAGGGTCAACACCATACCAGTTGGCAACACGGCACGCACGCTGGAGAGGGATCTTCGTGTTGCCCAATACTCGCCCTCGTTATTCATGATATGCTTGCTCCGCCCGAAACAGTCGTGCAGGCAGGCCTTGGGACGGACCAGCACCTCCAGACCCAGCTCCGGGTCCTCGGGACTACTCGCGTTTCGACATGGACATGGGCAGCAAAAGGGGAGGACGTATGTATGTATGTATGTACATACGTTGGTGCGGCAAGATATCATCCGGGGGCGTCATATAGGAGGGAGGACCACTGCAGGCGTGTGCTATATCCTCCGGGTTACATCTTATGCCATGCGGAGGAGGCACACCTACAGTACCTATATGTGTGTTTTATGCAGACTGTTTTTTTTATATATACTTTATGTTACAGCATGCTAGGTTAAAATGCAGCAGGGAGCCGAAACGGGGAGCATCAGCGCCAGGGCGGTACAGTGAGTGAGTAGCATTGCCAACAGGTCCCCAGGCTAGGTACTACATAAGTAGGTATGTAGGCGCCTGCTCATGCGAATCATCTCCGCCGATCGTCGACCACGTCGGTACATGTGTGGAAGCAGGCCAGTCGCATCTCACAATACCCTCCTCCCCTTTTCGTTCGCCTGGCTGCGGGACAAGTTGCCAGGGCATACATGTAGGTGGTAGGTATAGTGTATGTATGCGAGTACGGTAGGGCAGGCAGATTACTGGCAGACTAGGTCAGTTCTTGTCTAGTCGGCTCTTGAGTGGTATCGTGGTGGGCGATCCTCACTTCGGCCTGCCTGCCAGTGTAGGATCCACGGTTTCGAATCCAGTCTAGTACGGCTTGGCCTGGCTGCCTTTGTCGGCCGCCCAGAGCTGCATGCAAGCTCATGTGGGACCGGTACCTATAGGTAATATGTAAAGGGTTGGTTGCACATGGCGAACCACTTTGTTGTTGTTGCTGCTGCTGCTGCTGCTGCTGCTTCGGGGCGCAACCCCCAGCCGCAGCAATATGCATTGGGTTTACCCTAGGCTGATTTGTTGCTGTTGTTGTTGTTGTCGTCGTCGTCGTCGATTAATGTGGCCGGCAGCCTGGAAGCTCCGGCGCTGCTGCAGCAGCAGCTGCACACGAGAGATGCGGGACCACAAAAAGGGTGGCCCAAAGGCCGAACAGGATCGATTCACTACTGCGTAGGTACATGCACACCTGGGTAGTATGTAGGTCTGTAGGCTAGCGAGGACAGAGAATTGCCCGGTTGGCCTCGACTGCGAATGACGGACAGCTTCAGGTCCCCATGGCGGAGATCAACAAATCACGGGGCGAGGGCGTACATGCCCCACGATGGCAAGTGGCTTTCTGGCCTGGGGGAGGGAAGGAATCCTTTGAGGGTGTGTGTGTGGGTGTGGGTGTGTATTGTGTTTTGTGGTTGTGGTGCGTCTTGCAGCACATACACACACACACACACACACCTATCCAACCAACGTCTCTCTGCAGATCGATGCAGTATGCACACACACACACACAAGCTGCGATGTTCTCGTCGCCACATACCCACACTGCAAAGTCTGACAAAACGCCACCCTGGAACCCTTCCTGGCAGGCAGGCAGGCAGGCAGGCAGGCAGGCAGGATCTGTGTGCAGGTCTAAGGCGGCGTGGCGGGCGCTACTGTATTGTTGGTGGTAGGCAGGGCCAGCGAGGCACGGGAGGCACGGAGGAGGGGGGTTGGGGAGGAGGACAAGACGGCGACAATGGTTGTCCCAGCAGCTTGGGGCTGTCCAGCCGGCGGGGGGAAAGGGATCCCACCCGGCGTCCTTACAGGATGGGACTGTGTGGAGGACATTGTTGATATATGATATCGCCGGGACTTCTGCTCCTCTGCAGCTTGGGTTGGTTGGTCGGTTGGTCCATGGCCTTCGCTGTGTGGTGGGCTGTCCGTTGTCTGCCCAGTGGTTCGCCCTCGAGGACTGGTCCCTCTGCGGCACCAACCAGACAACGAGGTTGGGACAAGTGTCGTTCTTCCTCTTGAGGGGGAGAGAGAGGGAGCCAGGAAGGGGAGGAGGGGTGGGAGCAGAGGACGACTGCATTGCTCTGCCTAGGCAAGTAGGTACTGCAATTAATGTAAGTCTTGATTGGAGGACTGCATGCATCTCTCTCATGCTGGGGCCCAGACCTGTCGACTGCAGAGATGCATCAACTCCTCTCGGCCTCTTTTTCTTTCCTTTCTTGACTTTTTTCGACAGCTCAATCGTCTGCATCGGCTATTCCTACCCCGTGGCCACTCTGTGTCTCAGTATGTGTACTAAGTATGTACGGAGTAGTATGCACTCGAGATCGTTTTCGGCATGCCGGCTAATGTGAGATATACAAACCACCTGCCTCTTTTGATCCCGAGAGGTGAAAAAGGTTAATAAATGAAACAAAAAACAAAAACAAAGGCAACGTAGAAGAAGGCCAGGAAAAGCAACAGCTTGCATCGGCATTGCACCATCCATGGTTACTGTCGGGACGTTTTCTGCTTAAACGCGCGGCCCCAGTCGCTCACCATATGTACGTACGTACATACATACTTAAGTACATAGTAGCATACCGACCTTGCGCGGCAGTTGTTGTCAAGAAGTCTCTTGTCCGCGTCGACGTTGCAACCGGCTCTTGCAAGTACGAACGTACTGTACGTATGATTGTTCCCTCCGTGATTCCTGCTTCGAGGCATCTTATCTGTCTGTCGGTCTGTCTGCTGTCTGCTGTCTGCTGTCTACCTGCGAGCACGAGGGAGGATGCTACAAATATGTGGTGTATACCTATATCCTCGGCCCCTTGGAATTTAACTCCCTGCCGTTCTTTTTCATCTTATTCCCGGCACAATATGGGGGCGGTTCCCCGTTGTTCCGGAGCGTGACGATGGCCAGCCAACAGCCAAGCTCGCTCCAGCCTCTGGTTCGCCCCAGGAAAGCGGGGGGAGGAGAGAGAGGGTCGTGAGTGAGGCTGATGAGAGACAAGTGAGAGGTTGACAGCTTCCTTAGGCAGTCTCACAGCAGCAGCTTAAAACACTATGCCGTGACACCTTCTCACAACCCCACACACCATCCCCTCCCCTCTCTTTCGGACGCTGGGCCTGAGACTCAGAAAGAGAGAGAGAGAGAGAGAGAGAGGAGAAAGGTGGTTGGGCAGGGGAGTGAGGCGAAATGCTTCCTACTGGAGCGGACCAAATCCAGCCTCGGTCGCGTTGATTGACTACCCAAGTACTTACTATACACCACTCAGTTCCACTCACTTCGTGGCATGACAGAACACCAGAACACGCCGGCGGTTCTGGCCCGGGTGATCGTCCATACTGTCCAAGATCGAACGGGCACCCGATTGGAATATGTGCTCATGCGAGAAGTGTGTGCAAGACGTACTACTGCTGCTGCTGCTGCTGCCGCCGCCGCTGCTGTACACACAGTACATGAGTAGCACAGGTTACGAGGAGACTGGACCATCACCGTGGCACACGGGCACGCAGGAGAAGGTTTCCTCCAGCTGTTGTTCTGCATATCTACCTACTACCCACCTGGGTCACGGTACACCTGGGCAGGCACTATGGCAAGTGATGCTTTCCGGCTTTCCCATTCCAGCGAGACCTGCATCCCGAGCAAGTGGATATGGGTGACTGTGCAACGTGAGCTCGGTGGGGATGTGCAACGCCTGAGCGAGAGTGAGTTAGAGATGATGGCCATGATGGTGATTGACTGCTCAGCTACCACAAAGGGGGACTGGATGGCTGGATGGCCGACTGACTGACTGAGTGAGTGACTGACCGAGAAGATGGGGTCTGGCCTGGGCCGACGTTGTGCACGTGTGTGAGGTGCAGGACCAAAGGCAGCCAGCCGCCACCCGACCGGGCCAGAGGACAGGATATGACAGGAAAGATAGACACAGAGAGAGACGAGCCATCACTTCTCTCATGTCTCGGGTCTCGGGTGGGCGGGGTTGGGGGGAGAGGAGGACAAAAGATGATTGAACAATTGGGATCGTGGGGGGCGACCAAGGTTGAGGTCATGTGGCGACGCAATGCGTGCTACTGCTACTGCTACTACCACTACCACTGTTGCTACTACATTACCATGGCCTGCAAAGTTCCTTCTGCGAGAGAGATATGGGTTTCCACTGTACGGAGCACGGAGGAGGAAGAGAGGGTGGGGAAGGACTTGTTCGTATGTGACACAGCATGGACTTTTCTTCCCCTCCACTGCCCCTTCTCTTCCTCTTTTGCCCCCCGTCAGTGTCTCTGTTATTATCACAGGAATTCAAGGTGAAGGCAAGCATCTCTCGAGAAACACCCCTCCCCCCTAAAAGTCCCCGGCCATTCCCGGGCGAAGAACAACCGTCGCACTGCCGCGGCTACGGTCAGGCCATCCTTCCATCCGTCCATCAATCCGTCCATCATCGGCCACAAACCGACTCACCACCCTCCCTTCCCGTGTGCGGACGACAGGAGTCTACTCATCCACGGCGTGCGGGTGATTAGGGACACGTCCCTGTGTGTTTTGGACTCTCTCTCTCTCTCTCTCTCTCACACACACACACACACTCTCTCTCTCTCTCCTGGATTTACCTGTGAACCAGGGACGGCACGCATGTATGGCCACGAGCGTGAACTAAACATGCGCAAGTAGTGCCTCTCCTGGCTGTCTAGCGTATAGCCGCCAGAACCAAGAGATGGATACTGGGAAGCGCCCGGGGTTCGCCCGGACTAACACGGAGCCGTCCTGCGTGATGAGGTCGTTGGTCGTTGTCGCCCAGGCTGACGACGGGCTCTGGTCACACATGCCCAGCTTCTCCTTTTTCTTTCCCGGGTCGACAGTAGGAGCCATGGCCATCAGAACCAACCCACACCCCCCCCCCCAAACCTCTCGTTCTGTGTGCGCAGGAGCAGCCTAGGGAGCCAGTCGGGTGTATAACCCTTTCTACCTCCGGGCCTTGGGGGACAGACGGCATATGTGTGCGGTTTTCGAGAACCCTTGGGGAGTTTCACTTACTTACCAGCATAAATACTGACCTAGTCACCTCTATTGCTGTACACACGAAAGCAAACCCCCCTAGCTTGCTGGCTACGTGTGGGTAGCCAGTCACATCCTTGACGGCCACCCCCGGGCGACAACGCTGGGCTCTCGACGGCTGGCATTGAAACTGGGTGCTGGAAGGTCGCGGCAGCTAGTACGTAGAGGCGATGGATGGCTAATCTGTCCCAGACGGTTCAGCATCTAGGGGCTTGGGGATGGGGAGAGGGAAAAGAAAAGGGGAGGGGGCGAGGGGGGAGCGAAAGAAGCCTGGACTGGACTGAGTATGTAGGTAATTAGCTAGACACTCTCACGGGTCCTATATCCATTTTCGGCCGCTCCATCTCAACTCCTGCCTTTCTCTCTAGATTCTCCACCCGTTCGACAGCGGTACAAGCCGAGGCGCAAGCTTATATGAAGTCAGTCATACCACAGGGCGACATCTCCGGCAGATCGACCCAATGGATGCTGCCTACCTGGGACGTCCCGTGTATCTACTTGAGTATCTATCATCCCCAGGGCACCCAATATGAAACGTGTGATGCTGGGCTATCGACAGATGGATGATACATACCGTGAGCACGTTGGCAATTGCCCCTTTGGTCCTAGACACAACTCCCACTTAATCGCGGACAGGAGCAGAAAGACCTGACGTAGCATGGTTAGAATCACTCTTTCAGGCAGTCCGAGCGTATGGGACGATATGGCCTCTCTGTCTACTCTGTAGGATTAAATACATATGTAGTTAAGGTAAAAGAGCCGGCCCCCCTTCGTCGCGTCCACGCTCCCTCCATTATCTATCTACCTTGTCCGTCCGTGGCCATGCTGTTTTGTAGTCGACCAACCTGGAGAACAGAATCAGGACCGACAACAACGAGAAACCCATCCTCTCGACTCGAACAACTCTCCCAAGCCACTTTGCAAATCTTCTCGGGGTACTGTGACCATTTTGGTCCGGCTAAGGATCGGTTGCTTCCACACGGTTGATCGAAGAGGCTGTCTGTTCTTCATGAGGTATCACTATGTTTTCTGGCCTTTCTCAAACCTCGCCTTCCTACAGCTGCCCGCCAGTGACTCCTCTATGTGGTATCATACGAATGAAGCAGGGAATGTGTGAATGTGGGTACCGTCGCCGTCCGCTCCGCACCCTCCGTTGTCTTTCTGCCCCGAAAAACCGTCATACTTAGAGCCCGTAAAGATCCCAGCCGTCCAGCCCATTGGCTGAGTCCTCCTGGCGAACCGGCTCTTTCGCGCTTACCTCGTGTGACGGTGCAAACTCGTTCCGGAACTCTCGCCTCAGTCACAGCTCGTCATCGTCATTCTCCAGGTCTGATGGCTTGATGAGACCGCCGACCTTGGACCTTCGGTCAATATCCGCTTGCTGCTTGGCCGCATCTTCCTTCTCCTTCTCGACCTGGAACAGCTCGGCGTTATCACCGGCGAACTCCTTCAGCGAAACGAGGAAGTCACGCAGGTGTAGCCGGAACTTGTCGTACTGCGTGTTGAGGGTGAACAGGCCCTCAACGAAGACAGCAATGTGTGGTCTGCCGAGATATTAGCAGTTGCAGAGGTGGTGATGGTGGGAGACAGAAAACTAATAAGAAAAAAACAAAAGAGAATACAAGAAACACCGCATATGGACACTCACGCTTGAAGGTTGGTAAAAGCATTCTGCAACAAAGTGCCCACGAAGTTGATAAGGAACTCCCCGTTCGTGGTACCAGCCTGTGCTTGATCTGGCTGATAGACTGGCCCCTGGATCTTGGGGGTAGACCCATCCGCCGGCTGTACGAAGTAGAACATGCGCATGAGCAGCAACGACTGCGTCTTGAACCCGGCCTTGTGATCCTGGTCCGTGAGCACGAAGAAAACGTCCTGCAGGATCGGCGTGAAGAACTGGTTGAAGAACGCATTAGACGTCTGCACATCAGTCTTCTCGGCGATGTTGTTGATCAGCTCCAGGCACATGTTGAGGCCAGCGGCTTCGACGTCGCGGTTGTCGTGTTTGCTAGCCCACAAGCAGGAGTCGATGACAAACTTGAACTGCCGGTTGTCCAGCTTGAGGAGTGCAGGGAAGCAGTGAAGGTTGATGGCCCTCAACAGGTTGAAGAACTCGACCCGATGCTCTGGGAATTCGGAGAAATCCTTGTTTATCATCTCCAACGTGCACTCGAACACGTTCTCCATGACGAGCGGTACCTGGTCTTCCATCAAACTTGATAGCCTCGAGACCACAGCAGTCATGGCCCTCAGAACTTCTGCGTCGCGAGCTCCGGGAACGTTACGGTTGTAATCGATGAGGACGCAGTCGAGTAGGGGGGGTACCATTTGCACCCGCACGGCGTTGAGATCTTCGGCCTTGTCCACGTAAGTCTCAATCAACTTCAGGATCTCCTTCTTGATTGTACGAAGGCCCCGGACCTTGGGCATCTTCGTAGCAATCTCTCCCTCGTTGGCGACAGCCTCGGAGATAAGCTGACTTGTTGCCCTGTACATCTGCAGCATGTCGTGGTAGATGCGGCCGATCTGCGGATAGAAGTACGGCCCAACGGACGAGCAAGCCGAGACATTGGTCTTCATGATGTTTCCGATGATCTTGATGGTGTCGGAATCTTGGAGAATCAGAGGGTTCATCGTCGCCTGCTTGATGATCTCATCCCAAGCCATGTTGGGATGCTGCATGAGCTCCGCCAGAAGCCGCTCCTGCTGGTTGTGGTTTCCCTGCGCCGCCACCATATAGCCACATGCTTCATAGAAAGTATGAACTTGTTGCGGAGTAAGGTCGGCCGTGATCTTGGGGAGATTTCTCACAATCTCCTCAATGAAGGGCTCATGCTCACTAGGCTGGAGGGCAACGAAATGACGCTTGCAAGACTTGGCAATCTTGATGAACGTGTCGCACGCCATATCCTGAACACCTGATTTCAATGTCAGCGACGATCTGCAGAGCGGGGAGGACGTGAGTTACCTTCATGAGACTCATGCATGAACTCAAACAGCTTGTTCACGACCGTCTTCAGGAATTTCCAATGGGCTTTGAGGAAACGAGGATATTGGCCGACAATGTACATAATGTTACTGGCGACAACGGCCTTGTTGTCCTTGCCTCGCTTCATCTCGGTGAGTCCCAGAAGGTCCTTAATCACGGTGACCAAGAACCGCTTTTCTGTTTCCTCGTTCATGGCCAGTGAGATCGATCCGATAGCCCAGCAGAGGACATTGCAGTTGTGCCAGGACCACTCAGACCCGTCAACCTGCTTGGCAAGCTTGTCTGTCATGATCGTCTCCGTATCGACAACGTCCAGATGAGTGAGGTAGACGAGACACTCGCGGATAGTCTTGTACAGCTGTACCGTGTCACTCTCCTTGACGAATTCTCGCACGATCTCGCCTTCGTCGTTTTCGACAATCAAGACCTCTTCGGGACGGACCATCTTCTCGATCATGACGACTCGGAGGTTTGACAATATCTCCTGGTATTTGTGCTTCCGCAGGGGATAGTTGGTCAGCAAGGCGGGGTTCGGCGCACCCCCTTGCATAGAGCCCACAGCCATTAAAGGGTTTTCGCCGATGGGGAGCGACTGCATCTCCTCGTAGAGCTCCTGAACGACCTTCAGCCAGTAGTCCAGGCAGATCTTGAAGATTTCTCGGTCGTCGATCTGAGAGATGCGGATCAGGTAATAGTGACCATGAGTGAGGTAGTCCCGATTTGGGAGGTTTTCGATCAACTGCACAGGGTTAGCAATCCCATAGATGATATCATGTATCTATTAACAAACTCACATTAAGATGCATGGAGAAAAAGTTGGTGAGGAACAGGGCCAAGTTCTGCACAAACTGCTGGTCCCTGGAGTTGCTTTGAGGGTATGTCGACTTGAGATCCATCTGTATTGGGATAATTGTCGATATGGTCGTCAGCACCTCGGTGAACATCTTGATGAGTTGCTCGTCATAGTTGTTGCTGCCTGGGCCCCCAGTCTGAAGACCACCGATTTCCGTCAAACACTGGAGGGTAACGTTCCGGAACTCTGGTACCTCCAGGAAGCGCGTCCGCAACAGTGAGATCAGCGGCGTCTCGAAGATGTAGCCTAGCGGGATCCAATTGCAAAACCGGAGCAATGTCTCGAGCGTCGCAAGAATCAAGCTCGGTTGGGTCGCCGTGTTAAGGATTTCCTGGCAGAGCTGGAAGATCTGGGAGAACTCGGCGCACATCGTCGTCTTCAGGTTGCGGGTCTTGGTAGAAGTCATCTGTTCGGCGGAGTAGTCGAAAACCTCCTCTGAGAGGAGTCGCAGGACGATCATGTTGTTCTCGCAAACCGACAGACTCGAGTGGCAGGCTTGTATGATCTCGTTGATGAAGGTGGGCCAGTTGTGAGGCCATTCCTGCTTGAGGACGGAGATGAGGACGAGGTTGAGCTTGTTGAGCAGAGTGCGCTGGGATCGGAGGGCCTCCTCTGTGCAGGAGCATTGCAGGATGAAGGCAACAATAAAGTTGCGAATACCTATCGCGACGTCAGTGGGAGAAAGCTGGGGGGCTTTCCTCGGAATGCGCACCTTGGCACTGCTCCCTAGGGAGGACCTTCCATCTTGTCATGATCACATTGTCGAGAACCTGCAAGGCGAGATCTTTGCGACATGTTAGCCTGTATTCCAGACGGTCAGGCAGGTCTGCTTGCGGCACGGCACATACACTTCGTCTGGGGGTAGTTCGCCTTGGACAGGATATCGTCCACCATAAGCCATGCATCGGGGTCCTCCTTGAACTGTGATGATGACCGGATCGTTAGTGCATGTGGTCCTCCCGGAATGGAGTGACGCAGGGCTAGCTTACCTGGTTCAGAGCGGCCTGGGCAGCTTTTTGCTATAGGGATCACACCACGGTCAGCAAAAGCCAGCTCGAGGGCGAAAGCAAGTTCGAGTGAGGTAGGTCTACCTGTTCGCCTCGACCTTCATAGAAGGCACGGACGAGTGCGTCCAGCTCATCGATGGATATCGCCATAGCGACGGGGGTGGGCGGCAAGGCGGGGAGGGGTTGGTGGTTGTACGCAGTCGAGATGAAGGTGGGATTTTTTTTTCCGTCGACGGCGGTGGTTGGGTTGGGAGAGGGGCAGAAAAAGAGAGTCGCAGAAAGAAGATTGGTCTTTGGCTGCGGAGATGTGTAGTTTGTTGAAGTGTGGTATGTGGGTAGAAGAGGGGGGGGAGGGGGAGTTGCAAGAGGGAAAAAAGATGTCGGCTGGAAGCAAGCAAGGCTAAGGAAGGCTAAGGCTTCTGTGAGAGAGCAGGCAGGTGGTGAGCTTTGGCGTGGACGGGAAACGCTCTGGCGGTGCGGGAGGTGCGGGCAGGTCTACTTACTAAAGCAAGTAGCACTCGCTACCCCGCCAGGCTGCGCTAAACCGCCCCAATTTTGGCTGGAGCTCTGCAGGGGAGGAGACAGCAGCACCGGGAAGAGGCTCTCATGCAGCACCACACGTCACTAACACCCGAGTCGCGTCTCCCTTTTTGTCAGCACTTTACAAACCGCGTCTTCCAAGACCGAGGCCGACCCTTGGCGGTGATGAGGCCTGGAGTATAGAGTGCCAGTGGTGCTCATACTCCTTCATGACCGGAGAAAGCTACTCCGGAAAGTGTGTACATGTCTCTCCCAGACATGTGAGCATTTCTCAAGGTGGCATTCTGAGACCTGGCGTCTTCTTTTGTCCCTCCTATGTATCTCCTCACGGGCCAGTCTCTTTATACTCGTCCCATTTTCTCTACTCTGTTGCCTAAGCAGTCTACTGTAGATAGTAAAAAGTGGCGCTATCCCCAGAAATTCCCTCTCAAAGACAGGAACGAGCGGATATACGGAAATACTCCGACTCGCACCATTCACGCCTTCTGGTACCCGCACTCCGTCAGCCCGGCTTCCAACGCCTTGATGGCCTTGTCGATGTCACTCCGCTTCGGGTCCGTCACGGACACGCCCATGTGCCCGAATCGGATATACTTGGGCCCAATCTCCTTGTGAATACCACCTGCGAAAATAACCTCCTTCTTTGCAAGTGCAGGCAGCAGGTCCGTGGCCTTGACCGTCTCGGGCAAGTAAATCGCCGTCATGCAGTGAGACTGCTCCGCCGGGTCGGACGCGACCTGCTTCAGGCCCAGCGCCGTGATCGCCTTCTTGATCTTGTCCGATACTTCAGCATGCTTCGCGAAGCGCTCCGACAGAGGCCCAGCCGCCAAGATCTGTTTAAGTGCCGTGTTCAACGCGTGAACCAGCTGTGGCGAGGGCGTGGCGAAATACGAAGGCTTCTTGGCCTCATAGTTCTTCATAACTGCTCGGGTGTCAATATCAGGTCCATCAAGCATTCACGAGTCCGAGTTTGGCAAACTTACTCGGTGTCCAGTTCTTCATAGACGCGAAGTAGGAGCCAACGGGCGCCTTGCGCGTTTTAAATTTCTTCATGGCCCGGCCGCTGAACATGGAGATGGACAGACCAGCAGGACAGCCGATTGCCTTTTGACTGGCAGTGATGACTCCGTCGAGTTTCCAGTTGTCAAAGTCGATGTCCTCGCCAGCAACGGAGCAAACACCGTCGACTATCAACAACGTTTCGGGGGAGACCTTCTGGATCAGCTCCGACAGCCCCGGCAGCGTGCTCAACACACCAGTCGAGGTATCGACATGGGTAACGGTAACCATCTTATACTTCTTCTCCTTGAGCGCCTGCTCGATCTCGGGAAGCTGTGGCTTGGACCCGATAGGGCCCTTCAGCTGGGTGACATTGGCACCATAGACCTTGAGGCAGTCTGCAAAGCTGTCACCAAAGTAGCCAGTCGTCAGGACCAAGACATCCTCGCCGGGCTCGACCAGGTTGGCCGCCACCATGTCCCAGCCCAGGGTTCCAGAGCCAGAGATGACGAAAGGCTGCGAGGCGGGATCCGTGGTCTGGAAGAGCTTCCGCAGCATCGACAGGGTGTCGCCGAAAGTAGAGACAAAGCCAGGGGCAACATGGCTCTCGCTATACGGACATTGTGGTCAACACTTGTGGTTCACCCAATGGGAGTCTTACACAACGAGGTGCACACGGTTCTCACCTATAGTGGCTCATAGACTGAAGCACGGCATCATCGAACTCAATGGGCCCAGGGATGAGCAGCGTGGAGTGAGGCGGCTGGGAAGACATGTTGGCTGATGAATTCTGTGGCGTTGTAGAGAGTGGGCGGAGTTGTCCCGGGGAAGCTGTTGCTGAGGTGGTGGGAGAGGCGCTGTGGTGGTTGTTGTCACTGGCAAGATGTTGTGAGAGTAAAGACACTCGCTGGCTTGGAGAGCCACGGCGGGGTACCATGGCTTTGCTTGACAACAGGGGCCGACACCGGTACATTTGGAGCTCAGGCAAGGTCAAATGGTGGTAGGTGATAGATTGGCACGTGTATGGGATTGGAGGCAGTAGGACTAGTAGTTGGTACTGTCGGTACTTATTACTACACTAGTTTGGCCGCCAATATGGACAGCAGCCGAGTCTCTTAAGAGTCCCCGCCGACTGCTGTGTGTGTTGGAGTCGAGTGTGGCGTGTCCCGGCTGCCGGTATTGGGTGAGAGGCCTAATCGGCGTTCATAATCACCTTGACTAATACCGTTCTGAATACCAAGCACTTCCAAGGTTAGTACTGTAAACAACCTGACAACCTGCAAACATGGGCAAACAGGACTAAGCAACTAGCTCCTGACACTCTCGACAAGCTGGAACCTCAACAAGGTCCGGACTTGCTTCGGAGGCCGGGCTCTGGCGGGGTTCTCCCCTGGCGGTCTGGACTGCTGACTTCTACATACCTACCTACTAAGTATGTAAGCTCAGCGGCAGGCATAGCTGGTGCTCCAGCAGGTAATCAGTGCCAAGTACCTATGATTAGCTACCCCAGACTGGCGGGACAGGGGGGGAGGGGGTTCATTGGCTCGCAACGGTGTTTTGGGGGAACTTACTTGCAACTGATCATCAACATCACAAGAAGACGAAACAACGGCCACTACTAACCTTGGGATGTCACACCACTGACGAGCATTTTCGAACCAAGTAGTAGCTGGCCCATAATACGACTGTACTGCGACCAAGAAACGACACCTGTTCCAGCGCCCCCGTGTTTCTCGGCGCAAGGGCGCGTCATCATCCCTCCCCGACATTCGCAGCTAGCTACACAGCTGCTGCCCTCACCGGACCTCGCAGCGCCGCCCATTGGGGATCCGATAATTCAGCTACCGCGAGTCCTCGCCCCCGGGAGAGTCTAGACCAGCGTCATGGCTTTCCTCATCCTCGTGATAGGGGACCTACACATCCCTGACCGGGCCCTCGAAATCCCTCCAAAGGTACAAGCATGCCAAACTTACGAGCCTCCAAGTCGCGCCCTACCGAACTACCCACACCAATCCCAATGCCCTGCACTTGTCTGAAGTTCCCATGGATGGCGAACAAGAAACCAATCAACCTGACTGACTGACCGACTGACTGACTGCCCCCTACCCCCTCCCACAGTTCAAGAAGCTCCTAGCCCCCGGCAAGATCTCCCAGACCCTCTGCCTGGGCAACCTGACGGACAAGCCGACGTACGAGTACCTCCGGTCCATCTCGCCCGACCTCAAGATCGTCAAGGGCCGCTTCGACGTCGAGGCCACCTCCCTGCCCCTCACCCAGGTCGTCGCCCACGGCGGCCTGCGCATCGGCTTCCTCGAGGGCTTCACCCTCGTGTCCAGCGAGCCCGACCTGCTCCTGGCCGAGGCCAACAAGCTCGACGTCGACGTCCTGTGCTGGGGCGGCACCCACAAGTTCGAGTGCTTCGAGTACATGGACAAGTTCTTTGTGAACCCGGGCAGCGCCTCGGGCGCCTTCAGCACCGGCTGGGGCACCGGCGAGGGCGAGGGCGACGAGGTCGTGCCGAGCTTCTGCCTGATGGATGTGGGTTTGACCTTCCGCCCTCCTCTTGCTGCGGGGACCCCGTGTCTACTACGTGCGATGTGTGCTTCGTCGAGGAATTGGCGCTGACATGGTTGATATATAGGTCCAGGGCATATCGCTCACGCTCTACGTCTACCAGCTGAGGAAAGATGATAATGGTGCCGAGAACGTTGCCGTGGAGAAGGTTACGTACACGAAACCAGTAGAACCGACTGGGGCATCATAGGGAGAAACCGGGGATTAATGGGTATTGGAGGAGTAAAGCATCAATCTTGTGCCGTGACAGCGCTTGGACAATCGCAAAGTCGGTACCTACCTGTTGTCGAGGAACATCAATCACATTCAAGAGGCTGGTGAGGCCCGGTCTCGCGGTCCGGAGAACGTGCATAAAGAAAAGAGAATCAGGCCGTCTCATTTTGTCATCAAATGCCACAATCAGATATTTATAACGCCTTTAATCAAGGTGACTCGTACATACGCTTCCTTTCCATGCAAACGGACTCCGCTGGTACCTGTCATGCCATGTCATCCCCGGTTCCGGGCAGGCCGCTGATTACCAGAACAACAATCCAAGAACGCCGTTGCTTGCCCCTGTGAAACGATTTCCTCACGATCCATTGTATTATATCATCATGCTTCTCCGCCTCGATACCCTGTCTTTCAGTAAAGCCGATATGTCTTTCGTGGGCTCTACACTGGCCTCATAAGACGAGTCCGCATCGGCTGGCTCATCAAGCATCGATGGCCGCTTCGACGGCGCCATTGATGCTCGCTTCCGGGAAGGCCTGTTGCTCTCTGTCGATGCAAAAGTGTCGACTGCTGTTGACCGTCTTGAGCCCTTGGCAGCCCGGCTCCTTCCTGTGGTTTCTCTTGGAGGCTCCAATACAGACGATGATGTGTCTTGAAACTCGTATGGATCGACTTCCTGCTTCTCCTCGACGGTCTCTTCTCTTGACCCGGAAGATTGTGTCCCATCCAGCTCCTCGAAGAGCTGGCTGTGCCTCGAAGATGGCCGTCTCCGTCGCTCTGTCACAACACTACTCGGCAGATCGGCTGGTGATATCTCCTTCGAGGGCTCCCTCTGCAACAAGGGGCTGGTGACGATGGGCCGGCGGGCTGCCTCGTCTGCAATGGCCGCCTCGGCGGTTCGGAGTTGTGAGCTCTGGCTCGGGTGTTCGCCTTCAACGCTGGCCTTCGATGCGGACGTCAGAGCACCTGGATGAGCCAGGCTGGCGCGTCTGTACTTGCCCTCCCCTGAGACGGCATCGAGCAATTCCTTCGTCGGCCGGCGCATCTTGTCCCTCAGGTTCGGTTCCGCATAGCTGACCGATGCTCTGGCTCTCCTGCTGGGGCGGGAAGTCTCACCATAAGAGGAGATGTCGGCTGGAGGAGGCGTGTCTCTGGGATTGACAGACGCGGACCTGGTCTCTGGTGTGTCGGGGAAGACAGGCCCGGGGTCTGCTGACGGTGTCTCGGGTTCCTGTGGTATCTTGGCTACAGGAGGAGCTGCTGGCGGTGGCATCGACAGCTTGATCGGTACAAGCCTCTTTTTCTTCAGTGGCGCGGTCTTGAATGTTGCTTCTGGATCTGCTTCTGTCATGACCTTCTTGAGGTCTCCAGTTGTTGCTGATTTGACCAATTTCTTCGGTGATGTCAGGTCATCATTCGTGCTCTTGTCTGCCAATGGTTTCCTGGGTCTCATTGCGGCGGCGGCGTCTGCGGACTGCGTGTCTTTACTGTCAAACCTGGCCGACAGGTCCTTCGCACTGCGGCGATTCTTGAGATCCCTCACGGCTAATGGTTTCTCGGGTCCGGACTTGCTGGCCAACTTATTGCTATCTGCAAAGGCTCTGGACACATGGTCGTCGTCGTTCTCGTCGCCGAATTTTCTCTTAGAACCAGCTTTCACTGAAGGACGCGCCTGGGAATCCGAGGCCTGTGCTGGTTTAGAATGACCGTGGAGGCTTGTCTCTAGAACGGTCGCCGACTTCTTCTTCGGTTCCAGTACGGGTTGTGAAAGTAATGGCTGTGAAAGTGCGGCCGTTGGTGGGAGTGCCTGTTCTTTGATCTTCGGGCTTGATTCAGCCAGACCAATTGATTTGGTAGGACTGTCGACCTTGACTGGATCATCTTCCACAAACCGCGACGTTGGCGGCGGTCCTAGGTCTGGTGATTCATTCGTATCTGCAGTGTTGTAGCATATCGCCAAGACCTCTTCGTGACTATGATTGAAGTTAGTTTGCAACATGCACCCATCCAGCCCTGATGGTGAGCCCACGTACCTCATTGTCCTCCTCGAATACGACTTGTCTTCCTGGATGGTGGGCATTCGTCCCTCAAGCAAAGCGGCCGCCTCTTCACTGCTCCTCGAATCTCTGGGCCTTCGTTTTGCCGCTGGGCTGCGACTCACACTCGTCCTCCGTCTCGCTAGCCTCGTCCCGCCTGGGGACGCGATCGCCTGCCGCTTCGTGGGCCGCTCCAGTCCCAGTCCTGAGAGCATGGCACCCCATTCTATGAGCTGGGCCTCCATCTTGGCCTTGATCTCGAGCGCATGATCGGCGATTTTCTGAGCTCCCTTGGAGTTCTCAAGCTCACTTTCAAGTTCCAGTATGCGTCCGTTGAGTGTCAGGTTTTCGGAAAGAAGGCGGCCGCATTCACTTTCGAGGGATCGAATTCGTAAGGATTGAGCTGAGTTGACTCTCGCGATGTCCCGGTTTTGGCGCAGGAACTTCCTCCTCACTGTTGCGACAGGGACTCAATCAGCAATCATTGCCCCAGTTTGGGTGGTGGTTGGGGGGGGGGGGCAACAAAGGGTACTCACGCGTCTCAATGCTATCTGTTGACACGGGTGGCTCGTTCAGTCTTGCCATCTTTCATAATTGCGCCGGATGAGGAAGCAGGTTGTTGAGAATGTGTGAATAGGAAGCAAGCGTGGAAATGAAGAGAGGACTGGAGCCGCTAGGAATATGAACTGATAGCAGTGATGCTGGCTGGGGAAAACTGGGGTGGATTGGATTTCAATGTTGGCCTTGCATGGAGCTCTATGGAGTGCATTTCTTTGGGCGGTGGCTAGGAAGGGCCGTTGTCAGAGCAACCAGCGGAAGTGGGGGGAGGGGGTTGGTCAGGATTTAGCTGTCCCTAACATCTGGTACAGTGGACAGTGGGGATTATCGCCCACCAGACAGCTGCCAGCAACCTGGACACCCCAGTACCAGAAGTACCTGGTGATTGGGACCAGCCACTATCGTAATCTGTAATCCGTATAGCAAACGCGCTTCTAGCTTCCTTCATGGATCATGTCATGGATTGCGACCAAGGGTCTCTCTCTCGTCTCGACTTTCATAATTTTCATAACTGGTCATTGACATACACTTTCAATCGTGAAATACGAAGTCGAACAAACCGGGTCAGCCAACATGTCTTTTCCGACGCGACAAATCCAGCCACACATCCGGCAGCCCTCGATGGCGGGTCCCGCGTCGTCGTCTGCGGGTCAGTCTCCTGCGTTGGTTGCGCGTGTCAACGAGAAGAAGGCCGAGCTCGAGAACCTCAAGGAGTTGCGCGATCTCAGCGCGGCGGTCGCAACGCAAATGGAGGCATTGGAGCAGAAGCTGGCCACATTGTCTGACGGCACAGAAGGTGTGCATTACATTCCAGAGGGGTGGAGAAGCTTGGTTCAATGTTCTCGTCACGTACTGACTTCGACATAATCAGCCATCGCACTGGTCATGGGCAACTGGCACAATGTCCTCCGCGCAATCAACATGGCATCATGTCAGTCCCCCCCTCTCCCTGGACTCCCGCGATATACAAACAGGAACCTGACAGCTCTTCGTGCTAGCTAAACTGGCGAAACCGCAAAACGAGGACGAGGCAGCGTTGCCACAGACCCTCGTTCGCATCCCGACCGAACACGCGCCGGCCTTGCAGGCTCAGGCAGAGGCTGCAGAGGCTGCTGAGGAAGCAAACGAGTGAAGAGGCGTTCTGCCCATCTGTGACAGACCTCCGAACTATCTCACCTGCTTGCGCATGACGTCGCAGCAATGCCCGACACAGCTGAGGATCACCTCCAACATACAAGCTTGATCGGTTTCAGGCCCCTGCAGCCACGCTGTAAAGCGATTCGGGGCCAAGCTACACACCAACGACTTTGCATCTGGCATAGTTACTGCCCAGCCTGCCAGCCTGGAATTGGGCCGGACTGGGCAAACGCTTTACGAGCTGCAGAGGACTTATCATCTGGCCTTGTAGCAGCGACATATGCGCCCATACGCCTGCATCACACGGCAGGAAGCACCGTGGCACCCTATGGATTGAAGTCTGGCAGCAACTGGCCACGGAGATGGCAGCGACAACACGGTCTTGACTCTGCCCTGCCTTGTCATGGAATGCATCTGTCAGTTCCCAACCATTTGCCAGAGTCAACGTTTATCAGGAGTCAGGACTCAAGATCCAGGAGCCAGATGAGCAACGATGCCTAAGTACTTGAGAGTATGTATTTCGACTGGAAAGCAGACCAACGGAACGATGATTTCTTGGCTGTTGGCCCGTCAATCGCGGCTCACGACTCGCAAAGTGTGTCTAAGAAAGTAGCTTGCTACTGTGTAGCTCATAGATAGCGCTCATACCAATGCGATCGCCGTTGCCTTGTCCGCTTGTATGTCTGTCAGTTCTGTCTGTCTGTCTTACACACGGCCGTCGTCCATCGCGCTTGCAGCCGTTAGCTTTGTTTACTTTGCGCCAGGGAAAACATCACATCGGTTGTTTGGACCTGAGGTCAACTGGTGTTTGCTAGAAAGTCTGTGTTGGCAACTCTGACTTCTCCTCTCCCCCATTACAAGTTCTCGCTCTTATGTTCCATCCATGTCGGCATTTTGGAGAGAGCATCATTGATTGAACAGCTTCATGACCGCTTTTATTCTCAGCCCAATCAGACATCTCGATCTTGTTGTTTTCATGCGCCACGGCACGCTTTCCTCCATTCCATCCAGTCTACAGCCTACCTACTTGCTGCTGCTGCTATCACATGCGGCTTTAAACCCCTGGGAGATTGCTCGATCCTTGTCTGTGTTTCCGGCGCGTTTCTGTCGCATTCTGGACTTCCCAAAAGGGATCACCCCTGTCAGACGTGTCTCATCCTGAACCCGCCCGATCCCCCACGGGGCGGAGGTTTATTAAACGACGCTCATGGCCGTGCCTCTGTCTCCCGTTGCTCCGGCACACTTCAGCAACCTCTCGCCCTCTACCACTACTAGAGATAACTTCGTGCCCAGCCCCATCTATTGTGCACCTTCCGCAAACAAACCGGCAAGATCTAATCGAAACACCGTCCACTGGGACAAAAACATTTTCGACCCCTCCATCAAAGAAAACGCTGTCCCAGACGGTCAAACAAATAGCCCCTCCTCCTCCAATACGTCTGGAAGCTTGAGGACCTTCAACCCGTCGCAGGAATTCCACCTTGACTTGGGTGACAGAAAGTTCCGTGGTCACCAACGCAGAACTCCCCTTATTCCAGAGACTTTTACTGCGCCAGACACGCCAGTTGACTTAGTTGATAGCAGTCCGATTAAGAAAGGTTGGTTGATACTGATCCATGCATGCGCCTCTGCGTCTCGATCGTACCCACCTGAAGCTGACTACCGATCACCTTCATCCCAGATTACTATCTTCACGGACTGGTCAAGGCCGCACGAGACTTGGACCCGAACGAGGCTGTCTTTGAAAAGCACAGAAAGAAGCAATTTCAATGGGTCTTGTCCCTACCTGCTTCAGCCACTTCCAACTGTGACCAGTCCCTTGACAGCCCTGTGGATGATTATACTGCCTCACACATCCCTAGCGAAGGCAACAGGCGCTATTTTGGCTGCAACCTGCTTACTTGGACCAAATCTGCCGGAAAAGAAAACGAACTTCCTGGCGACCCTGAGGACAAATACCTGCTCCTAGCAACGCCCATTGATCTCAGACCAGACTGCAGTGATACTGCCAACGTCGAGTTCACCATTCACCAAGAACAGTTCCGCATCCTGCAGCAGGATACCCAGAATTTGCAAATGGCTGCAACTCAAATAATGGGCAGTCCTGCCAGCGGTGCGAGGAACGGTTTCCATTCTAAGGATGTGACGCCTCAGAGTGCTCAGAGTGCCAGGTGGTCGACCGCGGCTGTTGCCGATGCGTCAGAAGATAGTGACAACACCATCACACTGGACTCGCGTCGCGCGATCAAGGCGCCCCTGAGCACCATCGAGGACTCTCTGGAGGAACTTGATCAATTTGAGGACGAGGTCGAAGCCCTCGCCGCAGCTACGCGGATGACGTACATCACAGACCCTCAGGATAAGACACGCCATGTTTCGGACAAGAAGTACACGTCCTCTCCCAGGGCCGCGGCCGAGACTACTAGTCCTTCTCCCCACAGTGTCAGCCCCAAGGCCCAAGGCTCTGCCCGAAGCAAGGCAGTTGAGCCTTCGCGCAGCAGCTCAGCGCACAAGCCATCCCCTCCGACCAAGTCCGACCAGGACGGCGAGAAGATGCCAGCCAAGGCAGCCCCCACGAGAAAGGTCCCTCGCCCAGCCAGCCTTGCCCCGCCGAAGCCCCTCCAGAAGGCAAGCAAGCCGCCCACTGTTTCCACCTTTGAGTTGCCAGGCGAAAGGGTCGCCAGGGAGCTGAAGGAGAGGAAGGCAGCGCGGCTTAGCATGCAGCTCGACCCCCAGAAGCTCGCCGAGGCCAGCTCGCCGCCCCAGCGGGCGCGCTCCATCCGGTCCAGCAAGCCGCCCACAGTCCCTAATTTCGAACTGCCGGGCGAGACGTACTCACGGATGGCGAAGGAGCGGCTTGCCGCTCGGCTCAAGGCAGAAGAGGAAGAGGCCGCTCGGCGCCGCCAGTTCAAGGCCCGGCCCCCACCTAGCAGCGTGGTCTCGTCCTCTGCCACGGTGCGCTCGACGTTTACCAGCCGCCAGCGCGAATCCCAGGCGGGCGCGCCGGAACAGCAGCAACAGGGGAACCCGTCGCCGGCCAGCCCGACCCCCAGGTCCGGGGCCGCGAAGCGCCAGTCGGTGACGATGACGGCCTCGATGGCGCGGGCGGCCAGCACGGCGTCGGCGTCGTCGGCGTCGACGGCCCAGCGCGGGCGGACCTCGAGCATCGACTCGTCGCGCCCCAGCAGCGGCAGCGCCCGCGCCACGTCGTCGTCCAACGGCAGCGCGGCGCCGGGCGGCAGGCGCGGGAGCCTGGCCGCGGGAGCCGAGGGGATGCAGAAGCAGGCGCAGGCGCAGAGGCAGGATCAGGCGAGCAGGGCCCGCGGCAGCAGCGTCTACCTGCGGGACAACTCGGCCGGCCAGGTGAAGGAGCGAGAGGCGCGCGAGCGGCAGCAGGCCGTGGCGCTGGCGCGGCAGAAGTACGCGGAGCAGAGCCGCATGCTGGCTGCCAGCCGGCGCATGAAGCAGCAACCGTCGACGGCTCCGGCTCCGGCGGCGGCGTCTGACGCTCGTGGTGCCTAGGAGGAGTACGGGCTGGGGTCTCCTGTGGATGGCCCCGAGCGTGGGGGACACTGTCGGGTGCCGACGCACAGGGAGCTGTACTACGATGATATCGCGAGGAACTTTTGAGGGGATGGCTGGTGGAGGAGGGTGGGGGAAGGGCTGACGACGATGATGATGGGGTGGGTGGTGCTTATGATGTGAGGCTCTTCCACGGTGCGATACTGCGATAATGATGTATTACTTGACGATGACGATGATGTGCGGTCTGCCACGGGGATCGCCTGTGGTATGGTGCGAGGTGTGGCAGGAGGCAGGGAGTTCAATCAAGGGGGGAGGGGGATCACCAGGCGAAAAGAGTCTTGGGATGCATAGCCAACTGCTTTTTTTTTTTTTTCTGTGTGGATTATTTTGTCGGATGGACTCAGTCGTTTCTTATGATGATTGATAGACGGATCACGCGCGCGGGCAGGGAGTTTTCGAGGGGTTTTATTCTTATTCTAGTTTGTTCTATCACGCAGCCTGACCCAAGCCTGTCAGGACTCGCTGCGGTGGTTGGATCGGTGGATGGATGGATGGATGGATGGAAAGGAACAGATATCGACGGCTGCAGGATTAACACACACGTACCAAGCAGATAGACACCAATAAACGGTTCATAGGTTGGTTGAATAGATCAGTAAACAGATCAATGGTTAATTAAGTGTGAGAGAGAGCATGACAGTTGATGAATTGTTCTTGTTATTGTTCTTATTCTTATTTTTGTTACTCCCTGCCTGGGTGTTGTAGTCGGGAGAAGGAGGGACTTTGACGCCGTATTATGGACAAAGATTATTTACGCAGTATGTATGGGCTTGACTGATAACCAGGGTTTGACATGGATAAATAATGATAAAATAATAAGTCATGCAAGAGAAATACTGTATAAGAAATATATGTTGGCATGTCAATAACAACAACAGCAATAAAAACAACCACTACCACTTCCACATACCCTCCTCTCTCCTTCTGTCTCTCACCAAACCCTTTCTCATCATCTCAATGGCACCTAACCCCATCATCACAGCCTCACACGGTGGGCGGGTTGGAGACGTTGTTCGAGGAGGAGGAGGACAAGATATTGCTGCTGCTGCTATTGTCTTGGGTGAGCCGAAGCCCGGGCAAAGTCGGCAGCCACTTCTGGCATCCTTCTTCGCCTTCGCCTTCGCCTTGGACCCAACGTCGCATGTTGCACCAGCTCTCATTTGCATCGCCGCCCTTTTTCTGATCATCTATCATATCTTTATCCCCCTCTTCTTCCGCAGAACCACACTACGCTCACTGTTCCCAACAGCTGGCACCCGTCGTCGGCGTTCCCAAAGCACCCTGGTCTGGTGTCCTGTTGCAGGAGAGAAAGACTCCACCACCCCTGGGATATCTGACCCAGACGACGACGACGACAACAATAACAACAACAGCTACTGCTACTACTACTACAACATGGCCAAGAAGCAGGACAGCCCAGAGCACAACCCCCTCCGCCCCAGGGCCAGGACTCCCACGCCCCACTCTGGCCCCTCGGCCACCGTCTCCCTCGCCCAGGGCCGCTACGTCGGCGTCCTCCTGCCGCCCAGCCCACTGATCCCCCGCGCCGTCGAGGTGTGGCGCGGCATCCCGTACGCCGAGACCACGGCGGGCGCCAACCGCTTCCGCCCGCCCGTGCCCCTGCGCCCGAGCACGGCCACCACCACCGGGGAGGACGACAAGGAAAGACCACTGATCAGGGCCGACACCTGGGGGCCAATGTGCCCCGGCACCGCGGCCCGGGTGCCCGGCATGCTGGAGGGGGAGGACTGCCTGAACCTCAACGTGTACCGGCAGGCGGCGGCGCACGACCCTGCGGCGGGGGAGGACGGCAAGCTGGCGCCCGTGGTCATCTACGTGCACGGCGGGGCCTTCAACGGCGGGGCCGGCACCGAGAGGGACATGGCCTCGTTCGTGGGCTGGAGCGAGACGCCCCTGGTCGGCGTCAACTTCAACTACCGCGTCGGCGCGCTGGGGTTCCCGAGCTCGTCGGCGGCCGAGCGCGAGGGCTTGCTGAACCTGGGCCTGAGGGACCAGCGCCTCCTGTTCGAGTGGGTCAGGGACAACGTGGGCGCGTTCGGGGGAGATAGGGACAGGGTGACGCTGATCGGGCTGAGCGCTGGGGCTCATTCGGTGAGTCTTGATATGGGCATCTTTCTTCTTTTTCCTTTCTTGTCTATCTGCCTTACACTGGCCTGGCCCAGGATATCAGGCCGGCTGGAAGGGCGTCAGCCATGCACCGTCTCCCATGTCACAGCTACTTGCATACATGTATGTATCAGTCACGATAACTAACACCCCCCCTCCAGGTCGGCTACCACCTACAGTCCTACTCCAGCTCCAGCACCGCTGCGCCCTTCCACCGCGCCATCATGGAATCCGGAGGCGCCACCGCGCGCGCCACCCTCTCGCCGTCTCACCCGCGCACAGGAGCACAGTTCAGGGAGTTCCTTTCCGCGTGCGGCATCCAGCCGGACCAGACGACGCCCGCGGGCGACGTCTTTGCCCGCCTGCGGTCCCTCCCCTCGAGACCGTCCTCGCGGCGTCCAGCTCCGTCTTCGCGCGGTACCAGGACCCCATCCGCTGGCCCTTCCAGCCCGTCATCGACAGGTCGAGGGGGCGGCGGGGGCGGCGGCGGCGGCAGCGGCGAGGGCGGGCTGCTAGGCGACCTCCCCATCAGCACGTTCCGCGGCGGCGACCACCTCCGGGTGCCCGTGCTCGCGGGCTTCAACACCAACGAGGGCACCGCCTTCACCTCGCCAAGGGTCGAGACCAACGACGACTTCCTGGCCAAGTTCGTCGCCCTGGTGCCCGGCCTCAACACCCCGGACCTGCAGCGCCTCTCGTCCCTCTACCCGGACCCCGCCACATACCCCTCGTCCCCCTACGCCAGGGTGCCCCCGGGCTTCGGCCGCCAGTGGGCGCGGTACGAGGCCGCCTACGCGCACTACGCCTACATCTGCCCGGTCCTGCAGACGGGGCACTTCTACAGCGGCAGCAGCAGCAGCAGCAGCGGTGGTGGTAATGACGGCAATGACGGCGACGACGACAACAACACGACTCCTCCTCCGGTGTGGATCTACCACTTCGCCGCGCTGTCCCGGCCCGACCTGGGCGGCAAGGCCAACCACGTCGACGAGGCCGCCGTCGTGGCGCACGACATGGCGGCCATCGGCGGCTTCCCGGGCCTCGTCAGGACCGCCGACGCCATGCACGGCGCCTGGACGCGGTTCATCGCCACGGGCGACCCGAACCCGCCACACATCGACGGCGCAGGAGCAGAAGAAGAAGAACAGCAGCAGAAGTCAGCCTCCTCCACCTCCCAGTCCTCCCAGCCCTCGTCCCTCACGCGGGGTGGTGGCGCCACGCCGTTCTGGCCGCGCTTCACGAGCCCCTTTGTGGGCGACACGGCGGGCTCGCCCGGGCGGCTCCGGCGGAGGGCCGGGGCCGGGGCCGAGGGCTGCGGGCGGGTCATGATGTTTGGGCTGGGCAACGACGAGAGGATGGGCGGCGCGGGCCGCGGGATGCCCGGGTGGCCCGCCACCGTGGTCGGGCTGACCGAGGCCGAGGTGGAGAGGTGCCGGTTCTGGTGGGAGCGGGTCGAGCTGAGCGAGGGCATGGGCACGAGGCTGGGCGGTGGTGGTGGTGGTGGTGGTGGTATTGGTGGTGCTGCTGGGGTCTCGAAGGCGAGGCTGTGACGGGGCGGGGACTGGCTGCGCCTGGTACCCCCCCTTGGCTGTATATGGTATCAGATGGGGAGGACATGTCTATGGTCTTACTTCATATGGAGTACTGGAATCTGGGTCTTGATGACGCGGAAGGCAGGTTGGGGTGGAGGAGAACAGATCATGGCCTTATAGGCGCCCAGCGGTGAAGATGTTCCAACAAGAGAATTAAAGCTGTTTTTTTTTCTCTTGAGCATTTCCCTATATACGTCTCCTCGTCCATTGGTCTGCACTCGTCTTCTGCTGCCCAGTCACACCCTTGATGGTCCATCCCAGGCAGGTCGAAGGTCTGCCACTTCAGTCGCAGTTTTCGAGTCACACATTATAAGGGAAATGCCGATGGCACTGCTACGTATTGGGGGCAAACAGCAGTGCCGCCTCTGTGGTCATGGCAGACGTTTATACCTACTCAAAGTCGAGTAACGTGTGCTCCTTATATCCCGGCTAGCTAAGACCAAGCTACCTATGTACTTTGTACCAAGACTCTTTTTTCTCTTTCTCAAAGCTGTCATGCGGTCTGCTCCTCGAGATCATCATCACCCTGCATCACCAATAAGGCAGATTCCTGGGTGCTGTTCCCAACACCCCAGTATCATGACCAAATGCGTACCATCCCTTGTTGATCTCTTCCAGCGTTCAACATGTCCAGCCCAACAAAGCAAGCAGATCCTCGTAAGCAATCGGGCGCGTATGGCGCCTCCGTCCCCCACCTTCGTCCGTCCTTCCCTCTCGAACACTTCGAGCTCATTCCCCATCTCGAGGACCGTGGTCCGCATTCCAATTCGAGCTCCAGGATATACCACATTATGCTCTTCCGGAATGGTACCGTGGCCGGTAAATATGCGTGTGTATTGTACAACATCGGCCGTCCATGGGTGCTGTGCTCCACGGGTCGTACCGAGCCCAACCATTAACAATGTATGCAGTTAAGGTGTAGATAAGAAGTCGTGACAAGGAAAGGTTTGTCCCCAAACGCCTCACAAGGACACCGGGTAGTTGTGCTAATGAAACACTGTCCGAACGCCAAAGGATAAAATTAAAGCCAGTACTTCTGGAATCATGTCCGTATAAGAGGTGGAAAGGTGAAGGGTATCAATCGTCCGGGGAATTCATGCCTGGGTGCTGTGCAACCGTCTCCGCTGCACGACACATGGCGCATCACGCCCAATTCCATTACAGCTGCCCCGTAAATCGTTCAGAAATTCTGCGAAATGCCGGCGCTCTGCTGTGGGAAATGTGACGGGTTCTCGATGCGCGTGTTGCGTCGTGCCGGGTTATCTCTAATAACGGGTTGGCCCCCAGGCGGACTGTTGTTGTACCCGCCGTTTTCTGGGTAAGGATCGAATTGTGTGTAGTACTGGTCGCCGCCATAGGCCATTCCGATCTCCCCGGATCCGTCCGATGGAGCACCGGCGCTGTAGGACGACGATGCGTTGGAGGGACCACGCCGGACGTTTCCACCCCTGTTGTTGGCCGAGGATGGGCCCATAGCGCCAAGTATCTCGCCTTCAGGGGTATGAGTTGTAGCATCCATCAATGGCTCGCCAGAATGGGCGGCCCGTGTCGGCGAGGCACCATCCGAGTAAGCTTGTTCATAGGGGGTATCCGAGTAAGCACCGCCGGGCGCGCCTCCAGACATGGTAGTGGAGGCCTTGCGGCCGGTCGACCCGGCCAAGGTTGTCGAACCCCATCCGCGGTATCCCGAAGACGAATCCTCTTTCATTTCGTAGGAGCCGGGGCCGCCCGAGCCAGCAATCGTCGGGTCTGCATTCGGGTTGTACTGGTAGTCCTCGACCTCCTTCCGCCTTTCTTCTTCGGCCTCCTTTCGTGCTTTTCGTTTCCTCCACAACCAGATGCCCAAAGCAACAAGAATCGCCACCGCGGCGATGGGAACGACAACGGCAACCGCGATCGTGCCGGCAGAGCTAATGCCCTTGCTGGAGGTGTTGTCGGATTGACCACTTGATACTAGTCCAGAGCTGGAAGTCGCGGACGCAGAGTCTGCGGTGTTTACGCTTGGCGTGTTGACGATCGTCCTTGTGACAACCTGCGTACTCGTGGATCCATTGGAAGTGATGACAGACGTAGCCACAGACTCTGTTGTCGTTGGTGCCGCGGTCGAGGTTGGAGTTGTTGACGTGGACGAAGTCGTCGAGGGCAAGGACGTGGTCGAGGCCTGACTGGTTGTTGACGAAGGCGTCGGTATCACCGTTGACGTAGACGTTTCAGGAACTGCTGTAGTTGTATCTTCTGCAGAAGTAGTAGTGATAGGAGGTACTGAAGTAGTTGACTCTGTTGTTGGCGCGGTTGTTGGCGCAGTTGTTGGCTCAGTTGTTGCTGTTGTCGTTGCTTCAGTGGTTGCCTCTGTGGTGGTAGGCTCTGTTGTTGGCTCAGAGCTGGAGGTGGATGTCCCCGTAGCTATAGAGGTTGCGGAGGTGTCAGCAGTGGTACTTGTCAGCGTACTAGTCGGCGTGCTGCCCGGCGCCGTTGATGTCGCCGACGCAGTATCCGACGAGGAGACTGGCGCAGCAGTTTCGCTCGTACTTATGGAAGTAATATTGCTTGCCATGCTGAAGCGTTGTGACCTCAACTGGCTAGATGTATCCCTAATTGGAGGAGCCATGTTAGTGGTGGTGTTGCAAGGCAAGGCAGTTTGCAAGACAACATCGTAACATTTGGCTCGTGTAAATCAAGAGCCGGAAGCAAGCAGACAGACACACACAGACAGACAGACAATAAAATAAGGCAGGGGATTGTCACAGATCGACACAAGATGGCGTTGCCCTGAGTAGTAGCGAAGCAGGCAGCCTGCTTGACAATCAGGGTGGCGGGATGGACCAGAAGCGCCGGTGACAGCGCATGACTGGAGAATACACATAGATGGCTTACCTCGGTGAGTAGATGTCGGGGACTCAAGTGCCACAAATCGATGCGACTGATGCAGGTACTGAGTGGGACGGGGTAGTCAAGGGCCCCAAGCACTCGTGGAGGACGTGCGATGGTTCGGGACTGCGTCTCGCCGTGGTGGATTCCAGGTTGTGCTGCAGGAACCAAGACTTGGAACAGACTTGGAACTGAAGGGAATTGTTTTGACGTTGCGATCTAGAAGAGATGCTTTGGATATGGTGGGACGAAAAGGACTGGCTGTCAAACAAGCGCAGGGCCAGGAGAGGCTCGGAGAGCCAGTCGTTTGGCTGTTGGGCGGCTCTGGAGGCGAGATAAACGCTGCCGGTTGCCCAAGCTGTTGGAATCCGAGACGCGTTGGCCGGGTCTGTTGGAATGCTCAGACTGAAAGCTGGAATGCTCGTTTTTGACGCGACTGCCCGTGAAGATTGTCAGATGTTGGGACGGGGGAGGAATGGAAGGAAAGCCAACAGCAGCAGCAGCAGCAGGGACAGCAGAGGACAGACAGGCTGACAGGTTACGGGACAGGCGGGAGAAGAGCAGCGGGAGGAGGATCTGGAAATGAGAATTGAATGGCCTTGCAGGGTTATGAACGGGGCGTGGTAATAGTACGGGAAAAAGAGAGAAAGAGAGAGAGAGGGAGATACTGGGGAGTAACCTGCAGGCTTACCGTACCGTATCGTACTGTACAGTAAAGAAAGGGTACTTGGTAAACAGTCAAGTTTGGTGGGGTGGAACCGTGGAATTGTGTAACTGTGTAACTGTATCACTGTTGTGCCCCCGCCAGTACAGTGTAAGTGCAGGTACTAGGTGGGCAAAGCAGGCAGTGCAGGTAGGCAGGTAGGTCGCAGTACTGTAGGTGCCGTAGGTCCGTCAGCCCATCCAGCATCTACCTGCCAGGCCTAACTCAGTACCTAACTGTCTGCAATCTGCATGGATAGGACTGGATCTTCCCGGGTTTTGGCTGCAGGATCTGTTGATCTAAGAAAGGATGTTGCTTGTTCTCTTGGCTTTCAGGCCTCTTGCGTCTTTGATTTTGATTTTCCCTAGACCAACAAAGCAACAAAGTAATCCCGCCCTCCCTCTGATTTTTCCGGCTCTGAGTAGGTAGTCGTTGGATTTCCTCGGAGTCAGGGTGTGACACTCAGTGTTACGCTGGGGTGAGGATGTACCGTAACAGCAGTAAAGTACCTACTCTACTTTGTAAGGCCAGGTACTTTACATACAGGTAGGCAGGTAGGCAGGTAGGCAGGTGGGCATTGGCGAGGTTGGCAGAGGCAGA
The DNA here is from genome assembly GCA_016808195.1 of Cytospora chrysosperma. Taxonomy (NCBI): domain Eukaryota; kingdom Fungi; phylum Ascomycota; class Sordariomycetes; order Diaporthales; family Cytosporaceae; genus Cytospora; species Cytospora chrysosperma. Next base: position 2,873,810 of record MU179926.1, on the reverse strand, counting down.
GCCGAGTGGCTTGGGACTTCAAGATTGGCGCTGTTAAGATGAGGACTCCAAAAAAACAACTCTGCCCTGTTTGCCCCCGGCCTTTTGATCGTATTGAACCCTCTAGCGGCCGAGGGTTGATTGTTAGCGAGTTTCCCCCGCTCCTGACTGGCTGAACCCCCTGGCTTGAGGGTCCTGTATCTTCCCTCTTTTGCCCTAGCGTACTGGTCTTTATGGGTCACGGATCTCGCTGGCCCGACGCTGCGTCTTCTCTTGTCACCACCCACCAGCGCGCTCACTCACTCACTCACTCACTAACCTCACTCACTCGAGTCTGGAACTTTATCAGTGTAGTGACACTTCAGTGACTTCTGAGGTTTATATGTACTTAAGTACAGTACTGTACATAGTTTTCACCATGTTGAGTGGAGAGCGGGCCTCGTTGCCCTTCCGCAAAGTCAGGCTGTAATGACGACCGTCTACAAATACTAGGTATGCTCTGCTCCCAGCCAGGTTCGGCCTGTATCTTTCTGTCGATTGGTTTTATCGTTGCATACTCACTAACAAGCAAGTAGTCTAGGCCACCTATCGATCGATCGATTCTTTTTCCGTTACCTATGTACCAGGCCTGCTTGGTTGCTGGGCTCTCCCCGTATCTACTTGGTACCTACCTATTTGTGTCCTGGCCTGTGTGGCAGTACCGACGCTTGGGTTGATCGACAATACCTACTCACCTACTCAATCAGGTAGTCTCAATGTCCGTCCAACTCTTCCTGTGCTGGGTCTTCTCGCCCACGGTCGACGTCAGATGGATGAGCTTACAGACGGACTTCTCATCCACCACCACCTCCTCTTCCTCCCCCACCTATAATGGCGAGTCTTCCCTGGGCCATATGTAAACAACCTTTCTTGTCCTGGCTCAAGGTTCCTTGGAACCAACCTGCCCTCTCATTCTGGACAATTGTCTCAATCCGCAATTATAATGCAGCTCTTCCCCGTGCATAATCCGCCTGCAGGACAACGGCAAGACCGGCTTGATGGGCGATCCAAGAGCTCCAGGGCTGCGGAGCCATATCAGCATGTCTACGGATCCGTACATCCATATGGATCCGTATGAGCGATAACACTCTGGGTAGGTAGTCTGGTGTTAGTGTAGGTACTACAAGCCTTCCTTCCACCCCCCAATATCAGCCCCCATCACTTAGTATGCTGTACGGATCCGTACATGGTATGTTTGTTGCACAACACGCAGATCTATCACGCCAACCTTATCCTCCAAGTACTCGGCAGTCACGTCCACCAGCAGGTGCTAAGTGAGCCCACGAAGAGGGTGCAATATCTGTCAGCGCCAGGCGTGATCCAGTCTCACTCCTGCAATACAGAATGCAGCTAGTTACAGCGCGCCAGACTACGAAGCAGACCCCATCCCACCGACGACGGCTCAGCCTCTTGGGGAACGTTGCCCAGCACCATCACAACAACTGTGGCGATGCCGAACATTCCTTTCAGCTGCTATCGATGGGAACCGCCAAGGTCGTTGCCAATACATACTGTAGTTAGTAGGCGTAAATCCATGGATACACCCCGCTCACGGTGCTTCTCACTACTTAAATATTCACAGACTATCCGTACTTGCGGTGTCCTCACCGCCCCCCTGGGGCCGCCCGCTTACTTGTGCCCCCCCCCCTTAACAAGAGAGCGATTCGTACCCCTTTGGCCCTTGTCTTCCCATGTAGTGAATTGACAGCTTCATAGAGCTTCCACTATAAATAACGTTATTGACGCTGTTGTTTCGTATAAAATAATTCGGGCCGTTCCCGGGGTTTACCTGCTCGATACGGCTGCCAAGTACCCACATCTCGTAATTATCCGCCGTTGCGGTCTAAGAGTCCACCTTGTTTGTTTGACTTGCCAGGCCGGCCTTGGATGGGAAATAAGCATGTCGTCACCAGTACTACCCAATCATTCTCATACCTGCGGCTTTGACCATCTCGCAAAGTGCGTCTGCCCACTGCGTGTCAATAATCATCAGGGCGATGTATAGTACACACAGAGGCCGTACATGGCATGCTAGGGGGGGGGGGCAGCCCTATATGTAGCTATCTGACTCTGGAGGCTGACTGACTGACTGACTGACTGACTGACTGGCTGAGTGAGCGGATGGATTAAGCTCGAGCCTAAGATCCGATGGTTTCCTCACGTTACCCAAGCCTGAAAGTCTATACGGCTTTTCCTTGCGAGGTGGTCTGCAGTAACGTGTGATGTGTTTGTCTAGTGCTGATGTTGATGAGAACGATGAACAGCACACAGGGTTTGTTTGCCACAGGGTTCGCCACGGCTTTGGCTTCGGTTCAGCGCCCAGTCTTTGCCGGTGTCAGGATATCAATGTCAGGATATCGTTGCCTTTCACCCGATCAAGTGGCGCGCCGTACTCGTACTCGAAAGATAAAGAAGCACTCGACGCGATCGGCCGGGCTGGGAGGGGCCCCGGTAGCAAGCAAGTGCATAGTTGCTGTCTGACTGTATAGTTATGCCGCGCCACAGTCTCTGCCCATGGATCATTCATCTTGAGGCTCACGATGGCCCATCAGGCGAGAAAGAGTCAACGTGCGTTGCGAGCATGTTGAAGGTGGAAGGGGGGGCCACCGCATGAGGCAGGCCAATGTCTTTTTCTTTCTGCGAACTTTTCTACCATTTGCTAAAAATTATATAAGAAATAAAGAAGAATTTCCCTAAATACACCCCTCTATATATGCAACTCATGCCGATGTAAGGCTGGTTAGGCCATGACGGATGCGAACCACCTGCCTGGCACCCGTTTGGGAAACTTCTCTCTCGCGCTCTCACCCTCACTCACACACACAAACACATGAAGTCCCTTTGGATCGGCGACGGCGACAAGCAGCAGACATCAACCCGCCAGAGAGCAGTAGGTATTGGTCGCACGCAAGTAAAAGAAAAATGCCTTCGAAGAAATCTCAACCCACTCTTCGGCCCAAGATCGATGTGATAGTGGCCTCAAAGCTTGATTACGCCAGTGCTGCCTATTCGGGACGCCATCAAAAAACACACCGGTTGCTTAACCCCTGTAGGAAAGCACCCCGTAGACCACGGCGGGGCTCGTACGAGGTATATGTACAATCACACCCTTCCTGCCGACAACGTCTTGATCTAGGGGCCCTTCTTCGTGTCAACGCCACCTATGGTCCAAGTAGGCTTCAGGGACTCGACGGCCGCGTCCGCCGTGAAGACGGCGTCGCCGGGCAGGCGACTGACACGTCCGGCACCGCTGCGCATGGCGTAGCTGGCCGCCTGTGAGACGCCGCTGCGGGTGGACTTGATGGAGCCCGCGTCGCTCGCGGGGCCCTCGGGGTCCTTGAATCTACGGGGAGGCGCGAAGTCAAGGGCGGTAAACGTGCTGGACTTGCGCATGTTGTGTCTATTGTTTTTGACGTGATCAGTAAACATGGACACATTATCAAGTTCGGTTCTTGGTCTCCCGAAGGGAGGGTGAGAGAAAACTTACGGGCTAGGCAGAGCAGGCATTTCGTCAAAGGTGCTGACCAGCGGGGAGGCAGCAGGGAGCTTAGGGGCATAGGCGCGACGCTCGCCGAGAGGGCTCTGGGAACGTCCGGCCACGCGCTCGGAGATGGGCTCAGGGGGGGCGAAGTCGGCAGCGTTGATCAGGGAGAAGTGGTCATCCGTGAGCTTGCCAGGGGTGGGCAGGGTGGACAGGGCAGAGGGGGGCGGCAGGGGCTTCTTGGGCTTTCCAGACATGGCGGATCCGGAACGGGGGCCACGGGCAGAGGCTGAAGAATCAGGTCGAGGGCCGAAGGACATGGCTGAGCCGGCACGAGGCATGCTCATGCCGCTGATCGAGCCAGCATGGCCACGGCCTGGTCCCCTTGGTCCACCAGGGCCTCTTGGACCCATAGGTCCGGGGCCTCGGGGGCCACCGGGTCCTCGTGGGCCGGGGAAGCGGGATCCAGTTGGAGGAGGCGTCATCGCACGGCGAGCAACGGGCTGTGCGTAGGGCATGATGAACTGGTTGGAATCAGGGTCGAAGTAGGCGCCATCACCCATGTAGCTTCCGGCGCCACCAGGCAGAGGTGGTTCTCCGCCGGCATTGCCGCCGAGGTACTGTGTTTGCCTGTTGCTGCCATCCTTGGAGTCGTCGAAGTACTCCTTGTAGAACGATCGGATACGGTTGGCACGGGTCTCGGGATCCTCACCCTCAACACCCTCCTCTGGCAGGGGGCGGAAGCCAACAGACAAGCGGTTGCTCTTCTGCCCGGGGATCATAAGACCGCTTTCGCGCACACGACCACGACCACGTCCTTCATCCTCCGATTCAGCAGCTGCCAGGTAATCAGCGTAGTCGTCATTGTCCACGATGACAGCAGAGACACTCTGGTGAGCAGGTCCAAGGTTGATCTTCTGGGTGGTAGGAGAGCTGGCAACCTCAGAGACTCGGGAGTTATCAAGCAGGCCAAGACCGAGACCACTGTTGGTGTTCGAGACCATGGCCAAGCCATCAACAGAGTCACTGTTCGTGTGGGAAAATGTGGGCATGTTGAGTTCCTCATGTGGCTCCTGGACTGTCGGCGGGGCAGGGACACCCCTTTGCGCTACTGGGGCAGGTTGCTGGATTTCGGGAATGGTGGGAATGACAGGAGCATCGTTGTGTTGCGGCAGAGGCTCATTTTCAGGCACAGTCGGTTCCTTAGCAGCGGCAGGCGGTGGGATGTCCGAGCCCGTTGACTCGACAGCCGTCAATGATGATGAAGTGCTAGGCGTAAGGGGGGACTTAGGGTACGAGTTCTGCCTCAGCGGAGCAGGACCAGGGTAGCCGGGAGATGCAGGATATGCGTAAGATCCACGGGACATGCGCTTTGTCGTAGTTGTAATGGTGGATGGTGTGTACCGCCCCGTCTTTTCAAACGAGCGGATGGAGCCAGCGTCGTTCATGTAGCTGGCAACCGGTCGGTATGGGTCGTCCTGCTGGTGCAGTGTCTTGGCGAGGGAATGCATCGACTCCCGCGAGCCCTGGACAGTATCCGGCAGCAGATAAGGGCTCGACAAGTTCATATCCAGCGACAACCCACGAGTCTTCTTCGACTTCTCTCCACCGAAGCCCAGTTTACTCTGGCGCTTTGACTTGCCGCCAGCCATTCCAGCTTCCACACCGAAATCCAGAGATTTATGAGCCTCGATGGCATCCTCTGCCGCTTGGCGCTTGATGTTCCTCCGATGAAAGTAAAAAAGGACACAGACGAAGGCAACCAGTACGGGAACCCTGTAGTTCTGTTAGCCAACTATTCCTTCAGCCAGACAACCCCTACTCCGAGTCGACTTACAAGACACCGACAGTGATTTCGGACGTCACGTTCAGGTTAGCAGGCTTCTCGCAAGTGTTAGACGAAGTGCTGTCGCTGCAGGATGAATCGGTGCCTGACGAGGACCGGCCAACCACACGGCTCGGCATAAAGTTCCATCCTCTTGTCACCTTGTCCTGTTCTGACTCCATTGCAAGCCTCCTCCGGAGAGGGACCCGGGGGCCCAAGGAATAGCCATTGTTCATCCCAGCCATTATTTCCACTTCTAACAAATCCAGCTCTTCACGCCAAATACGCTCGGGTAATCGACCAGTTCGTGTTGATTTGACTGCCCAATTCGCAAAAAAACATTAAAGTCCTATCTGATGCAGTAGATTGCGGTCGTGCCCATAAGAACTAAGCGTTTGTCGTCGATTTCGTGAGGTCGGCAGCGGGAAGAACGAGGTCGGGCCTGTGAGAGTATCGAGGTTGACTTGCAGGCGGGAAATCTGACAATTGCTGAACTCCAAGATGCGGGTGATTATATAAAGAGCGAATGTTCCAAGGAGGGACGGAACGACCTTGTGATTAATGAGTGACTTGATGATTAAGATCCGATTGTAATGAATGGAACGCCTGCTGGCAGGCTGGTGAAGCGAGGACGGTGACTGTTAGCATATAACAAGCATCGAGGTCCTGGTGGTGAAGCTTCACGCCTAAGGCACGTCAGGTGGTAAGAGAAGAGGATCGTGTGTAAGAGACAGAAAGGAGAGACAGAACACTGATGATCGACCCGGCAGAAGAGGAAACGAATCAAGAAAGAGCGGCCTGGCCAACAGGTAACCCAAGTTCAGGACTGGGTCGAGGAAATGAGAGGAGACGGGGGCTAACGGGGCTCTGAGGGAATCGTGAACTGCTCATCCAATCTCTTCAAGGGCTCCCCTGAACCATTGAGGGGAGGGCAAATCAGAGAGCAGGCGTACCTTGCATGCATGGGAGAGGTGCATGCGAAGCGGGTCCAGAGATCTGCACAAAAGCTGCACACCTCGAGCAAATGCACAACTCCGAGCGTTTAATCTAACCAGAGATTAGCTTTCGGTCTTGCCCTTAGCACAGGGGGGCCCTGGGGGCAACACCGAGCCCGTCCACTTTCAATATATCAGGTGGGCAGCCGAGATGATGTCGTTCCGAAATCTCAGGGGGTTGAAGTGCACTAACAAAGAGCACTGAAGATTGGAGGTCCAAGGCATTCAGCTCCCGCCGTCTCCGCCGTCCACAAGCCGGCAGAAGCTCTAGTCGCCGTTGGAAGTTGAAGCTATCGACTAGCCGACCGAGCTGTAGGAAAAGCACGATGGAGGCCTTTGCTTTGGGTCAGTACTCCCAGAGGACGCGATATGGGTTGTTCCTTTTTATCAAGCTTCCGCGCAGACGAAGCTTCACCCGGCCGAGACCGTTAGCCTCCTGGGCGCCCGGGCTCCCTGCCCAGATAACCTTGTTGTTGCATTGGGCTGAAGAGCAAAACACGGCGTTGCTCTAGTAGGCCCACCGGCACCGCGCAAGCAAACAGTGCATTCAGGGGACATTTTCAAGAAACCAGGTTTGCGGTGATTTCTGCTTCAAGGAGCGCGTGGGGACTCGGCAATCCAGCTCCGGCATTTGGCCACACCAGTGACGAGTCAACCCGTATTGGACCTCGACGGGTTGCCTGTGGCTTGTTTGGAACGTCCGGATCTCTTGTGGCAACACGACATAGGTACCACATGCAGTAGCCTCGCGTTGATGTCTTGGTCCAAGTTTCCTGATGATTGGGTTCCTCCCATCTTAGTAGATCTTCCCCAGTATGTACCCTCTTGTTCTAGGCCCAATGATGAAGCCACTTCTCGGATCGGCAATGACCAAAGCCTTGAGCTATTTTTTTATATATCTAGTGTGTAATGTTGGCTTGAGATGTCAAATTCTCAAAATAGCCAACATGCCCTTGTCCAGCTCGAAGCGAAATCGCGTTCTATGTAAAGATTATCGAGTCATTCATAGGCCGAGTCCCGACATCAAAAATAGCAGGTGCCCCGGGACTCGAGCGAATGTCTTTCATGGAGGTGGAAAATTACGCTCTGATCTGGTAGTAATTGGGAGCATACTCGAGCAACCAATTCTTCTCGATCTTGCTTACGTCCCGAATGTAAGTCTTGCTGGAGGTCTCCATGATCTCATTGAAGATGACCCACTCAGCCTTGCGATTGAACATAAGGCTGCTAGGATGAGCATAAAGGACTGTCCCGCCATCAACGGCGCGAAACGTCCCATCCGCCTGCATTCTCGCAGCCTGAGAGAAATATCCTGTGGTAAGGCAGCGTCGAATTTCCTCAGCCTTCTTGATTGGGTTGTGTCCATGCGCATTGTTGGCAGTGAGTGACTCTTCTGTGTTGATGCCAAATCGCTCAATGTATCGTTTTAGCTGAGCCCTGATGCTGACCGCGCGGCTCATGGCTTTGAAGTTCAGGTAGTTGTCGTAGCAGAAACGACCTTCTTTTCGACCCTTGCCCACGAAAGTCTGATAGACATTCAGGAGGGTGAGGTGATCTCCCTCCTCCACTGCGAACTTTCGCCTCGTGTTTCCGAACTTCTTCTTCTCACCGTCCTCTTGAACCCATACGCTGCCTCCAAGACTTGTCATAGCTGCGATTGTCAAAATCTCGCTGAGGCACCCAAATGCGGGGGCAGACAGCAGGGTCTTCGCCATCATAGGTTCCACTGCCAATTCGGCCATTCGCATCCCGAGGGGTTTCGTCAATTTGGCATAGTCGTCCAGCGCACCCAGTGAGTACAGGAGCTCAAGGGCCTTAGTCATCAACTCGGCTGGAGGAGGGGTTAGATAGTCGAAGCGTAGGACATTGTCAATCCCGAGAGCTTTCAGCTGCAGTATGAAAGGCGCCAAGTTTGACCTCTGTATTTCTGGTACATTGGCCTCGGGCAAGGCCATGTATGCTTCTTCTGTGAAAAGCCGAAAGCACTTCCCAGGCTTGGTTCTTCCTGCTCTGCCGGACCGTTGGGCTGCTGCTGCCTTGGAGACCGGAGTCGCCGTCAGAGTCTCAATCCCACTTTTGGGATTATAAGCACGCTGTTTGACAAAACCACAGTCCACGACGTAGACAATGCCATCGATGGTTACAGAAGCCTCGGCAATGTTGGTCGAGAATATAACCTTCCTCGTGTTATCTGGTGCTTGCTCGAAGACGTACATTTGTTGTTCGGTTGACAGACCAGCGTGTAGTGGTAGTGGCAGCAACATCGTTGGCGAGGGAGCCAAATCGGCCGAGCGTTCTGCAACGGCATTGACGGCGTGGTCTATTTCTTCCCTCCCTGTCAAGAAAACAAGGATGTCACCTTTGGGCTCCTTGTCGTGAATATCGAACACGGTGGATATAGCCCTCTCGACATAGTCTTCCGCTGGAGACTCGAGGTAGAGAATGTCGATAGGGTGAGTGCGTCCTTCGAGGCTGAGAATGCCCCCCATGGGTAGTGTGTTATCTTTTGACGGTGTTTCGTCACTGCGATTGGTGAAGAATGCGAGGAAATCTTCAGCTTGAAGAGTGGCACTGCTCACGATGATTCTCAGGTCAGGTCTCCGCTTGAGAATCTTCTTCAGTAGGCCCAACAAAATGTCAGTGCTGATGGAGCGTTCATGTGCCTCGTCCACCATGATGACCGAGTAACGAGACAAAAGGGGATCAACAAGAGCCTCTCGAATAAGGAGCCCATCAGTCAAGAACTTAATCCGAGTAGCAGCGGATGAGACATCTTCGAAGCGGATGGAGTATCCAACTTCCTTGCCCACCTCACAGCCATATTCCTCGGCAACTCTGAGAGCTACTGTGGTTGCAGCAACACGCCGTGGCTATGAACTTGGTGAGAAAGTGACCTTGGAGTTATACTGCACGAGAGACTACTGACCTGCGTCACGGCAATGACCTTCCCGTCTGCGCACCAACCCGCCTTCTCAAGGAATTGAGGTATCTGTGTGGTCTTTCCTGACCCTGTCTGGCCCACAACAATCAAGACTTGGCGAGTCTCAACAAGATAGAGTATGCTCTCGCGATGTTTTGCTATGGGCAAGAGCGCAGAAGGTTTGTGAAGCGCAGGGATGAAGGATGGATTGAGGTCAAACTCGGCCATGCTGAGATGGGCGGCGTGCTCGGTGATTTCTGACTGTCTCCATTAAGCTTCACAACTTGACGTCGACGTACTTGGTCAAGACTGATGGCGCGACCTAGTATTATTAGTCTTATCGATCTATCAAACGATCCTTTTTGTTATGTATAGTCTCAAGTCAGAAGTCGCAAGTCACAAGTTAGAAAGACTTGGGCTCACATGGTTTCGCAAACCGTTTCGTCCTGGGAAGAGGCATGCTTATGTCAGCCAGGCTTGTGTGCTGTTAAGTAGATGTCAGGCTAGGCGGCATATTTTAGCTGTGGCCCGCCCTCTCCGCTTAACAGCATTCCAGCCTATTCCCTACCAACCAAGAAGCAGGTAGTGCATGTCAATGACCTCTCGCCCCACCAAGTCGTCACTGCCCGCCATTTACCCTTTCCTTTCCCTTTTCTTTCCTGTACACCACTTCAATCAAGCCTTGCCCACAACAGGACTGATCAATCCTGCGGGACAGAATCCAACTGTCGCCCGGCCTCTGTGACTGTGGCACTACCTGATCTCCCTGATTCCCGCGCAACCCCTAAACATTTTCCTGCTTACCGCAACGCCTCGCACGCTGTTTTGGTGTCGTGTCCCGGGCATTTCTCAGGAGAAACACCGCCTCGGTTTTCCTTTCTGACCTCCGTTCTTCTCTTCTTCCCGGCTCAGCAAGCGTCAGCTTGCTAAGCCCGCGTGAAAAGAGCAGCAATTTGACAGATTGACGCTCAGAGTTCTATCTCGAGTGCTCATCAAGTGCTCGTCACTTTATCTTCTCCTTGTTTGCACTGACTTTGGTTCCTCCGCGTGTCCATAGCCTGTTTTTACATCGCGTATCATTATGGTAAGCTCATGAGGAGTGGCCAGCCATGGGAAGGGACAAGAAAAATGCGCTGGCGGTTGCGACCGCCGGCAGATCCGCGAAAGAAAGACATCAAAGATCGGCCAGAGACAAGAACGCCTGGACGGCGCCTGTCGCACGGGAGTTGGTGGCCCTCCCGGAGAAGAACATCAAATCGAAACATCAATCCTACTTCCAGGTTTTCGAGAACCATGACAAGAAAGACAAGAAGCTCGAGTTCCAGGTATCCAGTACAGCTGTTACCCCTTCGCGTTGGATAATCCGCTTATTGCGAACAGACTACAACCGATAGAAACCCTCCTCCTGGATTCGAGTTCGTGCCCATAGGGAATCCCGAGCTCACCAAAGCTTGCAAGGAGCTTTCGAGAGAGCAAGAAGCAATGATTTTCATTGTTTGTGTACGTCAGACCCAGCGTTGCTACTCACAACATGCAGGCCCGTTTTAACGACCGAACGCAATACCAGACGGCCAAGGATGTCAACGCCAACAATCTCGCCCTTCAAATGAGCCGAGTCGGCCACCATATTAGACGTACGATCGTCGAGCAGGCTCGGGCCCAGATCGGCGCAGAAGAGCTGTTGCCCCCCTCGCATTCTGGGGAACCAGAACCGATACCAGACACCCAGGAAGAGATTAACGCGCAAGCCGATGCAGCGCTGCGGGACCTTTTCCCCCGTATACCCAATTTCGACAAGCAAATGATCATCGAGCATGCCTTCAAAAAGGTCGGTCATTACCTTCCCTTCTCATGGACTTATGGGCCAGTAATTAAAAGGCTGCGCTTTACAGGGCGGAACTTTCCAAGGACAACCAGTTGTTGGCATGGTGCAATCTCTACCTCTATCACGGCGTGTACAGCTTGCCGTCCTCGCCCACATTCGTCATAATCACACCAGGTATGATCGGCTCTTGAAAGAAGCTGACTATACGACCGCCAGGAAGGTAGTTGAGAAACATTGTCTGGACATCCTCGTCAGGTGGCGCGGGGATGAAGAGACAGGGCGTGATCAATTCGACGAGATTTTACGCGAGGTCGTCGTCCTATCTGACGATTCGGATGAGTCCTCATCTGACGAAGATGAAGAGTCGAGCACTGACGGGTCCATTCCTGGCATTGTGGATGGTGACGCTCACCGCACATTTGCAGTGCCTTTGAGAAACAGTGATCGTCGGTATAGCCAGCAGCTAGCAAAGACTCCCCAGTTGAGCAAACCTCAGGCACACAACCCCCCCAGGACACCCGCAGAGCGCGGGTCAGGCCAGCGAAGGAAAAACCCAGGCTCTAAGAGAGCCAACCGAGGCTTCAAGCGCTACCAGGCTGTGGCCAAGCGCTGGGAAGAAGCCGTGAACCGGAACCGTTATGTGCAGAACGAAGAACCGGCCCCACACTCCATCTCCACGGGCAGAGTTCCAAGCCAGGGCCCCCAGCGGCCTCCATCGGTTGAAATCATATCACCAGTACAGAGAGCTGAATTGCCCTGGATTGACCATATGGCACGCGCTCCACAGCCGTATTATGGCACAAGCCGAGAGCATCGCCAGTTTGGCTGTCCAAATGAAGGGTTTGCAGCTAACCATGATGCCGGGTTGCCAATGCCTCTTGATAGCCGCCCCCGCCTCGCTCAAGAAGCCGGTCCGGATTCTTGTCCGTCAGAACCGGTAGTCGTCGGGAGACGCATCGGCCGATTTCCGGTCGATTCTCATAACCGAACTAACTCAGCGCCGCAAAGACGTTATCCCGAGGATTTGAAAGACTATCTTGTTCCGTCAATTGAGCCAGTGTCGCCTCATTCAGGGGCAGATGTGCCGCAATTTGTGCGCCAAGTAATTCGTGGAGAACCAAGAGGTCCAGGGCAAGTGCCTGCTGGACAAGCCATTTCCTCCGTCCCGCATTCAATGCCCCTGGATGGCCGAGCAAGGGATGCTGAGTTTTACCATACAAACCCACCGATGGTGGTTGATGGGCCCAGATCAGCACTGTTCTCGCGCACTGGACAGCAGCAGGCCATGGCACCGCGCGAGTACTACTCCATACGTGAGGCACAGCCTGGCTTGGCCCTTGGAGCGTCTGAACAAGCTCGGAGGGTCTATCGAGTTCGTGAGCCAATGGAGGACACTCGTCACCCGCATGAGGCCGTGATTACCACAAGACGGGTCGTGCGTGTGCACAGAGAGGCACGACCGGCCGAGGCCTGGGGCTCGGAGCCGCTCAGAGTCCGGGAGCGCAGTCCGTTTCACAGTCGTGCGGCTCCCTTAGAGACATATGGCAAGGCCGAGCCTCGCCGTGTTGTGTATAGAGAAGCCAGCGCTTCCAGGTTTGACGACCGTGTCCCAAATCCTGCACTCGCCCTCGGCTCGGCGCATCCTCCCTACTACGAAAACCATCGTGCGCAGCCAACAGGCTTTTGGCAACGCAGCACATTCGCCCGGCCGGAGTCAATAGGACCCCTTCGGCCGCAAGCACCGAGTGGTTACCATGATCTCTCGACTCGGCATTCTTTCCAGGAAGTGGCACCCGTACAACGTGCCCCTGTTGACTATCAGCATAGAGGGCGAGTTTTATGATTTCGGTAACTTGTTTCCCACGATCACTGACTGTTTTGATAGCTTCGCACACCACCAGAGAACGCCATCGGCTCATCATACTCGCCCGGACTCTCCTGATGTTAGGTACCTCTATGAGCGGCCTGCATCAAACAGAGATGTCACCGCTCTTCGTTAGCAACTTGGAATCTTCCAAGACGACAGAGACAAAACAGTACAACACAACGACTTCAAGTATATCATGGATGGCCCGGGAGGTTGTTACCCCGGTGGCTTGGATATGTTGCCCAGATGTCTTCGACGTTGGATTATGTGCAATACCCTGCCACGCAAGGTGAACAAAGGGAGGGATTTTCGTATCTTTATTGTGACAACTGCATGGCGTGGCGTCTCATAATTCTCATACCCAGCATTTTTACGGCATTGCATTTCTGTTTCACAAAGGGTTTGAGACGGATCACCTGCTTCAGCTAGAGAGGACTTTGTGCGGTTTCAAATATTCTATACGACAAGCAAGAAAAAGGACGACTCGCCCGGTGTGGCATCGATCCAACACCCTTGCGTTGGCATGCTTCTCATGTACATCATTACAGGGTTGTTGTTACCCAAAACTATGTATGCAAACCTGTAAATACGCAGTCTAACACGGACCCCAATACCAATATGCAAGAAGCAAATCCTCCTTCCTGCGCCAAACGTGATAAGCATCAATTCTGGACATCTGGAGCAGTCCACTTGCTCCCATCTCGGATGCACCGTCACATCTTAGGTTGCAGGATCAATGCGAACACTGCTTAGGCCTGCAGCGCACCCGCAGTCTTATGATGCTAGCATGGCTTGCCGCTCTGGTTGTTTCTGTCTCACCTTTGTCGGCTGCCTCTCGGGTTCGGTCTTCTGAGCGGGCAACTCGGTGTCGGGAACATTGGGTAGAGGCTGCGGCTGCGGTTGCGATTCTGACATTTCGGCCTCGAGAGCCGCCAGCTCGTCCTCGACTTCGTCCTCGTCCTGGTTTGATATCTTGCCGCCGAGCATCTCGCTAACTTCCTGTGTGCAGAACGAGCGATTAGCAACCGGAGTAGCAAGCCGAGGCCTGGTCCACAGCCACTCACATTCTGATACGCAATGGCGTCTGCGGTCTCGCCCATCAACTTCTCGACATTCTCGATACCGCCCATCTCGGAATGTATCTCCTTGAGCACCTTGGTGCCCTGCTGCAGGCCAAACACGACATCCTTCTGTATGAGCGCGAACTCGACGTTGGCGGTCAGCTTCTCCAGCTGCTCCAGCTGTGCGTCCGTCTTTGCGAGGAGCGACTCCTGGTATTTCTTCCGGCGGAGGGCGAGGAGCGCGCGCTTTTTGTCACCCTGGGCCAGCATCTGCCTCGCGATCTCGGTTTCCCTGTCGGTGAGGACCGTTATGCGCCGTTGGTACTGGTGGAGCCTGTCCCGTTGGGTCTTGAGATCTAATATTGCCCTGTAAGGAGCGGGAAGGGGACCGGGTGTTAGTTTTCTGTCGCTATAGCATACATGGGCGACATGATGGATGGCTCATGTGCTCTCCGCCCGGGGATGCGCGTTATCTCACTTATCCTGGGCTGTGACCCGGCTGGAGTTGTTCCCCATGATGCCGCTTGCAGCATATGGAACTTTGCTGAAGAGGAATAAAAAAAGGTAGATTGCCCCTTGTATTCTGCCTTCTCAGGTCATGCTGGGGTGGGTTATCTCAAGCCAAAACTACTCATGGAGTCGTGGTGGTTGTTGTCAAAAGGGCCGCGATTCAGCACCTATGTCTTGGTCTGATATCATGGTACGTCTGAACGCACAGCCATGGGCCGCAGTCGCTGGCATGTGGTCATAGCCCGCCACGAGAAGAGCTTATCGCTTATCGTGACTGATGTCGCATGTGGAAGCCCCTCAATGCTGCAGTGGGCTGAGTGGGTGCCTGCAGAAGGTACTAGTATCCATGGATGCCAGTATGCACATGTCAGCATGTGTGCATGTACCAGTAATACTGCGAAGTACCCTCCCCACCCCAGCGTCAGTGCCACGCTACCTCCGTACCTACAACCGTACTTGTTTGATGATCAGCAGCTCCATCTTGCACATTGCGCATCATCAACACCAGCAACCTTGGAACCCTGGAACACTTTTGTCTCACACCAAACACTCCCTCGTCTTTGGCATTGTCCGTCATCATCTTTTTATCCCTCTTCATATAAACACACTCCCTGATTCCCTGCCCCATCTCGGTTCAACATGTCGGTGAGTGTCATTTACCAGCTTATCTCGGTAGTAATAGAGGAGGCCCGTATGGATCCGTTACTCTAACACAGGTCGAGGCTTGGTTTATGCAACAATCCACTACAATCAAAGCTCACCTAACTAAATGCCGCTTCTATTTCAGGACAAGGCACCAGAATCACCAACTACTGTCAAGCCCCTAGATATTGATGACGACGACGATATTCAGGAAACAGGCATCATCATGGACGACGGCACCACCAAGCCCACCACCACCGCGACAGGAGCGACAGGAGCTCCTCGTGCAGCCTCCCCGGCTGGCGCTCCGGCTCCTACCAACCCATCGACGACATCTTCCTCGGGAGACGCCCCTCCACCAAAGCCTCCCCGTCCTGTGACCGAGCAACAAAAGAATGAGGCCATCTTGAAGGAGGCCTTCCCCGACATCGAGGCTTCTGTCATCAAGGCCGTCCTGATTGCCAGCCGTGGCCAAATCGACCCAGCGTTTAACGCCCTGCTGGGTATGAGCGACCCCAACGCCATCCAGCTTGACGCCGATGAGCAGCCTCCTCCCCAGCCGCCACGACCACAGCAGTCCCAGCTGGAGGCCGACGAGGCCTATGCCCGCCAGCTAGCACAACACTACGAGACTCAGAGTGCGGCCTACGAAGCCCGAACCGCGAACAGAGGTCCACCTCGCCATAGACAACAGACTGGCCTGAATCCCAACGAGTTGCACGACGATCGAGAGTATAGCTTTCTTGACGATGATCTCCCCGTCATACAGGAGCAGCTCAAGAAGGGCTTCCAGGAAACACAAACCAAGGTGAACAGCTGGTTCAAGGACCTCAAGAAGAAGTTCGACGAGCAGTTTGACGAAGAAGGCGAGGCGTCAGCCCAGCAGCATCAACAGCAAGGGGGTCGCGGTCCCTTCACAGCCCGAGCCAGCGCCGACTCGTCCAGGGCGTCCAGGAGGAGCAGGGATTACGAGCGATACGACGCTGACCCTGAGCTGCTGAGCGACGACTTTGCCGGGATGAAGTTCCACAGCGACGGAAGTAAGTGACTCGGCGCACAGATAGTCGCAGAGGATATTGCTGACGATACAACCTAGCTCCAGCTCGTCCACAGACACAGAACCCAAACCTGTTCAAGCCGCCACCACCGTCCGCATCGCCCAAGCCGGGCGATGGTCGTAAGGTGGCCTTCAAGGACGGCGCCGAGGAGATTGACATCTACAACACCTCGCCCAAGAATGCACCCAAGGACTCATCATCTGCGAGCACTCCTAGTGGCAAACCGAGCAAGTGGCAGCCGCTGTCCTCGATCGACCCTGACCCCATCGCAGAGAACGACCCTTTCAGTCTTGGTGACAGCGATGACGATAAGGACGCCAAAGAGAAGCCGGAAAAGGGCGGGAACAAGGCGGACGACTCGGAGGAGAGACTCAGAAAGGCAGCGGCTGAGGCGATGGCGGACAGTTTGGTCGACAAGGAGGCGAAGAAGGACGAGACTAAGCCGTGAAAGCATGCAGAGGTAACGGCAGAGTCACTGAAGTGAAGGAATATATATTACCAAGATTCCCCCTAAATTTCAACATCTCAAGAGAGTCTCTTTGGTTTTCAGTTAGTTGCTTTTGAACCGCTCGGGAAACTGGCTAAAGGCACAGCAACGTGATGGAACCATGTTTCCCAATCAACCTACCTGCCTACTAAATAGGCACTTCTAGACAGCAAGGTTGGTTCAGGTGCTAGAACATGTCCAATGCTCACGCGTCCGAGTTGACACATCATGAGCGCAAATAGCGCGAACGGGGCTGATGCTGTAGTCTAACTGCTTCCAATTCAAGTACGTGTAGGTAATTCAACAATCCCGGGGAGACCCGCTCTGCAGTGCCTGCATGTGAAGCTCATAGAACGTGCTCTCACTGCGTCTTCTAATTGGACCATTGAATTACACAGTAGACGTCAAAATGCAGCCGAGTGAACAGAATGAGGCTCGGGATAAATATCGTGTCCCAAGAGTCACCTGGTGTTGGCAGCGGCTAGACGTAATGATTGCTTACTTTGGTCTACCTAAGGTATAGTACTACTACTGTGTAGAGCTGTGTGGCCTGTGACTGGCCCTGGTATGAATCGCCCATTTACTTTTGTAAAGAGTGCCGTTCTCGAGTGTCCCGTGCTCTTCCTCAACACTGACTCGGGCCTGCTGTGCGTGTGTACACACCAACGTGCTCTGGAAGAAAGACCTCCAGCAAAACATCGCCAAGGCCAAGGCGGGCCACAGAGACAGGAAAGCCCTTTTTTAATTCGCTCCATTCCTGCTGCTGTGTATGAGAAGCACCCTTGGCGCAAAGTATATCCCAGAGCGCCCAACGACACACCCTCTAACACTGCACTTCGGGGAGGGTTTGTATGATTTACCTGGGTACTTGCTTGGTTACTTACCTAAGTGATATACGCTACGGCTTCGAAGGTGCGAGAACTACCATCCGGCCCTGGGTCACAGCTCCCAAGACAGCTGGTTTAATTCTGGTTCCCTTCACTCAGGAGGCACAAAGCTAACTAAGGACCAGGTCTTATAAAGCACTCCCACAGCGTCGGCTTCCCTTAGCAGGACGTCCACAGAACGGTACAGGCCCGAGGTTGCTCCCTTGAGACTACACACTACACCCTTACACCCTACCTACTTGAGTACCTCTGTACCACCACTCGCAGCTTCGGCCATCTAGTTCATCGGCGGTATACTCTCAGAAGTCTGTACCAAGGGCTGGCAGTCTTCGTTTCTTCTGCTGGTCCCTGCCGTGAACCCCGTCCTCAGTTTACATCGGCACTCAAGGTGGTGCGTATCAAAACACCCTGCTATACCGCATCCAGTCTGGTCAGTATTCACCTGTTTCTACTTGA
Organism: Cytospora chrysosperma; assembly: GCA_016808195.1. Classification (NCBI taxonomy): domain Eukaryota; kingdom Fungi; phylum Ascomycota; class Sordariomycetes; order Diaporthales; family Cytosporaceae; genus Cytospora; species Cytospora chrysosperma. The sequence continues at coordinate 2,855,778 of MU179926.1, read as the reverse complement.
TGTTCTCCTACATGGTGCTTCCTGGTCTTGTCACCCGTCTGGGAGCCAGTAGCTGTTCTGCCCTGCCCTCTCAGCCCTTCAACTCCCCTCCGCCTACCTCAGCCAACTCGCTATTGGTGTTATTGCCCTGTTGGTGTTATGGCTGTGCAATAACCCAGCCTTTGCGTATATATGAAAACTGCTTGTTTCTGTGTTGCAATGCGAAAGCCACACTCCAAAGCCGCAGACGTCTTGGCGAAGCATGACCACGAAGACATGTGTGTGTGTGTGCCAAAGACTTGCCTCCGGCTTCGAGTGCTGTCCAACACAACACACGCGACGGTTTCCCAAGCCTTTCTATCGTCGATCAAGGAGAAGGGAAGACGTCACAGATCTTGTTCAATTTCCAAGCTGAAAACCTGTTTCTAATATTCTCCTGACTAGGCCCTACAGAAGCTACAATACCTCTTCACATTGGAATAGGACTCCGTGTGCCACCTGAAGGCATTTTATACTGCTCTGAAGTACAGTTCTGGACTGGAACACTTGAGTCTCAGCCTCTATCAGCGCAGCGACGACTTTCAAGGGGACTTAGGCAGAGGTTCCTTGCTTATTCTCACAAGAAGCCACAGCTCCACCTCCGAAGTCACACTTGCATGGGCTGTTCGTGAGTACAGGGTGTGTGATACGTCCTTGAACCTATTCGAGCCTGCAGTATTTGAGACTGCCCAGGTCAATATACCGACGGCAGTTTCGATTTCCAAAGAGGGAGAGTCCTTGCGTAACAGCCTGTGACCTTCCCAGGTCATCGGCTCCCACCTCACACAATGTCAGTTACCCATGACCCTCTGGCTTCAGCTGAAACTTCCTCCCCCTTTAACCAGCGTATGGCCCGTGGTGCTGCTGTTGTGCCTTGATTCCACCAGCCTCTTCTGATACCCAGCAGGAAGTTCGGCAAGCAGATACAAAAGCGCCAGCTCGAAGTCCCCGAGTATGCTGCCAGTTTTGTGAACTACAAAGCACTGAAAAAGGTATGTCCGTTCCAGGGTTGACTATCGTCCACTGCCTTTTCGCCTTTGGTTACCGCCCTTCCCGATGTTCAAGGGTACTACAGACGCTCTCGGATATTGAGTGTAGGACACTTCGGGGCTAGTCAGGCAGGATCGGGGGCCCATATAAGAGTGCCTTGATAAAGAGAAGAATATGAAATGTTGCTAACTGTACACTATCCAGCTCATCAAGAAGCTCTCAGCAACCCCGATACTCCTGGCCCAAAATGATCCCCTTCACCCAGTCGCTCCGATAGACTCACAAGCCGCCTTACAAGCCAACAAGGCAACCTTCTTTTTCCAACTGGTATGGTGACAGATATGATCTGCCGTTCTGACTCTCCCAAGTGATGCTAATTGTAAATAGGAACGAGAACTAGAGAAGGTTAACGCTTTTTATCTACAAAAAGAGGCAGAGGTATACAGTGACACGCCCCATCCTGAAGTACCAAAGCCATTTCTGACGCCAGGCTTGTAGCTCAAGATCCGACTCAAGACTCTCCTGGACAAGAAGAAGGTGCTTAAGTCGCGCAATGGCATATCAAGTCGGACTGCCAAATTCACAACCCTACAAGAGGGATTCCAACAGTTTGCGAACGACCTAAACAAGCTGCAACAGTTCGTGGATATTAACGGGACAGCATTCTCCAAGATATTGAAGAAATGGGACAAGACATCAAAGTCCAAGACCAAGGAGCTCTATCTCTCCCGGGCTGTGGAGGTCCAGCCGTTCTTCAACCCAACGGTCATCAGTGAGCTGTCTGACCAGGTCACAACTAGCCTTCAGGAGCTTGGTGCACTGGCGGACGGTGATCATGTGAGCTTTGAGGAGCAAGGGCGACCTGACCACATTGTGAGCATTCATCACCTTTTAGGAACTGAAGAGGGCGATGCAGACACGCTTCTCCTGGAGACGGTCCTTTCGGGCAACCTTGATTCTTTGAGGGACCTTCTGGGGCGCATGCAAGCAACGGTAGATCCAAATTCGCCATTGAACCTGTCTCTGATGGAGAGGGTCACCAGGACCTTTCTTGCTTCCATCAGCGAGGCTCCACAAGAAGCATTACAGGTTCTACTGGATACTGGTTTGGTGGACATTCAATCTGAGGATGATATCAATGAGCGGAACTGCCTGCACCAGGCGACCATCTATGGCAACACCTTCGTCTTGAAACTGGGTCTGGAAAAGGGCGTTGCCGTCAATAGGACAGACGTATACGGCCGAGTACCATTGCATTACGCCAGTATGCATGGTCGCCTTGACATGATTGACGCCCTGCTAGCTGGTAAGGACCCTATAATTCCAGCCACGCGATCTTTTGCTGACTTGCACGCAGTGGATGCGAGTACGATTAACCTTATCGACCACGACAACTTTAGACCACTGGTACATGCTATAATACACAACCACCTGGACTGCGTTGAGAGAATCATCGAAAAAGGAGCACAACTGAATCCGCTCTCCGAGACCGACCATGCTCCCTTGAATCTCGCATGTAAGCATGGCTCCCATGCCATTGTGGAGCTGCTTCTCACCAACGGTGCTCAAATCCTGGCTGATGCTGAGGGTCTCTACCCTCAGCACCTCGTTGCAAGGTCTGCCAAGCACCCAGACCTACTTGGCCTGTTGAAGCATTTCGGTGCCGATTTGGACCAGATTGACAAAATGTATGGGTGGACGCCGCTCGTACACGCTGCCAGTGAGGGAAACGTGCCCTGCTTGCGTGCTCTCTTGGACGAGGGAGCCAACCCCAACATCCTCGACGAGAAAGGTCTCCCGGCCTTGTACTATGCTGCGTGGGAAGGCCATCTCGAATGCATGAACCTGCTGATCCCCCTGCAAGGCGTTGGTGGGAGGGAACCGAGCCCCAAGGCGACGCAGATACAGTCACCGACACTGGAGCCCATGATCGAGAGCAGCGCACCCGAGCCCATGTCACTGGATCCGGACGGGATTCCAGATCTCGAATTGCCGCCACCCATTATTCCTCTGCGCAGATACGGTCACAACTTCCTGGACACCAAGACGGTCGTCCAAATCAACTTCGGTACAGATGGCGAACAGCCTCTTGTTTTCTTCCACGACGGCAAATATCCCGCTGCTCGGTTGACTATCTCGTCCAAGGCGTCAGATTTTATCCCCAAAAACATCATCCTTCCGTTCACAGAAGATACCCGTCTTGTTTCTTTCCAGGTCGACAATCTTGAATCTTTCACACTAGACTTCGACGTGTTCCCTACATACGGTGCCAAGATAATCGCGAAGACGGTTGCCTTGCCGAATACTTTCCGCGCCTCTCTGAGCAGCTCTGGCAGCTGCTGCCTCCCGTTGTTCGACCCTCGACTCCGCGCGATCGGCCAGATCAGCTTCAACACGCAGGTGATCAAACCCTTCCAGGGCAAGCCGCTCGAGATCACGGATTTCGAAACGTACTGGAAGGCTACCAGGCAGTTCGACCGGCACATCAGCAGCTTCGTCACGGGGTCGAGTCTTGTCGGTGACTTTGTGCGTCTTTACGTGCAGCAGACGAATGATGGCGTCGCGGTGCTGTGGCCTACGCGAACCATCGATCTTGGTGGAGAAGGGATGACGGTGCCCATCTCATGGGTGACGCACGCTCAGTTCGAGCAGATCGTGAACAACTCACCAGCAAGGAAGGTCCTGGCCTCAGGCCAGCTCGACCCCCAAACAGAGCTGAACGAGGTCCACCGCCTCCTCGCAACAGCGGGGATAACCCTCAAGGCGGCCCTCGAAGTCCTCCCGCCAAGCGTCAACGTCAACCTGCACTTTATCTACCAGGCCGCCGAGGACACGGCGCACCCACAGCCGGCCGAGTCGACAGGCCACAGCGGCGGCCTCAACCAGTTCGTGGACTCGGTCCTGTCCATCGTCTTCGACCACGCCCGCGTGCAGCGCGCGCAGTCGCGGCAGAGCGGCGGCAGCACGGCCGTGAGGTCCGTGGCCTTCAGCTCGTACAGCCCCAGCGTCTGCACGGCGCTCAACTGGAAGCAGCCCAACTTCCCCGTGTTCCTGTGCAACGACCTCGGGCGCGAGGAGGTCTCGATGGCGCCCCCGCAGATGATCGCCGCCGCCATGAACCACGGGCGCAGGTCGAGCTCGATCAAGGACGTCGTGAGGAGGGCGCAGAGCAACAACCTCATGGGGCTGGTCGTCGCCTCGAGGCTCTTGGTATGTTGCTTTCCATCCTTCTGTGGCTCCCTTTCCTTCATGTTTTCCTTATGGCCGTGTACGGCGTGCTGACCCCCGCCCGACAGAAAATGGTGCCTGCCCTGGTGGATGCGATCAAGTCCCAGGGCCTGGCGCTCGTTGTTGACAAGTCGGCTGAGGCTGGACCGCGCAACGACTCATCTCCCGAGAGGCCGCCGACGGGCGTGGACGGCATGTTCAAGTACAGTGGCGTGTTGAGATTCAACGAGTCTATAGACATGTAAAGGGGCGACATGTATTCCATTCCAGGGGTTGGGCGGGAAACATGAGGGCTACCGGGGGCTTTAGGCTATGCGAACTGGTATTGGAGGAGGGGCATCACCTTATGTGAGGTAACGACGGCGTTGATGTTCAGTCACTATACAGGTTAGAAACGTCAAGGAGGTGATACCACGGTCAGTCTGAAACATTAATCGTTGGCAAGTCTGCCGACCTAGGCCGATATCTAGTATACTTTGGGCAGCTACAGGAAACAGCTCGCCATGAGCAGAGCGACGAGATCCGGAAAGACGGGCCAGAGCAATTCAATGTTGGCCAAACATTAGGACTTGTCCAGCATCTTGACCAAGAGATCAAGAGATATATCATGACTTCCATGCGTTATGTGCAGTGGGGAGAGAAGGGGGTATCTAATATCATGCAAGTCATCATTCGTGCCTCATACATTCTCCTTGGCCGCAAACCCATCACGCCCCAAGGACAATGCCACAGACATCCTACTAAGCCCCCTTATAACCATACTTTAGGGCCCCCAGCTCCCTCTCCGGGTCCACGCTCGCCATCATCAGCTTGGCTACCACCACCACCGCGTACACTATGCCCGGGAGGTTCCCCAGCCCCAGCAAGCCGAAATGTTGGGCGCGGGCCTCCTCCCCGCCCTCGGCACTGCCGCCGCGGCCGCCGCCACGCCGCGCCAGCAGCCCGTACAGCACCAGCACCGCGCACAGCCCGGCGTTGAGGTACGGCAGGTGTCTCTCGAGCGGGGACCTCTGCCGCGCGAAGCCCAGGCTGCCCGACCGGCGGCGCCTCCGCCTCCGCTCGTTGAGGGCCTCGACGCCGCTGGACACGGAGGACGAGCCCGAGCCGGACGCGACGCCGGCGGTCCAGTCCGCGTCCCCGTATGTGGGGCTGGTGGTGGTGGTGGTGGTGGTGGTGGTGACGGTGGTGGCGGGCTTCCCCCTGCCCAGGAGCGCGCGTCCAGAAACGCCATGCCCGTCTCGGTGGGCGGCAGGCTGAGCAGGAGGAAGGCGGTGGAGGCGAGGGAGGTCAGGCCCAGCAGGGCGACGAGGAGCGTGGGCGGGCGGAAGAGCGCGAGGAGGTAGGGGATGCTGGACACGATGGGCAGGGCGAGGAGGAGGGTCTGGTACTGCTGGTTGGTGGACTCGTTCTGCTCGGCGAGGGCGTGGATCAGGTCTTCCTGTTCTTTGAGGGGGGGTCAGCATCCGAGTGCCTTGTTGTTGGGCGCGGGGGTGGGAAGAGCAAGTGGCGGGCAGACTGACCTTCTTCGTCGAGGACTTCTGGTGTCGCGCTGTTGGAGCTGTCGTCGGTGGGGTAGTGGAAGGTGCGACGGAGCCGCGTTTTTGCGTTGTTGGCGATGTCCATTGTTGAGGCCTGAGCAGAGGAGGAGTGGTTGGATGGCTAAGAGAATATGTGTGCTCTTTTGATCGGGTGGCAACTGGTGTGAGTAGGTGTGGGCAGAGAGCTGGCGAGGTGATGCAGCAATGTACATAGTAAATACTAGTCAATACTTAGTGACGTCGATGTCACAGCAACTGTAACATATTGAATGCATGAGCCGCTGCCTGCCGCGGGTTAGGGTCCACTCTATGTGGGATGACATGGGTCGACCTTCAAATGTTGGAGGACTGCTGAATTCGCGACTTCCTTTCTGATGGACTACCGCCACCCACATACACATACACACGGTCGCAAATATGTTGCCAAGGCGGATATGTAGGACGCCCATCCTCCAACTATTGAGGTCGCCGACCCCGAGGAGCCTTGTCATCCAGAGGCGAACACTCATCGCCGCACCAAAACCAGGAGATGGGCCCTTGATGCAGAGAAGGGCAGATAGGGAGCTCCCAGGTGAGTTTGGGAAGGACTACACACACTGCCTCTCAGAAATGGGGACACCCTCTCACGCCAATGGCATGCTGGTATCCTTGAGACCAAGACTGACATTGAACTCCCGCCCCAAGACGTCGACGCCCAGAGCTTCCGCTGGTGGCGCACCCTGCCCACCTTCATCGCCATCGTGGCCGTGTCCAGCATCGCCATCTTCAACTACCAGAAGATGTCGTCCCCCATCGTGTCCTCGACCCTGTACGCCCTGCGGACCAACCCCCGCGCCCGCGAGCTCCTCGGGGACGAGATCTACTTCAAGCAGCAGATCCCCTGGATCAGCGGCACCATGAACCAGCTGCACGGCCGCATCGACATCTGGTTCTCGGTCAAGGGCACCAGGGACACGGGCGTCATGCGCTTCGCCAGCTTCCGGCCCACGCCCAAGGGCGTCTTCGAGACCACCGAGTGGAGCCTGGAGACGAGCGACGGGAGGAAGATCGACCTGCTGGAGGAGGGCGACCCGTTCAAGGTCATTGACGCCTCCGCCGGGCTGGATGATGAGGATGATGGCCCGGTCACGAGGGGATTCAGGCATTAGGAGGGTGGTGGGGGCGACGTGGGTTGACAAAGGTCCACAAAGAGGGGGGTTGGGGTTTGGAGTGCTGGAGCAGCAAGGGGATATCTCCCATGTCTTGCGAGTGAAGAGCACAGAGTCGAGATATCACTGGGCCGCGAACAGCCGTCTAGCAGACTACGGTCAACACCTCCCTATACCCAACCAACGGTCGAGTAACCTATAGAGGGGTGAATATAGGGCTGTAAGAGTGCTCCAATAGAAAGACTACTCACCAATCTAAAACAAGAGACACATTCTACAAAACAAGATGGTGGGGTGGGACTGCTGGGCAATTCATTAGATCGCCTTGGGATCTGGTTGTGGTAGCTCTGAGAAAGGTGGCTGCTACATCCATTCAAGATGGCCCCGTATATATAGTCACTCGAACCAGGGCATGTAGTTCGGTAAGTTGTACAGGGTGGTATGTTCATTGAAGTGTCTAAATCATGCCGCCACTACTGGCTCTTCTACTGCGGCCTCCTCGTACAGACCCATCTTGATAGCCTCCTCTATCCTGCCCTCTCTCCTCATGGCCTTGAGCTCCAAGTGCCTCTTCCTTGCCTCCTCCAGGTCCTCCAGAGCATTGGGGAACCGCTCGTTCAGCGCCTTGTTCATCTCGTCGATGAACTCCTGTGGTGGGGGGTCCATCTTGACAGCATCCGAGACCATGACCAGCGCGCCCTTGGGCCCGCCCACACAGCCCTTGACCACGATGATGCCCAGGTCGTTGTCCACCCTCAGCACCGCGAGGTTCTGCATCGTGACCCTCTCGTTGCCCATGCGCCCGGGCATCTTCTTGCCGGGCAGGATCCTCGAGCCGCTTCCCTGCGAGGGGCCGACGCTGCCCATGGTCCTGTGGTTCCGCGAGTTACCGTGGCTCTTGTTCTGGCCCGAGAAGCCGTGCCTCTTCATGCCTCCGGCGAAGCCCTGGCCCCTCGAGTTGGCGCGCACGTCGACCCACTGGCCCTTGTGGAACCAGTCCGGCAGCAGCTGGGCGCCGACGGGCGGCGCCAGCCCCCTCTCGTCGCGCACCTGGAACTCGACCAGCTGCTCCTTGGGCGGGATGCCCTTGGCCTCGTAGTAGCCCAGCAGCGGGGCGCTGACGTTGCCGGCGCGCCGGGCGCCGCAGCCGAGCTGCACGGCGCAGTAGCCGTGGCGCTCGCGCGTCTTGTGCGCCACCACCTGGCACTGGTCGACCTGCAGCACCGTGCAGGCCATGCGCTTGCCGTTGCGCGTGTAGTAGGCCGTCATGCCCTTCTTGGTGGCGAGGATGCCCGTCCGGAGCGGCGTGTTGCGCTCCTTGCGCCGCTGCGCCGCCGCCGGGCTCGTCGTCCGCTCCGGCAGCCCGTTGCCCTCGTTGTACTTGATCTGGAAGCTCGACCGCTTCGGGAGCGTGCTCCAGCCGTACTTGACGCCGCGGGTCTGCTGCTGGAAGGTGGCCTGGATCTGGGGGATGACGGAGAGGGAGAGGGAGAGGGCCGGCCGGAGGGCGATCGAGGTCGGTTGTGGTTGTTGTACGCCGGCCAGGAGGGCTGACGTTGCCCTTGACGGGCGGGATATTGGTGCCCAGCACCGTGTTGGTATCCTGGGCGCCATTGTTGTTGTTGTATGTGTGAGTTGGTGTGGGAGGGGTTGACAACGACGAGCGTGGTGTCGTCGATGTGCAGCTTGAGGTTGCCGTTGAACCCAGCAGTAAATTTGAGGCGCGGCATCCGTCAGTAGCTTCAATTGCTGCTGCGGCTTTGCCTGCCTGCCCACTTTGTCGACTCGCTGCCAATTGAAATTTGTGGGGTCAGAATAAAATACGGCTCGTGCGTAACTTACGCTCTTACACCTTATACTCAGACCGGTAACATTAAGCAGCAAAACGGACCAAAGCAGAATATTTGACGAACTCGAGATACTGCACCCCCAGCGCCTACATTTTCCAAAGTCCTTGATAGTCTCTCTGTATTTTCCCCCTCCTGGATCGGGCCCATCATGGTATACTACTTCACTTCGGCGGTAGTCAAGCCCTCTGCGTACGTCTACGTGGGCAAGGACAAGTTTGAGAGTCAGTGAACTCTACTGCTCACACAACGGGGGAGAAACTCACAGTAATAACACTTTACAGACGAGGAACTCATCAAGCATGGCTGGGAAGAGGATGTTTGGTAAGTCCGTTACTCTGTCAATGTCAAATGTCCATCGCCATACTCACAGGTCTCTAGGGTATGAGATCAGAACTATTCTTCTGTTTGTAGATGCTGGCCAGACATTTGACATTCTGGATGTCTAGTTCCACGCAGACAAGCTCTCAAGCGCCCATATTTATCTACGATTGAGAGAGGGAGAAACTTGGGACAACATCCCCGAGCCTCTGCTCACGGACCTGGCGCAGCTCACCAAGGCCAACTCCATCGAGGGTAGGACTGTACCTCTAGCGCCCTGAAATACTTGAGGATCGGACGGAGGATTGTACTGAACTTGCATCCCTGCACAGGAAACAAGAAAGACAATGTCACCATCATCTACACGCCATGGTCGAACCTGAAGAAGGACGGCAGCATGGCAGTGGGGCAGGTCAGCTTCCACGACGACAGGAAAGTCAAGAAGGTCCTGGTGCGGGAACGAGAGAACGCCATCATCAACAGGCTCAACAAGACCAAGGTCGAGAAGCATCCGGACCTGAAGCAAGAGAAGGACGACCGGCTGAGGGAGCTGCGGAAGCGGGACCAGGCCGCGGTGCTGGCGAGGGTACGTCCTACCCTACCAAACCCAACTGACTTGCCTCCCCGGTTCCTCCATAGACCAGACCCGCTGACTGACACGTTTTCGCCACTTTGCAGAAGAAGGAAGAAGCCCGGATAAAGAAGGAGAGGGAGCAGCTGAAGCACCAGAAGGCACACGCGTATGATGACATCTTCAGCGAGGAGAACATGGCGGGGTCGAGCAACCAGGACCGTGATGAGAATTGGGAGGATGATTTCATGTAAATACCCACGAAGGATATATAAAGAGGGGCAGAGTCCGATGCTATGAGACAAGTAGCCTGCGTACCACTACTCGGCGGAACGGTGATTTCTGTTTCTGCTCACTAAACGTAACGACCCTTTCCCCTCTTCTTCTTCTTCTCAGAGCCTCTGCCTCGGTGAACGATCAAATCCAACCCCCCCCCCTCTTCTCCTGCCGCCCCCTTACTTACTGGCCCGGCCCACGACCACCGATGCCACTCCCCATCTGGTTCACGCTCGTCCCCTTGATCTTGTGGTCGCCGGGGTTCGCGGCAGCCTCGTAGAGGATGTTGGCCGGGGCGCGGCCGAGCTGCATCCACTCGCCCCGGAAGCCCAGGTAGCTGACCCTCGTGACGTCGTCCTCGTCGCCGCCGCCGAAGTTGTCCGGGAAGAAGAGGGCCAGCCGCTGCACCCTGCCGAACCGGGCGCGCTTCACCGGCAGGTCCTGCACGTCCGACGTCCGCGACAGCTCAAACTCCTGCTCCGCGGGGAGGTCCTCGGCGGCCTCGAAGTCGACGTCCTCCCTGTTCTGGAACACCCTGAGGGTCCGCGGGGCGCTGGGGGACTGCGACGCGCGGATGAGGATCGAGTGCAGCTTGACCTGGCCGGTGAACCTTTGGTCGAGGGTCGAGGGTTAGGGTTGTATTCTTCTCTCCTCTCTCTCTCTCTCTCTCTCTCTCTCTCTCACATATATGTGAAGAAGGTTGTCTTGGGTAGGGCTGAGATGGCAAATAGGCTGGGGGTTGGGATGGGACAAGGCTTACGGGACGTTGATGATGAGCTGCTCGTCCGCATCGCTGGCCAGCTCAGGCTCTTCGTCGAGTCGTTCGGCCCAGGTCTTCTTCGTGATGCCCTTTCCCGAACCGTGAGAGCTCTCGTTGAGGGTCACGATGTTGTCAAAGTCGATGTGCGGGTAGAGTGAGAACTGTAGCGCGGGGGTTATGTCGTCGGAGTGGTCGTGCTCCCCACCATGATGATGATGATCATGCTCGTCGTGGCAGTGAGACATAGCGTGCTGCAAGTCTGTTGTAGATCTGAATGTTGGAAAGCGGGAAGAGTGGTGAAGGCTCTTGTCCTTGACAAAATGCTCCTCGGGCATGGATTTATGTCAAGTAGTTGGGGGATCGCAGATTCCTTGGGGTTGCCACCAGAAGACATCAAACACCGACTACACCTTACACAGTTTCAGACGACGCGTTATAAAACATTTATTTCAAACGAGTTTAAGCATGTACAATTTAGTATGGGGTTTTTAATATGCTACCGGCGGTGGGGCTTACGCTGGCTGTAATACTAATATGCTACAAACTTCGGAAGGTTGTAGCGGGTTGTAGCACACGACAGACAATATGAACATACCTAAGTAAGCTACTGAACCTCCCCTTTCTGTGCATTCCAGCCGGCCCTCTTATTTATCGAATGACAGAGCATCGTCGTGTCTTGCAAACGAAAGGCAGCCCAACGTTCCAGACACAAAATTTGCCTGGCTACTGCTCCAAACTTGTCTGTATTTGAACTGCAGTCGACCGCCAGGGCCCATAAAGGCAGACGATATACAAAAAATCTATCCACGCCTCTTTCCACACCTCCCAAAACATCCAATCATCTGAAGCCAATCTCCCTCTTCACCTTGACCTTGGGTTTAACCTTCCCCTTTGTGCCCTTCGAATGCCTGGTCCCGAATTCTCCCGGAAGCGGTTGAGACATGGTCTGGGAGAACCCAAAGCTCAAGCTCTGGCTCTGGCTCTGGCTCTCACCCTGGCCCTGACTTTGCTGGCTGTCGAACCCGAAGGTCTGAGCCGGAGCCTGGCTGTTGGCAAATATCCTGGGCGGCGGACTGGACCGGATGAAGCTCGGCATGAGCGGTTGACTAAACGACTCGCCAGACCGTTCCATATTGATCCCTATCTGCGCCCTCCTCTCTGCCCTTCTCCGTCTGCGCTCCTCCTCCCGCTCCCGTCGCCGCTTGACCGCCTCGGCCTCCGCGTCTGGTCTGCCTCCGGGCGAGTACCTGTACTCGGCGGGGTCACTGCCCCTCTGCTCCGGCCAGAGTGCTATGATTCGACTCTGTCCTCGTCTTGGAGGCGGTGTAAACTTGATGGACGGGAGGTACATTCGAAGCCGAGTGATTGCCGGATCTTCTTCTGGCTCTTCGTCCTCTTGGCTTTGCTGGCTTTGCTGGCTTTCTCCGACGGCTTCTGATGTGGCCCGAGAGGACAAGGGCGTAGCCGAGGGCGTTGGCAACGCGACGTCCGACCTTGGCTGAGAAAGAGGAAAGTCTTCGGGTTCGCCCTTGATCTTGCCCCAACTGTCTGTCCCTACTGGCAAAGCCTTCAGAGCAAGTTCCATGGTCGAGGGAGGGACCATGTAGACGCCGTTTTGGGACAAGTACACCTCGGCAGCCATTTTTTCAAGCGCCAGCTCCATGTACCTCCACTGCATCGCCTTGAGCGATTCTGCTGGTAATTGGGCAGACCAGTTGACAGAGAACACTTCGAAAAGCTCCATGACATTAAGCTTTGGACCATAGTGGCCGCACTCGAAGAATCGGATGCTGCTGGATTTCTGCAATTGTCTCAGTTGTGAGTCCCATCGAGGTTCCACCACTGCGAGGTCTAGAGGTTGCCAGGAGTGGCAGAAGCTCAGCAGGGGCTTCAACGCGGTATGGTCGTCTGCCTCCCGGTGTTTCAAAGCCTCTCGAATAGGACCGAAGGGGTCAACAGTACTGCTCCTGATGGGTTCTGCGTCGAGTGATCCAAAGAACCCGCGATTGATCTCCTCAACCAATCTGACAAAGTAGTACCTTAACTGAAGTGTGTCATGGCTGACCACGTTGTCCGGGGGGCGGATCACGATTGGTTGCTCGTCTTCTCCCACCACATCAGGAACGATGAAGGCCTTCTCACCCTCCCGCAACAGCTTCCTCCTGAGGAATGCCGACCGTCTAGCTTCGTCCCAGCCTCCAGGCTTCGCAGATTTGACCAGTCGAGGCAGCCTCTCCGCAGCTTCGGAGGTGACGGCGATGACTGAGGAACATAAGCTCAGGTCTGGAGCCAAACGGAAGACTTGATAGTATTGGACTTCACTTTCCTTGTGATTTTCATTGGCCTCAAGTTTTGTGTGACCACGCTTCCCTCTTAACGCGGAACGCTGAAGCGGCACTGCTGATAAGCACTCAATACCTTGCAATTCCCCTGGGCCTGAAGCTTCCAGTCCTGGAATCTGCACCATCTGCTGATGGAAGTCCGCGTTGCCGTCCTGAAACGAGATCGTGAAATAGAACACTCTCACACATAGGTTTCGAGCAGAGTAAAGCAACACAAGGGAAGATGCCCGGTCAGGAGAAGCTTGTAGCCTTGTTACAGACATTTTCAGATCTTCCTTGTCGTGACCCCAGAAGTGCGGGCATGACATCAGCACGTCAAGGCTGCTTGCCTCCGGGTCCTCAGCATTGCTTATTTGAAGCAAGTACAACTTCTCCATGGTAAGAACGAATGCATGAGATGGGGAGCCTGGGAACATATGAGCGTCTAGAAGCACATCTGTGCGATTACGCCTGAAGAAGCTGAGCCAAGACAGACAAGAGCCCGCATCCGCGTCCAGAACCTGGAGATGCGTGTTGTTACTGATTAGGATCCTTTCAAACCTTGACTGAGTTGTGTCGATACCGGCAAGGTATGCAGCATGGAGAGGGTAGGAAGAAGCGCGGATATCGTCCGACGGGCTGCTGTCACGCTCCCAGTCATCGGCCTTGCCCGATTTGGCGGCCCAATTGATTCGAAACCTCTCCTCTGGAGCCCCTGTTTCGCTCGTCAGGCCAGAGGATGGAGGCAGGTCCCAGGTGCCTTTGGTCTTAAGCACTGCTCTCGTCATCCTTGTGCTACCGTGGCGTTCCCGCTCGATGTACCAGACCGACCAGTTTCCAGACCTGTCCACGATGGCGATTTGCGGCGCATCCTCGTCCAAGCCAAGGTTGATCGAAAAGTCGCAGTGGGGATCTCCTCCAGTAGCGCTCGTGTTGATAGTGACAATGGGGTTCACCGAGATGTGCTCCTCGCGTCCAACATCGAAGCTCGGCATCGAGGCCGTATTCTTGACAGGCTTCGCTCTGATCTCCGGTTCCAAGATTGTGGTCGAGGATCGTTTCTGAACGACCAGCCATCGAAAAGGATCACGCTGTTTGAGCTTCGTTGCGAATTTTAGCTGTGATATCGCGGTACCGTCACTGCACCAGAGGCCCTGGGAGCCCTGCTGTGTACCGCCGGTTACTACCGGGCCATGCGTTGAATCACAGCCGATTGATAACGAATGTTTCCCACAGGTCCAGTCCTCTAAGCCCATGGCGGAAATCCGAAGTATGTGAGCAGCTTCACCGGCCGCTGTAGCCACGACTGGCCAGGAACCAGAATGAGAGGCATTCCTTAAATCAGTGATCTCTCCAATGGCGAGAGCTGATGTGGTCTGACTTGCTTGTCCGATGTCATAGTCCCGAGCAGCCCGCACCTGCTCTGACAGAAGTTTTGGGACGTCCGCATTACCTAGATATGCCTCTGGATGCGTTTTCAGCAGCCAATATTTTTGAGACTTCGTGTGCTGAAAAGTACGAGAGGTCGGGTTGGGCAAACCCGACCTCGTTGGAGGCAACCACTGCTCAAAAGGCAGGACTTGGTGAAATGATGGTGCTGCGAGCAGAAATAAGTATGCTGGTAAGGAGAACAGCAGATAATGCAGGCCAGCCACTCACGCTGTTCAAATTTTCTGCTGAAGCCCAGAGATCCAATGTCTACGTCTTCGTCATCCACAGTCTTATAGGAGACCTGCCCTACATGGCCCAGCAAGAAGTCATTTATGCGATGGATTCCAATGTTGTGAGAGTTCTTGTCACGATGGCCACGACGGCCGTCGGCCTCTGCTTCAGCCATAGGGTTCGTCGGTTCCAACGTTGTTTATCGAATGCCAATGTGAGACAGGCATAGCGACTGCTTTTGATTGTGCAGGGTTGCCTGGATGTAGAAGTAGAAGCAAAAAATAAAAACTGTAAGAACGTGCGTGCTCCGAACCTAAATGTCGGTGGCCGTATTTGGGCCCAGGTCAATGAGAGCAAACAAAATTTCCTAGCGAAGGCCAAAAAAAGTAAAGGAATCGAGGTGAGGCTGTCAGGAGGCCCACTTCGAGTCAAGGTAAGTCGGTTGGGACATGGATGCTTATTAAGCAGCTTTCACAGGCTTTTATGTACGTCCGTATTGATGGTTGCTCCAGCGACCAGCAACCGATAGCGCCTAATCCTCTGGAGGGCATTCACTTGGTGTCGCGAACTTTCTGCGGCCGGAACCCAACACCACCACAACAAATTCCCACATTCACCATCGCGCCACTACGACAACCCGAACAATTCGACATCCCGAGACCCCCCAGCTCAATATTACCCACCCATCAACATGACAACGGTATTCGAGCCCAGGAGCTCACAGAGCAGGCAGACAATGGTCGCGCCCTCCGTGGCGGACAGCCTCCCGAGCATCAACTTCGGCTTCGACGATCTGCGCGATCGCATGGCCAAGTTCACGGCGAAATTCGATGCCTTCATCGAGCAAGGGCGCAAGCGCGTGCTCGAGGAGAAGAACCAGTTCGTGATGAACGTCACGGAGCTACAGGGTGCGCATTGTCCATCTACTTCCTATCTGTCCACCACCCACTACCCCCCACCCAGGGCCCTTCGCGCAGACGATGGAAGCTGACAGTTCTTTGCTGTGTTTCTTGCCGTATAGAGGACCACAGGATGAAGAAGAAGGACATCGACATCCTGCAGATGAAGACCAACACGCACCAGAACAGCATCGCCAAGGAGGCCGCCGAGGCGCGCGAGATGAAGGCCGCCATCGCGTCGCTGAGCGCGCAGCGGGACTCGCAGCAGGCGCTGCGCGACTCGCTGCAGAAGCAGATCGAGGAGACGCAGAGGGAGATCGACGCGCGGCTGGCCGCGCAGCGCGCGCACCAGGCGCAGCAGGAGGCGCAGGCGAGGTTCAACGTCCCCGAGCTCGACTTCTGGATAACGAACCTGTGCCTCAAGCTCGAGGGCGCGGGGCAGGACGACCGGCTCAAGTTCGTGTTCACGCACATCGACGAGAAGGACTGGGAGCGCGAGGCCTGGTTCGAGCTGAGCACGTCGTCGAGGGACTACGAGGTGAAGCATTGCAGGCCGAGGCTGGATAGGGAGAAGATTGACAGGGTGTTGGAGAGGACGAATGAGACCAGGGAGCTGGCGGTGCTGTTGAAGGGGATGAGGGAGCTGTTTGTGGAGGCTTTCAAGAGCTGAGAGACGGGGCGGGGACGTATTTGCAGTCAACCGGGATCGTGGATCAGGCATGCAGGTCAGCCTTGGTGACATGACGAGAGAGTCAAAAACTGGAACCCATAGCAAGTCCCGTGATGGTGGACTCCAGATGCCAGTATGGCCATGTGTGGAGTAATAAATCAGATGGGTTGGGATGCCCTGAGCCCCTGGGCACACTTCCAGGTAGATGAGCGAGGGGCCACGGTCTCTTAAGCTCACTTTCTTAACGAGTATAAACGATGCCAACGAATGTTTAAGCAACTCATAATATCTACGATAAATCAATCAACCCCATATGTTTTGATTCAACACCACGCTCTTGTGTCGAAATAATAATGGGCGGGAAGGCACATGGTCTGTCTAGTCGCATAATGAACCTACCCGCTCCGCCCCGCCAACTGGTTCAACCAGTGTTCACGCTCACTCACTTCGGACGGACCATCTTCACCCACGACACGACCTAACCCACAGCCCAAACTCACACTGAAGAGCCCGCCAAACATGCCGCCATCGCAGGAAGAAAACAAACAAGCCTCCGCGCAGGCCGCCGTGGACATCCTGTGGGACATCTCACAGATCCTGGTAAGCCCCTCTCACATGCAAACAAAACCGAGCCGAACCGCCGTCTCGAGAGCCCGGCAGAAAGGGAAGGGACCCGACGCGTCTTGTCTGACACGCGAGAAAAAACCACAGAACTGTCACCTCGACCGGCGAGAGATCTCGATATGCACGTCGCTGATCGAGAGGGGCGTCAACCCCGAAGCACTTGCCGTGAGTCCTTTGCCCGAGCCCGAGCGCGCAGTCCCCCCAGAACAGTTGTTCCCTTTTGACGTCTTTTGCCTTGGCTTACCCAACCACAGACCACCATAAAGGAGCTCCGGAAGGGCGCCCAGGAGGCCAAGATCGAACTTGAGACTCGAAAGCAGCAAAAATGAGGTCGGGATCTTGTGTTTTTTGGGCCGGACGGTTGATCTCATCCAAGCCACGCACGCGCTTTAGGAGTCTGGAAATTTGAGGGAGGGGGGGGGGAGTTATAGGCGTCTATCACATGGAAACAAATGCACCTTTCTAATGAGGGTATTGCGGTCTTGCAGCCACTCGTGTTATTCCCATATGTGAGATTCAATGAGGGGCCATGGCTTTAAAATCCTGAGCTTAGGGAATTGTTGACTTTTATTTACACCACCTCTGCAGGAATAGTGTGTATGCCTGATAAGTTTTACCCAGAAAACATGCTTGACCTCACCCAAACGCTCAATCTACCAAACCTCCTATCCAGAGACGCCATCTTTTGTTTCCCAGCGGGGTGGTTTGGTAACCCCTCCTTACAATGCATGCTAGACCAGCCCCTTATCCTGTGCCACATCCAAATCGCTCTTTCGATACATCCCAAACGCCGTCACCCTGAAAAGACACCAACGGCAATGCAAACTCTCGAAACCTCCTATACATGGTCCCCATGGCTGCTCACCTATGGCCGACCAGTATTATGTCTTCCTCATCGTCGTCATCATCATCATCCTCGTCATTTTCGGAACTACCTGCGTCTGAGTCGTCTTCGTAGTCGTCATCACTGCTCTCAGGCCCGCTGCGTGGTTCACCTCCCCAGAAGTGAGGATCCTCATCCTCATCGATCGGGAAGTCTAGTTCTGGTACTGCGTATGGATGGTCCCCGGTTGAGCTCGCAGCATCCTGGCTTAGGCTATATGGCGTATGTGCATGTGGACTTAAAGAAAGCATTGTAGAGCCTGGGTGGGAGGCAACATCTAGGTTTTGTAACGGACTTTGAGGATGGGCCTGAGTTGCAGGACTTGCCAGCGTTTGATGCTCACGCCCTGGTGCACAATCACTCACCATTCCCTCGCCTGGCATCGGAGATCGGTCGAGCTCGGCCGTGTTGAAGGACTTGCATATTTGACACCGCAGTCCCAGGAAGTGGAACTGAGTGGAGCTTTTGGCGGAACAGTCGTTGCAGAGGACGACAGACCTCACATTTCGAAATTCCTCCGGCATCGGTTGCTCTTGAATGTGGTTGGCTAAATTAGTGAACAGTGCTTCCATGTTGACGATGCTTTTGCTGCATATTGGGCACTTGTAAGAGGAAGCCATGTATTGGTTGAAGCAAGCGCGATGGATCGAATGGCCACACTCCATGAAGATGACGGTCTTGGGCGAGGCAAACATATTCTCCCCACAGATTGGACAGTCGGCGTCTGTTGCCCGCTCAATGCACTTATGGTCGTTGGTCTGTGTTATGGAAATGCACGCGCGGCAGGTCTGCGAAGTTAGCCCCCGTAGTCGAGAAGCAGGAGACCCGTACCTACCTTGCAGTGGAAGAAGTCCCTGTCCAGCCCGTGTCCAACCCGGCAGATGCCACATTCATCGCAATGATAGATGGGCTTGTGTACATCGTCGCTCCACAGCTTGCAGATGCTGCAATAGTACCGAGCTGCGCTCTCGTTGCAATTGACACAGGTATCGGACACCTTTTGAGGGTGGCCGCAGAGCATGCAGAGCATGTGCTTGGTGAGCCTCCGCGGCAGGGTGTGCTCTTCTACTTCGTCATGACATAGTCGACAGGTATACCACTTCTCGCAGGTGACGCACTGCATCTTGACGTTTCGCCTATAGTGGTTGCATCCTAGCACGAGAGCAGCCCCTTCTGCATTGTCCACGTCGTCGGGATCTTCATCATCATCCACTACGACAGTGGCTGACGTGGGTACGTACGTAGGGAGTCGATCTTCCTCTGATGCGTGAATTGCGGCTTTTCCGTCCAATCCTGTCCAGGACTTGATGGTCTCCAGCGCCGTTACGCCAAAGCCTATTTCCCTCGAGGTCGATGCCGAAGGGGTCTCAGGATCCTCGAGGTATCCGTTCTGTCGCGGGTGAAATTCCACCTTCCCTTGAGCCACGGTCTTTGCGCGCTTCGCGTTGGCGTAACTTTCGGTGAGGAGTTGCTGCATAAGATATCTTTTCTGGTCGTGCGTAATGCTGCTGGACTGTATGCTGAGAATGCGCTGCCGCAAGTGCTTCATCCCATCATCCGCAGGTAATGGATGTGCCCTATTTTGCGCCGCCTGTGTGCCATCGTCGGTGGCAACGTGTGACCCGGGGGCGGCCTGTCCCCCAATGGTGTTTTCGACATCGGAGACCTCAGGATGCTCGTGGCGCTCCATCTCGACTATCAGAGGGGCGGCCGGAGGGGCGGTCGAAGGGCGTGAGGGGTCAAGCTCGACGGGAGCAGTGGCGGCCCTCCGTTGTGGGATCATAAGAGGTGGGGATCGAGCGCCGAAGGCTATGTCGGGACTCCTGGCGAATCTTCCAAGACTGGGAAGGGGTATGGGGACTGCATTGCATTCGGAAACGGCGTGGCCATCTCCCACTGCAGTGTAATCATGCGAGAAGGGGCGGGCGGGTTCGGGCGAAGCTGCTCCC
The DNA here is from genome assembly GCA_016808195.1 of Cytospora chrysosperma. Taxonomy (NCBI): domain Eukaryota; kingdom Fungi; phylum Ascomycota; class Sordariomycetes; order Diaporthales; family Cytosporaceae; genus Cytospora; species Cytospora chrysosperma. The sequence goes on along the minus strand of MU179926.1, from coordinate 2,836,073 downwards.
GCGGAAAATGGACTCGAGGAGAGTTGGCGAACAGTCCGAGCAACGGGGTTGATGATGAAGTCTGATACTAGTGATGACATTGGGCGGCGGAGTGAATGTTGATCAGAAGCAGCCCCAGATGATTAAGCCAGAATAACACCATAGGTGAATGGAAGTGTGCGTTTGTAAAGGCTTGGGAGAGGGCACGGGTAGGACTTGGCGGTGCGGACGGGAAAGAGTGAAGTCAAGTAATGAATACTCCAAACAAAGATCTGCTGCTGCTGCTCCTGCTGCTCCGGAGGTGGTCACGGTGGTTACTTAACCCGTTGACGACAGCGCTGACAGACCAGTCTCGGCCCACAGTAGTGGCCCCAACTGCCCCAGCTAACAGTCCACGGACCCGTACACTACGTACACAACACCAATACATCAATGTACCAGAGCCTACACTTGCCTTGGCAAGTACGTACACTACATAGTACGGACCGTACCTAGGCAAGTCATGGCGGGCTGCCCGCCTGTCACATGCCACCCCTTTCATATGCATGGGCCTAAAGAAGAATGAAGACGTCGACAAACCCAATTTTGCCATACTGACAGTACCTGCCCACGTAGCTACATACCTGCTTAGTGGTATCCATCCAGTGCTTCCTGTCTTACGGTGTACGTGTAAGAGTCACTAATGAACTGCTTCTCTACCTAGGTAGTCAAGGATCGTCCGATCATAGTCTGACACACTGGCCAGTCATACCATGGGACCGGTCCTGATCCGGAGCCGGAGCCGGAGCAAGGGACAATGCGCCGGGTCTGAGCTCATGGGATGGATGACTTGCTGCATTGTGTGTACATACAGATTACCGTAACGACACTGTCGTATATCATTTTTATAATCGGAAGAACCAACCGGAATTCGGAATTGTTGTGATCAAAGCCATCTGGGTACACAGTTAATCAAGTTCTGAGGTGTCTGATATTGCAAGTGTTACTTCAACTGACCTGGCCTTTTCCCACTGTTGCACGGCTCCTCGCTAAAGAATGCAATGCCGTGTGTGTTGACCTGCTAATTAGGGTAAATAGCTATGTACAGTAGGTCGGTACTAAACCCGCCCTAGCTTCTCAGATGGAAGCTCAGCTCAGGGAGCGACACCGCGTGGATACCTAGGCACGTATGAAGTGTTGTATGCTACGAACTTGCTCGAAAATTGCCCTCCTACAATATTGAGTTCCTCTGGTACGCCTATTCCACAGCACCTACTCCGCCATCAGGAAACATATGCCCATAAGAGACTTGGTGAAGCAGAGCAGTGAACAAGGCCGGGCCCAGCACAGCAGGCGGGAAGCACCTTGCTAGGCTTGCCGTTCCAGGGAGCCAGGGAGACAAACACGGGCCTGCATGCCTGCATGGGTGCACTAAATCGAGCTTGTCTTGGCGATCAAATTGGACCCTCAGACCCCCAGGCTAGGCCCTTAACACACACCCACCCAAGCGCGTGGGCTGGCGCGGTTTGCCTTGACTGACTGACTGACTGACTATCAGTGTCAGATTGCCCTTGGTTGCTGGGTACTGCTGGTTGCCTTGTATCCAGAGCTGACAGGGGTCTTGTATGACAGCAGTAGCCCAGGCCAGCCTACGCAACTTCGTCCCCTCTGCTCATCAAAGCTGAGCTCGGAAAGGCCACGATACGGTTATTATTTTCCAGACTCCTTTCATCCCTTTCCCTCTTCCCCTTCGTACCCAAGCTCTGACTTCGGCCACAGCCCTTTTTCATCTTTCCTCCAGGTCGTGCTTCCTCTGCATCGCCAAATCCTCCTTATTGCGGGGATCCCATGTGCGACCCGTAGAACTCTGGACTCTCGTCGAAAAGAGCCCTTGGGCTTTCTATTCCTCGGTCTCGGTCTCGCCATATCCATTTCTCGACGCACCTTCGTTCGACACTATCTTTTATCTCCATTCTTTCCTTCTTTTCACTCACCTCTCCTACCGCACCTACCATTCGAACTATTCCCATTCTGACCCTTCTCACTACCGCCCGATCCAACAATGGGCGCCACCGAGAAGGCCAGCGTTGCTTCTGGCGCGGACGCCGGTGATGGCCTGCGAAGGCGCAACGTTCCTGACTCTCAGGCCGGCGCCGTGCAGCATCAGACTCAGCCTGCGGAGAAGCAGAAGGCCAAGAAGGTATGAACAACTGGTCATCACAACCGCGTAGAGATATGAAGGACATGTGTGCTGACAAGCGGGGAATGTAGCAGTTGTCGCCCCTCCAAGTTCTCGACGAGTGGGAGTTCCTCATTGCTCCCATCATCTTTACCGCCCTCGCCTTCTTCACTCGACTTTACAAGATCGGAATATCCAACATCGTGACCTGGGACGAAGCTCAGTAAGGCCCCCTCCCGGCAACTGATATGTGCATCACTGGACTTGGCTGACTCTTGGCCTTGCGACATAGCTTCGGCAAGTTTGGTTCTCACTATTTGAAGCACGAATACTACTTCGATGTTCATGTAAGCCCTTCGACAGGATACCTTGTTCCTGGGCTATAATCTAACCTTCTCATAGCCACCACTGGGAAAGCTGCTTGTCGGTCTGTCAGGTTACCTTGCCGGATACAATGGATCTTTCGAGTTCAAATCAGGAGAAACCTACCCCGCCGACGTCAACTACACCTTTATGCGCCAGTTCAATGCCTTCTTCGGTGCCGTCTGCGTCCCCATGGCGTATTGGACCGCGAAGGAGCTTAACTTCAGACGTCCCGCCGTCTGGTTCGTCACGCTTATGGTCCTTTGCGAGAACTCGTACACCACCATCAGCCGGTTCATCCTCCTCGACTCCATGCTTCTCTGCGGTACTGTCGCCACGGTCTTGTGCTGGGCCAAGTTCCACAAGCTCCAGAGCAAGAGCTTTGAGCCCGAATGGTTTTTCTGGCTGTTCATGACGGGAGTGAGCATCGGCTGTGTTACTAGTGTTAAACTGGTCGGCCTCTTCGTCACGGCACTGGTTGGCTTGTACACCATTGAGGACCTGTGGCACAAGTTTGGCAACATCAAGATGCCTTACACGGAACTCGGAGCTCATCTTGCTGCGAGAGTTGTCGGCCTCATCGTCCTACCGTTCCTAATCTACATGCTCAGCTTCGCCATTCACTTTGCCGTCCTTACCGACAGCGGTCCGGGTGACGCCCAGATGAGCTCGCTCTTTCAGGCCAACCTACGCGGCACCGAGGTTGGCCAGCACAGCCCTCTCGAGGTAGCCTATGGCTCTCGAGCCACTATCAAGAACATGGGATACGGAGGCGGCCTCTTGCACTCACACGTTCAGACGTACCCCGAAGGCTCTGGCCAGCAACAAGTTACATGCTACCACCACAAAGATGCCAACAACGACTGGTTCTTCTACCCCAACCGCCGCGACAGGGACTACGATGAGAACGAAGAACCTCGCTTCATAGGAGACGGCGAGGTGATTCGTTTGATCCACGCTCAGACCGGCCGCAACCTGCACTCCCACGATATCTCCGCGCCCATGACTAAGCAGGACAAGGAGGTCTCCTCCTACGGCAACTTGACTGTGGGCGACGACAAGGACCACTGGAAGGTTGAGGTCGTCCGGGACGTCGCGTCAAGGGACAGGAGCAGAGTGCGAACCCTGACCACTGCTTTCCGTCTGAGACACGAGCTCCTCGGTTGCTACCTGCGCGCTGGCAATGTCAACCTGCCACAATGGGGCTTCCGACAGATCGAGGTTACTTGCACCAAGGACAACAACCCTCGCGACACCTACACGCACTGGAACGTAGAGGCACATTGGAACGATAAGTTGCCTCCTGCGGAACCAGGCCAGTACAAGTCGCCGTTCATCCACGACTTCATTCATCTCAATGTTGCCATGATGACATCCAACAATGCTCTGGTCCCCGATCCGGACAAGCAGGACGATTTGGCCTCGCAGTGGTGGCAGTGGCCTATCCTGGTAAGTTACAACTCCGATGATTCAACGGTTGCTCTTGATTAATATGCTAACGTGAGCATAGAATGTTGGCCTGCGCATGTGCGGCTGGGATGACACAATCATCAAGTACTTCCTACTGGGCAACCCCTTGGTATACTGGGGATCGACGCTCTCTTTGGGTTTGATTGGCTTGGCTGTCCTCTTTTATGTCGTCCGCTGGCAGCGCGGATTCAAGGACCTGTCCCCTGGCGAAATCGACCACATCCACTACGCCGGACTCTACCCTCTTGCGGGATGGTTCCTGCACTATCTGCCATTCGTCATCATGGCCCGTGTCACCTATGTCCACCACTACTACCCAGCTCTCTACTTTGCCATCCTGTCGACAGGATTCCTGGCGGACTGGTGCCTGCGCAACCGTAACCAGGCTGTCCAGGCCGTCGCGTATGGAACGCTGTACGCCGTCACCATCGGTCTCTACATCTACTTCATCCCCATCTGCTGGGGCATGACTGGCCCGAACAAGGAGTACGGCTACATGAAGTGGTTTGATAGCTGGCGGATGTCTGACTAAATGATTCATCACAAAGGATGGGTCCCATGGCTTTGGTTCCCCTTTTGGTCTTTTCGGGACAGGGTTTGCAGTTAAGATTCCGGAGTCTCAGCACGGGAAATCTCAACTGCCGGAGCAATTTCACCTGACTAAAATCGAATTGCTGCATATGGTCACATGGACAGGAGGAGTTCTGGCATGGATGTAATTGAAAAATGGGAGGGATTGAAGAATACGGGGGTGGTTCCCCAGATTAATACCATATCTTTGTGCTTGCTATGTGATGGGATGAATGCCCTCCTTTCTCTATGCTTGATGCATGTGTCCAGCCGCCTCGCTGATTACATTACGTGCCGTGTACCGTATAGCCAACTTTTGAATACAGACTCCACATGGAGATGGTGTATGTTCTGGCTGGGGGAGGGGAGGGGAGGGGTGGTGAGTGTTATCAACCTGATAAGGCCCCATGAACCTTTTCTCAACTTCACGGATGGGGATAATCACTTGCGTCCTCATTGCGCCGGTGATTTCCCCATGCCGTTCCCTGCCGCGCCTGCATCAGCAGCACATGCCGCCGCCGGCATGCTTATTTGCATCGAGTTTCACATTGGAGGCGCCGTTCCAGCCAGTGCCCTGCCCCTTGACGCCCGACCTCCTGTCGTTCAGGTCGTACTTGCCGGCCTGGATGTTCTGGTATATCCTCTCGGCGACGGCGAGGAAGGCCTCCTCGACGTACTCGCCCGTCTTGGCGCTGGTCTCGACGTAGCGCATGACGCCGTTGCGCCTCGCCCAGGCGGTGGCCTCCTCGGCGCTGACCTCCCTCCCCTCGCCGTGGGCCAGGTCGGCCTTGTTGCCGACGAGGATGACGACGATGTCGGGCTCGGCGATCTGGCGCAGGTCGTTGAGCCAGTCGGTGACGTGCAGGAAGGTGGACTTGCGGCAGAGGTCGAAGACGAGGAGCGCGCCCGACGCGCCGCGGAAGTAGGACCGCGTCACCGACTTGTACGTCTCCTGGCCCGCCGTGTCCCAGAGCGAGAGCTTCATGTGCTTCTGCGGCGTGGTGTCCTTGGGCTGCGCGCGGGGCGGCTCGGGCAGGCCGTTGGGGGGTTCTGGCGGCGACCGGGTGGCCGAGGGCTCTTCTTCGCCCCCCTCTCCTCCTCCTCCTCCCCCCGCCGCGGGTGCTGCTGACGGGGAGGAGGGGGACAGGTCGGACGAGTTTGATATCAATTTGGAGTGTGGGGCGCCGACGGGTACTATCCGGCTGCCGAACTCGACGCCGATGGTGACATCGTGGTGCTGGACGAAGCGGCCCTCGCAGAGGCGGATGGTCAGTGAGGACTTGCCGCACCCGCTGTCGCCTATGCAGACGAGCTTGGCGATGTAGTCCCACGGTAGTGAGGACATGTGGGCGGCAGCCTGGCTCTCGTCTGTATGATATGTTATGGAGGTGGGCTGGGATCGTTGTGGCTGCTGTTCCCCGAGCAGAACGGTCAGGAGGTTTCGGTACGTTCGAGGCAGGTTTCGGTCTCGGAGGAGCACTTGAGGAGTTGTCGAGGCGTTCACCAAGTCTCGTGGGATTGGGGGGTACAGAAAGGGGGGTTCGCACGAGGGCACAGAGTAAGACTGGCTGATTGTGTCACGTCACAAGGGAGATGGCTGGTGAATGCGGATGGGAGAGAAGCAGCAAGGAGAAAGGTTGACCCAGCAGGTCGAGCAGTGTATGGTACAGGACAGAGAAGCACGAGGTTTGGTCTCGCCAACAATCTGCAGTTACGTTGAAGACGGGTGATCCACTAAAGCTCCGAGTCTAAGTCCACCTGACAGACAGGGGGTGTTGTATAGGCTGTTCTCTTATCTGTCCAGCGCTATCGGTACCTGGCTGCTACACCCCAGGGCTACCCAGGTATCTGCAGCCAACGCTTATTGTGCATATGTACTGTACAAGTGTACTACAAGTGTACTACATATGTACAGTACTACTCTACTGCTTTTGCTGCATCAATGAATGACCGACTGACTGCCTGTCAAAGGATGATAGACAGACAGCAAGGCTCCGGCCGACCCGTGGGCCCGTGAACCACCTGGCATCACTAACTACCTAGGTACCTGGGTACCTAACCACTACCCCATCAAGCCTGGACCTTGCAGTAGGCCAACCTCCCCCAGACCCTTCTAAGGTTCCTTAGTCTTTCTCCCAGCCGACATACGCACGACCACTCTTCAACCATACAGTCATACATACCGCCTCCGACACCTAAGACCTCTTTCTCCTCCCCTAAACCCCTAAACCCTTTACCTCGACGACTTGATGCTTTCAGACGCATTTCCTTGTCTGCATTCACATACTACGAACTCTCCTTCTACTCTCCCGAGAGCCCAAAGGTGATCCATCTAGTCCCTGGATGTCCTTATCCGTCCCATCTGAGTCGTCAGACGTCATCCCGATAAGCTTAGCGAGCATCACTGCCTATTCGACCGCTGCCCTCTCCTCTCTCTCCTCTCATCTAATTGACTGACCGCCATCCCCGGACTTGAGGCTCACCCCCAGCAGCCCAAAAGCTGAGGGACCTCAACCATGTTTTCAGAATGTAAGTTCACCTTCCATGGAACAGATGGTGATATTACCAAACAAACTTGCAGGCATCCTGACTGCTATCAGATGCTTCGAGGTTCCTGGCCCAGTCACAGTCCCGCCTCTCCAACTTCCACGGCCAGCCCGACAATGGCGACGAACCACCACATAGACAGCCGGGCGACTGGCAGAGCAGGCCCTCCAGGAATGGCCACCGCTCCTTCCTAGGCCGTGGCGCAAACCCCTACCAGCCAGCCGCATCTCGGTTCGGCCAACTCAGTTTTGCAGGCAGATACCCCAACACCCACGATGCTCCGCTCTTTCATAGCACGAGAGACGAACTCCGGGAGGAAGACGATGAGGACGAGAGAGATAGAGAGGCTGCGGACCTCTATGCTCTCCAGAGATCCCGTCGTGTGTTCCAGACCACCCGCCTGGAAGAGAGCACAGAGGCCGAAGACGAGGGGGACAGCCGTGGGTCGCTCGACCAGAGCCAGGAGCAGCAGGAAAGCACCGCTTTCTTGGAACGTACGCGCACCAGAGGCATCCAGAGCAGTTGGAACGGTCCTAGGAGTAGCTTTGCTCGAAGGGGTCCTGGTGCCGCCACCAACCGAGGCGATCACGAGGACCTGGAAAGAGTAGTGTCGCAAAGCAGCGACGGCTCTTCTGGAAAGGGGAACATGGAAGATGTTGGGCTGGAGTCGACAATAGCGGAGAGTGATCCACCAGCAGAGTTGACTGTGGAGTATTCAGTGGACGATCCTCCAGCCTTCCAAAAGTTACGAGGCAATCGTGGTCCTTCCCGGGCACGGACGCGGCGGGACTCCATCATGAATTCTGAACTTGAAGGCCCCCACTACGACGACTCGACACCAGCGGCCGCGTCAGAACCTGCAGAAGGAGAGGTCTTCAAGCACGACGCTTTCTTCGCCTGGGTCTACCTGATTGCTCTCGCTTCGATGTTCGCCACGTTCATCCTGGTCTGGCTTCACACAAGCGCCCCTAGCGGGAAGAAACCACTGGGCGATACAATCTATACCGTCCTGCGGTCATCGTTCCATCTGCTGGCCGTGGACACCCTGGTTGCGATCATAGTGTCGCTAGTATGGCTTACGGCGCTGCGATACTTCGTCAGGCCCCTGGTAGCCCTGATACTGATCGCCGTGCCCATAACCATGCTCTCCTTCTCGATATATCCGTTTGTGTCGAGCTTCAAGGGCGAGAAGCATGGGTCGACTCCGCAGGACGTGGTGATGCGGTGGGCTTCGACCGTGCCCGGGTTCTTCGCCGTGGTCTGGGTATACATGGTCTGGAAGGGGCGGCACGCACTGAGCTCGTCCATCGCGATTCTCGAATTTTCCAGCCGGATCCTCGCGGCAAACAGCGCGCTGGTGCTTGTAGGAATGGGCGCTCTTGGCCTGATCGTGTGTTGGACATGGATCTGGCTAGCCATGTTCACGAGAGTCTTCCTGGGCGGGTCGTACTCTGGCACTTTCTCGAGGTACATCATCCAGGCCTCGAGCTGGTGGCTGGGGGTATACTTCATCCTGATGTACCTGTGGACACTGTCCATGATCTCGGGCGTCCAGCGGGGGACGACCGCAGCGACAGTCTCACAGTGGTACTTCCATCGCAACGCGGTGCCAGCCGTGGCATCCAGCGAGGTCGTTGCTGCTGCTCTCAACCACGCCGTGACCACCATCTTCGGAACCATCTCGCTGTCGACGCTCCTGGCATTGGTCGTGCGCATGCCCCTTTTGGTGCTGCACAGGCGGATCTCTAGCATCATAACCGCCTTCTTCTACACCTTTATCCCCACGTCCATCGTCGCCATGACAAATCCTCTGACGCTGACCTACGCCGCCATCCACTCCCAGCCTCTGGTGGATTCAGCTCGCGGGCTTAGCCAGATGCACTTCCTCGGCCCGCAAGCCCCAACCACCACCCTCACCCCCAACTCCTTCAGGCACCGCGGCACGGCACCACTGCTCCCTTACCGTCTGGCGAAGCTGCTTCTGCAGGCGACCAAGTTCCTCATGGCCACCGCGCTGGGCTTCGCGGGGTGGGTGATGACGGCGCGGCAGCTGCGGGTCGCCGTCCCGGACGGCAACCCTGGCCTCAAGGGCAGTGCATACGCCTATGTCGTCGGCCTGGTGGCGAGCTTCATCGGCTGGGGTGTCCTGGGCGCCATGGAGGGCATCCTGAGCTCGATCGTGGACGCGGTGGTCATATGCTACGGGAGCGAGACCAAGATGGTGGCAGGAGGGGGCGGCTACTGTATGGAAGCTGCGCAGCTGTTCGGGGCCAGGGTGGCCAGGCAGGAGTGGGACGAGGCAGCCGAGTATTGAGTGAGAGGTTGATTGACTGACTGACCATGATGGATTTGTCTTGGATTTGCCCTGTGGGGATGGAGGTCAGGCGAGGGAATGCATTATGGTAGGACACCAAGCGCGTGAGAGGCGCTGGTGTGCTGATGACGGGGTGTTTATACTCACTCGTATGGAGCGTGGCGTCTTGTGAATTTCGGGTTGATCTTGGGTTTTCATGGGCATTCTGGCTCACGGTGCATACATACTCGGACGTGGGGAGGACCTCCAGGATAGAAGCCTAGACTGACATAGATGGATTGCAATGGTACACATAACCCAGATGCAAGTGTGATGTTTTGTTTTATGTACTTGATCAGTTGATTGCGGATGGATATGTTAGATACACCTAGGTAGGCATGATGCTTGGTTGCGATGACTATGTATACAAGAGCTACCCCTTGGCAATGTGGTGTGCAAGAGTAATGAGTTATATGCCCACTCAAGAGGATTCCATGTTGATAGTGATCGGATCTAGTAATAATAGTAGTGCTGTTGTACGTATACTGTGTGTACTTGTTGTACTTGCTGCACATTTGATGTGCGCCCGGAGCTTAAATTTTTCAAGCCCCACAATTAACTTCAACCAGCAACATTCAACATGTGAATATTGAAGCCTCACTCACATCCAGATGATGTCGCCGCCTCACTGCCTACAACTCTGTAAAAACAATCACTGCCCACCCGTCAACGGGGTCTGAATCCCAAAACAATGCCAGCCAATCTACGGCAAGGTCTAGACAACGACGTCTACCAGATCGTACGCAAGTACGAGGACGGCCTGCTCGAGCATCATCAGTCGTCTAGAGGCACAGGCAGCAAGATAACCATCAGTGCTGTGTACAACTACATACAGCGCTCCAACTCAAGTCTTAAACGCCAGAAGAAGCGCGTCCTAGAGGACTCAATCGAGAGGGCCCTGGCCGTGCGCAGGGAGGAGGCCAAGGCCGACAGGGACTCGGACGAGGAGCTGGAACGGGAGCTGGAGGCCAAGGCGAACAGCGCGAAGCGCGCGAGGGAGGAGAAGGACGCGGGCATCCTGAACCGGCAGCTCACGAAGCACTGGGGGTTCAAGGGACCGGCGAGTGCGGCCTCGTCAACGGGGAGACAGACGCCCGGCGACGCCATGGACGTCGACGACTCGGCCACGGCGCCCACCGTGGACCGGCAGCCAAACGGGGAGTCCAGGCCCAAGAGGAGGCGCAAGGACCCCAAGGAGATCGACCGGTCGCCGCCGCAGGACATCAACCTCGACGACCTGGCCGGCATAGACGCCGTGGTCGAGCGCCTCATCAACCCGGTGTGCATCCCGCTGCTGCAGGCCGAGGACCTGGCCGAGGCCGGCTACCGGCTCAACGACGGCGTGCTGCTCCACGGGCCATCGGGCTGCGGCAAGACGATGCTGGCGCACGCGCTGGCCGCCGACCTCGAGGTCGCCTTCATCCCCGTGTCGGCGCCGAGCCTGGTGGGCGGCACGAGCGGCGAGAGCGAGAAGAACATCCGCGACATCTTCGACGAGGCCATGAGGCTCGCGCCGTGCTTGGTCTTCTTCGACGAGCTCGACTCCATCGCCGGCAAGCGCGACAGCGCCGGCAAGGCCATGGAGGGCCGCATCGTCGCCGAGATCTGCAGCGGCATGGACCGCATCGCGCGCCGCGGCGACACGGGCTCGGCCGACGGCGGCGGCGCCGTCGACCACAACAACGCCAACGTCGTCGTGCTGGCCGCCACCAACAGGCCCGACGGCATCGACCCCGTCGTGCGCAGGCGCTTCGGCGTCGAGGTCGACATCGGCATGCCCAACGAGCCCGCGAGGGAGAAGATCCTGCGGTCCATGACGCGCGACCTCGCCCTCGCCGGGGACGTCGACTTCCCCGCCCTGGCCAAGCTGACGCCCGGCTACGTCGGCGCCGACCTGAAGCACGTCGTCTCCGCCGCCGTGGCCAAGTCGATCCGCGCGCGGACCGACAGGCGGGCCGAGGTGTACCTCGGGTCCGGGTCCGCGCCGCAGGACCTGCAGACGCCCGCGGACGCGAGCACGACGACGACAACGATGACGACGACAGCGGGCCGGCGTGCCGTCCGCCTCATGAAGGCCTCGAGGGACGTCGACGTGGGGCCAGTGGGCATCACGCACGCCGACTTCACGGCGGCCGTGTCGACGGTGCAGCCGGCGGCCAAGCGGGAGGGCTTCAGCGCGGTGCCCAACACGACGTGGCAGCACGTCGGGGCGCTCGGCGAGGTGCGCAAGAAGCTCGAGATGACCATCATCGGGCCCATCAAGTACCCGGAGCGGTTCGCGCGCGTGGGCATCAAGTCCGGGGCGGGCATCCTCCTGTGGGGCCCCCCCGGCTGCGGCAAGACGCTCGTGGCCAAGGCCGTGGCCAACGAGTCCAAGGCCAACTTCATCTCCATCAAGGGGCCCGAGCTGCTCAACAAGTACGTGGGCGAGTCGGAGCGGGCGGTGCGGCAGCTGTTCGCGCGCGCCAAGAGCAGCGCCCCCTGCGTCCTCTTCTTCGACGAGATGGACGCCCTCGTGCCCAAGCGCGACGACTCGCTGTCCGACGCCAGCTCGCGCGTCGTCAACGCCCTCCTGACCGAGCTCGACGGCGTCGGCGACCGCAGCGGCATCTACGTCGTCGGCGCCACCAACCGGCCCGACTGCATCGACCCGGCCATCCGCCGCCCGGGCCGCCTGGGCACCAGCGTCTTCGTCGGCCTGCCCGCGCCCCACGAGAGGGTCGACATCCTGCGCACCATCTACCGCAACACCATCGCCGACACCACCACCACGACGGCGGCGGCCGCCGTCGACGAGCGCCTCCGCGACATCGCCCTCGACCCCCGCTGCGCCGGCTTCTCGGGCGCCGACCTCGGCAGCCTCATGCAGGCCGCCGCCCAGGCCAGCCTGGAGAGGACATACTACCACGGCGGGGGGGACATCAGCGAGGGCGCGGGCGTGGACCCCGAGATCACGGCGGGCGACTGGGAGAGGGCGCTGGGCGAGGTCAAGCCCAGCGTCAAGAACGACGGGCGGTATGACCCCAAGCAGTTCGAGAAGACGTTCTGAGGGGGCCTTTTTGTGTTTTCTTGTGGGTGTGGGTGGTTTGTAGAACAGCATGGTCTTCTTCTACTCTAGTCTACGTGTGTGCGTAATAACTATCAGCGTCTTGCTACAGACGACTACACGTGTGCTGTCACAGGGTCATCTAGCTCATCCCAATCACCTCCGACATGATATGTCCATCTCACGTATGCTCTTGTAGCTGCTCACCACCGTAGACCGCCACCCACCTTGCTCGCCTCTTCTTACCCTCTATGACCACAATATGGGTGGCCTCCGAGACTTCCGACCTAATCAAGTTGTTTTGTGAGAGTTATGTGGGTACAGTTGTGTCACTCCCGGCTGGCAAACACACATTCACAGTGCATCGGTATCAAGGGGCCCAATCTTGTTTTCGTCGCTCGGGGAATCATTTGTCCAAATTTTGGAAGAGGAGAGTCATTATAGAAAGACGAGAGACACAACGACGCCGCGCTGCCAAAAGTGGGTGCTGCAGGCATCCTCAGGCACCCTCCCCATGTCTATAGTAGTACAGGCGTCTCTCCGCTTGTCTTTCTTTCCGTCTAAGTGCCGTAATGCATAACACGCCGTCAGTATCAAAACACCACCAGAGCCTCAGATAGGCCGCCTATTTCGTGGAGTCCTTGAGGTAACTGTTTGAGGGGGGCTTGTTAGCACATGGGCGTCGGGGCAGAGGGTCAAAAGATCAGACAGAGGGGGGAAACTTGGACGTACGTGATCAGGTCGTTCCTGTCCTTCTCCTTCTTCAGGCCACCGAAGGCCATCTTGGTGCCGGGAATGTACTTCTTGGGGTTCTCAAGGTAGTCGAACTGTAGTGTGGGGAGCGCCTTGGTCAGCCAGGGCCATTCTGTCACGGGGGGAAGCGCCAATGACTTACCAGAGTAGACTCATTCCACTCAACACCCTTCTGCTTGTTGGCGTCCGTGTAGGAGTAACCGTCAACCTGGCCAGACTTGCGGCCGAACAGACCGTGCAGAGCAGGTCCGATCTTGTTGCCGCCACCAGCCTCGACGGTGTGGCACTGGGCGCAACGGGTCTTGAAGAGGTTGGCACCCTTCTTGGAGTCACCTGTGGTTGCTTGTCAGTAAAGGCTAGAGTAATGGTGAGTTGTATCAAGATCATTGGTGGACGAGGATCCAGTAAGCCAGGCCAATGGTCAGACCCAAGACATGCATCCCGACAGCTTCCGAGTACACATCTTCCCGCTGTCTTCTTCCCCACGGTATGCTTTCCAAGACCAACAAAAGCCTCGAGTGCTTGCCGTGGGTTCTCCATGACCCCATGAGAGGCCAGGGTGTGGTTGCGCGGGAGATGCGACTAGGGAAAATGCCGCAGGAATGTCAAGGTTCCCTCGAGACCAGGTTGCGGGCGCCGTGAAGCCGTTCGAAACGACCACGTTGGGGCAGTCGCTCGACCTCAGTAGAAGTCTTGAACAGCAGGCACGGTCGGGAGCATCGTCGTCTCGAGGGTCAATGGCTCAAGGGATGTGATCTGCGGTGTGCGTGCGATCTGCAGTGTTTGAGGCTTCGACGTACCGTCTTTGAAAGGCATCTTGTCGGATGTGGAGGGAGTGTGTGGTTGGGTGGTGGATAGGTTGAGAGATCTAGTAAAAGACTCTTTGTTTCTTTCTGTAGCAGTAGACTTGTATGTGTGAGAGTGAAGGAGTAGGCGAGGGATGAAGGAAGGAAGAAGAAGGGAAAAAAATCAAAAAGGCGCGAGGCAGGTTGGCAGGCGAAGACAGTCGTCCGGTACTAATAGCAATAAAAAAAAGTCTCCCCCATGCAGCCAGGTGCCCCAGGTGCCCCCAATGGGCGGCCATACAACACACTGACACACTGACACAGTGAGCTCACAGCTTTGCTGGAACCGGGAAACCTTGATTAGCGTGGCTCGAGCTGTGGCGCTCATCCACAAAACCGGGCCTGTCAGGGGCGGCAGCAGCCAATCACGCGCCTAACGATTGTCATTCAAGCGAATTTTGCAGTGACGGTGACGACACGAGAATTTGGCGGAAGGGAAAATCCGGAGTTCTATGTATCGCAGTAAGGCTGGCCACTGAGACCCGCCTTTTCCATTCCTCAACCTACCACTGCCTACCCATCTCCCTCAGTCAGCCAGTCAGCCAGTCAGCCAGCTCATTCAAAAACAGCAAAGCTACTCACTTGTCTACGTCAGAGCAGGTACTTTGCTCGTACGGATACCTGAATCAGTATCAGCATCAGCATCAGCATCAGTATCAACATTGGTCTGGTCGACCAAAGCCCTGACTGGTGGTGGCTATCGTCAGTCATTCATTCAATTCATTCACTCACCCACTCAATGGCATCCTCCCACTCCTCCGCCATCCCACGGTTCCTGCTCCCCCAGGCTGGGCGGATCTGGCAACGGGCGAACCTCGGCAACAGGCTCCGAAGCCCTGACCTCCCCGTCGTCCGCCACGCGTCGAGCATCAGCAAGGATGCCAAGGGCAAGCCCATCGTCCTGGAGAAGCCCGAGCGCTTCAACCCCCCGTCCCACGGCGCCCGCCTGCCAAACAAGAACCGGCCACAGCAGTTCCAGCACTACGGCGGGTCGCTGTCGCCAGAGGACCAGGCCGCCCAGAGGAGGAGGGAGTACCCGGGCCTGCCCGCGCCCGAGGGGACGTGGGACCACTGGTTCTGGCACAACAGGGCACTCCACATGACCATCACCATGGTCAGTTGACATGATCCCACTGCGCGGGAAACAAGAGACAGGCGACATTGACAAATTTGACCCCTGACTAACGCCGCAATCCGCTCTCCACAGGGAACCCTCGCCGGCCTGGCCCTCTACACCCTCGCCGAGAACTTCAAGCACACCACGCCCTTCGCCGACATGCTCCCCTCGAGCTCCGACTACCGGGAGCGGCCCCTCGCGTCGCTGCACACCCTGTACGAGGTCTGGAAGCTCACCCAGCTCCACGAGTCCACCGTGGTGGCGGCCAAGCGCAAGAGGACTATCGACGACGTGGCCAAGCGCGCCGAGTACCGCAAGGCTCACGGCCTGAAGCCCGAGGGCAGCTGGGGCAAGCGCACCGCCAGGACTGACGCAGACGCCCCGCCGCCGCCTGAACCGGGAAAGAGGGAGAAGTGGTTGGGGATATTCTAATGGCATGTGTGTTGTGTGTGTGTGCACTGTAGTGAGGCTGGATATTTTGCATTCGGCTATTATGGGACGACCCTCTTGGAAGAGCCACAGGTGCTGCTGAGCACCGCTTAAGGGCGGCCCGGATTTGGAGTCGCGGATAGTCCAGTGGCGCCAGTCTGTAATCATGCTGCATGCGGAGGCGCGCTTCTTTTGCTGCTCATCCCGCATGGCGGACCGACGCGGGTCCACAGCTTATACTAGGTAAATCATCTCGTCTCTGCCCTTCATGGGAACATCTCATCCCAGCTCCACAGCTTTGAGTCCATCCAGGACCTCGTCCGCAACGCCGCCCTTTTCCAATGCCTTTGCGATGATGGCACCCAGAACAGCCATCTTCGTTCCTCCCCGCGGCGCCTTCCATACCCCATCGACAGCCTCTGTCTCTTGGATCTGGGCCTCAGGCCTCTGGCTCGCCTGGCCGCTCGCCGCGCTGGTGGCGACGTCGTTCGACCTCGGGACCCCGGGGGGTGTCAGCCGCGAGGGCGGGTCTATCGTCCGTATCGACAGCAGGCGCAGGCCCTGCTTCTTGTCCGACCCGTCGGCCTCGACCTCATCAGCACCCGCGCCGCTCGGCCTCGCCGCGTCGGCCACCGAGATGGCCAGCGCGCAGTCCGCGACCGCGAGCTCTTCCTTTGCCGGGTCGAATATGATGTTGTTGCCGACGGCCATGACCAGCAGCGTGACGGGCGGCCTGCCGCCGAGGGCACCCCCCTTCTGCGGGTACAGGTAGGTCGAGGAGTCCCAGTCGTCGTCGAACAGGGGGTCCTCGTCGCCCTCGGACTTCAGCCGCGGTAGGCGGGTTGCCAGGAGCGCGAGGTGGGTTGTGAGGGAGAGGAGAGGGAGCGGGTAGGAGAGCGGTGGTGATATGAGGAGGATCTGTTGTATATCAGTCACGTCAGCAAGACAACCACAACAACAACGCACACATAGGCACAGTTGCGATAGTCATAGTAAAGCCAAAGCAAGATTCAAAAAGAGGACGCACGTCGAGGTACAGCTTCCAGTGGAAGCGCCGGTTGATCCACAGCCTCTTGATAAACTCCCCGTCCGCCAGCAGCGCCTCGGCCAGCATCTCGGCCAGGTAGATGGTGTTTGCGTCGTCGTCCCTCGTGCCCGGTATCTCGACGGCGATCTCGACCCACCCGGGCTCCCCCCGGACAACGCCGCCGCCCCTCCTCTTCTCGCCGTCGTCGTCATCGTCATCACCACCGCCGCCGCCGGCCTCGATGAGCTCCGCCCCGGGCAGCGTGTTGCCCGCGCCGTACCGGGACCCCGTCTTCTCGATCTCGGCCTTGACGCCCACGATGGCCTCGGTGCCGTCGGCGAAGCAGATGCGCGCGCTGCCGTTGGTGCCCGGCAGGATGCCCGTCTCGGCGCTGAGGGGCCGGAACTGGGCCGGCGCGCGGCCGTCCGGGCGCAGCGGCGGGGTCAGCGAGAGGGACCCGTGGAGGTAGGCGAGCTCGGCCGGGGAGAGGAGGACGTGTTGTGTCGAGGCCATGGTTTTTTTTTTTTTTTGCGTTTGTTTTCTCTTCTTTTCCTCTTCGCGGTTGGCCAGTTCAGGAGAAGGGAAAGGGGGAGGGAGAGGGGGCTTGGGCAAGGATGGAAAGGGTGGGGTTGCGTTGTGGCGGGCTGCGTTGGGAGGACTCTGACACTGCTTTGGAGGGGGTGGTTTGCGCTCTCACAAGCTTCCGATGCTCGACCAAAGGTTCCAAAAGGTTGCGAGGAGAGCTTCTGGTTTGAAATTTTGGCGGCAGGCAAAAACGGCTGTTTGCGCCTGCCGGTGATGAGAGCTGTCGGTGACCGGCAGTCCGGCAGTCCCTCCACGCTAAGCCCAATCCGACTTAACCTGTCTAGCAGGTACCGGTACGTACCGGTATGATATCACCTCAGATGCATCCAAACCTTCTGACGGGCACTTACGATAACGACGGCCTTTACTCTCGACACGGTTGCCCATATTCCTTTGATATGTATTTCGTGATTGGTCATGTGTATTGTCATGTCTCATCATGTCCCTTGTCAACGACGTCCACGATCTCCCTTCTCTCTCTTCGCTCACACACAAGTGTCCCCGTCTGCTGCCTGGGTCAAGTATCCGTACGGCCCTGGTAGGCGGGCACACCATCCATATCCCCCGTCGCCGTGGTTCTTCCCTTGTGTATGCCTTCGGCCGAGCTCCCCTTCCACTGGGCTGTCCTCCCTCGAGATATCCTAACTCCTCGACTTCCGTCTGAAATCAAGGCAGATCTGCGGGATCAGATCGGGTCCTATGGCAGCTGCCAGTTCTGCGATGCGTGACTTCAGAGATCCGACATCGCGTATGCTGCTGCGGTCCCAGATGTTGGCCTCGCCAGTGTAAAAGTGCTCGTCGGTGCTGTCCGACACGACGCGGATGTGGTCGAGGTCGACACTCTCCAGGTCCGTAATGGACTTGATCCCCGGCATATCGCTGTGGAAAATTGAGATGTCGTCATCTTCGTACTCATCACCTTGGCCAGTTGAGTCCATATCGGTATCAGCGACCTCTTGGGCACCCTCCCCTTTGTCTCCCTCCTCGTTGGCACTCTTCGTGTCGCTGTTAATACCGCTCGGTTGTCCTTCCACGCGACCTTGCCGCTCTTTGGACAGGCTGACGTATTGCTTCTTATCAAAGATAGCTAGAGCCTCCTCGTCCAGAAGATCCCAGGTCAAGGCCTCGGGGTCCAGTACGTACTGCGGATGATAGTCGATCTTGTAGCGCATCTTAGGGCAACTATGAATGTAGTATCCAGCCCACCAGTACCGGTAGCCGCCTTCCATGGCCAGCGAGATCTCCCTCAGCGCACCCAGCTTGCCCGGCTGATGCCTATGTATGGACTCATGGTACATAAAGTAGACCGCACTCACGGCTTCGGGTAGCAGGTCTAGGACCCCGACTGCTACCAACTTGCCGTCGAGGCGGTAGCACTGGTGGAAGGAGCCCACCTGTCTCTGCTTTCCAGCAGCGTCACCGTGCATGCCCCTCCTGAGGGGTGAGTTACAGAGGAACCTCTTGAATCCCTTCTTGCTGATACCCGAGGGAGTCTCCCCATGCACCACCCTCTGATAGTTCTCAAAGACGGAAAACTTCTCCTCTGTGAAGTCGTCCGGCTCAAGCGTCACTTGGAACTGATGCGCAGGTTGCGGGGGCTGCTTCAGCTTCTCGATCTCGGCCTCGTGGACCCTCTCCACAAGGTCGAACTGACTGTCCCGCAGGCGCGCCTGCTCTCGCGTCAGGGGGTACCGTCTGGCTGCCTCTTTCGCATACTCATCGCCAATGACAAAGCGGTTGAAACGGTTGACTGCTTGGCGCTGGTCCCTGGAGGACTTGAACTGGGTCGAGTCCAGACGAAGAGTGTAATGGGGGCAGCATGCGCTCTTTTGGTTCGGCCTGTACAACAGTGTTCCAGAGCGTCTCCAACAGCGAGTTATGAGTGCTTGGTAGAACTCGGGGCTGAGAGAGTAGCCAGAGGCATAATACGAGTAGCCTGTACGCAAAAGATGTGATCAGAACAGGGGTTCAGCCGACATATCTTGCCGCTAGTACGGACACGCTGTCAAGAGGATGCCGACCTCAGTGAGGCCGCACCCTATGGGATATCATTCCCTCTGACGGTCTCTTGTGGGACATTGTCCTGGGATGATATTCCCGTAGGATGACCTCCCATGGGTAGGGACAATGATCCTCGCTCTTGATAGCGTATTCGGCACCAGGGTCTTCATTCTGTCACAGAGATGACAGTGGCGTGTACGATACTTCACTTGAATGCGTAGCACAGATGGGGTTGGGAGTCATGGAGATATTCACGTTTAATATTTGACTGGTTTGACTGACCGCTGCGAGTCTTTCGGCAGTATCCGCAGTCTGAAGAGTTGCTGTAACCTGTTTTTTACAAAATGATTGTTAGTTGATTCGAGCGGACTAAGACCCATTGCAAGTTGCGATGAATCGAGATGATGGCCAGGTCTACAGCATCACAGGATCTAGGCAGCTTATATCACCCCAGTGCAATATCAAAACTGACGACCTTCAAGGGAATTGTGTGAATGAAAAGCGAGAAGGACGATGGAACAGAGATATCCACGCGTCCAGTTGCAAGTCAGCGATGTGACTCAGGAACATGGCCGAGATAGCCTGGGTCCGAGAACAACGTCATGTGTCAAAAAGACAGTGTGCAGTACCAGCTTGGTACTCGGGTGGTGAGAGACGGCGTGAGGTGAGATGAGGTGAAATGAGCTCGGTGCGACGGGGAAGCAGTAGGATGTAAACCTTGCCATTATCTTGTGACTTGCACCAAGCCAACGACACGGCATAGATGCACCACGGGACCGAATGGTTGGGTGAGACGCAGTGGGCATTAAAACGTATAAGGTACAGCAACTCACCTATAGGCGCAATGTAGGACAATGCATCTTCAGGGGTCTGCAGATCTGTGTTCGCCATGACCGCCCTAACGGTCGCCTGCAGTTCGGCTCAACGGACGGGTTAGCAATTTGACAGGTGGGCCAGCCAGCGTTTCTTTTTGCTGATTCTTGGCTACCTTGACTGGGGAAGATTGGACAGGCTGTCGCTTGGTATAAGGGCACGCGACGGTGCTGTCTGGTCGAGTCCGGGGAAAGGGGGTTGGTAGGGCGGAACAGATCAAGCTGAGCAGCCCCGGTCGGGAGCAAAGCCCAAATGTTGGGTGGCGAGCGCGGATTTGGCGGATGAAACCTTTTCGGGTGCGGTGGTCAGTCTCACCTTTTGGCTGGTGTCAATTGCAGACGTGGGCTTCTCTCTCTGTCTCTCTCGCAGACAGTGTGGTGATCAGAGGAGAGCTAACGTGGATGAGTGTCGATGGTATGTGTGAGTATGAATGTGAGCGTGTGTTGTGCTTCTTTGGGAGAGGGGGGGGGAAGGGTTCGTTGGGCGCCGTGGTTATGGGACGGTCTGCCTGTGCACGCTCTCGCACGATAATGGATGAGGGTAGTAGCAGATGATGATTGTGGTAATGTTGTCGTTGACGTTGGAGGTCGATGTCGGGCCAGACCTTGGAAGTTGAGGTCAGTTCGGAACACGTTGTGATAGGCCGGGGGATACGGTCAATAGGGCTGGGGGTTAGGGGAAACGGTTGGGGTAGACCACCTACAACAGTTCAATATAACCGTCCGTCTATGTACTTACTGCAGTACACAGTACTCTATGTACCTGGGCAGTACCGAGGTAGCCTTTCTTTCCCCTGAACGTGAGCCTAATGAACATTGAAATTACAAATTCCCCAAGTCTAGGGTTACCTAAGTAGATATCCCACCGAGATTCTAGAAAGTACCTAGGTACCAAGGTAGAGGGCAAGGTACCGACTTGGGTACCTATCTCCAAATGATGTAGTATTAGAGACTGTCCCAATCGACAAGGTGCATCAAATCAATTTCAAGATGAGCCTCGCTGGGGTTCGAGTCCTTCTCCGTTACAATGCATGGTTCTAGAGGCTCGTGGCCCGGCTTCTTTGCATGGCCATCATGCCGTCCTGCGCAGCCGCGACGCTATCACCAAACGTACCGTAGGCACCAGGTACACTGTCTACTTTATAGCAGGTAAGCAAGTACACGTACCCAAGTACTTTTGTAAGCATGCCACAAACGAATACGGATCCGTACATTACTATGTATCGCCAGGAATTGGCGATACGTCACATGCCCCCATCGCCGCTTTCTGGCACTGGCACCAGTTGTAGAAGCTTGCGTCCTTTCACCAGAGATACCCTGATGCCCAAGTGTTTTTTTGCGCCGGCATGAGCCGAGACATTTTCGCGGGATCTGGACATCATCACGCATGCATACGACAGTAGTAGAGAATGGGTGCGAGGCATATCAATTATATCACACAAGCCCCTTACCTATGCGACCAGACCCACGGATTCGGACACACCGCCTTCTTGCAGCAGACCACTCCGTACGTGGGGAGGGGGGCTCCGTCTGTTCTCAGTTTTGTCAAGTGATAGACAAGTCGCATCGCATCGCAATTCTGGGATAAACTTTCCACGTCCTTAGGCGAGAGGACCCTGACGACGGGGTTTTACTGTACGTACGTGATAATATCACCAATGAACAGGCATCGCTGGCCAAAAAGGATCAGATGGAAGCCGGTCACAGAGTGAGGTTCACCCGCGAAGTTACCGTTTCGATTACGGACCCATCAAATATGGACAGTGTACGGATGCGTAGGTACCTTAGGTACTCAAGTACTTGCCCAGCTATACCTAGGTACCTTGGGTACATACGCGTTCCGTACACCTGGGCAGTTCAAGATGAAACGGAAGCCTATAAAGACACAAGGGGATGCTTCCACCAAGACGGCCCGTGTTGTGTAATTAGGACAATGGCGTGCTCAGAAAAAGTATTAGATACCTACCTTGATAGGTACTATACCAACAATACTACGTACCTAGGTACATACTACATATCTAGTACCTACATAGGTACCTAGGTACCTAGACAGGCTCCTTGTGGTGCAGCACCAGACTGGACATTCGTTGTCCAACAAGACTAAGGAGCACTGCTGCTGTGTAGACCATGTCCTGGTGATGCCTTGCTCGATCGATAGTTTTGCCAACAGTATTGCCCACTATTCTTCCCGAATGCCCGGTCATGTCTGTCCCGAAATCACCCACGTTCGCATTCCCAAGGATGCAGAAACGGGGACTACCGTGGGCGTCATAACCGATGGTGCCGGCTTTTGACTCTAACAGAAGATACCTTGCACTGCTACATGGCATGTCGATGTCGAACGGAGGGGCCTTACCTACACTAGGTACACTAGGGTACTCCCCAGCTCTGTACCCAATTGATTGCCCACCTATCTCCTAGGTCTTCTATGCCCAGTTCTGTTCCTATCATCCTATAACAAGGTATAAGTCCGCCAGCAAGGCTTCAATATAACCTAATATGTACTCGGTACCTAGGTATGTACACGCGCGGAACAGGGCAGGTCTTGCGCCGGCAGGAAAAGCACATGGGGAACCGGGGGAGTACGTAGTACCTAAGTAGGTACCTAGGTAGTGTATACCAAGTACCACGACTCGACATGTACCTCCCGTTTGGCAAGGCGGACATACCGTATATAAGGCCAGCCCGACTTTTTTTTCTGCCTCTGCCCCTCTCTATCCTGCTATGGCACGAGACAACTTAATGCTCTTCCGGCGCTCTACGCCAGCAGAGCTCTGCTCCTTGCCCAATTCCCAGCCAGAGTGTTCCTACACACAATCCCATAACCCAAGCCCAAGTCGATCATATTTCCCGCCGAGACTCTAGTCGGTACGCCCTTCATCAAAACCCCCCCCTGATCGTTGCGGCGCCACCTACGCCCACACCTACCTTGACCACCTCAACTCGGACCTCACCGGCGACCAAAGTCACAACACGACACAACACGACGCCCTCGTGAGCTGAACCAACTCAAGCTCATTCTGCAACCGTTGTCCTGTTTCCCAGCCTTTCCTGTGCATCTTGGCTGCCTTGACTACCCTGCGCCTGCCACAAGCACTCTGCGCGCCCCGTCTTCTGCGAACCTCTGCGCGAAAGCTGCTCCGTCAATATAACACGATTGGCCGCATCCTTTTCTGCACCCAGAGTACATCGTCGCCTGTTTGCGATTCACCCAGCCGATAATCACCGACGCTCACATACAGTGCGCCAACATAGGTCACACTTGGACATTTAGAAAAAGCCATACCGGTCTGGCAGTTACTCGTCACTCGCTGTCTCGATACCTAGGCGCACCTGTCCGCCCCCACTCAGCATCACCACAACCTTGACCTCTGAGCAAGCGACAGGCCCTTCCGATTCTATCCTCGAGCTCCTAGTCTCGCTTATTTGTGCGCTGTCTAGGCCAACCTCAGAATTGTCCGAATCACCATCGTCCTCGGTTCACAAAGTCGACAATGCTGCTCCAAAGCAATTGAAAGACGCCAGGTCTTTTGAGATTCACCTCGAATCGCAACCCCCAATCAACCTGGGCTATTCGAGTCTGCCGCTATCGTATCCAGCCTCTCTTGGACGACCAATTCTTTCAACAATACCTCGCGACAGAACAGCAGAAGCCTGATTCTACCACTGCTTCTTTGTGAACACACCACTGTGATCCGTCAACATGTCTGGAGGCGACTCGAACGGTCGGTCCATGGAGTCCAGGACCGGGAGAGCCAAGCAACGTGAGTACTGCAACCCCATCCATGACATGCTGAAGCCTCTCCGCTCCCATCCGGCGGACTGACCAACTTCTGCCACAGGATACAATTCTAAGGGCGAACGTCTGGTTGCTGGGGTTGTTCCATTGACCAAGGACAAGAGATATGTCATGATGATACAGTCGTCAAAGAGGAAGGGATGGGTTCTCCCAAAGGGTGGCTGGGAGACAGATGAGGAGTGCACACAGGCTGCCGAGCGCGAGGCTTGGGAAGAGGCTGGAATCCTGATTCGCATCGACTATGACTTGGGCGATATCATCGAGATGAGACCTCTCAAGCACGGCACCAAGACCAAATCTGTCTATCGCTTCTATGAGGCCGAGGTCGTCAAGGAGGAGCGAGACTGGCCCGAAGCTGAGAAGCGCGAGCGCAAGTGGATGACCTACACCGACGCAAAAGAGGCCCTCAAGGATCGACCTGAGCTGCGAGAAGCTCTTGACCGGTCGACCATCAAGCGGTAGCCTCACCGACCTGTCTATGGCCTTCACAGAATATTTGCGTCTTGTTCCTTGTTCTCAGCACCGACACCTCTTTTCATAGACCCAGCATCGACTGGGCCTTCTCCACTCTCCTAATCTGTTCTGAAAAGTTCTAGGCTTAGATGGCTCTAGGCTCTCGCCGTGCAAATGTCTTTGACTTGGTCTGCCATACCCCCAGATATGGGTGAGCCAGGCGGAACGAAAAAGCAAGACTGTTCATATTTGCATATTGGCATTCGCATTCTGGAGGCTTGGAGAGTCTGATTCACCCTGATATGTACTTTTACCTGCGTTGTCCTTCGGCGCACCGGAGAGGAGGGGCTTGCCAAGGGCACAAAAGCAACCCGGAGTTTCATGGTTGGACTAATAGACGGGACATCAAAAGGAGAAAGAAAGGTCATGTGCAAAACAAAAAAATTAATTGGAATTGAGGAGGTAGTGTTCCTCGAGTGCATATATCTGCATGCAATTTTGCACCACGATGCCTTTCCGGTTTGAGCTAAACAGTGATGCTTCCACAAGCCAAGCAACAAACATATGATTTGAGCGCCTGCATACTTGCTTGACGCAGGGTCCTGTCTATGAGATCTTTACGCGACTGTAAGGCATGTAGGTGGTGGACATGTAGACGATGATAGTCGCAGCCACTGGGTACCACCCTTCCTTGGAATCCTGGGCATGGAAGATCCCACTGTCTAGTGTGCTACTGAAAGGCAGAGAGGCTAACAATCCTAGCCCATCCACACATTACATGCATGCATTGGATGGATCTGGGATACAGCAGAAGGCAGACCACACACACACACACACACACACACACACACACACACACACAAGGAATCCATAACCAAACAGAAGCGGTGCCGCCCCGAAGGTGTAGGTGAGATGAGAGAAGCCTTGCCAGCGATCCATCCAGATCAAGACTCGGCTGATTATATATGTATATGACATGACCTATTGCAGTGGTCGCTTCATCCTATCTGCCAAGTATGATCACCGTGCCATGAAATCACCCAGTCAAGATTGGGTTTGCGCTGCCCAGCCAGCTATCTCAAGGCTGACCAAGAAATAAACTTGTTTTTGTCAAAAGTTCTTCTGCGGTACAATATTGCACCATCTTGGTCCCATACGTATGGCCTTCCTGTAGACAGGGTCGATGTGAATGTTCGGGCTATTACCTTTGGGTCTCCCGTTTCACAGACCACCACATATTGTCCAAAAACGTGAGACACATGGAGAGGGACCAAAACCTAGGACATCGGATATAGTATATTGTAGTGTGACATGATACTCAAAGAAGCACCCATAATCTCAACTCATACAAGTATTCGCTGCCCTGTCCTCATGAACATACCGCCCATATATAGCCAAGCACGACAGGGGACAGAAAGTTAGGCCACATGCTTCGTACACATATGCAACACGCTAAGACTCGCTCCTCTATAAAACTTTTCCATTGCTTCAGCGCAGGAGCTCGTCTACAACGACCGACTGCTCCATGGTAGAGTTCGGGCCGCCCATCAGGTCGGCCGCATGCATCCGCTGAACGGCAGCTCGATACTGATGGTAAAGACTCGTGTCAGCGGTCATAATTATACCAGGAGAAGGAACCCCTTAGATGAGAGAGAGAAAGAGAGAGAACTCACCTGAAAAACAAGGTTCAACAGCAGCGACGCCATCAACGCGAAGGCCACTACCAAGGGCCCAACCATGTTGTCGAAATCCCGCCCGCTCCGGTCCACGATCATCTGCCGCCTCTGCCTGTGCATGAGCCAGCCCCAGCCCCCGGTGAAGGCCGCGATGGCGATGTACACGATGCCCATGACCAGGGCTATCGTGTTTTTCCCAGCGGCCGTATACAGGGCCACGGCGAGGCCGCCCAGAAGGACGCAGATGTGCTGCCACTTCATGAATGTCCGCTCGTTGGCCAGCCACACCTTGGGCTCGATCTTGAGCGGGCCCGCATTCTTGATCCACGTCTCGGGCTCCACGACGCCCTCGGGGAGCTGCACGTTCTCCTTCTTGCGCAGGCGGGCGTAGCGGGTGAGGATGGAGAAGTTGGGCATGATCGTCCCGTAGCTCCGCTGCCGCCGGTCCTCTTCTTCTTGCTCTTGCTGCTCTTCCGCAGACTCGCCGTTCTGCTGAGGCGTACCAGCAGGACCAGCGACCGCCCTAGAGGCCGATGACACCCTGGCCCCGGAATTCTCCGACGCCATCCGCTCTGAGAGATATGATTTGCTAACAGGCGAGCTCTTGGATGGTTGAAATGAGCGAGGCTTGTTGCCGAGGAGACTGCCCACGACCTGCTCATCGGCGGCACGCCTGGCCTTCTTCTGTTCCTCCTCTTCGAAGGCGGCCTGGGGGTCCTTACGGATGTCCTTGTCCAGATCGCTCAGCCAGAACGGCAGGGTGTTGACGTAGTCGTCGAAGAGGACTGCGACGCCATGGACGAACTTGGAGAATCGGTTGGCCGGATAGACCAGATGCGAGGACATCAAGTCCTCGATCCATTCCGGCCTCTTGCGCCGGCCATCCTCCTTCAGCTTGATCTCCAGCAGGGCATAGGGGAACCTAGAGACTTCGCTCTGGTTGATGTCCTTGAAAGGGTACCCTATATTTCTGTTGTCAATGTCGAGCCGGTGCCACTCGTTAGGGTCACGACAAGGCCGTCTCGAATCCAACGTGTCCTCACGAACGAAGGCCAAGTCCGTATCTATCGCGATGCGAACCCGGTCATCGGCCGGCTTCTGGAATGCCGTGCGCTTGTAGTTCGCCCGGATCACTGGCTGCAATTTGCGCTCCTTGATGAACTCCTGGATGCTATCGACCGTGGACTTGAAGGCGGCGATCTCTTCCTGGTTCTGGCCTTGCCTCTCCATCTTTGAAATGGTCTTCTCCATCTTGTACTCGCCATCAATGAAAGCCTTGACATATTTACCCTTGATGGTGAACTTGCGCTCCTCGCTGCTGCCGCCCTCGTGGATGATCTTCTGATCGAGGAAGATCTCAGGTGTCGCGCCCAGCGAGCCGTACCACCGCAGTCGGAGAGAAGATGCCTCCGGCTCCCGTCCCACCTTCCTCTTGTACAAGTCAAACTTGGAGTTGTCGAAGTAGAGGGAAGTTAGGCTCGGGTCCTCGTGGCCGTCTGCTTCCTTGGACGAGACCTCACTGTAGACGAGGTTTGGTAGACGGCGCAGGATGAAGGTCTTGACCTCGAGAAGATTATCGGGATGTACCCAGACTATACCACAGTGGTTGGTCAGCACAGGTATCGCAGGCAGGCCAACAGTACATGTATCCACTTACACTTGTGCGCTGAATATGTCTCCCCGTTCCGAGTCTCTTGCACGCCGCCCTGCAGCTCCGCCAGGACCCCATCGCTGACGCCCTCTTCCAACTGCTGCTTGACAGTGTAGTACGCCAGCGAGAGCCTATGGACCAGCGGAGCATACGCATGCTCCGAGTTAAATGGCCGATCGGATAGTTGCTTCATCATCAACGGCCGGATCTTGTACCGCAAACCCCTCTTTCGGTCATGCTTCTTCACAATCTTCAGGAAGCCCGTATAATTGAAGTTGCTGTACCTTTTTAGCTCGTTGACCTCGTTCGTGATGGCGTCCAGCTCCGCCTCGAGCCCCTTCAACTGCTGGGTGGCGGTGTCGCTCCGGGGCTGAGCACTCTCAGAGGAGGGCAGCTCCTTGAGCTTCTCGAAGGCGGCGTCGACGCGGTCCTTGAGCTCATTGAACTTGGACTCGTGGAAGCTGGCGACCTTCTCCAGCTGGACGTTGAAGATCTCGTCGGAGAACTTGGTCTCGTCGTCGTCGGTCCACGACTCGTCATCGTAATCGGGGTCGTTCTCGCGGAGCAGGCCCTTCAGCTTGGTGTAGTCGAGGTAGTTGTCCTTCCACGGGTCGTAGACGGACGTCTGCAGGGTCTTGCCGAAGCGCATCTTGACAGTTGCTCTGCTCCTTTCGGAGGAGTCTGCGGCAGGGCTCGTGAATCTGGACTGTGGGCTGTGTGCTGCTGTTCAGTGCGGTGGCGCAAGGCAGATAGATAGCAGGAGAACTGGGTGACAGATAGCACGATGCGGCTTTGCGTGGATGTTGTCACAGGAAACCCAGATTCATGCAGCAGAAAAACAAGCACTGAGATAGATTAAGAGCTCGACTGGAGGGTTGCCAGGTCAAAATGGAGGATGGGATGGCGTTGCATTGCATAGGACTTAGCTAGTATGTACCAAGTACGAAGCACGTTACTACTGTTACTTAAGTATACTAGCTACTATGACTTTAGTAGCCAAGAGCTTCTGCTGCACTCGCCTGCCCCTCACTGCCTGACTGTCTTCTCCTCCACCTCCAACAGCCATTTTTCCAATGGCGTCTGGGCGTCCAGATCGTCGCCCCACGTCAATGTCAATTTAGCTTTCCTCTTAGTCTTTGCAATCGAGCTGGAACGCGATTGACCTATCATATCACACGGAAGGCCTGCCACGTGCGTAGCAATGCTCTTCAGCTTTTCAACTACAGGTTCTGCAATCCCACACTCGATACTCGAAAGTTTTAACTACTATGCAGTAGACGGACGTTGTGGCTTGGGATCAACGCCGAGGAGGAACCGGGCGAATCCTCGCTGGTCAGAGAAGCCGGACAATCGAAGAAGACACGCGAATAGTGGACTTGTCTCCGTACCATCACTCTTGGTTGTCACTGATTTCGAGTGCAGATGGCGGCATGCTGCAATTGTGCTATGACCGGCAAAGAGAAGGAGGCCGGCTGGCTGTCCTGCGTTCATGGCACTCAACAGCCTTAGCATAATATGGATTCTGAGGGGTCCTCGACGGCCAGGGTTAAAGTCAAGATGAACGAGAAGCTATGAACAGAGTGAACCAAGATGACTGGCCAGTTACGGTATCCTGTCTCAGCACACCATCCATCTGTACCAACCTATCATCTGCATTCCCAGTATCTGGTGACCAGGCGCAATACAGGTCATGATAGATTCGATAGACAGAAGCGAATGAAGAGCACATGTCCTGTACTGAGCATACAAAATATAGCGAATACTTATGTAACTTCAATATTGAAATCAGAACTATGACATACATAATAAGTACACAATACAACCCAAAGAAACAAGACAACAGCTATTTTCACATCTAGAAACCACCAATGAACCGTCCTCGAGTAAATCTTTTGTGCCGCGCCCGCTTGTGGTATCAAAAACGAAAGAGACAAAGAGGAGAGATCATGCGGTTCCATCCCCCCTAGATGATATGCTTGCTCCTGTCCGAACCGGTATCCCTTTTTGCCTCGTCACTCTTGTCACTTCATAATCTTCTTCCTTTTGTACCCCCCGATATGCGTCCATAGATATTCAGTGATAATGGAATGATACACAGGAAAGCCAATCGTACATGCGTAAGGAAAAGGGTCATTAATATCTATCTTCAAGCGGCAACGGCCGTCTGAACCTGGCTCAGGACCTCTCTCGCCGAGCGCTTCACAATACCACCCGTGACAGGCAGGTTAGTGCAGTGCTCCAGGTAGAGATCAACCTCGCGAGCTGCCTGGCGGCCCTCGTTGATGCCCCTGGTGAACATGTTAGCTACAATTCCAAGTCCTGGAGGTATGGTGTGGGGAGAAACTTACCAAACAATGAGAGACTGGCCACGTCGGCAGTCACCAGCCGCAAACACACCAGGAACGTTTGTGTGGTACTTGCCCGCCGGCGTCTTGACGTTGGTCCGGCCGTCCTTCTCGATCTCGTCACCAATGGCACGCTGCTCGGGGCCCAAGAAGCCCATAGCCAGCAGTACCAAGTCAGCGGGGAAGAACTCCTCGCTGCCCTCAACGTCCTTGAGGACCCAGTTTCCGGCCTCGCCCTTGGTCCACTCCACACGCACTGTCTCAATGCCCTTGACGTTTCCGTTCCCATCGGACACGAACTTCGACGACTTGATGCAGTACTCACGCGGGTCCTTGCCAGTGTGCTGACGCACCTCGCTGTGACCATAGTCGACACGGTAGATGCGGGGCCACTGCGGCCAAGGGTTGTCACGAGCGCGAGCCTCGGGAGGCTGAGGTAGGAGCTCGAAGTTGACGACCGACTTGGCACCGTGGCGAACAGAGGTACCAATGCAGTCGTTGCCCGTGTCACCACCACCAATGACAACGACGTGCTTGCCCTTGGCCGAGAGGTAGCTACCGTCCGCCAGTTCGGAGTCGAGCAGAGACTTGGTGTTCTTGTGCAGGAACTCCATGGCGTAGTGGATACCGTTGAGGTTGCGGTTCTCAATGGGCAGGTCTCGCGCAACGGTCGCACCGGTGGCGATGACAACGGCATCGCTTTGAGCCCGCAGCTCGTTCATTGTAATGTCGTCGCCGACACTCACACCAGTCTTGAACTGAATGCCCTCAGCAGCCATGAAGTCGGTTCTGCGCTTCACGATGCGCTTGTCGAGCTTCATGTTGGGGATACCATACATCAGCAAGCCACCGAGCCGATCGGCACGCTCGTAGAGTGTGACCAGGTGTCCGGCCCGGTTGAGTTGATCGGCAGCGGCAAGTCCGGCAGGACCAGAACCGATGATGGCTATCTTCTTGCCAGTGCGGACCTGAGGGGGGCGAGGTACCATCCATCCCATCTCAAAGCCGCGGTCAATGATGGCGCACTCGATGGACTTGATGCCAACAGGGTCCTCGTTGATACCCAAGACACATGCTCCCTCGCAAGGTGCAGGGCACACGCGGCCGGTGAACTCGGGGAAGTTGTTGGTCATGAGCAGGCGGTTGAGAGCATCCTGCCATTGATTTTGAAATACCAATTCGTTCCATTTAGGGATGATGTTGGAGATGGGGCAACCCGTGTCAGACTGGCAGAACGGAACACCGCAGTCCATGCAGCGAGCTGACTGATATTTCAACTCGTCCTCGTCGAGTCGGGACGAAAGCTCAGCCCAATCCTTCACACGAGACTTGACGTCACGGTACTTCTCAGACCGGCGGTTGTACTTCATGAAGCCCTTGGTCTTGTCAAGAACGAGAGATCGCTTCTTTTCGGCCTTGGCGTCTCCAATAGCTTCCTCCATGTCCTGAAGGGGAGCAGACTTCTTCTTCTCCTCTTTCTTGCCGGGGATGACAGGCAAGTTGAGCTCGGCCTTCTTTGCCTCAGCAGCCTTGGCGGCATCCTCTTGGATAACTCGCTTGTAGTCAACTGGCAGAACCCTGATGAATCGGGGCAGAACTCGGTTGAAGTCAACCAGGATACGGGCAGCAAGCTCAGAACCAGTGTAGTGGTGGTGGTCCTCGATCATGCCGCGAACAAAGGCAATCTCCGTGGGGTCTTCGATGGCGGAAGCCTCCACCATCTCAGTGTTGAGCTTCGACATGAAGTCATGGTCCTTGTCCAGAACGTAGGCGATACCGCCAGACATACCGGCAGCAAAGTTGCGGCCAGTGCTTCCGAGAATGACGATACGACCACCAGTCATGTACTCACAACCGTGGTCACCAACACCCTCGACAACCGCGTGGGCACCCGAGTTTCGCACAGCGAAGCGCTCAGCAGCTACACCGCGGAAGTAGCAGTGGCCAGCAGTGGCACCGTAGAGACAAACGTTGCCAATCAGGATGTTGTCCTCTGCCTTGAAGACAGCTGAGCGGGGAGGGTAAATGACGAGACGGCCACCCGACAAGCCCTTGCCGACATAGTCGTTCGCGTCACCCTCCAGCTCGAGCGTCACACCTGGAGCCAAGAAAGCACCGAAGGATTGACCTGCCGATCCCTTGATGGAAACATGGACTGTATCGACGGGCAAACCGGCCTCTCCATAACGCTTGGAGATCTGGTAAGAAAGAGAAGTACCCATCGCACGGTCTGTGTTGACAATGTCGCACTCAATGCGGCTGGGCAGACCCTTGTCCAGGGTAAGTTCGGCCTCAGAGATGAGCTTGTTGTCCAGGCGCATGTAGAGACGGTGGTCTTGCTTCCGGACGTTGAAAGTGGCAACACCGCTTCGCAGCGAATGAGCAGGCGTGAGCAGGAGGTCCAGGTCGAGATGCTCTGTCTTCTTTGTCCGCAGGTCGTCGCGCACAGTCAAGCATTCAACACGACCAACCATCTCGTTGATAGTTCTGAAGCCCAGCTGGGCCATGATGGCTCGCAGCTCATTGGCCACATAGTAGAAGAAGTTGATGACGTGCTCAGGAGTTCCCTTGAACTTCTCGCGCAGCTTTGGGTCTTGAGTAGCAATACCGACAGGCTATTCAACAGTCTCAGTTAGTAAGTCATCGAAACGTATTTCCAAGGAGTCTGTGTCAGGGTGTAGCAAGGCATAATTCAGGAGGCATGACCCCCTGAGATATGACTTTTGAAACAAATATCTGGAGATTTCTGGGGGCGAAAAGGACTTACGCAGGTGTTCAAATGGCATTTACGCATCTGGAAAAAACCACGGGTTAGCTTATATGATCTTGAGACAAGGCATGACCAATGAGACGTGAACTTACCATGATGCAGCCCATTGCAATCAGAGGAGTGGTGGCAAAGCCCCATTCCTCAGCACCCAGGAGACACGCTATAGCCACATCACGTCCCGTCCTCAGCTGGCCGTCAGTCTGGACGACAACACGGCCACGCAGGTCGTTCAGGACAAGCGTCTGGTGGGTCTCGGCCAGACCAAGCTCCCAAGGAAGGCCGGCATACTTGATTCCGGTCCATCGAGAAGCGCCAGTGCCACCATCGTGACCAGAGATCAGGATGTGATCAGCCTTGGCCTTGGCGACACCAGCTGCGACAATACCGACACCTGTCTCGGAGACAAGCTTGACGGAGACTCGCGAGCGGGGGCTGGAGCACTTGAGGTCGTAAATGAGTTGCTTCAGATCCTCAATGGAGTAGATATCGTGGTGAGGCGGAGGCGAGATCAAACCGACACCTGGGGTTGAGTGACGAGTCCGAGCAATGCTCTTGCTGACCTTGTGACCTGGAAGCTCACCGCCCTCACCGGGCTTGGCACCCTGGGCCATCTTGATCTGGAGCTCATCAGAGTCGGCGAGGTATGCAGACGTAACGCCAAACCGGCCACTTGCAACTTGCTTGATGGCCGATCGTCTGGTATCGCCGAACTCGTCGACCAAAGAACGCTCGGGATCCTCACCACCCTCGCCTGTGTTGGATTTGCCTCCAAGCCTGTTCATTGCAACAGCCAATGTGGCGTGAGACTCCATGGAGATGGAACCGTACGACATAGCGCCGGTACAGAAGCGGCGAACGATCTCGGTCCAAGGCTCAACTTGGTCGATGGGAATGGACTTCGACTCGTCGAAGTTGAAGTCCAACATGCCTCGTAGGGTACACGCCTTGATCTGCTCATACTCGGACTTGGAGTATGCCTCGTAAGACTTGTCGTTCTTGTTGCGAACAGCATCTTGAATGTTGGCGATGGAAACAGGGTCGTTGACGTGAGGTTCACCACCATCCCGCCAGTGGTATTCACCGGACTCGGTGAGACCAGAGACACCAACCGTGTATCGGGATGGGAAGCCTTGTTCATGGAATCTGAAGGCGTCCTCGGCAATGGTCTCAAAAGTAACACCCCCGATGCGGCAAGCAGTGCCCTTGAAGCACCGATCAACCACAGAGCTGTGGACTCCCAAAGCCTCGAAAATCTGCGCACCCTTGTAACTGGCCAGCGTGGAGATGCCCATCTTGCTCATAACCTTGAGAATACCTCCATCGCAAGAGTGTTTGTAGTTCTTGATGAGATCGTCCTCCGTGATGTTCTTCCGGATCAGCTTCTCTCGGTTCAGCTTCAGAATACACTCCATAGCCAGGTAAGGGTTAATAGCATCAGCACCGTAGCCGAGGAGGACACACATGTGGTGGACCTCACGGGCCTCAGCACTCTCGAGAATAATGGCAGCCATCGATCGCCACTTGTTGTTAACCAAGTGATGGTGGACCATGCCAGACGCCAAGAGAGTGGACACAGCAACACGGTCAGCCGAGACATTGCGGTCAGACAAGATGATCATCTTGTTCTGTTTCTCAATTGCATCAGTGGCTTCATCGCAGATGTAATCGAGGTGCTTGATATAGCCCTCGACGCCGTCCTGCTTCGGGAATGTAAGGTCGATGACCTTCACCGACCACTGAGGGTAGACCTTTGACATGCTCTTGAGTGCATTGAGCTCAGGGATCGTCAGGATTGGGCTTCGGAGGTGCAAACGACCACATTGCACAGGGTCCATCTCCAACAGATTGCCTTGTGGACCAACGTAGCAGTCCAACGACATGACGATAGACTCCCGGATAGGGTCAATGGGAGGGTTGGTAACCTGGGCGAACAGTTGCCGGAAGTAGTTCTCGAGCAATTGTGGCTGTTTGGAGAGACAGGCAAGGGGAGCATCGTTGCCCATGGATCCAAGAGCCTCCTTCTCGTCAGCCGCCATAGGAGCAATGATCAAGGAGACCTGCTCGAAGGTGTAGCCAAAGGCATGCAGAAGAGGGTCTTCTTGGACGGGCTTAGAGTCCGGCTTGGCTGCCAACTCCAAGGACTTGTCCGCCTCCATTGTCTTGAGAACCTCATCCATCTTGAAGAGTTCATTGTCCAGCCATGTCCGGAAGTCTTGTCGGTTGGCAACCCTCTCCTTCAGTTCACGGTCATCGATAATGCGACCCTCCTGTGTATCGACTAGCAGCATGCGACCTGGCTGCAGACGGCCCTTTTGCACAACGCGCTCGGGCTCTACTGGGATGACACCAACCTCAGAGGCACAGATGATGCGGTCGTCATCCATGACATAGAATCGGCAAGGTCTCAGACCATTTCGGTCGAGGTTGGCACCGCAGAAACGGCCATCGGCAAAGGTGAACAGAGCAGGGCCATCCCAAGGCTCCATCTGGCATGCAGCCCACTCGTAGAACGCAGCCTTCTTGGGGTCCATGTGGGGGTTATCCTGCCATGCCTCAGGAACCATCAACATGACGGCCTCTGGTAGGGAGAGCACACCGTTGATAGTGAGCAATTCCAGGACGTTATCGAAAGCAGCAGAGTCTGAGCCACCATCTTCCACAATAGGATACAGCGACTCCAGCTCGTCCGCGAAAACCTTTGACTGCATCACGCCCTCACGAGCCCTCATCCAGTTCTTATTGCCACGCAGAGTGTTGATCTCACCTGAATTATCGTTAGTATGTTGGAAATCATCAAGATAGATCGCTCTGCTTACCGTTATGGGCAGCCCATCGCAAGGGCTGTGCTCTGTCCCATGAAGGGAACGTGTTTGTGGAGAAACGAGAGTGCACCAGCGCGAAGTGTGCCTCGTAATCGGCGTTGACCAAATCGTGGTAGTACGAATAGACCTGGGAAGGCGAGAGTTGACCCTTGTACACAATGTTCTTGTTCGACAGCGAGCAGATGTAGAACCAGTTGTGGAGGCCAATGGTGTGCGTCGCACGCTTTCGAAGCACGTAGAGCTGTCTCTCAAAGTGTCTCATATTAAACTTCTCTGGGTCGGTCGTTTCTGGCTCATTTCCGGAGCCATAAGCAGACGCAAGGACGACGAATGGTTGCAGGATGATAGGCTGCCGACTGAGAGCAGCTGGACCAAGCAGAGACGGGTCCGTGGGAGGCTCTCGCCACCCCAGCACTCGCAAGCCCAAGGACTCGGCAATATCTTCCAATTGCCGCTTCTGCTCCTCCATCTTCTCAGGCTCAGGGCTGAAGAACAGGTTGCCCGCGGCATACTGCGAAGGAGGCGGAAGTTTGATTCCAACTTCCCGCTCAAAGTTCTTGATGAAGAACTTAAAGGGCAACGATGTCATGACACCAGCACCGTCACCATCTCGTGAATCGGCACCCGTGGCACCCCGATGGGTCATGTTGCAGAGTAAGTTGCGAGCTGCTCGAAGTCAGCTTCATGAACCGCAACAAGTCCAAGGAGATTTTTAACTCACCATCACTAACGATCTTGTGGCTTGCCTTGCCCTTGATGTGGCTATCATTTCGTCAGTCGAATCCTCACAACCGGAAGAGGCACAGGTACGTACCATGCAAAACCGACACCACAGGCATCTTTCTCCAACTCAGGATCATACAATCCCCTAGTAAGATGATTAGCTGATTGTAAACTTTGAGGGATTGGCAGAGAAGACTTACTGCTTTACCGGCAGGGCACCGGCCCAAGAGCCGTTGCCCTCTTCCTGGTAGTCATAGGGATGGTACGTGTCGCTCTCGGCCAGCAGAGTGTCTTTTCGATCGTCGAAATCGGTATTCAAGCCCATGCTAGGCCACCACTCCGAGATTTCCGAGTGGTTATGTGTGAAGTCGCTGGAGGACTTGTGGGTTGTCTCCGGATAGAACAGAGACGAGGTTGCTGTCGCGTGTTTTTAAGAGCAGCAGCGATGCTCTTGAAATGGGATTCTGCAAAATTTCTTCGTTAGCCCACTGTCAAGTCAATTGTTGCCATCTAGACCATCGAAGACCACGAAAAGTGGCTGTGAAATTGAGAGTCAATTAACTGCCTGCAAGCTGAGCGGTCCAAAGGTCCGGGGGTGGTGCCTGGCATATTTGGATGAGAAACAGACGTAACAGGAACGCATCCTTCCGGCTTGGATAGTGACGTTGGCGATCTGTATGCGCTGCCTTCCCACACCATGTAGTCGTGGCTGTCCTGTACCCTGTTGGCTTCCTCTGGGCTTGCGCTCAGCCGTCGTCTGTTTTTCTTCCATTGGGTGGTCACCGCAGTCGTCTCAAGGCGCCGGATGTGGGATGACCTCCTACAGAGCAAGCTCCCCAAGCAATGGCCACATGCGATGCAATCCGGTATGCCTGTCTTACACGGCGGGCGCAACCAATGAGTGTAGCAAAAGTCCATGGCACGAACCGAGGATCGACTCTCCAGATCAAACGACACTGGCTTGGGCGATACAGGCCAGACCCATGGAGGGAGACACTCGTGTGACCTCTGCTCCAAGTGGTCGCATGCCGCTGGCGTGATATGGAGTTTCCCGCCACATTGAAATCGAGCAGCTGCAGAGGCTGCGCGAAACAGCCGAGATCTACTAGCTATACCGTGCGGAGAACTCAGCCGAATCGATGGCTGGACCATCTCGCATAGCCAAAGAAAGAAGGTTCGAGAGGTATGCGAGATAGGACAGCAGCCAATGAGCTTTCCTCGAGATAGAGCCCAACTAAGCCCAATCGTACAGCTACAGCCCACCCATTGTAAAAGGTAGGCGACAGCCTTCTTGTTTTGGGCTGAGTTCATTCCGCATATGTGGATAGAGTGGTGAGACGGGCTTCGAACGGTGCTGATATGTAGTCGTACACGACGATGTGTCGGATATTCCGGCGAGGGCAATTGACCGGATCATTCTGGGGATTGGCCTCCGCACCGTGCTGTACCGGGACTTTTTGGATTGGGGCCGTCGGCGGGTGGCTTTGAGAGGATTTGAAGTGAAGCCAGGAGCATCGCGACTGCTGAGCGCAAGTGTCGCTTCATCTCCATATACAAGGCTGTGCTACACATAGCACGGATATTGCCACCCATTGACAGGCAGAGCAGGGCGCATTGCAGGTTGACTCTCCATCTCTTCACGGCCGAGGGGAGCATGTGGATAGTGGGCTTTTGAACTACTACTTACTTTGAAGGATCTGTGATATCCAGAAGGATGAAGTGGTTTGCAGAGAGAGCGTATTCAGGTATCGCTTCAGTCTGCGATAGAGGAGAGGGTCGAGTCCAGGAGGTTGAAAGAGGAGGGGGGAGAGAAGGGAAAGTTGTCTAGGCAAACCTCTGGAAATGAGGGCGGGCAGACTTTATGGGGAGGGAGAGAACTAGTCTGGCAGTCTGGCTGGTCTCTCAGGTCAGTGATAAGCCAAGCCTCCGCTCTAATATGATTTGCGTCTAAAATACAAGCTCCAACCCCCAAACCCCAAGCTCCAAGCTGCAAGCACCTGGACAAGGCAAGCAGATTTCCCTGGTGATTCTAGGACCAGAGGAGACTTGGGGTGGGTGGAGGCTCTTTGGAGGGGCAACATTGAACTTCAGATGGCCGGGGGAGACTCCAGGGTATGCGTTGATCTGGTGGGGGGACCCATGCAACTGGGAATGCGGGTAAATGCCCCCCGGGCGGTACATAACGTCAGAGGAGACACTGAGGACTAATTGCACTACCGTCACTGGCCGAGGTCGCTGCCTTTCCCACCTGTCAGGATGTTTGCTTTGTTCAAGCTGAGGAGGGAGCAAACAATCTATCTGTAATCCAACTTTGGAGCCTTTTGTTTGGTGAGTCTAAACCTCCTTCCGCTGCCTTTCTCTCCTCCTGTTCGCAACTGCCCACCTTTTTTGTTTTTGTTTTGGCAGGTGTATACATGTATGTATTCAGGTACCTAATTAGGTAGTGAGTACACATTCAACACAGGGATTATCTCCCAGCATCTCAAGGACCCTACATATTGTTTCTGATACATACATAACACCAGATCTTTGGTAGCCTCCTGGGTCTTAGCTTTCGAAGAAGCCAATCATACCTTGGGCAATCTCCAATGAGCTGCAAGTTTGATGCAGCACGGCTAGAAACACCAAGGATCTTGTATACCTTGTAGTTCTTGGTACATATTTGTACTTGGTGACAGACCCCAAGCTTTAATATCGACCTTCGCCCTGGTGCAGTACTAAATGCGCAGGTTGCTCTAGAGGCTTTCTCGCCCATTAACTGCATGCTTCCGGAACCAAAGCACACAAAGTCTCGCACCTCCCTCTCTTGTTCTATTGTGATACGTTCATGTTCTTCAGCTGTCGAAGAGCCCAGGTTCTTGGCTGCGGGAGACGTTGTTTTTATACAGTAACACCATCTCGAAATGGATTCCCTCGTGGTCCAGTCATCAGCCCCCAACCCCATCTTCCATGATATCCACCTGCACACTAAGAGAGGTTCTCAGCTAGCAGGGGCTACCTGGTAGGCACACTTCACTATGTTGCATCCAGAACCCGCATCTGCATGAACCCCAGTCTAGTCTGCCCCACTACCCAATCAACACCGACTCTTTACATACCAGGCCGATGTCGCTTGGTAATAAGAGCACTCTCCGTGTGGCAGAACCCTGGGGCGGCTCGAAACCATCCCGAACAACGGCAGACCTGGCATATGGGAATGACTACGACGACCAGAAGGGCCAGAATAACGCCGAGGTAGATTTCACAGGGGCTTTGAACGGATGAGCTGGTACAGTCTGCATGAGGTCTGCAAGTAGCATAGTAGATACGATACGCAGTAGTAAATCCACTAGGTCCCTGTTCAATTTCTGAATCTTTTGGGCCCTTGGGCAATTGTGATTCGCCTCGTCTCCTCCACAACCACCTGTTCTACTATATTCAGATGTCGGTAACCTTCCTCGTGCTGAAGAATTGATTGCTCGGCAGTCTCGGTGGAGGGCACCCGGCCAATCTTCAACATGAATTGACATATGCAGGGGGGCTGCTACGTATGTACACGATATGCGCAGCGTCCTGCAAATCATGAGTTTGCAAAAAAAGGCTGCATCCTCGTGACCGTCATACTTTTTTTGATAGCTTGGTGTTGCTGTCAAAGAATCGTCATCAGGAATAAACGAAGCGGCCAATCAGAATGGGTGTTGTTGCTTCGAGCCTCTTATCTCAGGCCAACCAAGAGTGCAAAACGGACCACATTCCAACATCTAGCCGCGTCTCTACTAGACCTAGGCACCCAAGCACAAGCACCGAGGTGTTGTATTTCGTACCCCGCCATCAACCAGCCAGGGCAGTCTGGCAATGAATCCGCACCACAAGCATATGGCATGGCTACCTGGTACCAGTACGCAGGTATGGTATTACAGTGCCGGTATATTGATAACGCCGGCGAAGCTGACAGGGGATTGGCTACATAGTGTATACTATGGTATCGCAGACATCATTATTCGTGTGCGCCCTTGCCAGTGATTTTAAGAGAAAAATTGGGTGCAATGGCGCTGGTCTCGGCATGTGCTGCAGCAGGGCATTACACACTACCATGCAGAGGCTGCAGCAATGTCCCAGTCAGGCCTGATCCGACCCGGCAATACCCTCCGTCCGTCGTATCTCCAGACGTCTAGATGGCCAGACGGCGCCATCCGGCCATTGCTTGTGGAGACCATCCTCGTATGCACAGCAGACCAACGTTGCGCTCATATGTACCTACATACACTGGCTAGAAACACAGGAAGCCGAAGTCGGCTGGCCCTTGGACGTGTTCCTGAGAAGTCGGAGATATGCTGGCATCTGTCACGGCCACACCCCGAACATCCTGAGAAACCTCCCCCTGACAATGCAGACCGATCAGGCTTGCAACCCCGAATCTCTGGTGATATTGTAAGGACATGTCACCCGACTCTTCCCGAACACCCGTCTATTGAGCTACTGTGTAATTAGACCGAGCGGCAACTAGACTTTGGAAATAACCCAATCTGGCCCCCGCCCCCGCGGTTCACTGGACGGACTCAAGTGCTGGAGTTTCTACGTAGCATTAAAAAGCATAGGTTCCTCGTCCATCGATGGTCATCAATCTCCACTTCGCTCGCCTCCCTTCAGATGGCAACCAAACAGAGCAGTTGTAGTTACCTCATCAAAACTGAAACCCCTGGTCGGGTGGTCTTGGATGTTGACCAAACACCGTCGAGGGAAAGCAATCATTACCAGCGAGCAAATCTGCGCTGCAGGAAGACGGCTCTGCATTCGGTCAAAACACCGACAATGTGGACGTTCTGACTCCCATGCGGTGAGAAGCCGGCACGAGCCACTTTGCGATTCGATATCGGCTGGAGGGGGAAGTGTTCCATAACCTGGAGGAGTGAGGCGTGGCATGAGGGCGGCAGGAAAAATCTCCTCATGAGGATTCAGGGTCCGGGCACAGGCTTGACTTTCCTAAGCGAAACCTTGTAGAGAGGCCTGACAGGGATGCTGATGTCAGATCGATCTGATGGCGCATTGACCTTTTTGTTGTCTGCCGCGCGGCTGTTTCTGTTAGCCGCATTGCGGGGTACAGGGTACCTGCCTACTCAAGTAGGTACATAAACTAGGTAGGTACGGCCAATATGCATACCTATCCAGGTAGTACTTGGAGAGGTAGGGAGGGTCAACATTGCAACTGGAGGTGGTGGACTACCAGGCTATCAGGTTCCAACGACCCATGCAACACAAAGGCACATGACAACCAAGACATGGGGAAGGATATCAATCATTACGACACAACACATGGTACCGTACTTGCTGTGTTTGCTTTGTCAGCTTTGTACCTACATGGGTACCTATGTATCCGTATACTGGCAAGGGTAGCTCAAGCTATGATCAAGCAAAACCTCGACACTCTCAACGACGACAACAACAGCTGCCTTGCTCGTCAAAGTCCTAATTCAATCAAATGCGAAAACAACCCATGCCTCACAGTTTACCAATCTCGCTGATTGTCTCATCAACCTTGTGCAAGAGCACCAGACCGCCTGTATAAGGCGGCCTGTGTGGAGATCACCATGTTTGCCATGCCCACGCTCCCCGACCTGACCCCCCGTGACGTGAGTCTCCAAGCTCCCAGCCTTCAAGGCACCAGACTTTGCCGTCCAAAGCTTGGATACTAAACCGAGACACTATCCAGTCCCACAGCCTCTGGTACACCTCCCGACACGGGCCCAACCCCCTTCCCCAACACCTCATCAGTCTCCACGACCCATCCTCCTCCTCCTCCTCCTCCTCCCCCCACGACGCCCATCCCAGCAGCGAGCGAACCCACCACCAACAGCACCACCACCATGGCCACCACCAGAGCCGCGACCGCCGCGCCCTCCTGGAGCGCACCCCGCTCGCGCGCCTGCGCTTCGAGGAGCAGCTCATGGAGCGCCGCCGCCTCAACGTCTCCAACTTCGGCAGCGCGTGGCTGAAGCCACCTGGGGTGCCCAAGACCCTCTTCCAGATGCGCGAGGAGCGCCGCGAGGCCGAGGAGCACGCAGAGGCCCTGCGCAGGGAGCAGCAGCTGGCCGCGGAGCTCGCCGAGGCGGGGGCCGAAGGGGTCACCACCATGGGCGAGGGCGAGGACCTGGACGAGCCGATGGGGGAGGACGACGAGGACCCGGATCTGGATCTGGACGATGGCATCCCCGAGGCGGAGGGCTTTGGGTTCGACGGGGAGGATGACAGCGAGGATGAGGAGGAGACTGTGGAGATGGAGGACGAGGAAGAGGAGGAGGATACCGATGAGGACGGGAGCGTCACTGGCACGGGCCACGCCGGTGTGCTACATGTCAGCCCGGCCGAGCGGCGGGACATGCGGGAGCAGGTCCGCGACATGCGCGCCGCAGAGGACCGCGTGCGTGAGGTGATGGCCCGCGGGCAGGAGGGCGGCGGCCTTGCGGGCGACGACGACGACCTCATCGGCGAGGATGACAGGTCGGGTATGCTCGAGGAGGACGACCTCGTGCACGAATTCGACCATGACACCGCGGGGGATACGCACCCAGGCGACTCGGGCATGGATATGGACATGGACGCCGACCTGGACGGCGATGTTCCCGAGGCTGACGGCGGGTACGAGCACACGGATTCCGACGCCGAGCTTAGCGAGGACGGCACGCGCGATCTCAGCTTCGCGGGCACGGCCCGCAACCCGCAGGCCTCACGTTTCCGGAGGAGTCTGCCGAGGAGCAGTCTCAGGAGCAGCCAGAGGGCTAGTCTGGCGCAGAGTGAGTTTGACATCAGCGGCCTGCTGTCACGAGATGGTAGCAGCTACATGGAGAGCAGTCCCCATGTGAGAAGGAGGGGAGGCTAAGGCTACGGTGCAGGTGAGGAGGATGCAGAGCGGACAGAATAAGTAGTGATACCCAGCCATCAAAACATGGCACTTCCTTTTAGCAATCTTTTGACCTAGTAATGGTATAGACCGAAATCAATACAGGCTATATCCAGAATCACAACTGTCACTCGTGTCGGTGCCTGGATTCCCTCGCTGACCTCTGCCTTTGAAATCATATCCCACACTCCGTTTGGTATCACTAAGTACCTAGGTAGTAACATTCTCCAATCCCTGACTTCCTCCCTCCCTCCTCGATACTCACTAGACCACTGTAAACAACCTCACTGAGTTAGTTCCACCGAGAGCGGTACATATCCAGGAAAGGATCCAGAAAACAGACTGTATTTATGCGACGCACTCATTACAACGTGGATATCAATGAACTCGGGTCCTCCCCAATGATCCGGTGTGGTGCAAGCGCCACCCTCTAAGCCTGTGTACCCATCCCGTTCTTTCATATGAAGACGCCCCCAACTCCGTTCGTAAGTGAATTATGCATCGCCTGCTTTTTCCAAGGCCAGCCGTTCCGTCCCGAGCCCCATCCGCTCGGGTCTTCGCCACGTCGTAAGGGCGCAGTTGCCGGGTCTGGCAGGTGCGTGGTATATGTTGCGTATGTATGTGCGACTCTTTGCTGCTGCTGCCGCCGCTGCTGTCGGAATCGTCGAGTTGCGCGTTCCGCTCAAAACAGCCACACGTAGGTGAACAACAATATCACCGCGGCGAAGAACCCGAGCCAGACCTTCCAGCCCACGCCGGTCCTCTCCGCCATCAGCAGCATCCTGTTCATGGTGCCCCGCAGGCGCAGCCGCGCCCGGTCGAACTGGTCGTTCATCTTTTCCGCCAGCGCCGAGGAGTCGCGGATCTCGTCGCCGATCGCTACCGTCATCTGTATCCCATTGACCCCGTCCGTTAGCGACATGAACCTTGTTATTGTGTTGGAGCCAGGCGTCCTGGGCGTCCTATCTCGCCGTTCTGTTTTCTGCGCTGTGGGGTCGATGTTTTGGGGGCGACTGTTGGGGGGCGGACATACATCCTTCAACACCCTCACTTTGCCCATGATCCCCTCGATCTGCGCGTCATTCTGGCTCTCGAGCTCGTTGAGCACGGCATCGCTGTACTGGCCCCTATGTCGCGCGTTGAGAGACGCCGTTAGCATCGATCGCGCCCCATACCATATCCAACCTTGAAAACGATCCGCCACCGCGCCATCATCATCATCTTCGCCATCATCATTCTGGAGTGTCTACTGACTTCTTGTTGGGCGTTGCCGGCCTGAACCCTAGGGCCGTACCGTTGCCGCCCGACGGCGCGCCTGGGTATCCGTAGCCATGGCCGCCTGCGGACAGCCGGCTCGGGCTCGGTGTTATGCCCCTCCTATTGTCGGCGCCGG
This sequence comes from Cytospora chrysosperma, assembly GCA_016808195.1. Lineage (NCBI taxonomy): Eukaryota > Fungi > Ascomycota > Sordariomycetes > Diaporthales > Cytosporaceae > Cytospora > Cytospora chrysosperma. Next base: position 2,791,449 of record MU179926.1, on the reverse strand, counting down.
AGCCTGTGTACCCTTCGAACAGTGCGGAGCGTGAGTCGCGCTGGTGGAGGGTGGAGTTGAATCTACATGCCGTTGGGGAGGGTGAGCGTTAGCGATGAAGGAGGTCTGGATGCGAGTCACAAGCGAGGCGAGGCGAGGCGAGGTGGGCAAGTGAACTGTGGGTTGTGGGTGTCGTGGTTGGGCGCCCGGGACATCGCAAAGTCGTAGCGTGGCTTCTTTCCGGCCAGAGCGTGACCGTGACCTGGGACTGGGGGCGGGTTGAGGTTGGAGGTGCGAAGTGCCCAGGTGGTGTCTCAGCACAGCACCGGACAATGCGGCACAACCTCAGTAAAACAGGCTGGGCTATAGACGTACCTCGATGCCATGGTCGGATGAATCCTCACATGTGTGCTATGTTTTGTTGTGAAAGAGATAAAGTGGATTCAGGACAGTTTGAAGGCAGTTAGGTAAACAAAATAGGGGTTGCTGCAGAAAACCAGGGATCCAAGTAGAAGAAGATTGCCAAAATAATAATGAATAATGAACGACTGTTTGGTTATATCTGTCTTGATGCAAGTTGGTCACATCGTCTGGACGTCACTTTATCTGGCTTGCTGTCAAAGACGAGGAATCGTTTCAATTGATTGCTCTCATTCTTTTTGGGGATGTGTACTATGCAAGTACCTACTTAAGTACTCAGGTACTCTGTAGTATAGCACGGGCCTGTGGACTACCTAGGTACTATCAGATGTAAGCAGCACCACCACCGCATGTGCATCGACTCGTTAGTGGGGTCCAGTACTCCCCAAAACCTGGGCCATTTACCTGTGTAATTTGATGGCTGTACCACTTCCCATCATGGCTTTTTCTTGGGAGTGGTGAGTCCTAACTATGTTTCCAGGATTGACTCCAGGTGCAAGTTTTGGTCCACTCCTCTGCTCGTTAATGATTATGTCTCAAGTCGAGCAACTGAAGGCCTGATCCAGAATATGGGAAGGACCACACAGATAATTGGGTCACCAGTAATCTGGAGTTTGGGCAATCAGCAATACCTAGGTTCACCTTCATGGGTCAAGTAACATCCAATAAACACTGGGCTTTGTTAACCTGGTATCATTGTTTTCATTTGACGTCCAGATCTGGATGCAAAGATCCACCTCCGTTGAACGTCAGACTCCCTCAGACAGGCCTACAGATCCAAACCACATGTCTAGACCTCCAACCTCTCCACCCAGATGCCTGCCGTGAGAGTGATCGTGGATCACCTAGACGTCATAACGTTGTTTTTGTTTTTCATAACCTTCATCAACCATCGTAATCAAATCCTCACTGCAAGAGGTGTTGGCCCCAGCCAATAGGCCATGCTCAAGCACGAGCGAGAGGGGTTCAATCGCATCCGAGATCCTAGTCCTCGTCCATCTTGTCGTCCTCCTCCTCAAAATCATCATCGTCGTCATCCTCATCCTCATCGACGGGGTTCTCCTCGGCAGCCTTAGCAAAGTCGATGACCTTTCCGCGCGTGCGACGACCGACAACGTTGTCCAGGGAGATGGCGCTCTCGGGGTTGTCGCCATCCTCGTCATCATCCTCAGCTATTAATGTAGTGTTAGAATTGAAGGGCGTGTCGGAGTAGATCGTGTGGAAGGGTAGTCATACCATCGTCAGCAGCCTGTGGGAAAGGTCTGTTAGTGAATTGTGATCTTGTGTTTTAGTCAAGGCGCGGAGCCGTAGTAATCAAGACTTACCTCATCCTCGTCCTCATCATCATCATCGTCATCATCGTCCATGGCGATGTCCTTAGGGGTATCCTCAGCAGTAGCAACGGCCTTGCCCTTGCCCTTACCCTTGGGGTCGGCGACAGGGGTCTCGGCCGCAGTGGTCGCAACAGCCGTGTTCTCGGTGGTGCCGTTCTCGGTGGCCATGGTGAAGGATGTTTTTTGTACTGTGGTGGTATGCGATGGAGGAGGGGTGGTATCAATTAATTGTGAAGTGGTGTTGGAGAACGGTGTGCTGGTTTGTAATTGTCACAAGTTTGTAAAGAAGGAGTGTGAAAAGGTGAAAGTAAAGGAAAGTGGTTTGCGAAAGGGTCGCGGGCAAGTTTCCCATAGTATGCACTGGATCAGATGGAAATTTGGGGCGGCGGCCTGCAAGTGTGGGTCCATTTATCGTTGGTTGGCGGGGGGAAGCTCTGTTCAGCTCTAAGCAGGGGTCCTCCAGCACAGTATTGCACGTGAGAGTACATACCTAGGTACTGCATACAGTAGTTGCCTCTACTGCACCCCACAAGGGAGGATTAGGTATTGTCGCATGGCAAGACAGCAGAAACAGAAGACTCCAGGGGACAAGATGGAGATAACCAGATAGCGCACTTGCTGTAGAAGGAAAGGACACAAACAGTGGCCTCCTGGAACCAACGTACAAGCTGATGATAAGCTGTCAGCTCTCTTAGACAGACAATAATGCCTTGTGATATCTCTCGAGTCACCGTTGTCTGAATTATCCTTTCGAAGAATGCCTTCGTGTTGCCATAATTGCATTGAACCATCGTCAAGCTCTATTTGCCATCTCCACCACCGCCCATGGCCAGTAGCAACGCGATACCTATCATCCACCAGTACCTTGGGGAGGAAAGTCAGCATATGAGATCCGATCGTCGTGATGAGCCTTGACGGCAACGAGCTGCGGGGAGGGACTTTATTGACGAACTTCTGCAAGAATGTCTTCTCTTCCTTCTCGACGTTCTTCCCCTCCGGCGACAGCACAATTGGCTTGTTCAGCTCAGGCTGCTTCCCCCTACCCATCAAGTGGATCTTTGCCTGCGGTCCGAGATCCCTCGTCTCCCCGGCATCTGTCCGAACACCCTTCAAGGAAGCACCCAAGACCTCGTCCTCGCCATCACCCTTCGTTGCGTCCACCGAGAGCAGGAAGCGTGGCGCATACCCCTGCCCCAAGTTCTTCACGCTTGCCACGCTGACCGCGCTTGTCCACCTCTTGGCCTTTGTGTCGTAGATCCCTACCCGGACGAGTGAGACAGAGTCGGGGAGCGCGGGCGCATCGTAGGATGTTACTGATGCGCTGGCGGCGTCGGGCGCGCTGATGTCGTAGTTCACTTCGGCCACCGGGACGGGCAATGAGCTGGAGTCGAAGGGCTGGATATAAATGCTTGCTGTCTTTGGCTCCGCGTATGCGAGCGATGCCGCAGTCAAGACTGCCGATGCGAGGGTAAAGACACGCATTGTTGGTTAGATTGGGGGGTGGGGCGGGGCGAGCCTTGGGCAATGATTCAGGAGCTTTGGTGTTGTGATGAAGCACTGTCACGGAGAGACAGGAAGGACTCTAGGCCTCGACACGGCGATCAGAAAGTGGAACTTGGAGCTGCTTATTGAGGTGGTCCGTGCACCCAATTGTAATGTTAGGCCGACTGCAGCTGTTGAGCTCGATAACACGAACATAACACAGCTTCTGAACATATGCGATTGGAAACCAGTAGGCCTTCTCCCGGGTTTTGCTATAGTTGAATACTCATCTCTGCCCGTCCTCTGGGTACTCGTCTTGCTGGAGTCTCTCCTGGACCTTTCTTCCCTCATGGCATATGCTCCATGCCCTGCCAAAGTCCACTTCCAATTCGTAACGCGTCAATTCATCACATACTCCTTAAGTAGTACCCATATACCTCCGTCCCAAGCAGAATATCAATTGAACCCCCCCCCCTCTTATTCCTCCACCCCCGAGTGTTAGCCCTGCCAAGAGATATCTATCCACCCCATTGCTCAAGTATACATATGAAGAGCCCCATCAAGTGCTATGCTTGTGCAGTTGAAGCCGGTGGTTTGCCTTGGGGCGATGTCTCGCGCTCGCTGGTATCATCCGCCCCGTCATCGTCCTCGTCCACCTCATCTGATATCTCAGAGTCCTCATCTTCATCCATGCCATTACCGGGGTCCACCTCGTCCTCGAGCGCATAAGCGGGCGACCGCTGCACGAGGCCTCTGTAGTAAGCCACCAGCACATCTGGGTCCGGTACGATTTTCCAGTCCACCCTGGTCAGGAAATCTAGTTCCAGCAATTTCAGCTCAGCAACCCGCACGCCGCCGACCCTCGCGTATGTGGAGTTGTTCCAAAATGAGTCGGATAGTCCTTTTGCTGCCACTGTAGCCGCCGTAATAAGGAATCGGTGTACAGTCAGCGTATTTATCGTGAAATCCGGATACAATGCGCACAGTCGATCGATGTAATAGACCATCGAGAGTAGCAATGGCGGAGTCAGCGTGGCGTGTTTCGCAAGACGGTGCAGATAGTCCAAGACTGATATTCCAGGCGCCGTTCTAAAATACATCGTTAGCAAGCAATGCGCAGGTGCGAGTATCATCTATTGTCTGGCTCACCGGCTGTGGAAGCGCGTCAGGTGGCCCGACCTCATGGCCAGCGCGTCGTTGGTCTCTATCAGCTCAGCCAACATGTTCGCTATAAGCACCACTACATCCTCAATCGCACATAGCTCATACCTCACCGGCAGCACCTTGGGAGGTGGCACGTCCGGCTTGGCGCGCTTCGGCAATGCTCCCGCGACCTGTCCGGCGGTCGATGACTCCCCGACCAATGCTCCCGGTCCCTCCGAGTTCCGTCGTTTATTAGGCGAGAGAGGGTGCGAGGCTTTAAGCATGGGGGGTTCTGATTCAAGAGGCGCTGCCGTGGTCGTGGAAGTAGCTTGTGAATCGATGGCCGCTGTGGCTTGTGAGGTGGGTGCGGTAACGTTCGGAGGAGATTCTGCTTGTGTCGGTGCCGCTTGGGTTGGTGCGTGTGGTTGAACTGCGCCCGGAACAGACTGGGCATTGTTCAATGGCGAGGGCTCCGTCGGGTCTTTGCGCGGCGCAAAGTAATTATGTGGTTCCATGGGAGAATATTGCGTCGCGGCGTCGACGCCGACGTACTGCGCAGTGCGCTCTGGCTGCGATGGCGGTCTTGGCGAAGGCTTCGACGGTTGCTTTGAGGAATGCGACGGCGAGGTCATGGCAGTGCCCGCAAGCGATGTTGTCGATGGCCGCCGCGAAACAGCGGTCGGCACCTTGGGAGAACGGTGTTGCGGGGAGACGGGCGCATAGTGGAAACTGGGATGGAAAGAGCTCGGGGAGGCGCTGGGAGACCTTGCAGGAACGGGAGAGCGAGTCAACATGGTCTCCGCAGCATTGTATGAAGCCCTATCGAAGGCTCCGCCGGCCCTGAGAACTCAGAGTGAGGAGGCGTCCCGCAAGACTGGCAAGTCGTCGAGATGGTGTGGCGGGATCGGAGCCAGACAAAGGACCAAGCAGCTATGGTCAATTTAGGATTCAAAATTGGACCAAACAGGTGTGACGAGACGTCGTCCAGATAAGAGTACTAGTAGAAGGATCCGCGAAAGAATCGTGGAGATCAATGGACAAGGTTGAGAGGGAGAGGGCTCAGCGCTGAGGCTGCTTAGTGTGGATGGAGACTTTCCTTCTAACATCAAGACATTGAACTAGTGTGGTGTAAAGATACCCGGGGCCCACTATTGCGCAATCAATCAATGTACCTTGATCTGGCTCCTCAATTAGTTTTGCATGCGACTAGAAGTCGGTACATATCAAAGTAGAAGGGGAGTCCCGTCGATGACGAGAAGAAATAAAGATGAAGCAGCATGCAACAGCTCTCAACCGCTCCATAGCCGTGGGTCTGACCGCGTCAAATAAGACAGGGACACTTGCCAAGCACAAACTGACAAATTGACACCCTGACGCCCAACCTCACTCAGCTGCCAGCCAGCTACCCTGCTCGACTGGACTAGGGACTTCGGGAACTTTGGCGAAGATATTCCGAGATCGTCGACAGCAGGCCGCCTTGGCGGGTAGCAGCATCTATCATAGATGGATATGATTCCATCTGCGCTCTGAATCGATTCATCCTTTTCCACTTACCTATATTGCGGCTATATATACAGATCCGGTCACTCAGCGGTGAGGATCTCGCATCCGATGGGTTCCAACAGTGGCGTGTCTACAGCTGCAGCCTTAGGACCTCCATACTTCTATGTATACAAGTATGTACGTATGCACTGCAGGTTATGTCTATAACGCAAGTGCTGATCCCTTGATGCACCTAGTAATAAGATATGTAGTTGCACGGGGCAATGCAGATCTATAGCAGCACTCAGGTATCTTAGTGAAGCACATTGAATGCACAAGTACTTGAGTAAACTTGGTAGGTATCTATCTACAGATTACCTAGGTACTGCTGTGGTAGGTACCTCCCCATAGGTTATATGTACCTATGTATATACATCTGTGTGTAAGCCGCTTATCGGCTGCTGATAGCCGATGCGACAGGGGTTCATGACGCCATTTGTAGTGGTCAATCTGCTAACTTGCTGTCGACTGTGCAACCCCGACTCCATTGTTGAATCAAATGCGACTGACTTTTAACTCCGAGTGTCTCGGTCTGCAGGTTGTACATTTCTTTGACTATATCACCTCTTGCAATCGCCTATAAGAGTGCCACGTAACTTCTCTTACCGCCGTCTCTCCTGGGGGTCGCTGTGAAAGGTTGCTGGGGGAAGCAACTATCCACTTTCCACGTGCAACAGACCGCGTTCGACACTGAACACTTGGGGGTCAAGGAAAGCGGCCACGAAGTCTCCTCCTTCCGTTCTTCTCCCATCTTGCCACCAGCATCCACTTGTCCCACACAACAGCTTGGCACGAAACCTCCTGAAAACTCCTGTCTCCTTATACGTGCGCCGCATTGCGATTCCCGTCTTTTCCCAGAGCACCAGCTTGTCCGGCATAACCATTTCTGAAGTCGGGTCACCTTCGTGGAACAGCTCTCTTCCACGAGGGCGCCATTCGAGCCGCGCATCTTATCCTACACTACGAAACACGCATACCCCTACCTCTGCCAACGACCGACTGGATACGACCGAATGCTATGGCGCGAATCACGAACCTGACCCTCCTGTCACACGATCGACGAGAACAGCTGTCTGCTTTGCGAGCGCTCAAGAATGAAATCGTTGGGCATAACCAGAGGAAGGAGAAGTGGATTGAGAATGGGGTGCTTGAGCCTGTCGTCAAGGCTTTGAATACCAGCAGGTCGACCACCAGCATCAATGGCAAGGACAGTCGAAGTCGGGCTCTATCATCGAAACCTCTGACCGGAGAGGAAGCTGTGCGCCTGCAAGCACTCCAGGTCCTTGCCAGCCTTGCTAATGGTACGGCCAGTCCTATAAGCATATGCCTCTTCTTGGTATTCGCTAACTTCTACTACCAGGTGGTTGTGCGTTCCTTGCCCCAATCCATGCGGCCGGCGCGCTGTCTGTCATAGTATCGAACATACCTCCGGTCGATAATCCTCCACAAGTTGTTGTTGCTGCCTTAAGGGCTGCCCTGAACATCGCCGAAGCATCCACTTTGGCAATTCCGACATCCGCAATAGACATCGCCAACTTGGCAGACATGGTGTTTGTGCCGGCACTTCTGGATGCTTTCCGAGATATTTTGACAGCTCCGGCTACAAGTCACCTACTTCAAAGTCAGAGGAATTCGGTTGCGAAGCTTATCGGTATACTATGCCGGGAAGAGCGCCACCAGATTGATCTTGCGGATTTTGGAGTCCTAGAAGCGCTGGCCACAAACTTGGCCTCCGTCGTTGTCGCCCGCGGCTTCGTGATCCCTGGTGCTGAGATCATTGCCCAACAAGAGGGTGTACCAGATGTTCTCCCTGAGCCAGCGGCGCCGGGTACCGATGTCACAGCAATTTTTGAGGCGTTGGCAGCTATAATTGGCAATTCTCGCTGGAGGGCCTCCATCCTTGTATATGCCCCTGCCATGCTCGCCGTGTTTCCACATCCTGGGTCTCCACAGCGATCGCAGGGCATCAAGTCCTGTGCCAATTCTCTCGAGGTGGCCGGACTTAGCAACATAGCCTCAAAGGATCTGGGTGTTATGGACTGCCTTCTCCCTATTGTTCCGGAGTATCAGGTTAAGGGTGCGGCAGTATCGCCATTCCCGCTAGGACTTTCCACGCCCAGGGAGTACCGTGCTTCGTCAAAGGCGCCAACCATCAATTGGCTTCCTTCTTCTCTGAATTGGGACCCCGCTCAGGCAGATACACTCATTTCAAGTACAGAGGACGAGGTCGAAGAGTCAGAGAGTCCTCTGATACCATGGCTGATCTACACTGTGAGGGCATCGGAGGACATGGAGAGGATCATGGCTGCGTCAGTGCTCACGTCCCTCTTCAAAGCCGGCTTTGCCAACAAGTCCCGGGAAGCTTATATAGGCAAACTTATCGTCCCAATACTTCTTCAGACACTTGAAGACATTGGGCCGGCGTCTGGTGGTACTGCAGAAGATGCCAAGACCGCTGCGAATCGGTCTATCATCGAACACAGCCTCGGAATTCTGTCGGAGTTGATTATCGACAGCGAATTCCTGCAAAAGTGCGCATATGACTGTTCGGGCGTCAAGATTATCAGCAGTCATTTGAAAGCAGCCTATGAGCCGCTGAGTAGCAAGTCAATACGGCCTTGGAGTCCGGCTGCCCGCCATGAGAAGGCTGGAGAGCGTGAAATTGGTCTACCAACGAGCCGCCTTGGACCTCGCGGGCAGCTACCTCTTCAAGCTCATCACATCCGGATGAGGGAGAAAGCTCTGAGAGCGGTGGCCGCACTGACAGCAAGCAAAGATGACTATCGAAAAGCCATTGTGGGGCAGGATTTGGTACCCTATATTGTCGAGTCGCTATCGTTTACTCCATCCAAGCCAAAAGGCAAGGAGCGCCCAAAGTCTCCCAAAAGGGATCTTGAAGAGGGAGACGGCGACTTTGACGCAGCGTTCGGTGCAAACCCCACCACGGTAATCATCGCAGCTTGCCATGCCCTACGGATGCTCTCAAGAAGCGTGAGCATTCTTCGGACTACCCTTGAAGATAATGGGATTGCTATACCGACCTTTCGTCTCCTGAGTCACCCCGAAATCGACGTCCAAATCGCTGCGTCTGGCGTGATGGTCAACCTTGTCACTGACATTGCCCCAATGAGAGAGGTGAGCTACCATTGAAACGTCGGAGATTGCTGAGAAGTGGATTAACTAACAGAAGCAGCGTCTCAACGAGGTCGGCATCATGCCCCTCCTGTGCGAGAAGACACGCTCTGAGAACCCGGCCCTGCGGCTCAACGCGTTGTGGTCACTGAAGCATTGGGTTCTTGGTGTGGGCGTGGAGGCCAAGAAGGAATGCTTAGAGGAGCTCCGAGCTGGCTGGCTGGTGCAATTGATTTGCGACGATAAAGAGGACGATGCACTTTACGCGCGGACAGCGAAAAATGACAATGAGGATGTGGAAATGGACCTGGCTGGAGAAGAGAGCAGGCGTTCCGTGTCATCACCCTTTCGGAGTTCGTCAGCCACAGTGTCGAGCGGTGGCCAAGCTCGCACACCAAGGTTGCGACAAGCAGAACAAAAGGTTGCGGCACTGCGCGAGACGGAGCTAAATCCTACACGGAAAGTCCGGGACGACGACCTGGCCGTGCAGGAGCAAGGGCTGAACTTTGTGCGAAATCTTATCGGGCCCATGGCCTCATCGACCGACTCAGCTCGAGAGCATGCAGACATGATTGACCATCTCTTCGCAGTCCTTGGCCAGGATCGTTTCTTTGAGATCTTGCACTCGAAGCTACAGCTCAAATACCTGCACCCCTTCGGCCGGCGGTCTTCCAGCCACCGGGACTCCCGCGTGCTCTACCCGCAAGCCCGAATCGTGGCGGCCGTGGTGTACATCCTGGTACACATGGCTGCCAGCGTGCCCCGGCACCGACAGATCCTCATATCCCAGACCAAGCTGCTTACGGACCTCGGCAAGCAGTTCCAGAGCAAGGACAAGGAAGTCCGCGTTGCGCTGTGCCACCTCATAACAAACCTGACCTGGCGGGACGACCCGGACGACGAGGACAGCAGCCGCCAGCGGGCCGGGGAGCTGAGAAAGCTGGGCCTGCTCAATAAGCTCCAGACGCTGGAGAGGGACGACGGCGAGCTGGACGTGAGGGAAAGGGCAAAGGCGGCCATCTGGCAGATTGACAATGAGAAACCACGGGGGTTTTAGGTCTTCCTACTCGAGTTCAGAGGGTAAAAAAAGGTACTGCAACGAGACACGCCGCCCGTGTGTATGCGGGTTGTGCGGCGTAGGGGACACCCTTGATGAAAAGCTCTAGACATCGAGGATACTATTGACGAGATATTTCAAATTGCTCTTCCTGGCATGGATACACCTGTACAATACGACTCAAAAAAGGGGTTGACGAGAAGGTAAAGCTATACGGGATGGAATGCGAATATACCCGAATTGCGTCCATGTACAAAGATACACTGTCAGAGAAGAGATGAAGGTCGCTCATTTGTACAGTTCAAACAGCACATATGAGATGATGTCTCATTGTCTGCATCATCGGCATCCTGTCTTCTTGCTAACGAGGTGCGCTCAACATCCTTAATGCCTGTCAACCCCGCAACCCCCCTACTCACATACTTCTTCCTCGTCTCATTGTTCCCCCCCAATGAGAAGGTTTGATACAATCCTCGGCAATACCTGCCTGCGACAATGACAGCTACCACCGATCCTTGCTGAAGTAAGCGCCCCGCAAGCTTCGCTTCGGCACAAGGTCGCGGATGCCCAGAGGGTGAGTCAAAGCTTGTCCTTGGTGGCCTATAGGACGACGACGGGAAGGTGGGTTGGGACTGCCGGCATGCACCATGCATGAGGCTGCAGCTGGGAGTCTCCTGACCTCACCATCCTCGAGTCGTCCAGCTCGCTACCACAACATCTCCCAAAGGGACAAAACACGACGTACCCATTCTTACCTCGGGAGGAGAGTAGGTGATCTTATTGCTCCTCGATATAGGAGCCCTGTTGCGGTGGGAGGCTCGAGGCTAGGGTTGGAGGGTGATGTTTGATGCACGGCCCTCCCGTTCAAGAGGCTGTGACCAATAATACATTACAATGCTCGTGTACGGATCCGTATATGTGCATGTTCTCGCAGACATTACATACAGTCAGACGTCCCAGACTGGAAGTGCACTTTGCTCACATGTGAGGCGAAATGGAAGAGGAATCTCGATCCCTTCCCAGTCTATGGATGTACAGTAGCATCGGGCGTCTGGACGTGAAAAAGCGAATGATGATCCTCTCTCGTCGTCAGGTCATTGAGGTTGTAATCGTCCGAACGCCGGCGTGTCTCCTCCGGGGCCACCGATGGGTAGGCCTTGCAGCTGTTGTCTGCCGTTGTCTGCCGCTGTCTGCCGTTCCATCGACCTCTCAACTGCAGTGCAACATCGTGGGATGACTTCATAACAACGTGAGCCAGAGAGAATTTTCTGGTTCACGTCGCGCTTCGGCCTGCAGGGACGGCAAGAGTTGGCGTCTGCCTTTTTGGGTTTGGCCTCTTTTTTTCTCTCTTTTTTTTTCTCTGTGCTTTGGTTATCCCTTCCCTGTCATCCTGGTATCGTTGCTGTTGTTGTTGTCATCGTCGTCTTCTCTGCTGTCCCGATGCTTCCGCTCCGGGACGGGAAGCGCGGGACCCATTTATTCGGATCTTTCAGCCAACGAACAAACCATTTGCTCGTGGTGTCGTTCTTGAAAGCCGTTGGAAAGATCTAGCGGCCCTGCCCCTGCTCTGATTGTCCCAAGAACAAATGCGCTGCCATGTGCAGTGGTTGTCTCAAAACGGTCAAGATTGGCCTGATCGTCGCACCAGGCCCAGGTATGCATGTGTGCCGTCTGCGACTCGGAAGACAACACGGACGCGCATGGCGAGAGCAGAACCAATGCCATTCTTCGTCTCTTCAGCCGAGTCGACATGCTTGGCGGTAAGATCGGAATGTGGAATGTATCGAAAACGCGAGCCCACGCTGTCCAGCTCACACACCCATGAGGCTATCTGGAATGTTCGGATGCATAACAAATCTTTTTCCTCTCTCGGTTTGTTCGGCATTCTCCAACACGCAAGATCGGACTGCACGGTGAGATCATGTTCGCGATGAACCATACTTAGGTAGGTTTGTAAGTCTTCAAATTAGATGATGGGCAGGTCAAGTATAAAGTGCACTGCCTCCTTCTTCCTGCCAGTCACCTTTGCATCCCCCCCCTGAAGTCAACATCCACCAAGCAGCAGACTGCCAGAAGCAGCGTATCAAGAGATACAATACTTGTAATCTCACTACCTCCCCTCTACTTACTAAGTCTTCCATAAGACCAACCAACGACACAATGTTCCTGCCAAGATCGAACGAGGCACTGCAGATCAACCCGCCTGCGGGTGATGAACACCTCTCAACCCACGGCTCTGACTGGTTGTGGGCCGTCACTGCTATCTTCGTCCTCGAATTCGTAAGCCACTCCTTGTATCGTCTTCTCTCTGGGAAACAATAGGAATCTAACAACGCTCCACGCAGCTCGTTTTCTTCGGTGCGACCTTCGTGGCTCGCTCTGGGGAGAAGATCTTCCATTACCTCTTCACCGTCGCCTTGCTCGTTGGCTCAGTCGCCTACTATGCCATGGCATCGGATCTTGCATGGGATGTCATCTCCCAGGTTGACCAGCCCCAGAACGGTGACCGCCAGATCTTCTTTGCCAAGTATGTGTACTGGGTCGTGTCGTTCCCCATAGTGACCATTGCCCTTGGTCTCGTCTCCGGTATCTCGTGGGCGACCATCTTCTACAACGTCACTCTCAGCTGGGTCTGGTAAGCTCTTCCCCCGACTCCTATACTCCCCATCATACTCTACCTACAGTTCATACAGAACATGTTGCTAATGATCCCCCCAAGGGTCCTCACATACCTGTTCACTGCCTACACCACTTCGACATACAAGTGGGGCTTCTACGCCTTCGGCACCGTGGCCTACATCCTCCTGGCCTTCAGCACCCTCTTCGAGGGCCGCCGCAGCCTGGCCACGCGGGACTTTGGCCCGGCCCGCGGCCACCACACGCTGCTGTCGGCCTGGACCAACCTCCTCTGGCTCAACTACCCCATCGCCTTCGGCATCTCGGACGGCGGCAACGTCATCGGCGTGACCGGGAGCTTCATCTACTTCGGCATCCTCGACGTGCTCATGGTCCCCGTCCTGGCCGTGGCCTTCCTGGTCCTGGCCCGCAAGTGGGACTACGGCAGGATGAACATTGCCTTCACGCAGTACGGCCGCGTCCGCGCCCACGAGGGCACGTTCCCCGAGAAGAACACTGCTGCCGCGGATAATGGCCCTGTCGTGGGCGAGACGGCCGCGGCTACGGCCTGAGAGAGACAGTGAGAGGGGGCGCGCCGCTCAGGAGTATGTTACTCGGTCGGAGGTCCCTCCTGCTTGTCGCGGAAAGGGCACATAGTGGGAGAGATGCCGGGTATATCATCTAAGCTCTATGCCTGAGCAGTTAGAGACGGGGTTGTTGGGGAAAATGGTGTTCGTTGTTGGGGGTTTATGATGCCACACTCGTTACGATGTCATGTTTGGATGTTTGTTTGTTCTGGATACCTGTATACCCTCCTTTTTTGTTTGTGGACAGATGAAGCCGGCGGTGTTGGGTGCCGGTCGTGCTCTAGCTCCGTCTCCTCCGGTACAGTCTGCTTTTGGCTAGTATCTGGGTATGGACTAATGTGTAATAGCACTGAGAAGATAGAAATCAAGGTTTTTACTTTCATATAAGATAATAACCCTTTCTGAGCTGCTATTGACTTGTAACCAGCCTCACCGGGATGTGGTATATGCACAAAGCTGACCCGTAACATCCCATGAAGAACGTGTTGGAGGCACTTCAGCACGGGCGGCCCTTATGTTGAGTTAGAGTTTCCCCAAAGGCTAAGTGATCAATATTTCCATATCCAGTACGCACACAAGGCCGCATAGTGGCAGAACCCGACGTCTGCCCAGGGGCCCTTGAAGCCCATCATTCCCAGGTGTGGCATAGCAGCTCTGTATATAGTAAGTTGGCTCACAGCATAGTCCAGTTGCTCTCAAGGCTAACCTGTCAGGTCAAGTCGCTCCTATGACTGTATGATATACACAAGTGTCTTCGAGGATTGTGCCTCCAGAGCCTGCCCCTATACTGGTAGTCGGCACCTGAGCGAGGGCGGCAGTCACGCCCGCCGAACAAGGAAGCTCAAATGCATATGTATGGACAGACATATAGAGGATATCGGTAAAGTTATCAGATAGAGAGGGGGAGGGTGGGTATTTTGAACTTGCCATATAGGGGTTTGGACAGAAACTGAGGTAGGCTGGTAGACAAGTGGCTTCCCATTGCCACAGAACGGGTACGGTTTTCCCAATACACCATGCCTCCTTCCAAACCCCCTCTTCCCACTTGGCATATGTATTGTAGTGTACATTCAGAGGGAAACTTAAGAGACTAATACAACCCGTCCCAGATATCCGTGGAAGTGTTAAGTGATCAGGGCTTCGGAATTCCGGGACCGGCTGACACTTTACACCGTCAGGCGACGGCAAACCGAGAGCAACGGCATGGACAAAGCTTCAGCGACGGCGTCTCGCTTAGCATTGCTCAATCGAGATCCCTCTGGACTGACTAGAGGCATCTGTAGCACAGATGCAACCCTCCCCCCTCCCCGGCCGATATCGCTTGAGTAACGTGCGGGATGTCCTCAACCTGATGAAGGAAGGCTCCGGATGACCAGGAATGATCAGGGCGCTGGGCAAGGCAATACATGTAAGCACCGCCCTGGAACGCCAGTCCGCTCGACGTGAATGGGGGCATCGTCCTCACTCGAGGCTGAGCCCTCCTCTCGAGGAGGCGATATTGTTTGTAGAAAAGCGCTCGAGCGGGCTGCGCTCTCTGTCTGGCCATGGGAGAGAGGCTGGCTGGCAGGTCTGGTCGCTTTCACTAGAAGCCAGGTCTTGTGCACCACAACGCCACCCGGCCTTGCTACCAGAACCCCCCTTCAACAGGCTGCGCGCGAGCTAGAAGCCTCGAGGCCGTCCCGGTCGGGAGCATCTGCTCACGCTGGATCGAGCCGGGCGCTTGCTCGGTCATCGACCGCGTCGCACGGCAGAGAAGCTAGCAGCCATCACCACTAGGCCACAGCTCACGTATGACGGCGCCAGGAAGGCCAGCCTCCCCCCCCTGCTGGGATGACTGCGCGTCAGGGGTGCGGCAGTCCTCCTTGCAGGCTCTGCAGGGCTGCTGACTGTCAGTAATAAAGCTTCGGATCCCGTCCCATGGATGGTAGTTTGTGGAAAAAATCCGTACCAACACACGAAAGTTCCGATCGCATCGGCACCGGTGCTTACCACCAGGTTTAGGGAATTAGCAGAACCAACCCGAACTCAAACGCCACTCAGCAAGCCACACCTGGGTTTTCCCGGAGATGAGATGGCTTGGCTCGATGGTCCGATTCTGGCGAGAGTGTTCTCTATCAGCCGGCGTCACCATACGTCGTTTTGTGTCGTACTTTGGTAGCGCACATGATGCAGTGTGACCCTGGCTGCCTGCGACCCAAAATGGCCCTCGCATGGGAACCTTGGAAGAAAGAAAGAGGGAGAGGGAGACAGAGAGAGAGCGAGAGAGAGAGGGTGTGCTGCGAGGGCAGGGTAAATGCGGGAAGGCAAGGCAAGGCAAGGCAGGTAGGTAGGTAAGTCCATGGTTATGGGTAGAGAACAAGTTGGCGCCATGCAGTGCCCACTGAACCAATTCCTGGTCTGGTCTGGCATGAGACACACCACCAAAGAAAGAGTGAGCCTGCCAGGACAGTGCGAGTCTCCGCTGTGGGTGTGTGGCCGTCCGCGAAGTAACGAGGTAACTTGCTTCCAGACCGGTGTTGGACTGACTGGGCAAACCGTACTTGTGTCGGTAACAGTGCCGTCTTTTTTTGGTATGCGACCATTTAGTATGCGTGCATGCATGTACGTACATACCGGTACTATGTATATATATATATATGTATGTGTGCATGTACTATATATAAAGTACTATGGATGTAGTGAGACCTTCCTTCCAACAATGTGTGGTTTGCCTACCAAAGAGACGTCGACAATTCATGTGTAGATACTTGAGTAGGTACCGAGTAAGAGGTACCCAGTCAGAGACACCTTAGGTTCTCTACTCAAGGACTTACACACCTACCTCTCCGTACCCATCACCTGCTCAATACCACGTCTTTGGTGTGTCCAGTCCCGGCCATCTGGTCATTGGCCCCAAACAGGGAGGCCCGTAACAACCAACACGAGATTATGAGATGTCATGACGGGCCTGCGGGCCCACGGCTTCCAAGAAGACCCAAGAGGCTAGCGGAGAGATCCATTCACGCACGTCTTGACGGTCCCGTCAAAGTGCTCGTCGGCTGAGGTCCGATGAGATCGGCAAAAGATGACAACTCGCGCCGTCCGCGCTGCCGCGACGGCTCCTCGTTAGTTAGTTACATACCTACCTTAGGTACTTAGTAGGTAGTTACCCAGGTAGTTACCCAGGTAGTTAGTTCGTCCATGTTGTCCCAGCGCGGCGGGCGGGCGGGCACCCGGGCAAGACCGCCTCATACCGGTCTGGAGAAACAGGGCTAGGCAGTGGCCAGTTGCCTGTGTATTGTCCCGCGTGTCGCGTCTACTGTGTAGTGTACATACCTACATACCTACCTAGGTACTTAGGTTACTACATACACACCATCCAGTACGGATCCGTCCATACATACTATGTACCTACCTACGTACTTAGGTATGTACTGCAGGTAGCTATGTACACAGTAGATGACAGTCGAGTCAGAGCCCGCATAGCCGAAGGATGGCTTCGCTATTCGACAGTACGGCGGCGTCTTCTTATTATAGTATTGGGTAGCTATCGACGAAACGCCATGGGCTGGAAGGGAGCAATACAAGGAAGGGAGGGCATTCGGCCGACTCGTGTGTGTGTGTGTGTGTGTGTGCGGAAAAGATTAATATGGCCTGTCCACAGTACATGCTTGATCAGGTATGCCAGGTCTACGCACTGTGCCGCGTCTGCGGCAGCGTCAAGCGTCAGGGGGCGCAACAAAGAAGACAAGAAGGAAAGGAGCGGTCCGCTGCCCGCGCTCCGCGGCGGCGGAGGTACTGCCTGTTTGGGAGTACCGGCAGCACCCTAACCCACAGCGCTGGGAAAACGGAAAATGAAAGTTGTGACAGGGCACAGCCAGGGCAATCCCCGCACTTATTCCACTACATATGTACATGATTATGTACGTACATATGTTCATACATACCTAGGTACCTACCTAGGTAGTACAGGCAGTGCTGCTGCCTTCTTGGGTACTGTGTAGCTACTGTATGCACCTAGGCGTCATATGTACACTAACAGACCTTGGGAGCTTCACACCGTGCCACCGTCTCTCCTTCCTTACCTTTTCTTTTCTTCTTTCTTTGTGTACAACCTCGAGTCATACCGGTACCCATCTGTGCAGTAGCCTTCGAAGGTTTATATTAGCTGTGAGGTCGAATGGGACGTGCTCCTGTGGCTCACTGGTCACGCTCTTTACCTAATGGTGAATCCTGTCACTGTACACCAAACAACTAGACCATCCGTTAGCTGTCAGCTTCCTTAGCTTCGTGATCAACACCGTAGTGCACAGCTTATTCTGACCTTTTCCGTCCCCGAGATGAGCAGGACGGGGTTAGCTGGGATCGTCTAGCTGCGTCATCATGGGGTGATACACCACCTACCCAGGCAGCCAGGTACCTAGCTAGGTACCTTACGTGCGCCTGAGTACTCAGTACACAGTACCTACACTGGAATCATCAGAAAGAGCGTCGAGACATCAAAGAGCCCATCCACCCGCCTGCCCAGCATGCACGCCCAGGTGGATCTTGGTTTCTGTCGGGGATCAACACCTGACAACCAAAGGGCCGGGCTGAGCCGGTACCCCATCCAGATGTTAGCCTTCAACTGGTGCCTCGAGCCTTGCCCCACCGGCTAGAGTACCTACACACAGTACATACAGACATACACACATATATACAGGCATACGTACATACATGCCCCGTTTCAACCAACGCTCTGGAACGCTTTAGACTTCAGGACTGATTGCTGTTGTTGATGGGTCCCTAAGTACTGAAAGGCATGTCCAGGTAGTGCTAATATTGTGTTCGGATGTAAGAGGGCATGGCAAGGAATGAAAATACAAAAGACGGAGAGACAAAAAAAAGGAAAAGCAGGGGCGGAGGGAAGCAACGGAAAAATGGGCATCGCCAACCCCAAGACTCTGCGGCATCCTCTCTTTCGCAGGACAATAGCTTCGTATGCAAGATGTTTACCTACCTGAGGGTCTTATCTACCGTACTGTGTGTGTATGCTGGACATGACCCCATGCGTGCATTTTCCGGGGCGCGCCGTGCACACTGTAATAACCTAGGAGAGCCCATCAAGCGCCAATGTCACATTCTACTGTGTAGGTACCGGTACATGGCACAATGGGCACTTACTCAAGTACGTACAGTACATACATAAGAACCTACCTAGATAGCTGCTGCTACCTAGGTAGACCTGGGGAGGTTACATGGCTTGGAACGAACCACGAAAGTTGTTCAAGCTTGGTGATCCTGTATACTATGGTAGATGTTGCAATGCAAGAAATCTGCTGAGAAGAGAGAAACCAAAGCTCGTCCCCAGATAGCCAGCCAGCCCTTGCGACTCGATAAGGAGGCGGGGGCATGTTGGGAATGCTCCGATCTGAGAAAAAAGGATTTCTCTCTGTTGGTTACCGAACGGCTGGTTTTAAGGCCCCCAATTATTCCATCCCGTTCCAGATGCATACGAAATTGGCGAGGCCCAGTCCTACCAGCAACTGGCCCGGCTTATGAGGGATCTGCAAGCTTTGGAACCCTGACTGGGTCGATTGGCCAAATAAAACGCGAAACCCATGGTACGGGAAACTGTATGTACGGATCCGTATACAACCACCACCCTGCGGTATCATCTCCATCTCTTGTCCCAAGAGGACACGACGCTCTGCATACTACCTAGGTAGTTAGTGTACGGATCCGTGGAAAGAGAGAGTGTGTGTGCGTGTGTGCGTGCGTGTGTGTGGATGTGCGGTGGGACAGTACGGATTACATACTGTACATAGGCTCCCAAGATGATGTGACCCTGAAGGTTGGTTGATACCTCCCCAGTCCCGCAAGTCATCACAACCACTGCCCATCAAACAAATAAGTGTCTGTTAACCTTGGAAGTTGTCAACCGTGTGTGTGTGTGTGTGTGTGTGTCAAGTGGTTACCGGTGTCCTTGTTCGAGTGCAGCCGATAAGCTTACCAGGTTCGGCAGGTGCCCCTAAGCCCCCTAAGCCCCTCAAGCCCCCCCCCCCAAATCCCCCCTCTCCCCCCAAAGTCCATCCTAGTCCCCAGGCGGTGCCGGGAATGCTTGCTAGGTCGTGACTGCCAGTGACCGCTAAAGGTGGTGCAAGGTTGCAGCACTACAACCACGCCCGGGGAAATGCCTAGTTGCCCAGGTGGGCCAGGGGTGGGTAGGGGGGATCGGCCCCGGGGATGCTCATTGGTCCCGCAACCTTGGGACCAGGCCCAGCTGAGCGGCTTGGGTTCCTTCCCACAGTAGCTGATCCCAGCCATTCGTCCCAGTCGATCCCGCTTCCCAGCTTGCCTTTACTTAGTGAGCCCACCATAAGCCATTCAGTTCCCCCTCCCAGCAAGCTGCTTCCCGCCCTCATTTCTTCTCCTCTCCTTTGCAACTCGCCCTCGGGATACAACCACCACTGCTCAACCCGCGAGTCAAAATCGCGTAAGCTGTTGGTCGGCCTGAACTGCTGCATCGGGAGGAAAAAAGAAGTTGCAATCAATCCCAGATTTCATCTCCTGACCGACCGACCGACCGACCGACAGAGACAGACCGGCATCCTGCCTTGCCTGCACCCGTCGATGTGAGCATCTTGACCCTGCTGAAACTCGCCTGCCTTTCCAGACTCCGTTGCCCGTCTCTTTATTTTATTCTTCTGTAGCTTGCCTCTCTCTTTTCCCAAGCCGTATGATTTCCACACTTTCTACAACTTGCAGTCGCTGATCGTGAAGAAGCAACTGTTATCTGATCGCTCTGGGGCGTCTTCCCTGTCTCCCGTGTCTTTTGCTGTGGCTGTGGGTCGTTGCCGCAAGGTTGTCAGCCTAGACAGCACAGAGGACTGCAACGACGCAACGACATGGTCTCTGCACTTGGTCCGCCTGCACCACCGACCAGAATGGGGGAGATAATGACGATTTCGAGGGTTACCCGCGATGGTCGGGGCCTTCACTATGACTTGCAGGTTCTGCAACAGCCGGAGCGTGCTCGTGCCTGCGGCTCTGGTCCCAAATGTGAGCCTAACCGCCTCCAACACGCCGCGCTTGAGGTTACAGATGAAGTGCTGACTTTTGGAAAACCAAAATGTAGCCTCTGCGGACCGGCGACCTGTTGATCCGCCACCTGTAGTGCAGATGAAGATATTCGAAGGCCCCACCAGGGAAACCGCCAAGGATATTACTTTCGCCTACAACGCCGACTTCTTCCTCTACGCTAACTTGCATCACGCTCGTGATATGGCCACTGGCCGTGCCGCCGCACCAAGCACGCCTCCCGTGCTCACTGGCTCGCCCGTGTCGAGCATGATCCTGCTGGACCGACCCACTGAGGCCGGCTACTTCATCTTCTCGGATCTGTCTGTGCGCCACGAGGGCAGATACTTCCTCACGTTCTCCCTGTTGGAGGAGCCCAAGGAGGAGAGGGACATGGATGCCGACGAGCCCATGTCTGGGACTGATGAGATCACGGGGCCCGACATGTGCTCCGCGCGCCGGCACTACAGCTTCCGGACGACGGTGCAGACCGATGACTTCGACGTCTACAGTGCCAAGAAATTTCCAGGACTGCAGGAAAGCACACAGCTCAGCCGCACTGTTGCCGAGCAGGGCTGCCGTGTGCGCATACGCCGTGACGTCCGGATGAGGCGCCGGGAGAAGGGCAAGGGAGGCAAGGATGTCAGCGCCCGTGGGGAGGAATATGCACAGGGCGCACCGCCATCAGAGAGGAGCACGGCAACTATCAGGGGTCGCTCTTCGAGCAACGCCAGCCTGGAGAGGCTGCCATATCCTCAGGAGCTGCATCGCCGCCCGTCAGGCCTGGAGTTCGCACCTCCGAGGCCCTCCTTCGCCGCCTCGGAGCCATCCGCAAACAGGCACCTCACATTCGGCGCCATGCCCCAATACCCGCCGCACCCGCGCTCAGTCCCGGCGTCGCCCTCGTACCCACCACCGGGTGCGCCTTATGGCCACAGGCCGTCTTACCCGTACAAGCCAGAACAGTCGCCGACACAGGCGTATGCCCATCAGCCGGCGGCCCCGGCGCCTCGTGAGATGTACCCTCAACGAGTGCACGCGGCGGCGCACCCTGCACCACCGCCTCTGGCACCGAGGTTGGAACCCGCCATGGAGCCGCCACAACGGCCCCAGGATACCGTCCTGCCGCCCATCTCGGAGTTTGCAAACGGCGTGGCGCCACAGCGGAAGCCCTCGTTCACCCCTCAACCGATCGCGCCAATGCCGCCTCGTTCCCAGCAGCAGTACCAACAGAAATCCGAAATCAACTCACCCTTCAGGATGGAACACAACGTGTCCCCGTACAGGATGGAACAGCAACAGCAAAGGGAACAGCAGCAGCACCAGCAGCAGCACCCTTCCCCACACTACCACCACAAGGTGGAGTACGTCTCCCCGCCTCCATCACAACAACCTGGCGCGTACGCCGGGCACGGGCAGCCGCCTCTCCTCCCCCAGCCGTCCATGGCCTCGCGCAAGCGTACTGCCGACGAGGCCTTCTCGGCCTCTGACTACCAGCGGGTGCAGAACGGCCGGCGGCAGGACGAGGGGGCGGACTTTGCCAACTTCCCATGGAGCGAGCCTCGATATGAGCGTGCGATGGGCCCGCAGATCCCTGCCGTCTTCCCGTCCCTGACGGGCTGAGCTCCTCTGTATTCGACTGGACAAACCGGGCCGCCTGATGGATGGCCACAACCCGTCTACGACAAGACAACCACTTTCCTTCTTTCCCTTTCGAGTCGGCTTTGATTTGATGATGGGCTTTGACTATACACTACCTAGACAGGAGTCTCTCTTCTTCTATGTATCACAATCGGTTGCCATGAGCTAGTTGGCAGTGTTGCTTTACTCTTTGCCTGGTGGATCTCGTTTGAACTCTGGCGTCTCTTGTGGTTATTTGCTGGGAAATGATATCCGGATCATGCTAGGAACCTTTAGTTTTCTTCTTCTTTTTTGTATTTTGGCGTATAGGGACGGGGGGCTTCTATATGGACCTGGTTTAACTATTTCTGTGGCGGCGCGGCCCTCGTCTGCTCGTCATTGATATAAACGCAGGGGCCTCAAGCTGTTCCAGCTGTGTACTTATTCGGGAAGTCATTTCCTCTGGAGTTCCGGGTCTATCTGGGCACCCTTGGACCGACTGAAACAGGCAGGGCAGTAGGTACGGTGATCACCATTATATAAGTACCCAAGTATGTAGAAAGGCCCAAAAGTTTTGTAATGCAATATTACAACGTTGATCCTGCGGTGTGTCTCCTGGGCATATCACCTACAGATGCTGCTACTATGTACTACACATGCTGTGATGTTTACGTGGACGGCAGTTGCGTGACAGGATCAGGATTCAGGAACGCTCATTTCATCGTGTAAAGGGATGATCCATGGGGACCAGGGCTGCATTCACCTCAGAGTGGGAAGGGTATCCCTCCCAGAGCCACAACCCAGATGACAGGCGTTCCTTGCTACTCAGTGTCTACGTACGCAAGGTACGGTATGGCTGATTCGCAGTGTATGTAGGGGGTAGTTGTCAATACTACGTATTATGCATGTACAATACGCCTCAGTGGATCCAAAAATACGGGCACGTTTCTTAGCGTAACTAACTCACTCCCTCACATGCAGCATACAGGGGAGGTACCTGAACGGACCCGTTACAGGGGCCCACATCGGAACTGGGAAGGAGCCTTGGGAGGTCTACGGATCCGTTCATGTCTTGGTCAATTGGCTAACACGTGTGTGGCTTCCCGGCCAACAAGCACTCATGATACGGAGGTACTTTGCTTTTTGCGCGCCTGCACGGGTCTACGGCAGTACCTTTCCATCTTGGATTGACTATCCATTATTTATCACGACAGGCAAGCACAGCACCCGCACCTGTCTGCACAATCAGACAATACACCACCACCACCTGGGCATACGAGTGAGTATACACACACACACACACACAAGACCACGTCAGTCTGCGGGTTTATGGTCCGTACAGACCTTAACTTACGGATCCGTGGGTGCTTGCCCCACAAGCCTGTCGTCCTTCAGGATCAATTGATTGATGGATTGACCTTACCTGGGTGGGCCTGCACTGCAACTCGGCGCGCACACACACACGCACACACGCACACACACGCACCTCTGCCTCACGACCTCGCTGCATCGTGGCTTGTGGCTCGCTCTCTTGTCTACGTGTATCTGACAGATGCTATATGCTGTGCACACTCACTCAATGATGCTCGCGGCGGGTCTTCTGACTGATACAACAACAATACCACTTGGTACGGATCCGTACAGTCGTACCAATGGGCTGGCAGGCTGGGCGCCATCATCAGATTGATTCATCACAGCACCAAACAACCAAACAAAATACGGATAATCCCCAGTAAACAAAGACCCCACCCCAGCCCACCAGCGTCCCAACCGACCGACCCGTTCTGCCGACCCGGTGAACCCACCTCCTCCCTCTGTTGATTACCCACAGAAGGCACATACACGAGCCTTTGTCTTCTCTTGACCAGGTTCCCAGTTCACTCGTACCTCGTCTGCGGTCTGGATTTGGGAATCCCATCAACAAACGGCTCACGCCTAACGGCCCACGGCAGTCATCATGGCGCCTTCGCCTCAAAGCCGCTTCATCGAGGGCTCCATGAATGACCGCGCCAGCAACGCCCCGCCGCCAGGATACCTTGGAGCCAACGCCCAAGACACCGCCGAGTATGAGCGCCAGTTCGCCCTTGATTGGAGAGCCCCGGGCGCCAATTCCCCCAGGCCGGGCAACCGCGGCAGCATCGTCAGCGTCAGCTCCGCCACCTCGCCAACCTCGCCGCGCAGTGTGACATGGCCCAAAAGCCACAAGACAGCCGGGTCGTCCACATCTGGATTCCTCGCGCCCCTATGGGGTGGCGTCAAGGAAAAGCTCAGCCTGACCCGGTCCGGGTCCAGCAATACCATCACCAGCGAGAAGCACGGCAGCGACGACGGGAGCAGCAGCATATTCATCCTGCCGACCTTCAAGCACAAGCGGTCCGAGAGCACCAATACCGCCCACATGCTTCGCGCCAACGACAGCTCGCGCCATCTGGATACCAAGTCCCTCCACCTTGGCAGCAAGACGCCGAAGCTGAAGAAGGCCCCGAGTGCTGCTACGCTTCCCATCGGCGGTGTGAATGCTCCCAATCGTTTCGACCCTGCAACCCGACCAACCCGCGAAGAGATCCAAGCAAATTATCAAGATTTGTTAGCTAGTGGCTTCTTTGGTAATCGTGCGATCCAGTCCACGAGGTTCGCGGCACCGGGCCAGAACCAGAATCGATTTAATCCACCTGCCAGCCCCTCCTTTTCACACCACTTCGCAGAAGATGGGCAGGAACAGCAGCAGAATGAGGTTGTTCCTCCGCCTCCGCCTCCACAACGTCAACCACCACCACCACCACCCCCTACTCGCAGGGCACCAAAACCACCTAGCCTGACAATATCAACGGACATCACGTCGACCTCGTCTTCATCCACAGGCATCCAAGTCAGCGAGACTGTCGTATGGAGTCCTGTGTCAAACCAGTCAGCCACATGGGACGTGCTACCACCGTCGTCCCCGGCGAAGCAAAAGAGGCCAAGTCACAAGTCATCACTGTCCTTGTCCTCCGTATTTAGCTCAGCCCATTCCACCAATGAACCATCTGAGTCCCGTTCATTTCGCTCACCCCCACCGTCACATGCTAGGTACTCGCTCGACTCTGGCCGGCGGAGCTCCGAGGGCCAACGTGACATGGTCCCAAAGCAGCAGAGGGGCGTGAAGCGGCCGTTCACGGCTTCGAATCTGTCTGATCTGTCTCTTGCAGGCAGGGTGTACTATGGTATTATCGGTGGCGGGGAGAGTGACACGGGCATCGCTACGACAGAGGAGGCCAAGCGCGAAAGCGGGGCGCGGAAGCTCGTCAAGAAGATCCGCAAGTCTGCTAGCCGCCTTTCTATGGATCTGGGAAAGACGATGTCGCGGCCGGGGTCGGTTTTTGGCTATGAAACTGAATCGAACAACTCGGGCTTGTTGTCGCCTACGCGGGAGCCCCTATCTTCGGTGATCAAGAGGTCACTGAGCTGGCGATTGGGGAGGTCGGGGCCAGAGGACACTACCGCTGCAATCAACGGCAGTCATGAGAAGAGCAACAGCAATAACCGTGGAGACAGGACTGACATGGCGGGAAACGGGGCTGTGAGCCCTGCGCCTAAAACCACAACGACAGGAAGATTTCTAGCACCGTCCCTACCCGTGATTACAGGAAGTCCAGCGAGCCCAGCGAGTCCAGCGAGCCCAGCGGATCCAGCGAATCCAGCGATACCAGCGAGTCCAGCGAGTCCAGAGCGGAACAAACTCAAGAAGAAGGAGATACATGGCCGACGCCTACGACGACAGGATGGTAACATATCACTAAACAAGGCCGCGCGCCAAGAACCGGTACCGACCCCAACAAAAGACAGGGATACAAAACTGGAATACACGATGGATTGGCAGTCCAGCCACGCCCGGCCCGCCCACCCACCTGGTAGCAACCAAAGGCAAAGCCGTAGTAGAAGTAGGTCCAGACCAAGGCGCTCTCCGACGGCCCTCTTTATGTACAACCAGTCGCGACCAGGAACCGCTCACAGCACCGACAGCTTTGTATCATCAACCTCCAGCGAAATCCACCAGCACCAGGTCGCTCCTGTCTCCTTCGGGTCTCCTGTCCAGCCTCGCCGCAGTGCTGAGATGACCAACGCCCCGCCAGCCGGAACCGACCTAATGGAGGGAGTCGAATTCGCGGTGCCTTCATTCCACTTTCCCGGCCGTGTCCGCCCAGGGGCCCCGCTGGCCGTCGTACCAGATCCGAACAGGGGCATCCCGTCCGTGCCCAGCATCCCTGGCGAATTTAGGAACGCGAAGATCGTTAACGGCCGAGGCGAGAACAGCAGCAGCACGGATGCCATGGCGATCGATGGGAACGACAGTGTGGTCTAGTCCGCAGGCCTTGCTCTGGATTTGTGGGACGGCCCGGCTTGGCTTGTCCTGGCCGTGGACTGAGGTGGATGATTTGAGTGTGCCCAGAGCATCAGTACCCACCTACACAGGAAAGGGCTAAAACAGAGAAACAGAGAGAAAGAAAAACATATTTGCAAAGCGGACTATCACAGGTAAAGCCTCCTGAGGAAACGGAGACAGACAGTCGGATATACGGAACGACCACGAGCAACTCCTCCACGCGGACAGGAAGGGTGGGCTTGCAGTCCGATGGATGATGGGTAGGAGTTTCGACTCTAGGGTTCCTTGGGTTTCTTTTTCCTTCTTTCTCTTGCGCATGATTACTTGATTCTCACAAAGAAGAAAAAACAAGTACAGTACATACTTACGTATGCGCATATGTGGGACTTTGTTATAAGGACAGAGGAACAATCGAGATAATTGTGTTGGATCGAATTCTGGCTGTTGGATGTGGACGGGGAAAAGGAAAGGGGTTGGGGGAATGGGTGTTTCGACTTGTCGGTTTGCTCCTTGGTTCGGTGAAGGCCTTGTTTTGTCCTTTTCTTGCCTTCTCCGTTTTTCAAAAAGTGATGTTAACGATTGTTATGAATGATGTATGTAGATATGACTCCTTGATGACCCTTTTTTCTGTTTTCTTTATCATGATCCTCCTATATGCATAGGTAGATAGTTTTTGTTACGGATGGATGGATCGCCCGGAGAAAATCAGCTTGTCCAGGACGCACAAACACATATGTGAGACGTGACGGTGGTTTGCGGCGCCCGTGGGCCTTGTCGACCTTTATTGGTGGTCAGAACGGATAAAAGAAATAATCGCAGTCATGTGAACCTCGTAGCCTCGGCCAGGCTTGCTGTTGAATCTTGATGCGACTTCTTTCTTCACAGTGGACGGATGAGGGTGTGTGGTATCCATTGGGAGGGAGGATCATGGTAAATAAGCCACGCGTAAGAGCGAGCTCTCTATTAGATATATCTTGTCTGCCTGCTATGTAATTTGTTTAGGTGCCTGCCCGGTCAAAAAGGACGACAGTGAGGAGACAGGCCCCACACCATCCATCCACACAGAACGACGATGACGCGCAACGATTGTGCCGTGCTGCAAAACATACAACGCTGTTGAACCAGTACCCGAGTTGCCGAATCTCAATCCATTCAATTCCAACCCTGTCCGGTTTCTTTTGTAATCGTTGCGCCATGAGGTACAGTACTGTAAATGACTTAAAAAAACAATAAAAAGGCACCAAAGTCGCTCTGAATGCCCCGGAAGGAAACCCCGGCCTGGCCCGCCCGTATTGACGCCAACCTCCCCCTTTTTCTTGTCCATCCATCCTTCGTTACTGGACCTCACCGAGAATGACACCAGGAGCCGCCTGCATGGCCTGTCGTGGCTGCCACGCCGCAGATACGAAGTTCCATGCGGCGGTAAAGAGCCCCGGGAAGTGGCTGTACAGCATCGCGCACGAGATGACGAGGAGCAGCGGGATCCAGATGAAGAACAGGTTGCGGTCCCTGCTCAGGTTCTTCATGTTCTCCGCATGCGCTTGGCGCAGGTTGTCCTGCTGCTCCTTGGTGATGTTGTTCTTGCGTCCGATCTGCAGGAGCTTGGGCAGCTGCTTTGGCGCCTGCTTTCCTACGACCCGCTGCTGCGATGAAGATGACGATGCCGTGGTCCGCTGTTGGTCGTACATTGTTGCACACTTTCTGTCCGCCTCGTAGTCGGTTGCCGCTTGCGCAGCGGACGCTTGTTTTGTGTCGAGGTCGCCGTGTGGGCTTGAGGCACTCTTGCCGTCTCGTGTACTACCGGGGAAGATCTCATCATAGGCAGGTGGCAGCCCCGTGGTCGGCCTCAGGTTCGAGAAATCCCACCAACGACTGTCCACAGGACCTCCAATATTTGGCAAGAGTGCCGACATGCGATGCATGTACGCTTGATAATCTGGCAGTGCCGATATGTTGGGCATCTGAGGCATTTGGGGAAGATGTGGGAGGTTCTGGAAATGCGCGGCCATCGTCTGCTGTATCTGTTGCAATTGGTCTTTGAAAGCGGTCACTGCAGGAGAGGCCAGACCGCTATGTACCTCGGTGTCGGGTATATCAATGCGCGATGGTCGTGAACTCTGAGCCATCTTGCCGCGGAGACCCGTGCGCGTCATATCCAGCCAAGAGTCTTCTTCGTAGTCTGCTTCTGAACTGAACTCCACGACGTCTTCAGATTCAGTGGTTTCGCTGCTTGCGAATTCGTCGGATGCGGGAAGTGCCGGTGATGGTTCCCAGAATGAGCGCAGAGAAGTAGCACTGTTTGCACGGCTGTGAAGTGAGCCCCTTCTGCCAGCACGCTTGATTACACGGATGACATCCCGGGTGGTGGCAATGTCCGAAGCCAGCAGCCCATTCCGAGTCTTGAGGATGGGATCAGCCTTGTGCTGGATGAGCCGTCTCACCAACTCGGGATGATTGTGCATTGCCGCATAATGCAATGGGGTGTATCCCCCGATATCCTGAACATTGGGGTTTGCGCCTCTCACTAGCAAGCCTGCTGTAAATCGGTGAAGACCAAGGACGCAAGACAGGTGAAGCATCGTCTGGCCAGTCTTCCTCCGCAGATTAAGACGGGCCTTATTAGTGCTGTCGTCCAGGTCCAAGAGATCCAGCACTTTGAGGAGCTGAGTCTCCAAGTTCATGCTGTACCCCGTAGGACCTCCGCTGAAGCCGCCAGCGCCGTTCAGATTGGCACCACCGGAGCCGCTGTCAATAATTCGATTGACGAAGCCTCTAATGTCGTCGGTGTGCCCTGTCAATTTTCCAGAGAGAACATTGAGTGCCAAGCGGAGCAGATGATTCTCGCTGTCATCCTTGTAGGTGAATGTGGCTTGCGGCCCGGCTCGTAACGAGGGAAGCAGCTGTGGCTGACCGTTTGGTCCCCTCAGCGTAACGGCAACTGTGCCAGCAACATGGTAAGGGGGTAAAAGGCAATGGAGGGCCTGCTCGCCCCAGAACGTGGTCGTAGTAGCCTTGGCATCTCCGAAGATGACTTCCAGGCCGTTGCAGAACCCAGATCCCAGGATGGTAACTTCAATGCCGCCAGTCATTGGCCCTTCGTTGGGAATAACCTTGTGGATCACAGGCATTGGCATCGGCTGCCTCAGCTGGTTTGTGTTTGGGAACGGCGCGGGCACAGGTATCCCATGAGCCAGCAACTGGCCGACCTGACTGAGCTGTTGCTGCTGTTGCAGAGCACCATGCCTCAGCTCGTTCGGGCTCGGCGCCCTACTAGGATGGCCCGAAGCAGCGGCAGAGAACATTGGTGTGGCTGACATGCTCTCCGTGGTTGTAGACCCATTCGCATCTTGGAACACGGCATGCTCATTGCCGTTCGGTGTTGGCGGCCCAGGTGTGAAAGACTGGGTTGCTGTTGCTGAATTCTGAGCGAAAGGTCCATTACCAGCCCCGTCGGAGAACGGGATCGAAACTGGCGGCGGCCCTGGCTGGCCGTTCTGCATGGTACTCGGTGGCTGAGGAGAGAAGCTGGTCGTCTCGAGTCGGGTCATCAGGAGAGTGGTGGGGAGCTTTGTGCTACTCGATTTCCTTTTCTTTGCGGATGGCCCTGCTGTAGTTGGCGAAGGCGGCCTTGACAAAACTCTCGGGTTAGACACTGTGGATGTGCGCTGTGAGGTCCCAGTGTGGATCGGTGGGGATTGGAAAGCATTGGCACTGCGTTTCAAGGCCTGGATGTCAGAGGTCGATTGTGATTGACGGAATGGGTGTCCAGGTTGTAACGCGTTCATATCAATTGCGCTGCTTGGTGCTACCGGAGATACCGTAGTGACTACCGACTCCCCGGCATCGGCCGAGCTGCAGTGGATTGGTGTGGGTTGAGTTTTGTGGTCGTCGGTTATCATGATGGACGGAGATAGAGCTTGAGTTACCATCTGGCCGAGGTGATCCTTGAGGGTGAAAATAACCTGGAATCCAACCTTCTCGTGGTGGTGTCGGCAATAGCAAGCAATTCGCATCGGCGCTTCGATCTGCATGGTACCTGTGGGCGCGTTAAATTCGGGTGGGACTTGCTGCCACTCTTTAACCTCCTGCGTGTTGAAAACAATGACCCTCTTGGTCTCGCCCCTCTTCCAGTTTTCTTCCTCCTCAGGTTTCTTGACCTTTTTGCGATTGGCGCGCTTGTGTTCACGCGTGACACAGCCCGGACAGATGTGGACCTCCCCGCCGTTCTCTGGTTTATCATCTCCCTCAGGTTCAGACTTGATATCAACCGGGTGTCCAGAGGTCGCAGCACGAGCGAACGCCTTTTCCCGTAGCGCTGGTTTTGACATGGCACTGGTACAGACGAGCTGGGTGTACATCTCGAGCGTATCTGGTGAGGGGTTTGGTCTGGGTTTTACCAGCAGTTTCGGCTTAGAGATGGTGTGTGGTGGGAGATGAATTTTCTTGACACCCTGTGGCAGGGGAAATAGGGTCATCTTGATGGGTATCTGTGTCTCCACGCGAGACTTGGGCGGGATCGAGTGGATGGTTAATTGAGGCCTCTGCGGCGTGGGAGTCGTCTGCGGCATCATGGAAAAGCCCATGCTACCGGGATTCGGGAGAGAAGCGGTGAAGTCCATCAGCCCGGGCCGGCCTGGTGACAAGGAGTTGACGCCGAACCAGCTGCCAGGTGTGTTTCCTGCGCTGAAGTCGGGCATATCGCTCGTGGTCGAAGAGTAATTGGCGATCGCGGAGGGTGAGGAGTCTTGGCTGAAGATGATCTGTGATGTTGGTGAGACCTCCCTGGAGCCTGAAGTGCGTATACCATTTGTAGACTTGGTCGTCGAGTAGGTCTGCTAAGGACGTTAGATGCATGCTTCAGAGCGGCCGGGCTGTGGTACGTACAGAATGACGCTTGCTGCGATAAGAGAAGGGGGATCGCATGTCTGGCGGTGAACCCTTGAAGGAAAAGACATTGTTGTGGTTTTCGGTGTCTTCTGGAGGAGATTCGTCGGAGCCATTCGCAGGCTCAGGGCTCTGACTGCTGTCGGAAAGACTCGAAGAGCCCTGCCTGGGTGCGGACTGCGCGTCGCCGAAGTCTATGTGGTCGCCGAAGGGGGATTGGGCGAGAGCAGCAGGATCGATGGTGCCGTTGTCGAAGATGGAAGGCATGCTGTCCATGGCCCCAAAATCCGCGTCGTGGTCCCATTCTACCTTTGTGTTCGAATCGATATGATCCCATATTCCCGCCATCTCAACATCACCATTGTTCATAGCTGGGGCCGATAATGAGGATCTGTCGGTTCTGTGGGTGGCAGAGAAGTCTGAGGCCGAGTCCTGGTCGGAAGCGGTGGGTGAGGGGGCCGGTGGAATATGGCTGCTGTCCCCTGAGCGAAGAACGGTACCCTTGGAGTGGGAGATGTCAGGGTTGGATTGAATGAGGTCGAGGAACTGGGTGGAATCGTCGAGGCCGAGATCAAGATCGGAATAGGCGTCGTAATTAATAAAGCTTAGCTCGGACATGGAGATGCCGTCGTTGGAATTCGTGGTCGGCGGCATGGCCAGCAAGCAATTGCGGTTGCAGGGCGAGTGTCGTCAGTGAGTCGAACCGGTGACCGACTTGATCCGACTGGGCGCCTTGCGTGATAATGTTGGTTGGAGGGAAGCGACAGCTGGCGAGTGTCTCCTGGTCGAGTCTACAATACCATCAGGACATTGAGGGAGGTGTCGTCGGCGGCGGAAACAGCCGTGGAGTGTGCGTATGTGTGTGTGTAGGAGGGCGGGATTATGGTTGATGATTGTTGAAGAGTCAACCTTGGAGGTCGCGAATTGTGGAATGGGGCAGAATAAAGTCACGGAGGAGATTTCCTGGGTTGGACGTGCTTAGGGACCAAAAGCAACAGCACGTAAGCCGTTCGGTGGGACTCGGGTGCGGAGTGATTGGGACAGGCGGTAGAAAAAACGGGGGGATCTTTGGGGGGGGGAAGAGACTAGGAGACTGGGAGACTGGGAGACTGGGAGACTGACCAGTTGACGCAGCTTGCAGGCGTTTGGCTGAATTGCCCCATGTGTGCTGGTTAGCGCGGGAGGGGAGGAGTTGTACCGGGGATCTGTACACACATGGTACATGGTACTTGGCACTTGGCTCTTGGCAGCCCTTGGTGGGGCTTGGCAACCCTGAGAGGGACACGTTTACTAGTACCGTGTACCTAGGCATTACTGCCGCCCACAACCTTGGAAGTAACAACACACTCACTCACATTTACACACACACACACACAGCTGCAATCAATTGATCCCGCCGCTCTGCTCTATCTGTGTACGCCGTAATACCTCCGTCAATTCAGGTCTTATATGACGATAGAACCCCACTTTCAATTTCCAAGTCCTCTTGCCTCAACAGCAGGCCGGAGGTTGTAAATATTCAGGCAACATGTACTGGCATACGTGGTAGGGGTCGAGGACCGTGGAAGGTCGAGAAGCCTAAGAAGTGGAGGTGGTGAATCTGTTAAGTAAGCTTCTCGAAAGAGGAAAAACGAGGCCACCACACAGTACGGCTCCATATACCGACTACGGTACCCTGGTATCTGCCATGTACTGCGTGCGCTCCGTCCCCGCGCGCCCTCGACAGCAAGACGGGTCCATGTACATACGGTTCTGACGGTATGCTACACTACAACGACCGACAAGACCCTGACTCCACTGCCCGCGCACTGCAAACAAGAATATTGAACCCAAGACAATCTGGACTGAGACAATCCCACGCCCCCACCATTGTACGTACTGCTACCCATGTGTAGCACACTATATAGTACATCGATAGATGGTGCACTCTACAGCAGTTACGATCTCTCCCCCACGGGGAAAACATGGGCTGATATATCCTGTCATACACCTTGCTTTTTGTTGCTTCCTCTATATATGTACGTGTTGGATGCCCATGAGGCTCCCCGGCGATACTTCCCTACCCTGTGCTGATCTGTAACGCACACATGCAAGTTCAGATGTTCAGACACACCAGGCACAGGACATGCCTGCTATACGTACTTAGTATGCAGTGCGATCCTGCTAGGGATTATCAAACTGCTCCTGCCCGGGTCTTTTCTGCCGTCTACGGGTCTGACTACCTGCCCAGCTTGACCTGGCATTCCCGTATCACGACCATCCCCTCCCCAAAACCCCTTTGCTCTTGGACTTTCCTTTCTTTTTCCTTATCAAGCTCTCTCTCTAGCAGACTCAGCAACATGGCCGTCTACTGCGGCTGCGGCTCGTATCACTCAGCTTGCTTGTCATCGACACCCGTCCTACCAAACCCCCCCCCCCTCTCTCTCTTTCATCCCTGCTCTGGGCCGTCTGGCAGACGGTCAAACCCTCGCACAAAGTACAATGCTCCGCCGGGAACAAGATCTAGTATTTCCTAGTTTTCCGGTCGCTGTGATGGTGCTGACCTTGCAGATGGTCGTGCATCTGGTCTGGGCCGGGTCCTAATAACAAGGATTACCCGATATTGCAGGAGACAAGGCTCCCGCGTCATGGAGTGTGACAGTCGCTGGGCACTCCCAGATATCTTCTTGCGGAAGCATACAAAACTATGATGGGGTCACGAGGAAGATGGTAAACCATTCTTCTGCGTACACGGCAATATATCATGACCCTATGTTAACAGTCAGAGCCAATCCTTCCAGGCTCGCTCCCATCCCGATCCAGCTGCACGTTGGCACAACAGTTTCCACCCAGCCTCTTCTGGCGGTATCAAAGGGAGCGGATGGCCGACTACGATGGCCGACTACGTTGGCCGACTACGAAAACAAACAGGAGCTTGGGAACCTCGGCCGTGCATCATCACACAGCATTTCGGTTGATAAGAGCTGCAGAAAGGCCAGAACGTTCATGGGCTGCTGCTAGAGCCACCCCTTGTTGAACGGCTTCGATGAGCACTCGACCGAGGTTACGAGGCATTTCTCCCGTCCTTGGCCACCCTTCAGGGCATCAGACGAGGATACTTGGCTCAAACTCCTCCCCGTGAGACATGGCATCAAGACCTTTCTGCATGATGCCAACAAATGTCGGTTCGATCTTCTCACCGGTCACCGCTCCGCGGAGGTACTGGGTTTCTGGACTGCTCGTCTTGAAATATCTCCACTCAGCGAAAGCTTATGTCCATATCAACCAGTATCTATTGTTTTGTATGATATCTAATAAACAACACAGATTCCACCATCTGGCTGAAGATGAGAACATCCCCCTTCTCTCCCTCCTCTCCCCCCCCCCCTTCTCCCGAGAGCCCTGCGAGATCAGAGCAAATCGGGCGATGGAAGCGTTGAGGTCTGCCAGTCTCCAACACGTAACACTAGAGAGTATGATCCAGCACCCTGTACATAATAAGGATGCCAGTAATTTTCGCTGTATTTGACCCATCTCATCCCCTGGCCTTTCCAGCACTTAGCAGGCCCCCCCCGACCCAATCATCACAGCTTCCACCAACGTAAGCCACAACGAAAGCCACATCAAGGAAGAGAGAAATGTCCAGCTTCCTTCAAGCTGCGGGACCAGCACTACTCGAGCCCCCCGCGCCCACCATCATGAGCCTCATCAGGAAAGCGAATCGTGCGGCTCGCCGGGCCTAACGCAGGGAGGCTAGCACCCTCACCACGACCGCCTTCCTGCATGACCCCGTCCGACCCGGATCTGCTGCAGCCCACACCCCCCGACTGCTCATCCGTCCCGACCTGCTGCTGCTCGTCTTGCTGCTGTCCACGCTGCCTCAGTTCGTGTTCCTGCCCAGGCTCCCGCCCGCGCTCCCCCCTGATCACAGTCCCTCCAATGCGCCACATCGGTCTCGCAGGGTCCGCGCGGGGCGCCCCGGAGTTGCGGCGGGACGCGGAGGAGAATGTCGGCAGGTGCAGCCCGAGGGTGTTGGTGCGGCTTCCGATGCTGAAGGGCGCGATGCTATCGGGATCGTCGCTCTTGCCTCGGGTGAGTGTCCTCGGGATGTTCCAGCCTAGTTTCCCTAGGGGTATACTAAGACCATGGACAACCTAATACATACGAGGATTGTTAGGCTCCATAATGCAGAGAGGGGGGGGGGTTATAGACAAGCAAGGTGTCTATCTGTAGGTACGCACCACGCTGCAGATACACAGGAACCAGACAATAACCAATACGGCCTCTGAAAGATTCGCCACATCGGACCTGATCTCTCCGTCTTCACCCTTCAGTGTGGCTACGAACTCCCTGGTGATGTACAGGTAGAAAACCGCCGACACTCCGATAGGGCCAAAAAAGCCGACGAAAATAGCCTGGCGATATTGCTCGATTTGGGGGATCTTCTTGTGGATGGCGTACACCCACGGTAGTCTCCGGAAAAGCAGTATGAGGATCCCTAGGGCTACGAGACGGCCGAGCGGAACAACGTTGTTTTCTAGAAACATGTTCCATGGGCAGACGGCTCCGTACCACATAAAGATGCTCACGTTGAGAAGCATGTCTATGGTTGGCTGAAGAGAATCGTCTAAAGTCTCTAATCGGAACCAGTCGCTAATCAATCATGACAGTCAGCAAGATTTCGAGTCGGTTATTTGGGAACTCTGTCCTAAGAGTGACAAGACATATCTTAGGGGGGGTTGAAGCCTCCTGAGAAACGATAATAGGTGCAAACCCAAGGGGAGTTGTTGGCGGAAAAAAGGACTTACTCCCATGTGAACGTGTTTCCGGCGATAAAGCAAGCCAGGACGCTATCAATCACTATTAGCATTCTGTTGGATTTCACGGTCGGGGGCAGCTTAAATAACAAGCACATACTCATCGCTTCCAATCATACCACAAGTCCCCACGATGAAGAGTGCAAGGGAGAAAGCAAAGACGAGGAAGCTCTCACGGTCGACATACTTGTGCTCCTCCGCCCCTGAAATTAATATCATATTAGCGGACGCACACCAAGGCGAGACAGGACGTCCCAGGGCAGAAGGCTCTCGACTCACAGTGCAGAAGCTCCTTGGCGATCCAGCCTACCGTGGCGCCATAGACCACCGACAAGATGATCGTATAGCCCCAGGTCTCACCAAACCACAGGCCTATGGCCATGCCAGCGCCGCCGGACTCCGACGCACCCCCGTCACCAATGTACTTGATGAGGTACAGCGCCAGGAACAGGAACGGGTAGCCCAGGCCGTCATTCGCGCCGGACTCGGCGATGATGATCCGCTGGAGGTCCTTGGGCACGTTGTGATCGGCGAACTTGCCCTTGACAATGACATTGGACAGGATCGGGTCGGTGGGCGTGACGCAGGACCCTATGGCCAGGGCGTGCAGAAAAGGCAGGTTCGGGACCAGCGCCCAGATGAGGAGGCTGGTGCTCAGCCACATGACGGTCATGACGGGGCCCAGCAGGATCGCGAGGGGCCTCCACTGCGTCTTGAGGTACCGGCTGGGGAGCTGCACCCCGGCAAGCACCAGCTGGATGCCGAGGACGAGGCGGGAGAAGTACAGGATAATGGAGTCTAGACCCTCCTGAGATCCGCTTCACATATGGTGGCTTAGTAAACGTGTCTCCTTGTATCGAGCAGGCATGGTGCTGACTTACGCATATTCCAGTGGCCTGACGAGGTTGGCTGCGTGGGGGGAGAATGCGACTCCGGCCAGGAGTGATATCACTGTTCGCGACCAAGTCAGCCCGTGCAAGTAGTTCGTCAACGAAGCCTTGATAGGTGTCCAAGAACATTGCGTAGTGAATACCAAGTAGTTACTTACAGGCTTCGGACAGGTAGAAATTCTCCTTGCAGAGGTAGGATACCAGCCCAAACAGCGAGACCCATCCTCCAAGGACGGAGACGACAATGTTGAAGTTGTTGACAGCTAGGGTAGGCATCTTGAACCAGACTAGCAGTCACCCGTGGTGATCTCACTGTATATAAGAAGAGAGGATTGGCAAAGGATAAAGTAACTTTTCAGTCTGGTGTTCTGCGACCCTATGTTACTCCGGAATCGTCCTTGCTGCTACGCAAGGCCGGCGGAAAGTGATAAGCCGGAGGGATCGCCACGGAAGCAGGTGTTATTGAATCATTGAGCTGGCCAGCTCGTTCCCTTCGAGTAAATATGATTGGCGCCACTTTGAGCTTGATCCTGAGTCTGAGCCTGTTCTCCTGAAGATGAACGGGGTCGTGTGTGCTCGACTGTACAACGTGATGAGGTAGCACAGGTTGGACCACCGGCGGAAAGATGAGGGAGAGGGAGGGAGGGGTATGTAGAGGTGGATTGATGTTGCTGGACTTGAGTGACAAAGAGTAACTCGAAGTTTGAATGTAGAAGACACTCTCCAAGATTTGTGAGAGTTTGAAGTAGGGAAGAAGAAGCCAAGGAGTCTAGTCACTTGGCCGTGACGAGCAAAATCTCAAAGAACCCGCTTATTCCGCGATGAGATCCGAGCGGTAGGCGTCCTTCCCCTCCGGTTCCCGTCCCCGTTCTCCAAAAGGGGCCGGCCTGCCTAGATACCACTTCTTATCTGCCGCTATATACCTAGGTAGCTTCAAAGACTGATTCATTGTCACTGAGGCTCCAAGATACAGCTACTGAATACGGATATAGATATAGCATGGGAATTTTCTGGTTCTTTTCGAAATGGTACACACATATAAGCTATTCGCAGTGTCCTTGGTGATTGCCGGCCTGATAAGCGCGGAGCTGACTGCTCGTCCGTTGTAGCCGCACCATTAACAATGTCTTCTTCTTCTTCCTCCCAGCAAGTCCATCTGTGTCCATCTGTCCAGTTGACCGTAGGTATGTATATGTATGTATGTACAGTACCTAGGCGTAGGTAATTGTGTACAAGTACGCCCCATATCTCGTACATAACTCGAGAGCCAGAAATTTGCCAACCGCAACCAGCAACGCCACGCCTCAACAAAGTATTTCCGAGCCCCTCACCCTCCAGAACCCCCTTCCCCCCAGCATTGATGATAGGATCAAGGACTCTCTCCGAGACCCGATTCGAGACTGTGACTGTATATCGAGAATCGAAGCGGGGTGAGGGCCAGACCTTCCAAAAGGGCCCATGGCAACGTTGGGAATATGATTGGTCCCCATGTTCCACCCCCAAAAGCATCCAGCTTTTGTTTTGTTTTCTGTTCTTCTTTTCTCAAAGCCACCAAGCAGTGTCCAGGCACCCCGCCGTGGTGGCATATCCTCAACGGCGTCCCTTTTTAGCCTGGCTATTCTTAGCCATGTGCGCGCCACCAACTGCAAGCTTGTCCGCTGATATGTTGCCCTGGCTCGACTCGTGGCCCTTTATCCACTTGATCAGAGTTGTGGTGCCCTGGGCCTCACGCTCGCGTATCTTGATGAGGACCGCCTCGACGAGGTCGCGATTCTGCACCTGTCCCTTGTGCGTCTTCCAGCCGTTTTTCTCCCACTTCACGAACCACTCCGTCACGCAGTTGATAGCATACATAGAGTCGGACCAGATCATGACTCCTTGCGTCACAGGCACCGTCTCTAGTGCTCGCAGGATTGCCGTCAGCTCGGCGCGTTGGTTCGTTTGGGGTGTCCCCGATAGACGCTCAGAGATGTTTCTTGAAAAATCGTCAATTACGTTCCGCAAATCGAAATTAAAACAAAGAGGGCGGGGGCGGGGAGGGGGGGATCGCTTGCGGGAGGGAGCGCTCACGAACCTTGGGTCGCCATCACCAAAGAACACACCAACACCTGCCACAGCCCCGTTCTGCCCGTTCGCAAGGGTACTGCCATCCGTGTATATTTCCAGCAGGTCCTCGTCAAGTTCGCCCTGGACCACCACTGATATGTCGTCGCTCACAATTTTGACCTTCTTGGCCGCAGGGCTAATATCCTCCTCCAGCTCGTCCTCCTCGTCCGCATCCTCTTCCTTGACCGCGGATGGGACAAAGGCCCCGGCCCCAAATCCCTGCAACCACTCCTCAGCCGCCTCGCGCGTGTCAAACTTTTTGTATCTGGGTGCCTTGACGCCCACGTATGCTGCCTGCGCCTCCGACCACTCCGTGTAGATCCCTGGTCTGTTGCCGACGGCCACGGCGTAGAATCGGGTCGGCGCAGTGTCTGGGTTCGGGTTCTTGCCGGCCACGTACAGCTCAGCCTCTTCGGGCGTGCCGAAGGACTTGTCTGGGAGAGGGTCGCGTAATTAGAGCTTTGAACGGGACCATGTCAAGACTTTGGATGGTTTGTAGCTTACAGTTGGCACCCGCAAAGCCGTTGATCATGGCCTGGCACTCGGCCCAGGTGAGATAAACACCAGGAATCTTGCCGGCGCGCACCGCATAGAACCTCTGCTCGCCGGGCCTACGCCTTCGCTTGGCTGGGGTGGAAGAGCTCGCTTTGGTGGGGGTGTCGTTCGCGAACGCAGCCGCGGTGTCTTTATGGGTCCTGGCTGCAGCCATGGTGGTCTCGTCTGTCGCGAGGAGTGTTGCTGCGAGTAATGCCCGTGTTTGTGATTTCGTCAGGTTGACAGTCGCGTGGACTTCTATTAGGAAGGTCGACGTCGGCGAGACGCGATTTGGGCGGATTGGAAAGGAACCACCACCACCGCTGCTGCTGCCGCCGCTGCTGCTCCTGTTGGGGGAGGGGGCGTGAGTCCCTTGCCGCAAGAGATGGTACCTGGCGGCTCTGCTATTGGCAAAAATCAGAAAACTCACGAACCCAGGCGTTTCAAGATGAATTGGTCGAAAACGGCTTTCAAGAATGCTCCAGATACATTGTTGCATGAGAGAGCAAAGCTAAGGCCTGTTGCTTTGAAGCAGGGGGGAGGGGGTTGGAGGGGGTGGTCTTAGGGGGGGCAGGGGGGTCCCATAAAACTGCAGGTGCCGTTTGGGGGTAGGTACTATGGGAAACCAAAGTGTTTGCTGAGATTCAAGAGGGGAAACAAAATTTATCAGGTTCTGGTTCCTGCTTTCTGCCATAAGAGCCGCTGACAGATGAGTTCTGCCTCTTTCCCCTCCTCCCCTCCTCCCCTGCGGTTGTAAATGTTGACTTGCAAAACGCCTTTCAATGACATAACAACTTACCAAAAAAATTGGGACTTTGCCGCTAAATATAGGAGCAAAGGCAGCACAGGTAACAGTAAGAAAAAGGGAACACGGACCTCGAACCCTTTTCCTTTTCAAAAAAAAACAGGAAAATTAAGTTATCAAGACCAACTTGAGAGGAGGTAGAGTGACGTTCAAAAGGATTTATGGGATTTTGGGGATGGGGGGCTCCCTAGAGTATATGAGATGGTAACCCCCCCTCCTTCTCCCCTTCCCCCCTCCCCTTTTTGCCTCCCGGATGGACCACCTGAACAGCCCCTCATCTGCCACCCTACCTCCTCTTTTTCATCATAAAAAACAAAGCAATCCAGTTGTCGTTGGCCGTCAGGTTCATTGCCTGGAAAAGACGGTCCACAGCCAATGGTTGATATAATGTACAGTTCATAATACGAATCTCAGGTAGCTCATGCTGCTGAACGTTCGGCGCAAGGTAGCGGCATCGCCATGCTGTAAAACTAGCAAAGAAGGCTCATGCTGTGTTTTTGTTTGATCCCCCATGCACTGTCGCCCTCTCGCCCGTCATGCCGACAAAATGCACTCGAAAAAGGTTGGTATCGATACCCTGCCAGTGACTCCAAGGTCGAAGAAGACTACCTAAATCCTCCGAGAAGTCTCTCAAAAGCCTGAAACCATACGGCCGTCACTTGAACTAAGGCAGCATATGCCATTGTTGTGCGGCCTTCACCCATAAGGCCTTGATCATCCTGTTGCGGAAGACGAAAAAGGGCCCAGTTGCTGTAAGAAAAGTTGTGGTCTTGCTCTAGGGCTCAGGAACATCGCTGTCCTTGAAGACCCTGGTGTCGCCGAGTACACCCGGAGAGATCTCATGTGAGGCCTTGAACTCGTATGCCTACGGGATTAGTTGTGTCAGAGGGCGGACATCTCGATTCCACTGCAAATTGGTAAATCTCGTCTCTTTCTTCGCCCAAGTCGAGGCGGGCGGCCTAGTAAACCTGGGTATGTCTAGCTGTCCATCCAAGCAAGTAGTTAGTACTATTTGGTCTGAGAGTCAGGTAACAAAAAGTAGAGACGAACCTTTGTGTCTTCGTTTTCGTCTTGGATCAAGCGTGGGCTTTGGGGTGGACCGTATGCTGGTGGATGCACTTGCTACCCTCCCACTCCCATGCAACCAGACTCCAGTTCAACTCCCGGCGCCAGAAGAGGCCCAGACCGTGCCCACCGCCGTATTCTGCCAGTTGCGGCTGATTGTGACCACGGACCTCGGCCGTCATGCCGCCAGTCAGTGTCATCCGTTCGCAGAACACAACCTTGCCCATACGGGAGTGGAGGATGGCCATTGAACACATCACACAGGGCTCATGTGTAACATACAACTCCAAGTCGTGGCACAAGTAGCCATCAGGTGTTGGGTGATCCTCATCGAAGACTTTCTGCTCCTCATCTAGCAGTGGCTTGTCCTGGAATGCCTCGAATTCCAGGATTGACTCAGGCTCCCCGGTCTCCCGTCGCTCCGATCGGACGAGCTTCTGCGCAACCATGCTGATGGCTCGCATGACCGAGTGTGCCATTGGGTTGCCAGTGCTGCAGGAATTCTCCTGCTTGTGCCAGCGAGCGTCAGTTGCCAGAGCCACAATACGGCAGCCTTCCGCGCCACGGTAAACGATACAGGCACCCATGGGTTCGCCATAGCCAGCTTCCTTGCCCTTGTCTGCGACCTGGTGGGCCAAGGCCATCCAGATAGAGGCATCCGATTTGATATCTTCCGTGTACCTGGTCACCATGCTAGGGTGGGGACCCAGCGGGTTGTTCTTTCGGTAAACACAAGGCCAGAATTGTTCAGACCACATGGCAGCCTGGACTTGTGAGGTCGGTGCCAGCGAGGGCACGGGGATGACGGAAAGCCAGGGACCCCGAGCCCCACCATTGTCGTCAACGAGGCCCTCCACCGAAGAAAGACCGTTGACCAACTCTTGTCTGGACAGGGAGGTCACAGGACCCACGATGATATAGATCCACTGTGACTTTCCAGTGTGTATCTGTCGGCTACTGGAGTCATCGTGCATGAATTGTAGCTTGAGGTGGGCAGGAAGATCCGTGGGCTTCGCGCATCTCCGCAAATGCGGCATGCCCTTAGCAATCTCCTCAGGTAGAAGAGCGCGAAGGAGTCTTGAGGAAGAGCGAGAGTTAGCCAAGTGTCTCGAAAGAAGACCAGGAAGAAAGTATAGGCACGGGCTGGACAAAGTGGTTTCTCACGTGATGACAGCATTGGCCGTTTTCACAGGAACCCGAGTGATGGCCACGTTAATGCAGCGGTGATCGTCGCGGAGCTCAAGAGTGGTCTTCAAGGGGACCAGAACACCAGGTTTGACTTCAACCGGCAAGATGTCTTTAACCACCTGCTGCTGGGCCGCAACGATGTCCTCCATGTTGTTGGGCGCAGGCGCGGGCGCAGGCATCTTCACGGAAGTCATAATCTCGGGGTTTTTGATTTGGGGCGGGATGAGGAGGGTCGAGCGAGGAGACTCCAAGGCTGTGAATTGGCTGGTAAAGCTCCAGGAAACACGAACGGTGCTCAGAACAACACCAGGTCGGTCCTCTCACGGTGGTCGTAACTGGGCGATCAATGAAATGCTGATCAGACCCAGGACCAGCTCGTCGAAGGATGCTTGTGTCGAGATTCCCTAATCTTGGCAGGTGCGCATTTCGCTTCGCGATGTAGTGCTTTTCTTGATGATGCTGTGTGACGTGTGGTGGCCTGGAGGGTTGGCTTGGTAAGAGAGAAAGCACATGTGTCGATAGTTCAGTCCGAGATTGAGATGATACCCACGCGTGTTCCGTCAACTACGAAGGCGCATTCAGCAGTCGTGGAGGTAATCGGAGAGTGTTTCGAGGGCAAGAGTGAACGATGATGAAGTTGAGTGCCGTGGGCGAGGTGAAAATTGTCGAGCAGGTCCCACGGTTGATTAAGTGAATTCATGAATTGGGATTTACTTTTTCTAGAAGGCAGTCACTATGCGGCAGATCTTATCAGGTTGCATTTCGTGGGGTAATTCCCTTTATCAGACCAATCGCAGCCGTTCCACTGTTGCGGGTACAGGGGGGCCCTGGACGTCGGCCAGGTACCTTGATGGCCACCACTTTCCATGTGCAAGCAAGTAAGGGCCAAATGCTTCACTCAAGGTTTCATTGATTTATTGACACAAGTGTCAAAATACAAAGGTCTGGTTTGACGGAATCGTGGAATGGCACGGTTTAACGTTCCACTGATCTCAATAAGCATCCGGATTGAAGCAAATGTGCTGAAAGGATGAACAGCTCCTCCCTCCAGCCTGTCGCCACCAGTCAAGGTCTCCAAATATGCGGCATCAGCGTTTGCAATATAAACAACGAACTACAATATTGGCTCAAGCATACCCAGGTATTGAGCTTGGGTGCTTGGGAGAACACGTCGGAGTAGCTCACTGGACCTGTTCACATTCTCAACTCACCTGGAACTCTCCGCAGCCCAATGATCGGGGTAGAAAAGGTTATGCAGCGCGGTGTTAGCTGCAGGACCCAACCTGTCCGGGCTTGTCGTCTTGCCAGATGACCCGAGAGGCTGGACTTGGCCCCCTTCCTGCCATTCCGCATTTTCCGCGTGCCACACACCGTTGAGATCTCCAGTCAAGGTTCCTCCACTCGGGTTTCTCGATCGGCCAACGTGTGC
Organism: Cytospora chrysosperma; assembly: GCA_016808195.1. Taxonomy (NCBI): domain Eukaryota; kingdom Fungi; phylum Ascomycota; class Sordariomycetes; order Diaporthales; family Cytosporaceae; genus Cytospora; species Cytospora chrysosperma. The sequence continues at coordinate 2,747,439 of MU179926.1, read as the reverse complement.
AGTCCTAGGCGTTTAGAGGCACCAGACCCCGGTAAATGGGGCCAACGATAGCTAGACTGTACCAGTAAACTGCCATCTGTGCTCCTTCGACTCGAGCTGTATGTCTTTCCTGTTGCTTGGAACAAAACAGGTTTGTTGTGACTGAGTCGAGATCGAAAGGCAAGAAGTATCGAATTGAGGTTGCCCCTGAAGACGGGGATGTCCATGTCGATGTTGAATCGAGCGGCAAATTGCCCGGCAGATGGTGGTGCATCGCCCTTCATTCACCGACAGAAGCAATTGGTAGGAGGGTGGCACTGCGTGAGAGGCTCGTTGATCTTTGGCGCGGCTGTTCTATCATCGAATGTCTGTCGCTTGCCTCATGGAGAAGGTCTCATGGCCGGCTTGGAATCGAAACAGGACCCACGTGAGTCCATCGAAGTGTGACTTGCCATCCATGGATCCGGCCAGCCAGCCATCCCAGTGACTGATGCGGCGGATTGATCCCCGGTTGCAAGGTCCCCCTCTGAGACCGCCCAGACGGTACCACAAAAGTTTGCGGCAGTTAACATGAATGGAACGAGCAGACGAGGCACCGAGTGTCAGCAGAGATTCATCAACTATGGGAGGAAACCGGGAGATGTGCTCTGACGCCAGCGGAGCAACAAAATTGGAGCAGACCCAAGCAGAGAGGGTGGAGTGGATGATGTAACTTTAGAGAAGTATGTACGTAGAACTGGTCGAGTACGGACAGGTATTGCTTACTGTATCATACCAGCATACCTAGCCCGTTATCCAAACTCCGTGTGTACTATCAGGCTGGGAACACCACAGACTGCCTGTGACATCTAGTGTTACTGAGTACTTCCTAGCTGTTCGGGAGATGATGGCATCGCCAATACCCGAGCAGGATTCAGCATGCCTACTTAGGCAAAGCCAAGTGTGTTAAATTCCCGGACATTTCTCAGCTGCATGCCATAAACAAATGAAATGCGACTTGCCTAGGTACGATCTTGGTTGGGAGGTTGGCGGGGTGCCAGGCGATCACCAAGCCATTCCAAGATCCATGCATCTGCCTAGGGGCCTATAGCGTAGATACTATTACACAAGTACTGCTACTTGTACGTTGCAAGGGCGGCCTTTGAATCGATGAGGCTCCTCGTTTCGGTATCAGGGTTGACTGCGATCCCGTGTGAGTGAGGTAGGAACTGCGTATCAGGCGTAGCGTATTTTTAGCAGGTGCGCAGGTGCGTCCACGGGTTGGTCAGAGAGCAGATGAGATAACCTTATGCCTCCTCCTACCAGCCAGCCAGCCAGCCTGCCTACCTACCTGAGTACTAAGCATGCCTTCCTAAACATAAGATTCCTGTTCATAAAACATACATAGACGGTTCTCAGTTTCATCTCATATCCGCAACATCTGGGCATCTGGGCACCAGGGCGCCTGTGGTTCTTAAGATTTCTTTCGACCTGGCATCTCAAATCTCAGTGGGGGGCAGGGAGTCGCACAGCTGCTATATTGGAATTGCCTCTGTCCTTGGCCTTCCACTGTCATTTAATTGTCTCCTTGTGAATCTTGGAGGCCAAGAAGACCGCGCACAACGAGGAGCCTCGAACGCATTATCCATTATCATCATCATCAATCAGCCTCATTCCGTCCACATTTCATTTCCTTATCCCCTACGCATTGTGGTTGATATCGTATTACAAAGTACAGTCAGGAGAATCCCAGGATCAGTGGCATTTTTTTATTTGGGGGTGGAACGACCTTGACGCTGCCTTTGCCGGCTCATCCCCACTTAGCCCTGCCAAGTGTGCTGCTGCCCCAGCTTTTTTCCCTTCGACTCATTGAAAACCCCACCTACCTCACAGTCAACTCGAACCCTCAGACCCTGCACGAGCCTCCCAGCCAGCCCAAACCGCCAGGCCGCCGGACTCTGAGGGGTTTGCGCTGTTCCGTGATTGGCTACTGCCTACGACAACTCGTCACTGACTGAGGGACCCAAAAAATCATGGCGCCCGCTGCGATCTTCGGAGGATTAAGATCCAATTTATCACCCTTCCAGTTCAACACAGGTCCGTCACAAACCCAAACCAGACCACACACCAACACAACACTACTCAACCCACACCCAACTCATCATTCTTGTTCCTTCTCTTTACATACAACCAACCTGTCACACAACGCCCAACTCATGATTACTGCAACATAACCGTCGAAAGCATCCTCACTGACCATTACCTAAAGAGATTCCCGCCTGGAGACAACCGAGAGAACCGTCACCCCTCGCAAAGCAGGTCATGAGCACCCAAGCAGCCGCAGACCACCAACACAATTCTTCGTCGCAAGAACCACCACAGCAATCCAAGGAGGATGCACGAAATGATGCTGCAAGGGGGAGGTACCCAGGCCTCATTCCGCCCCCTTCCGCACCTCCGTCGCTCGTGAATGCAGTCAAGAGCATGACTGCCACTCACGATCCTCTTGCGGCGTTCCGCGATAGACCCCGCGAGAAGTTCGACTCGCCCTATGCGCGCTCCGCCGCCTCGACCGCGCCCGGCTCGCCACGATTGTGAGTATTAGACCTGACCTTGCCTTGCCTTTCCTTCCTGCCCAACTGGGATATCCCTTTACACTTGCGACGCTCTTTGGAAGTCACTTTGACTGACACTTGTCTAGTGTCCCACTGCGTCAGACCTCTGGAAGCGCAACCCCCCGAGTGCGACCCCATCCATCCACTTTGAGTATCCCCGGAATGACAAGATCGAGGGTGTCACCGGATGGGAAGATTGCCGAAAGAGATGTTGCTGCGAAACTTGTGATAATCATGGTCGGCTTGCCAGCGCGAGGCAAGTCATATATTACCAAGAAAATTCAGCGCTACCTATCATGGCAACAGCACGATGCAAAAATCTTCAATGTTGGTAACCGGAGACGTGTCGCTGCCGGTATGAAACCCAGGGTTAGCCCCACGGCCGCGAACGATCCGCACGGCGTCGATGGCCGACTGCATGCCGCCACAATCCGCCTGAACGGCGTTACTCCGCCTGAAGAAGACGAGCCCACAGTTCTGGACCTGAACAGCAACTCGGTATCCGAGAAAACGGTACATGAACTCAACAGCAATCCCAATAACGGAAACTCCTCCGAAGGAGATCATGATGTTAACAAGATTGACCAGTCTGCAAATTTCTTTGACCCAACAAACGCCTCGGCAGCTCAACTCCGCGAGAAGGTAGCCATGGATACCCTGGATGAAGTGCTCGACTACCTGGTCAATAGCCACGGTGCGGTTGGCATTCTGGACGCAACAAACAGTACGATCAAAAGGAGGGACCGTCTCGTCCAAAAGATACGCGAGAGGGAACCGAAATTGGGCATTCTCTTCATCGAGAGCATCTGCCACGATAGGACTGTAAGTTCTTTTCAACCGCCCCTCCGGATTTTCAAAGGGCAGACTACTGATATAGTCGATAGCTTCTCGAAGCCAACATGCGCCTCAAACTTTCCGGCCCTGATTACAAGGACAAGGATCCAATGCAGTCCTTGGAGGATTTCAAGGCCAGGATTAAGGCTTACGAGAGCACATATGTCCCACTCGGACAACATGAGGAAGAGCGAGATTTACAGTACATACAGATGATTGATGTGGGGCGGAAGGTGATTCACCACAGGCTGAAAGGCTTTCTGAGCGGGACCATCGCCTCATATTTGACGACTTTCAACTTGGCACCTCGACAGATCTGGATCACCCGACACGGCCAGAGTGAAGACAACAAACTCCAGAAGCTCGGCGGTAATTCCCACCTAACGGAACGTGGCCACTGCTACGCCGCGGCACTCTACAACTTCCTCACCATCAAGCGAGAGGAATGGCTCGTCGAACAGAAGGACAGAGTTGCGCAGTCCTCTTTCCCTCCAAAGGCCGGTGATGACACCCCACCGTATCCTGAAATCTACCAGGAGCTTGAGGAGAAGAACTTCTGCGTTTGGACATCCATGCTGCACCGAACCATCGAGACGGCAGAGTTCTTTGATAACGATGAGGATTACGACGTCAAGAATTGGGAGATGCTCAATGAACTGAATGCTGGCACGTTCGAGGGAATGACATACGAGGAGATCGCCGTCAAATACCCAGAGGAGTACCAGAAGCGCAGCGCCGACAAACTCAACTACATCTACCCAGGCGTCGGTGGAGAGGGCTATCTAGCTGTCATCAACCGATTGCGCGACATGGTGCGGGAAATGGAGCGGGTTACGGACCACGTTCTGGTCATCAGCCACCGATCGGTATGTCGAGTGTTGATGGCCTACTTCATGGACCTCTCCCGCGGTGATATCGCTGAGCTCGATGTTCCCTTGGGGATGCTTTACTGCATCGAGCCGAAACCGTACGGGTACGAGTTCCACGCTTACAAGTACGACGAGCCCGCGGGCTGGTTCCATGAGCTGCCGGACTACAAGCCACAGAAGACGACAGACAAAAATAACTGAGGTGTGTGATGATCATCGGTGTAGTGTTGAGGCAGTATGTGTACGATAACGGGTATTCGGATCGGGCGTTCTTTGAGGTAGTTGGGATTAAAGGACCGGGTTTGGCGAGGGCTCAAGGCGTCAGTGTCCAGTACATAAGCTATGGTTTCATTGCTTATGACAGAAGTCTTTCTGTGCTATGGACGTTCCTAGTTGGTGTCAAGTTAGACTGATTTGGAGGTTATTCGGGGCCGGTTTGCGCGATACCTCACTGGGTGTTTCGGGGGTCAAGACTGTTTAGACTTGCTCGGGACAGTGAGAACATAGACATTCGAGGACCGAATTAGACAGGCAATGATAGTTGGTCAACTCTCCACACAGTGCTACTCACGTGTTGCTTATGGTCAAATGGTGCGTCGTGATGCTCATGCCAGAGATGTACTGCGGTCGACTCTGGGACGCCGTTCCGTATTTAGGGATTAGGCGTGTCTATACTTACTGGAGCACTTTCGATACCTAGGTACGCAAAATATATACTTACTCCAGCTCAGCGAAGTCCAATCTGTGTGGCACTCAGCTCTCACAACAAGGCCGGGCGGCTGGGGTTTCTTTCCCCTTCATCCGAATTTCAACTTAATAGCTGGGCAGCCAGCCACTCGCCCTCCATTTATAACCATTGCGCGCCCAGTCAGATATACCAGTGGCCTAATGGTCCAGTGGCATATCGCGGTCAACACACACTTTCGAACCAGATGCGGTGATATGCTGCGGCGACTGCGGGTTCGATTCCCGGGCACTGGTACCATTTCCTGTCTAGGCTTCCGCCCGTGAGGGCAATTCTTAAAGCCTAGACCCGGTAGCATGTTCTACTGGAGGGATTCAGACATACTGTTTTTTTGCTTCCCTGGGGTTCTCTTCTATCCTTTTGCCTTATGTTCAAATCTGTGTACATGCGTAGTCTTCAACATTTCAGGACGCAGTATGCTGAAACCACGATGGGACCTTGGACATAGGACTGCAAGGATATGGAAGGCTGTCTAGATTAAAATTTGCAAGTAGTTGGTAGCTGCTACAGAGTTAGATGTTTCCTGTCTCGAGGTTTCATGATGCACCATGGAGATACCAGTTGACCCTTGCTGGGTTGACAGGGCTTCTTTCTCTTGCAACTGCTAGGGTACTTAGGTATACAACCACCTTACTTTACCTTTGGACTTCTGAATTTCCAGGTGCTCTTCTAATGCATTCCTATATTCCCCCGCCATGTGTCCACGGATGATTAAGACGTTCAATGGTCCATATTTCTCCCATCTTCTCCATATAGTTAGTTAGAGAAGGATCATTGATCTAGTTTACCTACGATAGCTTCCATTCCAAATTGGACAAATGTAGTAGTAGGTCAGGCTTCAGCCCTGTGAGTAGCCATGTGATAAGCTTAAATTATACCCTGCCGCCGATCACTTTAGCGCCTCGCTTGGTCTAACAAAGTGTACGCAGTAAGACGAGACGGAGATATCAGTTGACCTGAACATACTTTAGTGCTCTTAGGTGCATTGATTATTTTATTCAATTTCAATCCATATACTTCTATGTGTGACACCAAGTCAGTTACGGCTTCAATGTTTGGAATGCGGACACTTGGGAAATCGAGGCTTTCTCACATCACATCTTTACAGTTGGTCATAGTGTTCATCATGCTATCGTCGCTAATAGCACTACGGATTCAATAGCAACTAGAAATTGAGAGATATCGATGCTCTCTGGGCACCAAGGTGTACCGGCGTTGTTATAGAAGTACCCTAACGAGTGAACTGTCCTAGTTGCCAAACAAGGTTTAAGTTAAGGATGGCGGCCGACCGTCTGAGTTCAAAAACGCAATGAAATCAATATAAAGGGTAACCGTGCAAGAAATTTGTTCGAAAGCGTCTACGAAAACCAAGAACTGGGTGATCTCTGATTTCTTACCACTTTGTCATACAGCACCCTCAAGTCCACCTCTCCCACTTACCAGTCTCTCACGACGGAATCCTTACAAACACCATGGGGCTCCCTCACCAGCGGATGTCCTGGCTCGTTCCCACGTGCATGATATGGGGCGTAGGCTTCCTCATCGCATGCTTTAACCTGCGTGACCACTTGCAAGGCGAGCGCAACGGGCAGAGGGTCTACAGGTGGCCGCCGCGCCTGTTCCGGGAGGTGATCTGCCTGAGGCCGCTCTGGCCGGTCGTCTTCCTCTTACCGGCGGTGCTGTGGCCCGTCTGGATGCTTGTCTTCATCATCAGGGAGAACATGTCTAAGGATATGGATGTGGATATAGAACTGGAACTAGAAACACCAAGACCCTCCCGAGAATTGCCAAGCGGTGCGTGGGAATTGGGGGGCCGAGGTCGGAAGGGGTTCGAAAGCCAACGTCCGCCGATAGGGACGAATACAGAGTTTGATATATCGGCGCCGCCTCCGGCATACTGGCCATAGGTTGACGGGACGAAGGATGGCAATGGCACCATGCAGTTTCCAGGATGTCATCAAGTCCAGAGGTCTGACTGAAGGTTTGCTCTGTCACCAAACCCATTCAACGGAGCAGAACGAGCGTGACCATCTCTTGCCACAGTTTGGATCTTCTTATTCATATCTTTCAGGTATTGGATCCGAGATATTAAGCGGGTATGAATCCACACCAAGTCCTAGTCGATTTCTATGCCTCCAGCTCTCACCTTGTACGAGTACAACATACCAGGGTCGCAGCCTCATTCTGACAATATTCAGGGTTCCGGGCTCTTCTCAAAGAACGCCTTCGCTTCAAGCACTATTCATTTGCGATCATCCAATTGATTACAAAGTTGACAGGTTGGGCAGAGTCAACTGGGGTGAGGGAAGCCTGAAGGTCATACATGTGATCAGAAGCGTTGAGGGCCTCGGCAGCATAATCGAATTTTATACTTAATTGGTTCGAATAGCAAGAACAAAAGATGGCGGGACATATGCTAACGCGAAGGGATGGAGGAAATGCCACTGATAATTGTAGAAGTGTCATCTATCTAGTTTCAAACGAGGCCCATTACAGGAACTCTTCATCTGCTTTCTATCCCTATCCGCCTTCCTAGAGAAATCTGCGTCCCTTCCCAGCTATGCTTGTACCCAGAGGCTAGATTTTACACGACGTGGACTCCACTATGATCTGTCCGTGCAGAAATGCCAACCGTGTCCTTATACCGTAATGTATATGTTGTTCGATTTGCTTCTAATGCGATATCGTCTTCTCCAATTCCCTAATCACGGCGGGTAATCATTTATTTCATCACGGACCTTAGCCAGGAGTCCTTTGTTAACGCTCAGTTGAAGGTAGAAGGCCCAGTACTCAACTTCAATGCTAGACGTTAGGTGTTGGGGATGGAGATCGACGTGGTGCAAAGACACAGAGACAAGCAGACTTACACTTTAATCCAAACAACATACGAAACGTTAAACTCCCTAGTATCGACAATATTTGGAAAATGTCTGTTTGTTCAAGGGAGCGTCCAGCCATTCACCATGTATGATGGGTAGACGCGGCTTTCCCTGTTGAAAGCAACCGTCCATTTTCCTCTGAACCAGGAAGCATGTGCTCAACCCAGAACAGAAACTAGGATGAAACAGAATGTAACGAAGAGGGGACTACGACAGCTATTTATGTGGGGGAAAGACATACAACACCCTCATCTCATGTGTCCAGAGCCACCTCGAGGAACCTGACCTTGAGCTCGTCCCCAGCACACAAGCGGCCTGACGTGCTCAATAACTCCAAAGCAGCGCAGGCCTCGTCTCTCCACTCGGCCCTCCGGACGGCGACGAAGAGAATCTCGCGGACGGCGGACCATGTGCTCGGCCGTGCCACCCTCGAGCCTCGAGGAGAAAGCTCTGGGTTGTCAGCGCGAAGCACGCTGCTGGCAAGACATTTCCTTCTGCGTCGTCCAAAGGGGCGCCTGGGGAGGCCAGCCCGCGCCCTGCCGTATCGGAAGGACTGACATGGCAGATCAGCCCGGAGTATCCGGGCGACTGGAGGCCGAGTTCCATAAAGCTCCTCGGGCTCTACTAGAGTGGATACCATACAGATCGGAACGGACCTGCCATCCGGAAACACTCGCCCGGGTGTTGTTGGGGCCGACCCGGCCGGCCGCGGCTGGAGACTCGACACGGCTGCGGGATTGAAGCTCCCAGACACTCCGGGCTCGGAGCAATGAGCTTGTGAGGTTCCCACATGTTTCTACTACTATGTTCCGAGGCACATGCAGTTTGCGCGCATCTTCCCACCTCACCTCAAGGCAGGGTAGCATACTCGCCAGATTCGCCTACCGGGGCGGCGCCAGCCGATACTGGCGTCTGTCCGTCCAGTGTGAGAGCAGGAGGGAGAGAGCAATGGGAAATGATGGGAGAGGCAGAAGAGAGGCAAGGTATCCCCGCCCGGCCATTGTCAGGACCCGGCGACAGAGTCGGAAGACAAGTTGGTTGCCAGCATAAGCATAAAGATGAAACAACAATATCAAGGCGGCCCGGTCTAATAAAAGCAGGTTTGTTGACAACCCATCATTCGAAGCCGAATAGACAATACGTGAGTGGCGGCGCCGGGACCCCGGGGTCTGCTTGCCTGTCACCACAGACCATTCACATCATCGCGTCTACTGGAGTTGCCAATGCCTATGAATTGTTGTACAGTAGAACACACATGTTGTGTCTGCTGCTTCAAGCCACTCACCTCCTGTGGCGAGGCCAGCAGCGTAGGCTGGTAACCCGACTTTGGGCCAGCTTACCCTACTTGAGTGAGTTTTTAACTCGAAACAATCGCGCGTGACTAGCAGAAGACGTCTTTACGCATTGCAGGGAATGGGCTCTAGGACTAAGGTATCGCAATACAACAGGGTGGTAGATGCGGTTTACATGACGCTCTGGGTATATTCTGCCGATTGAGGTGCCGCTCGTTCAATGTTCGTCTTCTCAAATATGCCAATAGACTATCGATGTCGGGCCAGGTTTCCACAGCGATTGATCACACTGTATCGACTTCAGACACGAGATAGCGTAAGATTACAGCCTTTGTTGCAACATGCTTCCCCAAGACCATCGTTGACAACCAGCAGACTGACCGATATTGGTGGGGATATCTGACGACCTTTTGCCACACAGACCAAAAGATTATAGGCCCCGGAGTCTCACATTAAGAGCTGCGGTAGTGATCTCGGCATTGTTGAATGATTCGCCGTGTTCTCAGGAATACGAAGGAGAATCTTGGAAGAAACTCGGCATCATTATGCATCGCCATCAGTCTGTCCCAACGCAAATTTGGCCCGCGAAGCCAAGATCTCCCCCCCTCTTCTCCCAAAGGAAACACACCGCATCTCACAAACCACCTCTCACATCTGATTTGAGGCACCAACAATTCCTGTGGTCCGGAGGCAACGCTCAACTTGAGACTGCATGACCGACCACTGGCCGGACTCTTAGACTCACTCACTATTGGTGTCTTGGAGTGACAGGCCGGAATGACACAGCACAGAGAGGTTGAACATGCACACGACACAAGCCTCACAAGCCTCAAGGAGACGCATAAGAGCAGTACGAACATATTGCCCCAGATCGACGGTCACTGGATGAACGCCACTGCCGGAGCCAGACGGACACTAGGAGCAATACCGCAGCCACGTACGTCTTCGTACAGGTCGGTACTATTGTATGCATAACAGAGAGATATGTTTGATCCCGAGATTGACAGATCGGGAGGCTGCTTCCCGAAGAGGCGTTATGATAGTGTGCAGCAAGCCGGCACTCTACCGGTAGTGGTTTTGTGTTGAGGCTGGTGCTATGCAATGTACCGCACTATGTACAATGTCGATGCTCGTTTCCAGTTTGGAGGAGGGGAAGGGATACGCAGGATGCGCCCCAGAGCTCAAGGACTGGCGGATGTTGATGCCACGACGATGATTACCGGCGAGGCACTTGTGCTGTGACCGTAAGTGGAGGGTTCACGGCCAGGCCCTGGCTTGCTTTGTTGCTGTCCGTGTCAATTGTTCCTCTGCAGATCGCGAATTGACTGCGCGCCAGCGGAGGAATTACACGAGGCATGTGGGCGCCCAGATAAGGTTCCGGGGAAGGCCGTTATCCTCGTGTCGTTCATAGCTTGATAATATAAGCAAGATCAACCGAGGCCCTCAGAATAACCTTATGTTGTGCCACTTTTTTGCATCAACGTCCACTCGATCGCCAGAAGGTTAGAGACAGGAGTACCTGACAAGCATATTGAACCCAAGGATTACAACAGATGTCCATCCTGTCAATGAGACCCAACTGTCTGAGCCAAAAAGAAAATTTTAACTGATCCCCTTCCGATTTTTTTTTCGAATTTTTTGGGGTGTGTGTGTGTGTGTCTTCCACCAAAAAGATGGTCAAAACCGACGATCTCGCTGCTTGGCTACCAGGACTGCCTGGCCCGTCACGCCACAGAACCTTGGTAGCGCTGCCATGGGCCATTCGGCCGACAGGGGAAGTCGCTGAGGCCGTCTGGGCTGTCTGGCCACCGGATTTTGGGATTTGGGGGGGGGGGGGGATGGTGAAGACGAATGCCAAGCCGTGTGTTGCGGCGTACTGAAGGCGCACGAGTAATCTCGCTTGAGTTTCATCTGCAGGCCGCTCCCTGCGAGGATCCGACCAGGCGCTGCGAGGCCAAACCCAATCGTATCGTACAGATTAGATCTCGCGACTCATCAGGCCTGGATGATAGGTACACCATGTTCAAAGTAGAGTGCGGACTGCGGGTCTATCTGGGTTGACCTTGCGGTGGCTTGGTTCGGCCCAGCTGCCCAGCTATTAAGGCCTGGCACACAGGAAACCCGTTCGGTGTGGCTCTCCATCTCATACTAATCAACAGCGACAAACATCAAACAGCGTCGACCGGCCGACCCGGACTAAATTTGACCGAAGCGGGGAGTGGGTCGATGGGTAGTGGAACATTTGGAACGTGGCGTCGTGACGGCGGCAATTGGTTTTGTACATACTCAAGTGTGTATGTGCCCAGGCATTCTATGTAGGTACTATGTATACTGGTCACGTGGGAGTCTCGTTCCTGGATTCATCCGGCCCGGCACGGAAAAGGACGGCGTCGCAGGATGGCGCTTGTCACAACTACAGTACTAGTAGCAGTACCTAGTGGTGGTCTGGTAGTGTACATATGTATTACACTACTATGTACAGCACCTTGGTAGCTCGGCAGGTCTGATGGGATCAGAGGTCAACGGAATCATGAGATGCAGCTTGCCATATTGACATGGGCACACAGCAGGGGGGGGGGGCTGCTGCATCCGGGATTTGTGGATTTGTTGACGTCGCCTGCCGTCGTAAGCACAAGAACCTAGAACGTGGCAGCCTGGGCGAGGCCAAGCGAAGGAATCTTGGAAGCCCTCTGCCGCCCCAAATTATTTTACTGTAAAGCGTACATGGGTCAATTACTAAGTACATACACAGCGGTCTGTCGACTGTCAGTGGCTCAGAGCTGTGAGAGAGGCAATATGTGTACAGTATGCATCGTACGCAGGTACACAGTATGCGAGGGCGGAGACTGGGGACCAGGACTGACGACAGGAACAGGCTACGATCGACGCTTCAGCCTTCCATCCTGCAGGTTCCGAAGTGACCAACCTGGAACCTTCGAAAAACCAACTAGTGTAGGTACACTACGTAGGTGTGGTATCAATCAATCTAATCAAGGAGCGCCAGTCCGATGTGGCGCGTGGCATTGGTTGGCTGCGGATGTTTTGTGCCTGGTTGTTCCAGCTGCACCCTGCATCGCACTACGGCAGCCCATGACACAGTGGCACACACTACTGTGACCAGCCAGCCAGGCCAGCTTGCATTTGTGACGGCACAGTTCGGATGGTGGATGGGATGGCATGGGATGGGATGAACCAGGAAACATCCCAGTGTCGTCGAGGAGTTTTATTTTTTTTATTTTTATCAAGGTTTTTTCTTTCTTTTCGTCCTTCTCCCCCTTCCCTTTTTTGAATTCCCTTCTTCATCTTCACATCTGACCAATGATTTTCTTGCGATGAGTGATTTTCAAGGTTTTTGTCAACACCTTGGCGTTTCCTGATGAAGCAACAATACACCGCAGACTGGGCACATTAAGCCGGCCCCATGATTACGACCAGACGCCACACTGATTCATCACCAGAACCCGCAATTGCCCCAGGGGAAACGAGCGTAGCGGGGTCGTTTGGCAGTGTCAGTGAGCTTAAATCCCAATGCGGTGATACGTCTGCTGCTCAGCTGCTCAGCTGCTGTGCTGTGCTGTGCCGTATAACCCCGTGCAGACCGTGTCGCGCCCATGTTGCAAGCGAAAGACTCGTTCCCGGGTCTTGATCCCATTGATTGGCTCAGGGTGGAGACGACAAGGCCGGGCATCCCAAAGGGGACCCAGAGCGGTGGGGTTGAGAGGCCAGGATGCCGGGTTCGACGGCGGCAGGGCGGTAGGGGTCAGAAGGGTACCTGACTAATGGCCTTCGCGTGTTAGAGGAACAAGCCCAGATTGGCTGTAGATCTTAGCTGCCCAGCTCCTCGTGCACTGTAGCTTCTAGCGGCCACCCTTGTGTCTGGATGTCTGACCGTCCCGTTTGTTCTCGAAGCTCGGACCTTTATTAGCACCAAACGGCGAGCCCCTTGTCCCCATTGTCCGCCTGGTCCCTGTCTATCAGGCCCACTTCTGTTTCCTCTAGCCCCTGCTGCCCCTGCTGCTGCCCCTGCTACCCCTGCTCCTCCTGCTGCCCCGGCTTCCCCTGTGGGTAGGTTGGCCATGGCGGAAAACCTTCATCGGCATCGCATCTCCCCTTTGGCGCCCAAACAGGAAAGTCAGGGCAGCCAGGCGCATCGCCCACCGATCCAACATCCGCTTCTGACCTGTCCAGGCTGGGCCACCAGGTGCCCCCCGTCCTGCTTTTAAATGAGAGTCCCCTCTTTGCCCACGCACCCATCCACTCGTATCTTCCCTTCTTGAACTTCGAGCCCACTCTTTCACACGACCGCAACCTGGTCTGGTCCGTCCTTTACCTTGTGTATACCCCGTTCTTTTTCTTCGTCAACTTTCTTGACCTGGTCCCACTTTGCGCCAGTCGCTCCCACCTTCTTTCCGCTGCTCTACAAACAAAAAGGTCGCCAGCCTCGACCCTCGATCGACGTGCCATCATCGTCCTCGACGTCTCCAGCCAGCGCAAACATTCCTTTTGCGTCTTTGACAGATAGCATAACCGTCCTTCGCATCACCCACACAAACACATTCATTATCATATCCCGCGTGTTATCTAAGAATACCCACACCCTCGCCTTCCTTTGACACCGAACAAAGCGTTAACGAGCGACTCATCCTGCCAAAGCAACTGACTGATCCTCGTCCGTCGTCTTAAAGAAAACGTCTTACCGACCACGACGTTCTCTTCATCGTCTGGCCCGATCTGAAAACATCGCCTTCTCTGCGACAACAACCATTTGGTAATCTAACCAACACAACCTACAAAATGTTCACCAAGGCTTGTCTGGCTGTCTTGGCCACCGTTGCTCTCACCAGCAATGGCGCGTCCGCCTTGAGCCACCCCCACGCCCAGCGTCACCACCATGAGGACAAGAGAGCCATCGTCTACGAGTCTACCGAGACTGTCTACGACACTACTTGGGTCACCGTTACCGTCGGACCCAACGACGAGCTGCCCACCGCTGCCCCCGTCGCTGAGGTGGCTTCCACCACCAGCTCTTCGGTCGTCGAAACTCCTGCTTCCTCCGTCTACAGCGCCCCGACCACCACCACCCTGGTCTCGTTGACTTCCGTCGCTGCTACCACACCAACTGCGCTGCCCACGACTTTGGTCACCAGCGCCACGCCCGTCGCCTCGTCGTACTCCTCGTCTTCCGTTGTGGCCTCTTCCGTGGCTTCCTTCGTGGCTCCCCAGGCCGATGTTGTCGCATCCAGCTCTGCGCCTGCTGCCGTCGCCACCAGCGCGGCTACTGACTCTTCCAACAAGCGAGGTGCAGCTTACAACACCGCCAGCCTGGTCTCTCCCCTGATCGGGGACGGCAGCCACATCAGCTGGGCCTACAACTGGGGCCAGGCCGACGATGGCCTGAGCAGCATTGACAGCTCCCTTGAGTTCGTCCCCATGCTGTGGGGCACCAGGGAAGACTTCGTCAGCGTTTGGGACACCAACGCTCAGACTGCCATCAGCAACGGTGCCAAGAACTTCCTCTCCTTCAACGAGCCCGACAACGCCGGCCAGGCCAACATGGACGCGGGCACGGCGGCTGCTGCCCACATCCAGTACATGAACCCCTACGCCGGCTCGGTCAACATTGGCTCTCCCGCCATCACCAACTCCGGTACCGACGGCGAGGGTGTCAGCTGGCTGAAGCAGTGGATCAGCGCTTGCGGTGGCTCTTGCGAGTTCACCTTCTGCGCCGCTCATTGGTACAGCCCTGCTGACAGCAGTGACTTCCTCAACTACGTCACGGAGGTTCACGAGGCCTGCGAGAACAAGCCTGTCTGGATCACCGAGTTTGCTCCCACTGGAGCCGACGACGCCACCATCTCCTCCTTCCTGGAGGAGGTCCAGGACGCTCTCGACAACGACCCGACCTACAGCTTCGTCGAGCGTTACGCCTACTTCTACGTCGCCGATGGCTACCTGGTCAGTGGCAGCTCTGCAAGCACCTACGGCAACACCTTTGCCTACGGCGCTTGATCAGCTGATCACTCAACCAATATCTCATCGGCGTTTCGTTGAATTTGCAGGAGGATTTCAGTGGCGTTCATGTGGTCCTTGAACCCAATCCGCATGAGCAATCATGGTGGATATTCGGGGACCTAGGTCAGGGTGGAAAGGATGGGAGG
This sequence comes from Cytospora chrysosperma, assembly GCA_016808195.1. Taxonomy (NCBI): domain Eukaryota; kingdom Fungi; phylum Ascomycota; class Sordariomycetes; order Diaporthales; family Cytosporaceae; genus Cytospora; species Cytospora chrysosperma. The sequence goes on along the minus strand of MU179926.1, from coordinate 2,732,089 downwards.
GAAAAATACGAGTTTGATTCATTTCTTGTACATAATTGATTGCGAGGTTCGACATGGTCTTGATCTGAATCGAAGGGGGAATTTTGGACGTGATTGCGCACATCAGCCAGATCCGAGAGTTTGGGTTGGCCACGTCTAATCTGCATACTACCACGTACAACATAGAGCATATGGGCATCGGGGGAACGGGGTCGATGGATCTGATTCGAGATTAGATCTGCGATGAGTTGACGGTGGAAATGAAATGACGTTGATACAAAACCAAAATTCTACTATGGTGCTTTCACTCTGGTTCATCGTGCGTCATTCTAATTAGAAATCTACATGTCTACTTATCCGCACATTCGAGCTAGCTGGTGTCGACGTCGATCCCCTCTTGGGCATTTATACGATATCCATCTCCTTTCCCGGCAGGACTCCATCCGTATCAGGAACCAAGCTTCCCTCCTCTCCACCCCCCCTCCCGCCCCGATGACGGGCCATGAACGCCTCTTCTTTTTTTCCTCTTCGTTGGCCAAGCCAACCGGCAAAGCGATGGATACCACCTGGGTACCTACATATGTAGGTGAATCTCAAGAGTATCCACCCCCCGGTGCTTGCTTGCGGCGCTCGAGCCACGCAGATCTACTACCGCGAAGAGGATGGGGCCTGCTGCACCTGTGGCTTGGTACACCTTACCTAGTGTATGTCCAAGACGGCGGATACGAAGCGGCATCGCCGCGTGGTGTGGAGTTGGGGACGAGAGAGGGCCGCCGGCCAGTGTCGTCTGGGTGGCAGCGTCATTAGTGACAAAGTAGTGATCGGCAAATTTTTGGGGGGGGGGGGCGGGCAAAAAAGGTGTCTTCGTGGAGACGAGATAAAAAGCCATGTACACATGTATGGAATGGAATGGAATGGAGAAAGCCGTTGGGGCCGCGCGACCTTCGCAAGATATTGCCTGTTTTGGGTCATCCCATGGTCTTGTATGGAGCGGTACCGAACATGAGGCCCCAGGTGTTGGGCATTTCCGGACTGTTGGTGGTGGTGGTGGTGGTTGTTGTCTTGATCATACGGATCCGTATAGCAGGCAGCATGTGGTCGCCTTCTGGTGGTTGTTTACTCGTATAGCAGAGGTGTACCGGTTGGTAAATCTCTTGTGACAAGCCTCAGGGAAGGTTGGCCACGACTTCTCCAAAGCCAGCTGATTATGATGCGCCTTTTCTCTCGTGGTAGAAGTATCTTCTGTAGGAGTATTACTGGACCTGTTTCATCATTTGTACAAAGATGGCCACCAAATTGGCATAAAATGTTGACCCGTTCCACTGAGTATAACTGCACAGGTCGGGGCTTATTGTATCACACAGCTGGACTCTGACCAAGTAATTTCCACCACCGATTGAGGAAGAACCTCATGGATGAGGAAGCAGACTACCTGCAATATAGCACTGAAGGTCACTGGATACTTTCCACGGGGACATACATCTCCAACGAGAAGAATGCAAAGGCCGTTGAGTGAGTCTGAGACTTCCTACATGTAGCACGAGAACATTACATGTATCAGGAAAAGGGAAGGGTTCATAGTCATCGACTGATTCATACTGGACATATATAATACAATTAGGAACGCCCACGACAGTCACAAGAAAACGAAGGAGATCTTCAGGTACACTGATGGTGGTGGAGAAGTGTGGGTTTTGTACACAGCCACTTGATAAACCAGACTCTCTCTACCACAGTTGGGGGTGGTTACCCTTTTAGTTTGCTAGTGCAGCGGTCTCGCTACAGTTAATAGGAACGGATGGTGTAGATCATCGACCATAGTGACCCGTAGCATCTGGCACAATAGCCCTCGACCAGGTTCATAATCCCTCGAGAATCCCTCAACGCCAATAGTCCGACGATTGCGCACTGCCCTGCGACAGGACAACCACCAGCTTCCCCCTCCAGTGCTCATGTTCCCCAGCCTCGACGCCCTCACGACCCCCTCGCCCCGCCTCCACCTCAGCATACCTCCTCCTCGCCTCCTGGCGAAACGCTTTGAGCGCCCCAAGGACGTCCCGCAGGCCCCTCAGCGCCGCCCTGGTCGGCGGCCTGATGGTGACCCCCTCGGCCGTCGGCGGCGGCAACAGCATCGCATCCCACGCCCGGTGGAAGATGAAGGACCCGGCCGGGACGCCCGCCGCGGCGTGGCACGGCGTGGCGGCTATGACGCCGTCGGCGTCGGTGTTGGCCGGGTCGCAGAGGTTGCGCATGTACTCGTTGATGGCGGGCGGGTTGGCGGGGCTGATGATGCCGGGGCCGATCCAGACGGGGACGGTGAGTCCTTCGTCGGAGTCGTTGGTGGGCCTGATGGTGACCTCGATGTGCTCATCGTTGCCTGCCTGGTTAAAGGGGGCGCAGTCGAGCCTTTTGGACATTGGTGTGTCTATATTCTTGTTTGCTTCGCTGACCCCTGGCGGCTTCGTCGCCGGGGAGGCTATGGGAGGCTGTCTCTCGGTCTTGCTTTTCACTGATGACGACGACGACGGATCCCAGGCACTCTCGCTGAAGAACGAGAACGCTTCTTCCCCCTGACTCAAGAGTGCACCGGGATCCAATTCATCAGCCTCGTCCTCAAGTCTGGCAATCTCATCGTCAGCATCAGGCTCGAACTCCAGGCGGATGTGCCGGAGACCCTGTAGGACAGGTGGGCCACGAGGAGGCGTCGATGCTTTGACCCTCTCGATCATCTGCTCCTGCCGAGCCGCAAGTTTCAAAAAGTTGATCAGCCGCTCGGTGACGGCGCCGGTAGAGTAGCGCGGTATCATACAGAGCGTAAGTGAGTAGAGGCGCGGGTTCATATCCGGCACGTACGTCTGCGGGTATGCAAGGTCCATCCTCTCCTGCAGGCATGACTCTGCCAGCCACAGCTTGGTCAGGACGTCCGTGCTGCGGCAGGCGACGGTTGGGGTGTTGGTGACGAGCGAGTGGTGTACCTTCAGTACGCGCAGGTTCGACGAGATGACGGGGCGGAACAGGTATGCAGCACCTGGGAGGCCGAATGCAAAGGTCGATCTCGACAGCCATGGTGCCTTGGTTACCAATGCGGCTGAGCGCTGAGGGGACAAACATATCGTACTGTCGCACTCGAAATGTTCGATATAGCCGGGAGAGCATCGTAGAAGACGCTTCATGGCGGCCGCGCTGACAGCGAGGCTGTTGAGATGTAGATGGGTGGTGCCGGCGTGGGAAGACGGCCAGTGAACTGAATCACGGAGATATGGCGCATCTGGTATTCCCTCTCCGGGGTCACCGGCCAGCACTCGTAGTGCATCCGAGACAGAGTCTCCTCGAGCACGACCTCGTCCATTAGATCGGGTGCGCTGGTGGAGTGGTCCCTCATTGTCGGCACTGTGGATAATTTCGGGGCGGTAGATGGGAGTATCGGCAAGATATCGTTCGGGACAGGAGAATGTCGCACTGCACGCAGATTCCTCGATAAAGTAGAAGCGGCCATTGGAATAGCCGCTGTTGCCACGAATAGTCCTGATCTTCCCCTCGACCTCGAAATGACCAGCTGTCTGCAGCTTCATGCCCGAATAGGTAGGAAGGCTGAAATCTATCACATCGTCGAGGAACTTGTCACCCATGTTATTACGTGACACGTCAAGGCTCCATAGTCGGGTGCCAAATTCACGTATGATGGCCCTCGCCGTGGCACAGTCCAGTCCCTTGCCCCTGATTTTCAGGATACGCAGCCGCGGCAGATTCGCCACCCTCAGAGAGTTCTGGTCGACCAGGCTCTGTAGAGATCCGGGGGTGTTGGACAAGTCGAGGTAGACCAGTCCCGTCAGCCATCGGTCGACAGCAAACCTTGCTGGCAGCGGCAGTCCACAGCCGGCTAGGCTGAGCAGATGAAGCTTTGAAAGAGAGGAGTGCGGATGTCGCGACAGGACCGGATTCTTGGAGAGCATGGAAGGGTCTATCCCGGAATGTTCGTCTAGAAGGAGGCAGCGCACGTTGGGGAACCGAGCTGGGATCTCGCGGACTTTGTTGCTGTCCAAACTGCTGGGCGCAAGGCCACAGGACATACTAGCACCACGGAAATCCATGACGGCCACCATGGATGAGGTGGATTTTCTGACTCCTTTCCCCGTATGATCGACGAAGGATGAGTAACATTGGTGCTCTGGATAGGGCGCGTCAGCCGGTGTAAGATACACATACAGAGAGAGAGAGAGAGAGAGAGAGAGAGAGATGCCCGAGGCGGATGTCTGTTTGGGCCGAGACTCACCAGTGGATGTTTTGCATCGCAACTCGCGCAATATGGGAAGAGGATCCTTCCACAGTCGGATCGCAAAAACGGCATAGAACCTCTGCGACACACGGCAGAGGTTGGCGTAGTCGCGAACGTCGATGAATGGGGCGACGACCTCGAGCCAGTCCTTCATGCGGATCGCCTCATTGTATGAGGGAGGGGGCTCATCCATGGTGCCGTGAGACCTCCAGTAAGTGTAAGACGGCTAGGAATAAGAAGACCATTCCCCTGAAGCATTATGACATTGATCAAAGCCAACTGACGAAGATGGTAGATAGGATGAAGTAAGCAGATTGTGGTCCTAGATGGTAAGTCTTGTCAGGGTGGGTAGGGAAAATGGAAGACTAGATCATCTGGGCTGTAAAGGTTCACAAGCTGCTGGCATTATGGGCACTGACCCAACTGATCATCAAGCTGCCGGGCAAGAAGCAGTGGGATGAGGGCCTTAGGTTGATCATCAGATCTGGAATTGAGAATGCGGCAGGATGACCACTTGGTGTAAGAGAGGTGCGATAGCACTGATTGGCTGTGCCTCCTTCCTAGCGGCCGGGTCATACATACGCAATGAATGAGTTTTGGCTGGGAGACAAAACTGACGGGAACAAAGCAGATAAAGGCAATAGAAGAGAAGTCAAAATGAAAAACGTTACGAATACTGTCGGTGTTTACTGGAGGTAGTAGCGATAATCCCTTGTAGACTACTATATTAACTAGGGAGGCTGTTGACACCCGCTAGCATAAGCAATATGCATGCCAAATCGGACAACAAAATCAGAACAAGTAGCATCTTATATACTCATGCTTCAAGCCACCAGTTTTTAGGGCCTAAACTCCTGTTCCTGAATAGCAGATATATACATCTAAAGCACAACGTCGGGTTAGGGTATCTTTCGAACGTCTTCTGCTTGTCATCCAAACGCGCGATTATGACCGAGTGGCAGTGATTGCTTGCTCCAAGATGTTCAAGCCCTCCGCGATCTCTGCCTCCGAGATGGTCAACGCTGGCACAAAACGGAGCGTGTTGGTACCGGCCGTGATTATGAGCAGTCCTCTCTCGCGGGCAGCCTTGAGGATCGGCGTAGGGTCCTCGGTCAGCTGAAGACCGAGAATCAGGCCCCGACCCCTGACCTCAGCGACCAGGTCGGGGAATTTGGCCTGCAGCTTCTTGAAGCCACTGGCGAAGATTGCGCTCTTGGCTACGACTTCTTTCTGCAGGGCCGGATCTGCCAGCCTGTTGACGATGTGGTGTGCCAGGCGACAGGCCAGAGGGTTACCGCCAAAGGTAGTTCCGTGGTCACCGACCTTGATCTTCTCGCCGACGTCCTTGCTCACAATGACGGCGCCTATGGGGAATCCGTTTCCAAGTGCCTTGGCTGTGGTCAAGATGTCGGGGTGAGCTTCCTTGGGTAGGTTGCCATGGGCCCAGAGGGTACCAGTCCGAGACAGGCCACACTGAATCTCGTCGTAGTGCAGTAGAGCACCGACCTCCCTGCATCGCTTGGCGAGTGCGACGAGGAACTCAGTGCTCGCCACCTGGACGCCGCCTTCGCCTTGAATGGGCTCTATTATGACACCGCATGTCTTCTCAGTCACGAGGTCGTTGATGGCCGAGATGTCGTTGAAGTTGCCGTACTTGAATCCCGGCACCATGGGTGAGAATGGCTGCTGGTATTTGGGGTTGGGGGTCGCTGACAGGCTGCCCATGGTCCGACCATGGAAGGAGTTGTGGAAGGAGACGAATTCATGCTTTGCGCCGGAGGGGTCGAGGACCTTGCCAACCTTGCGGGCGAACTTAATACCGGCCTCGTTGGCCTCGGATCCGGAGTTGCAGATAAAAACAGAGGCGGCATTGTGCATGCAGCCAGCCTCGAGCGTCTTCTCGACCAGGAGCTTCGAGAGAGCACCGGTCCAGGGGTTGTAGTAGAGATTGGACGCATGGACGAGGGTCTTGGCTTGGTCGGCAATAATGCTGGACAACTCGGAGTCGCAGTGTCCCAGGGCATTGACAGCAATTCCGGAGGTGAAGTCGAGGTAGCGCCGGTTCTCGACGTCCCACAGGTATGAGCCCTTTCCTTGAACGAATACTGGCGGTGGGCGCGAGTAGGTAGCGACCATGAACGGGGCATGGTCGTTCACCATGGCAGCACTGGGCGAGTCGGCCGTGGGGTCTGGGTTAGGCAAGTTCGCATTTCTCTGTAGGTTTTTGGTGGTCAGTCTGTTGCCAATTGGAATGTTGATAGGGAGTAGGGCTGCTCACAGCTATGGCATCCTGGGAATCCTGGGCCGGATTGCTTGTTGGAACAGCCGCAGCCTGTGAATAGGCACGAAGTCTGGCAGGGGCAGAGTATGAGACAGAGTATGAGGCAGGTGAGCGGCAGGGTCGCGCAGCAAAACCGGCCGCAGCCCTTTGCAAGCGAGTCCTGAATGCCATGTCGAACAGAATGCTGCAGAAACAATGGCGACTGAAAAAAATCAATAGAAGCCAAGAAGACTTGCACAGTCCGTCAATGGATTCAAGGTCTTGTTTATGATTCAAGTACCTGAGAACGACTGGAAATGAGAATGAGTGAGTCACTTGGAAGAGTAGTAATAACGAGCATGAAGCTACTCTCGAACTTGAAGGATGTTGAATGCGCTGCTGCGCAGCCATTACTGACACTCAATTCCTTATCGGCCTTGATCGGCCCCGATAGCGGTCCTGTGGATGAAATTTTGCTCCAGGGCTGCCCAGGTGGGCGGTAGCGATCCGCAGCCGCCCGAGATCGCAGGATTGCCTACCTGCCTTCCTGCCCACCTAGGTACCTAATAAGAGGTACCTAGGTGCCTAGATGCCTGTTATATCTCTTCAGTAGGGTATCTAGGTAGATTAGTAGCATCGTTGTCGCATCGTCAAATGGATGACAACCTGCTACTATGGTATCCCCTCTGCCCCTTTCTGTCTCTGTCTCTCTGTCTCACACTCTCTCCCCCTCTTCCCCCCCGCCCTCTCTCTTTCTTCGCATTCCTCATTTAGCACACGATGGCTTGGCGTGCGTCTCAATACCCGGAGAGACCGGCCACCTGGACAGGCTTCCTGTCGTCCGTCAGTTGCGAATTATCCCATGCGACATGCTCTGCTCACTGAAGGCAGTGTTCAGAAAGTCATGATTAAGAAGGCAGGCCGACCTGGACCTGCCACTCGAACCAAGAGCTTTCGCGATAAGGATGGCGGATGCTGAGGGTGATGGCAAGGGTGATGGCAAGGTTTTGTATGGCCAAGTCCGGCCCTCCTTTCACATGCTCAAGATATGTGCGCTGGCCCCCTTGTCCACTCAGGAACAACTCCATCCGACCGTGAGACAGGCCACGATCATTCTGAATGGATCCAAGTGGTTCCTCCCCCGGACCAGGTACCGCCATATATTCGACACGTTTACGCGGGCAATCACCCTGTCGTGTTGTCACATGCTTGCTTGCTTGCATTGATGATACCTAATAAACCCCACGTACGGACTGGACCTAGGTCAACACTGTGATAATAAGGAGTGACCGCCATTCCAGAAAGGCAGTACGGTGTTGACAGCAAGACTGGTCACCTACTTAACTGTAGGTAACTATCTACTCAGGTACTAGAGTACCTACCTACCTAAGTAAGTAGGTAGGCAATGGGACTCTACTGTGCAGTGTGCCGCTGTGTACTGCGTACAGATGTACAGTAGCTTTACCCCACGTCATCCCCAGATCCAGCCGCAGCGCAGTGCAACAACAATCACATGCCAAAATCCGCCTCGACGGATCCCCGGCCAGGTCAGACCTCCTCGGTGACCATCCTGACCATCTGACATCCACGACAAACTTACTTTCACATTGGATGCTCCCGGGAACTGTACGGCCAATAAGCACTGCTTGGTTCCAACGTCGTCGTTGTTCCCGCCAGTCTTGTCTCTTGTCCTCGGGTCTGCCATCTTCTTTGTATTTACAACGCATTGAACTGGCCATTTCGTCTTGCTATCATCATACTCTTCTTTTCTTGCTGCCCGCTCAGCCAGCATGTCTGGTGCATGTGACAGCGTCTCACAGTCTGCTTGAATAAATATCAGTGCATTTGATCCAGATATCTTCGTAGATATCTTCGTACAACCTTGGAAACCTCGCTGGTCACTCAACAATCATGATAGATCATGTGCTCGGACGGCCATCTGTGAAGTCGCGAAGACTACAGATCTTGGCCGTATTAGCCTTTTGGTCGGCATATTTAATGAGGTGTGTTTGATCCCTTCCCTTCCCCTTCCGACGGCACCAGGTCTGATTATTGAGGTTAGAGGGCACAAACATGGTCCCCCTCTCGTGCGCATGCTGTCCAAACTCTCATCCAAGAGGTTGACGCCATGGCAAATCGTTGTCATGACCATGACCGTGCTTTATGCTGGCCACAACTTCAGCACTCTAGTTGGCCTGGCCAGCCCGGATCCACTGACGAACATGTACGATGCAACATACTACCGAGCAACTTGGGTTCTGACCGCACTTGACGCCGGGTTCTGGACCGCCATGAAGATCAGATCGAAGCGGATGAGGGACATCTCGAGTCTCGTCTTCACCGTGTTCTATCTGTTCGCCGCAGAGAAGGCAGACGAGAAGGTGCGCAAGGTCAGAGGAAATCTGACGGTAGAACACCTCAGGATCAGCTGGAACAAGGGAACAAGTCCATACCTCAGCTTCTTTCAGAAGCTCGTCCGCCCTCGTCACACACGCTGGCCACCGCGTGCTGTTCGTATCCCGAGACCATCCACGAGCGATTACAAGGAGCCTGTATCTGCCTGGTTATACTATGATGGACCACTTTCGGAACTCGAACAGCACAACAAGGTCGTGCTGGACCTGCCAGGAGGTGGCTTCATTGCCATGGATCCACGCTGCAACGACGACAAGCTGCTTTCGTGGGCGGCCAAGACAGGACTTCCCATTCTCAGTCTCGACTACAAAAAAGCACCGGAGTACCCGTATCCCTATGCCCTCAACGAGTGCTACGATGTCTATTCGACCCTGATCAAGAGTCGTGGACGTTGCATTGGCATGTCTGGGCGGGAGGTACCTAAAATTGTGGTCACGGGTGACAGTGCTGGGGGGAATCTTGCCACTTCCATGACTTTGATGGTCATCGAAGGCGGCCTCTTCCCCTCAAGTCGCTTCCAAGGACAGGCTGTCCTGCCTCAACCCGAGGCATTGATCCTATTCTATCCAGGACTTGACATGAATATTGGAAACTGGATGTCGGACGAACAGATGGCTTTGATACAGGATCGGAAAATGCGGTCGACCAACAATACCATTGCTAGGCGGAAGAGCATGCAGTACAACGACCTCGTCGGAACGCCACACCACTCGGACCATGAGGATGAGCCTACTAAAGTTTCCACCAGCCCACCCAAGAATGATGATCGAGAAGGAAAGGGGCCGGCAATCCCTGAAGGTGCTCGCACGCCTCAGCCTGAATATGCGCACACGACCCCAACCAAATGGTCCAAGACCCAGCCACCAAACGAGCCTTTGTCACCCAAAGCGGGCAATGTATCTGGCAGTACATCCCACCACCCTGAGCCGCTTCGCACACGACTCGCCATGTCCTCCATGCTCTCCTACTTCAACGATCGGATACTGGCCCCAGAGATGATGCGTGCCATGATCATCTTGTACATCGGGCCGCACAACCGGCCCGACTTCAGCCAGGACTATCTGCTGTCACCCATACTGGCCCCCGACATGCTTCTCGCCCGCTTCCCCAAGACCTACTTCCTCACCGGCGAGCGTGACCCTCTAGTAGACGACACGGTCATCCTCGCCGGCCGCCTCCGTCGCGTCAAGGCAGCCATGTATGCCTCAGGCGGCCAGCGGACTGAGTACCGCGAATCAGACGCCATGGCAGAGGGCTTCAACGACAAGGATGCTGCCGAGGTTGTTCTCATTCCTGGGACGTCTCACGGTTTCCTACAATTCCCGACGATCTACCCGCCCGCCTGGAAACTCATCGAGCGCTCGGCAAGGTGGATCGAGGATGCATTCAGCAGCAGTGAGAGACGTGCACGGGAAAGGCGCCGGTCTATGATGCCCAAGGCTGCAGAGAACTCAGGGCGAGACCACACGAGGACAGAGTCGAGCGGAGACGAGGGCCTACTAGAGATCGGTATGACCAAGGCCAGAGGCAAGTCGTTGACAAACATCGCGAAGAACGGCAAGGATGCTGCAGGCGAGGGGCAGGATGTGAACGGCGACGAGGCGGATGGCGAGGGCCAAATCAAGAAAAGCAAGAGGAGGACTAACGGTCGTGGGAGAAAGAATGATGACAAGACACCGCTGAATAGGCTGGCTAGCGAGGACGACCTGCTGGGGCGGAGGATGCACGGTCTCGTGGGCGGCTTGACGGGAGTGGAAGCAGATTAAAGGGGCGAGCCTACGAGCAGCATCTCCCTCGTCTTCGTTCCCAAAACCATGTGGTCTTGGGCCTGGCCTCCAGGTGGGCCTTGATCTGTCTAATTTTATCGAGTTGACCGCTAGATGAACGCCAGAGCATAGTATCTACATCCCATCAAACAGCTACGAGAGCACAACAATACTGCCCCCATGATCCCATGCCATTTGGCTGATGAGTGGTTGCCGGTTGGTCAAACTTGTTCTATGCTGCAAGCTCCCGTTTGCTGGCGGCTGCCCGCAAATGTAGAATGAGAGAAAACACCCTGTGGTTTGGTGGTAAAAGCCGAGGTTTGAAAAAATTATGAATAAGAAGGAAGAAAAAGGAAATCGAAAGGAGCAGCATTTCAAGTGATCCTTGAAGCCAGGGTTAAGATAGTCTTGACCTTGAACATCAAATAGCGCCATATAGGACCACATGTGACACATAAGACATCCAGGAAAACACCTGAGTGCCTACCCAGGAAAAAACAAATCCTTCATGGGGAAGACGTAGGCGCAACGAGGAGGAAAAGAAAGAAAACCAGAGGAAAACACATGATGCCAAACTCCTCTGGTCCATCAACCTATTTTCTCCCGTATCCCACATCTCACGATCCCCAAGTCCTGGGTACTCTACCCATACGCACAGGTGTCCCGCCACCGTGATGCTCGCTTGGCTGCAGGCGGATCGCCGGGCCATTGAGCAGGGGGGGGGACATGGCCGAGACGCGCGGATTCGGCTGGGGAGGCGACGACGCATGAGTGATGGTGATGTGCTGCAAGATCCCGGGGTCGTGGAGTGAGGGTGGCCAAGGCCCGTTCCGGGGACGGGATAAATTTTTGTTTTTCTCTTTCAAAAGTATCCTGTTATTCGACGGGGGTCCAGGGTATGTATGATGGGATGGGATGCTCGATGGACTGAAGGACTGATTACAACGAACCTGGGCAGAAACAGGGGCTTGACGAGCGCTGGCATGGCCTGGGTGAGGAGTGTTTGACGGATTTGATCGGGGAGTCTGGACATATTCGACAGCCGCTGTGGAGCTCCCGAACAGCTCGTTGGCACAAGCAGATGATAGTTGGCGGAGGCTTCTTTCAACTGACCGCCGGATCATGATGCTTTTGGGCTCTATGCAATATGAGCTTGTCTTCAAAGGCTGCAACTTTGGGTCTCATCTTTTCAACAACCTTGAGACAGACCGCCCCCTGAGCTCCAGCTTCAGTTCATCCCATCCACGCATGCCATGCTGTTGACCCAGGCATATCAGCAGCCTTCATCTAACTACCTCGCAAGGCAATGGTATGAGCATGGCAGCTCCGCATGGCCTAGAACATCCTGACCCGGAAATCCATCCCATCTGAGGCCCAGCGTTCCTGGCCAGCTTTGCCCCCCTTGCAGAAGGTCGTGGGAGGCCAGTGTCGTCCTCGGCTGCCACACTGAGATCCTCTATCGATGGGTTTGGGGGGGGGGGAGGGGGTGGAAGCGGTATCAGAGGTTCATGTTTGTGGCTTACGAGGCAGGAAAGTATGCCAGGCTGCGTTCTAGATCAGCTGAGAGACACGATCCTCGCCAGATCCCGATGCTGGGAAAAGGCTCTACCGCGGAAACGGCAGACGAGAGATCATCAATGAGGAGTTCTCGCCCAGTTTCAGGTCAGGTCAAGCCCACGATTACCACGTCGTATCACGAAATTAACCTGACCAGGAAACTTCGTCAAGCTATCACGTCTGTTAGTCGTACCACGAGGGCACCTGGAAAGAAATACGATGAAGTTACTCGACTGAAATGGGCCTGCCGTCTATCGTTGCGTGTTTCTCCGGCCCCCTGACGAGATAGGAACACTGACCGGCTCACTGCTTGGCCGTTTCCCCCAGGAATACGCGTCAATGAGAAGAAATATGAGAGGAGACAAGAGGGCCCAATAAGCTCCCACTCGGTGCCCCCGATGCAGTCCCGCCATGATGGGCGAATGGCCAAGGAGGCCTGTCTCTTCCATCCAATCCTGAGGATGCGCACAACTGTTAGCAGGGCTACAGGGACCAAAACCTCCGGAAGCCTGATATGCCTGATGCTTGACTCACTCCAACACGGACGTCCCTGGCAGGTTGGCAGGTTGGCAGATATGCATCTGGGTTGCCTCAATGCTATGGATAACGGAATGGCACAGTCAGGGTGTCCCTGCGGCCCAGAAGGCAATCTGCCAGTTGGGAGGTGATGGTTTGCCTATCACGCTGATCTCGTGCCGCTGCCTCGCTTGATGTACTCCCAACATGCTGTGCCGCTCTCTCATGTCCCGTCGTAGTGGTGGAGGGTGATTGAGGATCGCACCAGATCTAGACAGAGGTGCATCGTGGCTTTCCCCCTATTTCCCATATACAATCTGACACAGTTACGTTGAACGAAAGGGTAACTCGGAAGCATGCCCACAGTTTGTGACTACTGTGGGCAATCCGATATCAAATCTGGCCCCATCTGCGCAAAGTAAATGATGTTTAGCCGGAAATCACGATGTCGACGGACCTACAAGACTTCGTAATTTAGAAACGCCCCAACACATCTAAGAAAAACCAAACTCAAATTAAACCTACTACCTCCCGGTGTATGTTCTGAGACACAGGCATTGTTTGATTCTTTATCAATCCAGGCCGAGGTGTGATCGGTGAGTGTCCTCGGCAATCTGGGTGGCGCTCTGGACGGTACACACATTCTTCCACAGTCTAGCCTTAGTTTAGTCACTGTACTCGCCTCGTTGATAGGCATTTCACACCATACAACCAGGCCAGTGACTGACATGTCGATCTCGCGGATCACAATCGTAACCTTCCGTGGCCGTATTGGACGCTGGCAGGAGGTGGTGTGGTGGGGAGGCGCAGGAAGAGGTTCTGGTTTGAGACGTCAGCCTAGACAAAATCCTTGCCTCTGCCCTGTGATCTTTTGTCCCAGAGGCGGCTGAAGAAGCCGGAAGCGGTAAAGCGCTGCTGACCCGCGACATAACGGGCGTCTCCGAGACGACCGACACGTCTGTCAATGTCCTTGTGTCAAGCCACCAACAGAGAGGGCTGTGGTATAGGAGGCAGACCCAGTTGAGTGTGACAGTAGAAGGGTGGCCGTTGAGTGCCTCCCGCTTGGAGGTCCGCCTTATACAGCACAAAGAAAGAAGGACATGACATGGCCCCCATACCTTATTGCAGTCATGTGAATAGCCGATTTCAGACGCTGCTTCCAACTCGTATATGCAAGTAGATGAACTGGCATGTGTCATTGGGACCTGTACTTGTTGGTTGGTTGGTTGGCACAGCAGACATTGATATACAACAGTGTGGTAGCACAAGCACAGGCACAGGCACCAGGGCTCGAGGAGCTGGGCCACCAGCTTGTGCTACAGTGTCCTTCGTGGTCCCGGAACAATCAACCGAAGACTGTCACAACATCCATATGCAGGTGATATATCTCATTCTTGTAAGACCAGCGCATCGGCGGTGTTCACCGAGAGTGCCACAACTCCCGTCTTGCGATACCGTGTAGGAGCAGCTGCCGTCTGCCAATACTCCGGAAAGGCTCGCAGCTTGAGTCCCTCCGATCTGATCATGACCAAGATCTATATCTCGCTTGGAAGATATACGTGGCTGCGATATGATCAGCGAGGGTCAGCTCAATGTGAGTTGTAATATACTCTGTGATTGTTCGGGCCATTTGTGGCTGTGAATCGGGCCGGTGGTTGGCCTTACCACCTACGGGCCGTAGCCACCACTGGAGAGGGTGGACCCAACAAAACACTTTGTCGAAAAGGGGAGCAGGAGCACGTGTGGCCGTTAGTAACCCACCAGGCGGAAATGAGGTTAAAAGAAAACACGGATGGTAAGGTGTGTATGGGGGTCGGCTCAAGCTGGCAGGCTGGCAGGCCAGAGGCCCCCAATATGTGTCGTTTACTTCCAATCCGGTCGCACCTGGACACAGATCGAGATGAAGACTATATCAAGGTGTCGAAATTATGATGATCGCGAGTGAGAATCGATTCGATAAAGTACTTACTTAGTAAAAGTGCACAACCTTCGCGCCCTTGGAAACGGCGATCTGCGCCCCCTGAGACAACCATGAGTGGGAAACCATTCAAGTCCGTCCCTCAACATGATGCCCAGGGATACCGGCCATTCCCGGGGGAGAAAGTAAGAGTGACGAAAGAGTTCGCTGATGGATCCAGATCTTCCCCCCTCCCCCAGGTCTTGCCCCCGGTTTCTTCTTTTTCTGGTCGAGTGGTTGAGCACCTGCAAGCAATGAGACAACACTCTATGATCGAGGGCCCGTCGAGAGTGTCCAATGCCGCACCATACTGACAGACTGCAGCAGCGTCATGCGCCTTGAGATTGGAGATCTCAACAGCGTCTGTGCTGTCACCCTCCTCATCTCATCCACATCATCATCATCCTCCTCCTCTACCCCCGCCACCTCCTCTCCCCCCGGTCCAGGCCGCCTGCCCGCATGACATTGTGGAAGAAGCAACGCCGCAGGCCGCCGGGAGAGAGGATTAGGATTCCCCAAAGTCGAAGAAGTAGTGCCACTCATAACTCAGTGCAGAATCTGGTGAAACTGCCCAGGCCCTGTAATGCTGCTGCACGTCGTCGATCCCCTCCCATCCTGCAAGGTACCACCCCTGAGGCAAGAACGCAACAGCAGCATATCGGATCGCAGCAATCCCAGACGGGTGTCTGCAGGCAGGAAAAGGTTGCAGTGCAGTAGTAGTAGTAGTAGTAGTAGTAGTAGTAGTAATAGTAGTGGCTTTTTTGTGCCTTCGTCATCATCCTCTGCAAATCTTGTCACCGTTTTGTCGCGGTCGCTGTGGTGTACGGTCTACATCTGCTTCGTCCGCCCTTTTGGCTGGCAGTCATAGCTCCATCATAATTGAGAAATCCAGAGGTATATGCGAAACCAAAAACTAGCCACCGGTCCATTCCATAAACGCGACGCGCACGCGCTTGAGAGACTTAATTTCCCTCCACGGGGAGAGGGGGAAATCCATTAAAAAGGCGCCTTAAGTCGTACCATCGTCAGTCCGTGCGGGAACAAGGAGATTTCAAGCAGTAGCAATTAGCGAACACACTTGGCTCCCGTTCCCTGACGGACGTGGTTGAGGGACTCCAGTGGAATGGAAAGAGGAGGGGTACCAGCCGCTCCATCGAGAGACCCAGGTCTCAGTGATTTGCCTCCCCCCCCTCCCCCCGAGGGTTTTACCTCTCAAACGCGTCTTCAAGGTTTCAAGTCGCGTCATGCCAGGTCGAGAAGAGAGCACGGTCCGGTTCTCCCACACCCTAAGCGCTTGAGATGGGCGGAGTGAGTGTGTGAGGCTTTGGCTCGGGCCGGCTCACTGCCAGCCAGTTGTCTGAGGCTCGCTCGATAGGCCTTTGGCAGACGATAAGATCGGGTTATGATACAGTGCGGCGTTATGTTCCAGATTCCGGAGGGGAAAGGTTAGGGGGCATTCAAATAAAACCACAAACCCATCTCCAAACGGCGGCCTTGTACCTCCTGTATGTACGTGTATATGTAAGTACATACAAGCCCTGCCTGTCCTGGCCCATGGGTCTCGGGTAGTGAGTATCAAGGGTTCATGTCAGTCCAGATCCTCGGCTTGCTTGTGCGACACACTAAATTAGTCGCACAAGAGTGACAACTGCAAGGCTTTGCCTCGGGAAGGAATCCCGTGACGTGTCAGATAACTGCTTCGGAGAAGCAAAGACGTGGCTGGCGGTAATGTTTCGGAGAAAAACAGACCTTTGTGGAGAATTCGTTATGATCTGTCAGTTTTGTGCTGTATACTGCCTGTCAGCCCGGTAGTTCCCAGGAAAAGTATGGAGGTCTGTCCTTATCTCTCGGGCCGTTGGGCTTCGGGGGAGGAAAACTGAGGAATGTTGATGGGCGTGAAGGCGGGGTGGACTACGGTATCTGAGTCGAAGGAGGCGACGTTTATGGAATGTCGAAAGTGTAGGCTGGTGTCGATCATTGATGAGGAGGGGGAGAGGGAGAGGGGAGAGGGCCAAGTTTAGTGGCATGTGGGATATTGGCAACACGAAAGACACGGGCAAGCGAAAAGCAGAAGTTGGTAATCTAGGTAGTTATGTCGTGGAGCAAAAGCTGCAGAAATGATGTGTGTGGTATCTAACGTATTTGCCCGGTCCATTACACCCGGACCCCCAGCTATCCTGTCATGTGCGTACGTACTTTTTGCCGTTGGCCGTTACCAACGCCAGGTTCTATGATTGTTGTAGTTCCTGGGGAGGGGGCGATCCGCATCCCCAATGCCTAAGCTTTTGCTTGTTTTCCGATCCTTGAAAATCAAATACACACAGGTCGAGGCCATGGTAAAACAGATATCTGGTACAGTCCGCAAGCAACCGAACCAATGTTCCCCAGCGAGACCACCATAACTCCCCGTTAAATACACGCCAGGCAGATGCCGATTTTGCCACACAATGCAGTCTGGTGACCGTGACCTGTGACCGCGTGACTCGGAAACATCTTGATAATGAATTATGAACATGTGTGTGAGCGAGAGACTGAGAATGGTACTAGACCGTGTTTGGTTTTGGGCGCGTATCACGCCTGAAAATAATGTTGTCGCTGTGGCTGCTTGCACGATAGCCAGGACGACCATAGTGCCGGCCAGTTTGCCTGGAAGCTCAATGGCAAGTCTCGATCTTCACCGGGGGCCGTGGAGACAGAGAGGAGAGCTCGTCTCCTGCCTTTAGCTCCTCTTTGGTAGTTGTCATTGGAGCCTTTGACCCGCGCTTCCTGCCGTTCCTCTTGAGCTCTTCGTACCTGGCGGCGGCATCTGGATGATACTTTGTCCTACTGCCAGCCGATTTTTGTGAGTGACGATGGACATGATCACCGTAGTTATCACTCCTGTTGAAAATTTTCATGGGCTGGTTCAAGTCCAAGCAGAACTCGCATGTCCACAGCTCCGGGTTATCCTTATGTTTCCTGTTGTGTCTCATCAGCAATTGTATTGGGTAGGTATAATGCTTTCAGAAGCATCACTCACGTGTTGATGTGCCGTTTCAGGTGCTCACTCCTAGAATAAGCCTTCCCTTCACAGCTTGGAAACAGGCACCTGTGCTGATTGGCCTTGGCCACCTTGGCACTCTCCTGAAAGGCAGGGCCGAGTTTCCCAACCGCCGGCTTTGCCTTTGCCATACGTTGCCTGCCTGGACCGTTCTTTGGGATGCTCTGTTGCAACATCACCGACTTCTGTTGGGGCCCATCCACTGCAATCCTCCGCCTGATATTGCGGTGGGAGCTTGAGGGCGTCGGCGTTCCCATGTTGATGGCCGGCGATGAGTTCCGGTCAAGGAAGTCGATCGGGGTACCGCCGGTATGTTGTGCCCACATGAACGCCATGTCGGAATACGGCAAATTGCCGTTGAAAGCTGGAGACGGGGTTGATAGTACGAAGGGGGATGCCGAAGCTACGTTCATGAAGTTGTACGGGTCCATGCCCTGTGTGGGAGTCGGGGTGAAGTCCATTGTTCCAGAGCTGTGTAAGGTCATTGCCGGCTCAAACTGAGTGCTGTTCCGTGCCGGTGTCATCGGCAGGGCATGGCACATGTCTGGAGCCGCGGCTGATTTCACATCCCTGGGGAAGCAATCATACGTTGATGGCGGCGAAGGTGTGAAGTCAAACAACATGGCACCGTTTCCAAAGGGTGCGTCGAAGCCTGAAGGATCAAACTCCATTGGGTGCTGTGGCGTGGAGTTCCTGGATGGCGGCGTGAGGGCATCGGAGAACGAAGAAGCTGAAGAGAAGCTTCCAGCTGTGGACGGACAGGAAGATGGGCATGACAGAGGCTGGCTGTTGTAGCTATAGTTGAAGCTATCTTCTGTGTCCATCTTCATGTCGATCATGTTGATGATGCCCGTGGTAGTGCAGACTTCCAGCCCAAATGTCTCCTCGTTGGACTCTGTCCTGATTGTCATTCCAATGATCTGAGCTGGGTCGCTGGCGAGAAGAGAAGGAGGGAGATATAGAAGCTGACCCAGAATTATCGGAAAGGGATATCCTGGACGAGTGACGATGTAATATATTTAACGAATATACTGAAGAGCTCGGGTTTGTTTAAGGGGTTGTCAAGCCAGGCTAAAACATGTGCCTCATTAGACAAGGAGATAGTCTCTCAATATAAGGGTTGGCAGAGAGGGGGGCGGCCCGTTGGAATGAAGTACCTGCCCACAGGTGGATGCTCAATTCGTAGAGGTGGCACACCCCAAAGAGGCGCGGCAGGCCTGGCTAGGCTCACACAGAATCGAGGTCGGCCGGTCAAGACGATCCATGATGGAGAGAAACAACTTTGCACTAGCCTATTGCTTGCATGAAGCTTCTGTTTTAGTCGAGGCTTGCGGTAGCCCTGATGAGCAGACAGGCTGGACCGTGGAAAAGAGCTATCGATAGATCAGACCTCGAAGGATGGCACATCTAGCAGCAGGCTGGACACCTCACATCGGCCCAGCTGTACCGCACGGTACCTTGTGTTCTTACCAAAGTACAGGCCCTTCTCGCCCAGAGACATAGATATCCTGGCTGACCTGAAGAAGTAAATGCGGCCCTGGAGGAGAAACCAGGTGCATGAACACCTTGAGCATCGGCAGCAAGCCGCTGCTAGATCGGCCGAAAATACCGGCCTGCCTACCCATCGCCACAGTGAATCGTTGCTTTGGAGGAAACTGGAATGATTTTGGCACTTCATGGTAAGGTTTCTCTTTTGGACAGCCTCTCTCAGGCAAGATTGTGAGACAGCGCTGTGGATAGCCAGGCCTGGGGAGGGCCAGAGAGACATAGCGTCCCAACTGGGATGAGTTTCCTGTCGTCACGGATTTTGAATATGGCCTGTCTGGGCAACCCGGAGGATTTTTTGCAAACGAAACAGTGCGTAAAGTTTCAGTGTAAGAGTGCAAGGCATCTTGGGGCCTATAGAGTGACCATGACGCCAGCTCTCTGCAGGAAGTACCATGCAGGATTGTACGTTGAACTGGGGAAGCCAGGAAAAGCAAGCGTGCTTGGACATAATTGGAGGCTATGTGCCGCCAGCCGCACTTGAAAAAACTGGGTGAGACTCGAAGGTGGTCTGATCGGCCTAAGGCAATGACAGGAGGCAGACGAGGGTCCCACGAGTCTAACAGTTCATCCCATGGTTCTGTAGAGGTGCTTCATAGTAACCCTCGATCCGAGTAGCTACTAAACTGGTAGACTGGGTGTTTCAAGACGGAAGAACTCCGGAGAAAGCCACAGGCCGCAATCTCGCCCTGGGTGGTAACCAGGGACAGCAGTGGTGATGTTGGTGTTGCTAGTCGCTGTCATATCCGCTTCATTTCCTAGCTCGATGTCAAGTAGGCTTCGGCTCGCCCCAGTCTGTCGTTCCTGGGGGGACTGGGGAGGGGGGGACTGGGGGACTGGGCCGTTCCTGCACCTGGTGCCTTGCATCAAAGGGTGGTCCTGGTTTGTCGATCGATCAGTTGAGTGAGTCTCGTCTAGGCCTGATTCGTCGAGAGGGGCGATCCTCCTGCAGATGGTCGAGATATCGACAGAGATCCTGGCCGTCTCCCACCCTCAGAAGAGCCCCTACCCATGACGGTTGTAATCTGTAGATGTAAGCTTATCCCAACAAGCCAATGGCCACGTAGGACCGCCATGTCAGAACCTTGTCAGGCTTGTCAACTGCCCATGCTTGAGCCCGATCCGGACTGTGGCTGTCGACTTTGACGGCGGCCGGCTCGAGGTCTGCCGTGCCATACTGTACATAGGTAGGTACTACTGTACGTTGAAAGTGGCGCCGGTAGACCAAGGATGTGTCCGGGGCATCGCATCGCCAGGGAAACACATGACCACCGCAGACGACAATCAGAGTCTGTAACAGCCTTGTCTCCTTCTATACACCAGGACATTGAGAATATGTCTATGGTGCTCTTCTCAAACTAACGAGGTGATGGGCATACGACGAGATGAATTGGCAATGATGATCCGATGCATACATACCTTAGGTACGTACCATAGGTAGTACACAGTATTCAGTTGTGGGTCGAGAAGAGCACGGACCTTGATGATCTTCTCAAAAAAGCGACGAACTAAAATCTCCGGGGCGACGACGATCCTTAGATCCTCTCTTGGATCAGGTGAGTGGCGTCGGAATTAGCTTCAGGTGTGCAAAGTGTCAGGGTGTGCGAGTGTGCATCTCCCGCCAATGCTACTGTTCATCTGCTCGTGCAGGTAAGTAATCTTGGTCCGTGCGCCACCTGATGGTTGACCCCGGGCCTTCCTTTCCACTGCGAGTCAAGAGTGGAAGGGTCACTGGGTGCCAAGTAAGGGAAACCTTCCCTCCCAGAGGCAGGCCAGGCCGGACTTGCACCTTCCATGGCTGTAAGGTTGTTATCCATAGTTGTTATCCGACGTTGTCGTCGGATACTTAAGTATTTGTTCGCCTTCTCTGCCTCTTCGCCCTCACAATTGTCTCGGGCGCCAGCAGAAAATAGCACCTAGGCATAGTATCAATGTTGGTGATTGTGGCGCTCTTGTCTTCCAACGCTAGCTAGTAGCTACACAAGGACACCGAAGTACACAGCCTTCTGAGCCTCACTTCTCACTCCTCCTCACCTAGCCTCACCTAGCCTCACCTTGAACAAGCTCCAACACAATCCATCCTCACCTGCAGATACGAAAGCCTGACTGACCATCTGGGCAGCTGTAATCGCAAGTCGTCGTCTCGGTACGCTTTCAATGCTGCCGCCCACCATGATTAAGTGACAGCGGTATGGGAAGTGAAAATATAGGCCAGCGACTGGCTGCTCTCAGCTCAGTTGCGGGGCTTCCCACGACGCAAGAGACAATTTCCTCTTCCGGCCAGTCCTTCCGCAGTTCATCGAGTCTTTAGTCGCTCTGAGACCCTGCATCTTCGCCCTCCAGCAGCCATGTCTTGACATGTGACATACCCGATGATACCTGGAGGAACGGCTCCCGCTTCAACAGCCCTGGTATCCGGCACTCATCGCTCCACTGTTCTCGAACAGCCTGAGGAAGCCACCGTGATCCGGAAGCCATGGTGTTTCTGGTAGTATTTGGACCTGACATGCTCCGAGTTGTTGCCTGTCGCACCTACTGTTGGTAAGATCGTGATCAGATGCTGCCCTCGTCCACTCCCCCCCCCCCCAAAAGGAAAAACACAAAAAACCTTGGAACCCTTTTGCCAATGCCCAGGCGTTCATCTCCGCGACCCGTTGGCTGGCGTGATTCATGACACTCGCATCATCACACAGTACTGGCTCCCAGGCCTAAGGGCGTGCTGCAACTCCTGGGCTCTGGCCATCTGATGGAAGCGCCCAATGTATGTACCTCAGTATTGAATCTGCTGCGAGGTTGCTACACACCATATGCATGGCATCTTTGGGTTCCATGGCTTATAGGCATAGCCTCTTCGAAATAGTCACATTGGGGGTTCAGGTATGACAGTAATATGTCTCATGTAACCATCACAACATTGAAGTTGACCAGTCAACGTGTTCCCTGTTCATATCAGTCTTGAGATGGCCTTGCTGTTCAGGGTTCCGAATTTTGTACCCACGGTTCAACCTCGAGGTATTGATAGTCCAGATGGCGCTGATTAAGCGTAACTTGTAAGGACACTGGCCATAGCCTTGTCTGTCCCCTTCGTTCTGCACATGTGTAACAGCCCATCTATTTCCCAAAGAATTAATGGTGACCTGAATTTGAACGATCAAGCCAACCTTGATTTCTGGGCCAGCTTAGCTCTTTCCAGGGCCGCTATGATCTACAGGCTAGTCCGGATGATGTAGTCTGGACCTCAACCGCCGGGCGGACGTTGTGGTACGGGAGGGTGCAGCCGGAAATATGGGTAATATGAGTACCTAGGTACCTACCTAGGTACGCATGTCAGCACGTAAGGAGGCCTATCCAAGAACCTTAGCTAGGAGTTTTCTCCCCGGATTGGTACCATTCCACATATTTGCTTACCTAATTCAAAGCACCATATAGCAGACGTTGACGACGACATGAAGGGCGAGCTGGAGTCACTTACCTACTCTGATAGTGTTCTAGATATGAATTCTCGTAGCTTATGGCTCGACTCAGCACCTTGGTACAAACAGCTCTTCCAGTGTCCCAGATCGATAGGTCCAAGCTACGGCCTGATCGTGCCTATGAAGAAAGATATGCCTTGAGGTAATCTTCCAAGGTTCGTCAGTTTGCATTGAGCAAACCGCCACGCCCGCCCCCTAAAAAAACTCAATCTTCTTCGAGCTGCTTGTCTTTAAGCTCCAATCGAGCGCCTGGGAATCATTCACTGCGTGCGTGTGATACTTAGATATCCGGAGGATCCAACATGATGAAGTCATGTGGCCCTGGAAGGTCGTAGAAGAAGGAGCACTTGAGGAGTGACCAATGCATCACCTCTGTTACTACTACACCAGAGTCCCATTACATGCAACTCACACCAGACTCCACCCGGGCAGTTGTCTTGTCTGAGATGGTGGGAGCACAAGTTGAAGAGATGCGCACAGCACACTGGCCCTTCGTTTGGGGGTAACGCTTGGAAGTCAGCCTCCCGACGATTTCCGTCGTCATGGTGAACTAGCCATGCCCAGGTAGCTTCCAATTGAGCCGGGGCCTCGATTGTAGTACACAGCTGAGAAGTGTGTGACGGACAGTCTGACAGTTAGGGTCTTTCACCTCGTTTGAAAAAAGCTTCGTACCTGGTGGGGGGGATGAGCGCCCGATTGCGGGTAACATCCGGCAAGAAGGCCATTCCTATGTATGGCAAGCTCTCGTTCTCCCGAGGTACCTAGGTAGGATCTTCGTCAACCCACAAGGTTGCCTGAGCCATTTCACTTTAAATGTTACTATTCGGCCACTTCGCCGTCCTCGCCTTAGCGTACATGCAGAGACTTGGGAAATATTGGGCTCCATCACCCTCCAAACTTGTGTATTTCGTAGACCTTGAAACGTCCCGCCGGGAGACAACAAACAGCCTTGGAAACTGGGGACCTTGCCATGTACGTCTTGGAGATGTTGAGTGCCCGAGGTTTTTGACGCCTGCCGGCCGGGCACTCGCGCTGGCCCTTCGAAGTGCAAACGTCCACGGGTGTGGCCTAGCCGCAGATCGCCTCCATTCATGGCTGCTGAGTCGAATCAAGCGGTACACGTTGTACCTTGGTCGCAAAAGCCCTGGAGATGCTCCACCCGGTCCTGGGTGAACAAATGAGCTTTCGGTAGCAAAGGAGAGAGCCCTAGCAAGGGTTCGACGGGATCCTCCTTGGCCTGGCGGCCAAATTGGCCGGTTTCACAGTACAGTAGTTCTATCAGGAGGACCGCAAGGGTTCCTCTCCTGCAGGCCATCATATGCTTCTGCAGATGGTTGACGACGAGGGCGAGCGATACCTACTCAGTACATACTCAGGTAGGTAGGCAAATAGGTACCTGGGCAGGTACATATGTGTGTATAGGAGCTTGAAGCCCAAAGATGGGCATGCAAGCCATGATGTTTGAAAGGATACCTCAAGGTACCCAACAATAAATTTCTTCTTTTTCTCCTTCCTTTTCTTTGTGTCTTTCCCCTTCTCGGTTTCTTTTCTTTTCGCAAACCGAGGTCTCCATCCATACTGAAACATAGTTCTTAGGTACTGAAAGATCTGATGTTAAGGCCAGCTGGAAGAACCTGTCTCGGCATGACACTATCTTTTGGTCTTTGGCTGGGATATATCCACAGCTCGAGTCATCTGATGGTTCAAAGGACTCCCGAGAGAGGCAACCATTCATTTCCTCCCTCCCGCTGCATGACTGTCAATCATAATACAGGTGATACCCTAAGCAGGTACTTACCTCGGTATGTAATTAGAAACCTGGCCTGGGATTTGTTCATCCAAGTACTAGGTGATTATACGCTTTGGCAGTGCAGACAGTAGTGTTTGTTCGGCTACCTGAGTAGGTACGCATTTGCCTGCTGTTTCAGGATCACCTGGGCGTCATCGAACCATGCCAGTCCCTTTAACCGCTCCAACCATGGAAAGGTCAGACGTTGGCAGCCTTCGTAGAGGTAGGTAGGTACTTACCTACTCAAGTACCTAGGAGGTAGGTACCTAGGTAGTGCATATGGGTACAGAAACCTCGGGGGAGGCACATGGGCTGGGTGACCGGACAGTGTGTGTGTGCCCGCTTTGTTCCTTCCGAAGTTGACGACACTTCATCACCACTTTGACGACGCAAGCCAAGTACCTACGCAAGGCAACATATCCACGGCACATCCCAACAGAACCCGGAAGCCTCAATGTTACTGACCCAACGAGCCCTCTTGACTTTGCGCATCGATGATGCAACCCCTGGCCAAAACCCGCAACCAAACCCAACCCCCAGGATGGATGTCCTGCCTGAATCTTAGCCCTTTGCCGAATCGCCCCTTCTTCTTGACGCCGCTTGTTCACGGATGGCCAAATCAACCAAACAATGGGCTCGGTTCCGTGGCCGGCTCCGGGGAGCTGGAAGGTCACAGTCGGAGCTGAAGGCCTGAAACGCCCTCCTCCGTTGAGAGGGTTCCTTCATGGCCCACAGGTGTCTCCACCAATATGCCATACATCACCGGGTGCGTTGTAGTGATAGGTGCCCAAAGGTGATAGTTATGAACCCAAAGGGAAGAGTACCCTGCACTAGCCAGCTCAGGGGCTACCGTGTTCCTGGGCACACTCATGCACACTACACAGCAGTGTGTGTGATTGCTTAGATGCTGCTTGCTCAGATTCTTGGGACCAATTCCTCAGCTCCTGGGTGACGGAGCGTAGTATTGACATATGGGATCAGACCTTGAAAAGGCCCGCCATTGGCTCCGCCGAAACCCCAGAATGCTTTCAATGTTACGAGATAGAAACTATATGATTGCCGGAAGGCTGTATCCTCCAGAACCTTGGAACATATATTTCGTCTCTCGCTTATGCTCCTCCCTGAGGTCTATTCCGGGTTGGGTCTTGCAGCTTATGAACCCTGCATGCCATCAACCAACCTCGTATATGTACTGTCTACACCCCCATTCCTTGATCCCTTCGAGAATGAACGTCCTTCGAGGCCAATAGACCACCCTCAGTGGACAAAGGCGGGATGACCCGGTAGGCTGGTGCGGAGGCACTCCCCGGACCAC
Organism: Cytospora chrysosperma; assembly: GCA_016808195.1. Taxonomy (NCBI): domain Eukaryota; kingdom Fungi; phylum Ascomycota; class Sordariomycetes; order Diaporthales; family Cytosporaceae; genus Cytospora; species Cytospora chrysosperma. The sequence goes on along the minus strand of MU179926.1, from coordinate 2,706,201 downwards.
AGACGACGTTTCGCTGTCTGGTCTGCTTCAAACCCGCAGCTGAAGCTGGACACGGGTCCACTCTCTATCAGCGGCCAGCGGCCATGTTGACGCTCATGGCTTGTTGCAACCACCTCGTGAACAAGGGTCGGAAGCTCTTGCCTTCGATACACGGCCGTGACATCCGACAAGTCTCCTTTGTGGGCATCTTTGGCCAGAAGCATTGCATTGCGGGCCCCAGATGAGGCAGCCTTGCATATGTACGGTGACAGGACGAGCACTTCTCTTGAAATAGGATGTTCCTCGCCATCATGCCCCCCCTCCCTTCTCGTGTCTTCTGTAGAGCCACAGGAATAGGTATATAAGAGCCCGAGTGGTCATCGAAATCCATGGAGCATCTTACCAAGTTCAATCTGCTTCTCTGGTACCAAAGTCACACTCACCCGATCACAGACAAATACATAAAGCCACCATATCAGACCTTTGTATGATCATGTGCAAGCTCGAGCGGATATTGTTCTCCTGCAGGGTACACGAAGAAGTTCCAGCCAGGATCATCCGTTGTACAATATTCCAGAGCGGGAAAGATTGTGGCAGTTCTCAAGAAGGGACAATGCAGTACGTGGAGATAGATTCTACGGGTATATGCCCAATACATGGCGTGCAAAATCCTCATGAACGTAAGTCTCCCAAGCCAGAAAACCTAGCTTTGTGTCCGGGACTACTACTAAGTAGAGATCAAGACCACTAGATGTCGTCCAAGGCTTCCGTCATAACTCCATCCCATCTACACAAGTCGGCGGTGAAGTGTCTTGGGTTGGGCTCCCACGACAACCGGCCGTGGCATGAAGTTGATCGTGGTATCGGATGTGTTCGAATCTGAGCTTGGGAAAATATCCATCATGACTTTTGTACAGTTCTCACTCTCTTGGGGATTTTGATATGACGGAAGGGAATGAGATTGGTCATCAGGCCCCACGTGTATTTGAGAGCAACTGCATTGGAATATCAGACATGATGGAAACATCACCATAAGTGATAGCAGTGATCAACGGCTTACCAAGGCCTTTTTCAACACAATGCTAAATTAGTGCACGTGTGCTATGCACGTGTCGACACCCGGGGGCTTCAATGGTCTCTCGCGCCAATGCCTGACATGCTTTAGTGGCACTGGGCGAGCGAAAAATGTGCCCTTCCCCGAAGATGCTTGTCCACCCCTTCTCCTTCGCCTTCTTTTTGTTCTTCGTCTGCTTCCTGCTGTTTCCGATTGCCTGCCCGGATGTAAGCAACTTCGGAATTGGGATCGCTGAGAATGCTGCCCTCCTCATGCGACCCGAACCTTACAACGTACCCCAGGGCCCACACAGCCCGTAGGCCAGCCCACTGTGGATTTCCAGAGCCATGCAAGTGTTGACAGGATTGAGAGGGACATCTGGAGCATCTCGAGACGAGAAAATTGAAACCATGTCCGCGGGAGGGCACGGCGATACTTACGACCTCGCCGCGGCACGAGCGGTTGAGCCGCAGTTCACGGCACGCATCGTGCTGCTCCACCACGTCGCCCGGAAGAGAATAGCTGCGCTGGTAGTGGCGCGGGTTTTTAAGCATAACAGTGGAGGACGACATGGGGGCGTTCCAAGCTCTCGGGGCATTCTTTTCCTTGCCCAAGATAGGTGTAAGGGACTGCCTGATTGGATCCTGGCCCCAAACCTCTATCAGACGGATTCGAGACAGTGGACGTGCTCGAAAACCTGAACGCCGAGATGCCGAGTAGGATTGAGTCTTGCATAGACTCCATGGTGTTTATATGTAGCTGGACGCTTCCCAGATGAACCCAGCTAACAGGCAGGATCGCTATGATAGGTCGGATTTCTCCGGGGCCTGCGGTTGGCCGGACGAGTCTAGGTCGAGTAGACATGTGGTCGTGATTACCTAGGTATCTTGGACGTACCCAGTAGAAGATTCGAGGGTGCACTCCTCTCTTCTTACCAAGATTACTTACATATCACAGATCCCTTGGATGCGTTCTCACTCTGCCATCTCATCCGAGAGGCCCTCGTATTGTGGCATATCACCAACCTGCATACTCACATGCACACAATATCACCAGGAAACACTCTGTGGTTTCCCCAATGAGCCACAGCTTCGGATTTTGCACACAGAAGACCAATCTACCCCCGCCGGACCGGCAGTCCTTGCCGTCTCGGACATGAGGACATGAGGGCATGAGGACACGAGGACACGAGAACGCGAGGGCGATGTCCTGAGGGGCCGCGGGTGGTCAGCCTTTCTTGCTCCTTCTCAATTTCAATCCCCTCTCGCCTGCTCTTGGGCGGCCGCCAAGCATGACGAAGACCACGTAGGACCCGGGAGCACTTACCCCCTTACGCCAAAGTCACAACGCCCTGGTTGGACTTGCTGTGCTTCCAAGCTCCCGATGGAGCTTGAGTCAGTTTCATTTGTGGCGTTGTGATTGAGGGCATATCGAATAGCTGGATGCAGTTACTCCCCGGCCTCGATGCACTGGCAACGCCCACTTGGAGATGGAGGGGGGTGAGATGGGTGGTTGTGGTTGGAGGGTTTGGATTCTTCAGCTGGCCTTGTCCGCTGTGGCTTGGCTTGGTGCGTTATCCCCAAAAGTCGGAATACCCGACCAAGTACAACGTGAGAGGTTGAGAGCTAGAAAAGAAAAACAGGAAGTGAACGACATCACGCCACCTGGCTGCATCTTTGTTGTGAAGAGCATCCCAATCAGATACACGACGTTACACGGCAGATGACCTCAAAGTCATGCAGGACCGCAATCCTGTATTATGGAACGCAGGCCGCTTCTCCCAACGGAGGTATGCCATACTTTCCCCAGCGGGTGATTCTTGTCACATATGACAGCAAATCAAAAGGGGTGGAGAAGATACACATGCCGGCTTCCACTGTTGACCACTCAGGATTGTCCTCTCGAGCCCCAACGGTGCCAGATGGTCGGATCCGCGTCTGGCTTCTCTGACAACGCGATTCCCGACATCCACCCTGCCTGCCTGCATATGTATGCCACTGAGCGTTGGTCCCTGCAACGGTTTGCTGCCAAATTGAGATTATATTGTCTGACCAGTCGATCTCACCAACTGCATAGCATCGCTTTACCTCATGCAGTCAGAGCACATCCTTCGGACACTGCTCGCCCGTAAGTCGGGTTCTTGTCTCCGCCCGCCGGCCCCTCAGATCACCACGCTATCCCCTTGCTCAGTATCATCAGCCTCAAACTCTTGGTAAACTTCCTGCATCTCCTCCTCTGTGGCTTCCAGGCCGGAACTGCTCATGAGCTTCGCATTCTTGTCCTCCGTTTTGCTTTCAACAAGCAGGTTCTCTTGCACCTCACAATCCGTCAACGTGCAGTTGTCCCCGATCTCACACCTCTTTCCAAGTATGCACCGCGTGAGCTTGCATCCCTTGCCCACCACGACGCCGTCCATCAGCAGGCACTGGGACAGCTTAGCCCCCTCCTTGATCTGACAATTGGTGCCGACAACGGTCTCCTTGATTGAAACCTTCTCGTCTACCGTCACGTTATCTCCAACAAGACTGTCCGGGCGCGTGATGGTCGTGCGACCCCTGACACCCTCCGGGTACATGACCTTTTTGGCATGTGCAAGGGGCGACGCCGTCTCGCCTCGGGCTTCTGCCTCTTCCACCGATGGGAGTTTTGCAAGTCGAAGCGAGATGGCCAGCAGCAGCTGAGCGGTATCCACTCGCCGTACAATCGGTGCTGCGGGTTCGGACGGGTGTATGTAGGCAAGAATTGGGGGCACGATGTCGTTGGTTGATGTGGAGCCATCCGGCCCTGCAGGTGATGTGTGGGGCTTGGTATTATTTGCATTTGCCACGCCGCCACGGGAGAGCTCCCGGTCCGTATCGTCATTCAGCACAACGCTGTCGCCGAGGGTCGAGTCTGTCTCCGCCTTATCGGGGGAAAAGATTCGCTCAAAGCCTAGCTTCTGCGCCAGGCCTGTTTGCCAGCTGGCCTTCGCCCACCAACCAATGACATCCTCTCCGATGCTCTCGAGTCGGTCATTTTCCTGGATGAAATCCAATATCCAGCGAGGGAATATGTAAACGTGGGCATCCCGATGAGTTGTAAGCATCTGTATCCGAGGGTGTTGTCGAATGAGACCATGGCGCATGGGAAACCCCTTTTTCTCCTCCATCAAATCGTTGAGGGTGTCGGCGGGCGTGGAGTAGACCAATTTCGACATTTTCGAGGTCAAAGAATTTCTGGGCGCTGTACCTGAAGCAGGCAGTGGTGTTGTTGCAATGAAGTCGGTCTCCTCGCCTTTCACAACTGTTCCGGTTTTGGTATGATACCAGACACCCATGCCGCCACTATGCAGGCCATTATTTTCGGAAATCAGACCATATCTGTTGCCAACCAAATCCCTCAAGGTCTCGCAGTTTACCATCCACGTCTGGAGAAGTTGATCACCACCAACTTCACAGACCAAGTCGCAAGGCAGGATCATGAAGTGTCCAGTGATAGCCGACGTGACTTCAGGAAGTCGGAGGATCTCCGCGGTGCCAGTGTTCTGGTCCAGATCCTTAGGTGCCAACAACGTAGGTCGTGGTAATGGAAGGCCGGTCAGTGCTGGGTTCAGACTGAGAGCTGATGAAATAGCCTTCTCAGCCGAAGGAGGGCAGATGAGTGTTATATCTGCAGCAACTGTCAGTTTTCATAGCACTTCCTGTCTGGGGTAGTGTTCATGCGCCTCACCTGTGATACCCGCTCGGTAGCAGAAGTCAAGGGGATACCAAACCATCGGCCTGTTGGCGATTGGGAGCAGAGCCTTTGGGTTCTCATCAGGATTGGCCGTGAATGTGGGAAAAGACGAGCCCGGGCCACACAGGATGATGGCCTGAAGGCCTGGAAAGGCCGTGGATACGGCGTGCGGCATGTTGAGAGTGACGGTTGCAGCGCTTCTATTTGCCCTCACTCGAATGGGTAGAACGATGCGATGCGATGCGGTTTCCAAGGGATCGTGGGATGTCGCCTTATTCCTCCAAAGCGTTATAGGAAAAAGAACCACCTTGGTTGGTGCTTGTGGTATGTAAGGCAAGGCTTCGGACTGACTGACTCACTCACCAATGAAGCTTTGGAGCTTCCTTTCAACGAGCAGTAACCCCAAACTTCTTTGAGCTTATGTAAGCAGATAGGTAGGCTAAGGCTGGTAGGGCGCTAGAGCAGCCAGGGATGAGCCTACCGCAGCCTGTAGTTTGCCAAATGACCCCTGACTGAAAGGTCCAGGACAGCTACAGCTGCAGCTCTAATTCGGCTTCCCGCTTAGCAGTTGGAGCTTAGCGACCACAAAATACCAGCCACCCTCATGTGCACACGACATCTGGACATCGATCCCTCGATCCATCGATTCACACGTTGCCGCATTTTCTCGAGACGACATCTCCAGCCACAAACCCTCCTTACACGTGTCTACTCCTCTACTTACGAAGTATTCGACAACGCACGGTGCCCTTCATAAACAACCATCTCTTCTCGACACCCTGCGTTACACAGCGTACGCGCCGAACCAAGATATCAATGCAATGATCGCCTCTTCGTAATGTCGTCATCACCCTATGATCATCGCGGTCCATCGCGCCGCCGGACCGGTGCTTGGAGCCACTGGGTTCCACTGGCAGTGACAGTGACGGTCGCCACGGTTGGCGTCGCGGCTTGGATTTGGAGCCAGCGCAGTAACAACGAGGAAGAGGAAGAGGAGGAGGAAACCATCACCCAGCACCTGGACTACGAGCATGCTGACTACGGCGACAATCCTCCCTACGGTGCCTTGGGGGACGCCACCAACAGCAGCAGGGCCCCACCGTCCTTCAGGAGTGATTTGAGGGAAGACGAAGTGGGGTATGGGACTACCCAGACTGATACTCCAGGGACGAGCTGGGGAGCGCGTATGACCGGGGCATTGCGTCGCACATCCAGCCCGCAGAACCTCCTTGACCGCGCCGGCAAGACGGTTGCTGCAGGCGTGGCTGCAGCCGGCACCGCTGTGGGAAGCGCCCTGGCTGCCATCCGGGAGGAGGACAAGTCCGCGTTCGCCGACCACGAGACATGGTCCGAAGAGGCGGACGCTAAGAGTGAGAAGGTGCCAGCCCCACAGCCGCGTGAGGCTGGTAACAAGAAGAGGAAGACCGTCGCCATCATCGTGTCAGCTGATACGCAGCTGGATGATGTTGACGAAGATGGGTATCATGAACATGCCGTATGGTCCCCCGAGAAAATCTTCTCCTCCGTGCACCTCGGACGCTGATGTGGGAACGCAGTCTATCTTGTCGCACATTCCAAAGCATAATGACTTCTCAAAGATCAAGCTGTTCATCCTGATCTATGCCCCGGGTCTTAAGGATACAGCAACAGAGACTCCGAGCACCCGGCCTTCAGCGTCAGTCAGCTCATCCTTCTCTATGGTTGGGCACGACCAAGCCCTGACGCCAGGCGACGAGACGAAGAGCCCATTGTAAGTGAAAAGATATGTGATATAATTCTGGGCCTACATGCCGTACTAATACGCATACTAAGGTTGGGCTCGTCGAATAACTCCGGTTTCAATGCGGTCTACTCTCAGGCTCTCGGCCTGGTTGAGAAAGAGGTCAACATCCTCCCGTTCACTACCGGCTCTGGCTACGTCCACATACTTCACCACCTGAAACCAGAGATTGTGTACTTGCAAGAGTCCCTTGCCGGCGAGAACGGTCTGAACGTGGACAAGCTTCAGAAATGGCTCAGATACGACATCATCCTGGTAGTGGGTGCTGAAGGCGGCCACGGTGGTCTCGCTGACAGTGAATCCGAAGCAGAGACTCCTGAGAAGAAGGAGCGAAAGTGGTGGCAGAGAGATGACCGAGTAGGTCGTGGCAGAGGAGTTATCGTTGTTGATGGTATACGGGTCAGCGACGACTGGTCCCGCCGAGTTCAAGGGAACGAGTGATGATTTTTATGATTCGGGACGATGGAAGATGAGCTACGATTCACATGCCAGCCAAGCCTGGTGTTTCTGATTGATATGTGGTGGGTATAATAAGGCTGAACAAGGCGTTGCATTGGCCGTGCTGGACACACAGTACAATATAGCTTCCAATCACAATCTGGGAAGCCAGTCTGCCAGTCTATACGCCCAAGTATTGCCATGCGAAGGCTGCACAATCTGGTCCCCTGACTGTAGATAGCCTTTTTAAAGAGCTGACACGTCAGGACATGTGAGTTAGGCTGTGGAAGATATGCATCATGGGAAACACCCGCATATTTGCTTTTGAACTATACGCAGGTACCAGTATGCACAAGAGAGCAGGGGGGAGAGGAGCTCTTGTTAAAGATGGGCAACACGAGACAAATGCTAGCCTTACAGATCAAAGCCTAAACAAGCTTCTGGATTGAAATCCAAATGTGTGTGTGTGGGGAGGGTGATGAAGAGTGATTCTCGCATACAGTGCTGTACCTACTAAAGTACTCAAGTACCTACTAAAGTAGGTACCTAGGTAGGTAGGTAGGTAGGTATGTAATGTACGTATGATACAGGTACAGTACCACTCAGTACCTGGGCCGGTTGAGGCTCAACTCGGCTGGACCAGCGGGGGCCCCGGCATCGAGCTAGCGTGCTGGGCCTGTGTGGAGCGGCAATCATCCCGAGCGACCAGCCCTCTGGACTGACTGCACATGGACAATCGACACCACACACCCCACACGAGACTACCACTGAGTAACATTACTTGCGACCATCTACCATCTCTCGACATCCCGACCCTCCCACTCATCAACAATACATCAGTCGCGGTCGCAACCGACGACTGTAGCTCCACAAAGAATACACGTCTCGTTTCACCCATTGTCCCCGATGGCTGCACGGCATCAGGAGGCCTGACTTTCTTTGAACGCGCATCAACCTGCCAACCCATATTCATCAACGTCACCTCACCCGGCACAATTCCATCTCGTCTAACCAGACACGTACCCATCCGACAACCCACCCGGACAAATGCGACCGAATCGCGCCCTTCGAGCAGCCTTTGAATAAGCTGGGGGGACTCAGCCAGACAAGACGCATCCACAACCGCATCCGCTTCTACACCTGGTCGTGGGGCCTGGTCGACAGCGCGCTGCGCATTCCCTGGGTAGCACACAGTCGCAATGGCTCCAAGCACAACCCCTATACCGCCGCCGGTGCTTCCACCGCATCCCAAGACAAAGCGGATACCTGCCGGCATACAGACAAATGGCACCGCCGCCTCCTCTTCACCTTCACCGTCCATGTCGGCCAAGAAGCCGCCCAATAGCGCCAAACAGGCCTCCAACTCTGCCATGGCCAATGGCGGAACTGTCACCGTGGCTCGCCCACCAAATCGCATACGGCAGGAGATCACGGCTCAGCCAAACGGGAACGCCCCTCGTCCGGCTACAAATGGCGCGGTGCAGCAGGCCGCGAGCAACGCGATGGACGCGATTGCGTCGCCAGTGGCTATCCAGCAATGTGAGTCTTACTTGCAACAAGCTTCACCCTGAAGAACCGACTGACGCCTCTCAGATCCAAACCGATTGTATATTCTGAAGAAGTATATCGGCAACCCTCCTTCGCTTATTGTCCATCTCCACCCGAACCACTTCAAATTCGACGCTCAGGACGACTATTTTCTGTATACCTCCCCGATGAAAAGCTTCCTCGACCATCTGCGAAGTCGGACCGTTCCTCACGATATGCTAGCCGACTTGACGGAAGCGGGCGTGCCTTTCTACGAGGGTTGTCTGATCGTTGAGATTCATGATCACAAGGGCGTGGCAGCTGAATCGGAAGAGACGACAAAACCCGTCTCTTCTTCCAAGAATGACACTTCAAACTCGATCCACAAGCATAATCCATACATCACACCATCGCCGAACATGCCATTCCCAAGAGATCCAGCGGCTGCCACTAACGGACAAGTCAAGAAACCAGAGGCCGACCAGAAGGAGAAAAGGAAAGGCTCAGTAGATCATGGAACTACGACAGGGCCGATATCACCGCAAGGCCAGAAAGGCAAGAGCCCTGTTAAGCCTCGCGTCACCACCCTGGTGCTCTTCCCGACACAGCAGAGTCGGCAATCAGACCTTGCGATCAAGGCCTGCAATCCTCGCGGCTCTGTCGATGGCCGCCTAGATGCAGCGGCCAATGGTGTTGCCGCACCGCCAACGCCTTCAACCCTCGTCCCACCCACGCCGACAGGCTCGAGCATGCCGCCACCGGCCAAGAGAATCAAGCGCGAGCGTATGGAACTGGATAGTACTAACATACATGCAGCCGAAGGCGCTATGCTACTTGCAACCTTGCCACCATTGGATCTGGAGCCAACCAAGGATGCCGAAGGCACTATCATCAAGATAGAGGAGCAATTGGAGGCTCTTGCGCATCGCTTCCAGCCACCACCGCAGCCGAAGACCCGGAAACGGACAGTCGCCGAGATGGCCGCAGACGAGGCCCAGGCGGCAGAGAACGAGAGATTCCTGCTCACTCTGGACGACAAAATCACAACAGGAAGCAGTTCCGTACCGGGTGGTGATGGACAACAACAGGCCGCGCCGTTCGATCTCACTTTCGATCGGTTTAAGAAGATCGAAGATATCAGACGAGAGCATGCCGAAAGAGCAAAGCAGGAGAAGATTAAACGGGAAGAGAACGAGAAGCGTCTGCAAGAGCAGCGACAGCAAGCACAGGCTCAGCAGCAGCAGCAGCAAGCCGCGGAACAAGAAAGACTCCGCCAAGAGCAAGCCGCCGCAGCGCAGCGGGCGCAGCAACAACAAGAGGAGCTGCGACGCAAGATGCAGGCCCAACAAGCTGCGGCCGCTCGTGAAAGGGCCGCACAGGCTCAGGCACAGGCTCAGGCCCAGGCTCAGGCCCAGGCTCAAGCACAGGCACAGGCACAGGCACAACAGAGCCAGAGAGAAGCGGCTATGAATCAAAATCCACACGGTCATCCTGTCCAGAATGGACAGATGCCCAACAGTGTTTCTGTATCGGCGCCAAACGGGATGCCTATGGCACAGGCCCGATTCCACGGAACAGTCTCTCAGCCACAGGTCTCCTCTCCGGTTGTCCAGCACAACACACCTCAGAACATGTCCTCGCCCATGGTTGGAGGTGTCTCCATGCAGGCATCCGGTTCGAATATGGGAGGCAGCCCAGCAAGGCCGCCGTCCGTCGTGCAGAACCAGCCTCCAATGTCTGCTCCCATGGCCGTTAGCATGTCTGCTCGAGGAAGCCAGCAAAGCCATCAATCCGGCACACCACGCATGCCAAATGTGACGCCGAACATGGGCCACGCAACGCCTATCAGCCGGGCTCAACATATGGCTCATACTCCGCGCATGACCCAGGCCAGTCCACCCCCGGGCATGATGGCACCGCATATGAACCAAGGCATGATGATGAACAGCCCTGGTATGACAAACATACCACAGAACGCGAATCATCTGATGCAGGCCCAGCTGCTGGCTCAACAACAACGTCAGTACCAACAGGCGCAACAGATGAATGCAGCCATGATGCAGAACGGCATAATGAACACTGGCGCCCCACAGAGTCAGCAAGTGGCTCAAGCCAGGTTCATTCAGCAGCAGCAAAACCTCATGCGGGCAAAGATGGCACAGAACCAGCAAGCCATGATGGGCCAGCCGAGGATGATGCAGGGAAATAATATGGGCACACCCGGCGCCCCACAGATGCGTCCAGGTCAGAATATTGGCAATGTCGGCGGCGTTCCCTTTCCACAGACAGTGCAGCAGATCCAACAGCAGCAACAGTTGCAACAACTGATGCAGCAGCAACAGCAGCAGCAGCAGCAACAGCAACAGCAGCAACAGCAACAGCAACAGCAACAACAAGGGCATCCTCAGGGGATGCAGGGTCAGCAGATGATGGCGGGCAACCCTCAGGCCCAAATGCAGCAGCGCATGGCAATGCAGGCGCAGCAGCAGATCCAGATGTTGAGCAGCAAGTTCTACAATGAGAATCTGCCCCAGATGCTACAGCAGCATAATGTCACGCAGGAAACATGCCCACCGGAGCTGCTCAACCGATTCAAGATGCAATGCCTGACCATGGCTAGGCAGCGAGTCACGCACATCAGGCAGCAGCAGCACCACCAGCAGCAACAGGCATTGGCTATGCAACAGCAACAAGCCATGCAGCAGGGCATGATGCCCCAGGGCATGTAATGCAAAACTCGGTGTCCATGTCACAAAGGCCCGAAGTGCGTGTCGACTATCACACGGCAAGAGGCTGAGCTGTCTTGGAATTATCAGGTGCTCGGGGCGCCTACTCTCATCATCAGAGACAGGTACCCTACTCGTCGTGCCGTGTGTCCCATGGCCATGGGACCAAAACGGATGCAAGGGGCCGGGAGTGGACTTGTAGCGTCCATCCTCAGAGCCCTTCATCGTATAATCATTTCTCTCGTCATTTTAGATCACTGCAAAAAGGGCGAAGCTCGGCGTTTCAGGGGAAAGGGGACAGGGAATGATACACGATATTGTCTGAGCTAGGTTGCTCTATTTCGGCTCATTGGCAAGGTTTTATACCCCGGGGCTCAGCGGTTTACTGATTTTGCGTGTTTGGCTCTCCAATGCATCGCGATTCTCGATCGGTCATGACTTTGGCATGAAGCAAGGCCAAAGTTGTGCCGTTTGAAGAAGTTGGGATGCTTTTGATGTAGCCTGGTCCAGGTTCGTTGTGGGAGAAGGGCAGATGATCTCTGGGGGAGGAACTTGGGTGGGTTTAGGCGCGCTCGCTTGGTATAAGCCTGACTGGGGGCGCTACAAAAATGATATGTATGAACTGCTTGGATCCCAACGCCTGTGAATGCTTGTGACGATGACAGACTTAGTATGCTGATGGCAGTTGCTGCTTGGGGTGACACGTGACGTGGGACTTTCGCTGTCCGGCTATGACGTACTTAGTAATCAAAGCGAACCACTCACTTGGGCCGACGACTTGGCAGCAGCAGCATTACGAATGAGAGGGAGAGAGAGAAAGAGAGCTTTCAGCTTGAGCCAGACACGAGACAAGTTAAACAAAAATTCACGGACAGCTGTTGATCAAGCTCCGATCCATTTGACCTTTTGGTCCTCTTCTTCCCAACTCACTTGGGCTATTCTACTTCGTCGCCTTCCTTTGTGCCGTTCCGAGTCCTCCAACCCGGGACTGTTTCTTCCACTTGACCTTCCACCCTCTTCCTCCTCCACAGCAGGTCCCACATACAACAACAACAACAACAACAACAACATCACCATCGTCATCGTCAGCCTCCTCGTCATCGTCCTCGTCATCGTCCTCACCATGAGGTGGCCATCCTCTTCCACCTCGCCAGCGGCGGACTCGGCCGCCGGGCTGTTGTCGCTCGTCCTGTTGGCGACGCCGGCGACGGCGATGCTCCGGTGTGAACACATCCAGGTCGACGGCCAGAAGTTCAACTTCAAGGACCTCGGGGGCCCACACTCAGTCGTCACAACACAGGAGCAGCCGTCATGGGAGCCCTACGACTACGTCAATACCACATACACCCTGGACCTCTGCGCGCCGCTGAAGAAGGACGGGCCGGTGAAGGAGAGCTGTCCTAATGGTTCCAGAGGTGTGTTGCCTTGACCCCCCAGCCCTTCCCCGCATATGACAGTGACGTTCGACAGCGATGATCGAAGCAAGGCTGACCCCCAATGCGTATCTAGTGTGCGGAATACGACGCGGCATCGAAGGCGAGACGGACACAGTGACCGATGTCATCCCGATAGCGGGCGACCTGAAAGACCACGGCATGGGCGACCTGGACCCCAAGATCACACGACTCAAGACGTCCGACTCAAGCGCCGACTCGAAGAGGGAGGGTGTGCGGCTCGTGCTCTACGGCGGACGGCATTCCGTCTCGGGGCAGAAGAGAGAGCAGCGGGCTATCGTCGAGATGCTGTGCGACGCCGAGAGGACGGGCAAGGAGGGCGAGTGGGACCCCAAGGACGACAAATACGAGCCGGGTCAAGAGGATGGCGAGGGCGAGGCCGAGGGCGACGCTGCTGGACGGCGGAAGAGGCAGGAGGACGGCGAGGACGGCGGTGACGGCGGTGACGGCGATGACAAGCCGGAGCGCCAGCTTCTGAGGCCGGACTCGGCCTTGATCTTGGACAGCTACGGGCCCATGTCGGACAATGCGAATGTCGATGTGCTCAGGCTGACCTGGCACACGAAGTACGCCTGTGAGGGACTGCCGGACGAGGAGTATCCTGACAACAACAACCAGCACTGGGGCTTCTTCACCTGGTTTGTCCTTATGTGAGTTCTCGCTCCCTATGGATCCTACAGGCTCATGCTTGTACTAACACACACGTGTCTAGTGTCTTCCTCACCACTGCAGCATACATCATCTTTGGCTCGTGGCTCAACTACAGCCGCTACGGTGCTCGGGGCTGGGATCTGCTGCCACATGGGGACACGGTCAGGGATATCCCGTACTTGCTGAAGGACTGGACCAGGAGGGTCCTGAACACGGTCCAGGGAAGCGGTTCCAGGGGAGGTTACTCGGCAGTATGAGTTGATCAGTAAACATCATGCGGAGGAGGAAAGAGGGCCGGGGAGAAGTTGTGGATTGCGGGGTGGCGGATGAGAGTGGTGTTAGATTTCCTTTCTCTCTGTCTTCAATCCAAGCGAAGGGCTCAATTTCGCGGGCGTTGGGATTATATGTGCCCTGACACACACACACACACGGCTTTGTATGATGATGGCTTTTGACGTTCGTTACGCTTTTGGCCTGTGATATATGCAGTATACTTTATTTTCTTGCCCAATTATTGCGCTCTTCAGCAGCGGAAGGTCGACAATGTTGTTGAACAACTAGCTGTCTCTTATCCATACTACATACAGTACCGCTCTTTGTGGTCCTTCCATACAGGATCTGTAAAACGTAGGAGTCTGAAGAAAGTATTTATTTATTTGGCCTGCTGTCATCACATACCACGAAGCTTACATGGCATTTTAGAGCCGAGTGCTGTGGCGGCGGGCCAAGCAATGCTAAGCCGAGGTAACTTTGGTGCTCGTTGCTCGATTGATTGATCCACGGAGACCCCGACTTGACTTCCTTTCCACCTCTTCTCTCACTCTCATCTACTGTCTGTTTCTATATGCCTACTTCATATCATGTCTAGATCCTCATAACCATCTATCTCCTCCTTCTCTGCACTCACCAGACTTTCCATTCTATATCTGTGTATATATATAAATCATGGCCGTCCCAAGTTCCAACCCGCTCTTCACCGTCCCCATCCCGGCATGTGATTCCCATCCAGGCGGATCCGTGACCATCACCGAGCCGCATCCCCAGGTCTACCTCCTGACCATGTACTCCCCGCCCGACAACCGCCTGACCACGGCCGTGTGCCAGTCGCTCCTCCGCGCCCTCGACCTCGTCGAGTTCTCCGGGCTCGCCCCGGGCGTGGTCGTGACGGCCTCGGCGCTGCCCAAGTTCTACTCCAACGGGCTGGACCTGGACCACGCCGCCCGCGAGGGCGACGCCTACTGGGCCGGCAGCCTCTGGGCGCTCTACCGGCGGCTGCTCTCGTACCCGATGCCGACGGTGGCGTGGGTGGGCGGGCACGCGTTCGCGGGCGGGCTCATGCTCGCCATGCACCACGACTACCGCGTCATGAACCCGTCGCGCGGCTTCGCCTGCCTCAACGAGCTCGAGTTCGGCGCCCCGCTCAAGCCCGCCATGAGCGCCGTCTTCCGCGTCAAGGTGCCCGACCCCCGCGTCTACCGCGCCATGGTCCTCGAGGCCAGGAGGTTCGGCGGCGTCGAGGCCGCCGCCGCGGGCATCGTCGACGTCGCGGGGGGCTGGGACGAGGTCCTGGGCCTGGTGGCCGAGAGGGCCCTCACGGGGAGGGGGAAGACGGGCGTGTACGGGCTCTTGAAGATGGAGATGTACAAGGAGTGTCTGGACCTGCTGGAGAACCACGCGAGGGAGGAGGAGAAGGACCGGGGTTGGTTCCGGGCCGAGGATGAGAGGAAGGCGAGGGGGAGGCGGGAGGTCGAGGAGTGGGTGAGCAAGAATGGGAAGGCGAAGCTGTGACGAGGTTTTGAGGGTTAGTGATCTATGCAAGCATGTTCTTAGTTGGTCTACGCGCATGGGAAAAGCGTTGCGATGTATATGTACCCCTATGAGGTTGCTGCCGGTGCATCATGTATCCCAGTTCTGAGCATCGTGATGACTGAGCCGGCTTATATGCTTCCCAGGTATAATTTGATCTGCTTCATTTACGGAGCCAGCAGTCCTGAATATCACGTCTGGAAGCACGACCGTTGTCCGTCACCACATCGTATCCACATCACATTCAAGGTGCTGTTTCATTGACTTAATTTCTTTTGTTTCGATGATTGATTCGTTCTTGGTATCAATGGTATCAATGTCCGGGATGGCTTTTCAACTTTTGCCCAATGTCACTCCTCCGCAACAAAACCAAGTCGCGACGGACTCCGATGAGAAAAGTGAAAAGCCATAAGATTATCTCAAGCCGCGCCCCTGTCCGAAGACGCCAAACGCATGAAAAGCAGAAACAAAAATGCCAATGGGAAAGCAAGGCAAAATACCAGAAAAGAAATCGTGTCTAGTCCCTGTTGCAAGCCGTTGGAAGGACTTCCAAGTACGCCGGTTCCAGTCTGATAGGGTAGATTTCGAAATTTGAATAAAACAGGCTGAACAGAAACAAGTAATAGCATTATCCATTATGGCCCGGGTCACTCGCTCACTGACTCATCGTCCGACACGTCCAGCTCCGGGTCATATACGTTGCGCTGAGCAGCCGCCAGTGCCAAGTTGGCACGAGTGTCTTGTTGAATCTTGAGAAAGTACTTGCGCAGACTCCGCAATCCCTTGAGGAAGCCTCGGTCTGCCTCTCCGGGGTGTCGCGGCGGGCAAGACTTGTCTTCGGTTTGGTCACCGGCTGTCAGGCTGTTGGCGAAATCTGCAATCTTGAAGTCGATCTCGCGCCTGTTCTTACGCTTGCGGATGTGGTTCGCGTCCTCATTGTCTGTCGCGAAATCTGTAGTCGAGTCTTCGACAGCCGTGTCGTAGTTGTCTTGTACCGATTGGTCCCCATCATAGGTCATGAGCAGACTGGAGGCATAGAAGCGGTAGCCTCGCAGCCGGCGCACTATCACCTCCAATTGGCTGAGCTTCTGCAGGATGGTTGGGATGTGCCGAAGAATGCTGTGGAGGTCCTTTCCATCATACAGGAAGCGTGTGAGAGCGTACTGAAATTCATCACCAGCCTTCAGGTTGCGCCCATAATACTTGTCCTTGAAAACGTATGTTTCTTCTCTTGCGTCCCACACCTGAAGCCCGCAGACCCGCACACCAAGCTCTCGTGAGGTCGTGCCTGCACACTTGCGCTTCTGGGATTGCTGCTTCTTAGGCGTGGCGTCAACACCATACTGCCGTGTGCCCATTTTCAGGTCCATAATGCAAGGCCGCTTCATGCCCGCTGTCAAGTCTTCTAGCAGCAAGAAATACGAGACTCGGGAACCATGTTGGGTTTGGGCCTCCTTGGGGTTTAGTGGCCTTGGGATCATCTCGAGCTCGCCTGTCGGGTTTGTTTCCAAGGCTGACGAGGCCGTTGGTGGTTCGACATCTTCTGTCTCAGTCGCACCATTAAGACTCTGAGCGGGCATCTGTTCGCGGCCATCTGCCTTGGAAACAGATCCACCAAGGTCTTCATTGTCGCCTTTGTATGCCTCATCGGGTTCCTCCCAATACTGCAAAACACCCCTAGAGTCCGAAACATTCTTAGGCTTCCTCCGCAAAGCACTGCCGGAATGCCGGCGTTTCTTGCGTTCAGGTGTCATTGTCTCGTTTAGAATGTCCAGCTCCGGAGCGCTTGTGCCCGTAACGTCTTTGGGCTCCTCATCGCTACCCTCGCAAGGCTCGCTTGATGGGCCGATGTCACTCTGTGTCTTCTGATGCACGAGTTTCTGACGAATGGGTGACGGCAAAGGCTGACTAGGCTCCTGCTGGATCGGGAATGATGAAAGGCTTCCGGCATCCTTGGCTCTCAACATAGTCGGGTCGGAAGTAGCCGGCCGAAGCAATCGGTCAAATGTCTTATTTGGAATAGTCCTCTGGTGAGCTTTCTTGTGTCTTTGGATGCTGATGGCCTGCCTCAAGAAGGCGTCATTGAAGACCTCGTGACGCAATTTCTTGTTGACCACGGTGGTACCCCAGCTGTTAGCATGGCGGTCCTCCAAAGATGGCCTTGGTAAATGGTCATCAGACACTGAGCCGTTAGAGATGTAATGTGAGGCTGGCACGGATATTGACGAGCTGCGGCCACGGTCTAGATAGAGAGCAGTTTTTGTCGCCGGGTGGAGGAGGCTCCGGGGTAGAATATGCTGATTGTCCACGAAAGTGACAGTGGGAACGGGAATCAAGCTCGAGTTCAAAGACTGGCTGATCATCCGAGTATTCACACTCGCCGGCTGAGTGGTTTCACTCACTTTTTGCGCAGCCTCTTCGGCAGTAGAGCCATTAGCCCGCAAATCAGTGATCTGTTCCTGCTCTAGTTTCTTGCGCTCAGCAGCGGCGTTTTCGTCCTTCTTGACAGTTGACTTGCGACGAGGTTGTTTAGAGTAAGTCACGTTGAGCACGCCGATGTACCTGGGCTGATATTAGTCTCATTTAACGCTCAATCCCGCTTTATCAAGCTTCATTGCTGCGAGTTGGGACATACCTAGGGAGGAAGGGCAAGAGATCTCTGTGGTATCTCTCAATATCTTCGTAAAACTCATTTTCCCGATTGTTGAGCTGCTTGCAAACGGCCCTCTTCGAAAACTTCCAGAGAGTCGTGTGGCCACCGACCTGATGTGAATAAGGGACAAGCTCTATAGCATCGAGTGGCTCATTGGTACTCGGCTGTTGGTCATGAACATGATCCCCATTGGCTGGTGGAACCTGTTGTGAGGGCCTAGACAATACTTGTGGCGCAAGATCATGCTCCGCGGGAGTCGGCGTGACATGGCCGAGAAAAGGCGATGGCTCGACACCAATGGTGTGATGTCCAGAATCAACTCGCTTATGGACAGCATCTATCGCCTCGTCATCAGACAGAGCTTCGAGATGTTCCGTGTCATCGACCTCAGGCTCATCAGCCTTTACCAACCACGAAGATGCATCTTCGTTCCTTTGGTGTGGTTTGCCAGGTGCAGCCGGCGTGATACTATCTGCTTCTGGACCATCCTGGCGCTCAGGAGCATCTTGGGGGCCCTTGTGTGGCAAGAAGACAGCGGACGATATTTTTTCTTCGCCCGACAGCTCTCCATCCTCAACAGCCTCGCAGTTGTCGACTGCATAACTGATGACTTCTTGCGGTCCGTTGTCTCTTACTGCGGGCGCAGGAATTGCTTCCTGGGACCTTTTCCCTTTCAAAGAGGGCACCGGCTCATCATAGCCTTTTTGTTCGCGGTGGGCACGGAAATAGTCATGGTCTGCTTCGCCGTGCTCCTGTGAGCCGGATTGTGGGAATGTCTGGGTACGTGCCAGGCGTCCTGGGTGCGGGTGCTCATCGGTAGGATTAGGAGAGGGCTGTAAGCTTCTAGCATGATCATCACCATGCAAATCTCCCCTGTGCTCCTCTGGTATGGTGCCATTGGCTGGCGGCGATAGCTTGTCCCTTCTCTTCTTATGCTCCTCCGGTAAGCCTTCCTTGAAGAATCGTAGGCTGTGACTTGCCTTGCGACTCCGAGCACTCGGTTCTACTCCTGCAAGCACCTCGGCAATTGACTTCTCGACCTGCCCATCCACCCCGTTATTCAGGTCATCAGAACCAATTGACCAAGCCTTTTCGGGTCCCAAAGACAATCGATGGTCGGGTATGCGTGGCCTGGTGGGAGATTGCGGCTCGGCTGCAGCATTGGGATCCGATTTACCACTGGGCGGATGAAGGTCGCGGTCCGAAGGCAAGGGTGCGGCAAGAGTCGGCGGCTGTGAGGCATCGGAGTACGTGCGACTGGCGGAGGCGAGCTCCTTAAGCCTTTTCTCCTTGACAGTCCTTTCCAGAGATGTACCCCTGCCGCCAGAGCCAAGGGATTCCCTATGGCACTTGAACCTTGTGTCGACATTTCCCAATTCAGCAGTATCAAGCGTGCGAGATAGGAAGGTACTGGCGGCTCGGGAAGGGAGCGAAAAGGTCTCGACGGCGGCAGTAGGAGCCATTGCGACAAGCCGTGGTGAGGCCCTGGGTGTCAAGGAGTCTCCATCGCTCTCGTAGCGCGTTTCCCGGTCGTCTTGTTGTGTCTGTGAGATCGAACCTGTGTCCTGGTCGAGTTTCTGTTCCGGGTGACTACCGACCGGATGGTCGTACGGAGTATGTTGCAAGCGAGGACTGTGATGAGGCGCATCGAAGAACTGATCACCGCCGACAGCAGAGATGCCACGAGCTTCTGCGAGTTTCTGTGTCAGCAGAGAGGGCCCATTAGACCTCTTGGGAGAAACGATAGCAGTGGCAGCGGCAGCGGCAGAAGCAGCAGGTCCCATAGGCCTTTTATCATTCTGAAGTGGTGCAACATTGTTCTCGAAACTAGGTACAGGGGTAGTCTGGGCCGTCACAGCCCCTGCTTTGGGCTCTCCCACAGTCGCCGGTGCCTCCAATGTGTCACTGTCAGGGGCTCGAGATATGGCAGGGGAGGTGAGAGCACCGGCGGGTTGATCCCCTTGTAGCTGGTCTTGTGCCTGCCCTGCAGCAGCTTGTTCTGGGTCGGGACCCAGACCTGGATCTGTATCCGGGTGTGGCACTGATACCGGGTTACCACCGTTGGGGTTCACCGGTACCGATAGTGCGGCATCTCCAAACGTAGAGGGCGACATGTGGTGAACATTGGCTGTGGGTGCGCGGAGGAGGAGTGTGGGTGGAACGATAGTTGGCCGTTGCGCAGTGTGAGAGGGATCAGGAGTTGCTGAGGAGGCGAGGTGGGAAGCAGGAGAAGGAATCAGAACGGAGGGCGAATCCTGTCCTGTCCGCACTTGTGGCTTGTACCCGTTGCTATGTACTAAGTACTGTAGTCCGTACTGCCCTAACACTGGTACTAGGTAGACGGGGATGATATACCGCGTGACTCTCCCACTCGTGCGCTCGTGCGCGTGTCCAACGATGTGCAGTGGTGGTTATTGTGGTCGACGGCGATGTTATGTTTGGTAGAGTCGGTGTACGGCGGTAGTGCAGGGAAGGAGAAAAGAAAGTTGGAGGGGGCGAGAGCGATGTTTCGTTGGCTGTGCAGATTGCAAGTACTGTACGGGGTATGAGATAAGACCCGGCCGCCGCTTTTCAGTGGGGACAATCGAAGCAGTTTGTAGGCGGGCGGGCGGGCGACAAGGGGGAGGGGGGGCTGCCTGCTGTATCACACAGTTATCTCGGTTTTGCTTGGGCCGAAAGTCGGGCACTGATCCAGTGAATACCTGGCCTACACTAACAGATAGCAGCCTTAGCACGGCTGCACGCCCTGCACGCCTGTACTCCCAGTTTGGTCCCCTAGGTTCGTCCCTACCTCAGTGCATACCAGGTCCCTTGATGTCTCATTGCCCGCTGCCCAGTAGGATAAACGAATTGGTCACATGCCCCAAACCACAGTGAGGGGTTCGTCCTCCTGGAGGCATTACCCAGGTTGTATCCCATATCACCAGCCCCCTGGCATACGTACCACCTACCTAGGTAGGTAGGTATGCACTAAGTATGTGTATACGTACATGTTCGCTAATATGTACATACAGTATCATCATGCCCAGGTGTACTTACAACTCAGGTGTACATCCGTACATACAGTACCTACCTAGGTACCTGGGTCTGTCACCACGTGGGCGTCTTGCTGGTGGATTACAGGCCCGCAGCCCATCATCAGCCCTATTCCGGGATATCTTATCCTTGTTTGGACTCCAGGGCTACTTATGTACTTACATAGTACTGCGGTATATATCATCAACTCTCGATTTGCACGAAATATGATCTACTGACCATAAGTCACGGCCGCGACGAGGCACTGCAGGTAGACCGGCGTCCGAGCCTTTGCCAATACTGTGTATGTCAAAGTCATCCAACCACCTACTATGTATGTGCCCTTCAATCGCCTTGGCTCTTCGATGTGCGGCTCTTTGCGTCCGTGTACAACATGTGAGAAACCAATGGTACTGTGTACGAGGACGGAGATATGGACGGTGGCCATGACAGGCTGGGATGCAAGACCAAGCCCCGTCGCCAGCAATGTCGTTGTCATTTGGTCACACGAGTCTCTAATTTACCGACGCCATCAACGAGCACCAAGCCCACAAGCCAACAAGCCCAAGAGCATATCGAACATTGGCCACGCCGCGCCACGACTCGGCTCTATTCGTTACGCAGCAGCAATCGACCGGCAGCCCCGTGGGTCATTGCCCAACCCAATAGCCTAATATCCTGACCTGCCTGACCCACGTTTCTTGGGTCTTCACCTTGGACAGGCCAAAAAAGGAAAACAGACGTCGTACCGACCCAAGAAAAGAAGAAAAGTCAATCATGAACAACTGTTCCCTGTTGGCCCCTTCCCGATGCCACTGCGACATCATCTACCGCTGAATCGTCGTGCTTGGACCGGTGAGGCGGATGCGTCCCCAGACTAACCGAGTGTCTTGCTTTGGAGTTGGGACACTGGCATGGTCTAATCGCCCATTCGCCTGTCAATCTATCCTCGCCGTCAGCACCTCCTTCGATGGTTTCAACGGCTCGGCGCCAGGCCCTGCCACTTACACACAAAGCTGCAACCCTGAAGGCGCCCATCTCGCATTTCTGATCTGTCATTAATACCCCGTCACATACTATGTAGTTCCTCGACAATCCCTTCTTATACTACGCAAGGATGGCGGTCTCATTGACCATCTATTTTGGCATGGCAGCATGGGCAGAGACTGATATAGCATAGCCCTGGCCAAGAAAGGGCCGAACGGCTTAACGGAGAAAGCATCTCCATGTCCATGGAAATTCGAAGCAGCACTCTGGCCAATCATCCGAGAACGTGCTCTCCAGCCGGCTTCTCGCCCGCGCGATTCTTTGGAATGCCATCGACAACCCGAAACTTTTCGGTGTTTTCCGGCGTTGCGCATAGTCTCACGTTCAAGGACATACGACGACAAAGAAACTGCCACGTTGAGCCGAGAGGACTAGCAGCCCCTATCCACCGCTCGATGAGGGTGCGAGGGGAAAACTACCGTAATAGGTCGCTAAGACTGCTTGGCCAGAAACACCCCAGCCAACAGATATATGTTATTGAAACCCGTGAAGACCGTAGGCAGGGCGTTGGGTCATGCTGGATAGTCCGACCTTACGAAGCTCGACTCCAGACCACGTTGCAACCCCTCCGGTTTCTATACGCTCGTTTCTAACACACTAAATCTGAGACGGCGGACATAATCCGAGAAGACATCTCGTCAGCATTCCACATGCGGGCACAAGACCCTGATAACCTCAAGGTACACGCACGCCAGCCCCGGCGAGGGAACCCTCTCGGATCGAACGATGAGGCTGTGCCGGCATATGGCCTTTTAGCAACTGCTCAAGCAGATCGTCTATAACTGCCATGTAGTTTGCTGAACGGGGAGAACCCTCCCTCCTTCCCCGAGCAGCGGCACGGCTACAGTGCCGTAGCAGAACGTTCCACAAATGCTGGTATGCGGTACAAGACATCAGTCTGCCCAGATACGTGCGTATGTTGTGGCACTGCCACCCGCTACAGTATGAACTCGCTCGGTTGTGGGTACACATGTTACGTACGCAGGATGCAATTTCCGCCCCATTGAGTCTTGTACCTGCATGCCCCGTGAAGGTCAAGCCCTTGGCATGTGTCTGGAGCTGCTGCCTTCCAGCCAGGGAGATACGATGTTTCTCGAGTGGTCTCACCGACCTGTCCGCCCAGGAACGTTTGCAATCTTGTCGGGCATGGGGCTGGGAGCCCGACACTCGCTTCCGTTGTGCGGCCCTAGGGCCCCGGTCTGATGTTGATAAATTGAGCTAGAATTATATGGGATATACTATACTTCCATGGCAGATATATCCCATCAATTACCGTGCCTGCTTCCGCGCAAGCTTCGTTCTCCGCATGATTGGGGCTCATGTGGAGACTAAGTCCTGAGACATGTCAACACGAAGCCAGAGATGCGGTGGAATATGGGCAGATGACAAGCTTTTGTTGACCGTGTACATTATTGGCAAAGGGTATATGTTCGTACCCTGCCTATTCCAGGTCTCGAAAGAGACTGTCCTCGCTACTGAAGCAACTACCAGCGATGATACACCTTCGTACCTCCCTCCAATGCAGTCCAGCATCGCGTGACAGTAGGAATGTGTAGCAATAACGCCGATGAGTATCATGCAACACCAATGTGGTTGGATCCGTACAAGCACGCTTGACCTAAACACCTGATTCAAACTCCCCCCCAAAAAGTCCACCGGGTCGTTCGTTAGCCTCCTTAGTCAGCCCATGCATTGAAATTCAACGCCGTCATAGGGTCTCCAATCATGTCAAACACCCGTCGCGCACCCTGCCTGCCCTGCGGCGTCCTCGGCTGCGCTTGTGCCCCAGTGTCCTCCTCCCCTTCCACTCCTGCGCCCAGACCCCAAGTATTGTCAAGAAACTCGCCAAGGTTATCGAGCACGGCACTAACATCATCTACCGGCTCGATATTCTCCTGCGCCTCCATAGGGTCCACAAGTACGGGGCTGAAGGTCTTCTCGCTGGACACATCAAGACTTCCACCTGTAGCTGTGGCCTCGGTG
Source organism: Cytospora chrysosperma (assembly GCA_016808195.1). Taxonomy (NCBI): domain Eukaryota; kingdom Fungi; phylum Ascomycota; class Sordariomycetes; order Diaporthales; family Cytosporaceae; genus Cytospora; species Cytospora chrysosperma. Next base: position 2,682,374 of record MU179926.1, on the reverse strand, counting down.
GCGTCCACTTCAGCCATCTCGAGGGCCTTCCTCCTCATCTGCGAAGCCTGGACGAACGCCTCGGCCATGGCTCCAGCCCCCTGGCTCGCCGTCGTCGTCTGCTGAGATTCCGAGGGTAGCAGCCTTAGTGCCTTCCGGGGCGGGTTCTTCGTCCGCTTGGCCACCGCCTCGAAGTGTTTTGCGAATTTCGAGCCGTGGTCGAGGAGGCCACCAACTTCGGCGGAGCTGACGTCCATTGGAGGTGGAGAGGATGCTCTTGTAGCTGGCCTCGGCACGCGGATGGTGCCAGTCTTGTGGCCGCCTGGGGTCAAGTACGAAACGTCTTCCTCCACGTAGATGCTGACATCATGATGTTGGCCAATGTCCATGTCGCCTGATACTTCTTGGCCCAGCAGAGGCGCGAAGTGGACCCGGCGTCTCGGCTTCTGGAAGACGGGGGTCTTGAATCGATCCCGCAGGATACTACCATTGAATGAGGAGCGCTTCTTCGTTGGCGAGGGTGTCGCGAAGTCTGAGAATGCTTTGATCGACAACTCAAAGTCGGGCGTAGGGAGATTTGAGGGGGTCGGAAGGCATGCCATCCAGGGGCTCTGCGGTAACCGAGAGGACGCCAGCGCTTTGTCGGCAAGAACGCTCAAAGTTGAGGAGCTTCCATCAAGGGGCGCGTCCTTCTCAATGACAGCTTGTGCTGCTAGCGGAAGCAGTCCAATGCCGGTCTCTTTAGCCCACGGACTTTGTATCTCCAGTGGTTCGGTACTTGGCATCGTTACAGCAACGAAACCAGGATAAACATTTGGTTTCGTTCCAGTGCCTGGAGGAGCCTGTGGTACTTGCAACCGAGTACCATCCTTTTTTGCCCAAGAATCTTGGCAATGTGGCGGCTCAATACTGGCTGTTGCCTGATCGAGGAAACTGGGGTCGGCAGTCGTATCCGCACCATTCTCTGCGGCTTGTGGCGTTTGCAACTCGATGTTTGGTTGACTTTGAACCGGTCGTGGCTTTATGTTGTCGTCAAGCCCACAAGCGTCGGCCATTTGCTGTGACTCAGTACTGGTGGTAGTCTCGTCAAAACCTCCGGCTTTTGTCGAGGAACCCTCCGTGCTGTCGTTCTTTGCCTCCTCGATCTCCATGGGCGTCATGTAAGTGTGATCTATAGCCGTCTCCCCTTGTTCCCACACCACACTAGACTCTTCTGCGACATCTGGACCGGCCATAGAGTTGATGAAGTCCTGATATGACTCATGTGACACGACATTTTCCCCATCTGGGTTAAACATTCGCGATGCTTGCTCTGTGTCGGCATACGCATCAACGATGGACCCCACACTAGCTTGCCAGGGTCTCACGTCTTGAAGGGCTCCCGGTGATGCAGGCTCTTGATTGTTATCGCCGGTTTGGTGGCCATCAGGTTGTGAGGATGTGCCCCGAGAGGTACACCATCCTGAATCCAAGTCACCATCTTCCTCCATAATAGGCGTGCAGTCTGCTGGGTTGGTGCAATCCAGGTCCATAGCATCCTTGTAATCGCTCTCGGGTTCCTCATGCTGATGCTCTGCGGCCGCAGACCGGTCCTGAGTGTTCAAGAACGTCGACCATTCCGGGTCAGTCGAAACGTCAGAGCCCTGGTACACGACAGTGGGGAGACTTTGAGCATCCTCTATAGGTACTCCTGCCTCAGGACAGACGCCGGAGAGATCTTGTGTATCAACATAAGAAGACCATTCCGAATCAGAAGAATCGTCAAAGTTCTGTTCAACCACTGGAACATGTGCGGCCTCAATGACAGCTTCTTTCGTGGCCGAGGTAGACAGCTGGTCTTGGATATTCAGATACCTCGACCATTCCGGATCCGATGGGGTGCAACCGTCATCTTGATCTACAACCTGAGGCTTATCTGCAGCCATTGCCTCGATGCCACTCTCAAAGTTGCGTACACTCCCCGCATTGTTTGCAAACTCCACGTCAGCTATGGCCTCAAGCATGCCATGTGACCGAGCCACATCTTCGGCCTCATGACCATCGATCTCATTGTTTTCATCTTCCTTCGCGGAGTCATCATTTTCAATGACTTCATTTGCAGACTGGGCTTGTTCCGCAACCCGAGCATCAACAGTCTTCTCTGAATCAACCACAGGTTTGCATGGTATTTGTTGTTTAGCGTTGTTGTCCACGGTGATGGCATCCACCAAGTCTGATGCAAGGGACCCAGCATCGTCGCTTTCTTCACCATGAGAACCACGATTTTCGCCGTTGGTTGGCCCCGCTGTTGCGGCAGCTACATGAGGCTTCCTTGATGAAAGGTTGGGGTTGGCAGCATCCATTGGAACTTTGGTCGAGGGATGGGAAGCAAATAATTCTACTGGACTCTTCGCCGTCTTGTGAAAGCAAAAGCTATTGTCTTGTTGGCTCAAAGCAACGTTGGCCAATGTTTTCGTATAGGTTTGTGGGTTTCTCGCGGCAGAGTATGCCTCAACTTTCTCGGTTTGGACTGGCTTGGCCGCTTCTTGACGAGGACTTTCACCGACACCCCCAGCCGCTTTCATCCCCATCTTGGCTGCGTCCTTGGAGAGTCCCCTGGCTACATCGATATTTGAGCGCTGCTTGACCGACAATTGAGATGCCTCTATCTTCTCAACTTGTGTTCGGCCTATACTAGGTTGTTCGCGGCGACTGTAGGATGGAGAAATGCCCATCGACGCTGTTTTTGGCATTCTAGGTGAGCCATCAACCTTTGGACTGTCGGGATACCCGGAAAGAGGGAAAGAAGCCTTGTGGGTCGGTGTAGTGGATGGCATGGATAATTCGTCCTCTGAGGAATCAGCTCCTTGCAGTCGCGGCTTTCGGTGAGGTGACCTCCGCTCTATCCGCCGCGAGCGAGGCGTACCGATACTTCGATTTGCAAGTCGGGATGCAATCGTTGCATTCTTTGTGTTCACATCGGTTGCCAGTTCGTCTTCATGCGCGGAAGTTGATCGTGCAGACAGCGTCACCAGCTGTGGACGGCGAGCCTCATGCTTCCTCATCTTGGAGACTGCTTGGCTTGGCGACTCTTCTGGCGGTGACGTCCTCATTTCCGTGGGCTTTCGCCTCTTTGATTCTCTTTTATGGAGCCATTGGTGGTCTGCAGATCGTTTCCTCGTGACAGAGATGTCATCAAGTTCATCCTGCTGGGACAGCCAGAAAGGGTCCTTGGATATCGAAGTACCCTTCACCGTTTCCCTCCATGTCTTGATGCGATCATAGTCTTCTTCTTCCATGTATGGATTCTTTCTTGCCGAGGGAGGGTTGGTGATCTCGGGGCTGGGAAGCGGATACAGACTGGTCCCCTGGGTATTAGGCAGGTTACCTTCTGATACCTGGTCTGGGCCATGACCCCTTGCGCCCTCAACAGGAAGGTTTGACAAAGTTGTCTTTGTTGCGGGGTTTCCAGCCTGTCTAATAGCACGTCTAGATATCCAAGGGTTGTTCCAATGCTGGCGGTCGAAGGGTCCTCGCAGCCTTGCCGACACCAAGACGGGAACATGGCCGTTCAAGAAGTCGAGGGCCTTTTTCTCGATATGGAGGCGTCGATGGAGTTTTCCTTCGTAGTAGTCGTCATCTGAACCCGAATATACGTCATCCTCCTGGTTGTGGACCGCTTCACAGTATATAGGCTCGTCGCCGAGGTGGTGCAGTGACTGAGCCGGCATTATCGCGAACCAAGATACCGAGATGTGCCGCCGCGGTGATTTGCAGGTGGGTTCGTTTTCGCATCGGTGCGGTCTAGACAGCCACAAATGGGAGATTACCAGATAATGGGCTGGTCTGGTCTGTGATGGTGAGGTTATATTGAAGGAGTGTCAAAAGCGCCGGAGACAGGACGAGAGGAGAGAGTCTGCTCAAAGTTCAAAGCTTGGGCCTCCAAAAATTAGGCGGAAACGCGGTTGTAAAGGGCAACACGCGCCTCACCTAATTCAATCTACGCGAAAGTGTCACGGTCCGCGGGCGTTGATTAAGTACTAAGTAGTGTACCTAGGTACTTGATATGTAGATATGGGGGTACTTTAGCTACTGTGTGTACAACTGGTCTTGTGGGGCATATGGGGCACAATGGGGCTCTTTTTGGTGCGTGATCCCTGCAAAATCAGTGTTCCTGCTGCGACCGCCTGCCGCCGTTACGTACCTAGGTATGTACGCACTTAAAACTTTACTGGGTACTGATTGCTCTGTATACTACATAGATCGAAAGTAGAAAGAGGTACCCTCTTTGGTCGGTATATCAAATTGTATCCTGTTTTCCCCATGGCACTCAGTCCCTGGACCTTGGAACCTTGAACATAACACCTGTGTACCTCCAGATTTCTTGGGTGTTCCTGGGAAAGCCTCCGCCGTTACCGTGCCAACAACCGTGCTATGATGTATTCTGTATGTACCTACACAGCAGTGTTACGGGTCCGTAACACAGGGTACATGCATGCAGTACAGTATTGGGGGGTAAGGCCCAATCACAGCGTTGTTTTCTTTCGCCCAGTGTGAGCATTCAAGCACTGAACACGCCCCCCAAAAGCGTCCCGCTGTCTTTCCATCCACAACGCGTCTTGCTTCTAAATCCTCTAGTCCTCTGATAGGATCAGTAAATAAATGGCCTTCTAGACTGAACTGAGTCCTCTTTAGATTGTTCTTGTTGTTTTCCATCATCACTTCAAGTATCATCTCTCATCAGTCGCAAGGGCCCATCTTCATATTCAGCCTGTGGACTCGTCACTGGTCGACGACGACTCCACATTTATCCTACTGTGTACTGTGACAGCACATTAGTCCATCCACCTACTGTACACTACTGTATCAGCCCAGACCAGCTGCGGGCGATTGATTCATCATATCTAATCCATACCCCCGTTATCGAGCATTGACCTATCGCTTCCGCCGACCGCGACCACCGCGACCGACCGCGACAACAGCCTGTCCATCGCTTGATATTGCTCGGCGACGGCCGACGACAGCATCGCGCTGCGTTTGCGATCCGCGACCTCCAACTGTCAGCCAGAGCTTCCATGGATACAAGCTGGCCCCGACGCGACAACAGTTCCAGTCCAAACCGCCTCTGAGGCCATGTCGTCGCACGCCTGGCTCGACTCTCTCTCCGAGGACTGGCCCTCCCAGCCAGCCTCACCAGAAGAATCCAGGCCTCCGACCAGAAACAGCGCCAACAAATCCAGCGTCAGAACCAGTGGCACTAAGATACCTCGCCCGAGCGCATCCGGAAGCCCCAAGTGGAACGGTAGCATCGTCCTCGGCGAGCGGAGCCCAAGCGACATCAACGTTCACCTACAAAAGCACAAGCGCACTTCCTCCAAGCTCTCTTCCGAGACCAAGCACTCTCGCCGCGGTCGGCCAGCGAGCCAGTCCTTCTCCGAATCCCCAGCCGGTTCCATAGCCGGTTCCGTCGTTCACAACACGGTTCATCGCCAGTCTGTCAGCTCATCGCCGGAGAAGAACAAGGGCCACACACCAGAATGGAAAAAGAGGTTGATATATGGCGAGGTCGCGTATGGGGAACAGCGCGACTTGTTCACGTCCGCTGGCACTGGTTTGGCGGGCATGTTCCGGCCACCAACGCCAGCGAAGCCTACAGCTCATGCGCAACCGGATGATGGCAGTAGCATCTTCCGAAATGAAACGACTATGCCATCAAGCCCACCAGAATTCGCTCAGGGATACGAATTGAACAGTGATCAATCCTCTGAGGAGGAATTATCAGAGCACAGCCAGCCAGTGCAGCCCCAGGGCCCTTCGATTAGATACAAGCTGAATGATGACGAGGTATCGGACATCAGCCGAATCAGCGACATGTCTGTCAGTCAAATGATGTCAAAGGAAACAGTTGCAGAAACAAACCCCAGCCGGGCCCCAAGGTCATTCCTGGCTCCGGCCATTGAAGATGTCGAGTCGCGGAAAGCCAGCAATCAAAGTGCAGCTCGTCACGAGCATTTTAGTCCCATCCTCATTGCTAAGCACAGTGATGAAGATGGCGGAGTTAAATTTGCACCGATGGGTATATCCCCCTCAGAATTGCAGCAACGTCTCGAGAAACTGCAAAGGGACCAGGATATGTCCAACGGCTCGACGGACAGCAGATCTCGACTTGAGGGCGATTCCCACAGCACCGAGGCCACAGAGCAAATAAAACAGCTCGGCAGTTTCGTCAACCTCCGTAGGGGAGGTCTGTCCTCCGACAACTCGTTCCGCCCACTCGGCAATACGTCTGAGATGCTTCCAGAAGAGTCCTTACAGGCAAGTACGCCAAAACAGTTTCCAAGTGTGCGCATCCATGATTCAGAGCCTCCAAAAACACCATTGATGCCTGTTGCTCCCTTTCCAAGCCCGGACAAGAAGAATCTCCACGCTCAGGACAGTAATGGAAGCCCTCTGAAACTCTTCGGGCCATATGACACATTCACCAACCAGACATTGCTAAGAAGGATAAGCCAATTCGAGGATGCAAATACTTCGGTTGGCTCATCACCGTCGCCAAGACCGAGACCATTGGGGCCTACATCAAAAAACGCCGCGGCGGTAAAACCGAAATCGCCCTCAAAATTGAGGAAAACCACACGGCCAGACTCGGATACTGATCCGGCGCCGTTCAGGTCATTCAGTCAATTCGGTGCGGGAGAGTTGGATGGTTACGAATTTGATGAAGACTTCTCGCGCCTTTCGGACGAGTCTGAGGACGAGTCTTCGCACCATCCAGCTCCTTTCAGCATTCCGAACGAATCTTCCCCCCTAGAAAATCACAGTATCTCAATAGAGAAACGTCGCCCAAGGTCGGCCATGATGTCCACGATGCAAGGGAGGAGTCTCTCGGGATTTGTGGCATCACGAGCTGCATCGGCAGCCATATTGGCCGCGACTCCAAAACAGCAAGATGCACACGAGTACAAGAGACCACGAGCATCGCCCTCTAAAGACCCGACCCCGAAGCGCAGGAGAACCCTTCACGAGTCTGACATCTCGTTCGGTGCTGAAGATGAAGCACCGCTGGACTCAATCCAACTTTCCCACCAGCAAATGCAACTTGTCATCGGAAGGAAGCGTAAGGAAGCTCGCGCCGCCGAACTGCAGCAAACAGCTGATTCCGCAAACCTAGTATCTCGTCATATACTTCGGCCACGGACGCCAATTACGAGTCCGAAGTCGTCAGTACACATGGAGGATCATTCAGGCTCGAACGCGCATGTGTCCGAGGGCGAGGGCGAGGGCGCCAAACGGCCAGCAGTGATGCCTCGAAAAGCAAAACACCACTCCAACCTCCCTGTCGGTGGTGGGAGGAAACCATCGATCAAAACAGAAGATTTCATCAATGAAGCACATCGAATCATGGCAGCCATAAGAGGCAAGAGCGGCCTTCAGAGCGGTCTCACAAGTGTTGAAGAGTCGGAAGCGGAGCACAACAAAGAGGCCCAAGATCCTAGCCTGACAGACTCTTCATTCCAAGAGTCGACCCGTGAGCCGTTCTCGAGGCCGCCGAGTCGAGAAGGGAAGCCAATCCCCAGACTCGCGAACCGACAGGTAGACCCCGAGCTGGTCAGCCATCTCAAGAAATACGAGGAACACAGTGATATGGGCGATATTATCGCATCATCCCTGCGCTCACTGGGTGTTTCTAAGGAAGACATTCTGGCGGTGCGTGCCTTAGAGCAGAACTCTCACAGCCCCAGATCGGAGGAATTCGATGAAAGTGCCTGGAAAGACAACGAAGTCGTCAGTGATCCGCCCAATATAAGGATATCTGGAAACCCTTACCGATATGAAAATACGACGGCGGCGGAACAAGCGCAGCAATGGAGGGATAGGATACCGTCCAACGGTTCCAGCTCCGAATCGGGATTTTCCACCGGTCGCTCTATACAAACAGGGACAGGGTCTTCAAGAGGTTCTGATACCAGGAGGACGATCGCTCCTCAGAGTGTGTCACATCTTATTCCTGATCAAGTCGGCAATATGGTCTTGGACAGGCAGCGCAACGTTTGGGTGAAGAGTAGGAAAACACACGCAACGCGCACCAAGCGCAGCAACACTCTTCATTCAGAAAACAGCGAAGATGATCCTTTTGCTGACATACCTGACTTGACCGTGGATGTCACCAAAGAGCTGCAGAATTTGAGAAAGAGGATGGCTCAACAAAACGCCGCAGGAATGCAAAGTCCTAGTCCTCCTCCCAGGGGCCGGGGCCACCCTAGCCAAGGCAGCTCGTTGAAATCCATTCTCATCAAGGATATGGCAGCTAGGGAGGCCAGAAACGGTTCTGTAAGGTCTCCAAGCAAACTGATGAAAAAGTTTGCTGAAACAGACAACGAGGATGTCGAGCATGAGATCACCATGTATGAGGATCGCTTGGAAGATTCCTCGCCTAGGCGCCGAATGACTATCAGTTTTTCATCTCCAATTGCGTCTATCATACAGGATGTGGTCGCTGGGTCGAGCTCCGAGGGGAAAGACACCAGTGCTGCTGGTCAGTCCCATGCGGACGGCCCACAGTCATCGGGCAGGCACGGTCGTCGAACAGGCTCGATACGGTCGACGAATGGCCATGTCGGGCCACGTCCACGAAGCTCTTCCGGTGTGCCACCGCGCCATATGTCGGTCAAGGGTGAGTCGTTCGTGCCGCGGACGGTCTCAATCATCGAGGAGAGGGATGAAGAGAGTTTTGTGGGCCAGGATGAAGTCAGCAAGGAGCTCAGCATTCTTGGAGACCAGAGCCTTACGGAACAGAAGTCAACGCAGCGCCAAGCGAGTGTGAGCTTTCTGGTCACGACGCCTGGTCGACCAAAACCACATCCTCGACCAGAAAATGCCGATGTACTCGGCCAGTATGTTGGCAACATGTCGCTGAGCCCCCTGTCTGACTTCACTGCCCATCCAGATCGCTCATATGCCTTCGAGCTCAGCTATGTTGTCGGGGACCAGAATCTAGTCACTGGTGATGGAACGAAATTGCGCATTTCTCAAGCAGTTCGCCATCTTGTCGACAAGCTTGCGGAAGTCGAACCATCCGAGCCATACTGGGAGGACATGAAACAGCTCGAACTTCGAGACAAGCAGCTGGGTAGCCTGCACATGCTTGACCGATTTTGCGGAAAGCTTGTGAAGGTGGACGTGTCTCACAATGCGATCCGGGCACTGGACGGTGTCCCAGCCACCATTCGCGAGTTGAAAATCTCACATAATCTGCTTAGTGAGTTGACTGCGTGGGATCGCCTGGTGAATTTGCAGTACGTGGATGTTTCGAACAACAAAATCAAGAGCCTCTCTGCCTTCAGTAGCTTGGTTCATTTGCGCGGCTTGGTCGCGGACAACTGCGGCCTGGTCCATCTGGATGGAGTCAAGTATCATGACTCACTCTTGACTTTGCGCGCCCGGGGCAACGCCATCGAAGGCCTCGACTTTGACGGTACCAGCTTGCACCGGCTGACAAGTCTTGATCTGGAGAGCAACAAGATCCAGAATGTTGACAATCTACATGAACTGTCGTCCCTTACATATCTCAACTTGAAGGGCAACCAGCTGGTCAAGTTCGGGTCTGAGGAGTCTCTGCCGTTGAAACACCTCATCATAAGCGACAACAAGCTAAGGAAGCTCGACGTATCCACACTATCTCGCCTTCATCTACTCTATGCGGACCGCAACAAACTCACGACGGTCGACGGTCTGTCACGAGTACCACACCTGGACAATCTATCGCTTAGGGAGCAAGGCGGATCAAAGCCTTTGGACATGTCCCTCCTGGAGTCCGCATATGAGGTCCGAAAGCTCTTCCTATCTGGCAATCGTATCGAGTTCTTTACGCCACCTCGGGATTATCTCAATGTCCAGCTTCTAGATCTTGCGAATTGCGGGCTTCGACATCTGCCCGATGACCTTGGGGAGATGATGCCCAATTTGCGGGTGCTCAACCTCAACTTCAATGGTCTATCAGACATTAGTGGTATCGTGGGGATACCTCGGCTCAAGCGACTCCTCCTCGCGGGCAACCGGCTGGCTGATACCAAACCATTGCTCGATTTCTTGGGCCAATTTCCCTGGCTGATGGAAGTTGACCTACGTGACAATCTGCTCACACAGGGCTTCTACCCCCCCGTCCACGTGGTACGGCGAGAGGAGGTTGCAGAATCTGGTGATATCTTCAGGCTCCCCGATGCAGGACCTGAGCGCGACGCAAGGTTCTGCGGCCGTCTGGACATGGATACCAGAATCAACCGGCGGGTATACGAGCGCAAATTCGTGCGCGCGTGCAGTCAACTACAGAAGCTGGATGGGTTGCCGATCAACAGGAAGATCAGGCATTTGAAGGATACGGTTTGGAAGACCATGGTGCTTAGGGGAATGCTGTTGAAGCCGGACGGGCAGCCGTTCGACCTGTCTCAGTACGAGATTGAAGGTGAGGAAGGGGGTAGTTCCTGCATGTCTGATGGAGAGGGTGTTGGAAAGAGCAAGACGAAGGTCGTCGATGAGAGTTCGCGGTGGGGCGTGGAAGACAGTTTCGCAGGTTGAGACGGGCAACGGAACACAGGTATCAATCTGTTGAAACTTCGACGTGAGGCAAAGGGGCGTTTTTTCCTTGAAACGGCATTGGAAAAGTGTATATGGTATCAGCATACGGATTTTGCATCACTGGGGTGAAGAGGCGCAACATTGCCTCGTGTGTTTGGCAAGGCAAAGGGGGGTCAGGTAACAGGGGGGGTACATTGGTCTGCGAATATACTGGTTACGCATGGTTATAGGGGTTTTGATAGGGGTGCGTGGGCTGTATGATACCCACGGATGGAAGGGAAATATGATGATAACGAGTATAGAATGGGCGTGAGCCATCTTCCTACCAATCTGGCCCAATATCGTGTCGTCCGTTGACTCTTCAAAGTTGCCGGGTTCTGGACGTCTCGGCTGCTCACGCAAGAAAACATATCTCAGCTTGGGAACAAGGGCCCATTACTGTTAGATTACAGTCATGGTCATCTATCAACTATCCCCAAGTCTCTTCCGAATATCACTTGTGAAGGAACGTACATGTTCCTGACACCGTTGTGGACAAGCTCGCCAGCTCGTGAACGCGCCACAGGTCAAAGAAATGGCAGCACGGCTCTGCACTATAGAGAAAGGAGTGTGCAGGGTTTCCTACTATAGGAGGACACAATTATCTTACTACAATGCACAGCTACCTATCTCCCCAAAAGGGGACGGTCACGCCTTGACGACGAGTCCAAGGCAACACGGCTCACCTCTGTGTGATAGCCAGTTTCCACCGTACTTCTCTCACTTCGTCTCGAACCCAGAGTCACTGTTTTCACGCAAGAGATAGGACCCCCTGGCAAATTCTGCCTCAAGCAAGAGCCATGGGTGCTTCCAAGAGATTGTGCCTGCTGCAACATACTATCCCATCCTCAGATTTACTCCGTAGCATCCGGATCAGGCGATGACAGGTCCTCAGCGCCAGACCTGGGATGCCTGGGACAGGACTGAGGACAACGGAGGCTGTGCAAGTCCCGGTGGCGATTTCAAAGGTGTGGGAGGGGGTGTCGGCGTTCAAGAGACTCCGGGTTCTAGACTCTCATCGAGCGCGATGAAGCTGGTAAGGATGCCTTTGGTGATGATGACGAACCTTGGGGTTGGGAACAGGGAACAGGGAACAGGGAACAGGGGAAGGAGGAGGTATGGGAGGCGTCTGCCCATCAACACCTTGATCTGTTCAGTCAACCAGTCTGCCAGACTGCGTACCTGCCGGATGCCGGGGAACCTGCCTCCCTCCAGGCAGGCAATGGTGAGAGGGTGTAGGGACATCCATGGATGGATGGTAAGCCGGCCACCACACCCAAACCACCGAGTATCATGATATGCTAAGCGAGGCATCACCACCAAGGAGCCAAAAATGGGCTAATACATCACCAGAAAATTGACGAAATCACAAGCCGGCCGCGCGTCAGGCGCCAGCCCCGAGAGCAACACGGTATTCCAGATAGGAAAGACGTCTTGGGGACTGTTTTCTCGTACAGAGAGCACTTGAGGCAGTGAAGCACTGAGGCAGGTTGAGACAAAGATGTCCCCTCCTTCTGCCCTCCTTCCCCCCTGTCTTGCATATGCACGACGGGCCATTCTGTCGATCCCGGGCCCTGCATGACCAGATCAAGGAGCACGCATACCTTGGAAAGTATAGGCCATCTCGTTGGAAGTCAACGGACTGAAGGTGGAGGGTGGTGGTTTAGGATCAAGAGATTTGGTTGGCCGGGGGGGGGTCATCAAATCGACCTTGGGCACCAATATGTGTGTAAAGGTGTGGAGAGAGAGATAAAGAGGCACTGCAGATTGTATGCATGTCTCTGATATGTATCGCCGTAAAATGTTACACAGTACGATAGAGTGATGACTTGACAAGATAGGGAGTCCCAGCCAAGATGATTGAAGCTACTTGTTGGAACCCTCCCTGTGAAACTTGGAATTAATTTACAAACCATGTCATCAGCCCATCCACCCAGCTCTCGGAGGGTCGCAGGAAGCCACGGCCGTTTTCTCTCCGACACCGTGATGGGTTGGTCGTACACCAAGAAGGTGTGGCTGCAGGACAGCAGAGTCATCTGCCGTGTAAACCCTCTCCACCCCCCCCTTCTCCCCTTACCCCCGGTTATCTGAGACTTGAGAAGAAAGGAAACGCGAGACCTGGCGTGATGGTATAATAGATCCCTCTTTCCCTTTCCATGGCTTGCTTCTCACGGAGGGACAAGGTTGCGGCGGTGGCGTGCCAAACGGTTGAGTTCACACTAGTATACACGCATGTGCAACATTGAAATCCGCTCGATGGCCAGTAGAGGCGGAAGCGGCCGGGTCGAACCGATGCCCCGGGGTGTCAATGGTCGGGAAGGTAGGCTTCTACGAGAACCAGCGGGATCTGTGAGGCTCTCTCTCCAAATGGATCTTCAAGCACGGCGACGTGACTGGCGGGACAAGCGCACACCATGTCCTCCAGGTAGCACTTAGACAGAAGGGGTACAGGCCGGCAAGATGATGAGGAGATGGTAATCTGGCCAACAGGTACCAACTTTAGGGAAGGTAGATACTGTGGTAGGGGTTGGAGTACCGATATAGTAAAGATGACGCGCATCGAGAACTCGATCCCTTCACTCTAATGATGATCACCAGCGCTGGTTGCACAGTAATAAGAGTGGGTACAGTACAGTTCTTGGGTAGTCATGTTCTACAGTACGATCATGTGAAAGGAGCTCAACAGCATAGCTCAATGATACTGTTAATCAATCACATTATTATTATTATTACAACAGTACTATGTACACTAGATTACTGTCTTCAATAAGACAAGAGGCATGTGGCTGGAGCCAAGGACCATCATGTACTATTGGGCCCTCGTCCAGATGTCCAGAGCGGCCAGCGGGTGCCTCTCAAACCACCCCGGCATCATCACGATCAATACTACTGTGTATATGCATATGTACTTTTAGTTAGTGTATCACCATGACGAATGCCATGCTCGTGTTTCCCCAGATTCCGCTCTGGGAACTCGATTCCCTCTTGATTGAGAGTACGTAAGGACAGAGAGAGAGCGGGGCCCTCGAATCTCTTCTCAAGGAATGGAAGAAGGGAGGGAGGGCATGAGCACTCATTTGATGGTCCGGGGCCCCTCAGTGGACCATATGCAGGTGTTTCTGGTTTCGGAAAGAAGGCCTCACTTCGGATGGAAGGTCATGGCTACTGGCTACACACAACGAGTACTGTATGTAGCAGACTACTTCCAGGACTCTGTTGTAGCAAGCGATGAACTTGCTCCCTCCATCTTCCTCCATCCCCTGGCCAAGCTTGCCTGCCAGGCTACCCCTCCACCCTCTCGGGCCGCACTTCGCCCAGACAGTTGCAATCTCTCGTGTGTGGAGAGGGGAAAAGGTTGGAAGCGAACATTGGCGAAGAGGGATCTGCGGCTTTTGGAGGGGGGTGGAGGGATGGATAGGCCTGTCAAACAATCCAGGAAGCCAAGGCCAACCTCTTGCAAGCCGGCCCCCGCCAGTGGCGGCAAGCTCGAACCTGCGAGCAACAGCACTGTTGTACCGTTGTGTGTAATTACATCAATCTTCACGATGGCCCGTCTCCGGGACACACTCATACGGCGTACTATTTATTCAGAGTGTGACTGTGCATTGCCCCCGGGCCCTCAGGCAGCTGAGGAGACTCCTCCCCGGGTTGCACATATGTGCATTTGGGCAAAAACCGGTGGAGACGTCTGGACGCAGCAACGGATAGTCTTGATATAGTGTACGGATCCGTAGGTCTGTAGTGATTGTCTGGGGCCCCGGACCCCACCTCGGAAAATACGGGGCCGGGAGGTACCGTAGCATCGCAGTGATGTGATCTATATGTATGTACCGTGATCGTGATAGATATTTGCCCGCCATCCAGCCAGTCATCCTTCCTGACAACATGTGCTTGAAGCGGCACCGCCCGGCTCTTTTGCAAGTATTCTTGTGCGACAGCGGACGTGGCTTGCGATGGCTGTTGGCGGCTCAAGGACTCCAGAGAACCCCTCTCAGTTTGTGATATGTTGTGACGGGCGACAAGGAGCGGGGAGACGGAACCACCATCGCCAGTTGATGTTGTGATGTTGGGATGCCTCCGACGAGCCTTGCCTGCCGTGGCCCTGGGGAGGCACTGGGAGCAACACACACCGTATGACACATCACACGTCTGTAACAGACATGTGGCGGTGACCCCAGGGCTGTCTTCCTTGAACAGAGAAAAATCCTTCGGCATGCCGAGCCAGAGGTGTCATATTCTCACAACCGACGTCTCCTTTGGGGCACGATCTTCAAGCTCCGTCTGGGATACTGACAAACCTGGACAGACTACTCCGCGACGACCACAGAAGAGAATAGGCTAGACAGGCCCCAAGAGCCCGTGCGTTGGAGCAGTACAGGGGATGGATCGGAAGGTGGCTGCAGCATCTAGCTCATTGCTACTGTATGTAGTGTACGGATCCGTACTTGACTAAGTTACTGCTCATTTTTGTGATCAGTAACGAGCCCCGGGAGACGTCTCTCGTAATCGTGAACGTGGAATATAGTACATGAAGGAATGGCCATAAGCGCCAGACTGATCAGGAGAACAACATCCTGGGGTAGTGTTCCCGGAAGGGTCTCCCCCCCGGAAGGGGAAAGAAATGAGCTGTCACTCTGGACGACGGCGAGCTTGAGTTTATTGGAGGAATGGCCCTTTGGCCAGGCACTCAGTCGGTGATATTTCTTGTGGCCAAGAATGGACCCCCCATCTCATGTTCAGGCTTCTTGTGGCAGGCGAATTAATCTGGCCACCGCCCCGAAGGGCAAGTAGACCCGAAAGGTACCGTGTAGACACTCATGCCCACGGATATGCTCAAGGACGTTGAACTGACTGCTCCAGATGTCTTTTGTTGTGCAGCAGACAACCAGATGATCGTGAACCCTGCCAATGGAAAGTCGTGGGTGACCCCGCACATATTGGCGGTAGTAGCCGCACCCCGAGCACGACGGACTAAGTTGCAACAACGGCCGGGCTGCATGAAGAGGATGCGCGTCCTCCTCCTCCTCCGCCTCCTCCTAATGGCCGCGAAAAGCAACCCAGAAGAACATATGATATGATCAATGGAAACACACTCGATACCCTAGGGAAACACAGGATCGAGGTCACTAGTGTCTGTTTCGATGCAAGTGAAAACTTATAGGACCAGATGTCAAAAGGAAAATCAGGGGTAGCGGCCCACATGTGCACCTGGACTGTATGTACGGCTCGCTCCAAGTTCCCCAGACTGGCTTACCGACGGCCTGCAGCAGAAGAGAAAAAAGGGCCTCATAGAGGTCTTCACGATGGCCTCATCCCCAGGAGCGTGCCTAGCGAGCCCACAGGCGGTGACCATGCAGCTGCGTGCGGGTGGCTGCTGCAGGCCTCTCCCCCCCCCCTCTCCCCGCTACGCATAGTGTATACACAAATTACTACATAAACTCATGGGGCATACCGTAGCCCGACTAGCTACAGCGGGGCGTTCCGAGACTGATCTCTGTCGACCGTGACGAGTAAGATTCGCCAGATGCAGCGAGAGGTTTGAACTTTGGGGACTACTGCATAGTAGTAAGGCGTCGCCGCATGGCAGTGAAACCGGTATCCATGGATATAACTAAACCAAGGGACGGGTGTTGACGGCGCTATGCCAGCCAGAGTCGAGGGGTCAAGTTATGATGCAAATGAAGCCAGAAGCAAATACATCATGGGTTCAGGTAGCACCAAAGGACCAGTCTGGGCCCTTCAACTGGTCTCGCCAAGGTGTCACTGGCCGCCTCTCTGTCCCGCAAGAGACAGACCAGCAGACTAGATAGGTTCCAGGGCCAAACTCTAACAATGTCTTCTTTGTTGACCACGAGCCACGGGGAGGGGGAAAAGAAGAGATGAAAGTATAAAAATAAAAATAAAAGGCCCGAGCCCTTCCCCATGTTCTGCGAGGTGACGAGCGCCTGGGCCAGGCTCATTGCGGCTTGAAGCCCGGACGTCTGCATGGTGTTGTCTGTCGTCTCGCAACCTGACTGGAAGATTTGCTTGCTGGGGTAGGTAGTAACTATGTGTAATGTGTACAGTATCATATTAAAGATGTAGTAGCTAGGTTGAATCTCGGGCCGGGTTGTGAAAGGCAGGCGGCCTGCTGGGCCCCTATAATAGTGCAGCCCAGTTAGACGCAACGGGTCGCCATGATAATGATCGAGTCCTGACGATTCTCCACGGGACGCCTCAGCTGACCTGGACCACAAGCAACGTCCCGACCCAGCAGAACTCTGTACCCTAGGTACATACCTACCTGAAGTAGCGTGCGTCGCCAGGGGCTTCTGGAAAGGTAACCAAACTACGGAGCATTTCTTCCCTCCTCCGACCAGGACAGTACTACGTACATACGTACATACATAGTTAAAGTTACGGTAGGTCCTCCATACCGGGCGTGTGGAGAGTCTAAGTGGCCCTGCAGCAAAAAATCAGGCCATTTCATACCTAACAAGGGGGTGGTGCGGGCGATAACGTCACTCGCGTCTGACCAACGCAGGCTGCTCTGCTTGTGGCAGGTATCTGCAATGTCCCGAAATCGTCAACCTCAAATTGATGATGGGACCGTGGGATCGGATCGGAGACCTTATCGAAGAACGCTATAGGTGCCATGTAGGTACTATCCAGGTACGTACAAGCAGACATGGGAAGGCCGGGGCCTCACTAACAACGTCCTGTCACGATGATGATGCACTGTCGCCAGATGGGGACCCGCCTCTCTGCATCTTCAAATTGTCCCAATGTTCCCACCAGGCTCCACGGCTCGGAGACTCCCCAAACCTCCGTATCGAGATGTATCCACCGAAAGAGGGTAGCATTCTGTATCCAGCAACAGTAGCAAGTCGGCCGAAGGATGACTGCTACTACCTACAAGAGATATCCTGGATGATACATATATATACTATAAGGAGCCATGGTGAACATTGGCCTCGGTGAACAATGGCCTAGAGAAGCGATAGCTGGAGGTTCCTCAATACCTAATACGAACTACAAGGTCCTGTCGCGATTTTAGATGCCGACCTGTCAGTCTCAAGCTTTCGGGCGATTGTGGGGCGTCATGATAAGGCTCACTCGTACACTTTTTTGTACAGCCTCGAGCGCAGTCAGCACTTATGAATAAGAAGACCAGAAGACCAATCAGGCTTAGAGATGTACGCCGTACGGCTAGCTCACGATGCAGTGCCCATCGCCCCCCAATAAGATCCTCTTTCGTATAATTTTCTGTTATGGCCATCTGTCTCTCTTCATGTATCTCGCTGGATACGGAGGATAGATCTGTTTCCCGTTGATCTGAAACCCAAAGGGAAAAAGCTTCCTTAATGAAACGGGTAGTGAGCCCAAGATGTTGTCCAATGTCGTTTTCGACCTGGGCCGGACGTCTTGGCCATACATGCATATCCCTTGGCCGGTATCGACTTAGTATTCTGCTGAGCATGGCAGCGCTCATATTTTTTGGTATCCCCTACAAAGTTGGGAAGTATGACGGTCTGGCCTTGCTGTCTAGGTACTTGAGTCCCATGTCAGTATTCATACCTATGTAGAGACGGGGTTTGGGAAAAAGAACAGGCCTGATGAGTCGTGACTCGCTATCATCCTCACTAGCCCGTATGCAGTATATATCTACATACATACAGTAGTACATGTTTGGGCCACGCTTGGAGGGCGATGCAGATGCAGTCCATCGACGACAGCCCAGCAATCGCCCTGGAGCAGCCCGTCCATTGGCCTGATTGCTGATTTGGATCAGATAGCCTCTTGGCCAACTCAGGTTTTCTTGTTATGGGCTCCCAAGGCTTATCCAGTTGAACTCGGCCAAGTCATGTATTTCTGGTCTATCTCGATCACTGTGGGCTTTTCACTTATCGCCTGCAGGAAACAGTTGTGCGGCGGATGCTGACACGTTTTTTTCTCTGCGTCGTCTCGTCCCTCCAGGGCTGTCTATCTGTCTGTAAGGCCTGTCTGTTGTCTGCTTCGCCTGTTCGTCACTCTGCAGTCTCAATTTCCACGAAGGCAGACCCCTTCCTTCCTTCGCCCTGGGCAACCCACCAGCCCACTTACCACAGTAGCCACTTCACATGCATGACAGTCGACCTCAATTTCCTCGACCAATGAGTCTGAAGCCTGTGACAACCCTTGATCCATGAAAGGGTGCCCAAGTCTTTTCCACCCTCCAATCGTCGAGGCAGCATGGTTCCAGTTTTCCCGTGCGACCTTACGTCTCGTAGGTGGTACTGCATAGATGCCACAATACCTTATGTAGTACTGCAGTATATACAACGAACTCAGTTGATCTCCGTACCATACATAGTTCACATTTTTGAGCATCGCTTTGGCGCCCATGACCTCGAACCTCTGTTTCTCTGCCACCCCTCCACCGAAGTACAAAGCCACATTTCCGAGTCTTCGTCTTGGCCCCAGGCTAGACACGCCCCTCACAAGTTGCCGTCCGGTCGTTCCTGTTAGTTGCGAACCGGCCTAACTCAAGCCCACCCACTCAACTATGATGATCTGTTAGCCCGTGAGTTGGTGGGAAGACGGCGTAGACGGGCCAAGGCGCCACCTGGATTCTGGATGAGCTAAAAGTTGACGGACGGAGGCTCACAGTTGTCCGCTGCGGCATCGCTCTCAGCTCCACTCCCCGTTTGATGACGGATAGCCTCTATGATTGACAGGAGGGTGTTGCTGTTGAGGCGAATATCTTTCATTATGGCTGTATGGATGCGTGTTTGAGAGGCAACAATCGCACCACATCTCATCTCTGTTACCTCAACCACCTATAGTGTAGATTTTATCTGCATATCTGGGCCTCCAATGTGTGTGGGCTGCAAGCTACCGTACCATCACTACACAGTAAAAGAGGGTTTCCTATGTACCGTGCTGCACGCAGTCTGGTATCTTTTGGAACACCCCCCTCCTTGGGACAGCCTTCTTCGAGATACATACATGGAGATTTCAAGGCAACTGGTCATATTGTATACACAGTAGTACTATATGTACAGATTGTATATATATATATATATATATACCTAGGTATAGATATACAAGCAGCCAGCCATTCAATGTCTGGAGGTTCCAACCTCGAGCAGACATGGTGGCTGCCCGAGGTGATGGGATGCCGCCACAGTGCTCCGTACCTGGGTACCTTGAGATACATCCGCAAGCAGGAAAAGGGGCTGCGCACCGTGGTTCCGAAGCAGGTCTAGGTTGGTACTGGTACCCACTGCCTGCCGACAACCGCTATCGTACCCGCAGGGGTGCCCCCCTACCTAGTGGAGTGTGAGTACCCCGGTACCGTGCTATTACCGCACCACTTCCAACCTTCTTGGGCGCTTTCGACCCTTTCGATGGCCTGTGCTTCACCTCTTGGCTCTTCTTGCCCACTCAATAGTCCTGGCCCGGCCTGGGCACTCTGACACTCTGACCAACTTGACCCTTCAACTCCTCCCACAATCGCAACCCCTCCAGTCAATTCAACACGAAACCTGCCTGACCGCAATCCTTCCTTTTCTTTTCCTTCTCATCCATACCCATACCCATTCCCTCTTCCGGCCTCCACTTCTTGCACCTTTTATTTTGTTTATTGATGTCGTCGGTCGCAATGGCTGCTTAGACACCGCCCTCACTTCTTCTCTTCTTCGACTCTTTTCCCCTGGTACTGGCTGACTGGAGTTACCAAAGCGGCTTCGGTCAGTCCCTCTCTAGCTCACTATGTCGATTTGCAGCGACCGCACACATCACCTTTCAAGCCTACGACGACGACCACGATCACGACGAAACAATGGACCACCAACACCCCCACCACGCACTCTACCCACACCTGCCTCATGTCTACAGTCAATCCTCCTCCCGGACTGCTAGTAGCACCCCTGTCTCCCCGGGACTCTTCAGCCCTGCGAGTCTCCGTGCCGTCATGTCTCTCCCGCCATCACAGTCCGTCTCCGAGGGCACGACACCCACTGCATCACAGTCTCCTTTTCTACACCCGTTGCAGAACCACAAAGTCAGGGAGTAAGTAGTTCGATGCATTGCACGTTGCTGATCTTGTTCGGCTGTTCCTAGTCTTCAATGGAAGGTTTTGGGGGAGGGGAGGGAAGGAGCTCCAAATATGGGAGAGAGTCTGGCTGGAGTGGCTGCAGAAAAGCAATGTCAACTTGAGGTCGCCGACTCGGCTTATCATTGGGATGCTTGCATGCATAAATGGCAGATTGAAAGAAAAGAGTTACTGACAAGTCGTTGTGTGTAGAACCCATGTTGCCAACGTCGATCGTGACTTTGCAACGGGCCGAAAGATTATAAACCATTACGAGGTCATCGAGGAGATAGGGCGTGGTGTCCATGGCAAGGTTAAACTGGCTCGCGATCTTGACAACGGCCAAAATGTCGCTATCAAGATTGTACCCCGATTCTCGAGGAAGCGTCGACTCGGAAGGATCACCCAGAATGTGTCCCCTTACGAAAAAACCAAGAGGGAAATCGCTATCCTCAAGAAGATCAGACATCCGAACGTGGTAGCCTTGCTGGAAGTCATCGATGACCCGGACTACAAGAAGATCTACCTCTGCCTTGAGCATGTGGAATGTGGAGAAATTGTCTGGAGGAAGAAAGGCCTACCATACATCTGCACCTTCGAGCGCCGCCGAGTTGAGAAAGAAATGAGGGGAGAGAAACTGACCGAAGAGGAAGAGCTATACCTTCAGGAGGTGGAACGCAAATTCAACATCAACGAGATGAAACGCGCCCATCTTGCTGAGAGGGACGGTACCAGCCGTGACCACTGGAGTTTGGAGTTGGGACAAGACGAACCCGACAGCAGATCAAGGCCATATGAGGCGGATGGAAATGATGTCGCTGTTGGATCCTTGAGGTCCGAGTTTTCGATTGCTCCAACCTCGGCGCCCCCTTCTCAAACACCATCAAGGTCACAGTCCGTAAGGTCACTATCTGCGGCGGCAGAGTTTGGCAGCCTGTCGTCCAATGAGGATGACCTCGAAACGCCGATCCCTTATCGATCACACACCAACACACTCGGTGCTCTCGAAGGAACGATGTACGGTGCTTACGATGATATGGGCTTCAGAGAACGAAGTCCTAGTATGGCTGATTCCATCATCTCACACATGTCTTCTATCGATTTCAATTCTCTGGCCCACGATCCATTCGCCGATGACTTCTCTTACGTGCCTTGCTTCACCATCAACGAAGCACGGACTGTGTTTCGAGATGTTGTCCTTGGACTGGAGTACTTGCATTACCAGGGGATCGTCCACAGAGACATCAAGCCGGCGAACCTTCTGTGGACCAAGGATCACCGCGTCAAGATCTCTGACTTTGGTGTGTCTTATTTTGGCAGGCCTATGCGGGATGGCGAACCCGACGATACCGTCTCCGAATCCGAAGCACAAGACTTTGATGACGAGGTCGAACTGTCCAAAACCGTTGGGACACCTGCTTTCTTCGCCCCAGAGCTGTGCTACACCGATCTCGACAGCGGTCCACCGCCTAAAGTCACCGAACAAATCGATGTGTGGTCCCTCGGTGTCACTCTATACTGTATGATATATGCTCGAATCCCATTTTTGGCTGAGGACGAGTTCCAGATGTTCAGAAAAATTGCGACGGAGGATATCTACATCCCAACGCGGCGGCTGAGGCCTGTGGATCCATCAACATCGCCGAAAACCTCCTCCCTTTACAACCGAGTCAACAGTGCTCCATACCGCGACGACCATCAACTGGTCTATGAAGATGTTGAGGACAGCCTTCGTGACCTGCTAGAGAAAATGCTCATCAAGGACCCCAGGAAGCGGATCACGTTACGACAAGTCAAGTCCCACCCCTGGGTCCTTTCCAACCTACCTAACATCATGGGCTGGATAGACGAGACGGACCCCCGGAGGACCATGGAGGGTCGCAAGATCGAGCTCACTGACAAGGAAGTTGACGATGCTGTCGTGCCTCTTACGCTGCTGGAACGGGCGAGGTCCACTCTCAAGAAAACGTTTGGCAAGTTGACCCAAAGTCGCTCAACGGAGCGCACGGAGGGCCCGTCCAGGCGGAGAGCTACCAGCAGTGCTACCAGCTCGGCGGGCGACAGCCCTGCACATACCCCGGTCATACCCCATCTCCGCGATCTCCGCAGGAAAAGCCTTCGTGGCGATGCCGATTATTTTTCAACCGGGAGAGAGCACCAACACAGCGAACACCCCTTGACCTTCAGCGTGACGGCTAGTCCGGACGAGTCGCCAATCCGTGACGAACCGGTCTCGACACAACCGGCAGCGGTAGGCGGCCACCCTCCACATGACCCTCTTGAGGTCGCTACGGATTTTAATAGGAGAGATTCCACCACAGACCGGCAAACGCCGACCCAAGCTCAGCTCGACTTCGCGCGTCACAGGCACTCGGCGTCGATCTCGAATGCTATTCTAAGCCTGCACAAAATCCGTGCCGAGGCGAGTGCGGCAGCTACCACACCTGGCGTCGATGGCTCATCAGATGACTTCAGTCTGCTAAGAAAGGGGCGAGACATGAGCCCTTCGGGAGACTCGAGCAGGGCCCAGTCGGCAGACAGAGCGCTAGTCTTCTCGAGCCCTGACAAGCGAGCTGAGGCCAGAGTTGCTTTGAGTTCTCTCGTCGCGCCGGGAAATCTCGAGCAGCCCCGGAGGCTTTCGCAGATGCGATCCTTGGACCTCGGGAGGGCCTTCGGCGACAGCCCACTACCCTCTCCGCATTTCTTCTCCCCCCTCGCTGTTGAGTCTTATCACTACGCACAACAGACTCAACACAAGTCAGACCCAATGCTCGATAAGTTCCGTACTGTCGTCAAGACTGAAGACAGGCCAATGACGGCTCACCGCGTCCAGGACATACCTGAAGGCAAGACTCCCCCACCACGGATGTATGGACCCTCAACCCCGGAGTCGTTTGCCCGCGCCCGGGAGACTATGCGACGGCGCGAAAAGTTCGAATATGAGGAAGAATTGTGCCGCAAAGAGCAGGATAAGTTGCAACCTTCTGCCGAGATCGATCCAGCTCAAGTTCCTTGCCCTCCTTCTCCAGATGATGACGAGGCCATCAATAGTCAATCACCTTCACGTGGGGAGACTTGTAGCACGGGATTTTCGTCAAACTCCAACTCAGGTGAAGCCATCAACACGCCTTGGACGAGTCCTAGCGTGGTGACCAGTCCAGTGAGCTATAGCAACTCTATGTCGCACAAGGACTTGACGGAAGCAGGGTCGCAGCAGATCTTGGCGTTTCAATCTGATCCGTCTCTTCCTGCCTTGCTCAGTGGTGCCTCCTCCGTCTCGGCAGATCCAGAAGGCGAGTTCCTTGGGGTTCCAGGAAATCCTAGTGCCATGAATCGGGGGGCTTTTCTCGAAACGACCGACTCCGTGACACCGCCAGCTCTAGCCAAGGAGCCGGTCGCAGGCTTTCCCCTCGAGGCTCCAGAGTTCGAATACGCCAATGGCGCCGTCCGTATCGACGATCAGGAATATGGCTCTGTGGGGCAGTCTACGCCTACTCCGCTCGCTCGCTCCTTTGATGATGACGATGACAGCGACAGCGACGAGGGCATCCTCATAATGGGCCACAGATCTAAGAAGTCTAATGCCACCAGAGGCTCACCTGGTTCTGTGGGCAAGGTCGCCTTCAAGGCCCGGAGACGAGATACGAATGCATCTGTTGGCAGTACAGACACAGCGAAGAAGGTTTTCACGCAGGGGGACTGAAATCCGTCCCCACCTCCGAACCACCCAATATTGTTTCAAAACAGGCACACCGACCCACAGGAACACGATTATTGGGTTGACTCGAAGCAATACACGACTACAGGACCAGGCAGCTGAATCCAGCACTTGACCTGTGACATCCACAACGTACTCCCCTCCGACTTGTCATGTCTTTTGGAAACTGAAGCTGAACGGGTTCGATGCGGATCCGCAGGACCTTTCAGCGGTCGGCAAATTGATTTGCGCGTACATCCCACGGATTACAGAGAGGACTTGCATTGGCCGGCTAGCTCCTTATGAACTCGATTCGCACCAACAACAGCACTCTGTCCCCTCTGTGAGGGCTTTGATTTTGCATATGTTATCACGTGGCATAGAGCCTCCTCGCACACAGCAGGGGATTGCAAGGCTTGGTCTCATGGCGTTCTTGAACTTCTGTGGATGGCGAACTCTTGCCGCCGATGGCTTTAGGTGTTGATGCCTACCTTCGGCCGCTTTGCTCGCATGCTTTCTGCGGTTGTCGGATATATATATCCAGCCTTGTTTCAGTTGCGGTGTGATTTACGACGAAGTCGCTGATGCTTTGGGCACTCATCATTTTGCTTTCCCCTGCAAGGAGCCTCGAGGAGGAAAACGGTCGTTGCGGGGTTACCTGTCGGGCTCTCGGGACATGGTTTTCTTTTGGGCGGGTATCATTTCAATGCACGGGAGTATGACGGATGATATGGGCAAGTACACATGCTTTGGTCTTGCGGCAAGTTTTCATCTTGGGCTATGCATGCTCTGAAGAGGGTCATGTTTCCTTATTACACACACATACAATGTGTCGGCTTGCACACCTGTATCGGAACGGTAACGAAGCTCGTGTTTGGATGAGCAAGCAAGGCTGATATGGGAAGAAACAGAACCACGTCTCGTTATGGGCGGTGGGATTATACACGGGGGCTCGGTCATATGCCGAGTCAAGAAATTCTTATTGTCACTTGGCTTTTTCCAAGATGCCATGTACCTTACCTCCCCCCCCCCGCCGGGCACCCGGTAGTCTACATGAATAGACACAGGTGTTGTACTGGTATGCGCGAGAGCGGTGACGAACGGAGAGATAGACAAGGCGGCCAAAACACCATGTCAGGAAGGAACGTAGAGTATCTACCGGCCGATGGTATATGTATAGGATGATGGACTGATACGAATGGTGGGAAGCGAATACAAAGCAATTCGCATCAACATATAGAGAAGTTACAATGAAAATCAAACGGATACCCACCAACCTCTTCCATATCGTTCTGAGGCCTACCTGACAAGCACATGCTGTATGTGCTTGATCAGACCTCCTTAGAGCTACACAGCCTGGCAGTTTGAGGTTGGATCCCAGAGATAGAGATATGCTCGGGGTCTTCAAGGAAGCCTTCGTTGTCTTTCTACTTTGTAAGGCATCAAACATCAAGATGACCCCTGAAGCAAGACATGTGCATCTTCTAGGATGATAATCACCGAACACAGGGGGGGTTATGAGGCTATAGGCAGGCTACCGGTATATGTATTCACAGATGAATCCTTTCCGGTGATGGCTGGGAAGAGACAGATAGGTTAACGGGCTGAAGCCCTCGGGAGTTTGCAATCTTCTCCCTGTGGCCAACCATACCTAGAGATATTGCTGCTACCTCTGGGTAGAGTGAGGCGCCTATTTGTTTGATCCCTTCGTTGATCATCTCCATCGTGGATTCAATCACTACTACTGCTGCGTCCATGGAATGATCTTCTAGACTTATTGGCGAGTTCATGGACCTTTATCTATCTGACGTGATCCATCTACAAGTCGTCCCTCCATGATCTCTCGGTACCCGCTGATCGAGGAGTCGGTGGTGGCCGGCCTTCTTTCCTTACTCTTACATAGTATTTCCATGTTCAATTCAACCCTTGGGAGTCCATCCCTCGACAGCCCAGTGGGAATAGCAGCCAACTCTAAGCATTGCTCATAATCTTTTCCAAGTTCTTTGACTTGTTGTCGGCCAAATTGCCACGTGCAATCTGTGTGAGCTTACAGGCACATATCTTCCTCATGTCATGCCCGGCCCGTCCTCACGTCCTGGATATAGCTTGACTGTCAAGCAAGACTCGGTCCCCTAGTCCGAGCATTTGTGTCTGAATATCACTCCGTTGGCAGATCCAGCCCACCAACTGTCTATCCTCCAAGCATTCTCGCACAAGGCTTCAAGTCTTCTTCGACGCCGCCATCATCATGCTCAGGGCAGCCACCAGAAACATGACAGTAGCAGAGGCCAGAGTGAGCAACAGCGCACCGAAGTGGCTGTTGCGCTGGGGGTCCTCGATGCCTGTCAGAATCTCATCCAGCCTCTCCGCCATCTGGGTGTCGGCAAAGTTGTCCTGGACCCTCTCTATGCCCTTGCGGCTGATCTCGGCCCGCTGGTGATCGTCGAGTGCGTTAAGCACCTGGTCCATGACCTTGGACCACTCCTGGACATCTTCTGGGCCCCTCAACCAGCCCGTCTCGCCTTCAAGGACCGTCTCGGTGGGCCCACCTGTGTTGGCCGCCAGCACAGGGACCCCAGACAGCATTGCTTCGAGAGGCACGATGCCGAAGTGTTCGTTTGATGGTGTGTATACCAGAAGCCTGGCCGATCTTAGAAGCGATCTCTTGAGGGC
The DNA here is from genome assembly GCA_016808195.1 of Cytospora chrysosperma. Classification (NCBI taxonomy): domain Eukaryota; kingdom Fungi; phylum Ascomycota; class Sordariomycetes; order Diaporthales; family Cytosporaceae; genus Cytospora; species Cytospora chrysosperma. The sequence goes on along the minus strand of MU179926.1, from coordinate 2,655,378 downwards.
GTCGGGGATCGATAAGAGGAAGATGACTTCAGTCTCGCTTGGCACAGCCAAGGCTGTCTGTGAGATGTGTACGGTCGAATTGGAAAGCTTTAGTGAGGTGGCCAGTTCGACTAGCTCGCTGTGGTAGGAAACATTCTCGGATACTCGAGGATCGTAGCCACCTGAGGGACAGTCCTTGTCAGTCTCGTGTGCAGTTGAAGAGATGATTTAGAGTAAATGGGCCAGCACGAGGAGAGAGCGATGTGAGGGGAGGGGATGTTATACCGGCAACAACAAGCTTGACACCCTTTCTGTTTTCCTTTGGCAACCCAGCGTAGGCCTTGATAGCCAGCGCAACATTCTTCTTGCGCTCAAAGCGGTTGAGACTCAGGATGATATCCCCATCCTTCCATACTAGTCCATCGTCCCCGTCTTCCTTGGGGGGCCGCGTGTCGATACAGGGATACACAACCTTCAACTCCTGCCCCCTCACCAGTGCAGGCCAGGTCCTTCCCACCACACCCCTCGTAAACTTGCTGTTCACGGAAATCGCGTCCGCAAAGCTCATGCTCCATTGCTCGATCATGTCGAAAGGGATGCGCCAGGCCTTCTTGTACCAAATGTCTCGGCCCTGTGCCAGCAATAGGTCGGGGAAATGGCAGTAGAAGAGTATGGGTGCTCTGGGCTGCAGGTACTGCAGGAAGGGCAGGCCTGCGCTGAGCTGGTCAACGAAGAAGGCATCGGGTTGAAGGGAGGCGAGTTCGCCGTTTCGGTAGATGGAGATGAGGAGGTGTAGCTGGCGCAGGATCGCGCAGAGGATGCTGAAGCGCGAGAAGATGGAGGGTGGGACGATGGTGTCGCCTCGGACGCGGACATCGAGAGTTCCTGCGAGGGACGGTTCTGTGATTAGCCCAAGACAGGGAAAACGGCCCGAGCTGCAGGGGCAGTGGCAGTCTAGGGAGAAGGCGACAAACCGTCTCGGGCCTCATTGAAGCAATGTCTAGGATCGCAGTGGCTCGTGTAGATGACAATCTTGTGTCCTCGCTTCTGTAGGCCGACGGCTGCATCAATCACCAGTCTTTCCGCACCACCAATGCCAAGATCTGGGTGAAAGAAGACAATCGTCTTCTTCTTGGTACTGTCTGCCATCCCGATAGCAAGATGGCACACCAAGGAGATTTTGTGTGTCTTGAAACGGCGTGGTTGATGTGAGGTGTTCTTTCAGAAGGCGTCGCAAGCTTAACAGAGCCGGCCCATGTGACGTGGGTCTCCAGTGGGTCTACAGTGGGCTTACCTAAGTAGTGCACATACCCTGAAACCACCAACGCCCGGAGCACGGGCAATCCCCTACTTTTCCCTACATCTCAACACAATGGCACTGTAAACAAGAACACAAATAGTCAAGTGACAACCAGTCCATTTTGTCTAATTGATTCCATTAAGGAGAGCAAGTGGAGCCAACACAACCACCCTGGCTCAAAGCTCTCAGAGAGGGTATCTCAAGTACCGTTTCGACGCCTCCGTAAGCATAATCATCATAAACCTCATTAGTCCCCCCTCCGCATTATGTTCCGGCAAACCGCCCCAAGACTCTTCATTCCATCAATACATCCATCATGAAGTCCGGAACAAGACATCAGCAAATTCCGATATTATTTTGCCGCCAGCAAGTTTCAATATGTCCTCTGACTCGGGTTTTTTTGCCTGATCTCTTTCCCATTCTTTTTACCCTCCATCGCCCTGGAATTTCGTCGACCAAATTTCCAGTGAATGCTTATGGGTATCAATGAGTATACCATGCATGGACTGGGAAGCGTGTGTCGAGGGAAGTCGCCAATTAGGTGGGTGAAGGCTGAAATATCCTTGTCGAGAATTGCAAAAAAAATTGGGAGATGATGGTTTGTCTCCATTTAGAAGAGCATCGCGGCGACACCGGCAGCAGCCAGGAAACCGATGGGGGCGGCAGTCATCTGGGGTGCCTACACAACAGCATTGTCAGTGATCTGATGGAGATATGGGTGAGGTGGGGAGCAGGAAAGAAAAACTCACGGAGCCCGTCTTGGTGGCGCTGGAAGCGGCAGAGCTGGCAGAGCCGGCAGCAGAGCTAGCAGCACCGGCGGCCGAGCTGGCCACACCGCCAGCAGAGCTCGCAACGTTGGATGCGGAACTAGCGGCAGCGCTTGCAATGCTGGAAGCAGCACTGGAAGCAGAAGCACCAGCGTTGGAGGCCGAGGAGGCAGCACCGGAGGCAGCACTGGAGGCATCAGAGGCAACGCTGGAGGCATCGGAAGCAACGCTGGAGGCAGCACTGGAGGCAGACGCTCCGGCTCCAGCGCCAACTCCGTAGATGGTAGTCACAACAGAGGTGGCGAAGGTCGAGCTGCCGCTAGTGATGGTGGTGGCGAAAGACTCGGTGGTAATGGCGCTCGAAGAGCCAGCACCGTCAGTCGCCGTGGTGGTGGCAGAGGCGGAAACAACCTGAGAAGCGAGTTAGATGGCTTCCTATCATGCGCGAGGGGAAAGGGACTTACGGTAGCACCAGTGGTGGGGATCACGACACCAGCGGCTGTAGCATTGGAGGGATTAACATCAGCACTCAAAGTTTGATGGAGAGAGAGGGCCTGGGACTATGTTCCTTCTACTTACACGAACAGTAGCTGACTCCGAAGGCCACGACGGAGGATGCAACATCAGCGCCACAAGCCTCGTTGGAACAGTCGCGAAGACCGTAGGTGAACCCTTCGTTGGCGCACAGGCAGCTGACATTTACGCTGCCTCCACTGGATGGGCAACCCAGAGCGGATTGCTGGCCGAGCATGTTGTTGACACAGGTTTGCTGGGTTGCGAGTTAGCACAGGGAATGACGACACAGGACGGTGGGCAGAGAACCCAACGAGCAGCGGCGAGGTTGCAAGTCAAGGATACAAGGGACACAACCGCCTGGGCAGGTCTGGGGACGAAGATGGAAGACGCGTTTACTTACACCACACTGGGGCAGAGAGCTGAGGTCCTGGGCGCAAACGGCACCGAGGAGGGCGCTGACGAGAACGACGGCGGACTTCATCTTGTCGGTTTGTTGGGTTGGGAGAGATTATTGGTGTTGAGAGTATTGAGATTCAAGAATGTCAATGCGCAACAGTGATACTGAAGATGTGAAAGCTGTTTGGGGTGAAAGAATTATTTTGGTCAACACGTCGAAGTTTCGCGATTGTATGTGTGAGTAAACAACAGAAGGGAGGAATTGTGAGAGACGAGAAAAGTTGAGCGGGTGTGCTGGGGAACTTAAAGACGGGCGCAGACGAGACGAAGTGGATGTAGGAAGGTACAACGAATCGATGGACGGTGCAGCGGTTCACAAGGATAATTGGGCACACTTACTGTGACTGCGTGGATTGCCAGGGTTCAAGATGGTAGGAAGGGGAAAAAAGGAAGGCACGTCCGTTGCCCATCACGGTCCAACACACGCCTTTGACGTCTACTGGTGAGGGAATGATGTGGTGAAGCAGGGCAGGCCTCCACAGGTCGTGCCTTCCAAGCTAGTCAGTTTTCCAGAAGCTACAACCCAAGATACTTGGGACCGAAAGCACGATGCAGCCAGATTTGCTGTACCGGAGCTTGGTCGTGCTTGTACCTGCCTTGGTTCCAGGCGGTACCTGCCTTGGTTTCCGTCGACCTACAACCGGCTTGCACATCCTTGCTTAGCTCCCTGCTTAGCTCCCATCACCTTGTCATGCAACGCCTGCAGATTGGCCACCCGTTGCTAGTATGAGTACTGTGTGTTGTTGTTGTTTGTCAGACTCATTCTCGTGATGCCCATGACTATACCCAGTAGTACTTTAGGACCTGTTTTCCCTGCTTTGACAGGGCCTGATATCAGGATTTTTCCTACATATAGTAAATACACGTGTTTATGATATGCTTGGCTTGGCCATTGCGATACCATCTACCTCGATCGTCCCCGCCACGAGCCAGCATTGCCGGACCCGCGGACGGGCACCCGCAGCCTCCCATATTTCTTCATTTGCATACTCCGTAACTATGTAGTATTTCGTACATGCCGGATCTGTTTCTTCCCCTCAGATTTACAAGAGGCCTCCCCACCCCCGTAAACAGATCCTGCCCCTAGTCCAAAACATCTGGTGTCAGCAGCAGGTCGATGGTGACATGCTCAACGGATTCTCCTCGACGGAACAACCGAACATGGTCAGAGAGTAGATCAAGAGCGGTGTTTGCGGTAGCGGACGCTCTCGCCTGATGGGACCACGATCGGTGTCACAGATCCGGGTACAGGCACACAATACGCAGCACGGTAGCGACCTTGAAACCCGCAAGGCTACGCAACAGCGGTCAGAGGGACGCGTTAGGAGTCAGGGAGTTCATCGTCAGGGACTGTGGACATTCCTGTCCAACACCGCCAGAGATGGTCACTGCCCTTCCTCCACTCAAATCTCACGACTGCTTGCTACGTGGACACTTTCACCAACAACCTACCTCACCGATCAATGATGAACAGCATGCATGATGAACAGTACCTAGTCCTACCCTTGCTCTTGTCCTTGCCCTTGCCCTTGCCATATTCTAGAATTCCTTCGGTTGCGAAGGCGTTGGGCCGTGGTTCAGCAGGGCCAGCACACAGCCAAATCGGCAGGTCAAGTTCTAGTGTGGACAAAAAGCAAGGAAACTTCAGCTGCAAAGCTGGCAAAGCTGGCAAAGCTGGCTGGAAAGAACAGGTGAAGTCAACTTTGAGTGTGTATGGTGGATCGGAGTGGATTGTAGTGGGCCATAGTGGGTCTGGAGGCTGGTTCCCGAATGCTGGCCCTGAATGCTGGCCGCCTGTCATTGGACAATCGCTCCAAATTTGGGTCCGGGGACAGCAAGGATTTGCAGGCTTTGTAAGTAGTGAACGTACTAGGTATTTTATGTTGTACTATGTAGCCAGGGTAGCGTACTACCAATGTGTCTATTCGGGAGGATAGAACGCCACGGCTTTGTTCTCTGCGTCGCGATCATCGAGGATCATCATGTATATCGGATGGCCTGCCGAGCTTAGCATGAAGCCGTTGACGTCGTTTGAAGAATACATGCCGTAGTAAGTTTGGAAAGTCATGGAGGTTTTCAACAGCTCGAGGCCGAGACGACGTCTTGATGACTGAATAACATACGGTCTTTTTCATTAACACGTACGGATCCGTAGAGCTATCTGCCGTAGTGATGTCATACTGAGCATGGGTCAGGAACTTCCACACGCCCAAGGTTGCACACACTAAAAACACAACGCTAATACCGACGGCAGGCCCGTGCAGGGAGACTAAGGTACCTGGGTATGGTACGTACATACATAACCTCACGTGTAGGAACATACCTACCCTAGGGTACATACATGTATGCCCAGTACCCAGATACATAAGATCAATCCCTGCAAGCCAGGATTCTGCACCGCATTAAGTGTGCCCCGCCTTGCTTGATGGGGCACTGACTTTACTTAGGTAATCTATTGATCTCTCGGTAGACTTCCTACCACCTTACCTCCGTCAGTACACACTGATCGCTGCCATCACAGAAACACACATCCGCCTTGACGTATGCTTGTGCAACATCCTTAATCTCAGACCGTTCCCCTCCTCAGCTATACACTTCCTTCACAGCTTCGGGCGTTGTCCTACGGCCAAAGAAGCGATGGCCTGGCTCGAACTTCCTCCTCCTCCTCACAAGGATGTCTCGGCAAGGGATATACAGGAGTCGAACATCTCATCTTATCAGAGAACCTGCCGTCGATGCAAGAAAAAAGACTTGTCTGCTTGGCAATGCCTGGCATGTGTGGTTCGCGTCCATCTATCGATTGTCCTCCAGCTTCTGGTCCACTTTCCTGTCCGCTCATATCTTTGTAGCAGCTACTGTGAGACATGTGCCTTGGCCAGCCATGTCCATATGAACAGCTCCCGCCTTGGGCAGTCACCAGGAAGCAGCTTCTTGCATCGGCAGGCAGGAGAAGAGCCGGTGCTGAGGGAATAACATGTTATATGAACCCTTTTCCTGCCGGGACCCGCACAACAGCCAGAAGTCTGTTCTTTCCTCCCCAGGTTGCGGGTTGCTATCCAGAAAATACAACCATGCACGCCATGCCAGGCGTGCCCAAAAGGCAAGCTTCCCAGGGCTCCTGCAGCTCGCCACATCTCTGGAGATCCCCATCGCAAGGTGCAGGGTCATGAAGGCAGAGTGGTAACCGTGCGACCGCACCCGGATCAACATGCCCGATCTCAGCTGTGATGCCGCTATGGACAGCCGCCACATTGTGATTGGGCCATCTCGAGATGAGCTGGAGGCCTCGAAGGCCGCTCCGGCCGGACGAGACAAGCTGAGCGCCCTGCAGGCCTAGCCGCGCCTTGCATGGTACAATCTAGATCTCATAGATGTCGAGTGTTGGTTCGACTGAGCCAGGATATAATCTTCCAACTCGGGAGCTATTGAGTGGTGGTGATGCTTCGAGCAATCTCCAGGCGCGTTTGTCCGTGGGCTCTTCACGAATCATCTACTGTGCGGTACATTTGACAATATGCCATGCGTTATCTGCTCTTGGGCAATCACGTTCACCGACAGACAGGCATTTTCTTGATCCTCTATGGCCTGCTCCGTGTCTCGTGTCTCGGTCCGGCAGACAATGGTCCGAAAGCCCAGCACAGTGCGCTGATTATCAGGTCAACATGCCTCCCACCAACCTGTCCGGTCGGCCATTCAACCGTTAGAAAGGCCAACGGTGTGTCAAAGTAGCCCAGTCACGGGGCATGCCGTCCCTTCAAAGTGGTCCTACCGTTGATGGCTTCAGGAACCAGGGTCCAAGCACCCCTGGGCTAGTGACTAGATAGCTTATAGTCTGACGCCGACTGGACTGCAGGCATGGACAGGCCAGCCACCTTCCATGCAGGTTTGTGGGCTGGTGAGGACGAGATATTCACCCCTCCTTATCATTGCTGGGTGTTCGGTGTCATCCAAACCCGGCTGGAGAAAACCCAGCCATCTCTCTAGCTTGTGGCTCAGTTTGACTGAACCTTATTTCGTGGTAGCGGAGTCGTACGTCCCCCGGGCTCGGGCCTTGACTCTGAGCAGGGTGGATATAACCCCATATTGCTTCTGCTTTGCCCTGTTTTGGAGCAATCTTGGAATTCCAAGGCAGGGACGTAGACGGAAAGTATAGTCGTCCCTACAATGCGACTGTTGTATCCATGGGTCGATCTATCGAAAGTGGAAGATTTCGTCTCTTTACGTGACTATGAATGGTGTATGTTATATCCATGAGTCGATCTATCGAAAGTGGAAGATTTCGTCTCTTTACGTGACTAATGAATGGTGTAAGTGCTGATGAAAGACGATTACGGGCAGAAGCTTGACGGAGATGCCCCGGAATGTTCAGATATCGTGGAGTGCATGGTTTTCCGCGCATGCATGTCCTCGACGCATTAATTGTTCATGGTCGAGGGGAGGGGATGGGAGGATGATTGGTCTGGGACGAGGTGCTATGGTGACATTGCAGAAGATTGAAGGGGGTACCAATCGCGGGCTGCACTTGTGCAAGGCGGCACAAGGACGGAGTTGGTCGATCACCATCATTTCCAACTTGACATTAAAGCACGCGGCAATCGACCACAGGATGCAGGCAACCAGCCTAGCAAGAGCAGTTTGTTTCAATATGATATTCAAATTTATAAAACACTATGGCCGTCCCTAATCCATTACAGGATGCAGTGGTATAACAAGAAGGAAGAAAAAAGCAACCAGGAGGCCTAGTGACACAGAGACGGAAATGTGCCCTCGCACAAGCCTCACCATCTCCCCGTCACTGCAGCATGTACAACAGCCCCAGCCCCTGTAATCCCAGTCCCAAGAACATTGACGATCCAGTCATCTCGTCAAATCCATCAACATTAACTCATAGTCATCGCACCGAGCAACTATCCTGGTCTTCAACCGCTGCACATGACGCAGGACTCGGGGTTATCAATACTGCCTGTAAAGTTTGTTAGTCGAAACAGTCTAAATTAGCAACGTGTTGGACGGCTTGCTTACATTGAAGGGCAGCTTGTGAATAAATGTCCATCTCCCTGTCAGCACTATCCTCATCCTTGTCCTCAGACTGAGCATTGGGCTTGTCGCCATCGTTAGTAAGCTCAGGGAGCTGCTCCTCAGCGGGCTTCTCGCCGGCTGGTTCGACAGGCAGGGCCTTGGGGCTTTCACCCTCCTCCTGGTCAGCCTTGAAGGGGACATCCTTGGGCTTGGACGGGGTCGTCAGGATATGGGATGCCACCTCTGAGTCGACTTTGCTGGAAGGTGGCGGGGTGGTGCTGGGTGTGGGGACTCCATGTGACAAACCGGCCGCGCCATTGCTGATAGACTGCTTCTTTGCGTACATAGGGCGGACCATCGAAGTTGTGTACATGCCCACCGGAGGAGCGCGCTTGCCCAGTCCACTGTGCTTTGTCGTGGTCTGTTCCTGGATCTTGAGAGCCGCTTGATCAACCGTGAACTGGATGGGTGCTGCCGCCGCCTGAGTGCGGAGGTAGTACATGCCAGTCTTGAGACCCAGCTTCCAGCCGGTGAAGTGCATGCTAGTGATCTTGCCCATTGTGGGCTCACGCATGTGGATGTTGAGAGATTGCGACTGGTCGATGAAGGCACCACGGTCGGCAGACATCTGCACAATTGTCCTCTGAGAGACCTCCCAGACGGTCTTGTACAAGGCCTTGATATCAGCTGGGATGCTGGGGATGTTCTGGATAGAACCGTCCTCAGCGATGATACGGTTCTTCATGGCTTCAGACCACAAGCCAATCTCCGTGAGATCCCTGAGCAGCCATGGGTTGACGACCTGGAACTCGCCGGCAAGCACACGTCGCTGATAGATGTTGGAGGTGTATGGCTCAAAGCACTCGTTGTTGCCCAGAATCTGCGACGTGGACGCGGTAGGCATGGGTGCCATCAACAAGCTGTTTCGAATACCGTGCTCCTTGATCTTCGCCTTCAGAGCCTCCCAGTCCCAGAGGTCAGAAGGCTTGACGTTCCACATATCGTATTGGAGTTGACCCTGTGAAACGGGAGATCCCTCGTATGTCGGGTATGGGCCCTCAACCTTGGCAATGTCGCAAGATGCAGTCAAAGCAGCGTGGTAGATGGTCTCGAAAATCTGCTTGTTCAGCTCGCGAGCCTCAGGGGACTCGAAAGGCATGCGGAGAGCCAAGAAAGCATCAGCAAGACCCTGGACACCAACACCAATGGGCCTGTGCCGCATGTTGCTGTTGTACGCCTCCTTTACGGGGTAGTGATTGACATCGATGATCTTGTTAAGGTTACGGACGACAACCTGGGTGACCTCGTGGAGCTGCTGGAAGTTGTAGCAGTTGTTGTCGTAGTCGACATATGCCGGCAGAGCAATGGAGGCCAGGTTGCAGACGGCGACCTCATCAGGAGCGCAGTACTCGATGATCTCGGTGCACAGGTTGGAGCTGCGAATGGTTCCCAGGTTCTTCTGGTTGCTCTTGCGGTTGCAGGCATCCTTGTACAGCATGAAAGGGTTGCCGGTCTCAGTCTGGGCCTCGAGGATGGCGTACCACAGCTTCTGGGCCTTCATAGTCTTGCGGCCGCGGCCTTCCCTCTCGTACTTCTCATACAGGGCCTCGAACTCGTCGCCGTAGCAGTCGGCAAGACCGGGGCACTCATTGGGGCACATGAGGGTCCATTCACCATTCTTCTCAACACGCTTCATGAAGAGGTCAGGGATCCAGAGGGCGAGGAAGAGATCGCGGGCGCGGACCTCCTCCTTACCATGGTTCTTCCGCAAATCGAGGAACTCGAAGACATCGGCGTGCCATGGCTCCAGGTAGATTGCAAAAGCACCAGGACGCTTGTTGCCACCCTGGTCAACGTAACGGGCAGTGTTGTTGAAGACACGAAGCATGGGGATGATGCCATTGGACGTGCCGTTGGTGCCGGCAATGTAAGAGCCAGTCGCACGGATACGGTGGACGTTCAGTCCGATACCTCCGGCCATCTTGGAGATCATAGCGCAAGTCTTGAGAGTGTCGTAAATGCCCTCAATGCTATCATCCTTCATGTCGACGAGGAAGCACGAGGACAGCTGGGGCTGGGGCGTACCAGCATTGAACAGTGTAGGCGATGCGTGTGTAAAAAACTTGTGCGACATGAGGTTGTATGTCTCAATGACTCTCTCGATATCATCTCCCCAGATACCAACAGCAACACGCATGATCATGTGCTGTGGCCGCTCGACAACCTTGCCATCGAGCTTGAGGAGATATGATCGCTCCAGGGTCTTGAAGCCGAAGTATTGGTAGCCGAAGTCTCGGTCATATACGATAGCCGAGTCGAGCTCATCCTTGTGGCGCATAACACAGTCGTACGTCTCTTGGGAGATCATGGGCGATGCCGTGCGGTTCCTGGGGTTGATATAGTGGTAGAGGTCGCTGATGACCGAGGACCATTGCTTCTTGGTCTGCTTGTGGAGGTTGGAAACAGCAATACGCGCAGCGAGGATGGCGTAGTCTGGGTGGGTGACGGTCATGTACGCGGCAGTCTCGGCAGCCTGGGACACGATAAAGGAAATATGTCAGCACTCAAAGATCAACTGGGAGTTGGAAGGGAAGGGACTGAGGAGGGTACTGACGAGATCGTCAAGCTGAATTGTCGTGACACCACCGTATACACCGTTGATGACCTTCTGTGTGATCATGACGGGGTCGACATGGTTCATGTCAAGACCATAACACAGTCGCGAGACACGCGCTGTGATCTTGTCGAACTGGACGCGTTCCTGGCGTCCATCTGGTAGGAAGTTAGGCTTGCGACGCGGCCAAGAGTGGGAACTAAGGGAAACTTGCCTCGCTTTCTCACAAACATCGCGTCGATTGGTGTGAGGAACTGTTAAGGTATTGTGTAAAAGTGAAGGAGGGGCAGGCTGTCGACAATGGCGACCTGCACTCCGGAACAGATGGGAAAAGAGAAAGGAAGAGTTTTGACAATGCAGTGGGACAAGAGAAGAAATAGACAGGTAGACGAGGCAATGGCAGAAGTCGTCGGTCCCAAGTTGTCTATGTAGTTCTTGGAGTGGTGTCGTGTGTGGAACGAAGAGTGGGAAGATGGGAGAGAAAGATAATGCACCGCGTCTGTGCAGATTTTAAGTAGTCGTCGCACTTTCACTGAAAGCGCGTGTTCCCTAACCGCAAAACGCGTCTGTCTGACTGATTGTGGGCGTGAACGCGCAGTTTGGCACAGGCCGCCAGGCGCCCCCCTGCAGAAAACAATGATCTCACCTTACAGGATTTATCACATACCTGAGGTACCTGAGGTAAGTGCCTATTTGAGTACGGTAGATAAGTACCTGGGAACCTACCTAGGCCAGCTGGGTACATGGCAGGGGAGGGGGAGGGGGAGGGGTCACTGTGGTAAATCCGATATACAGTGGACGCCACTACCAACACTAGGTACAGTGGGGCGCCGAAATAGGCACCTTACGCGCTACCACTTGGACTGACATTTGACCCGTGTTCTGGCGACTGTATCTGTTAAGATATATCTCCATCGTGGTCCCAGTCACCACGTACTAAGTTCAAGTAGGCCAAGTACATACATATCACCTGGGCATATGTTGTTGCTACGATTCTTTCACACGGGTACCTGTTAATTACTCAGGTGAATACTAAAGGAAAGCAAGGCAAGGAAAGGAAAGGCATGGTTGTGGGAAGACTGGGACTGGGACGACGAAGACTGGGTATCAAACAGTGCTTCTTTCTCACCACCACGCGTCCGTTCTTGTCCTCGTCCTCGTCTTCATTCTGTGCACAAGCCAGGATGGCGTCCCCATCGACAGCTCCGTTGTCAGGAGCTGCTGCTGCCCACGTAACCCCAACTCGAGTTTATAAGCCAAGATACATCGACGTACGTCCCCCTTGGTTCCCTGCCTCCGAGCCCGCCCTGTAGATCCGGGACAAGACCGGATATCAACGTCTCCGGTCTCCAAGCCATGAGCTGACCGGCCTCAGATCGGAATCAACCTTGCCGATCCCATATTCCGGGGCGTGTACAATGGCAAACAACGTCACGAAGATGACCTGAGCGGCGTCATAGACCGCGCCCGCCAGGTCGGCTGCACGAAACTCATCGTCACCGGATCAAGCTTCAGGAGTTCTAGGGACGCCCTTGCTCTAGCAAAGGAATACCGTGAGTTGGAAGCAAGTCCAATCCCAAAGCCCTCCAACGAACACCAATAAACTGACAAAAAAAAACCCACCAGCCGGCACCGTATACACAACAGCAGGCATCCACCCCTGCTCCTCATCCATCTTCGACACGGCCCACCCCCACTCCCACGAGGAAGACGGCGACGGCGAGCACACCCCGGCCTGCGGCCCGGACCCGGACGCGCCGCTGCCGGACGGCCAGACCGTCGACGCCGGCAAGACGGAGGCCATCATCGCCGACCTGCGGGCCCTCGTCGAGGGCGCTCGGGGCGGCGGGCTCGTCGCCCTGGGCGAGTTCGGCCTCGACTACGATAGGCTGCACTACTGCTCGCGGGCGCTGCAGCTGCACTCGTTCGGCGCGCAGCTCGCCCTCGCCGCCTCGCTGGCCCCGCAGCTGCCCCTGTTCCTGCACTCGCGCGCCGCGCACGCCGACTTTGTGGCGTGCCTGCGGGCCGCCTTCGGGGACCGCCTCGAGCGCCTGGAGAGGGGCGGCGTGGTGCACAGCTTCACGGGCACGGCGGGTGAGATGCGCGAGCTCATGGACCTCGGGCTGCACATCGGGCTCAACGGGTGCAGCTTCAAGACGGCCGAGAACTGCGACGTCGTCAGGGCCGTCAGGCTGGACAGGCTGATGATCGAGACGGACGGCCCGTGGTGCGAGGTCCGCCCGAGCCATGAGGGGTGGAAGTACCTCGTCGAGATGGACAGGCAGGAGATGGCTGCCGCTGGGCCGGCGCCGGCGCCTGAGGCTGCGGGCGCCCCGGCGGAGAACGGAGGGGCGGCGCCGGCACCTAAGAAACAGCAGCAGTCGTCCAAGAAGCCCCAGAAGAAAGAGCCCGAGGTGATAGAGCGGTTCAAGTCGGTCAAGAAGGAGAAGTGGGTCAAGGGGGCCATGGTCAAGAGCCGCAACGAGCCATGTACCATCGAGAGGGTGGCCAAGATCGTGGCTGGCATCAAGGGTGTCTCGGTCGAGGAAGTCTGCGAGGCTGCATGGCGAAACACGGCCAAGGTGTTTGGCTTAGACGATAAATAGAGCATCATACCATACACAAACAACCATGGAATATTCAAAACAGCTAGGCATGGTCTCAAAGTCATGGTAATGCCTTAAAACATTACTATAGTAATCAAGCGCTATATTCCAGAACCCTTGTGGCCTCGTATCCTGCCATTGCGTACGGCACCGATAGTCACACCCTCTTCTCCCGTCAGCCAACCGGGCATCTTCTCTCCATCTATGACACCGGCCTCGACTAATTGCCGTATGCCGGCGAAGACATGCGACCCGTGAAAGGTCAGCTTGACACTCGGACGCCATGACGCCTCTTCGTCTTCTCCGGGATCATCTTCTGCTATGCCGTCCACCTCATCTTGCTCGCGGGCGCGATCGAATGCCATGTCCATAGTATTTCGGCGATTGGCACCTGCCATTAGCCTTGACTGTGGAGAATCGTCCCCTCCGTCTTCCTCTGTCTCGGCCTCATTATCTGCAGGGTCCACCTTCCGTGGGAATGCATCATCAATCACGATGTCCACCCTTTCCACACCCTTGCCGTCGTCCACTCTTGCTGAGTCGCCAAATCTTGCCCGTGCGACCAGTCTCGCACGCTTTGCCCTCCGTTCATCACGCTCCGTTTCGGGCGAGGCATCTCGCTTCCTAGACGATGACAGCACTGCACCCGTTTTCTTGCCAGAGCCAATTTCATCAACATCGCTCAGGGGTGGCGTAGGCAGCACCGGGTCGAGCGGTGACTCCTTCTTCTTGTCATCCGCGTAGATGCTCCACCCCCCACCGGCAGTGTTGGTCCTGCCCGACCCTCGCCTATGGAGAAGCTCCTGCAAGTTCCTGGTTGTCAGGCTCGTAGGTTTGAGTGTGTATCTCTGCCGAGGTCGAGATAGCGCCTTCGGTATCCCCTCGACGACCAGAGCACGCAGGCTTCTTGTCTCCCCTGCCGTGGCCGCACCTATAGTCTGTGACTTGCTGATATAGACGTGCGGGCTCCCGTCGGGAAAGGCTATGTAGATGGTCCGGCTGGCGTCGAAATTGGCGGCGGTCTTGTCACGGCCCACCGTCGATGTCGCAAGGGTGGTATTATATGGAGAGTCCAGGATAAAGACTCGTAACAACAGCAGCGGCATGTCTTTGGGCCGGTCAAAGTTGTAATGCGCCTTGACATCCGGCAACACCTGCGCCTGGAGGTTCTGCAGGAATGTCGATGGGTGGAAGCGCGGCACGACTAGGGACTCCAAGTCAGGCTTCAAGGGCGCCTCGTCCTCTTCGGCTTGTTGTGTACTGGGTATTTTCAGGGGTACGACCCGGAATGCGCTCCATTTTTGCGATGCCGGGTGATCGTACAGATATTGCAGGTCCGCCATCGACAGCTGGTACAGTGTCAGGCCATGGCGCCAGTCACCCTCCAGGATGCGGTCGATGACCTCACGCTTTGAGCCCTTGAGGGCCTGCATGTCGGCATAGAGCTCGCGCAGTTCCGCCAGGGAGGATACTGGCGGGTAGAGGTCGGCGGGGTCCTCATCTTCGTCTTCGGGGTCGCGGAGGAAGGGCGCACATATTGGCGCATTGTTGTCGTCTAACCAGTCGAGCACGAGGGTCAGGAGTGGATTCCGCGTGAGTCGATTCAGTATCTTAGTGACGGCAGTATTGGAGGGGTCGAGACGCAAGGTTGGGGGAAGACGGGCGGTGGTGGGTACGGAGATGCGCGCCATCGCGACGCCGGGTTGAAGCTGACTGAGTTCCTGAGTGTTTTGGTGATTAGGCAGTACAATACAGTTGGCTGGTATCAGGCTGTCACGTGGGGGTTTTCTACAGCCCTCAATGGCTCATGGCTGTGGTTTGCGATCCCCTGTTCAATAAGATGGTGATAGTTCCTGCGATGTTGTATGCCAAGGTGTTGCTGCACACCACAGTAGACGCGTCCAGACGCGCTGGTTGAGCCTCACATGCAAATTCGAGGCTCTTCTGTTTTAGGAAAGGCGCGCTTCTCCGGATGATGCAGGGATTATCTAAGCGAACTGCTACCCGTCCCTGCCGTCCAGCATCTGGCTTGTGTGTCTGGAGTCTGGACCCGGCATTTGCTTGATTTATCAGCGACGTAAGGCAGAACCCGTTCACGCCCGTGTCCAAGCGAGGCATGCCGTGCGCTTTTCGGGATCCGACCAGGAGCAGCGTGCATTCCTGAAGGCTGTCTTTACAGTACAAAGTACCTAAATACCTAATGCATGTGACACATCCCCACGCTTTGAAATCGCCTAGACAACAGACTGGCACGACCAAGCCATGAATCCTTCGAAACGGCTCTTGATTTGTATTTGTAAACGGCGGGCCAGCCACTCTGTTGTTCTGTGCAGCCGTTGATGTTTACACTACATACATACCTAGGTATGTAGGATCACCTTGATAGGCACAAAGGTTGTCCCGCTCCGAGATGAGGGGACTGTTTCGTAAGGACGATCTTATGTTCCCACCGGTAGGTAGTATAGCGGTCAGAAACGTCATGGTGGCACATTGGGCCCATTAACTGATGTTCAGGAGACAACGGCCAGGGTGGAGTCCGAAATCCCGACCAAACATGGCTCGAAATAGGTAGCATACCGTACTCGTCGTGGTAGACTACCTCGTTGGAGGACACAGCCTGCATCGGGAATCCGGATTGATAATACTCTCATGGGCGACAGGATCCTTTGGGCTCACAGGCTCGGTGGCATCTACAGTCCATTTCCCGACGACGGACGTTTGGGATGCAGGGTAAGTGTAGTTGTGCATCCGGAGGCGTCAAGGGTGTGCATGCAGCTTACCTCTTGCATGCATTTGCTCTGTAATCATCAGGGAGATAAGCTGCCAGGCTGCCTGCTGCATGCAGGGTCACATGTGTGCTGATGTCTAAGGAAGGAGGGGTTTCTGTGTCTCCAACGGACCAAAGGGCGTGCGTGCCAAAATAATGCACAGCAGTACTAGTAGACCCAAGTCTTGTTTTGTCATCCTACTCCAACAAGACCTACCGGTAGTGTACTACTATACATAGTACAGTTTGGGTAATAAGTCTTTGTCGTCATCCGCCTTGATCGTCAGCCCTTCCCGAACCCGAAAGATCAAAAAAAAGGGAAAGAAAAGAAAAGGGAAAAAAAAAAGGAGATTTGACACAGCTTGCAGCTTGGGGTGGTCTAACATCGGCACCCTAAAAGCTTCATGGCCCGATCTCCCAAAGTTTCAAGGTCCAGAGACTGATTGACTGGCTAAGAGGGTTGAGACGGCCCACTCCACTGCCACTCTTTCTTGCTGGGGTCATTGAGATTTTCCCTTTTCCCCTACAAGAAGCCCCGAAAATCTGGTCTGCCCAGACGGAGATAGCATTAGCCTGCTCCTGCCATTCGACAAGACAGGTGGTCCAGGCCCCGCCGTCTTCGGCCAGCCCCACTAGAACAGTTCGTTACTGCCAACCCGGGTCTACTTCGTTACGTTGCCTTTTTTTCTCTTTCCTCCCTCTCCGGTTTCCCCTCTCACACCCCCCCCTCCACGGACTGAACGCCTCTCAATTGATGAACCCCATCATCCCCTTTCACTCCTGACTCCAGACTTCTGGACACACAATCTGGACTTGGACCACTTTCCCCAGGAATTAATTTCTATCCCTACTACCTGTCGACAACTTCCCCGGATAACCAGAAAACCGCATCAACGCTCAAAGCCAAGCATAGCTCGTCGTGCTCATCGCTCATCCGTTGACAATCGGATGACGCTCGGCTTCTATCAGCGGCTTTTTTTTGTGAGACCCAGATCGCCACTAAGACCTTGGATGAGTCCCGACGGCCCGGCTTTGTCTTCAACGCCAAAAACCTCGACTTCTCGACTCCTTTGACTCTCGACCCAACACAAAGTCGACGAGTAACAAAAAAACTCATCTCAATTCATCTCAACTCAAAGCTTAACGACGACACACATCGGCACGACGGAAGAATCGACTTCATCGTGTTGCGAACAATCAACCTTTCTACTATATACACCTCAATCGTTCGACAATTGCGACCGCAAGGAGAAAGCAGGACATTCCAGACAACACCGTCGAGATGGCCAACTATGGGCGCCAAGGGTCCAACCTGGCCCAGTTCATGCGTGAACAGTTGAATACGGTGCAGCCAAATGAGCCTGAGGAGGATATTCGCTTCGACGACTTGGATGTCTTCACCAACACCGAATTCTATGACTTCGACACACATATGCGGACCGACTTCAAGCCTGCCTCAGACAGCCCGCCACCATCGAAACCCGAGCCGACGGCAGCAACGTCAATCATGGGAGGAGAGTTTGGGACGATGGACTTGATTGATCCTGGTAGGTCTTGATCCTTTTTCCTCCTTGCAGTCTATGTCTTGTCGCTGCGGCGTTTCTTGTGGCGTCCGCATCTGCATTTGTATCAGCATCAGCCTGTTGAGTCTGTGCGTTTCTGTATCACCCCCTGGGAGATGCAGACTGTGCCGGATACCAGTTCCCCTCCCCGTGTCCGGGTCGTGTCTTTCCTACCGAAATTTCGGGGGGAGACGGTGAGCTCGGAGGAGCAAAGCTTAATAGGCAAGTGCCGTGAGCTTCGGACGTGGACCAGGATCAGAACCAGTACCAGAACCAGAATCACAAGCAGAAGTGCGACAATCATTCCCCGATGCCACACACATCCTTATCACGGGCGAGATGAACATCCGTCTTCCCCACCCTGCAATCGCATTTGGCTCTGAGCTTGCGCCATCATCCGTCACTTTGATTGGAACAAGCTTTGTCCATCTGCAAGGACGTGTCAATCCCTGGTCGCACTTGGGTAGGGTAGCCTCAGGACACCGCCCATACATGCACCCGCCATAATGGCCATCGATGGTGCAATACCCCGTGACCTGCAAGGCATCACTGTCAACTGCCAGAATCGACCTTCAATCTCCCCCAGCACCTCCATGCCGTCTATTCCTTGATATGTCTAGAATGGTCAATTATTCAGGGGCAGGGAAGCCGCCTCTTCAGTCTTCTCCTCTTTTCCACCCCCCCAAATCACCCCCCCTCGTCGTCGTTGACCTACGAAAATCCACGCTTTGAAGACATATGCTGATCATGGCACTATGGTCCGTACAGGGGAGTTCAACTTTGGCGACTTCAACAACACCTACGCCTCTCCGACATTAAACAACTTCCCCGACAGCCTTGGAACTCTACAGCCTATTCAGCCCAATCCCCAGGCTGTCTACCCACCCGTGCCTCAGCACGCACATCAGCATGCCTACCCTCACCATGCTGCCGGCCAAGCCAAGACGAGCGACACTCGCCGGGCCTCCGACGTCCATGTTCCCAGCCGGAGCATGTCTATCGAAGAGGTCTCAAGGGTAGCGGCCGAGGAGGACAAGCGCCGCAGGAACACTGCCGCCAGTGCCCGGTTCCGCGTCAAGAAGAAGCAGCGCGAACAGGCACTGGAGAAGAGCGCCAAGGAGATGTCAGACAAGGTGTCTGCTCTAGAGCAGAAGATATCCCAATTGGAGACGGAGAACCAGTGGCTGAAGAAGCTTGTGCTGGAGAAGAACGACGGGGCCAGCGCCAGCAAGGCTGATATTTCCAAGATCATGAACGGCAATGACAAAGAGGGAAAGACTGAGAACGAAATTCACGCCAAGACGGACGGGGAGCCGGCATCGAAGAAGGCTAGGGCGGAGGTCAAGTCATCATAGCTCATCTGACTGCAGGGATTGGTCTGTCTTGGAATGGTATATATACTGGCTAGTTGCAACCGGGCCACAGAAGTAACTCTGGGTGCATACACATTGGCAGGCGTTTTAGTGCTAGCTTCACTCGTGTGGCAGCATGGCTTGGGGGCGGGGGGGTGGAATGGCCAAGGAGTACACTTCCCCTGGAAGACGGGGAATGGTGGTGGGTTTCTGACTTGAACATACGGGGGAATCGTAATGTCTTTCTGTTTCTTCTTGTTGAAGAGCAATTGTGCTGCACATGATGCTATGAACGTGAAAAGGACCAACTTGCGTAAATCTCCAGAACGACCCTCCCCTCCCCCCGGGGGCCACAAGAGCAACACCAATCACGACAACCGACCATATCACGATGATGCCTTTGTCTCTCCATCCCCCTCCTTCGGCAAACCCTCCCTCAAGGCGCTCAGCCGGATCTGATTCCTCTTGACCAGGATCCGCACGGTATTGCGCCTCTCAATGTCCGTCATCTCGTCCCAGTTCGCGATCCTGCTCAGCGTGCCGTCCTTGTGGACGACCATGGGGCCCAGGTGATCCAGCACCATTGGCTTCCCGTCGACCTCGAGGGTCTGCACGCCGCCGCCGCCGCCGCCGTCAGGGGATGGCGCGGGCAGGCCCAGCGTGCCCGCCGCGAGCTCGTCCCCCTTCAACACCCCGTCGCTGGCCGCCCCCTGCTGCTGCTGCTGCTGCTGCGCGGCAGGGGGTGCTGCAGCAGAACGGGCAGCTGCAGCACCAGCAGCAGATCCTGCAGCGTCTTCTCCTTCCGGGGCTGGGGCTGGGCCCGCTGGCGGCGGCGCAGGGGTCTGATTGGCCACGCCGTCTTGTGTGCTCGGCGAGGGGGGTTGCGTGCTCGCCGCGGCTGCTGCGGTTTGGTGGTCCTGGCCCTGGCCCTGGCCCTGGCCCTGGCCCGCTGTGGGGCTGCCGTTCGCGCTGCTGCTCATCGTCCTCTTGGCTGTTGCCGGGATGTGGATGGTGCTGGAGAGGGTGAGGTGGTGAGGGCGGCTGGGGTTGGCTTGGGTAATAGCTCTGAGCCGCGGCTGTTGTAGGGTGTGGTTGTGGTGGTGGTGGGTGCTGTCGGAGTGGGTTGTGGCCGATGATGGGGGGTGGTGGTGGTGGTGCCTCGACGCGGATGGGGAAATGGGCAGCAGCACCGGTGAGCAGGAAGTGTGATGAGCGTGGCGAGGTGGTGGTCGTGTTGGTGTTGTTTGTGGTGGTAGCGAGAGGACTCTCAGGCAATGGCGCAGTCTCTGGACGGTCTTCATTACAGACAACTCTTGTGAACCTTGGTTGACTGATTCCAGACTGCTCTCTCTCTCTCTATCTCAGGAATCGTGTTGAGGAGTGTGAGATGTTTGTATAGTAGTAGTAAAGGTATCTATCCATTACGTCTGCCCAGAAAGCGGCTCAAAGATAGAAAAAGAAAGCCCCGTTCTAGAAGGGCTTGGAAACCTCGAAGCGCCTGGAATCTCGGCCGCGGCGACGCCCCACTCCGGAGCCCTCGACCGAGCCGGAAGGCCCAAGTTTCTCCGCCGGCGTCATTGGGACGGGCCCATCGCTCCGATTTCACATGGAACAATGTCACGACTTCACTCATCAGGGAGGTATTTATGTAGTGTAGTGTACTTTTCATGACATGCCATCGTCGGGGGCAACAGGGGGTCAAATTTGACCTATCTATCTACCTGTCCACCTACCTATCTTGGTACGTGCCGAAGGCCAGATAGGGCATAACACTTCCCTCGTTCATGTCTTCTCCCATCTTCATCTTCTGAGGGCTACCTACTACCGAGATGGAGTCGTAGTGCTTTTTCGGTATCCTCAGCTGGTCTTGCCTGAGTCCTCCTTCAACGACACAATACGGTTCAATACAAT
The DNA here is from genome assembly GCA_016808195.1 of Cytospora chrysosperma. Classification (NCBI taxonomy): domain Eukaryota; kingdom Fungi; phylum Ascomycota; class Sordariomycetes; order Diaporthales; family Cytosporaceae; genus Cytospora; species Cytospora chrysosperma. The sequence continues at coordinate 2,634,529 of MU179926.1, read as the reverse complement.
CTTATCGTCCGTGCTATCCAGGTCAAGCGCCTACCAGAAAGGATATATAAGTGAGTAGCTGTGACAGAACGTAGGAGCAAGGAGGACTTAAGAAGACTCACAAAGTAGGCAATGCGCATCGCCTGGAATCGGACACTTTCAGGCCCAACCTCACTGGTCTTCTCCCCCTGCGCCTCGGGCCACGGCGCTCGCTGGCGGACCTCGTGAAAGCCGGTCTCGATCATGGCATTCGGCCAGATGGTCTCACTTTCGGGGTTGACGTCGTTCATGAGCCCGCCAGGCGCCGACTTGGGATCGTCCGACCTGAACAAGGCCGCGTGGATGCGCACTTCAGCCTTGGGAGAGCCCTCGGGCACCCAGTGAATGTGTGTCTTGGGCTTCTTGCCCTCTCTGTCAAATACCGCCCTGACCTCCTTGACGGCCCCCGTACTGTCGTCCTTTGCAAAAGAGGTCGCCCTGACGGGGTAGGGCATCTGGAGGAGACCGACGATCTTGCCTGGAGCGAGGCGGAAATAACCCTTGCTGTCCGTCTCGCGGAAGTCGGTGCGATCGATATAGACCGTCTTCGTGAGCCTAATACCATGAGAACCCATACTGGGATCCTTGGGCGAGAAGGGGATGTCAAGGTCTTGCTCCTCGGCGTCTTCGATCACCAGCGGTATGGGATCGAGGACCAGCATAAGGCGGGGAACAGACACTTCGAGATACCGCCGTACAGATTGCTCAAAACGCTTGATGTCAATAGAGCTCGTGGTCGTAGTCACGCCAAGCTCGTAGATGAACGAGAGAAGCGCCCCAGGGGGTATGCCACGCCGTCGGATCGCTGCAAGGGTGTAGAGGCGTGGATCGTCCCATCCGCGGACAGTCTTTGTCTCTATCAAGACCTTTATGTCTCGCTTGCTCATGATCGTGCCGTTGAGCTTCAGGCGGCCATACTCGCGCTGCATGGGCTGGAACTCAACCAGGAGCCTACTCTGGTTAGCCAAACTCACGGGGTTGGACCTGGTCCCATGGAGAGGGTCTCGTACTGGTTCAGCCATTCGTAGCTCTCCCGCGAACTAACAAACTCGGTGGTACACAGACTATGTGTGATGCCCTCGAGACTGTCGCTTAAGCAGTGCGCGAAATCATAGGTTGGGTATATCCGCCACTTGGTGCCCGTTCGAAAGTGTGGCTCCTGGTCCTTAGGTATCCGGTAGGCCGCGATGTCCCACATCTGGGGGTTGGGATTCTCGATGTCCTGCTTCATGCGGAGCCAAGCTGCCTGGGGCGCATATTCACCGTCCCGCATGCCACGAAACTTGTGCAGATTAGTCTCGACATCCTGCTCTGCATGCTCGCATCGATATCTCGGCATTGAGCCCTTTTCACCGCCGCGCTGCAGTTTGGTCTCGACTTCGTCGCAGTGGCACACGTAGGCCTTCTCCTTCATGATCAGCTCCTCGGCGAGATCATACATGCGCTGGAAGTTGTCAGACGCATAAGTGATTCTGGACGGGGTGAATCCCAGCCACCGGATTGTCTCCCTGATGGCGACAAAATATTCCTCTTTCTCTGCATCGGGGTTTGTATCATCGAATCTGGCGTTATCGTGTCAGCAGGGCCAGGTATTCGATGGCCGAGAAACAGGTACCTGAGAATCTTTGTGAGTGTTAATCGTATGCATATTTTAACAGGTCTTCGAAGCCCAACTCACTGTCTTGCCACCATGGTGTCTGGCAAACCCAAAGTTGACGGCAATTGCCTTCGCATGTCCAAGCTAATTCCTTGTTCAGCTTGATACGTCGACACGTACCGGGTAATAACAAGAAAGGAAAATTACATGAAGGTAGCCGTTGGGCTCGGGTGGAAAACGCGTTACAACGTCCTCCGACGGGCGCAATTTGTAGACATCAGCAAGAAAGCCATGGTTGAACATGGTATCGGGATCCATAGTAGGCTCAGGTTGCGCAGGCTTTCCAGCCCTCTCCTGAGAATTAGAATTAATGGTGTTGATGTTGAATTTTGGTGCCGGCGTCGACGTGGAGTTGCGCGACGCAGCGGTGGCAGCCTTCTTGGCCTGCTTCTGCATACTTACTCAAGTATGTTTCTTCAGCTCATTTCTTGGACACCATCCCTGCCCCCAGCCCCCTCGTCGAGCTGCGGCGTCAGGTCGCTACGAGTGTTGGTCGATGATCGATAGAGATGGAGCTGCTGAGAGGCGCACAAAGTGTTGCACTGCCTCGTCGGATAAGGTTCCAACACCTGTACTTCCCAGGCAGTGCACATGAAAAACGGTGAGGACAGGAAGGCTAACAGCTGGGCAGTGGACAAATATCCCAGGGCATAAAGCCAAAGATGACATGGAGTTGACAGAAGATGACTCTGACCGGTTGGTGACAATTTGGTCAAGATAGACTGGACCAAACTTCCTACTTTTCATTCCATTCTTGAGAAGCTCAGAACACTGCACTCACTGAACTCACTGGATCCTGACCCGCCTGTGCCAACCGTACACATTCACCTCACTGCATCTGCGGATGAAATCTGTTGCAACACCGCTATCGGGGCAGCTGATGTGACGGCCAGCCTTATGAAAGAGCAAGATCAATTCGTCGGCCAGGTAATCTGTCAGTCGTCTCCATTAACGTCACGTTTCAAAGCAAGCAAGCAATTTGTATGCCTACGACTAGCCGTTACTTACAGGGAACCAAACGGCACTTGGCATCCCATCCAGCCTGGCTGAATTCACAATTGGATACATGCACAAAAGTCCCCCTACTATGGCAGACATGTTGACTGAGCGGTTGCCGCCCAGGAACAATACTATAGGTCCAGTTTGGTCAACAAAACCCCGAGCAGGACACGACTTTCCATGAGCATGAGACCTTGTCCGTCGCGACGTCCATTATCCTTGTTCCTTGGACTATTTCGATGTCGATTGTGTTACAATTTGGTTTCAAAAACTGGAATGAATAAAAGCCCCAGACAAGAAGAGACCTCGTTTACTCCTCAGTCTGTTTACATGATATGCAGCTGCAGGCGCCACTTGGCCAAGCATGTGCCACAATATCTAGGGAAACATCCTGCTTCCAGTCCTGACCTCAACAGGCCTGCTACTTCTCTGAAGCACCCTCTTGACGCTGTCCAGGACCCAATAGTCCATGCCCGGAGCCCCAAGCACATTGACAGCGACTGGGAGATATTCCTGCAGGCCAGTGATCCTGGAGCCGTAGGGGATCTCACCGATAGGGACGACGACATCTGGAGAGCGGAGGATAGGGGGCAGAAACAGCTCGTCCGTTGCCGTCTGGTACGATGGTGAACCTGTCGGCTCGTCACGGTAATGCGGCTCAACGGATGAGATTGGCAAGACCACCAGGTTCTTCCTGTTTCTGAAGATCGTGTTGAGTAGCCAGGTCCTGTAGACTTCTAGCCGCCGCAAGCCTTCCGCGAATTGTTCGGGCGACACCGCAGCCCCGGATGACCAGCGGTTCTCCACGAATGGAATGACATAGGGCTTATGTCCGAAGCGCTCGAGGTAAGTCGCGCGAAACTCGTCCGACGCATGGTAGAAACTGTAATAATATGTATGGACTACTACATCCCTGAGGTACTCTTCGATGTCGGACGAGGCCCCATCCGGGGGAGAGTTCTCCCAGGACTTTCGGATGGACAACTTCGTGACGGGAATGTTGAGATGCGTTGCAAGGTCGTCCACGAAAGAGTCGATGATGGACATCTGTCCACAAACCGAAGTCGGCAGGTAGTCCAGGGGGTAAACGATCTCCACGGTGGAGGAATAGTCCGGCGCATCGAGAAGAACCTGGTCTGTCCTAGGCAACCACGCGGACAAGACCTGGCCGACCACCTCGAGGTTCCTCGCGAATATGCAAGGGGTATCGAACTGCAGGAACGTCAGTACCATGCCGCCCAGAGGGACCGAGTCGTGAGAAGGCCGAAACTGGAAGATGCCGTTCACCAGCGCAGGCCTTCGACCGCTTCCAGACGTGTCGGTGCCAGGAGCACAGTCGAGCCACCTGTAAGATGCGACCGCTACTGCGCTCCCGCTGCTGCTGCCCGCCGGGGACTGATAGCCATCTCCCCGCGGGTTGAATGCTGTCTGGAAGTCCACCGCGTCGAGGGGCTCTTCCCTGGCGACCATGCAGCTGAGCTTCGTGAGGCCCAGGATGTGGTGCCCACGGTCGACCAGCTTCTGTACCACACCAGCTGACTCTTGGGCCGGGGACGACAGCCGGTAGTAGGATGAGTTGCAGAGGGACGTCTTCAGCCCGTGGACGCGGAAGACGTCCTTGACGGCTATTCTTAGCTGGCCTGGTGACTGCAGGCGGGACGGCACCGCGACGCCTAGAGTGGCGTAGTCTGCCCCGGCGACATGGAGCTGCTCAAACGGTTGAGAAGGCCTGGTAGAAGGAGGTCTGTGAGTCCTTTTGTCCGGATGATATCCCGCTTGATGCCTCTGGGGACAACATTACCTGCACCGCAAACGCGGCTTCAAGCTCGTCAAGAAGGCTTTCTGGTGGTCGTCATACACACGGTAGGCAGGCCTCAGGGTGGAGCCCACGAGAACATATATCCCAGGTTTCAAGGACGCGCTCGGGCGTGAGGCAATCTGGACCCATCGGTGGCCCTTCGTGCTGGCGAGGAGCTCGCGTGCCCCGTCAGCGAACCCGTCGCCGACCGGTCCTCGCCTGGTGAGAATCAGGCCTTGCAGGAATTCTGGGCGGAGAATGTCGTCGCTCTCCTCTGCCTGGTGCAGTAGCGCCTCGAGTTGCTCTCTTGTGGTACAGTTCGTGCCCTGCCCAACTTCTATAACGGAGACCAGGAGCATCTCGTCCTGCAACACTGGAGGGTCATACTGGTGGCCGTCCACGATCAACACCTGGCTGATAGCAATGGCGGTAGTAAGGCGACTCACTGGGATTCTACCGGAGGCAGCGTAGTAGCGGGAGCCGCTGACCTCAAAGATATAAGCGGTGCCATCACTCATAGACGTGGCAGCACCGTGACCGCCTTCAACAGCAAAGATGTGGATGTCAGGCATTAGCCAACTTATGAGCTGTCCGGTACAGCTCAGACTGTATGTATCGGCCCTATTCAATATGTTTTTGGTTGGTGTACTGGATAGGAGAGTGTGCTTGGAACTGTTGCCGTGTTGGTGGTTACAATCCGGGAGGTTGGACGGAGCAGGGGTGTTTCCGAGCTGTTGGCTTCTTGCCTCTCCGATTACTTCTCGATCACCTCGCAGGTCCTCGCACTCAGGGCTGCACCGACGGAGACTCATGTAATGATGCCTGCTAATCTCTTGCACACGGGTCTTCAAAAAGTTGCTTGAGTTCCGCTATCAATGCATGCTTGCTTGTTTCTACACAAAAGACCTCTTCTATAAGACCTCTTTCCCCCTCTTTTTACTTACTTCATAACCTCACATGATCCCCAGAGATCTGATCAATCAGCCAGTTCAGTTGTCACCAAACTTCTTGAACCTGCGCAGCAAGAATAAGTCAGTCAGCCTGGCTCCACCCCCATGGTTCAAAAAGAGACCTGGACTCTAGGGGACACCACTTACTTGTTGACCACCCTCTCGATACCGTCGCAGCCCTTCACCAGCGTATCCATCTTGGGGCCGTACGAGAAGCGCACGAAGTGGTGGCAGGGGGAGTCGAACAGGTCACGCCTGCGCGCGGGGTTCAGGTCGAAGAAGATGCCGGGGACGACGATGACCTTCTCCTCGAGGCAGGCCTGGAAGAAGTTGAGGCCGTCGCTGATGGGGCCGGGCAGGCCCTCGAGGTTGAGCCAGAGGTAGAAGGTCGAGTCGGGGACGTACTTGATGACGAAGCCCATGGTGCGCAGGCGGCGCACGACGTAGTCGCGCTTGTCGCGGAAGTGCGTCTGCAGGGCGATCATCTCGGCGCGCACGACGCTGGGCTCGAGCATGGGCACGGCGGCCTCCTGGAAGGGCGCGTTGGTGCCGCCGTCCAGGTACGAGCCGCAGCTGCCGATGGCCTTGATGAACTCCTTGGGGCCGAGGATCCAGGCCACGCGCCACCCGGGAAGGCGGAACCGCTTGGTCAGGCCGTCGATGATGAGCACGTCGTCCTCGTCGACGTCCTTGACGTTCTCGGCCGCGCTGATGGTCGTGCCGTCGCAGTTGGACGTGTAGTTGTACCCCGAGTAGAACTCGTCGCTGATGAAGGTCGCGCGGCCGCGGCAAATGTCCTGGATCTCGGCCAGCTCCGGGTTCTGGACGACCCGGCCGGTCGGGTTCCGGGGGTTGGAGGTCAGGATGACGCCGGTACCTCGGCGGATCTCCTCGGCGATCTTGTCCGGGTGGATGTGGTAGCCGTCCTCCTCGTCCAGAGGCACAGGAATAGCGGCGAACTAGAGCCCCAGTAATCTCGTGTGAGCATCATATCCAACCCAAGATTTGAGGACTAACCAGCGGGATGGAAAGGCGGCGGCGACTCACGTTCCTGAACAGCGACAACATCTCATTGTAGGCTGTGTAGTCCGGGATGAAGAAGCCCAGGTAGGCCTGGTTCAGCACGGCAGCGATTCTGATCAGACCGGCACGGCCGCCAGGGACGATGGCAACGTTCTCCCAGGTGTACTGGCTGGGCATCCCTTGGCGATGGTGTTCGTTGTACATCTTGGCGACGGCCTCGCGGAGGGGCTTGATACCGGCGGTTGGCGCATATTCTCTGCTGGCGACGCTGATGTCGATGTGGGTAGGCCGTTGGAAGCAACCCTCAATGTCATCTTCGACCTAGATGACCAGACATGATAATTCTTAGTATGTTTCTTCCTCTTCTTCCTTGTGGATCTTCCTGAAGGGTTCCGTAGCCCTTTTGTTCGCTACATGCCACATACCTCAGGGGCACCCTGGCCCAGGTTTGCCCACTTGTCGGGCTCCTCGAGGAAACCAAACTCGCCCGCTCTTTCTGTACACCAGACGACACCGGTAGAAGACCTGGAGGGGTCTAGACCAGCATGCGGCAGGTGACCTCTGTAGAGTTTCACATATATAATCAGCTTGTGCTCTGGTGGGACTCGACGGATGGATGGTAGCGCGTGGTAGGTAGAGGTAGTAAGGAGGGCTTACTCGTGGGCAGCTCGAAACTGTCGGTGGATCTTGGAGTTCTGTTCTGTTGCTCGAGAGAAAGAAACAAACGGTTAGCCATGTGTATTCTTTAGGTCATGACGAGACGGACCAAGACAGCCAAGACAGCCAAGACAGCCAAGACATAGCCAAACTCCCCGCTTGTTTGGCGGGGTCGTCAATGTAGACAAAACGGAACAGGACAGGACAAGAAGGAGACTCACCGGTGGCAGTGGGTTCAGCAACGGAAAAGCGACGTCGAGGCACACCCGTGTTGCGGTTGATGGAGAACTTGCGGTTGACGAAGGCACCGACGCTGGCCACAGGGTTCGACATGGCGGCTGAGGGTGACGATGACGAGGTCGAAGTCGACGACGATGTAGGGCGGTTGGTTGGTCTGTCTGCTTCAGGCAGAGAGCTGTTGGCAGAGATTTCTGCAATTGCGGCCGTGAAATGGGAATATAAGGTACTTAGGCGGTTCACCTTGTCTTCCTCCAACGCATCGAAAGCTTCAGCACAATCCAGCTTGTTTGGGGAGAAGCAAAGGCAACGGCAACGGCAGCGGCAGCGGCAATGGCGATGCAATGCAATGCAATGCAAAGAAAAGGGACTACAGTCAAGTATTGTTTCAAACCCCCACGCCAGAGAAAACCTTGGGAAAGAGAGTATACCTGGCTGATATTTATTTTTGGCTGAAACCAACTCTGTTCAGGTGAGAATACTTAGTTAAGTAATTACTTGGGTGAATAAATATGTAACTGCCGCCGCCTTGCAACAGCTTTGGGGTCCATCGGTCAGCCCGGGCAGCAAGCCTCTCTCCCTGAACAAGGCCTGGTCTCACACCTCGTCCTACTGTGTAGAGAAGCTATCGACGACGACTGGACAAGCTGGGGCCAACGACGACGCATTACGGAGGCGTGCTGGCGCACGGGCGCACTGGACCCTGCTTGATGAGAAGTCAAGATTCCCCTGAGACGAGACGTACCCACCTGAGCAGCTACCCCTACATACTTGCGTACTTGGTTGATAGATACGGTAACCTAGTACGGTACAGGTGTATGCCCAAGTATACTACATATATCTCAATCTTATACTATCTATCCAGGCACTTGAGCACTTGAGTAGGTAGTTGGACACAGGCTCACCTCAACAATCCAATATCTGAGCAGTGTGTCCCGACTACCAAACACTTAGACACATTACTTGATCGAATCGGTTCTCACTGATCGTCACAGCCCTCGATGCTCTCTGTCTCTGTCTCTCCCCACTTTGTATCTCGTCGAGATCCAGATGTCGCGAATTGAACCCCACCAAAAACGACAATGCGGCAGTGGGCAGCGGGGCACACAGTAGCAGTAGGCCGGCAGTAGAAGCAGGGATGGACTGTTTGGAAACAGTGGAAGGCGGTGAAAATCCAGCAGGCAAGACATTGAGCTATCTGTCTCGTTTTACATAAACAGATTCAATATAGTAGGGCAGTGGTGGACAGTAGACACGAAGATTAATTACCAGGAAAAGGAAAAGGAAAGACAGGGGATTTCCTGCCCTGCCCTGCCAAGCATATCAAGCATTCGCGATCGTCAACGGCACACGCCTCCGGACTCCGGGTTCGATATCTTGCAACCTTGATCGTGAGATGGCCTGTGTACAATAGGTACCTGATACTTGCTTAAGTAATACACGAGGGCAGAATGTGCACGCATACCTACCTGTTGGTGCCCTCCCTCTGGCCACATAGCAAGCATAGATCATTGGCCCCTCGTGCTCCTCCTTGTCCAGCCCTAACTCCAGACAATATCCAATCCAACGAGAGGACGAAGAAGAAGAGAGGTTGGCCCGCGGGCCGGTGTATGAGTGTGTGTAAGGCCAACAGGCTGGACCCGGGCTGTCTTGGCTTGCAATATTGGAAGCCGAGGTCAATACACAGTCATACACAGTAGTTAAGCCCCTGACTCCGGGCCGAAGGAAGGGTGGGTTCGTGTTCGTGGTGGTGATAGGTACACCAGGTGCAGGGTGCCTAGGCTGGCAGGTGTTCTGTAGTGTCTCGGCTCCGCCATGATCCAGTGTACTGTGTGCGTATCTACATGGTAAGTATCTGGTCGGCAGTTTGGGTGCAGGCAGTTTAGTTCCGTCGGGACGCGAGCAGCGAGACATTGATTGGGATTATCTACATACTTGAGTACATACGTACTTACTTATATATGCAAGTGTGTACGGATCCGTACTCATCAAGACTCGGCCACGCCTCCTCCGGGAATAAACATTAAGTACATATGTACGAATTACATACCTGATTGAGTAGATACTCAGAGTATGCAGGCACGTGGCGGAGAGTCTCAGAGCATCAGGGACAGGAATGGTTGATTTCGCCCTTTCAGGCCTCTGGAAAAGACCACGTGGGAGACATAGATAATATACATATATGGAGCGCTGCCACACTTAAAAGCGTGCTCATGGTTCGCAGCAGACAGGCAGGCAGGGCAGACTTGCTGGCATTCTTGGACCGTGCAGGCGTGCAGGCGTGCTAGGCAAGTCTCGTGCCTACATATCTACTTACTTAGGTCCCTACTGCAGTAGGTCTCCAATGGTGTGGCGCAGTGGTGGTTAGCCAATTGGCCGGATCGGACCAAAGGGGGGCGAAGTTGTAGTCAAGACCACAGCATCTCAGAAGGATAAGCCTCTGCGCCCTCTCTTATTGATTCAATATGGTACTACCTAGGGATAGCACCATAAGGAAACCTCGAAAAAGGCCTTGATGGGCACTTGATATTGAGCCCCGACATTATTACACAGAAGAAAGTAGTGGTGGTGTCCTAGCTACTAAAGTAGGTGATCATGTTTGGTATAGCCTCGAGGCAGTTTCAAGGGCTCAACCTAGCCAATGCTTACATTTGGCGGGCGATAGATGGCTAACATATCATGGTTGGTCTTGAGGCACACTCCTTCTAGGGTGCTGTTGTTCTCTTGATAGATAAATCGCCATCATTACCGTCATCACCTGGGATTCAGTTCAAGGGGCTTTCTAGTAGGGCAGTCACAGTAAAGCAGCAATCAATCACAACAACCACAGCTTCATCCCAAGTCCTGTCCACTACGCCCAGCCATTCACCAGCTCTCCTTCCTTCTTGCCTTGATACATCTGTTAACTCTGTTTGTCTGTCTGTCCGTGTGTTTGTTTGTTGGATTAACTTCCCGTCTCAAAGTCTAAAAACAGAGTCACTAGGAATCCCTCCAGCTTAGCGGTACTCTGGAGTGCTTACACCACCAGCTAATCACTCCTACCTACACATCGCCTCTCCACCTCTCTTTCTCTCTCTCTCTCTCTCTCTCTTCCAGATGTCCCACCTAATCATTCATCCTTCTACAAACACTTCTCACTACTCTCGGCCTTATTCACGCCAATTGGGTCTCCCCCGCCGCTTGGTCAATACCTCAACAGCAGAAATGGACAGCAGCAACTTCTTCAGCTCTATCAAGGGCTCCATCAAGGGCAGACTCGCCAGATCTGGTAGCAACTCATCTCAGCACTCCGCCAATCAGGACCGTGGTGTACCCAGTCCACACCCACACCCACATCCCCAGTCTCGCCCTGTAAGGCTCTCAGCAGGGGCAACATCTGGACAGGGAATCAGCGCAAATCCCTTCTCGAACCCTTTCTCAGCCGCCTCGTCTGGCCCACTTCTGCCTCGTACGTCTTCTCTCACCCCCTGCTAAGCCAAGCCCCTTGTTGAGGCCCACCAGAGTGCTGATATCCCCTGCCACGCACAAAATATAGACAATGAGCCTCCTCCAGCATATAGTAGTGTAACACCCGCCGGAGCCACCGCCACGTACCCCTCCGCCCCGGCCCCGTCGTATGCGGCCAGGGACCCGAGCCCGACCCCGTCGCGCCTGTCGGCCATCCAGGTCAGTACCCCGGAGGACCAGTACGCCTTCCTGGCCTCGTTTGACACCGTCTTCCTCATCGACGACAGCGGCAGCATGGTGGGCCGGTCCTGGCGCGAGGTCCAGTCCGCCCTGTCCGCCATCACCCCCATCTGCACCGCCCACGACGCCGACGGCGTCGACATCTACTTCCTGAACCACCGCTCGCCCCACCCGGCCAGCCAGTCCCGCGGCAAGGCCTCGGGCGGCTACGCCAACGTCGCCGACGCCGCGGCCGTGGCCGCCATCTTCTCCGCCGTCCGCCCCGGCGGCATGACCCCGACGGGGACCCGCCTCAACCACATCCTCAAGGCCTACCTGCGCCACTACGAGGCCGCCATCGAGCGCGCCGGCGGCGACCCGGACGCCACCGACGTGAAGCCCATCAACCTCATCATGATCACGGACGGCGTGCCGTCCGACGACCCCGAGTCCGTCCTGCTCTCGGTCGCCCAGAAGCTCGACCGCCTCGAGGCCCCGCCCCACCAGGTCGGCGTCCAGTTCTTCCAGGTCGGCTGCGAGGCCGGCGCCGCCGAGGCCCTGCGCGCCCTGGACGACGACCTGGCCGAGCTCGGCGGCGGCGTGCGGGACATGGTCGACACGGTGTCGTTCAACGCGCGCGCCGGCGGGGCCACTGGCGCGCCGGTCCTGAGCGCCGATGGAATCCTCAAGACGGTGCTCGGGGCCGTCGTCAAGAGGCTCGACCGCGCGAGGATCATGGATGCCGAGAGGAGGAGCCAGAGGAGTGGCTTGTTGCAGCCTTAGAGTGGAGCGGCGCAACAGCAAGTTGGTGGTGGTGGTGGGGGTGGGGGTGATGGCGGTGTTGGTGGAGAATATGGTCAGTCTTCGCGGCCAGAGCCTCAGCCTCGTTCTCTTCAGCAGAATTGGGATCAAGGCGGCTCTTGTGGGAATGTGGGGCAGCAGTACTACGGACAGCCTCATTCGGCGCAGCCTGTTCATACCGGCAGCCAACCGCCCCCAGTTCCACCTCCCCAGTCCCGCCCGAGGGCAGATCTGGCGCAGTCATGTTGGCAGCAACAGGCAGCATGCACGCCAGTGCAAGCAGCAGATCCACGCCCGCAGAGGGCACAGTCCTCACAGGACTGGCAGCAGCAGCAAGAGAAAGCCTTTCAACAGGACTTGCACAGCCGCGAAGAACAGCGGCGCCGGCAGGGATGGACGCCCCAGGATGGTGGGCTTGGTTAGGTGCCTTAGCCAGCCTTGTAAATGGGTAACAGTGGAAATCATGGATTTGTAACTCGCTGGCTGGTTGGTTGGTCGGTCGAACTAAAAGTTTTGGGTTGGCGGTTTGCTCATCGATTTATGGCGTCGAGAGGGCTGGACACGGGTTCATCGGTTGTTCAATGGCTCGGCAGGAGGAGTCGTATTGCGGAATTCCTTGGTCATAGGGGTTGCGGTTCTCTGGTCTCAGTCCTGGAATTTTTGCCGGTTTGTTTATGTCCTCCACAGGATTACCTAGGCAGTGCAGTTTAGTATTGATACCCGTTATGAGGAAAGACAAGAAAAGGGAGCATAGGTATTGTGCTGATCAATTTAGATGATGATTCCAGACACCAGTGACTAGTACGATCAATATATGTGACTGATGACCCGAGGAGGGCAGACAATACGAAGGAAAGATGGGTAAGTGGTGGGATACATAAACTATGCACTTCAGAAAAAGGGTTCGTAGAATAGAGTACCGGCAAGTGGGGAGGATCGAAGAGATGGGACAGAGGAATGTTCTCCTAGACACCGAGGTTCCGAAGCCTGTATCACCATCTCTCTGAGTGTCTCTGCTCCCAAGCTCGTGTGGGCTGTCACATCGCATCACCATCATCAGTTAGTCACCGTGGGTTTAGTGTTCCTAAGAACTTTTATTTCCTCAGCTACCAAAATTGTTTCCATAGAAATACACATCCCCAGAAAGGGTACGTCCGGTTCCCTGAGACCGTCCAAAGAGTTGGTATCCCAAGACCCTCCGTGTAGAAAATCCTGAACGATGCGCAGACCCAAAGGTGATACCCAGGGGAAACCAGAAAACCAGGGACTTTTTTTTCTTCTCTGTTTCTCTTCTTTTTCCTTGTTGATTTTGTTGTCGTTTTCGTATCGCCATTCTCTCCTGCATCATCGTCAAGAGGGTAGTCGAGGTTGACCCCTCCGTACCTGGTATTAGGAAGGCATTCGCAAGCCTGAAAGTCAGAGCGAGACAGAGGAGACCTGCCATCCTCCCGGGCCTTCACCCGTTCAGAGGTAGTCTCACACCCCTGCCCTTGGAAATCGATGAGACGCGAGACAACATGCCCTCTGCAAATTGCAGAACGGCCAAAACACAGAAAAGAAGACCGATTTAGTTGCCGTGTTCACCTAACACGCCCTGTCCATGACTTTTGTGCCGAGACGTGAGCAGACCATTGAAGTCCACTACTCGCCACGTTGTCCTGGACACACCGAATAGCTGTCAAGTAGGTGTGGGTTAGCACCCCGTGGAATTGTCAGATCAGTCATGGTGGATGGAGCCCATCAGTGAAGGTGGACGATCCAAAGCCGGAGATCAGATTGGGTGACAGAAGCAGCCGTCGTGTGTTCTGCTGGTATGTGAGCGTGATCGAAACCGCGAGCGGCACGCAAGGCCGCGGATTAGCCACCTGTCAAAGAACATGCGAAGGCGAACGAAAGTGCAGGCGAAAACTGCCACAATTGTGGGCGAAACTCGAGGTCATGAAAGGCAGAACAGTGGATGCTTGTTCCACAGATGCGTGAGCCTGACCGGAGTCGTGAAGTAAGCAGTGCGAAGAACTGAAAAGGCAACCGTTTCCGAGAGATCATTAGTGAAGACGAAATGAAAAGGAAGAGTGGGGGCGAGTAAGCTGACGAAGGACAGTCAGGCATCGACCTGTCTCATGTCGAAGTCAAGCGAAGTTGCAAGATGAATGCTGAAAGTATGAAACCCGTCAACTTTACTGTGACCAGTCGTTAGGAAAAAACTCCAGCTTCCCGGGATGGCCAGGAGCCAACCCAAATCCACGCCTCGCATCGCCGCAAGAAGCGTCGGTCAGCTTAATTCATAATCAAGACCTGGGCCTTGGTAACACCACGCGGGACGATGCTAACGCCATTGTAGTCACGGTAGCTGATGCTAGGCGTGACGACCAACATGACGCGTGTGTGTTTGTGCTGCAAGGCCAAGCCGTGCTGATCCGAGTCCAGGGCGATGTGGGAGTCATGGCTGAACTTGACGGCACACTCATTCCAGGTGAAGGTGAAGGAGAGACGGGAAGTCATCATCTTGTGGCTGATCTCCATGGCCAGGTTCGCAATCGAGTGCAGGCCCAGGCTGGCCTCCGACTTGACCGAATCGGTGCTCAGGAATGGGCCAGCGATGTCCTTGAAGCGTGAGGCGTGCTCGGTCGTCTTGTATGTGCGGAAGCGGGGATAATCGTGGTCGGCGACGATTCCCTCGATGATGCTGCGCATCTGCTGCTGGGCCAAACGGCGCTGCTCGGGAGGTTGGCCGATGAACTCAACCACAGGGCCGATGGTTTGCAGGATGCGGTCGGTGCCGTCATCCCAGCCAAACCATAACTTGTGGTGCAGCATCTCCTGCTCGATGTACTGGAGGATCAAGCGAGTGATGAAATGCGTGCGGTGCTCGGGAGAGTTGAGCATGAACAGGGCATGCTTTGGCGCGGCCTGGGCGTCCTTGTAGCACGCGGCGACCTTGAGCATGTACTCCCACAGCTTGGAGTTGTTCCTGGTCGCGGCTTCAGCAGCACCAGGGATGATCTGGCGACAGTAGGTATCGCTCCAGCCCCCGACGGTCTTGAAGAGCCTCATGAACATGTCCTTCCAAATCTTCGTCTCGGGATCATGGTCAGAGTCATCGTCTCGACGAAGGATAAGAGCGCCGTGACCGGACTGAGAGTTGTGCGCTGAATGGCCGGGTCGAGAACGAGAGAACGAGGAAGGTTGAACGCTGGGAGGAGCGAAGCCATGATGAAAACTCTGTTGTCCACTCTTGGGAGGGGCACCATAGGCTCCAACGGGAGGGAAAGCACCGTAGGGGGCGAATGCGCCGCTCATGGGTGGGACGGCTTGGCCAAAGTGTCCGTACGACGAGGGGAGAGGTGGTCCATACCGCAACTCGTTGTCCTTCTCCGTTCGCGTAGGTCGAGGTGGAGGGCCAAAGCTCTCTGGAGACGGGCCAAAGTCCGCCTTCATGTTCTTCAGGTTTTCAATAAGAAACTCCTCGTCCTTCATGCTGATTCCCGA
This sequence comes from Cytospora chrysosperma, assembly GCA_016808195.1. Classification (NCBI taxonomy): domain Eukaryota; kingdom Fungi; phylum Ascomycota; class Sordariomycetes; order Diaporthales; family Cytosporaceae; genus Cytospora; species Cytospora chrysosperma. The sequence continues at coordinate 2,619,234 of MU179926.1, read as the reverse complement.
CGGCACTTTCGGCTGCGGGATGGGAGGGTGCCTGCGCTTCTTCTCTCCAAGCTCAGAAGTAGCTGAGTGGGGAAACTCGAGCTCAGGAGAATCTTCCTCATCGCGATGATCGGTGAGTCTACTTCCCTTGCTCAGCTTGCTCCCGTCGCTAACCTTTCTCTTCAGAGTCTAGACAGACAAAAGTCAGTCAGGTACACAATACATTATATAGAGCTTTTGGCTTGGTTGCATACCTCGATCTGGGATTGCTGCTCGTTGATACGACGCTTCTGGTTGTTGATCTTCTCGCTCAGCTTCTCGGCCTTGCGTTCGAGATCAACCTTGCCCCTCTTCTCAGTCTTGGTGTAGTAGGCATGGTCGAAATCTCGTATGTCCTTGCTGAGCCGGTCGATCTGCTCGTTGGCCTTCTTCAGCTGCTGGCGGTAGCTCTCCAGATGGGCCTCGTGGGCAGCTCGCTCAGCGGTGCGCTCCTGGAAGGTCGTTCGGGTACGCTCCTCGAGCTTCTTTTCCAGCAGGTGGCAGTAGTGTGCAGTCGTAACGAACTGCTGAGCGAGGCCCCGTAGGTCATTATTCAGCAGGTCCTGAAGACTGCCGGGCATACCAGGCTGACGGCCGATGGCCTGACTCAGAGCCTGTACTCGACCCTGGGACTCAGTGCACAATTTGCGGATCTCCTGTGGTTCCGATGTCAGTGCTTCGAATGTACAACGTGAGGTCTTGACAGGATGATCTGATACATACACTGATGATGTTATCAGGGCCGCCCTCTGAGTATCGATTTGCAGCACGGGTGGTTGGTCCGCCAGGCTGGCTAGGCCGGAAGGAAGCATCTGTAGACGGAGTCTGGCGCACGGGGTTAGCTGATTCTGTCGCATTGATGATGGTCTGGGGCGAATGGAGCATAGCTCCATCAGCTTTAGACGACATCGAAGAGCTCATCGTTGGTGCCTCTCGATAGTTGAGCGCGTTCGGAAATCTCAAAAACCCAAATAATCTAGACAACCGAACGATCCAAAAAGCAAGTTCTAAAGACCTCCGAAGTATTCCCAACGCATGTAAAGAACCCAGAACCTAGTCTTCAACGATGACGAAAGCTGTTCCGAAGTCGAGAGACCAGCTATTGCGATCGCAGAAACACGTGGGTCTGGTAGGGTGAAACAAACTGTTCCTCGATACGGTCGGGGTCTGGCGGTGATACGCGCAAGGAAGAAGAAGAAGAAGCGCGAGTTGGTGTTTGCGATAGGAAGAAAGAAAGGAGTCAACCTCGACAGAGGGTTTGGATGAAAGTAGGATAGAGAAGAGACAAGAACGCCTTGAGTGTGTTGGTGTTTTTATGCCTTTCCCTGGAAGTGTGGGATATGATCAGAGCGAAGGAGAGATGTCAATGTAAGGAAGAAGCCAGTCTGCAGTTTTGAAGGTCTTCTGTGGATTGTAGATAACAGACCAGTAAGATTGAGCAGGGGATGGGTTGGCCAGGAAGAAATAAGACAGAGGTGGTTTGCTGATAGATGTAAAACTGGAGGATAGGAAAGATCCACAGGGTGTTTCTTCCCTTCAGGGTAGGTGATGGGACGAAAGATAACCTGCAGCTTCAGCCTGATAGCAATCTTTGCTCTGAGTGACATGAAAGGGCAATACAAAGGTCAAAGCGCGACAGGACCCAATGTACAATGGAAGAAGGGGAAGAAGGCAGCCTGCAGAGTGGGTAGTGGTGGCTCTGACCTGCCTTGGAGACTTGAGGAATATGCCTGCAATGCAGCCGCATGCTCCCCCATACTGTGAAGAATATCACGAGGATTCCAGAAGCTCCCAGAGGCCTTGCCCCAATGATGATCAAGATGAGAAGCAAGCGCCATGGTTGAGACCAAGGTGGTCACGTGCCTGGTCAGTGGGGCAGCAACAGGGGGGCCGTGTAAATAAGCAAGCAGTGCAAATAAGAGCTCCCAAGGCATGTGTTTTAACAGACTCGAGCCACTTGACTGAGACAAAGGTGCCTTGATACAGAAATAATTGTTGAAGAGTCTTGACAGAACAAAACACAAAGACCAGCATCGCAAATTCCACTGTTTGTTGTGCGTGTAAAATTGGCCATAAGGCATGCTGCCAATACGTACCTCAGCTTCCGTCCTCTTCGGCAGGGTGTTGAGTGAGGCTTCGGCGGCCTCATCAGCGCGGGCGGTAGTCCAGAAGTCTGGTAGCCTGTTATGCGTGTTGTCAGTTGTGTGGGCCATCGGCGTTGATTAGAGACATGGGGACGTACAGTATACCTGGTGGCTCTGTAGTAGCGGCTGTGAAGTCCTCTAGATTCGCAGGGACGTACTGCCACGGCTGTGGACCCTCCTCGGGGTTCTGCATGGGTATACCGTAGGCGGCGTAAGGGTAGCCGTAGTAAGGGTACCAACTCATCGTGATGTGAGGTCGCCGACGATATGAGAAACGATGTCTCGTCAGTTCAATACTCAGGTCGGCGGCGTCTTGTGCACAATGAACTAGCGCTCTTGGAAACGGCGTTGAAGTAACGATCGTTTCGTCAGTCTTGCAAGCCTTGCGTCTGATGGGGTATCAAAATCGAGGTGTTCAGGGAACAAAGGTGCCTTGGCTGCAGGAGGATGATTGTGTTGGTGTAGGAGGTGAAGGTTGGGAGAAAGTTTTAGAAGACAGGCTAGGAGGGATTATGCAAATATTTAGAGGTTGAGTGGGAAAGAGTCTGATGACAGACCGGGGCGAGGGTAGCAGATATGTCTAGACAGACCGGGGCGAGGGTGGAAGGAATATCTGGACAGACCGGGGCGAGTATGAAAGAAGTGTTTGTTTAGCCTGGCCATGTGCTTAGCTGGCCCTGTGATGTCCAAAGCAGAGCCACATATTGCTTTGCAGCAAGCAAAACAATCCCGGCGGACTTCAGAGGAGGAAGGAGATCCCTCCTCCTCCGCCACCTGCATGGTGTCTCTTGAAGCACATGAGATGGCATTCATCCATGGCTAAAAGACAGGTAAGGTCCAGGCCTTAGCAGATACCCAGGAACATGCACCATTCCTCTATGCTCTAGAAGCACAAAAACACTGAAAGGCTTGAAACCCGGTCCGAACTTCCAGGAGCAACACTCGATGCTGAAAGGCCATGGGCAGGAGGGATAGCACATTAATGGAATCTGCCTGAGACAAAACCTCTTCCCAGGGGTCAAGCTCTAAGCCTCCGTATCCCGTTGGGACCAGATTCTGTCCGAGACCCAGCTACCGAAAGCCAGCAGGGCAGGAAGTCAACAAAGCTTCAGCCGACGCAAGGCAATATGACCCAAGACCGACACAGCCTTGAGACTGATGGGATCCGCAATGGCGATGATGTTGATCCCGTACTGGTCTCCATCGGCCGCTCCATTCTAGTGTGGAATTGGTAAGTCTTGATATAAGTGTAGAAAATGCTCAGGTTGCGGGCAAGACTTATTAGACTCTGCACGAAAAGCGCATGTCTGAGGCCTGGTCCAGAAGCCCAGAGACCGCAAAGATCACAAGGCTTCCAGATGAAACCCAGCTTGGCGCAATCGCGAAGTTCCATCTTCCAGACACCAAGCCAAGTCTTGGGCGGTACGACCCTGGTGAGGTCGACAGCACAGAACAAATATTTGGAAGCCCCTGTGCTGGGAAGAAGCTCCGCAGAACTCGGGTAAAAGTGTTGGCCCGCACAATGTATTGAAACAAGGTATAGGCCGCCGACGCAGGCATTCTCTAGTCGAGAGCAAAGCCAATGCCTCCGTTCAAGACGAGGTCTGACCTCAGACGGCTTCAGGAGAGCCACTCTAGCTGGCTGGCTGCGGTGAACCGTGAGGATGCCAAGTGAGCCGAACCGATCTTTTGGCTATCTCATCTGATACAGACGACAAGTCATATTGTTAGAGCCCCAACAGTCGGCAGACAAGCGCTGACTTGGTCTCCAGGAGAAACCCCATCAACTGATGTATGGGAAGGGTGGAGTCCTTCGACCAAGGAGGTATTTGAGGTGTTTTGATATGGACTGCCGCTTGGACTACCGACGTAACGAGTGCGCAACGAACGCAAAGGCAGCAAGAACACTGGGTTTGTTCTGTTACTCACCCCCTGAGATGCGCCAGATACGACCAAGAGCGAGCGCTTGAGTGGATCCAAGGTGTGTCTGCGTGCGGAAGAAGACATCAACTGTTCACCGAAAACAACAACGGTGTACAGTATAAGCCGGGTGGACTTGAACCGTGATAGTGAATAAAAATAAGCAAGAACGCCGCCGTCCTGTCCCCATATGTGCCTTACTCAAGAAGAAGATGCAGCAGCGATCGTAGACCTTGACCCGCCAAAGAACGCCACGAGAATAAGACAATAAGACGTAATGCGGTGTGGGTTTGGACCACTCCCAGAGAGTCTCGATAGTGCGTTAGGGGAGAGAGGCTAGATTTGAAGCAGTCCCGGCACAGCTCTGCGGGAAACAATCAAGTGTATCGACGAGAAAGAACGCAGAAGATTTAGAGATATTGTTAAAGAGGAAACCCAACAGAAAACTAAGTGACACACACAGTGAAGAGTTCCACGCAGTGCACGCAGTGGTTTCGGGCGGGCAGTTTGCCATCCTCAGTATATCAGAGCACATGACGCCGTGGAGGCTTCCAGAACAGTTCAATGCGTGTCCAAACGAAGAAGCCCCCCCCCCCGGAGAATAGAGACTGAGACGATGTTTTTCCATACCTAGGTAGATGTGGAACAGGAAATACGCCAAATACAGGGCTTGAGGACCACTTGGCCAGAAAAACAGACTGAGGGCAGGCAAAAGGCCTGGTTTTTGGGCAGGGACGGGCGTCCCGTGATAGAAGAACACATGAGGATGACCGCCGGAGACAAGGGGAAAACATGTCTCTCGAATAACCGAAGGTAGAACTGAAAGGGAAGGCACGAGACACGAAAGGAGAGAGGTATCCCTAAACAGGGTCACTGCAGTCACATATCAGACAGAGCTCAGCCGTTGGCAGTCATGGGGAACAGCAAGCGGCAACACCATACCTGAAGGGAACACAACGTAGAGACGACGTCCTTCTTGGAAAATAAATCTATTGCAGGCAATCTAACTGGTCCCTATGGTCAATCAGCCACGAGCCAGATAATGGACTCAGTAAGCCAACGGCCATGGAACGACAACGGAAAAAAATTGACCGCCCTATGTACCATCATCAGTATGTTGCCGTTCAATGCTCCCCATTTCAGATATGCGAGTGTTTTGTCCCTAGACACGTGACCGGTAAGAGAGTGAAATGCGCAACCCCCAACGCCGAGAACTATGAGAATCAGTCAAGATTAGGGCTTTTTGTTGTGTACTGTGTTACCAGTTCAGAGGGAACCTGTAACTCGTTGCCCGTCAGTGGTGGGAGCTCCAAGTGCGGGACTAAACCAGCCTTTGTGTCGTCGGTTGAATCGTAGATCGCCGGCGACTTCTCGAATCAAGTATTCGACATGACAAGAACCGCGGTGGGTGTGAGCCTTGACGAGCATGCATGTGCCGAGTGTGACGGCATAGTTCGTATCGCAGGTCGCATGTCGCGGTTTGCGGTTTAAGTGTAAAATCTTGCAGCCATCAGTACCGCTGAAAGTTCCGGGTCGCCTTGCTTTCTCTTACCGTTCGGGAGAAAGCCTAGAGCGAAAAGTAGACGGATCCGAATTAGCGACTTAGAAAGCCTTGGAGTTTGCTCGGAAGAGACTGGTGTAAACCGCATCAACAACGAAGGCGGCAGTGATCATTCTGCCCCCAAAGTAACGACCGTTCAGGCCCTTGATGGCGTTCTCGCCTCCCTGCACCTTGTCAAACTTGAGGTAAATGTCTCCTTTGGAGTTCGGATCGACAGAGATGTGGACGACGTGACCGTATTTGTTCTCCGCCTCCTCTCGTACATCTTCCTCGAGTTCCTTGACCCAGTCATCACCCTCTTCCCTAGAGATTTATCAGCATTGTTGTAGCACGTGTTGGACTAGATATTAGACTTACTCATCAGGGTCGAACATGTTGTGAAGGATAACACAGCGGCTGGCCATGTTCACGTTGACAGGCAGCGGCTTCGGCTCCGTCTTGGGTTTCAGAACCTGTCGCTCACTGGTTGCGCTCGGAGGCTCATCAGTTCTCGCAAGTTTTCTCATAAGTGCATCCCGACTGTAATTGTTAAAGTTGACGCCAGCCACATCGGTGTCGTCCAGAGCGCTCGCACCAGTGCCCTTGTCGTTATCACGGGCACCAGCACGGTCGAAGTTGGAGGTCGGCGCACCACGTCCGCCAGCGCCGGAGAAGGCAGATCCCTGGAACTGGCTGTGGTTTTGGCCCTGGAATCTCTGCAAAAGATTGGCAGTGGATTCAGGGGTAAACTTATCGTTACCAAGTCCGACGCGGATGGGACGACCTGCAAGATCGAAGCCATTCATCTTCTCTAATGCCTCACGTGCTTGACCGGCATCTCGGAACCTGCAGTACGGTCAGCTTGTGTCGTTTTTGAAGGGTAGTACGAGTTACTCACTGGACAAAACCGTAGCCACGGCTGCGACCTGAATCGTCCTTCTGGAGCTGCACAAATTCAAGCTCGCCAAAGGGCTCGAAGACGTTCTGGAGATCCTGCTCAGTGATGCTGAAGTGGATGTTGCCAACGTACAAACGGTGGAAAGGAATTGAGTTGGGGTGTCCGCCGGACGTGCCGGTTTCGCGGACTTGGCGGTTCTTCTCGGCTTCGGTAAGCTGGACGATAACGGGGATACCTAGGAGTTTTTGTCCAGTAAGCTGGAGAGCAGCCTGCACAGATTCCTCTTGCTTGAATTCAACATAGCCGACACTGTTTGAGGACACGTCAGCATTTGCCCCTCAACGTAGTTTTTTATACCGCTGTGAATGATGATGACCTGATACGTACCCCTTCGATCGGTTGCTGACGCGGTCCTTCACAATCTGAGCTTCAGATACGGGGCCAACCTTTTCAAAGAACTCCTTGAGCTCCCTCGTCCTCAACCTCGCAGCAAGCTGCTGCACAAACACGGTGCGTCGGTCCCTCTCGTCCTCGGTGAGCTGTGCCGGAGTAGGTTCGGTATCCTTGTCCGCGCGGGGCGTGCGCCCACCGCGGCGATCGCGATCGTCATCTCTCCTGTCGCGACGGTCTCTGTAGTCGGGCCGTCGGTCGTCTCGGTCTCGAGGGCGGTAGTAGCGTCCGCCAGGGGAGCGAGAGCGCGATCGTCCATGGCGGCCACCGCGGTAGTAGTCCCCATCTCTATGACGGCGTGAGTTTCGGTCTTCACGGTCCCGGCTCCTGCTTCGGCGCCTACTGCTTCTGTGACTGCCGGCCTCGCTGCGAGGCGTTCTCTCGGACTCTGGGCTGCCACGTCGACTGCTGTAATGGTCCCGGCTCCTATCACGGCGTTTACGGTCGCGACTGCGGTCGCGGTCTCTGTCGCGGTCCTTGTCGCGACTCTTGTCGCGACTCTGTCCATCGGGGTCGCTATGGCCGTTTGGCTTGTCGGTATCGTCACCGTTGGCAGTGGCTGCCTGGGCAGAGGGCGCGTCCTCCATTTTTACATCCTGTTTGGCAGTCTCCTCGAGGAGCGCCTCCACATCGTATGAAGCCATATTGGAAGTGTCAGGAATGGGTATTATCTGGGGGCAGGATCACAGTTGCAAAGGCACCAAACAGGGTCGGTGCAAGGGGGTCGACAGATGGAGTGAGGTGGTGTTATATTTCCTTGGGTCAAGGTGGGGACCTGAATAAGATTGAAAGCGAGGCTGTCAAATTTGCATCTGGTCCGTGCACACATGGTCCGTGCACAACCAGACCCGTCTTCGGCCGGCAATTCTTGCAGCAATGCCCTGCTGGTTTCATTCTGCAGTGAGCTCTGGCTTGGTGATAGTAGAACTAACTATTCACTCATTGTGGGAGGTCATCAGGATTTGTTACACTGCATTATCATTATTTATGAGCTCATCCTGCTGCAGAGACCGGTGGCTCGTTGTTTGGGTCTTATAACTGTGCTATATCGTACAGCCCTTCGTCTTCGTATGAGTGACAAAATCAATCCATCTGCGTTTTGCTCGCAACGAACACGGTAAAACGTCGTCCAAACGAGAATGTCTCTCAGGTATACATGTACACTGAATTGAAGTAGTAGAGTCAATATTCTGCCTAGATGCAGACCGTTCTCTACCCGTAAATTAAACTAAGCCAAGGCGTATATTTCACCTATTTGGTCTTCATGACTGGTGGTGCTCGCTGGATTTCTGTGCCGAAGACAGTATCCCAGAATTTGCTGGTCACACCGAAGCCGTTCTCATAGTCGAGGAAATGGTGCTCGAGATGGTACTTCTTCAGCTCCTTGTACCAGAGCGGCAGATTTTGGTGGTGCAAGAAGTAGTGTGTCATGTCGTAGCACGTGTAGCCAAAGATGCCACCGCAGAAGACGGCCGTCGCGACGTACCAGTTCCAGCAAAACACGGCGTGGGCAAGTTTCCAGAAAGGAGCCGCCAGGACCACAAACAGTGTGGGTGGCATCACAAGCCGGTACTTGTCCATGGGCAAGTAGTGGTGGACACCGTGTAGTGTGAAGTGAAGCGTAATACCGACTCGGTTATCCGGGAGGTAACTATCATTCAAGGTTAGTATTGTGTACAAGCAATCCTGCTTGGGGGCAGCAACGGTAAGACGTACTAGTCAAGGTGGAACAAGAATCGATGAAGCAGATATTCCACGAGAGACCAAATGGCAAATCCGATAGCGAAGAAGATGGCCAGGTTATATAGATGGTTGAAACCTTGAGCGGTAATGAAGACACCATAGGTCACAGCGGGCCACCATATCAGTGGCACCATAAACCAAGGGGTTTTGGTCAATGGCTCCAGGAAGTTGCCAAAGAAAGGTGCCGACTCGCCGCCCTTGTAGTGGCGCGGCCGGTGGACCTGGTCGAGATAGAATTCCTTGCTAAAACCACCATACCAGACCTGAGGGAACAGCGGCTTGCTCAGGTCCAGGAACTTGTGCTTCTTGTAGTCGTCGTTGAAGTCGGTCTCCTTGTTCAGGTCCTCCTCACACGACATGCCTGTTCTTGGGTGAACCGAGTGTCCATTTGCGCTGCCATTGCCATTCTTATGAGCATTGCCGTTGACGCCATTTGCCTGGACGGCATGTCCATTTGTCGCGGACTTCTCTGATACAAGAAATCCAACAAGCGAATCGGCGAGGATTTCGTAGGCAGTCTCAGAGTGAGTGTGGGAGTCCGAGTCCTTCAAGATGGCAGTGATATCCTTGCCAGCCCAGTCGAGAACCAAATCCGCGCCGCCGGGGTGGGAGTCGAGGAAATCGGAGACATCGTAAACATTATCGCCCACAGTAACGTAGCAGGACTTGGCAGAGTTGTGGGCCTCGACATCGGCGCGCGTAAGGGTAGGGAGCGTTCGCGAAGGCATTTTGGAGTAAGTTGAGGGGTCCGAGGTTTCGGGAGTCCCTGAAAGTTCTCTAAAGAGGCGATGTAAGAAAAGGGGTTCCGATAAAGGACAAACCACGCGCCCGAGTGGCGATAAGAAAAAGAAGGGAGGAAAAAAAAAGAGGTGTTGGCGCCCGGGATTGACGGATGGCTTATAAACGGTTGTGGAAATGGAGACTGGGTGGCAAGGCAAGGCAAGGCAAGGAAAAAAAAGGCTGATGACTTACAAGACAACAGTTGTTGAAGACATCAACAAGTTGTTTCAGAGAAAGACGAATGGATGAATTATTGAATGCAGCATCCAGGGAAGAAAGCAATGAATAAGAGCAGGAGACTTGAGCCAACTGAGCGAGTGTCCACGGATGCAGCGGTGTTCTTTTTAGAGATGGAGTCTTGGCTGGGATGGCCTGAATGCGAGTGTCCTAGCGGCGGGGCTACCGACTGGCCACCTGGGCAGGTGATTCGGTACGTACATAGTCTGATCGTGCCGAACAGTGGCATGACTTCTGACGGCTCCTTTGAAATGCTCACCATGCAATCGTGTGCATGTGCTGATTATTGCCCAGAAAGTCTCATGCATAGTGTACATACACATGAAGCTTGGATAATTGATCTTGTTCCATGAGTACGGAGTATGTCAACAGAATAAGTGCCTACCTAGGTGACTACTAAGTAGGTAGGTATCCCGTGGACCTGCCTGTGTCGAAGACCTCATCGATCAGGCAGTCAGGCAGCATCACGGTTGACACGTATTTTAGTATCAAACCTTAGGCATGACAAATGCATGCATTTTGCTGCTGAGAGACATTCATGATTCCGCTCGTTCCGAGAAGAGGCCACCGTAGTGATATGGCATATGGGTATAGCACACCCCGTTTCAGCCATTGATTGGAAGAGGAAATATCAGTTATATAGTATGTTGAGCAGCAACAGTCACTCTTCAGTACCCCAACTCCTGGGTATGCCTTCCGACACCGCAGCCTTGATTTATTTATTCATTCACCAACCTTTGGTATATAGGCTGTGGCTTCATCAACTAAGGTAACAACAGCCCAACTGGCCAGCTCGACTCAGCCACAGGAACAGTCAGCTTACATGCTTACTAGGTAGGTACATACAATGGCTGATACCTACATGGATGGTTGGATCCCTTGTTTGAAAGATGCTTGCGACCTTGGAATGGTTAGGCAGAACTGTGAGCTATGATGTAGGTATTGTACAACTGAAGTAGAAACTGCCCCTCATCACTTCACTGCAGCTCGGTTTATAGATAGCAGCAACGCGAACCAACATTTCTCAGCGCCCCTCCTACTGAATTCTTTGCGCACCTCAACGTCCACCTAGACACACATATTACTACTATTCTCAACGAACCAAATCTCACGTACAGTCCATCCCAATTATTCTCATCAGCACGCGCCCAATAATATTTCGCAAACCTTGCGTGAGCTGAAGTCGCGATGGCTTCCTCTGGCCCGAGGTGGGGCTTCACCTCACTGCTTTTCGTCTTCTGCGTCATCTTGGTTTTGATGCCAGGAACGGCGCAAGCCTTTGGGGCTGGTAACATCCCTTCAATTGGTAAACCCCATCCCTTCCACACACGCACACACATCCTTGGAGGCCATCACTTTTAACCTCTATGCTGTAGCCCAAGTCGAAGGCCACAATTGGCGTCATGGTGACATCGAGGACATGCTCAAGACCGTCGCTTTCTTGCACGGCAAGAAGTGGACTAGTATGATGGTTAAGCGCACATACTTCGGGAACTGGCTTCGTGACTACTCCCAGGCTGTCGATGTTGGGTCCCTCAAGGGTGCCAATGCCGCCACCATCCGCATTCTGGTCTGGGTCCTCTCTTTCATGTCATTTGGTTATGCAACCGGCGAGTTCGAGGTCACCGAAGAGCGACTGGGTGTCTACAGGCCCGAGGAGCACATCGATAACCCACTGGGATATGCAGACAATCTGGACGCCCGGAAGTATGACAAGAGACTCAGGGGCCCGGTGGACGACCGGGAAATGGACATTGATCCGAGGACGGGTATGAAGAACTACATTGCCAATGAGTCTGGCGGCTGGGCCACGAGTGCAGGCTACCTGCGGTTCTCTTTCGCAAGAAGTATTCACTTCGGCAGGCTGTACACGAGCGGATCAGGTGGTGCCAGCGGGAAGGAGGCAGACCTGTGTGAGGCATTGAGGTGTCTTGGTCAAGCTCTTCACTGCATGGAAGACTTCCCCGCCCACAGCAACTACTGCGAGCTGGCTTTGAGGGAACTGGGATACCACGGTGTTTTCCCTCACTGCGGAAGTGCCTCTGAGGTTACCTTGCACGGGAAGCGTGTCTATCCCATCGTAACAGGCACGTTCGGAGGTGTTGACTTCCTCCACTCTGTCCTGGGAGAGGCTACCGATCATTTCACCCAGAGTGAGGTCGACGAGGTGGACATCGCCTTGAAGAACGCAGAGAATGCTGGGGCATCCACAAGCGGCGCCAATCGAGACGGCCCATCAGGCAGCAGGGGTCTGTTCGGCCTGAGCTTCGGGAGCGGCAGCAGTAGCAGCAGTGTCGAAAAGGACTTTATCTCGAGTATCACCAAACTGCCTGGTGTTGGGTTCGGCTTCGCTGCTGAGGCCCGCAAGCTTCAAGCAGCCTCTGCCGAACGGGAGCGTCTGAACAGCCAGCAGACTCGAGGCAACATGAACCAGGTCCCAGGGATGTCGCCCGATTTTGACCCAGTCCAGACGGCGAAAAGCATCTATCCCATTCTCGAGTTCAGAGATAACATTGTGAGGTCCATCAGCAATATTATCAGCAAGGTACCTGGACTGGAGAAGCTCCTCGAACACATCAGCGAGACGCTCACGGCATTCGTGCTTGGTCTTCTGGCTCCCTTCGTCCGCCCCATCATCAACCAGGTGTCCAAGGTGCTCAAGGACGGTAGCTCGGGCGTCATCGACGCGAGCGCCAACAGCCAGTTAGAGCCCTGGAAAGACCCGCAGTGCACAAACCCAACGCACTCGATGCTCTCCAAGGACCACTTCACCAACATCCTGAACTCTTGTGCCGGCAGGGTTGCGGCAGACATACTCAAATACACCGTCCCGTAAGTCATCCTGAATTGGAGCATCACTAGAATCCCTTTTCACTAACTTGTACGTAAAAGCCGCATACTCTATGCCTGGGAACATCCCGGTGTGCCCGTCGACGAAGTTGTCAACGATGTCCTCCGCGCCTTCCACCATCCAGCAATCCGTGACGAGCGTGTCGAGGTCCAGAGAACCATGTTCGAAACCGTCCGGCAGTGGGCGAACGAGAACCCTCGCCGTCATGAACTCAACAATATTCTTGGAAGCGAGTCTGTCAAGAACGGAAAGAATCAAATCATTCGCCCAGATCAAAAGGCCGGTGGTGGACATAGCCACGGTGGTCAAGGAGACTGGTCGGCCTGGAGCAACGCTCTCGGCGAGCTGGGTCACGGCAAGGTAGCGGGTAGTCTGTGGAGTCAGGTCCAGACGAGAGACCTTGACGCCATGGAGGGACGAGACGGCCGGCCGCAGGAGCAGTATATCAGCCAGAGTCCTGCACCATCGCACACTACCCGACCGAGTGGGTCTTTCGGCTACGGACAGTCGAGCCGGCCTACCTCTGGCATGGCGGATGATTATATGCGCCCTTCACAATCTCAAGAGCCACAGCATGGACATCAGCATCAGCACCAACATCAACATCAATACCATGGCCAGACTTCACCGTCTCCAAATCAGTACTACGGCGGCGGTGCGCCTGAACCATACGGGGGGCAGTACGGACAGCCTCCCGCGGGGCCGCCTGGCTCGTATGGGTATTCTGGTCCACCTCCACCTGGGCCGCCAGGTGGCTACTGGGGTGGTGGTCCACCGCCGCCTCCGCCTGGTGGTGGTGGGTTCCCGGGTGCTGGATTTGGGCCTGGAGGGGGACAGTATCCTCCCCCGGGTCCGTATGGGCAACCTCCTCCCGGGCCACCTGGCTGGGGTGGGTATCCTCCGAGATACTGAGCTACTCTAGGGCAATATTGGAATGGAGCGGATGCCGTAACGACTTGCATGGGAGGCATCTGAGGATGGGTCATGTGCCGAGGACTACCAGGCGTTTTTGGTCGAGCCTGTGATTGTCATGTTGGAGTAAGACGGGATGCCCAAAATTGAGGCTCCCACCAACAACGACAGGCCACTTCATAAAAAGGTAGTAGTGAGAAGAACATTCACGTCGCACTTCTTTTAAAAGCAATGTACACATGCTGGTGTTATGCCTAAGAGCTGCATTCGTCTATGTCTCTTTACAACGACTTACTCCATGCCCACACTGGTTGTGCTGTTGCGTCCAACGCAGCGAAGAATGAGGAGAAGGTCCAAAACTTTGACATTCAATCAACTAGAACATATCCAGGTACGAAGAGCAACCCCAACGGCTACAGTACATATACAGTAAGCCAAACCACTTCTCAGAATTCAAGACACGGTTTCATTACAATGCCTGGGCCACGACTACAAGTTGCCGTCCCAGTAAGGGTTGATATCACCGCCAACGCACTTCCCGTTGACACCCTGGCCGCCCTCGTCGGACGGCCTGATATCGGCAGAGTGCTGGCAGTCGCCGTACCCGAGCACGACGTTGAAGTCCACGGTGCTGTTCTTGACGAACTTCTGCCCCGAGATGCCCGCGTTGAACTTGTTGTCGCTGGTGTAGTCGGTGCGGCAGCAGTTGTCGTAGATGTGCTGCGCGGCGTCTCCGATGTCAGTCCCGCGGACGGTCAGGCGGCGGCCGGCGTCCTGTATCCAAGCACACCACGTCGTCGTGTCAGCTCATCAATCTACATACATATCAAGAGGCAAGGGATTTGGGGGCGGGGGCGGGTCAGGTTCATGATGAACGAACATTGCATATGTAGATGCCCGTGGTATCCCAGCAGTGGACCCTATTGCACGTGCCGGCCTCGATGTCCCACGTCTTGTCGGAGATCTTGCCGCCAGACCTCAGGTCGGCCACGAGCCCGGGGGCCTGGTTCTTGGACCCCGTGGCGAAGCTTCCACACACGAGCGTGCCGTCGACCGACACGTCCGTCCGGTACCCGATGGCCGCAGCATCGTCGGCCCCGGGGGCAGCCAGGGTGTTGCCGACGGAGAAGAGGAGGAGGAGGGCGAGGCTGAGGCCGAGGCCGAGGCCGGGGGAGGAGAGTTGCTGGAACATTTCTTTCGAACGAGTGTGTATGAGACTTGATAGTCAAGGGTGGATGCGCGTGAATAAGAGAGTGTGTCAGGTATTTGCGGAGAGGATGGATGGCTGTGGACTACCACCACACCGAGGCTTTCCACGAGCGACCACTGGCACTTATATATAGACACATCCTTTGCTGATTAACTTAGTCCATGGTGCTCACAAGCCCTGGGAGCACCGCTCTTGCAGAGTGTCGAGCAACTGTTCTGTAACGGCCTGTCTACATATCCCTGGGCCCCTCCTGGGCGGTGCTGTGTTCCAGCCCTTCCAATCCTTTCTTCACATCCTTATCCTTTTACCCGCGTAACGGGCAGTGGTGATGCCTCATTGGCGCTCGGTCAATCTGTCTCTTTTGTCGAAGCCGGGTATTCTTGGTGTTTGCCGCGCCCAAGTAGACACAACCGTGTTGTGCGGGAGGCACAATATTAGGTGACATGGAGGACAATACTAAGGGGGCCGCTTAGAAACCTCTATGCATCTATGAGAACTCCGAGGCAGACACAACCCTAGTCAAAGGCGCGGCAAACAAGCAGCTTTTTCTAAAGAAAATTGGACAGCGTCTTCGTATTTCGCTTCCGTTCAATGGGAACTGCCATGCTTTGACATCGTGGCCGCTCCAACATCACAAAAGACGGGCGTTACTATGTCCTATTTCTTCTGGCTTCATGTTGTTTCTCTGACAACCACGTTCAAAGATCTCGCATGCTTCGTACTTGTACACAACTGTTGTTGGATTATCCGCTTGCCAAGCTTATCAAACAACCCGCCAACACGAAACTCAGCCTGTCTGCTAAACTTTGATGTAACCCTGTTCCGTTCTGGGACGAACGAAAATGGGCGCTTCTTCTGTTCTAAGTGTGACCCATACCACCTGCCTAACTCCGTTGCTGTGCTGGCAAAACCAACCAGACACAGGCTTGCAAACTTTCCTCCAGAAGCGCCGAATATATCGTATAGGGCTGGAACACCTTACGGGACTCTGAACTGCGTCGAGTGGACTTCAAACCACCCAGACAGCCAAAACAAATAAAATCCACCCAGGGGGCGGGCTTAGTTTTGTTTCCCGTTCCGCTCCGAGCCCAACTGATATTTAGAATACACCTTTGACTGGACCTCCTTGACTCGGTAATCGGAAGGCCGTTGCTAAAGTCGCTTCATGCCGCAAGCTCAGCTCCACAAGACTTTTCTTGTACCATAAAGCAGCGCGCAAGCCAGCCAAATCAGGCAGTCTTTCCCTTCTTCCTGGGCAGGCCCTGCTCCCTCCGCAGGGCAACGTCTCCCTCGGCGAGCCACTTGCTCGCCTTGACGAGCTGGATGATGTTCATGAACTGCTTGTAAGCCATGACGGGGAGGCTGACACCGGCGATGATCCAGGGCACCGTGCTATCCATCTTGTTGGCGCGGGCAAGCTCGAGGGCTGCCGCGCTGTAGGGGCTGGGGAATACCTGCCGCAGCATGGAGCTGTTCACCTCAGCACCCGCCTGGAGATTGTTTGCGACGGGGGTCGACAGGAGCGCCGGTGAAAGAGTGGGCGAGGAGAACGAGAGCAGGTACAGGGCAATAAAGAAGGTCTCGTTCAGGGCACAGGCGACGAAGAGGACTACCTACAGTCACCATGTCAGTTGATAATCACCACAGGTCCTTCAACACGGGGAACGTACTTTGTTCGTATAGTAGAGGTTCAAAAGCCAGCTCCTGCTCTTGTCCACCTGCTTGTGGCTCGAGTTTGCGCCACCCATTGCGAGTGTGGTATACATGTGCATGTAGTGGCTAGCGAAATCCAGCGAGATCAGGCTCTGGAAGATGATGGCCCACCGGGGGAACGCGGACGAGAGAAAGACCAGTAGGCACGCAGTCGTGCATCGGTCCGTGACCATGTCGAGGACCGCACCAAAGCGGGTGCTTTGCTCGTAGTAGCGAGCAGCATATCCATCGAGGGCGTCAAGAAGACAGGATATACTGTAGAGAATCGAGCAGGTTCGAGGGTGTAAAGGCATATAGTAAAGGGATGAGATGGCCAGGACGATACGGGCGTAGCCTAAGGGGGAACGGTCAGCGTCTCGTTCGTGTCGATAAGACATTCGTTGAAGAGGCAATAGCTCGCTCGGTCCTCAGTGGAAGGGGCAGTGCGTACCAATAAGATTGGGAATAAATATGAAGATGTTTTCCTTAGATGGAGGAGCTTCAGAAGTGTCCTCGGCATGGGCTGTACCGTTGCCATTGCCATTCATGACGACCTGCTCTTCTGATTGTAATCCGGGGGTTTTCTGGTCAGGGGATTCCTCGGCAGCGGCAGCTAGGGCTGCTTGTCGTCGCGTTCTAGCTCCAGACATGATGATGGGTTGTTTGCAGGAATCTTGGATTTGTATTCTCCGGTATGACAATACAAGAGAGAGGACCACTTCTTCCAGTCAGGTCTGGCTTCCCACGGCGTTATGGTGTTGTTGTTGGCCTTCGTGCTCTATTCCGGGCAACCCGGTCTAGAATGTACTTGGTAACACAAGGTCGTTGTAGACGCGCTTTGGGGTTTTGATAATACGTGGCGTGAGGCCGAGGTGGGCTGTTCTTCTTGCAAAAGCTGGTTTGTGGTTGAAAAGGGCCAGAATCAAGGAAGAATTGTACCTGGCCAGGCAAGGTGTGCGATGTAGATGTAAAAGTTGATGCGGCGGCAACGCTTCTGAGACGGTTGTGCTGGAAGCTTGGTGGGTTGTAGAAGCAGTGCAACTCGAAAGGTGCCAAGCATCAAATTGCTTGCTTCGACTGGAGCTTCCGGGGATTGATAAGCCTGCAGTGATAAGGCTGCCCACCGCAGGGATGTGGCACCTGGGTGATGCGCTTGCGGGGGTTAAAGGCCTCACCTCGAACCCTTAACCTTTTGGACTACCTACACTAGGTACATGGACAGTGTGGTACCAACTAAACACTAAAACAGCCCATGTTTGGTGTTGATCTGCTAATCAGGACCGGGCGGACACATCTTATGCCCCGTGGGCTTTCGAGACTTTCTTTCAACATCCAAGGCTGTGTGTTGGAAGACCACCTACTTTCAGCACCTAGATAGATTTGATTGATGAGCTTTAGAAGGTAGTCGAAGTCCTCCGTGGTTGACTGCAAAGCGGTACACGTCCTCTCTCAAGCTGACTTATAGCTACCTAGGTAGTATCTTTCTGTGGCAGATGGGGCATTCATACCTACATACTTCTACCTGGTGGTACTGTACCGATCCGTTCTGCACGGACGTACATACAGTCAGTCCCACTCCGTAAGACGCCGGAGGATACCAGCAGACAGCCTGACAGCCACACACACAGCTGGGCCGGAGATTTGGCCTTCGAGATAACCTTGGAATGCGGTACAGCTCTCATGTGTCACATGACATGGAGGAGGAGAAGCAGCTGAGTCTTAGTAAGTTGGGCGGATCCGTACATACATTACGTATATACAGCTCAGCCGCAAGTGATGAGTCGGCTGTGCCCCTGAGCCCGCTTCATTGCCAGTCGCCGTATCGATTCATATAGGTACAGGATACACTGACACGCAATAGCAAGAGAGTTTGTCGACTGTTACTTGTGTCCTGTCAAGTTTTCGTGGCGTTCGCTATGCTTGGTACGGATGTGCTGGGATCCTTTCCCGTTCAGCCGCAGGAGCTGGTATGGAATGATTCGCGAGCTCTCCCGCAACCTTAGTTGTCTCTTGCTTTGCTGCCCCGGCTTGATCAGTAATGATAACTGCACGCAAAGGTCGGTCAGTAAGTGTCATTAATGGCGACTGGAGACAGCGATTGCAGGAGACAATGCCTCGGCGAGGACTATCCCATTTTTGCAGCGGCCGGAAGTCCCGAACAACGGTGAGCATGACGGACCCGTAATTAAGTCCCCCGGCAATCTCCAGAACGGGCTACTATTCTCGTCCACGACCACGGCCGGCCCGGGTCAGGCGAGTTTTCTTTCTTGACTCGGGTGTGTTGGAAGTTGAAACTTCTTGGGTGTGGATGGGGGAGACGGAAAAGTTGGGTGATTGATGACCTGACTGGAAGAACTCCAACAACCATTCACGGGGAAGCCTGTACAACCGAAAATGGAAAGCAGGTTGACGAGACGCGAGTAGCCGGTCGGAAATGGGGATGATAAGAGGGAATAAGGTTTTCGTCAGTGGCTCCCCCCTTTGTCTCAGTCTATGTCTGTGTGACTTCGATGTCTCTGCTGCGAAGTTGATCCATCTGGCAGTCTGGCAGGTTGGCAGGTTGTGACGGAACAGCCAACGGCTCTCGCGAGCAGCCTTGCCTCTGCCTTGACGCCACGCCGTCTCTAGTAAAACGTCAATATGAGGTGAGAGTTGCAGGTAGATTGGACATATGTCGAGGTGAGAATGGGAAGAATGATTCAAGTAATGCAGTAGGGATTTGACCAGTTGAACTACCCGGGCAGACAGAGGATATTGTAGTTAGTGGTGGTTGTGAAGTTATAGCTAGGGGGGGGGGGTGGGTGTGCTTGATCGTCTCGGACATACTGCTCCGTCTTATTTTTATTTCTTACTTGAATCTGGTTTGTCTACTTAGTACTTAGGTTCTTAGGTAGCATATGTAATTTGAATGGTTGCCTACTTTGAATGACTATGGGCCACTCGCCCAGGTGTGGAAGTGTGGTGGTGGTGATGTGGTGGTGGCTGTTGGTGATGGCAGCTGGGCTTCTGGAGGTTTCCCTGGCAGCCAGCCCTGACAGCCAGCCCTGACAGCCAGCCCTGGTTGCAATTGCCTTTTCTGTTCCTGGATCTGTCCCTCAACATTTGAAACTCCCCTACCTGCGGATCCGTACTCCGTACTCTCGAGCTCCCCAGCTCTGACCCCCTTGCTGGTGCCACAAAGCACAGGGACAGGTAGGTGGGATCGTCAAAGCCCTTCCTGGGGGAGCGCTGCAGCAAATAGTGGTCCCAGTGATCCCCAGTGGTTCCCAATGGTCCCAGGGGAACGGCAACCTGGTAGGCCAAGCCAGGACAGGGCAAGGCAGGTCCGAGCAGGGGGTGGGGAGGGTTGTCTCTCTGGAGCTAGTACCCTGGTACATACGCCTGGGCGTCAGGGCATTTGCTGGGGGCGAGAGAGACACCCAAGAGACATGAGTCTGGACCGTCAACCATCATATCGCCGGTACTTACTTACTTACTGGCCTGCCCCGCCATTTGCAGGTAATTACCCTGCGAAAACAACACCCGGGCAGCTTAAGTTGCCAAATTCCCAGGTTGACCTTGGTCAAGACACACAATTCTCATAAATTCTTCAGACTGCCGATTTCCAGCCAGCCGGTTTGCTCTTTTCGCCTTGTTTCTTCCCTCTTCTCTCCCTTCCGCTCTGTCCTCCTCCTCCCAATCTCGCCCCAATCCAGATCCCACCCCTGCCTGTGACACAACAGCTATATTAGCAAGGCATCGACGTCACTCGGATACATCATCTGTACGCTTGTGTTGCTGTACGGATCCGTACCTCCTACTTACACACATACATCTTAGTACCTACCCAGGTACCTACACACACACACTTACATACATCACATACCTTGCCTACCGACCCGATCACCTCAGCTCCCACCAGCAAACAAATAATCTTCCTTGGTCTTGACCGTAACCTACCTGACCAGATCAGGCCATACTTGAGCTTCCTAACGGAAAGATACTCCGTTGACCTCGTCGACCTCTGAGCCAATACGACCCTGGAAGTGTATCTCCCGGGTTTGACCCTATCACATCACACTTTCACATCCCGTCGCAGCGGCGCTTGCTTCAGATCTGGAACTCTGTCGCTTGCATCTATCAAAACTCCACTGCGCGCGCGACTCTTTCTTTTCTCAATTTCCATATCAGAACGCCTCAATTACACGGCTGTCGACCCGACTTTGTTCCCCGATACACACGGCAGAACTGCCTACTTGGGCATCGCCAACCCCCTCGTTGCAACTGCTTCCCTTGCCACACACCACCTCTCGATAAATAGCAGCAGTGCTACCCACCTCTGTCTGCTCTAGTTCCGACAGCTCAGACCAGAAAGCTGAAGTCGATTGTGCTGGGGTTGAAAAAAAAAAGTTACTCTGATCAGACAACTCCACCCACACACTCGGAACTTATCTTGGACCCTGACGAGCTTGACTTTGCGCTCGAATAGAGTTCTTCAATAGCTTCAAGCCAAAAGTCCAACCCAGACTACACCGAAACTTGGAAAATAATACTTTTCGGCTGTCAAAACGAACGAATCAGTCCGTGCAGTGTTGCTCGAGCATACCGCGTCAGTCCTAGACACTAGTCGATCACATCACCGAATCATCATCTCCGCCTGCTCTTGCGCAGCTTCTTGTCTTGCAGCCTTGTCTGTCAACCCAGGCATACGCAAAATCGAGACAGTTTCAAGGGCCTCGGGCACAATCAGCTTCGGTGAGTTTCCACTGCCTGTCTTGTCTATCCTTATCCCTTCCCCCATTTGTGGAACGCCCTTTCTAAGACCTTCCGCGACCAGGCGCAAACCGAACGCAGACCTCAAATCGTCTCGAACCACCCCCAGACTTCGCCATGGCAGCCTCAAAGCCTTCCAGCTTAACGAGCACTTTTGGCGAACGAGCCGCGACAGCAACCCATCCGCTGAACTCCTATCTACTCCGGTTGATGGAACTCAAAAAGTCGAACCTCTGCGTATCTGCCGACGTACACAACGCCCGAGAACTTATCCACCTCGCTGACAAGGTGGGCCCCTCGATCGTCGTCCTCAAGACACACTATGACCTCATCCAAGGCTGGGACTACAACCCACAAACGGGCACGGGCGCCTACCTGGCGGGTCTGGCTCGGAAACACGGATTCCTCATCTTCGAGGATCGGAAATACTGCGACATCGGTAGCACCGTGCAGGCGCAATATGTGGGCGGCACCGCGCGGGTCGTCGAGTGGGCACACATTGTCAACGCGAACATCTCGGCGGGCAAGCCCATGGTGGGGGCAATGGCCGAGGCGGCGGCCAAGTGGCGCGAGATGATCAATTACGAGGTGCGAACGAGCGTTACGGTCGGAACACCCATTGATGATGATCTGGAGTACGACGACGAAGAGATGGAAGACGAGGCGGACGGCAGTGAGAGGAACGGCAGAAAAGTCTCAACGACTTCGGAACCAAGAGACCTCAACATGATGGCGCCGCCGCCATCACGGAGGGACGTAGACGGACGGAAGGGCAGCATCGTGAGCATCACGACGGTGACACAGTCATTCGAGCCCGCCGACTCTCCACGGATGTCCAAGAGCCTAACTGAGGTGGACGACGTTGTGTACCCAGGCATCGAGGAGGCACCGCTCGAGAGAGGCCTGCTTCTCCTTGCACAGATGTCCAGCAAGGGCAACCTGATGGACGCCCACTATACGAACGCATGCATCGAGGCGGCGAGGGAGCACAAGGATTTCGTGATGGGTTATGTGGCGCAGGAGAACCTGAACTCGGCGCCAGAGGACAACTTCATCCACATGACGCCCGGATGCAAGCTGCCGCCAGAGGGTGAGGAGGAGGATGGAGGGGCAATTGAGGGTGATGGCATGGGCCAGCAGTACAACACGCCTGCGAAACTCATCGGACTATGCGGGACAGACATTGTGATTGTGGGTAGGGGTATCATCAAGGCGGGCGATCCCCAGAGCGAGGCGGAGAGGTACCGGGTGAAGGCGTGGAAGGCCTACCAGGCCAGGTTGAGGAACTAAGCAACATGCAGTACCCAATAGAGGTGGGGCTTCGAGGATTTTGAAAGGAACTTTGGATACCCCTGTTTGGTTGCTAAGGGAATGAACAAGTGGAATCTTTTTTTGAGGGCAGATCTCCTGGCGAAAGAAATATGTATCATCATTGCTTCGAGGCCTCAAATTACTCGGGTGTCATTGGGCAAACGGAAAACACCAAAAATTGGAGATTGATCGACAGGAAAATCGCGAACCACATACGCAGAAGGACATGCGTGTCTTGCATACCTAGGTATATACTTAAGTACGTACATCCCTAGAATTTGTTGGTCACGAAAGCAAAATAAGGAAGGCAACATTGAACGCAAATTTGTTTCCGAGTTTAAACCACTCAGTTGTCTATTCGGAACTGATCTAGCAATGTGGTCTACCTGCTGGTCTAGTCTAAACTTAACATGCCCCTTGCAGCTGATGCAGCCGAGACGATCAATCATCTAAGCCATTTCGTCGTCGCAAACTCCCTCCCTAGGCTGGCGCCGGGCCCAGAGTCCTCCTCCGGCGTCCAGTCCCACTCCTCAGCGAGGAACAGTTCCCTCGCGATGCTGTCGGCGGCCATGGCGCCCTCGTACCTCAAGCGCTGGTCCGTAGCCACGGACCGCGTGAAGCGGAACACCCGGCCGTCGTCCTTGGTCGCCTTGCCGGTGTCGAAGTCCTTCTTCCTCCTGTGCTCGCCGTCCCCGTCCGGGGGCCTCTGCCAGGTCGCGGCCTTCCTGTCCTTCCTCCAGCCCTGGAGGCTCAGGGGGACGGCGCTCGAGCCCAGCATCGCCCGGACGTACTCGAGTATGGGCAGGATGCGCGTCCGCAGGCCGCAGTGCGTGTGGTGCTTGTCGATCTGGTACCCGGGGGTCTGCTTCAGCGTGGCGATGATGCTGCCCACGTCCACGGCGGCAAAGTCCTTGACCCAGCCGCCGCCGTCGTGCCGCGGGGACGGCGCGAAGTTGACGAGGAAGAGCAGGTTCTTGCTGGTGAGGAACTTGACCATCTCGCCGAGCTGGTACGAGTCGCAGGCCGAGCTGGAGTCGTAGCCCAGCTTGCACTGCCGGGTGCGCGAGCTGTAGAGGCGGAGGAAGTGGGAGAGGATGGAGGCGAGGGCCCTCAGGATGAGGGTCCGCCGGTAGTGGAGCTCCTCTTTTTGTTGATTGATGTGGATTTAGCCTACATGGATCTCATATAGACAAACGACGGGTAATGAAAAGGAAGATAGGAAACAAGGTCGACAGGTGGAAGGGAAAAAAAAGTAAGAGAGAAGGGGGGAAAGGATGGAGGGCACTTACCCTCCAGTTCATCAGGGAGATACCACCACAATGCCTCCTGACGTGACGCCGTAGCAGCATCAGCCGGGGACCTCGATTCGTTCTCGGCGACGTCTTCGTCCTCTTCGTCCTCGGCGCCCTCTGCAGACCACCTGTGAGAACCAAACAAGATCAACTCCTTCGTCGCCGCCTGGAACCTCACCGGCTGATCGAGAAGCCAGGAGACGAGGATCCTCTGGCGCAGGACCTCCTCCGCCGCGGGGCTGAGGCTCGTCATGCCGTCCACCTCCCCGCTGGGCCTCGGCAGCGGGGCGGCGGGCCACTTGAACTTGAGCCCCGTGCTCAGGTACCGCGAGACGGTGGCCGTGCAGGCGAAGCGGTCGGCCATGACGGCGAGCGTCGACACGTACAGGATGGTCACGGGCCGGGTGGCGATGCCGCCGCCGTGCAGGACCCGGAGCAGGTCGCGGAAGACATGTTCCCTCCCGGCGGAGCGGGTGGCCTCGTCGTCGTCGGTGATGCCGACCCTCGGCAGGTGCTCCGGGTCCAGGTCGCCGGGCTTCTCGCCGCGCAGCGACAGCTCCTCGAGGCGGGCCTCGATGTCCCTTGCCTCCCGGAAGCGGGTGTCGCCGAGCAGATTGGTGAAGTACTTGGAGTGCTTCTTGAGGGTGTCCAGGTCCACACGGTAGGCGAGGTGGATCTGAGGCTTCAGCACGGGTTGGGGAGGTGGTGGGTCGCGCTGGCCTGGGCGTGGCTTGGGGAGGGCCTTCCTTGTTGCCTTGAGGGTTGACTTGGAGGTCTCGAAGGTTACTTCTAGGAGGACGTTGCCTTGAGGAGCGATGGTTATGACGGTGGGCAGCTCAGAATCAGTAGGGGATGAGGAGTCGTCGCCATATTGAGAAGGCTTGGATGGTTCGTCCATATGTGTTCTTCAAGGTCCGTGATCAACAACTCAAAAGCTTCAAATGCAGGAAAAGGCAAAGGAAGTGACAGTGAGTGAGTGAGTGTTCTGGGTTGGGTATATTCAAGTACCTAGGGTAGTAATGAGATAGATGTATATCTTGTACGGGACATCTGGAGTGAGGGATCGTGGTGGACGGTACATACCTTTACTCAGTACTGTGCACTGCAAGGTTGTAAGTAGTAGTAATACGGATATCTGTGTATGTACCTACGTACTCCGTATCGGTGACGTCGCGGAACGTTTCGGTATCGGAGGATCGTCGTGGTCCGTACGGCCCGTATTGGCCTATGCAGAAACGGTGGCCTGCCGGTGATTGGGAGAAAACGCTGGCGGCGGGCCTCAACATAAGT
The DNA here is from genome assembly GCA_016808195.1 of Cytospora chrysosperma. Taxonomy (NCBI): domain Eukaryota; kingdom Fungi; phylum Ascomycota; class Sordariomycetes; order Diaporthales; family Cytosporaceae; genus Cytospora; species Cytospora chrysosperma. The sequence goes on along the minus strand of MU179926.1, from coordinate 2,594,194 downwards.
CTCTCACTGGCTGGGACAACCCCACACGATGATGGCATCTATGTACCTATGCTTTTCTCCCCCGTGGGCCATCATGGGCCCCCCCGCCCAAAAATACCCCGGACATAAACACACGCCAAGTTATCTTGGTACCTTTTGCCAAAACCCGATCCTGCTTGTTTGCCTACTTTGTGTATGGATGTCTGGTTGTCTTGTCTTGTCGTGCCCGCTCGATAAATCTCACCCCGCCTCTCTCCTAAATCCTTCGCTGCTTCTGCTCCCCCAGCAGCATCCTCTCTCTTTCTGTCTTTCTCTTTCTCTCTTTCTCCCCATCTCTCCACACCCTCCAAAGAGACCCTTGAGCCGAGGTCAATTCGTACAATATGGTCCGTCCACCGTCTTCAACCGCGTTACGACCACGAGCGCGTCCGCCAACGGGCTCGGCCGAAGAGACAGCTGTACTACTGGAGGCTCTCATGGGCTTCGTTGCCACCTTTTTCCACAGCGTCGACCCAGCAATGGCGAGGACGCCACATTCTCTTGCGCGCAGCCGCAATCCAAGCAGACGCCTTTTCCATGCCCATCGTCAGCTTACCATGGATCGCACTGCTGCCATCTCGACGACTCTCGGCGCCTCGCAACTGCAGAAGTTCCATACGCATCCGTCTCGAGCCCGTGGCTTCCACAACTACTTCGTCACTCACCTTCCCTCTTCCTCCCTCCATCCCGACTCGAGACCGCCCCTAGGTCCTCATCATAAACTCCCCCGAGATGCATCCACGCCCCATGTTCCAGGCCCCGGCTCCTCTTCTCCGGCCTCGCCTCCAGACATGCCAACCCGCGATCTTACCGTAGTGCGGATACCATTGCGTAGCGCAAAGCACCACTTTGGCACCTTCACTAGCCGGGGCAGTCGTTCCTATAATGAAGACACGAATCAAGCTGGCACCATCGATATACCGGCTTTCGCGAAACGCGCGCCCATGAGCTTGGTCAGGAGCGAGAGAAAGAACAATGCTGGCCAGGCAACGACCGCAGACAGTTCCTTTGGTGACCCACAGATATTTTACTTCGGCGTATTCGATGGCCATGGTGGTACCCAATGCGCTGAGTTTCTGAGGGACGAGTTGCATGGCTACATCGAGGAGGCCGCCGGTGATTTTGAGCTGAAGAGCAGTCTCAGGAAGAAGCATAAGCTGCCAAAGGCTGTGCCGGACAAGGTCGCCACGCCCGAGAGGCTGATGCAGGTTACAGGGCCTGACCATGAAGCATTCGACAGTCTTGAGTTCAAAAATGCCAATGAAGTCAAGCAGACGATGGGGGACATGCATGTTGCAGAGGGCAAGTTGCCGACTGTGACAAGCGATGAGCCTCTGCTCGTCAAGGCAGACGTGCCCAAGGCGATCAAACTTGAGAAGTCGCTTCTCGATGAGTACAAGAGCACGATAGGTGGCTACTTTAAGCGCTTCAAGCCAGCCTTTTTCGACTTGGATACTTCCGACGACGCCACTCCCATTGAACCTACCTCAAACCCCACCGCCCCCAAGGTTTCGGTAGAGTCCATCCTGACATACGCTTTCCTCCGCGCCGACCTCGACTTCGTCCTCGCCCAAGCCCGCAAACCCGATCCGGACGATCCCTACGTGAGCGACAACCTCCCCCTCAACAAGGACGAGGTGCTCGGCTCGTCACCGCACAGGCCTCCATCAGGCGACGCCATCGGCGGACCTACTCGCTTCAAAGGCGGCAGCACCGCATCCATCGCGCTCATATCGACACCAACGCCTGCGCCGTTCTGGCACCCTGCTGCGCATAGCACAGTTGTCGTCGCGCACGTGGGCGACACGCGCATACTCCTGTGCGAGACAGCCACGGGCCTCGCCCTGCCGCTGACGAGCGACCACCACCCCTCGAGCCCCGCGGAGTCGCGGCGTCTGGCGCGGTTCGCTGAGTTCACGTCTGTGACGGACAGCTTCGGCGAGGAGCGCGTCAGCGGGCTCGCGAACAGCCGGTCGTTCGGGGACATGCGGTCCAAGCGGATGGGCGTCAGCGCCGAGCCGGAACTCACCCGGCTCGACCTGGGTCCCGCGCAGTTCTCGTTCCTGGTGCTGATGAGCGACGGCGTGAGCGGGACGCTGAGCGATCAGGAGATTGTCGACGTCATTAAGGAGGCCAAAACGCCCGAGCAGGGCGCCAAGGGCGTCGTGGAATACGCCAACGAGGTGAGCCACGACGGGGATAACGCCACTTGCCAGGTGGTCAGGCTCGGGGGCTGGGAGCGGAGGAGCGAGGGTGGCCTGGGTAGCCTGGGGACCAAGGAGATGCGTGATGCCCGCAGGGCGGAGGCTCTGGATCCCCGACGGGGCAGGAGGTGAGACTGGATCTGATGGGGCATCGAAAGGTTACATATGAGAAGAGAGAGCCTTCCGTTTGGTTTTGTGGATTTTGAGATACCATCATGCATTCAGTGCATGCATAGATAGAAGTAGACGACTCTGGCTGGGCGGGATTCCGGCTGCAAGCATGAAGACCTTGGCATATATAACATGTACAAGCATCGCAACGGCGTTACAGGAGATATTAAAAGCAAATACGAGGACTTGACCAATAGGTTACTACACCAGTACAGTATGAGGCTACTTGATAACCCCCCTCCCTTCTTGCGCCTTCTCCAATCCGGCACGGGACAAGCACTGAATGTCGAGGTGACTGTCAGAGAAGTCATAGGTGGTCTCCGAGGAGGTCAGCCACATATCTGACCTTCCTCATGTTGGAAAAGTGTGACCAGCGGCCACCGGATAGGTCCGAGATCTGTCTCGCGGCTCGGCCCGCAAAGGCAAGTGTCATTATCATCATCAATGCCTTTCTTCCTTGCCTTTCTTCCTTGCTGCACCTCATAGCCAGCCAGCCACATGGTGTCGCTGAGCCCAGGGCCAAGCAGGCCTCCAAATCACTCAACAAAGTCAGGTGGCCTCCATACAAGCCTACAGCAACACCCAGTTCATCCACCACACATGATTTAGAGGGAACAGTTACACCAGCCAGAGATGGGAGTGGCGACAAAGAACAGCTTTATAGCACTCAGGCAGCGCCAGGTATCGTTCTGAAGTAGAAACAAATAGAATATGAACATCGCTTCGCGGAATGCTTACAACACTTCCCCCCCCCCCAAAACATCAAAACTCTCCCTGTCTCTATACGGCCGTTAATCGCCCCTCCAGCCCCTCCCATTCTCTCGACCCAACGACATGTACATTTCCCCCTCCACTCCCGGGTATCATCTTCCCCTGCGCGTCCGGAAGGCGGATGTGCAACCTCGCGGCCGCCGCGTTCCTCGCCTTCCTTGCAGAGGGAACGCCACCACCGCCGCCGTCCCGGCCTCGCAGCTGCTGCAGCAGCTGCTGCTGGCCCACCAGCACGTGGCCCTTTCTCTCCACGCTGTCCCGCCACGCCCGCCACGCCGCGAGGTCCTCCATCTGCCTGGCCGCGTGGTACTGGGGCGTGCTCCTGGCGCTCTTCCACGCGAGCTTGTCCCCGGGCAGCTCGCCGAGGTCGAACACGGATGCCGACGTGGCCAGCTTGACCAGCTCGCCGAGGACGTCCCTGCCCTCGGCTGCCACCAGCGCCCGCCGCTGCGCCTGCACGGGCGCCGGCTTCTTGAGCGGCTCCGAGAGCCAGTCGTGGCCGCCCTGCTCCGTGAGCCTCGCCCGGCGGTTGTCCTCCCGCAGGTACCGCACGGCGGACTGCAGGCTGGCGATCTCCTCCTTGAGCTCCTCCATCTCGCGCGCCGTCGCCACGGCCATCTCCTTGCCCGCCTTGGTGCCGGCCGCGGCCTCGCTGAACGCCCGCGAGTCGCCCGCGATCTTCTTCCACTTGTCCCTGTCCGCCTCGAGCGCCTTGAGCTCGCGGTCCTGCTTCTCGATGTCCTCCTTGAGGGAGGCCGCGTCTCCCTTGGACTGCTCGATCTGCAGTTCCAGGTCGGTGATGAGGTTGGCCTTGGCGGTGGCGTCGCGCATGCGGGACTCCAGCGTCTCGATCTTGAGCATGGCCGTGCTGAGATTCTCCTCGCGCTGCGCGATGGCCCGCCGGGCCTCGTTGTACTCCTCCTTGAGGTGACGGAGCTCCTCCTCTGCGTCGACGGGGATGGTCTTGACGGCCTTGAGGTCTTGGGAGCGGAGTATCCATGGTGCGGTGCTTCGTTCAAACTCTTGGGTCTGGGTAAAGTCGGCTGCAAGCTGGGAGAGGTCGTTGATCTCGCTGGTCAGCGCGCGCAGCTTGTTCATGTACGTCGCGAAGAGGTCGGACTCGTCTGTGCTTGTCGCCGCGAAGACAGACTTGCGCACGCGATCCTGGATATCGAGGTATGTACAAGGCTCGCTCCGGCCCTCCTCATGCAGGAGTTGATGAAGGTCGAGACCAATGTTCCGAGCCATCTCCGCCAGCTCATGTGATACTTCCTCGCACCTTTCGAAGACTTCCTTTGTCTCCGTTGACAGGGCCAAAGATCGCATCCGCATGTCCTCAAGCGCCTTCACAGTCCTGCCAGCGATCACCTTTGAGCTGCGGGTCTGCGTAACGACAGCATCTGCCTTCCTGATGAAGTATTGCGCGAGTTCGTCTTCCTCGCTTTGTGGCGGGATGATCCTCTGCACCATGCTTTGCACGGTCGTAAACGTGGCGGCAGCGGATTCAAGATGGCTCTGCATCATGACAGTCTTCATGTAGATATCGTCCGCGAAGCTCTCCAGATCGTCCGAAATATGAACCCCGCCGAGATGGGTCATAAGGGCGATGGTGCGTTGTAGCTCGCTTGCACACTGCTTCTCCTTCAATTCGTCCTTCTTCAGCCCCTCGATCCATTGGTTGAGAGCCCGCTCCACAGGTTCCAATTCATACAGCGCGCCCTCGTACCTGGAGAACTGTTCGAGAGAGCAATGGCTGATGGAGTTGACGAATCTGTCACACATTGCAGTCACCCAGATCAATTTGTCCATGGCATCACAGCCTAGGAAGACATCATCTTCATGTCCAGGATGCCCTTGGCTCTTGACCTTTTCTTGGATGAATTGGTGCAGCAGGTTCGCCTTAAATGCCAGCCTTCTGAACCGCAGCAGGGCCAGAACAGAATCTCGATCATTCATATAGCTATCCGGCAGGAACATCTTGACAATCTCCAAGTGCTGCTCTGCCTCTTGAGCCTCCAAGCGACGCATCTCGAGGTCGATTGTCTTGGCCTGCGCCTTCTCGGCTGAGATCTGCAGCTTCATCGTCAGGTCCTCCATGGCCCGGGATCGGCTGTTGAGCTTCTCCGACTCGGTCTCTGACACAGCCTGAGATGCTTTCATGTCCTGAAGATCACCCTGGAGGTTGGTAACGAGGTCGCGGAAACGAGACAGAGTGTACTCCATGTCCTCCAAGGCGGCTTCTTGGTCGGCAGCCCTCCTTGCCTGCTCTGCAATGACGCTGTCCTTGAAGTCGATCTCTTCCTGCATCTCCTTCTCGTTCTGTACGTGGTTGATCTCAAGTTCGTCATTAACCTCCTTGAGATTCTCGAGGTCGTCGATGATAGCTTTGAGCTCCTCGATCTGCTCAGCTTGGCTCATGTTACGCTCCGTAAGGTCCTCAATCATGTCCTCAGCACCAAGGGCCGTGTCGAGCTGCTGCCGGAGATCCTCGACCATGGCTTCTGCCTGAGTAAGCTTGCCCTTGGAAACTTCATGCTGATCCTTGATGGCCGTGAGCTCCGTGACGTCCTCCTCCAGGCTCTTGATCTGGTCGCGGAGCTCTTCCTCCTGTTGCTGTGTGATGTCTCGCAGACGGATGAGAGCATCGCGTAGCCGCTCGTTGTTCCTTTCCATCTGTATCCAGTTCGTACTGGCCTTCTCTTCCGGCGACATGCCCTTGGTGTACTCTGAATTTTCCTCCCGAAGAATTTCGAGCTCGAGCTCGAGCTCCTCTGTCTTCTCCTTGAGTGCCTCCAGCTCAGCCTTCATCACCTCGGCAGTCTCCTCCGCCATCTCACGGTCAAGAGTCGCAAGCTCGAGTGTGGTCTCATGCTCTGCCTGCATGGTCTCCACGGCGTTTAGCCTCTCCTCCGCCTCCCTGAGCATCTTCCGCAATTCTGCATTCTCCTGCTGTTGCGGTCCATACTTGGCTTGCAGCTTCTGGATGATGCCTTCGAACTTGTCCCGCTCGGCCTGCACCTTGTCCAGGAGTTTGATCGTGTCGCGGTCCTCCAGGCGCTTCCGCTCCATGACGCGAAGCTTTGCCTTCAGGTCCTCAATTTCTCGGTTCGACGCCTGAAGGGCTTGTGTCGTCGGCCGTGATACCTTCCTTGCCGGATCCGGATCTGCAGGAACGCTGATAGTGTCCTGAGCATCAGTACTTCTGGGCTGCCGAGGAGACTCGTCATCGCTGCTGACCCTCTGTGATGCAACGCCCTGGTCTACTGATCCTCGCTGCTCATTACCAGACAGTGAGCCTGACGAGGCGCGTTTGGACGCCTCTGGACGGGTCCTGCCTACGGCTATAGAGAATCGACCGCCCCCGGGCCTTGTTCCTGCCGCTCGAGAGGGTGCTGACGACACGGAGGGTTGGCGGCCCACTCGGGCTGCTGGCACGGCGGGGGGTCCCATAGACGACCTTGTTGCGCTGGATGCAGCCCGAGATCCTCTAGCCGTGGCAGCTGTCCCTCGTGCGTTTGAAGGTGTGACGGTCCGAGAAGGACCGCTACTGGAGGGGTTTGTTCCGAGTTGCTTTGTAGGGGATTTGGTAGGGGACTAATGGAAACACATGTGGCATCAGCATCACACAGGACTATCAAATCACACAGAAATTCCGGAATGTGCTCACTCTCGCAATGCTCCCTGGGCGCGATTGCCTCGGACCCGGACTAGGGCTCGGAGCATTCAAGCTCCTCCTCCTCCCCACACCGATATCAATGGATCCGGAAGGCGTCCTTGCCCCCGAAACAAACATGCTATTTGGCCTCGCCGCGGAACTGGACTTCCTCGCGGCAGCCGCAGCCTTCGGTTTGGGCTTGGGCTGCTCGACCACGGTAACGGCGGTGGGCCGCACAAACATGCCATTGCCCATGGCACAGTCGAAGTAGCGCTCGCCCTGGACGCTGCCGTCGTTCTTGCCGTTGCCATCGTCCAGCTCGACGCCAACCCAGATGCCAGGGGCGAAGGCGGTGTCGCCAACGAAGCGCACCACGGCATTGCGACCGTCGGCGAGGCGGATGACTTGCCCTTCTCTCAGGTCGGACATTTTGGGAGAGGGGCGGTCGTTTGTGGATTACGGTAGGATTGACATCTCGACATATGGCGGACGGGGTGCAGGTGGGTGTTGAGGCTTTGAATACGATAGCTTCGTTGGTCGCGTCTTCTGCTGACGTCTGTTGACGCGAATGCTGCTTTGTTTGGTTGGTGGTTGGTGGTTGGTGGCCAAGCTTGTGTACTAAGTAAGCAAGTGAGTAAGTGCTTAGTGCTTAGCTTAGGTACTTGGAGTTATCTAAGTAGGCTACTGTGTACACAGCAGCAGGCAGCAGGTGCAGTAAGTAGCAGCGTCTACCATGCCGGGTAGCTCCAGTGCTTTGTTGTTAGTGGTATTAGTGGCAGTGGAGTTAGTGTCTTGTCCGGGACCCATAGTTAATCACAGTGCTCTGAAGCCTAGAGCCTAACAGGCCACTGGTGTACTAACACACCCTGTTAACAGGGCTGTTAATATAGCATTGGCCATGGCACACCAAGACATTCAGTCTACTATCCAAATCATCACCAATTTCTATGGTAACACTTATATCTACAACGTGTAGATCTGCTGTGTGGTATTTTCCAGGTGCTAACCTGGTAGAAGTGTAATGAATACAGATACAAGAATAATGGCAGGACGAGGTACAGGACAGGACCCATCTTCAGCTGCTATGCTATCTTCTTTCCTTGACCTCGCAGTCACAGACAACACAGAATGCCTCTCTTCACCCACCCATCGATATGTTATAAACAGTCTTGGTCTTTGCTCTATGCTCTCTGCTCCCTCTCCCGGTTTCGCCCCCCTCTCAGTTATTACAAGTCCTTCATCCTCCTCCACCAAAGGAATACCCATCCCGGAAGCTCCCCGCCCTCACCCACTCCATCACCTCAAAGGCCAGCCTCCTCTCCGTCTTCTCGTCGATGCCCTTCTCAGCATCGGCCTTCACCACCATCACCCCAGGATGTCGGTACTCCACCATACTCCCTCCATTACTCATCAGCTCCTCCGCCCCCGAACCCTTCACGTACACTACCAAGTCCGGGCCCACGATCCCCCGCCACAGCGTCGCCATCCACTGCCAGTGGTCGACAGGCGAGTAGGGATCCGTGATGGCGACCGTGGAGGCGAACTTGTCGGATAGCGTGAGGCTGAAGCCGTCGGAGATGAGCGCCACAGGCAGGAGAGGTCTGGATGCTGGGGTGCGAGGTGCCGTCCTTGTGGTGACGTGCTTGATGATCTCGGCTGACTTGGTGTGCCACTCAATGATGGTCTGGAGGTAGTTGAGCGTCCCCACCGGGCGAGGACCATCGTCGCCGCCGGGAGCAGCCTGCTGAGCGGAGCCACTGCCTCCATTGCTGCTGCCCAAGCTGCCGCCAGGGCTGCCGGCGGGATCTGTCGTCTTGTCTGGAGCGTCGCCCATCTTCGTGTCGTCTCCGTCTCCCTTCTTGCTGGCAGCACTGGCCCCAGACACACCAGCCTGTTTTGCAACGGGCGAGTCTGTCCAGACCTTCACGTCGCACTCTCCGCTCTCCATCAGTGCCCTCTTGATGACAGGCCCCACCTGCCTCATCAGTGCCGCATTCGCCCCCTCGACGGCAACCACCGGCCCCCTCGTGTCCACAACGGGGCTCCCGGGCGCAGGTGGCCCCAGCGCCGGGCTGATCTTGCGCAAAACCTCCAGCTTGTTCATGTACGGGATGCTCATGACCATGGCCTCGACCCCGCGGGCCTGGCTGTCCGGCCTCTGCTGTCCTGGCTGTTGCTGTTGGCTCAGGATGCCCAGTCCCGCCCCGCCACCCGAAACACTGCGGCCGCCGCTGGTTTCGCTCGCCTGGGTGGGCGAGGTGGGAATCTGCAGCGGTGCGAGGGTGAGGGACTCGTCGTATGTAGAACCGGTGCGAGCTGGGCCGGGCGCCGGCGCCGGCGGTGGTGGACCGCCAGAGCTGAACTGTTGAGGGCGAGGTGGTGGGGCCATCCTTGTCTCGTGCTGCAGTCCACTTGGTCCCATGGGCACGCGTGGCCGAGGCAGGGGCGCCATGGGACCTGGACCGAAGGTGCTACTGCCTGGGGTCCCAGCATAGGCACTGCTGCTGATAGACGAGGTCCTTCGGGCTCCCTGGTGGTGAGTAGCGTAGTTGACAGGAGAGGAGATGGTTGGTTGGTGGTGCTGCGGGTGGTGAGATACGGCTGGAAGGGGTGCTGGGCGGTCGGGAGACCTCCCATGCTCGCCGAAGCGGCGGCGTTTAACGTCTGCAGGAGACATCATATCGTAGTCATCCAAAGGCTGCCGTCGTTTTGACATGGAGGGCGACATGCCATCGTACTCCTCTTCGATTGTCCGCATATGCTCCTGATGATGTGGGTAGAACGATTGCCGTCGTGGGTCTCCCCCGTGCTGCGGCGGTCCCCCGTCTACAGACGGCCGATGGTGGTACACCTGCTCGACCACCCGCGGGTTGTTCGTGATGAACGGCTGCATGGCGGACGACGGCTGGCCCTGCCCCGGCACCCCGCCAGGCACAAACGGCGCCGAGGGCGTCCTGGGCGTCGCGATGTACCGCCCGTGGCACTTGGGACACCGTCCCGGGTCCTCCCCAGCGGCAGCGGCAGGCCTCGCAGCCGGGCCCCCTTTGCCACCACGGCGTGGCTGGTACTTGTACTGGGGGTACTGGCGCTGGTGCCTGGCCTTTTCCTCCTCGGCGAGGCGTTTCCAGTAGTTCTTGACCTCCTCCGGCTCCTCGCGCCACAGCTCGCCGATGATCTTGGAGATGTCCGGGTTCGCTAGGCCGGGATACTTGAGCACCACGCCGGCCTGGTGATGTTGGCGGTAAAGGATGAAGGCTGTTTACACACGGAGAGGGTTATTAACGGATTTATCCCTTTCATAGTTCCAACTAATCGTGCTTCTTGGGCTCCCACGGCAGCTTGTGAGTCAGGGGGGACAAAGAGGAGGGGGTCCGAGTTGCGTCTCAGTATTAGACGAGCGCGCATGGTCACAATATGAAGGGGGGAAAACGACAAGAAGCCAACAGAACAGAACACGCCGTGGTGAGAGCTCTAGATAGTCTGGGACATGGAGAGCACATACCGTTGCGAGGCCTGGGAACCTTTGGTGGTGATGGGCAGATGCATATAAGATCCGTCGCGGCGCCCGGAGGGGGAGGCGGGCCCACCTGTGCTGGAGAGCGAAGACTCAGCTCGTCGATCCTGGGATGGTTCGCCTCCTCGACATTGATGGACCGGGCACGCTTTCGTGTCTGGCGGCCCGGGGCTGAGGAAGGTCCGTGAGCTTCTTCTGTTGGGGAGGAAACAGTATGAGCTGGGTGGTGGTGTTGTTGAGGTAGCTGTTGCTGTCTCGGAAGACCATCGCTAGATCTTGTAGACATGACATGAGTTCGATCCGGTGACGTGGGACTATGGAGAGGAGGAAGTGGGCGAGAATTGCTCGAGGTGGGAGAGGAAGGGTCAGGATTGGTGGCTACGTCTTTCATTTTGGGAAACGACCAGCCAGCGGCCAGCAAACGGGGGCCAAAGTTCGAACTGGCTGGAAAGAGGCAGGAGACAAGTCAGACAGGACAGACGACAAGACCTAGGTTCAGGGGGGGATATGATTGTTCCGTGAGTCCTGTCCTGTCGGTCAAGGGGTGTGTTCAAGGTCGACCAGCGGAGGTCGCTGCCCATGGAGGTGGGCGATTATAGCCAGCCGAATATCAAGCAATACAACGAAAGCAAGAAGAGAGGCTTAGGGGTCAAGAACAAAAATGGGGTTTCCTGAATCTCTCATGTTTGGGATGAATGTTGACCAAGGTCTTGTTGGATTGTCCTCTTTGTGAGATACTCCTCTCTTCACCTACACACCCATAGGCGACCTGACAATGACCAACGGCAAGCTAGCTTCCTTTCCTCTGAATGACCTTTTGGCGAATTTCTCTGGCTGCCATTATCAAGTGTGGATGAGGAGGCGACCGGCGCTGAGCAATGAGGAGTCTTTGTCTCGGGTGAGGAGCGGGAGACTACTGGGAGCGAAACCACGCCAGCTGTTGAGTTCTTTGTTCAGCGTTTGCGATTTCCGTTCGCAGTTGGCGCCCCCTCCCAGACTTTTCAGGCCTAAGCGACTGAGTGATAGGTTGCCCACGACTAAGACATGGGATTATGTGCTTTCTCTAGCCCACCCTAGCAAGCGACAATGGCCACCGGAATGCGCAGTGTTGAGTGGGCACTGGGCAGTTGCGTGCCGGCCTGGAATGCTGGAAGCTGGAACAAAGACTATGTCAGCCGAAGCAGGCAATTCGCAGCCTTTGGTATTCTGCTATCCACGTGATCTTACATTTGTTTCCTCTCAACGAACAATGCAGTGTGGGCCATTGCTCATTGAGAGGCAGAACGGATTAGAGTCTTGGGCTGCAAACGACCCAACAGACTTCCCCATTGTTTCCGGACCAATCCATTGACACACTAGACTCCTAACCAGTTCTTCCCTCGTGACCATCCATCCATTTGTATCAGCGCTGAAGACGAAATTTTCGTAAAATTAGAAAAATGACGACTCTACGCTCGAGGCGTAGAGAAAGGTCCGTGGACCTGACACATCATACTACTCATGGCAGGTATCCTTTACCTGTCTCACTGCTGAGCAGGGTCGCGCTGCGCCGAGCGTCGAGGAACAGGTCCTCGCATTCCGCCACATCCTGAACGTCAATCTGACTGCGGCCATTCACTCGTGCGAGTATGCTTCGTCACGTTAGCTGACTCATATCTCATACCATGCATGTTTTGGGGCTGGCTGGGCGGCAACTCACCTTGCGGGCGTCAGAAGCTGCAAACAGTATCGCAAGCTGATTCGCACACCGTGGTCCGCAATCTTCTGGATGGCGGCGTCGGTAATTGCAACTCCTTCGGTGGAGGCTCGGATCCGCACTATCCTTTGAATTTCCTCGCCGTCGTATGGTGTGGTCGGCACGATGAGGAGACGGGTCAAAAAGTCGGGAGGGATCCCGTGAGCCGCGACAATATCATCGGTACCGCGGATCGTAGCCATGCCGCGATTTGAGGCGAGCACAACGATTGGCGAGATTGGCGACTCCAGAGCCTTGTTGAGGTATGTGAAACACTCAACATCGAGCATGTGCGCCTAATCTGGATTAGCACCCTCGTATCTCGTAGGCGCAATTCCAAACGGAACCGGAGAGTCAACTTACCTCATCAATGAACAGCACGCCGGACACCAGCTCGGCAACACCCTGGTCGATGTACTTGCTGACGACCTTGTTGATCTCTCCTCTCAGCTTGTCGGTGATTTCTGTCATTTTCGGCTTCATCAATTGGCCCATCATTGACATGATGTCCTGGCCGCCCTGTGGCCTGGCATTCGCGACGTCGAGATCGTGTAGCGTCACGTCTTGGACAATCTCTTTCTTCTTGTGCACCTCGCCCTTGGGAATTGGCACGTACTCCTCAGCCTCCAAGTCAAACTCGGTCGCGTAGGCATCGGATCGCCCGACGCGTTTGCATGCACCAGTGTTTGCCTCAATGTAGATGACATCACCAACTGTTACCCTCTCCTTCTGGATGGCCTCGTAGATACTGGGATCCAGGCGCAGCTTCTTCTGGCCCTTTGCGCTCTTGAGACCGATCAGCAGCGTGCTGATGGTTTTGCCGTAGCCGCCCAGGGGGTTCTCCGCCTCTTCTGGTGTGAGTTCTGTGACTTCGCCCTCGTAGACCTCCTTTGTCTCCCGGACCTTGAGGCCAATGGCTCTCCGGAAGTTCTCCATCAGCATCTCTGTCTTCTTGACCTCGGCCGAGTAGATCTCGCTTCCGACGATGGGGCAGAACGGTATCTTGGTTCCTAGCTCTTGGCTGATGGCGAGCGCAAGCGCCGTCTTGCCTGTTCCTGGGCCACCGGCGAGCAGGACACCCCGGCCGGCCATCTTGTGGGCTTTGATGAGATCAACGACGATACCGCATGCCTGTAAAGTGGCGTTCTGTAGTCAGCATCGTTCTGGTCTTGGTGAAGACAGAATTGCGCAAGGCTCACCTCTCGTGCCGACTGCTGGCCAACAAAACCCGCAGCCTGCTTGTCGGCGGTGCCAGCCAGAGTCAGGCCCAGGCCTTTGATGTGGGTGTGCGCCGAGGTGCGATTATCGCGACCCTGGTTTTTGACCTCGCTGATTTGAACCATCTTGAGGGCAGGAGATCAAGGGCGTTGGTGTCGACAATCGTGAGTGGTAAACGAGGTCGATTACGAAGTACCGCGTACGAACGAATAAAGGAGGGTAGACGAGAGTGGGAGAGAAGAGTGATTTGTTCTTTGCGACAGATACGAAGGAAAGTCGAAAGCGAGGCTGGGATGATTGGAAATCTGGGGGTGGATCTGTTTTGCGATTCTGCTTGCTTTTGCTTGCTTTGCTGGAGCTCCAACAGCAGAGCAGAGCCGCCTTAATTTTTGGCGTTCCCCTCTAGACGCGATTTGCTACACAGTACGACGAACCTATGACGCACGAGCCGTAAAGAGGCACGTGCTCTTCCTCCTGTCAGCTACAGTCAATTGGAAGTTTAGCCCGATCTCTGTGTGTACACAGTACTGGACTAAATATCTATTCAATTATTTATCTGGTAGGTATGCACATTCACATCTAGTGTTCCACATCTCTATGAGCTACCTATTTTCTTTCTTTTTAACCTTTTATCCCAGTAGCCCAAGTGACATCGAATTCTTTTCTTGAAACCCGCTATTCCGCATCAAGTTCCTTCCCGGCGGTCCTGTTTGCGATTATAAGAGCTGCCTCCTGCCCTCTCACTGCAGCATCATTTTCTATATCGTCAGCTTCCTTTGATCTATCTTTAGGCTTTGGCATCAGAAGAACCCAAACGGCACTGCCAACTATCAGAGCACATCCCAGGAGACTCGACCAGTACATGTTCTGTCCAAAGATCCACCGGTCGAAGCCAACAGTCCATAGCATGCCAACATAAACCATGGCTGGAGCCTTATTCGACCTCCCTTCGCTGCTGATGCCCATAGTCAGTAAGCATTGCGTCAGAAAACCACAGATTATGATGGCAATCACAAGCAACCACTGCCTCAAGTCTTGAGGGAGTGCAAAGTGCAGCTGGGGCTGGCCATATCCCACAAGAGGGGCCATTGTGAGCGCTGCTGCACTGATTACTGTGCAACACGCGGAAAATATGTTGGTGGTCGTTAGCACATGGGCTCTGTCACCGAGCCTCTTTATAGCGATGAAGGCGCCAGCACCACCGAGAGCACTGAGCAGGGCAAGTAGTATCCCCGTCAAGCGACGGGCTGCTATTTCATCTCCCGTGCCCGACGCTTGTATCAAGGGGTGGCCATCATCTGTCGCGGTCGAGACAGGTGTCACCTCGATGGTCGGCTGCAATGACCTGTCGTTTGATGGCGGGTACGATAAGTGGCCGAACAAGAAAGACGGCCGAGCAATGAAGACGACCCCTATCAGAGCTACTACCGAAGCCAACTGCTCCTTTCGAGTGTAAGGCTGATGCAGGAAGATGGCCGAGAACAGTCCCACCATAGACGGTGTAAGGAATGTTATCACTGTGGCATCGGCTAGGCTCAGAAATTCTGCTCTTACGGGATTAGCCATGCGAACGCCAAAGTCCATTTCCAGGTGACTTACGGATCGCGGTCCATATTCCGAATATACCGAAGAATCCGGATATCCCCCTGAAGAGTAACAACCCTCTGATCCCCTTCTGGCCCATCAGAGAATTTGGCATTCCTCTCCACCACAGGTACGCAGTGCATCCAATGGTGGTCGCCGCCATGCGCATGAAGAGAATGAGGAAGGGGTGCATTCCGCCGCCTTCTTGCTCGAGCAGTTTGGTGAAAAGGGCCATTGCTGAACCAAAGAAAGACGATATCACCACAAGTAGGCAGCTCCGATTTACCTCCCAAGATCGAACCATCCATCTGGGTACGTACGCTGTCTTCGTGGGTCCAGGTTGCGGCAATGAAGATAATGCCGTGAGATATGCTGGTGGGCGCTCATCTTCTGGCAGGGGCACCGATGACAGACTTCGTGCGTCGGTTGGTCTGAGGAAGAGTGGCATATCCTTTTCCCTGACTGTGAAACCTTTCTCCGAGTCTGTCACAGAAGGGGCAAGTGCTCCTCTAGAGCTTTGGCGTATCTCGTTGGTTCCGTTCAAAAGCGTTACTAATCCATAATGGTACTCGTCCATAACAGAGCGGCCTGGCGATGAGTTTCCTGCTACATCTTGGACGAGCATATCATAAGTGGACTTCCGGGCCGCAGGAGACTGCGAACTCTTAGAGCGAACCCCCATGGTCTCTGAAGTCAATTTCTGAAGGATGAAGACAACGAGCGTCTTCCCGAAAGCCTGACTAAGAAGTCTGACGGGATAGACTGATCAGATACAATCAGAATCTGCAGCATTCAACAAAAATTTCTCAAGCATGCCAGTTATATGGCTAAGTGAGTATATGGGTAAGATTGGCAGAGACGGTCAGCCAGTGGATAATGCACGAGACCAACAGCACGCCCTTGTCCAAGTACACCGGCAGTGGACGGGAATGAGATGGGGATATATAGGAAACACATGTACTTTGATGGCATTTCTTGTGCACTGCGGCACATATGACTATGTGGGTGCTCCATATTTGGTCTAGCATCTTCGACAACACTCGATCCGAGGCGGACGATACTCGACCTGCTTTAAAAGCGCCATCTTGGCTGCAACCGAACCTTTTGATCATTAGCAATAGAAGGTGACCACGATGATACCCGGGTTCTTTAGGATTGCCTGCCATTGACCGACTGACCGACTATGACTGTCATGGCTGCCATGTGGATATACACCCACTGATCCTACATTGTGCCTGACCAATACCGGTACTGCGGTACGGATTACTCCTACCCTCCAACAGAACCAATGCACTGTATTGTTCGAATTGCAGCCGGCCGGCATCATTAGATGCCTGCAAGTTAGCTGCAGAGGCTGTGGGCATATGTCCAAACAGAGTCATTGTCCTGCAGAATCCACACCATTGTGTACGGCCTTTACCAAAAACATAGTCTCGACATCAGATGCAGACTAAGACTGGCGCCCCGTGCCAGGGCCGCTGAGGCTTCTACAGAACAATGGTACTGACCGCTATTGGTGGAGCTGAAGGTGATGAGCTGGCTCGGCTCGCATGGCATATGCACGTTACCCAACAAGACAAGCCAAGAAAGGGGCGGGGAGCTGGTATGAAGCTTGCCGTGGCAGGCGTGGCTGCTATGCACAATGCTTGGAGAAGTATGCATCTGCACAGGTGAACCCATCGTCAGCAACTCGCTGTTCCTAATATCTTTGGAACTATATTGGAGCATTCCGACCGTGTTTATGGGAATGAGGAACATTGATGGCAGTGGTAGGCCACCTACAGCATGACCCAACGACGTTCACGACTCCTCCCAACGGACTGTACACATACTGACCGACCTTCATCAGCCTAATCACCCATGGCTTCCCAGAGCATCCTGTTAATTAGCATGCAGGCGTTTTGACGGTTTCCATCATGAAGGACTTTCGGTCCGATCAATACCCTCGAGCGCCAGTGCCAATGCGCGGATCCAAGGACCTCATCCTTTCGATGCTGGGTTCAATGTTGGTCTGGTGCTCATCGCCCTTCTTGAAGTCAAGACATGGCAGATTACCATCTTCGTTGGGCCCGAATGTCGAGTAGTGTCTTTTGTTCTGCTAGGCCGCTCCAAGTTGCATGCTCGGACGTGGAAATGAAAGGGAGGGGGGGCAAGACAAAAAACGCAGGCTCGAAAATCAGACCATACGATGCAGAAGCTCCCTCCCATCAATCCAGCACTTCACATTCTCGGCTGTCTCAGCGTACCATGAATTTATTAAACCTGCGTCCACATAGTCCATATGTGGTGTTGTCAAGACATGAGAGCGGGCACCCTTCCCCCGGTAGGATGCCTCCTCTATGGGCTATTGACCGGTGAAGGTTCGAGACCGAAGACTTCTAAAACCGCCCCACGAATCTATTCCCTCTCTAGAGTATCTGCGAGCGCCGCCTGATCAAAAAAGAGGCTATGCGACGTATCAATCAACGAAGCGAAAGGTTCCATAGAGTCAAGATCCCGTGCGCCTACGATGCCGCGTGAGCGCTTGTTGAGGACATAATGCAGGCTTACAATACTCGCAGTACTGAATTGCTCGGCCTTATCCACCACCTGGAAGGTCTTGGACGGGCCAGCCTCCGAGGCCATGCTATCCGCCTTGTCTTGCATGAGGCTCTCGCTCCAGCGGATGATGCGCACGACGGGGTTTCATACCGGTTCGAACCAGATGCCGAGGATTGACACTCATATTTTGATCCGAGGCTGACTTTTGCAGAGTTGAGAGAGCAGGAGGTCAATGTAGAGAAGCTACTCGGACATGTATTCCAAAGTTGTCTGACTATACATGTATATATTGGTCTGTGTCTGTGTGTGTATATATTTCAACAGCGTGAGCCGCTAATAGTCAATGCAGCCCAAAGCGCAACTCTATCCATTCTGATTTCGTGCGCCTAGTTAGGGTAGTTCTCCCAAAGATCTAAGGACTATTGAGTCTATCTGAGATTCTATTTCTTCCCAACCCTCATTTGCCTGAGATAGGGGGCAGGCAGTTTGAAACCGTAGAAGAGGGTAGACAAGTCGCAGAGATTGCTTCTCCTTGGTCAGATGAGCTGGAGACTGCTCGTGTTTTTTGATAGAATAGACACATGCCCATGTCTCGTGGCAGCTATATATGGTACGATCCGTGGATTAAAGGCAGCTACTTTATTGCCTGTCCCAACTACAAAAATATTGATTTGGTCATGCATCTGAATGTGCAACACACAAAGTGGGAATGATGTGGCGGACATATATGCGCAAGTCAAATGCAGTCCTGACGGGAACTCATGAAGTAAACTTTACTACATCACAATATTATGTTCTACAGCAGCATGGGAAGGGGAATCTTGTGATTACCTAGGTAGTCCCGGAATTTTAAGATGGCCAAAGCTGTAGGTCAGCAGGTACCTAGCTAGTGTCAGTTGAACTTTACATATGTAAGGTTGCCGGAGAATCATTTTCTACAATTACTTCTGGCTTCTGCAAGTGTTGTGAGTAGGATAGCAACAACACTATAATTTAGTCACGTCGAAGAATTGTAGTTTATTCATCAAGCTTTTACACCATGCTGCCCTGGAAATGCAGGACTTCACTGTGCTTAGCAGAAGTGCCCGCTATGACTTCTTGGAATCATACATATTGGTATATATATATTCATCAAGATGCCTGCTGCGTCCCCATGAACATGTATGTGTGGACCTCCCATTCTTCACAGACGGTTCTTGGATTTCCCCTGCCTCCATTCCAAACCTTCAATCTCTCGGGCGACAATCATAAGTTTCGATGAACACAAACCGTGAAACCAGACATCTACTTCTGATTCCCACTATCCACCTGATAAAAAGTCACCTACCTCAGTATACACGCTGAGCCAACTGGAAGAAGCAGTCATGGAATCCTCCGGACCCCAGAATAACCCTTACTGCACGTGCAGAGGACCTCCTTATGCTCTTTGTCACTCCTGTACCTACTTGGTTCCTATTACTGTGCTTTACAAGTAAGTCTATACTCCACAGATACTTCAGTAAATTAATGGACGGCGAGTCCCAGATATCCCTGACCCTCCATTCCATAGCCCTATGGACAATGCTGACGATAATGATTACATGAAATTAGTCTTAGGCCATTCACTGCACCTGCTTCTCCTCCAGGAGGCCAGGGCGATGACGCCGATGACGGAGAAAGTCTTTTCGAGATAACTCCTATCTATGAATCTGATCTGAATGATGACTTTCTCGGTAGTGACGGGGCGTACTCCCAAATGCGGCCCAGAGAAGACCCTGACTTCGACACCAGGTCGACTCTGTCCTCGGCTGCACCCAGTGACGTGAGCATTTTCGATGCGTCTTCGGATTACCAGGCGTGCCTTGGAGAAGGTTCCGAGGACTTTACCGACACTGAGTCCGTTACAGAGTCTGAAATTGACATCTCTGAGTTTGAGGGCTGGACTATGGAGCAGCTTATAGCTGAGATTCAGGCCTTGTTGCAGGAAATCAGGGATTCCATCGACGAGGTGCTGAACAGCCCAGACACACCACATGCCGGTTGAGTATGCCAATTTAGCGACACGGGCATGATCGTCTCACTGCAAGTCGGGGATGATAGCACAAGTGATGAGAATGGCCAGGAATGAGGTTCACGGGAGATGATATACATGAATGAGTTTGTATTGTAGGAGCAGGGGAGGAAAGCTAGGCGCCGGTATTGCTTCATGATGATGTACAAACCCAGGGTATGTACTGCAATTGAAGGATCTGGAGGAAAGTCCAGAGGAGACTTCATGAGAATTTAAGGTTGGATCCTGCTGTTTAAGTAGTTAGCAGCTACTTTAGGACTTCAACCTTGAAACTCGACCAGAAATTACACTGCGGTAAACTGCAAACCAGATTTCAATAGAGTATTGTAGGAAACTCGCGACTGAACACTTTTGAAGAGCACTGTGCTGGGAAGAAGGCACGCAAATGTTTGCTTCAAATGAGCATATCACATTCTGCATCAGTTGAGGTGTCTGTCCAGCCTTCCCACACACGTCCTCATCTACCGGAGTAAAACAATGCCACTGCTATTAATAATACTCCGGCATCATTTCCAGGGCTAAGGACCAACACAGTTCTGAACAGTGACGCTGTCCAGCCACCTCCGAGAGCATGAACCTCGACAGCTTTCTCGCCCACTGAGCCCTCAGCCAAGATGGATGATGGAAGACGTCCAATGCGGAGCGAGGTAGTGCGGGGCCAGCTTGGCAATCATGAGGGGCCATTTTGGAATTGATGCATCCTGAATCCCCATATACATTGGGCTGCCAGCAAGGCGATTTGAAGAGTCGTCAATGTAACACTGTTCTTGCCGAGATTCGTCGAGACATACAGGCAACAGGGAGACTGTGACTTGGAGTCGTGGCCCAGAAGAAACCATGGAAGGAGGAAAAGGATTACATTTAGGACCACTGTTCAGTCTTAGTCATGGCCGTCGGGTGAGAGCCATAGAGCCATACCAAGTCAGACTGAGCTGCTTCTGCCCTCTCACTCGAAGATGAACTCGGATCTGTTATAGCAGACATGTGCTGGTCAAGGGTAAAGCAGACCTCGGGGAAAACAAGGCGACATGAAGTTGAAGAACAAGGGCTTTAATTAGATAAGCTGCCAAGCTTCCAATGCGGGATCGATTGTGTGCCGACCCACATGAGCTCCAAGACATCTGGTCTGGACCCCTCCAAGATCAAGATGTCCCTCAAGTCCAATCCTACCTACCTACCTAGGAACCCAAAGCACTCTCTACAATACCACCCCAGCCCACCATTCAAGGAGCTGCAAAGCCTCGAGACACCACCTACCACCCTACCACCAACCAAACCATGGCGTCCCACACCCACGACGGCGCTGGCCCCCACTCGCACTCGCACGCCCACGACGGCGGCTTCAACGCCCAGGAGCACGGCCACTCGCACGAGATCCTGACAGGGCCCGGGTCGTACCTGGGCCGAGAGATGCCCATCAGCGACGGGCGGCAGTGGTCAGGCCGGGCCTTCACGGTGGGCATCGGCGGGCCCGTGGGCAGCGGCAAGACGGCGCTCATGCTGGCGCTGTGCCTGGCGCTGCGGGAGCGGTACAACATCGCGGCCGTCACCAACGACATCTTCACGCGCGAGGACGCCGAGTTCCTCACCAGGATGAGGGCCCTGCCCGCCGAGCGCATCAGGGCCATCGAGACGGGCGGCTGCCCCCACGCCGCCGTCCGCGAGGACATCAGCGCCAACCTGGCCGCCCTCGAGGACCTGCACGTGCAGTTCGGCACCGACCTGCTGCTGATCGAGAGCGGCGGCGACAACCTCGCCGCCAACTACAGCAGGGAGCTGGCCGACTACATCATCTACGTCATCGACGTGTCCGGCGGTGACAAGGTGCCGCGGAAGGGAGGGCCCGGCATCACCCAGAGTGACCTGCTCGTTGTCAACAAGACGGATCTGGCCGAGGCTGTCGGCGCCGACTTGAGCGTTATGGAGAGGGACGCGCGAAAGATGCGAGAGGGTGGGCCGACCGTGTTTGCGCAGGTCAAGAAGGGTGTCGCGGTCGAGCATATCTGCAATCTGATCCTCAGCGCATGGAGGGCGAGTGGTGCCGAGGAGGTGCAGAAGTCAAAAGGTGGTCCAACACCAACACCGGGCCTGGACGCTCTGAA
Source organism: Cytospora chrysosperma (assembly GCA_016808195.1). Classification (NCBI taxonomy): domain Eukaryota; kingdom Fungi; phylum Ascomycota; class Sordariomycetes; order Diaporthales; family Cytosporaceae; genus Cytospora; species Cytospora chrysosperma. Next base: position 2,572,631 of record MU179926.1, on the reverse strand, counting down.
GGAATAAAACGTGGTTGATCAACCTCACGGTCTTTGAGGCGGTATATAAATATATGTAGATATACAGGCTTGCCATAATCTAGGCAATCGCTGCATCTTGGTATTCATCTGTAATGATAATTCCTAGAGACAACACCCTATTCCTTAACGCCAAATCATGACCCCATGCAGTGTAAGCCTTTTGTTTTAACCCCACACGAAGAGCTGTTTCGAGCGATCCTACTCCTCCATAACCTCATCTGCCTCAGTTGGCACTTCCGAGGGATCCAGCAACAGACCCTGCAGCGGCGTCGCGTTGCGCGGCCAAACCCGCTTGTACAGACTCACACCAATGGTGTCCTGAGGGTTGATGTGGCCATCAAACGTGGCCTTGAAGTATCCATGGGTACCCAGAGGTTCCTTGACGAACCCACCTCGTCCCCTCTTCGTCCACAGAGGCAGAGCCTTGAACCACTCGACATCCTCCCTGTTGAAGAACATGTAGCGGATGGTGACGATCCTCTTGTGGATGTGGTAAGGGTGGCCGGTCAGGACGACCCGCTTAGCGACCACACGGTTGGTGGACGGGGCCAGGGACGTGCCAGTGCCGATCAGAGTCAAGGGCAGATCGGGATCGTCCTCGGCCCTCTCCTCATCGGGCTTCGACCGTCTGTAGAAGAGAGCCGGCACGGAGCCCCAGGTTACCGGTGCCATGAAGGTGGCTACTGCTGATTGGCCTGGGTGCAGGTAACGGCAGTACTTGTGGACGTCGTTTGGAGTGTTGCCACCCAGCGAAAACAGAGGCTTGATGATGAACCTCCGAGGGCCGCATTGCATGATGAGCTCCTCCTTTGATTTGATAGGTCTGGAATAGTCCGAGCTCAGGTTGATGAGGAAATTGACAGCCGTCCGTTTCTGCTCGTGTCGCAGGAGGGAGAACAATGTCACTGGCCTAGCTGGGTCATATGTCTGCCGGACCTCAGCTGGGACGCCTGTGATGTGGATGTGGACCCGGGTTCCAGGCTGCACACCTCCCACGAGTGCCTCGTTTTTCGCGAGACTTCGAGCAGATTGGTAATTTTGGACTTGTAGAAGACGGCGCCACTCCTCAGGTTCGTGCGCCCGATCCTCATCTTGCTCCCATGGACTAGTCCTCAGACTCTTCAAACCCCGGTATCTCGCCAACCTCTCGCGTGCTAGGACGTTAGGAGGAAGCTCAATCTCATCAGGGAACTCCAGATCTTCCTCGGCTTCATCCCTCTTTCTTTCCCTGTAAGAGGCTAGTTGTGCTGCGTCCTCGTCCTCGTCAAGCTCTTCGAACTTTTCTGAACGTGGGTATTCTGAACGTCCACCTTCGGTCATGGTATCTCCAACAAGCCCCTCCATGCCGTCTTGCGGCTCTGCAGGGACTTCCTCTTCGTCCTCCTTCATATCAAGGTCTGTCATCTCGGAGCCGTTATCAGAGACGTTGTCGTCGAGGTACCAAGCTGCTTGGTACTTGGACGTGCCCTTAGGCACTCTCATCAGGTCGATTGGCTTGAATTCCTCATCTTCAGAGAAATAGTGATGGTCGTCCAGCAACACACCCTTCTTCGTGGACGGCGCGACAGATGTAGCATCGTCAAGGTCGATATCTCCATCTGCGTCATCCATGAAGGCCTTCTCCGGTGCCAGGTCGGCCAGATCGTCTTGATCTTCGGTGGGAACAGCAAGGATCTCCTCGGCGTCGACACTCATTTCCCCGTCTGCATTCTTGCCACGTTTTGACAGAGGCGCAGCAGTGACCTTCTCGATCTTGAAAGCGCCCCAGTCACCGACTTGCAATAGTCGGTCGGCCTTGAGACCCTTGCCCCTGACCACACCAGTGAGAACAGTTGAGGCGTCCTCCGAGTCCGCAAACTTGACTTCTTCCACCAGCATCCAGCTCCGCTCGTCCCTCCATTTAATCCCCTTGGGAGTGGTGCTGCAAAGTGATCTTATCAGGTTTGAGCATTCCACTCTATTGTCAAGACTGTAGAGCTTGTGCTGTTCCGGATGGAAATGCGTGATGTATGATCTCAGTGAATCGAGAACCGAATTTCTCTGCTTGGCAGGCCCGGCCTGGTCCAGGCCTTGGACGACGGTGAACAGCGTTGACAAGCCCTGGCTTTCCACACTCCGGAGAATCAGCTCGCCAAGGTCATCCACCTCGACATCGGCTGATAGGATGAGGATGACAAAGTCGGCGACCCTGGCGGCATCCACACAGGCTGTGAGATCCCGAGGCAGAGCAGTATACTGCAGCTTCTGCTTGAACCTGTCGACCGACACACGGGACGAGCCAACAGGAACCTCCTGTTCGATATCCAGACTCTGGTTCAGAGCACGAACGGCGGCAGTGGCGTCGCCATCAGGACACAGGGGGATGACGGCGACGTTTCTGGGAGCGCCATCTTTTCCAGAGAAGACAAGGTTCTCTTGCTGGTGCTCCTTCTGCTTCTGCTGTTGCCGTTGCTTGGCTTGGTTCTTTCGGTCGATTTTAGACATGACTTGCTGGTGTGGTGTCTTTCGGCGGTCGTTTGGTACCTTGCCTATAAGCAGTAAACACCCGTGTTAGCGGACAGGACAAGCAACACTGAAACTAGAGGGGGGCGGGGGGTATAAATGCACAAGTGAGGCGTGCACCGGCCAAGCCCCTCGGTTGGAATTATACAATTGGTGCGCATCCGGCGTGAGTCATCTTACCTTTGAGTTGATCTCTCATAGAGCCCTTGGTAGCCTTCCTCGACTTGAAGGCCTTGTTGCCGACCTTGGTGGTCGCCCTATGCGAATGGCTCACGGCGGACGACATTTTCGTGTCGCCGCCTGCCTTGAACCTGAACGGAAGGGGAATAGAAGCCAGATTGAGAGAGGTAAGGGAGCACTGCAATGCGGACGAACAGTATAAAACAGGCGAAAACCACGATTGGCACGCAGTATTTGATGTATGAAGTATAGTATTGACTTTCTGAATTTCTACGTTCCTCTCTTGGAAAAGCACATGCCGCCCGCGCCCGCCATTTGCTGCAAATCGATGTTTGCCCCGCCAATTTTTGAAATTTCTTGTGGTCCCTGCGCCGCGCATCCTTGCTTATCGGCTTTATCTGTCTTATCGTAGGATAAGTGATGGAGCCGATCCACGCAGCACCAAAGAAAAAGTTCAGGATTGGATTCCAACATTGAACCGTTTTTGGTGGCCTCTGAGAGATTCACATTACACTTACACATTCAACCCACCACACACCACCGAACATGGACGACGATACGAATAGACCAGAGGCCAATGGTGCCCTGAAGGTCCGCAACGCCAAGACCCAGCTCCTATCAAAAGAAGAACAGCAGCGTCGGAAGCGACAAAAACAAGCCAACCGGGACTATGGTCGAGGCAAAGGCGTCGACGTGCGTGGCGTGCGCGACAAGAAGCTGCGGACCAACATGCAGAAGTTGGAGTCTAAATACCAATCTGCCATAACCAAGGCCAAGGACGCCGAGATCCTGTTGGAGAACACCCCCGGCTTCCTAGAGCCAGAGCACGAACTCGAGCGTACGTACAGGGTTCGCCAGGAGGACATCACGAGCGAGACTGCCGTCGAGACCGCCCAGAAGCGGTTCGACTTGAAACTGGATCAACTTGGGCCGTATCACTGCGAGTACACGAGGAATGGAAAGGAGCTCCTGCTTGCCGGCCGGAAGGGCCATGTTGCGACAATGGACTTCCGGGAGGGCAAGTTGGGATGCGAGATCCAGCTGGGCGAGACTATCAGAGACATCCGATGGCTTCACAACAACCAGTACTTCGCCGTGGCACAGAAAAAATACGTCTACATATACGACCGGAACGGTGTCGAGTTACATTGCCTGAAGAAGCATGTTGAGGTCTCACACATGGAGTTTCTCCCGTACCACTTCCTCCTCGCGACACTGGGTATGTCGAGCAACCTCAAATACCAAGACGTCTCGACCGGCCAGCTCGTCTCCGAAATCCACACAAAAGGAGGCGCCCCTTGTTCCTTGACACACAACCCATGGAACGCAGTATGTCACATCGGCCATCAGAACGGCACAGTCACATTATGGTCCCCTAACTCCTCGGAACCCCTGGTCAAACTCCTCGCACACAAAGGCCCTGTGCGATCACTAGCCGTCGACCGCGAAGGCCGATACATGGTCTCGACCGGCCAAGACATGAGAATGGCAGTCTGGGACATCCGTATGTTCAAGGAGGTTAACTCCTACTACACACGTGCACCCGCATCCTCGGTCGCAATATCAGACAGCGGCCTGACGGCGGTGGGATGGGGAACAAACACAACGATATGGCGAGGTCTCTTCTCCAAACATCGCGCTCAACAAGAAAAAGTCCAAAGCCCTTACCTCACGTGGGGCAAGGAGGGCAAGCGCGTGGAGAGGGTGAGATGGTGTCCCTTCGAGGATGTCTTGGGAATAGGTCACGATAAGGGTTTTTCGTCGATCCTGGTACCAGGCGCGGGTGAGGCCAACTTCGACGCACTGGAGGTCAACCCGTACGAGACCGTCAAGCAGCGACAAGAGGCCGAAGTCAAGCAGCTGCTGAACAAGCTGCCTCCCGAGATGATCGCCCTGGACCCCAACTTTGTGGGTAACCTGGACCTGCGGTCCGACAAGGAGAGACAAGCGGCGAGGGACTTGGACGCGCCGGCAGTGGATATCGAGACGGAGATTAGGAACAAGGCCCGTGGTAGGAGTGGCGCGCTGAAGAAGTACATCAGGAAGCAGAGAAAGAGGAATGTAATCGACGAGAAGAGGATGCGGGCGGATGAGATCTACAATGAGCTGCAGCAGAAGAACAAGGCGTCGCATGAGCAGCAACAAGAGGAGCTGGGCCCGGCGTTGGCACGGTTCGCGAAGAAGGAGAAATGAGTCTTGAGGATAGGCTTTCAGATACCCGTTTTGGCAACCAATTAAATTGCATGAGGCGTCCTTGCCTGAAATCCACCATCTATTGCCCGTCCATGTCCCACTGCTTACTTTCCCTCTAACCTAGACTTGATTGTTTGTGTTTCCTCAGTTTTATCGACCCCAACGCCAGTGCGATGCAGTTCCTTAGCAAACGACAGTACACATCGGACACCCTACCACAGGGTTGCCCTTCCTTTAGTCGACAATCGACACTGCTTTACTTAGTATCCCTCCAAGGGACATTCAACACACTCCCAGCCGCTACCCCTGGGCTTTGCTACCACCCCTGGTTGGTGTTCCCCTCTCCCCAGTCGGCAGGAAAAACCATACGGCTTGATGCCTTCTCTCAACGAGAACCCCACCTTCCGGGTTGTATGAACATCCATCCTACAGCAGCTTCAGGCTGCCCGTGATCTGGTCCACCATGGACTTCGGTGCGGGGCCAACACCGAGCACCGTCATGCTGCCAGGCTCGATCTGCGTCCGGCCGGCGTCGACAATGACCTCGGCGGTGATGCCCAGGCTGTGGGCCTTACCCATCAGGAGCTCGAGCTCGTCGCTGCCCTTGGTCTGCACGGCGACCTTGGCCTGGCCGTGGCGCTCCCAGCGCTGCAGCAGCCTCGCCTCGGGGGACGCGGCGCCGGCCCTCGCGGCGGCGCGGGAGAGCGACTTGTAGCAGGCGAGGGTGGCGTGGCCGCACTGGGCGGCGATCTTGCCCTTGGTCATGCCCAGGTCGGACCGGACCACCAGCACCATCTTGCACTCCTCGCCCGTGTCCTCGACGGGGGCCAGGCGCTCGGCCTTGCGGGCCCTCTCCTTGTCGCGCGGGTTCTGCCTGAGGCCCTGCTTGTGGTCGGCCTCCTCGCCGTTGGCCCAGTTGGGCGCGTGGTCGAGCACCGTCTCGTCCTCGTCAATGTCCGTCTCGTCGCTGTCGACGGGGTCGTCGTAGTTGGCCCGCGACTCCTTGTAGAGCTCCGGGGAGATGAGGTAGCCGCGGATCGAGTAGACCCCCAGCAAGAAGCCAGAAATGAAGGTCACGATGCTGGTGGTCATCACCACAAGGGTGGTCATCGATGTCTCCTTGTCAGACATGGTGGCGGTGTTGGAGGGTTTGGTGGAGGGTTTGGTGGATTATTGTTCGGCAGGAAGAAGGTAGCAGATGGAAAGGGTTAGTTGGCCCGTTGATTTGAGGGGTGAACGATGGACAGGTTCTTCTCGACTGTGAATTGCGTCCGTGATGGGCGGCGAGTTGAGGTGGGATGGTCCGCAAAAGGAGGTCGAGATGCAGTTCAATTCAATTGATTGGAAATTCCTAGCTTGATTTCAGGCCAGCACTAGACTTTGCGTCACTGCAGGAGGGAATGGACAGGGGTCTCCCCTGTCACTGTCAACTTGACAAGCATTTAAGGCGGGACGGCAGATCACTGGGACATCTGGCCCTGCTGGCATCTGGACTGTGGACTGTGGACTGGGTGAAGTAGCCGAATACTACCTATCACAGGACGGTCACCATGGACCAGTCGAGGGAGAAACCTTAGAATACCTACTTAAGTACTAAGTACCTAGATAGTATGAAGAACAGAAATTACTTACTTGCCTTCGAGAACTCCTATATAGCCCAGGGTAGCAGCAGCATCACTACACTGTATGTCTTCTCTGAATTCCATTCCCTGTGCTTCTCTCTGGTAAGTCCTCGAGCTCAACGGTTTCGTATTGAGCTGGAGGGTCCATGACTGGCGAAGAGTGCATAGCCATCGTCCCTTGCTGGGATGATACATCTATTCAGGTAAGATTCCAATCTTGTCGAATTCTATCTGTTCTGGTTCAGAATTATTTGAGCTTCTCTCGACTTACCTCAAACTTCAGCCAGTCTATATTACTCTAGGTACTGTACTTTGTAGATATCTCTGAACGAAAACATGGCCGTTGCACGTACAGGAATAGGTCCCAAGAAACTGTACTGAAGTATTGATTGACCTCTCAACATAATCTATCACGCCAACCTTGAGAAGCAAGATCAATGTGATCAGCAGACACCGGGTTGTACACAAGAATGGATCGGCCCCTTGCTCTCAGCATCCGTGCGCCTCCGGGCCGAGGATGGAGTAGCGGGGCCGGCGTATGTACATGTACGTTGACATCCATCAAATGGATGTCAACCAGACATGGACTGCTGCTATCAGTCACGCCCCAGTTTTTCCCGACCTCACCTGCTCACCTACCTGCCTGTGGTATGTGCTGATTACAGACACCACCAACCAAGTTGTGAATAAATAAAGAAACCCGTTTTTATCACTATGGGCGACCAGAAAGCCATCGTGGTGGGCCTCTCAGGCTGCTCATCCAGCGGCAAGACAACTTTGGCAAGGCTACTGCGGGACATATTCCCGAACACATTCATCCTGCACGAGGATGACTTCTACCGCCCAGAAGAGGAGTCAGTGTGATCAAGAGGGGAGAGATGACCTCGGGAGATCTTATCCACTGACACTACCCCAGACTACCCTTCAAGGACGGCGTCCGAGACTGGGACTGTGCCGAGTCCATCAACATCCCCGATATGGAAAAGGCACTATCACACATCCACAACGAAGGGACATTTCCGGTAAGAACAAGCAGCAGCGGTCCGAGCAAGACGCACCGCAGCAGCCACGGCGTGGCCTCCCCCCCTCCCAGAACACAAAGCAGCCGTCGAGAAAGCCCACCCTGCTTACCAGACCGCTCGTCTCCCGCCTGCCCCCCCTCGCAGCCCTTCGTAGATTCCAAAGAGGACAAGAACTCGGTCGGCACATGTCCGGCCTCCACCGCCAAGATAGAGGCCATGAAGGCCCAGGTGCAGGCATGGCTGCGGCCGGGCAGCCCAGGCCACGATGTCTTCTCGGGCGAGAACGCCCCGCGGCTGTGCCTCCTCGACGGGTTCCTGCTCTACTCGCCGCCAAGGTTCTCAAAGGTCATGGACCTCATCGACGTCAAGCTCTTCCTGCAGGTGTCCCACGAGAAAGCGACGCAGCGGCGCGAGGCGAGGGATGGTTATGTCACGCTCGAGGGGTTTTGGAAGGACCCACCAGGATATGTGGACAAGGTTGTGTGGCCGAATTATGTTGAGGCGCATCGGTGGATGTTTGTGGGTGGTGATGTTGAAGGTGGGAAGCTGGACTTGCAAGTGTTGAGGGAGAAGGGGATCCTGGCGCAGTTTGGGAAGGAAGGCGATGCGGTGGACTTCGATTTTGAGCAGACGTTGGAATGGGCTGTTGGTAGGGTCATGGAGGCTTTAGAGCGGTGGCATGGTAGGATAAAGAGGCAGAATTAGTTGGATGGGTGCTAGATGTAGTCAACTGCCTCGCATCGTAGACTGGATAGGTGTGGTGGAGAGCTTGGGGGGGGGGGTGGATAAGCAAGCCTCGAACTGGTCAAGGGATCTACAATCGAGAGGGGGGCGACGGAGCTGCAAGAAGGCAAAGGAAATAGCTTCAAATGGTAGTAGTCAATGGGACAGTGCACCTCAGGAAATACCTAGGTGTATACCTAGGGTAGTGATTGCACATAAAGAAAGCTACAGGAGCAGTGTTGCTTTGGGGGGAGCGGGAGTGGAGCCCTGCCACCTCGTCTGCCCACCAGACGACTCGCAGTGCCCTTATAAGGGCCGGACCTACCATCTTTCCATATCCTGTGAGATCACGAAGTTCCGCGGTCACTCGGCGTAACTGGTAGGCCCCCGCGGTTACTGAAGGGGACGGGACACCTGACTGCCGTTCAATGTTTACGGTCCGTTTCAAGGGTGAAGGGATAGGCCCATAACTCACATTCTTTGGACCAGAGATCAAATGCCATTCGGTGACCTTTATTGAATTTTATTCTATGTCTACCCCTTGTCCTTCCCTTTCTCTGTCTAAGTGGGCCAGGATGATTTGCAAATAGAGGCTTCTGCAGCATATATCAGGCATATACCTGAGCTCCGAGGTTGCTATGACGGTAGCTTCCCAGGTAGTCTTCGAATGTTGCATTCCTTGATGACACATCGTGGTCTCCTCTAGCACGCAAGGCGGAGACCGACCAGCATTCAGAATGTGCAGTCCAATAATTTCCAATCGTGTTTTCGTGGCTAGAGCCTCTTAACTTTATTCGTGGAGTGCGAAAGCTTTCAGCCTTCCTCTAGGCCGGCGTCCAGATGACAGTAATCATGAGCAGAATAAGCAGCAAGTCCAGCGGAAGCCGGATTCCATGCTTCGCTGTGTGACATAGAATAGTGAAGTTGCACAATGCGAGATAGGATTGGTGGGGCTAGAATATGTAAGAGTACCTCACGGAAGACCGAACACGAGTTGAGAGGACACGAGCATAATGAGAACTGGGAGGCAAGGTCTCAGGAGGCTCGAAACTGCGATGAGAGGCAAGACAATATGGTAACAGTCTACCAGGGCATATTTTTGAGACCAAATCCCATTCTTCCCAAGGGCTTGTTCTGTCCATCAGGAGCCCTAACTCTGCCATGTGTTCGAGACTGTGCTGGCAGTACTGCAGGAGGCAGGCACTGTGATGGTATGGTTGGGATCGGCCTCCCACGTAACCGATCCACTACTGCTGACCTTGATGTATTTGTACTCGACCACCACGCCAGATGCCAACTGGATGGAGACAGTCCACAACGGATTCGAAGAGGTGTATGAGCTGGCGTCAAGCTCCACGGCACTGCTCGTGTCCCAACCGCCAAGAGCGGCCACATTCCCTACGATCTTGACCGACTCTCCATAAGCTGTGGTCACGAGTTCATTGAATGTTACCAGGACTGATCTTGGTGTCGTGCATGCCGTAGTTGTACTTGACGTGCCTGTCGTGGTCGCAGTGGTCGTGGCGCTAGCGGTAGTTGTGCTGTAATCTGATTGGGGAGTCTGCGACTCTGGGAACGAAGTCGACGTGGCCGTTGAATAGGTTCCAATAACTGAGGTAGCAGAGCACGTCCCGGGAACCGTGTCGCCCGAAGATGCGCTCCAAGAGGATGGGACAACGCCAGCTCGGCGGCTGGCTGCGCTCATGAAGGCCGCGTAGGACCATGTCAGATCGTAAGCGGAGAGGGGATTGCCAGTTGACTTGTCGAACTGCTCGGACAGCGACCCGTTGGACGCGGCATAGGTGGCCACAACGTTCATATATCCTTCGGCGTATGCGGTTACCGCATCAAAGAGAGTCGTGTACGTCGTCGAGCTTGACTCATAGGTGCCTGCAGTCACCGAGTCGTCGAAGTCCTTGAAAAAGGCCAGCGATGTCGATGTCACCTCGATGTAGCCCTGAGAACCCCACACGATCAGGGCGTCGTAGAGTTGCTCCGCTGCTGCGAGGGTGCAGAGATACCATGGATTGCCGTTGTAATAGACGTCCTCCGGGTATCGGCCGACAGCAACTGCAGTGCCTTCTGCGATGCCGGAATTGATGGTGTAGACGGAACGGAAAGAGTCGGTGACAACCTTGTGATTGGCCCTAGACGGAGTTTGCTCGTCAGTCAATCAATTCGGCCATGGGAGACTGTCAAGAGATAGAAGAAAATTCTCCCAGGTGGTGTAAGGACTTGAGACTCACAGTGCCTTGTCACTACATGGTTGGAAAGTCGCCGAGTCGCATCCAACTGTAGGGTCAAACATAGAGATCGAAGTTAGGATCGTGTTTGCGTCTTTTCCAGTACGGCCATTGTTTTGGTTTGCTGACGTTCCGTTAGCGCATTCATGTGAGAAGACAGGCTAGACGCTGATACCCAGGAAGTGATATGAAGGAGGACTTACTATTTGCAACGATATAACCACTGGAAGACGACCAATAGCTTTGAAGAAAACACAGGATCTGAGGCGCAACATCACTGCAACCAGTACATGTCTTTCCAAGCACAGTAGCAAGCGCGCTTCCCTGAACAAGAGACCGATGCTGGTTCGCAGTGGTGAAAAAGGAGCTGCCAGAAACCTCTTCCCAGAGGTCGTAACCGGTATCATTCCTGGAGCGGAACTATTAGTTGCTGATGACACGATATACTAGGTTCCAGACCCGGCCTCACCAGTATTCAGCAACATAGGCCAGATCATTCTGGATGATGGGCCAGAGAATGCTCGAGGCTGTAGAAGAGTAGCCGTTATCGATGAGCCAGTTGGCGTAAGTGATGAGAGTGATCGCTCTGAGAGCAGGACCGTCTCTTTGTGGCCGCCCTGTGTTTCTCATCAGTCATCCATGTCGAGACTGGAAAGGAGCATATCCGCTTCAAACTTACCCCAGCTGCCCGTGAAAGCAGACAGGTCGACGTTGAATTTCGGCTCGCCCAGACCGCTTCCGGTGGAGAGAGAGCCGGACGGGTTGGATACACCTTGCAGATAAGCTTGAGCGGCGATATAGTTCTCGATCTCAGTCTGCAGGGTAGTGTTGTAGCCATTCTCAAAGGTGTCCACCACCTCCTTCAAGGTGAGTGCAGCGTCTCGGGTCCACGTATACCAGTAGTCAGGGTTGACCTTGCTGGGGGACGCGAGCACTGCTCCGGCTGCAACGCCGTCGGCATAGCAGCCGTCTGGCCCGAGGTTGCACAGAAGCCGGGAGATGGCGATGGGCTTTTCCGTCTCAACGAAGGAGTCGACGGAGCGCCTGAGGAGTGCCCCCTGGTACCTGGCGCGGACAGGGTCTGGACGACCCAGGACAGCCTGGTAGGCATGAGTGCCTAGGAGTAGTAGAGACGAGAGGCTATGCATAATGGTATGATCATCACTGGAGCTGTTGGCTGGCAAGGCCGTGAAGGTGCCATCGGGCTGGGGATTGTGGGACATTTATATGTGTTCCTTGGTCTTCTGGGTGGGAAATTTGGTGGTCAGGTGAGTAGTCCCCCATGAGCCCATGAACAAGCTCCTTAGGCGGTGTTCGCGATGCATGGCCCCAGAAAGAAGCACCGATGTCATGCCGGGGTCGGACGAATGTTCCTGCGTCCAAAAACAGGGGCGAAAGGGGCGAAAGGGGATAGGACAAGGAAAAGGAACATAGTAGACACACAGACTGATGCCGACCTGTCGCCAATCATACGCGCCTCTTCGCCGTAGCTAGTGCTATTCTAGGACGGATCAGACCAGAGAGAGACAGCTAATAGGGCCACGACAACAATGGTGGAGACGAGATCGACTTCGACCTTCAATATTGGTAACGGGAAAGCCAAGGCCCTCGTCGACGGCAAACTGTGGATAAGGGTATCATCGAGCTGCTGTGTCTTCTGGGCAGCTGACCACAAGAAAACCCCCCAAGCCGAGGGACTGTGTGACATCGTGATGCGGCATCCGGGTGTTCCTTGGTATTTACTACAGTAGAAGAAACACCCATGTATCGCTTTATGGCTGGAATCGGCCCGTCAAGGCACCCGATTGCTGTGTTAGATGGCTGCGGCCCACATGTGGCTTGACTTTCGACCGTGGATGGTGACATCGGGAAGCCTTGGAAGTTGTGCTGACTTCCCCAGACGACAGGTGCACAGGGCGGGGAGGAGTCTGGGGTAAGCCGAGTTGTCGGGGAGCCGGCACTCATAGTGGTATGCATATTATTACCAACACGAAATCCTACCCATGCCGCCATGCCAGTCAAGACGGAGAAAACCAAAAACCAAAAGATTAGTAGACTCGTTTTACATGGGTGGAACAGCTTCCAAGATCTCTGCGCACCATACGCATGATGATGAAGTAGATTGTTAGCCAGGGTGAGTGCAGCTCCTTCTAACCACCACCCTAGCACCGACAGACAAATAGTGCTCAAGAGGCCGACTTGAACCGAGCAAAGGGCCGAGCCAAAGTGTTCGACGTGAAAAGAAGCGTGCAATCTTGATGTGTCACTTCTCAAAGGGTTGCAAATGCGGTCATGATGGGAACGTCGAGAGACAAAAAGCCTAGCCTGCTCACGGACTATGGAGAAGGGAGCATCTTACAGTACTGGAATGACATAATGGAAAGCGCGGCGAGATAGACGCATGTAATGGTATGAGGGGAGCAGAATAAACCCAGGATGGATCGAACACGGAGATGGCGAAAGGGTGGTGAGAAGACTTTGGTACGGGCATCTCTTCTTGGGCGTGTATAATTCGTATTGTGCTCTTTATCGAAACACAACCCAAGGCACCAACCCTCAGCCTCAGGGGCTCTGGCTCACTTCTTGGGTGAGCCAAGCTACGAATTTGGGGTCGAAGGCAGGCAGCCTCTTGACGACCACCTCCTTTTCGTAACAAATCTCACACTACATAGTACATTGATATGTAGGCATTGCCATGGTTTTCCCCAACCTCATTGATCGACGATCTCGGCGAACGGTGTGGAATATGGCCCCTCCGAGATACTGTTCACGCGCAGGCTCACCCGAAGGGATCCCGGTTTCCAGCACTCGATTGATCTTAGACCTGTCGATTGGAAAATTGACTTCATGAAAGAATTCCGTCTCCTTGAGTAATCGAACTGCCGCAGCAATCAACCCTGACTCCGCCGAGGCGGACGAGGACTGCTGGGCACAGATCTGTGGTTATTGAGGAAGGGAAGGAAAAGAGAAGGTTCGCAAATTTCTGGAAAGAAATTTAGATATGTACGCGCGCAAACGCGCCGGCCTGACGGGGCCAAGATTACGTAATTGAGCACAGGCCATTTCAAGGCTTCATTCAGATGCTCGCCCGGCAGGCTACCGCCGACTTGAAACTTCCAGACGCATTGCCATCCATCCTCGCATCGCCACTCTACAAGTGCTCGTTCATTTTGACTTTTACCTCGATTTGAACCCCGAAGGTCCTTTCGCGAACATGGACGCAGCCGCCATCGAAGACCTGAACAAGGTCCGTAAGGCCATGGGCCTGAAGCCCTTGCCGGTACCGAACGCGGCCCCTGCGCAACCCAGGGAACCTTCGAAAGATGATGAGGAAGCCGCAAGCACAATCGAAACTCGGGAGGCCGCTGCAGGCGACAACTACAAGAAATATCTTGGGGAGGAAAAGGCCAAGAGGGATCGTGAGGCAAGGCTTGCAGCCATCAAGAAAGAGCGCGAGAAGGCCCAAAGAAATGCAACACTTCAAGGCCAGGGACTTGGCGACCTGGACGACGAAGATGCTGGCGATGCGAAGTCATGGCTGAAGGGAATGAAAAAGAAGCAGAAGAAGATTGCTGAAGCTAGACAAAAGCAAGAGGAAGAAGAAGCGGCGAAGATTGCCGCAGCCAAGGCCGCAGGCTATTCATCTAAGGATCTGGCGGGTGTAAAGGTTGCCCATGACATGTCAGCCTTGCTTGACGGTGACGACCAGGTCCTTACACTCAAAGACACGACAGTGCTGGACGAAGAAGAGGGCGATGAGCTCGAGAATATGAACCTGCGAGAACAAGAAAAACTCAATGAGAAGCTGGATTTGAAGAAGAAAAAGCCTGTTTATGATCCGAACGACGTCGACGAGACAGGCGAGCGAAGCATTTTGGCCCAGTACGATGAGGAAATCAATGGGAAAAAGAAGAAGGCCTTCACTTTGAATGGACAAGGGACATTTGAAGACCTAGCCGACATCCTGGACGCTCCGGCCCAAAGGAAGAAAACGCTGCAGAATCTGGATGTTGATATGCTGCAAGATGCTCCCGTTTCCGACTACCTTGATGTTTCGGAAATCAAGGTGAAGAAGCCCAAGAAAAAGAAGAAGTCGAAGTCCACTCGTCAGAGAGATGAAGCCGACGCCCTGTTTCCTGGCGACCAAGCAACTGATGACCTCATGGAAGTCGATTTCGCACCAGCCATCAAGAAGCGGAAGGTCATGGACGAGTCGTTCGTGGATGACGATGATTTGCAAGCCTCTCTTGCTCTGCAACGAAGACAGGCACTAAAGAAACAGAAGCGAATCCGGCCCGAAGATCTAGCCAAGCAGATGAAAGCGGAGGCCGCACAAGAGGCCGAAAACGACGATGAGGGCGCCGAGAATGGAGGACTTGTGATAGACGAGACCACCGAGTTCCTCAGTGCCATCAATAAGCCTGAACTGGACGAGGAAACCCGGCCCAGAAGGAAGTCCAAGTCCAGAGAGCCGCTCACGGCGATGGAGGAAGAGCCTTCGGACGAAGAAATGGAGAATGCGCCACATATATTGGACGAGCCGGCTGAGAGGCACATGTCGGCAGGACCAGAGGACCTCACCACAACCGGCGTTGAAGAAGAGAAGTACGTTGCACAAGGAATAGGCGCGACGCTCTCTCTTCTGAAAGAACGCAACATTATCGACGAGAAGGAGAACGGCGCCGAGAAGAATGAGAACTTCCGCCAGAGACAACTTTTCCTCGCAGAGCAATCCCGCCTCGTCGCACAAGTTGACGAGGACGCCAAGCGACAACGTGAGCGCGACCGAGCAAGTGGCCATCTAGACCGCATGAGTGCCCGCGATAGGGAAGAATACGCCCGCAGACAGAATGCAGACCGCGAGTTCAAGCTGTCGAGCATCAGGGCAAATCTGCTCAAGAAGTACAAGTTCAATGTTGAGCTCAAGTATGTGGACGAGCAGGGCCGACACCTCAGCCAGAAGGAGGCCTTCAAAGAGTTGTCGCACCAATTCCACGGCAAGACGAGCGGCAAGGGCAAGACGGACAAGAAGCTTTCCAAGATCGAGCAGGAGAAGAGCCGCATGGCCAAGAGCATTTTTGATGCCAGTCAGGAGGCCGGCATGTCTTCTGCCATGGCTCAGCAAACGAAGAAGCGGAAAGAGGCCGGCGTGCGGCTGGCATAATCGGAGGAATGACAGCTCGAGAGTTTGGGATACGACAGCAGTACATTAGTCACCCACTTGGAATCGAAAGGTGCTTCTACCCTATTCTAATCAACTTTTGGCCATGAACTATGTGTGCTGACACTGGCGAGAGACTAGCATTGAGGTGAGGTCTCTTGTCCCTTCGAATACTGACTGCTACTGCGCTTCAGGCCCCCTACAGTGAACCAGATCTCTCGCCTCCTTTCTCCTGTTCTAGTTTGATCATGTTACTGGATCCTGGTTAGTATCAAGTGATATTGCGGCTGTTTCATGTACAATTCTCATTGAGTTATTGCGTGTGAAAGACCTGATTAAGTGAGAGACAATCAGGTCTAGTCACTCATTTGAGGTGCCTATCTGCAAGTTTACCCCTGGTCTCAGGCTAAACCTTCCTGTGACAAAGCATCACCATTCACTTTTACTCAGTCCATCCATTCTGGAGCTCAGTAGCCAGTCGCGCAAATTCCATACATAAACCTTCCATGCATGGGCTGGGAAAGGCAAGAGGAGACGGCAGAGGAATCCAATCCTGCAGTGATAGTGCCTTTGGCACCTTCGCCTTCGTCCCTGCCTCGTCCGAGTCGAGGATTGCTTTGATCGCACGAGACAGGGACTGCCAGTGGTGTTCTCTGATGTAGTCAACAGTGGCACTGTTGCTGCTGTTGCTGTTGCTTTCACGGCTGCAGCGATCTGGATGGTACTCACGTTGTAAACACCACTAGGGCGAGACAGGATGATCTCGTTCTTGAGAGGGAAAGAGGTGCTGGCACTGCCAGTATTGTAGGTAGTGGTGGTGGTGGTGGGCATCTTAAATATACACTTCTTGGCTGGCAAACTTCCGGTCTCTGGGGCTAGACGGAACTTAGCTTGTATGCTTGGTTTGCTTGGTTTGCTTGTTTGGCAGATTCTGGGTGTTTCGAAGGGATTGATGCCCATACTATGTAGAGAAGCTTACTTCTGGAAACATTATGTACAATGCAAAGTGGACATAACCTTCACCCGAGTTCTTTGTGATATACCGTCCCTTTCATGACTGCAGATAAAGCAATTGTGAATATGGAATGGTTGCAGCCTAATTAGGCAGGCGGTAGGCTGCCTGCTGTCAAAGGGCAGGCGGCAGAATTCTGCACCTATATAGGGACCTCTATAGCCACCTCTACGATAGCCTTACTTTTGCTCTAGATAATAACGAATAAACTATCTGCACCTATCTGCTTTCTAACCGTACGATCGTACCTTTACCTAACTAACATTAATCAGTAATTACCCAGGTAATCTCTAATAGCTAGGTAAGAAGAGATAGACCTTTCTCGAGATCGACGAGCGGCATCTAGGGCTCCTTTACGGGCTACTTATTGCGCGAATAAGTCTCGAGATCTATGCTACGATTAAAGCCCTTTCCTAACCGTTAGCTCTTTAATAAGGACCTTTAAGAGAGAGCCGAAATTAACCGCTAGCTACCGCGAGATCCTTTAAAACTGACCTAACGGTTTCCGTATCTATGACGAAAGATCTCACGACTTAACGGCGCGCTCTATCGCGTAAGTTATCGCCTTCTGCTTCCTCGCGGCGATTATATTCACTTTTGCACTTTCCCTCGAGACGACCTTAAAAGATTACCCTTTCCTCGAGATAGCTATACTTAAAACCGCCTTCCTTACGATAAACCTTCCTCGAGACGGTACTAATTACTCTTTCCTCGAGACGATACTAATCTCCCCTATATCTTTCCTATCTAAAGCCTAAAGTACTCTTTCTTTAGGACCTTAGGCACTTTCACCTAAGATAGCCTTAGGAACTTCCTTTAAGGCACCCTTAGGCACTTTCCTTTAAGATGCGCTTAGGCACCTTCCTTTAAGACGCGATTAAGCACCTTCCTTTACGCGAACACCTTCTTTAAGGGATAACCTTAGGCATTTCCCCTCCTACGTCTGTTTTTCCTCCCTTATCCTTCATCTAACCTTTACCAAACGAAAACTATATATATATATACACTCCCTACCCTACGATCTACCCTTACTCTTACCCCTACCCCTACAGGTATAGAGAAAAGGAGATCAGTACGGGTAAGCCTTACTACGCTATAAATTCCAGGCGATTACTACTCGCGGGTAAATAATCTAGAGGCTACTAGTAGTAAGTCGAGAAGCGTAAGCGTAAAAATATCTCCTCTATACTGCCCCTCCCCTACTTATATAATAGCCGAAGACGGAACTCCCCTAAGCGACCCGGGATATAACCCTCTATACGAATACGTTAAGGGATTACGAATTACCTTACGTATAAACCGGATAGGCTAGGAGAAAATCGACTTAGAGCTATAGACCTCGCCTATTACGAAAGATACCCTAGACGGGGCCTTAGCTACTACGTACGCCGCCCGGGTAATAGAGGACCTCCGACGAAGGGGCATAATAGGCTAATGCCTCCTATTCGACTTCTAGGAAGACTTTAAGGGGTAGGACAAGGGTATATTTAAGAAGATCGACCTAGCGTAGCGACGTGAACTAAAGACGTTTCTCCGCGAGAGGGGCGTATATATAGGCCCGTACGGAGGTTATTTCGTCCTATAGCTTATAGAACTTATAAGGATAGAGGGATACCCGGCTTAGCCTGCGGAAGAGATAGCTATTACGACGTTCCTGCCTAACGTTAAACTTCCTTATAATATATAACCTATAGGCCCTCAGCTGACGAATAACCCTGCTAGCAATATAGTTAAGACAATCGAGAACGAATAGCCTGCACAACTATATCTACCTCCCCTAGCACCGACTATGCCTCCCCTAGCACTGCCTATACCTCCCCTAGCACTTCCGGTACTACTAGCACTAGCACCTCCGGCTCCCCCTCGTTTTCCCCTACTACCCCTAGACCCCTTTACAGTACGGCAGGGAATATACTTCTAGCCGGCCTTATAGCTATAGGGGGTAATCGACCTATCCCGTAATCTCTGGCGATATATATACGGCCCGGCACTACCTCCAGACCCTTCTAGTCCAGCCGGTACCCTATATAATCAACGAGGTATACTACTTTCCGGCTAAACTCTATTTATATATCCTAACCGGAATACCGCTACGTACGACCCCTATAAAACCCTCCCTCCTCGTAAAGAGCCTAACCGGCGCCTTAAGCCGGAAAAGATCACGGTATTCGCGAAGGCGTAGGACTCGACGAAGAAATAAACCGGCGAGCTATACGACCTATTAGACGATAAGGTAAGGATCTTCCTTAACCTCTGCTACTATAGCGGTATCGAACCGGACTAATTCTACGCCGTCCTTCTACGAATCCTTACGGGCCGGGCGGAGACGTACTATATTTATTATATTAGTATAGCAGATACCTTCGCTGCGGCTTATACTAAACTAAAAACCTATTTCGAGACGGATACTAACCGGTAATAGTACTATAGCGATTAGATTACTACTACTTTTAATAGCCTCCGGAACGATAAGGAAAACGTTAATAGGAGCCCTCGAGAGATCCTTCGTATTCTCCTAGATAAATTATAGCTATACTAGCGCGCCCTCGGCTCTAATTACGAAAGCGACGAGATCCTTCGGATAATAGTTATTCGGGCGTACGAAAGCGTGCTAGAATTCGAGTATACCCTTTATATACTAGCTGCCCCTTATAAAAAGCTCTTCTAAAACCTCCGTTCTTCGCTAGAACTTAGCCTTAAACGAGGCTCTAGTAACTAGTTCCTCTAAGATAGATAGGGTAACGATAACGACGAGATATACTACTTTAACCGTCGGTATAATAATAACCGCTAGCGGAGTAACGTTCCCGCCTTTTAAGGCGGCTCCCGAGGAGGCTTCCGAGGATTATAAAGAGGTTTCCGTAGAGGCTTCCGCAGCGGTAATAACCGATAGTAATCTCGAAAGAAGAAGTGCTTTATCTATAGTAAGGAGGGCTATTAGTTAATTAAGTATACCCTAGAAGAGTAGCAGAGATTAAAGAGCTAGTATATAGCGTACTATAATTACGACGGCGAAGAAGCTACGGAATTAGGCTTTATAGCCTTCCTAGCTAACTACGAAGGCTACGAGGTTATATACAGCCTGGCGGACGGCGCTGCTGACGATAGCGCCGATGCCGATAGCGGTGCCCTTAGGGGTGAATAGGAGGCGGCTGCTTACCTTATAGATACAGCCTTCCTCTACTTAATCTAAGGGGATGAAGACGGCGAGGATACTATTAGGGCCGGGGCTTCCTCTATCCTAGCCTTATAATTTACCCTTAAAGGCCGATATTCCCGGCTTAAGTTCTAGGGTATTATCCCTAATACTAGCGCTACCGAGTTTTCTATAGTAGGATATAACTAATACCTCGCTTTATAACGTAAGGATCCCTCTATAGAAATAAACGCTTCCTATACCGGCGAAGCTTTAATTAAATTCGGTAAGGGATCGCATTCCTTATCCCTCGGTACCGTTATAGTAGATCTGCTTATCGGACCTATTACCTTCTATATTATTAACGCCCTAACCCCCTTCCTATTATACGTACAGGATATAGATAAGCTAGGCGTTTACTTCCGAAATATAATAGACGAACTAGTCTATATAAACGAACTTAGTAAGGAAAGGACTATTCCTATAGTCCGGAAGTAGGGCTACTTATAGTTTTTCCTGCCGAAATCTAAGGCCGGGGCCTTCTTTACCGAAACTAAGCTAAGACGCCTTTATAGACGCTTCGGTTATCCCTCTATTAACCGGCTTTCTCATCTACTTCGAGATACTAGCTACGATATAGACCTAACGGCCCTAGAGGCTATTATAAAGTTCTGCTATTATTGCTAGATATATAGCCCTGCTCCGAGACGATTTAAGTTTACCCTTAAGGATAACTGCGATTTTAACTACGAACTTATTATAGACGTTATATACCTACTCGGGAAGCCGGTACTTTACGCTATAGATTCCTCTATATCCTTCTAGGCTATACGGTTCCTCGCCTCCCTCTCGGTAAAAGATACCTAGGAGGCCCTATATATAATATAGATAGATACGTACCTCGGGCCCCTAGATTAGCTAGTCTACGATATAAGTATAAACTTTACCTCGGTAGAGTTTCGAAATAAAGCTAGAATTATAGAGATTACGTATAAATAGATATTTACCGAGGTATACTAATCTATCGGAAAGGTCGAACAGTATTATAGACCCCTCCGGTATACCTTTAAGATTATTTACGCCGAGCTTAGGGGCACTTTTAATAATAACGCTATCTTCTAGATAGCCGTAAAAGCTATAAATAATACTGCGGGCCCCGATAGCCTAGTGCCTATACTGCTTATTTTCGGGGCTTTCCCTCGAATAACTATCGACTCCCTATTATCGCCTTCGACTGCGAGGCGCAGGGAGGCGGTAGCTAAAGTATTACGCGCCCTATAGAAGCTCTCTATAGAACGGTAGGTTAATAACGCTATCGCTACTCATAACGGCCTAGATATAAACGACTAACTAGCGTTACCTCTCTAAAGTAACGTACGGGTATAGCGTAAAAAGGATAGTTAGTAAGGCCCTTATAGGCTGCTTGCGGTCGAGGGGCATAACTTTACCCTCGACCTTCCTAATAGCCCCGTTAAGTTTTAATCCACCCTTATTCGCCCCTATTACCGAGACGATTCTAACGATCTATTACCGGTAAACCCGGGCTAGGGACTTACAATTTCTCTTACCGAACTTCCCTAAATCGACCCTCCGAAGCTACGGAAGAGGGGACGACCTCTCGGCTCTAAAAATAAACTAAAGCCGGCACTACCTATACTATAGCCGGCGCCGGCTCCCTCTATATATATAACGCAGAAAGAGAAGGATAATCTAGAGCTAGCATTTAAACTAAGGCGTAATAGCGTAATTACGAGCCCGGGGGAACCCTTCGAAGAGTTTAATACGAAGGAAGTCACGGACCTGATTAGCCGTAGTATCTTCCGCTTCGAACTCTACGATAAGGTAATCTACAGCCCCTACCGCCTCTTTAAGGTACGGATAGTCCGTGAGATTAAGGGCAAGACGGAGAAGCCGTACGAGAAGTCTCGCCTTATAATTTAGGGCTATAACGACGCCGGTAAGGCAGATATTCTCACCTAATTACCTACGATTTAACGGGTTAGCTAGCGCCTTATCGTCGCTCTCGCCCCTACCCTAATAGCGACCGGAATAACTATAGAGCTTCGAGATATTATATAGGCCTATCCTTAATCGAAGTTAGAACTAGCCCGTACAATTCTAGCTAAACTACTTAAGGAATTTAAGGCCCGCTACCCTCTAAGTACGATTATACGTATTATACGCCCACTCTACGGTATCGCCGAGGCAGGCGTATACTAATAGACTACGTACTATAAATACTATCGTATAGCACTCTAGATATAGACCTCTATATACGACCCTTATCTCCTTATCTCTTCCGGCGATAAGGACGCCTTTAGCCTTATCGGTATATAAACCGACGATACCCTTATACTCGGAACGCTATATTTCTCAGCGATAGAGGAGGAAAAGATCTAGGAGGCAGAGATTAAATATAAGCTAAAAACTATACTCTTACTAACTACGCTACTCGATTTTAACGGTACTAAGTTAACTATCTACTAGGATAGATCGATCGACGTATAATAGAAGGGATAAGGGGTAAAGATCGAGATTATCGACCTAAAGGTATCTAACCGTGCCTAGCGGTATCTCGAATAACGGGCTTATAGCGCTTACCTTACCTCTATCTACTAGCCGGAAGCTGCTTTCGATCTCTCTATTACGGTATAGATCTAGAGCCTAGAAGAGAAAGACTGCGAGAGGTTAAATTAACGCCTTAAATAGCAGATAGAGAACCTATCTCGAGGCCTAAGATACGTCGCCCTAGACCTCTTAAAGGTAAAGCTAACTATCTTCGTCAACGGCTCCTTCGCTAATAACTAGGACCTTAGCTCCTAGATCGGTTATATTATCGCCCTCGTTAACGAGGAGAAGGTCGATAGTACGCAGTATAGAATAAAGGGCAATACCCTGTACTAGTCCTCCACGAAATATAAGAGGGTTACTAGGAGCGTTCTAGCCTCGGAGATCTATAGTATAGTTAGCGGCTTTAACCTCGGCACTATAATTTCCTCTACCCTTAGGATAATTATAGATCGCCTCGGCCTTCCGACGATTCCCCTTATAATCTATATAGACTTATACTCGTTATACGAGTACCTCGTTAAGCTAGGAACTATAAAGGAGAAACGCCTTATAATTAACATTATATCCCTTCGCTAATTATACGAGAGAAGGGAGATCTACGAGGTACGATGGATTAATAGAGGCGATAACCCTGTAGACGCTATAACGAAGGCATCTCTAAATAAGGCCCTAGAAAGGTTGATCTCTACGAACGAGTTAACCGTTCGGGTAGAAGGATATATGGAACGAGGTTAAGGACCTCGGCGATAGTGCTTATTCACCGTCGCCTTCGATTATAAGGCGTAGCGGTAGCTATTTACTATCGTATTCGACTATAAGGCGTAGTAGTAGCCGTTTACTATTACCTTCGATTATAAGGCGTAGTGGGGAAGGAAAGGAAGGAAAGGGGAAGGAACCTATACGGAAGGAGAAATAGACCTATATAGAAGGAACGGTATATGCGAGGGAAGGGCTTTCGATAGATCTAGCGAAATAAGGCTATTACGGTATAAAGAAGAAACTGCTAGTATGGAATAGTTGCAGCCTAATTAGGCAGGCGGTAGGCTGCCTGCTGTTAAAGGGCAGGCGGCAGAATTCTGCACCTATATAGGGACCTCTACAGCTACCTCTACGATAGCCTTACTTTTGCTCTAGATAATAACGAATGAACTATCTGCACCTATCTGCTTTCTGACCGTACGATCGTACCTTTGCCTAACCAACAGTGAACGCCGTTTTCCCTTTAGGCCTTCCTGTGGTCGAGAACAATGCAATGCCATGGCTATGCATATGAGACCCAAGACGTTAAAAAAATAAAATATACGGCATAGACGTTCCGCTACGCCAACATGATAGATCTGAGTTCATGTTCTCGGAAACCCGATTTGCTCGGGTATGTGATGGGCAACTCATCTCTGAGTAGACCATCCACAGATCATTGCCCGTCTGCCGACGGTCTCTCTGCTGTCTCGGCAGTTCGTACTGTAGTCCACAGGGCTATCATTCTTATGAAACCCGTAGGTGCCACGGTAGCCCAACAGCACCACATGATGACCAGTGGAGCATCTTCTTGACTCTTTGTGTCTCTTTTGTGTCCATGCATCACCCGCCAAGTTCTCCGAGCGACTCCATTGTAAGTGTCCTAACTTTAAGCTCCGCACGGGTCCTATTCTTCCACAACGGCCTCTTTTCCCGGTGCCTCCGTCAGAACCTCGGCATAGCTGTTCGCCATGCGATGCCGTGTTGCCAGGTACCACGTGAAGAACCCAAGAAACAGGAAGGTGCCGACCCAGATCAACACCAGCTTCCTTGAGCGCCTCGGCGGTCGAGCGTAGGGGCTCCAGAGGCTGGGTGCCATGGAGGAAGATATTGTGTAGTTTCCGTAACCGCCGGGCAGGATGGCGCCGTCCCCCTTCTTGTTGTTACGACTGGTCCGCGTTCGCGTGTCCTTGACGAGGGATGGGAGGTTGAACTTCTTGGTGGATTTGGGGCTCATGGGATTTGTGATGCACTGAAGGACTGGCTGGCCTGGCTGAATCGAATACAGAGGGGAGTCGAGATGACGTTGGGCCTCACGGTTGATTGGTTATGCTCGATAGATTTACGTGGCGTGGTGTCTTCAGTGTTTGTTTGATGTATTGTGTTGTATGGCTCCTTTGGACTGGACGTTTACGATTAGTACACAGTAGAGCTCGGAGTTTCCAGGTCAACTGGGCCTCGAAATGACGACAGGCGCTGCCCAGGGGCAGCATTGACCAATTGAGGGTCAATGTGGGGGGCTTAGTCAGCTAATTCTTGTAAGTACGCCCGTACTGTATGGATTATGATACTGAAACCTTATTTCATCAGCAAACTGATCCGATCTGTGCTGCGATGAGGCAGCTGTGAGGATAATCCAATGCCCATTTTTCTGCAGGGTTACTTATCGCATCAAAGCAAACACACTCAAGTAGAAATTCAAGTATGATCCCAGGGATCTGCTGCCCAGCTTTCACATTCCCTGCAGATCGCTCGCATGGTTGTTGCGTGCTGCGACGTCCAGGTATGAGGTCAATGGCGTCGTTGGTCTCTGCCTCTTTGGTAGCAAACGACGTCATCTTCAGCCATTGCCTTGTCAAGAAGCTGTTGCACTCACTGGTTACACTGCACTGACTGCTTTCATACCACAGCTGCCTCGTAGCTTCCCTCCAGCCGTGCCCAAGCTAGCTACTGCTAGTGTCCTGCTTTGGTAACTTGGAACAAGGCAAGCGGCGGCAAGAAAAGAAGCTGATCTTGGCCTTGAAGGTGTGGATGTCATACATGTATGTCTTGTGGGTGAGCAAGCACCATGAGGGTGACCTATTACTTCCATAGCTCCTCCCAACTTCCCAACTCTCCAACAGTCTTCTACTTTCTTTTCCAACCTCTCCTGAAAATTGGCCGCCCTCCTTCTCTGAGGATCGTTGGCCACTGAAAAAACCCACGGCTCGGTCGAAGTCGACTAGGCAGGCTGATTGATCTAATCTGCGATACACACAACACAGCCGTCCCACCGTCACTTTCACCTTTCCTTGATCTTTACAGCAATCTTGGGTAAGCCTCATTGCTTCACGCAACATGAGTGCACAACAAACGGCCGGGGCCTCCCCGACGGCCGGGCACTATTCTGGTAGCAACCGAATTCCCAACATCAAGCAGTTTATGGAAAATCTGGACAAGGATAAGAAGGAGCGCGACGCCAAGATCGATACAGGCGAGGTCAGGGCGCACCAAGATGGCAAACAGAAGCAGGGCAAGAATCGGCGGATGGTTCGGGATCCAGTCACTGGGCAGGACGTTGAGATTGACGATGTTGACGAAGCTTACGTAAAAGCTACCAAGGATCCTCATGTAGGTTGACCATATATTTGACTCTGTTCATTGACTATGGTCTTTTAACTGACTCTCACGTCACAGCTCTTCGTCCCCAATGCCAACCTTGGCAAGGAGACCACCGTCAAAACTGACGCCAGCCAGTCAGGGGAGGAGTACCGCAGAAACCAGGACATCACAGCACCTCCAGATCCCGTCGAGCCTGGCACAACAAGTGATGTCCCCATTCATGGGGAGATGACCAATGTTCTCTTCCACCCAACTCCGTCCGTCAGTTATGAACCCATGTACGCGGCCCTGGAGACTAGAGCGAACGTCCTCGGCGCCGGAATTCTCTTGGCCATCGTCTTCATAGGCAAATTATTCGGTGGCTCACTGTGGGGCCTGATCCCACTCGGAGCTTGTATATCCTCTGGTGTCTTCCTATGGATTAAGGACCTCATCCGTCAAGGCCGTGCTACGGAATGGTCTAGTGAGCAGAAACGCGGCGAGACAGCGGTTGTGAACCTGATTCCGGAATCTGTGGAATGGATGAATGCCGCAGTTGCTCTCATTTGGGGATTGATCAACCCAGATATGTTTGCCGCTGTGGCAGATACCTTGGAAGATGTTATGCAAGCATCTGTGCCGGGTATTATTGAAAACGTCAAGGTCAACGACATATCCCAAGGAAGCAACCCGCTCAGAGTTTTGAGCTTACGCACGCTCCCGGATAGTCACGTCAAGGACTTGAAGGAAGATATTCGAAAAGAGCAGGCTAAGACTAAGGATCCCCAAGAGCTTGCTGCAGACGAAGAAGGCGGTGATTTCTACAATCTCGAGGCGACTGTTGCTTACCACTCGTTGCCCTCGGGAGCAGATGTCTCGTCGAAAGCCAAGAACATGGGCATGCAACTCGTCTTCTACCTCGGAATGCGCGGTCTGTTCGGAGTCCCATTCCCCATCTGGGTCGAGCTTAACAGCCTCGTATGCACAGCGCGAATCCGCATCGCATTGTCGCCCAACCCGCCTTTTATCAAAACGCTCAGCTTCACTCTGATGGGACTGCCAAAGGTGGAGGCAAGTTGTATTCCCCTGGTGCAAAAAGGCGCCAACATTCTCAATCTTCCTCTGATCTCGAATTTTGTCAATTGGGCCATCGCAGCTGCGGCTGGTATGTATGTCGCTCCCAAGTCCTTGACTCTTGATATCGGGAAGATGCTCCAAGGGGATTCGATCCAGAAGGAGACAGACGCTCTCGGTGTCCTGTTCATCCGGATCCACAAGGCGACTGGACTGTCGAAACAGGATCGCAGAGGGAGCAACGGTGGAGGAAGCGATCCGTATATCTGTGTTGCTTTCTCCAAATTTGGAAAACCTCAGTACTGCACCCGTGTCATACAAGATGATCTCAACCCCGTCTTCGAGGAGTGCGCCGCACTTCTCGTTACCCCAGACATCATCAAAGCCGATGAGCAGCTCTCCCTTGAGCTATGGGACAGTGACCGCTCTTCGGCTGATGACGTGGTCGGCAAGGTCGAGCTCAGCATCCAGAAGCTCATTCAACACCCCGGCAAGATGTTCCCTCAGAACTCGACCCTAAGAGGCACCAAGGCAGAATCCTCGATGCCGGGCCAGCTATCTTGGGAAGTCGGCTACTTTGGCAAGACTCAATTCCGAAAGGCCCTGCGAACGGATGGCAAAGACCCCAACCTACCCAAGGAGCTGCGGGACAAGAAAGAACTGCAGTCGGATGTTGGTAGCCTGGACACCGCAGAAGAGGACGCAGTGGTTCATACACCCCCGGACCCACTTTGGCCTAGTGGAGTTGTCAGCATTGTTGTCCACCAGATCGTCAATCTCGAGCTTGCCAATATCAAGGGTTCCCAGGGCAAGAGGAAGGGTCGTGAGTTTGAGCCTGCGCGACCCGATGCTGGTGACATAAAGGAGGAGACGGGCAAGAAGCTGCCCAGCTCTTACTGCACAATCCTTGTCAATGATGAGCTTGCGTACAAAACCCGCACCAAGGTCGTCTCGTCTAAGCCTATCTTCGAGGCAGGAACAGAGCGTTTCATCCGCGACTGGCGATCCAGCATCGTTACGGTCACAGTTCGGGACGCACGCAACCGACAGCACGATCCCATCATCGGAGTGGTACCGCTCAAATTATCCGACGTTCTTCTGACCAGTAGTCAAAGCACGAGGTGGTACCCTCTCGATGGCGGCATCGGCTTTGGACGTGTCCGCATTTCTCTCCTCTTCCGGTCCGTGGAGCTCAAGCTTCCTCCTCAGCATCTCGGTTTCGGCGAGATTGGCACCTTCGAGTTTCTTTCCGATACCGTCACAGGCGTCAACTATGACGGCCGCTCTCACACCCGCCTCAAGCTCCGCACGGGCGGTAGCTCCGCGACGGTCAAGGGCGAGAAATGTACCAAGACCGGAGACGGTAGCCTCTTGTGGGATGTCACGGAGACGCCAAAGAAGGAAGACGGGTCTAACGACGCTGCAAGGCGTATCCGCCTGCCTGTACGATACCGCTACAGGTCTCCTCTGTTCTTCGAGTTCCAGCCGGCAGGGAAGCGACACACTGATACCTTTGCATCAATCTGGTTGCAAGATCTCGTGGACCTGGAAGAGAAGGAATTCGACATTCCCATCTGGCGTTGTGATAATGGTCTTAGACTTTCACAGAATTACATCACCGAGGCCAATTACCGAGACATTCCTGACATCAAGATCGAGGAGATTGGACGCCTCAGATTCCGTGGTCGGTTCAAACCCGGTACGGACCGTGACCACCTGAAATTCGTGAGCGACAATGAAAGCCGCGAGACGATCGAGAGCTGGGAGGCGTGCTATGCCGAGGGCGTGAGAAAGGAGCAAGTTGTGGGTGAGGTGCCGCCGAGCACCCAGAGGTTGCACGAGGCTAGCCTCACGCAGGGGCGAGACATCCTCGCGCAGGCGGATGAGAAGGACAGAGAGAAGTGGCTCTCGAGAGACGGGACAGATTGGAGTGGCGCATTTGGCCAGGACCCGGCTGAATTGATGGGCGACAAAATAGGCGAGGATGAAGAAGACGAGGGCGACGATTCAAGTGACTCCTCGAGCGAACCCGATCTTGGTATCGAGGACGCTAGCAACGATCCTGAAATCAATGGCAACAGCGCGGAAGGAAGCAGTTACACGACTCGGGATTCGGTGGATAGTCTTTCTTCGCCGCGGTCAACCAAGTCAACCAGCAGCAAGAACCCTATCAAGAAGTACAAGGACTACAAGGAGCGGTCCAGGGATCTCCACCGTCAACATCGGGGTCTGATGCAATGGTAAGTCCCCCATTGGCTTCCTGTCGCTCTCAATGGGTCTCTAACGTGATGATTGATTAGGAAACCTATGCGAAACGTCCAGTTTGCAAAAAACGAGGCCACCTTTGCGGTCCGCCGACTGACCAAGGTTGGATCACTGGCCGGGAGGAAGCCTGACGTGGAGACAGAAGTGTAAGGGGGCCTTGAAGCATCTTGGTTTCCAGTCTCCATATGTTCTTATGGCCTAATTGTTCACCGGGGGCTTCATGGCTTACGGCGGTGTTGAAGGCACATCGGATCAGCTCACGAGAGTAATATTGTTATTGACGAGGTCCACGAGTACTTGTAGTTATGAAGCATTGTGTTTTGTACGAACAACCAATATTTTTCAATCACGCCTGAATAGTATAGGAAGGGGCCAAAAGTCTACAGTCTACAGAGCATCCCAAACGTAAGTACCAAGTGGGTTGTTCTCAGCAATCTTGGCCATTATATGAATTGCATAGCGAACTGAACCATCCTCCCCATAGCAGATGCATGGACCAGGCAAGTTCAGAGTCCTTGAGAGGCTTTGCCACTGTTGATGGAACCTTGGAATTTGTGTTTGAGACAGGAAAGATTGAAATACAGATATGTCTCCGTCAATACTATCGTAAAGGTGAACTTGCAGCTCTACGAAGAAGCTGGTCTTAGCGAATAGAGTGAGATGTCCGAGTGCTTCAGTTGACTCCCGGCTATTAACCCAGTAGCAGTTCAGACATGGTGCAGTTTCTAATGGCTTAAGATGGCTGTGTGCATGCACTGTGCCACGCTTACTTAGTCTTTATACCCAGTGACTGAGGTGTACAATGACAACTTAGCTTTACTTCCCGGCGATCTACTATCAAATACACACCTTAGCACATGGTACTTAAGCCAGATATCGAATATGCCGTGGTCATACCTTGGTGCCACCTCCATGTGGTGTTACTGGAAACGGAAAAACGTGAATGCAAGATGAACAGACAGCAATAAATTGCCGGGTAATGATGAGATGCACATCCTGATTCAAGAGGACTCTGTCTGCTTAGCTACCTAGGTACCAGCAAAGGTAAACACATATCGAGTGTGTGTGATATCCCAATCCAACGCCAGGGCGGAAAGAAAGAAAACACAAACAACGCACAAACACGAAAGCTCACTGGAGAAGCAACCTCTCCCGTTGGATCTTGACATCTTTAGGAGAACTCATTGTCTGCCTCCTCGATGGCACTCTTGATCCTGAGCAGGATGGCAGTCTTCCACTTGTCCAGCTTGCTCATCTGGTCGTACGCGTATAGCTTGTCGGCGAATTTCTCCTGGTCGCCCTCCTCGATGGCCCCGATCAGGTCGGTCAGGAGCTGGTGCTCACGCTGGGTGGCGAAGCCTGGGTCCATGTCCCTGTACTTCTCGAGGGCCCGCTGCGTGGCGATCATATCCCCGGCTGCGAGGTGGCAGATGCCCGCCTTGAGGAAGTACTCCTTGACGCTGTAGCGCATCAGGTTGTTGTTGATGGACTGTTGCGCCACCTTCTCGTAGTGGTCGATCGCCTTGGGGTAGTCACCGTCGAGGGCGGCGATGTCGGCTACTTTGAGCCAGAGCTTGTTTGCGAGGCTGTGGTGCGGAAAAGACATCCGGTTAGTGGTTGGCTTCGTTACACGTGGGATCGCCTCCTTTCTTCTTTGCATGGGGAGATGGGCGTGGGTGTTTATCGGACTTACGCCGCTGCTCCATCGCCCTCGTACCACCCGGCAGCCGCCTCGTATGCCTCCAGCGCGCGTTTCATGTCGCCCAGCTGGTTCTCGAAGATGTCGCCCAGGCTCTCCTTGTGTGAGGCGGCCCTCCGGAAGTTGCCCTTGGCGCAGTACTGGTTGATGCTGAACTCGACACATCGTGCGGCGTCCTCGGGGCTTTCGGTGCGGTAGACCTTGAATGCGTCGATGTAGGTGTTGGCAGCGTCATCGGGCTCGTTTAGGTTCTTGATCTGGATTTGTGCAGCCTTTTCGAATGTCTGTCCTGCTTCTCGGTCTGTGACCAAATAAGCGGCATGGTCAGCCATTCCCGTCACTACATGTAGGAGAGCACGGAGTTGGAATGGAGGATGGACTGACTCGACTTCTGCATCCTAAAGGCATTGGCGGCTTGGATGTAGAGGTCGGTGGCATTCTGGTACTTCTCCTCACGGCCACCGAACAAGGAGAATCCGCCGGATGCGCTGGCGAGCGTCTTGTCTGCCTTGGAGTGGGAGTCCCGTCAGTATGGTCCTGGCAGGACTGGTCTGGTCCAGATGGACGTACTTTCTGCAGCAGTGCGCGAGGGTCTTGAGCCATTGTCGCAGAAGGTCGTCTGAGAGGAGAGGCTGTTTCGTATAAGGCGGGGTTATTCAAGGTTAAGCGGATAGGCTACGCTCGATGGATGGCTTGAATTGAAGAATCGTTTGGACAAGTGGATGGGTTCGGAAGTGAAGAGATGAGTCGTCGTTGTAGGAAGATCGCAGTTAGCAGGTGGCAAGGTTGGTTGGAGTGAAGTTGTGCTGTTCTATCTTGAGCACACACAGCTAGCTGTTGGGTGGGCTGGTTGGGCCTAATATGAAGTCAGTCAGGGTATGACGCCGCACCACACGCCGCAGCCCTGCATTCTGAAGTAGCTCCTGAAGTAGCTGTACTTCTGCTTCCACCAAAGTGTCGTGCTAATGCATGAGTTGGTACGTAGCCATGGGGACCCGCGACAGTGGGCACCTCCGCATGGGATTCGACCAATCGACGCTGGTCTCTTCGACGTCAACTCACCTGCGCCGCCACGATCAAATACTGACTTACATATATGAGCATTTCAATGAACTAGCTTTTGATGAGGCGCGACATTGAGCATCATTCAAGTACTTGACTCGAGATCTGCGAGGAGATACAGACATCTATCCTTACACACAAGTTCCTCATATCCAGAAAGCACAATAAAGGAGGGCGGTATCAACAACATCAGGAGAAGAAAATAGCACACAAAAAAACAACCATGCACCCAAGTCGCGTACTCGCCAAAGGTGTGCCTGGAGTCTGTCGTTTCAGGACGACGACAGCGGCCGGACCAACATCGTACATATGCCGCCGCAGCATGTCACAATCCCCAGGCTCCTCACAACCACCGGCCCCTGACGAGACCAAACAGCCTAACTCTGGCCTCAGCACAATCTTCTCAAGACCGACCTGGTCCGTCCGGTCTCTCCTCCCCCCATCCTCATCCTCATCTACACCGTCACAATCCTCACCATCACCACCACCCGTCCCGGACCCGGAAAAAGCAGCAGCAGCAGCAGCAACAACAACAATAACACCCGCCACCCTCCACCATCTCCTCCGCCTCTCCGCCCTGCCCCCACCCAGGGACCCCGCCGAGGAGGCATCCATGCTCGCTACCCTGCACGCCCAGCTGCACTTCGTCCGGGACATCCAGTCTGTCGACACTACGGGCGTCGAGCCCCTGCGCTCCATCCGGGACGAGACCCCCGCCGGCGTGGCCGAGTCCACCGTCACCCTCGACACCCTGAAAGGGGCGCTGTCTCGGGAGGCCGTGGTGGGCCACAGGAGGCGGCCGCGGAGGGTCAAGGGGCCGGATGATGGGGAGAGGTCTGCTGAGGAGAAGCTGGTTGAGGCTGCGACGGCGCGGAGGAGAGAGAACCGGTACTTCGTTGTGGCGAGTGGGAAGGCGAAGCGGGGAGAATGACCACCCTCCCCCCTTTGTCATTCGTAAACAATGAGAGTAGGTGATCCTTTCCTAGAATTTCTTTCTAGTCCTCCGCGTGGCTCAATGCATCCCGACTCGAGCACAGTGTCTAGCTCACACTATGAAGATAGCCACCAAAACCTTCGACTCAAGGCTCAACTTACCTACTTCTCGTGAATCTCACGGATACCAAATATTCAGGACGTCACTCGACTGACTGTCCCCTTCGAGATGACGCAATGGTGTCATTTTGCCTGTGTGGTGCTATCTGGGGGCTCTAAGCATGCCAAAATCTCCAAGCTGAGCCTGTCGAAATCAATCCTCTCCCTGATGCTGAACCTTTTTAATGATACAAACCGAACCTTTCGATTCTGAACCTCTTATGCTGCAAAGCCTTGCTCCCCTAGTCCGATATGTACCGATGCCTGCACCTCAACTCCATGTCGATGCCGAATATGCTCTGCAACTCCAAGCCCTGGAAATAGAGGAAGGTAAGCCAAAATGCAAATACCGAAGCTGCTTCGTACAGCAGCTACCATGCCTGAATGGCTTCATTAATGTAAGACTGCAGGATATCATCATCGTGAGGGCTGCAATGACCATCCTTTTGCGATCATTGAGTCACCATAAGTGCTCTCTGTTGGGGGCGGTACCCTCGAGTACTGCCCAGTTCTGAAATATGAGCCACCACGGCCGCCTCGACCGCCAAAGTAGGCATCACGTCCCCGACTTCTCTCAACGTTTGTCGCCATCATTAGGTCGTGTTGACCAGGGTGTCTGCGATGCCGGTCCTACTTAAGGCTCATCTGTCCCATCTGGCCAGCAAGGTTCTTGTCGTTGTGGTTTCCACCACGACCACCACGGCCGCCTCGGCCGCCACGACCACCGCGGCCATTTCTGCCGCCACGTCCCTGTGGCTGTGCGTTCTCCTTGTACTCAGACGACCCGGCATATTGTCCTTGTCCCTTGCTAAAGGCCTTCTGAGTGTGAGCCGAAAGCTTGCCTGGGGGTGCCTGCTGAGCAGTGGCGATAGGTTGCTGCTGAGAGGCGCTGGGCGGAGGGCTAGTGGTTTTCAACTCATCCCATCCAATACGCTGGAGAATGTCGCCGGCTAGAGATGGGTACTGAGAATGGGCCCCTAGAATATCAGACACGTCGTGGTTCTCGACGCCTCCAACGCCCTCGATGCGGCTTAGACCGGCCACACCGAACTGGCAAGGTCCACTTCTAGAAGCAAAGGCGAGCATGTAGTCGTTGTTGGCGAACACATTGACGAAACGGCCCGCCACCACACTCTTCAGAGCACTCCAGGTACCGGCATCGCTAGGGATTGGCGCGCCCATTAGAACCACGTTGTCAACCAGGCCATAGAGCTTTCGCTCCGCCAAATACGAGAGGGTCAGGTAGATCGAGCGGGCACCAACACCGTATCCGATCAGAGTTACACCTCGCTCTCCATGAAGATGTCCTGTGATCAGCTCCGAGAGACAATTGGAAAGCTTGCTGCTTCTCGTCATGCCCATGATCCAGGCATTATCGACAATTTTGCTGACTCTCAAGAGGGCGTACGGCCACTTCTGCGCGAGTAGTGTGGTCATGACTGGCCAACGTCAACTCGTACTCCTTGCAACTTGGGGGAAATATCACGACTTACTGGGCATCCGGACAAGCTCTTGTCGGGCCTCGTTCCACGCCTTGCTATTGAGAAGGGTGTGAAAGGCGGTGCCAATCTTCTCCAGGGTATCTGTTTCCCAACGAACGGCATATACCTCGTTCTGGGGGCCAAGGCGCTCCCAGGGGCTGACGACATTGTCCGTACCGGTGAGCAGACCATTGATGCAAATGACAAGACGCATTCGCCGATCCTCGGGGGCAACGTCCTTCTGGTCCTGGAGCTCTGTATGCTTCGAGCCATAGACCGGCACAAAACAACAGTCTTGGAGAATTTGAGAGAAGCTGTCAATCGACTTGACTGTCGGCCGGGCAGGGTTGGCTCCGAAGAAAGTGGCAAGTGCACTCTCGTTGTCGCTCAAAGCTCCAAGTAGGTTGGCCACTGTGACGGATGGGAGACTCACTGCGGGGAGACCTTGTCCAGCGAGTACGGTTCCGACTCCCACCGCCAAAAGCGTCGCGCCAGCCTGAAGTGGATTAGAGGAGGGGCGATACTTCTTCGAACCCTTATTCTCCTTGACCGACTTGGTCTCCTGGACCTGTTTGGTCTCCTGAACAATCTTGGTCTTGTCAGCACCCGTGGTATCGGGGTTCTCCACAGCTACCGGCTCCTTGCTGCCGTCCATCTTGTAGACCTCAGCAAGCTTCTTCTGTTCCTCGGCCTCGCGCTTGTCTGACCCGTCGCACATGGCTTTATAAATCTTGCCCAGACCTTGAGCGATACGCTGCTCCTCGTCAACTAACACATGCATGGGGATGTGTAGCGAAGATGCAAGGTGCAGAAGGAAGAGGCGGGAATACGAGATGTAGTGCTCGGTAGAAAGCAGCATGAGGATGAAGGCATGGATGAGGAGGCGTCTTTTGTCGACTGCAAGGTTGGTCAAGGGCGTCTGTGTAGGCGGGAAACGTCGGATCAGATTCAAGTCCGCCTGATAGGGGATGCCTCTGTTGACTGCGTCTTCATTGTTAGCTTCCAGCTTTACCAACGGGCATGATTCTGTCGAGAGCGAGAGATAATACCTTTCTTTGGCTGTTGACCTCGACCTCCATGAACAGCCCCAGCTCCACCCCCACGGGAAGGCCCCTGACCTTGACAGGGCGGTCCAACATTAGGGCTGGCGGGGAACTTGGAGACGATCAAGTCGTTCAAGCGCTTCTGGAAGGTGTTCTTCCACTTGTTGAAGTAGGTATTGACATCCTTCTGGAGCTCCGACATGGACGGGACCGTGGCCTTAATGCTGTCGGCATCGATCGGAGAGATGATGAAGGTGTGGGCTTTGGGCCAACCGCCATCATCAGCATCTTCGCCGCCTTCAGTCTGGGCTGGGGCTGGGGCTGCCTTGGGCTTGGGGTTGGATTCGGCTCCAGTCTCACCTGAGGTTTGACCTGGGGCAATCTGGGCCTCCTCGCCCGGCTTCTGGATGGGCTTGGAAGACTTGCAGTAGCCATAGACTTTGATACCGTGCTCAGGGAAACGGTCATCATCGTCGTCGTCGGCGAATCCAGCATTGCAAATGGCGGCCTCCATGGCGGGGCCATAGTTCCAGATCTTAACTCGATTGGCTTGAGCGACAGGCAGATGCAAGAAATCGAAAGGCTTGGTGGTCTGGGCCGTCAGCTTTTCCAAGATGGAGTCGACGAGGGTGGTGAGCTCAGCACGCTGGGCGGAGTTCAGAATGACGGTGATGTCGGCCTCGCGCTTGGGCAAGACACGTGGACGAGAAGGCATATTGGAATCAGGATCGTTAGAGTTGATGTCCGTATCGTCTCCTTCATTGGGGGAGTTTGGGTCTGCGTCCGTGTCGTAGACGGGGGTTACCTCAGAGGTTGGATCTGGCAGACGAGGAAGACTATCACCACCCTTCTTCTTCTTGGCGGCCTTGGAGCGCTTGTTGGGATTGGGATATGTATTGTGATTGGGAGGGGGAGCTGGAGCTGGAACGGAAGGGGTTTCCATCTTTACTGCGCGCCGAGAGGATTCCATTGTTGTTGCGATGTCAGTTTGGGCAATTGTGCCTTCCCTGTTTGTCAGTCACTACGTGCACTTATCGTCAACTGGGAAGGTGGGGGTGGGGAAGGTAACGAGGTAGGAGGTTGATACTTCCTTGGTCGATGCAACGGCCAAGGTGAAGGAGCGGTGTTGGTGGTTGTAATGGTACTGTACCCTGGCTTAGTTTGTGTTGTGGTGTTGTGTTGCCGTGGAGGTTTGATTGGGGCCGCAAAAGGCAACGATAGGATGGGCCACCTGAGGTCACTCCGTGGTAAACGGACTTGGGATATCAACAGCTGGGCGAGAGGTAGGTAGATGAAGGCACACAAGGTAATCAGGTAGTACGCTGCAGGTGCACTATGTGGTTTGCTGGCACCCACCACTCAACACCCAACACTCAGCTCAGTTTGCTGTCGTCCCATCTCTTTCCACTACCGCTACTTCTACATTGACGTCAGTTCCTGTGGGATTGTTTCGCAGTGAAATCAGTGGAAGCATCTTGGAAGCACTCCAAGCATTTTTTGTGAGTCTGTGTTACAAAGGCTGCCGGCAGTCGAGCTACAGCTATAGCTGCAGCTGCTACATGCAGTTAACCACCTCCTGTCTACCAGCTGTCGAAGGTGCTTTGTTGCCAGTGGTTCGGAAAGGAGCTGTGGAGCCAAGCTTGATGATGATAATAGGAACCTCACAAAACATAACATGCTGTTCAAGCTCTATAAGTATGGCACTGGAGACATGTTTCCACTTGAGACCTTCAAGGTGTGGCTCAATTAGTGCTGGCTCTTCCACAGAATAAACACAGATACTAAGTAAACAAGTATGCCATCTACAGAAACATCCTAGCAAATGAAGTACATCTAGCCATAACTAGGACATCCAATATATCTTACATAGCAAAGGTGCAGGCAGGTAGTTTTAAGCCCGAGTGTTTTGTCTTATACATGTCATCCTTCAATTTTACTACTTCAAACAGCAGGAAGTGTATTCAATAGCAAGAGTTCTTGGTAACTATGAAAGTGGCGATCTACATACCTTCCTGGATTTCAAATCTCAGAATATGCAATGTGGCAGGAAGAAAAGGTCCCTTCTTTGCAAGGTGTCCAGCTTGCAAGACCAGACCTGCTCGACCGCTGTTGTATCAAACGGTCCCAACGGCGACTACCCCTGAAGGGCAATATCAGAGATCGAGGCTAATGCACCCCGCAGATCTAATCTATTATCTGGCAGTTGATGATCTGCGGCAACGTCGCAGCGGGTAGGGCTGAAGAGATACGTCCAACCACCCTGCATACCACATCATTCTTCAGCTTGTATCCATCGGAGTCACATTCCAGTAGCCATACTGGATATGAGCATCATGAGCATATAATGATATTGATGGGGGCAGAGACAGTGGGGCATATCCAGATGCATAGACCTCTATTACAATTCGAACGGCAACAGTCTATCATTTCTTATGAGTTACCCATTCTAAGAACCAGGCTCAACGCCTTGGCCTGCTCGATGTAGCCTAATCCAACGCCAATTGAGATATTGTATCGGTATGTACTCTTCACCCCAAGAACAAATCATTCTGCCCAGATACGGCTCAAAGCCGTACATTCGCTCCAATACCCTTACCCTCATACCAGACCGTGTCCCTCCACGCTCCAATTCTTACGCCCACCACTGCCTTCGCATCCAGCTTCAGGCCCCCACCAAGCGCCTTCTTGATCTTATCATACGTATCGCCATCTCCAATGCTCCAGTCCACGGGCAGCCTCGGCGTCTCCGACAATCCCGGTGGTGCCGCGATCGGATAGTCGTAGATGATCCTGCCCATGGGTTCGGCGTGGTAGAAGGCAGTGGCATTTATATGTTCAAGGTACACGGTGTTGTGCTTCAGGGGGCTGACGAGCGTAAAGGTCGCGGTCGAGCTGAAAAGGTGAAAGGTCGTGTCGCGGATGAAATGAACTTTGCCGCTGCCATCTCCGTCGTCCTTATCATCATCGCCGGGAAGATGCAGTTGGGGCGTAGGTATAGTAATTGTGAAATGTGAAAGGGCTTCGCCGAGGATAGGTTGGGAAGGGAAGCTATCCCGGTGTGCGCGCACGGCGAGAGACGTGTTCCACCCTGAGATGAACTGGGACAGCAGGTCTCGAGCGATGGTTCGTGCCGGAGTACCGCCCATAGATGGGTTCCATTTCGCGGTGACAATCAGGTTCGTATTGTTACCGGTCGTAATATCGAGGTCCTCCGCGGTGACCTCACCAATGACCGATCCATTACAGAGAACGTGAATGTTCACATAGGGAACATGCGCAGCATACGGTGTTGGATTTGTGACATTGACGAGTACGCGCACTTCCATTGAGTCAGGTGTAGTATTCATGATCATAATGTTGCCGACCCTGGGATTAAGCTTTCCAAATGGACTAGCACCTGGTACATCAGGCTCTGTGAGTATGGCTAGATTAGATGTTAGAACATATCTGAAGTTGGTACAGGGGAGAAGGCAAGTCAGTCCCGACAAGCTAAATGACCAATGTGAAATACTAACACTACCAAAGAGAAGACGGACGTTTTACTGGGATGGTGCCCTCCGCGGGGACATCTTTCATGACCAGCTCTCCCAGAACGGTTTGGACCTTAACCGCGATCAGAGCCTTGACGTCCAAGTTCACCATCTTGCCCTGGAACAGTAAGGCTTGGAGCACATCTGTCAATACGTCGGCGTCCGTCACGTTCAATGGCGCATTGTCAATACGCGACGTGATCATGAGCTCTGGATCGTCTGTGTCGGAGTTAATCCTGGTCGAGTTTGCCGCTTGCCAGTGTCGGATATCTAGAACGCCCAACTTCTTCTCCTCGTAGAAAACATCGGCTGTTGCGCGAACTTTTGTTACGTTGATGCCGAAGTTCATCTCCTTGGGGAGGCCAGCAATGACATTGATGGTGCCTGACACGCTAGGGTTCGCCTCTTCAGGATCAGCCAGCGGATCTGGGAGACTGAACTGCGCATCGGTCAAGGAAAAGTTGCGTATCATGTTATCGAAAGTGCGCCCGGGGAAGGGGACTGGCACAGTGACTTGAGACAGTAACTCATCCACCCATTGCGGAGTCTCAGGGCCTGGTCGCTTTGCCCCTCGCACAAAGACAGTGGCAGCTTTGCCACCAAGGTAGTCTTTCAAGAGCCGATCCAGAGGAGATGAGCCAGAATTGGGGCATAATCGTGTCAACGAGTCGGGAAGTTCCCTGATCACCCCATGAGCATTCGCAATGACGGGTTCGCGAGGCCGGATGCCCACAGGATCCGTAAGGGCGTCGGCAACAAGGATGTAGGGGTCGTTGAGTCCGCAGTTGGGAACGAGGATTTCGAATGCCAGTGGCGGGATGACCACTTCGATAGGATAGCTGTTTTCTGCACGGATGGACACGTCGGCTGCCACGGTGTGATTATCAATGTCTCGGAAAAGGACCTTGGTAATGTTGTATTGAGGGATTCCAGGCACGTCGCTCGCTGCTCAGTTTATCAGCCAAGGCTCACATAATCAGTTTAAGAAATGTTCAATGCTTGGTGTAACAATGCAATGTCTTTTGATTCAGAGGAGACCCTTTTGTCCAAAGTATAGTGATGCAAAGGATTGGTAGAGAGATTGACCTTCAACTGTCAAGGATTCAGACACGGCGTGCGTGCCCAAAGGGATGATGCCCGTCTTCAGCGTGAGGTCGGCTTTCCCCTGAACCCGGAGCCTTCCCAGTCTGCCCTCCAACCATTCGTTTGCGATGGTGCGTATGCTGTCAGCCTCACCAGGCATGAGCTCCGCGGTGAAGTCAATGGCAGTGTTGTCACCGTTAAGTTTGATGGCGAGCGGCGGTATGCCGACACTGCCAAGGAGGACATCGCCGTACTCGGGAAGGAACACGTTGACAACTGTGGAATCTGTGCTCAGTCCGCGTACGAGCCATGTCACGACGCTTCCAACTCTTCTGACATGTGCGTTATCGACCCGTGATCCATCCAACTTGAAATTCGCTTGTATGCGTGC
Organism: Cytospora chrysosperma; assembly: GCA_016808195.1. NCBI lineage: Eukaryota > Fungi > Ascomycota > Sordariomycetes > Diaporthales > Cytosporaceae > Cytospora > Cytospora chrysosperma. The sequence continues at coordinate 2,532,207 of MU179926.1, read as the reverse complement.
ACGCACGCCGGTCGCGGTGATCGACTCTAACGACAGAGCGGTCGGCTCGAGGACGGCACCCTGCTTGGCGTATTCCTCGACGGCGCTAGGGACGAAGAAGGCACCGAAGATTATTGCAATTGTGACGAGGCCTAATATGGCCATGGCTATTATCGATGGCCATCTCGGTCGCTGCTTCGTTGTGGGTCCGTTGCTGCGGTGCGATCGGACAGAGACACGGTCGGCATCATCGTACTGAGGCTCAGCGCTGGATCCGGGTAGCAGCGGCGACTCCTCGCTTCCATGCTCAGGATCATGGGATCGCGAGGCATCCTCCTCCGACAGCAGCGGGGATCTCTCAGAGTCCGTCATTATCACCTTGGTTCTGGCCGTCGAACGACTCCGTACTGTGTAGTGACGGGATCAGGATAAGGTGGGCACGGTGTTGCGATGGTCGGCAGTATGGCGGGGCCGACTCCAGCGGCGACCCCAGCTCGAGAAGTACAGACTAAGATGTGTTCCTAGACTGGTTATAGTAGAATAATAGTGCCTTTTGAGCCGATGGAGTGATAGAAAAAGAAGTAGTTGGGGTGAAAGTCGTGAGAGGTATGGCTCGTCCTTTCAGATAAAGGGCGAGGAGGAGCTAGGGTACTACATATGCAGAATGGCACGGACGGATCCCAAGCTGAAGGGTGCGCTGGGCGAGAACACACGGTGACGCATGCGCCACCTGGCACCTGGACTACCCAGACGTTCCTAGCGGAGCCCCATCCTATTGGTCGGCCATTCTTCTCCCAGTACCCCACGTTCTCTTGCCCCTGACAATGCGGCAGGAGCCAACTCCGGGCACCGCCGAACACGGCTTCTCGCACTTTCTCATTGGTGTCATTGGGTTGCCAGCTCACTGTAACCACTGGTAATGTGCACTTTGGTCAGCCGCATCTACCCATGTACCTAGATAAAGCTGGATAAGACTCAAGGGCCTGTCTCATGTGGGTGGAAGTAGGATTGTAGAAAAAATTGGGAAAATCTAGGCGTTTATGAGCTTCATATCGTATAAGGTGTACTAAACTATCATTATGAGCTCAGATAACTGAGAGGATCGTGACTGGAGAACGTTGGAAGATAGCACTGATTGAGTGTTTGGTATGACTCTATACCTAACTCGCACCGGAACTTCCCGTGAAATAAATATAATTACTACTTAATGTAGTGACTCTTTGTGGGCTACTATACAAGTAAACATCGAGACGAAGCCATACAAGTTCTCAATACGTATTCTAGCAACTTTTGAACTGAGTACCCTGACCATCCTCATTCTCAGTAAGTAACAACGATTGGGCTGCAATTCCAAGCTACCTCCAGGCAAGCTCCCACCCATCGTGAGATCCTAGGCCGGCCAGCACTGTCTACTTTAGTAGCCGCCACAGGATGATTCACAATTGCTAACTTTCGTAGTATGCAACCTTCTCTCATCACCGTCAACATGTTTCGCACAGCCAGGATAGCAGCAATCCGCTCCCCATGGAGCAGGGCGTACTCCTCCGGCTCCGCAAAACCTCGTCACCTCATGTCTATCAACGATCTGACGCCCGCCGAGTTTACAAAGCTCGTACGGAACGGCGCTGCCTCCAAGGCTGAGGTCGCAAAGGCTGGCAAGCTCAGTGGCCTCGGAAGCTCCCTGACTGGCCAGACAGTGGCCATGATGTTCAACAAGAGGAGTACCCGGACTCGTGTGTCAACCGAGGGCGCAATAGCCCTCTTGGGCGGTCACCCCATGTTTCTGGGCAAGGATGACATACAGCTCGGGGTATGCTCATATATTCATCACCCTTTGACCCTATCAATTTGTACATATTTTCTTGTTCGCTGACCTCTGTAACAGGTTAATGAATCTCTCTACGACACTTCCGTGGTGATCTCCTCCATGGTTTCCGCCATGGTTGCCCGTGTTGGGCCCCATTCCGACATTGCTGGCCTCGCCGCGGACTCCAGCGTTCCCGTCATCAATGCTCTGTCCGACGACTTCCACCCCATGCAGATCATCGCCGACTTCCTCACCATTCACGAGGCCTTCCCCTCTTCCTCTCAGCAGGGCCTTGGCCTCGAGGGCCTCAAGGTAGCCTGGATCGGCGACTCCAACAACGTCCTCTTCGACCTGGCCTCTGGCTGCATCAAGATGGGCGTCGACATTGCCGTCGCCTCACCTCAGGGCTACGGCATCCCAGAGGCTATGAAGAAGCACATCCTCTCTGCGGCCGACGGGGTGGTCAGTCCCGGCAAGCTGGAGGAGACGACGGCCCCCGAGGAGGCCGTCAAAAACGCGGACATCCTGGTCACGGACACCTGGGTGTCTATGGGCCAGGAGGCTGAGGCAAAGAAGCGAATGCAGGCGTTCTCGGGATTCCAGATCACCAACGAGCTGGCCAAGAGGGGTGGTGCGAAGGAGGGATGGAAGTTTATGCATTGCCTGCCCCGGCACCCTGAGGAGGTGCATGATGAGGTGTTCTATAGCGACAGGTCGCTTGTTTTCCCGGAGGCTCAGAACCGGTTGTGGGCTGCTGTTGGTAAGCATGAACCGGAACACCCTCCCCCCTTTCTTGATCGAAAGCTGACTCTACGTAGCTGCACTTGAAGCGTTCGTGGTGAACAAGGGCCGCATCGTCTAAGGTCTCATCTCTTCGGTAGCCTTGGGCAATGCATGTGGCATTTCTGCATTTGCTAGTATTTGAGGATCACGGACTGGGTTTGGCGTCCAAAAAAAATGTGTTTTCAATTCAAAAGGCAAAGATTAGGAGTAGCTTGGTTCAGACGTAGCACCATATTCAGTGCCCGCCCGTTGTGAGCCGATTATTTCAATTGCTTGTTTTGTAGTAATGATACATTTACAACGGTGACATTTAACCAGGTGGCAGCTGGCTAGCATCCACAACATCATCAGCGTCCTTCACTCCAGCCTCGTCCTTGGGTCCGTAGAGAGGCGACCGCGGCATGGCCATCAGGCCAGTACGAGCGGATTCGAGGATACCAAACGGTGCAATAAGCTTCAGGAAAGAGTCGATTCGGGAAGGCTTCGCAGAGCTATAGTATTTATCAGTACTCAATTGCAAGCCTTTGTCCATGGTGGTTCGGGGTCTTACATCTCGACAATGCAGCTGTTATTGCTAATATCCAGCACCTTGCCACCAAACTGGTGGGCAAAGTAGGTGATGCTCTTCAAGTGCTCGTGCTTCAGGCGCAACGCCTCGCTAGGCGCCAGCGAGCTCGGGTGGAAGTCCTCCGACGTCTCGCTCAGTGTAGGTGCGTGCTCAGAAGCACCTCCCCCCTCCTTGGAACCAGCACCCTCCGTCTCGGCCTCGGCCGTCATTTCGCGATGGTGGGCCCACAGGTCCTGGAAGTACTCGGGTCCAAGAGTGTTGATTTTGGCAAGGAGAAGCTCCCTCTGCACAAGCGCCGCGCTGGTGTAGTCAAGCACGGCCCAGACGGGGACCAGATCCTCCAACTGGCGGCGCGCCTGCTCGACGACGCCATCCTGGCCCGTGAGGACAATGGTCATGCGCGACAGGTCAGCCACTTCGGTGCTGCAGACGACCAGGGAGTCGATGTTGAAGCCGCGGGCAGCCAGGATACCGGAGACGCGCGACAGCACACCGGGCTCGTTCTGGACGAGGCAGTTGAGGATGTGGCGCTTGGGAGGGGCCATGGATGGCAAGGGCGTCTCGTAGAGGATGTTAGACACGGCGGCCTGGGCAGTCCATGCCGGCGGTGAGTCGCTGGTAGGCAGAGGAGCTTGTCGTCGTCGCAGGGCCTTGTAGGCAATTGCTGAGGTCGAGCTGTAGCGGGTGGCGATCGCTGGCATCGCAGCCGGCTGAAGCTTGGTGGCTGCTGTCCGCCATTGCGAGAGCAGTAAGCTTCGTGAGGCCATGTTGTCGATCGACTCAGAGATGGATGGTCCCTGAGAAGAGTCGAGGTATGACAGTCCAAGTGAGGGATCAATTGGCTTGTCTGGCCGTCAGAGGAAACTGTCGACAGTGTTTTGAGATCTGAGTCAAACTTCCTACTTGTGGCTGCCCGCCGGTGGCTTGAAGGAGGACGACATCGGAGCCAACCTGCCGCCTGGCAGCATGGCACGCTAGGCCCTCAAGGTTCCCCAGGACCCCGGATCGCCTGCCAGGCCTGCCCATTTTCACCTTTTAGCGGCCCGAGCTCCCCCAAGCTACAGGCCAGTCAGACGCGATCCACCCACGTGTCCCTGCACCCACTGAACATCGAGACCCATATCAATCTGGCCAGACACGAGACAGGCACAGCTGGACAGGTATCGAGATCTAATTCCCAGATCACTTGCTACTGGACTGCATACATAACATGCCTTACAGTAGTCGCCGATCCCCCAAGCCATTCCGATAACCCCATGGCACTGCCAACCCTCGGAAAAGCTCCAATACCATGTTCTCCGCGGTCACGACTGCTCCGGCCAAGCAGTCGGTCGGCGACACAATCACCGTTCTCAGCGGTCGTCTGAGCTCTGCCACTCTCCTCGAGGACCGTCGAGCTGCCATACAAGGTCTACGAAGCTTCGCAAAGGAATACCCGGCGTCAGTCGCTTCTGGAGCGCTCAGAAGCCTGATAGGGTGCCTGGGTAAAGATGGGGGGGACGTGGATACGGTGAAGGTGGTCCTCGAGACCTTGTTGATGCTCTTCAACCCGAACGAGGACAGTCCCGAAGCCTCTGAAGAGATCGCGCTATGGCTGGCCGATGAGTTCACACAAAGACAGGAGAACATCACCCTTCTACTAGACTTCCTCGAAACGCCCGACTTCTACTCGCGACTTTATTCTCTCCAACTGCTCATCGCCATCTTGGCCGCCCGCCCAGAACGCACCGAGGAATGTGTCTTCACTGCGCCCCTTGGTATATCGAGGCTCGTAGCCATACTCGACGACCGAAGAGAAGCCGTGCGAAGTGAAGCCATCACGCTGCTCACATACCTCAGCCCCTCCAATATCGACATACAAAAGCTCGTCGCCTTCGAGGACGCCTTCAAAAGAATATTTACAATAATCGAGGCAGAGGGATCTCTGTTGGAAGGCGGTCAGGTCATCGAGGATTGTCTGATATTGCTGGCGAATCTCTTGAGGCTCAATGCTTCCAACCAGACCCAGTTCCGCGAGACAGGATGTGTGCAACAATTATCCAAGATGCTCCAGAGCGCCTACCAGCCCCCAGAGGACGGAGAAGAGGTGGCCCCATGGGCACAGGCACAGCGCAATAGGAATGTGTATGCGTTACTCGCGGTTATTCGGCTGTTTCTCGTTCGTGGTGCTGTCGGCACCATGCAGAACCAGAGCGCCTTCTGGCATCACCATCTCTTGTATCACGCCCTCCAACTTGCTTTTAGTCACTCAGCTGAGAACCCTATCAAGGCCGAGGTACGTGCTGCCCTGTCCTGTAAATATCTGTATGTAGATCTAAGTACTGTGCTCTCAGGCTCTCGTGACATGCGCCGACATTATAAGGGGCAACTCAGCCCTTCAGGAGAGCTTTGCACAGCTCCAAGTACCTTCCCCCCTGGAAAGCGCAGCGAACGGAGACGGGTCGCAGGCGAACGGCGTGCCTAAGGTCTACGTGATCGATGGCTTGCTGGATCTCACGCTTTGCGTTCACAACTTGCAGGCCTTCGATATCAGGATGGCAGCGTGCGAGTGCCTGAAAGCGTACTTCTATAACCACGCTGGAATCCGTGAGCATTTCCTCCGACGGGCTATTGATGGCCACAAATCCGACATCGTCGAGTCTGCCAATGTGCTTACGACTCTGCTCCGCTCACCAAATGAGGACTCAACTGTGGATCCGTACAGGTATTGGTTTGCAGCGTGTATAATGCTGCACCTCATCTTTGAGAACGCTGCAACCAAAGACCTTGCCAGACAAGTGACCGAAGGAAATGAGGAGGAAGGAGAGGAGGTTGTGACGAGTATCCAGATCATAACTTCCCATTTGGTGAGCAGTCTCAATCGGAGCGATGACGAGCGCATCACCATCGGATATCTCATGCTTCTAATGTGCTGGCTGTTCGAAGATCTGGACGGCGTGAACGACCTGCTGGAAGAGGGTAGCAACGTCCAGCGTCTCATACAGACGGTGGTAAAGAACACTTCAAGCGAGACTCTGGTCCAGGGACTCTGCTCCATGCTGCTCGGCGTGGTCTACGAATTCTCGACCAAGGACTCACCGATACCCAGAGGAACTCTGCAACCCCTTTTGATGACCAATATGGGCCGGGATCGGTACATTGACAGGATGGGCAAATTGCGGGCTCATCCATTCGTGCGGGACTTCGAAATGATACCACAAAAGCTGGATCCTTCGACCGGCAAACTGCCTGAGGTCTATTTCGACTCCATGTTTGTTGAGTTCTTCAAGGACAACTTCAGCCGCATCCTACGAGCAGTCGACAGGGACCCTGGGATGGAGATCTCGGTGATCACCAACGGCGTTCAAAAGGGCATCTCGCGAGAGCTTGTCGACTCCTTGCGATCCCAACTAGACGAGAAGGAAAACACACTACAGGAATGCCAGGCAAGCCTCTCTCACCTTGAGCAACAGCTCGGCCAAGAACGTGCAGATAGCAGACGGTTCAAGGAGACCACCACTGTCGACTTCACCCGCTTGAAAGCCACGAACGAGAGCCTCCAGAGGAACCATGCGGACGAGATACGGCAGCTTCGCGAGGAACACGGCGCGAAGGAGGCTGAGCTGCAGAAGCACGTCGAGACGGCACGGAAGGAGGCCGCGACTGAAATCGAACGGCTCCAGAAGAAAGCGGACGCGGAACTGCAGGCAAAAGTCGAAAGTTATGAGAAGCAGCTCCGAGCCAAGGTTGAGGATTATGAGAAGCAACTCCGAGCCAAGGTCGAAGATTATGAGAAACAGCTTCTGACCAAGGAAGAGGAACATCAAAGGCAAATGAAGTTGAAGGATGAGCAACATCAGAAGGACACGGACGAAGTCCGCAAGCAGACAGAAGAAGGCCGCAAGCGTAGGCAGTCTGAGGCGGATCGGTCTTCGAGGCGTGCGGAGGCGGAGAAGGCCGACTTGAAGGCTACAATCAGCAGGCTTGAGGTGGATCTCATGAAGGTATGCATACGGTCGTTGCGATATTGCAAATGCCACAAGACTTGTGCTGATAAAAGGTTGTGCAGGCGAACAAGAGCAAGACGCAAGAAGCACAGGCTGCCAAAGAAGCCTCGTCACGAGCTGAGAAGAAGGCTGCTGAGCTGCAGAAGAAGGTTCAGCAGCTCGAGGCGAAGGCCAAACAGGTATGTCACAGCCGCCGCATGGCTCCCGGAGGAATACTGTTACTAACTACTGGCCAGACGGACGACCTCATAAAGCAGAAGGAGAAGGAGAAGGAGTCGACACAGGGCGAATTGGATGACATGCTGATGTTGTTCGCCGATGCCGAAGAGAAGGTCAACAAGTATAAAGAGAAGCTCCTGGCCCTAGGCGAAACCATCTCGGATGATGAAGATGGAGATGAGGATGAAGATGAAGAAGATGAGGAGGAGGAGGAGGAGGAGGCAGAGGAAGGCGACGAGGACAAGAAAAAGGGTGATGCCCAGGATGGCGACGTGGATTAGTAGTCCTCGCCATCGGAGCGTCTCCCTCGGATCTCCCCATGGATGTAGGGGAGATCTTATATTGGAAGCATCGATAAGGATATAAATAAGTGCTACAGTGTTATAGACACAGCAGTAATTATCGGACCCAGTGATTCATATATGGCTCGGTCAATAGTCACACTGTTACAGTGGTGGGAGTCATATAACACACCAAGTAGATAGCTACTAAGCAGGACAACCTACGAGTGTTAACATCATGGAATGGTAAGTACATACAGTAGCCGACTGTGTGCTGTGTGAACAGGGGGGGAGGCGCCCCCTCGAAAAAGTTGTGCCAATGGATCGATAAGACACTGCCAAAACATCACGACTACCAAAAAGGGGCATATCATTAAAACTCGCAATCCCACCACAATGTCCAAGACAAGCTGTTCGACATGCTTTACACCGTGACCGTTGATGTTTAGCAGAAGAAGTTACCGTACTAGCCTGGACTGCAGCATCAATTCGGGAGCGGGCCCCACATTCAGGCATGTACTATGTACATCATTGTTTATCCAAAATTTCGGGGTCGCACTTGAATTTTTTCAATGGGCCTGCCGCAGCGCAGTACCTGACTGCCAGGTGAGTACACCCAGTACTTAGGTACCTGAGATATCTCATTTTTATACTTATCAACTCAAGTAGCTAAGTACCCAAGTACCTTCTCCAGGGTAGCGTCTGCACTCAGGTGAAATAACTGCTACTCGTGCATTTCTTTTCATTCCCATTCATTATCAGAAACATCAAACGGCCTTTCAACACATCCTTCGTTAGGTAGATTGACCCAATAAACTTATCGACTGCTCACCTCACCACATCCCAATCCGTAACGGCACCATGTCCAAAAGGGTTGAGGATATCTCGGGCAGCGAGTCCGAGGGCTCGAGCGTCTCTGACGGCTCCGAGGGCTGGAACGATGTCGATGAGGGTGTTGACAATGAGGAGGAGACGCTGGAGATTGTGTCTCTCTTTGATGCCAAGGTCTTCCCCGATGCTGTATCCATGTTGGAGTACTGCAAGGACAAGTTTGGCTTTGACTTTGTGGCGACACGCGATCGTCTGGGTCTTGATTTCTACGGGAGCATCAAGCTCGTCAACTTTAGTACGTTTTCCCCTGATACCCACACATTACTTCCTGGAGCTGACGATTTCTCCAGTCCGAGGCGCCGTGAAAGACGGGAAGAAGCTGCCTGAGCAGATCTCAGATGCAGACATCCAGGACGATGAGAAGTTCATGTTACCGGTTCTGGCGAACGATGCTTTTATCATGTGCCTCGACGATCTCCCGGCATCTTCTGACGCTCATGCAGCCGAGGCCGGTGAGGGTGTCGAGTCCAAGAGTGGTGCTGAGGCTGAGGGCACTACCGCCGCCCTCCAAGCTAGGATCGACGAACTCACCAAGCAGTTTGCCAACTACAAGTTTGCGGTGGAGCAGACTCTGGACAAGCGCTGGCATGCCGACGACGAGCCGTCGCAAAAGTCTGGCGGATCAGAGAAGGAGAAGAAGGACGAGTCGCAATACTACTGGGAGTCCTACGCCAGCCACGGTTTGTTACAATCCGTCAGCACAAAATCACATGAAGCCAGCCTGACGATGAGACAGATATCCACGAGACCATGCTGAAGGACACAATCCGCACGGACGCCTACCGCGATTTCATATACAACAACAAACATCTCCTCAAGGGCAAGACTGTCCTCGATATTGGCTGCGGAACCGGTATTCTATCCATGTTCTGCGCCAAGGCCGGCGCCGCACACGTCTATGCTATTGACAAGTCGGCAATTCTGGACAAGGCTACCGAGAACATCTTCCACAACGGTCTCGATAAGCAGATTACCACCCTGCGTGGCCGCATCGAGGATATTGTCCTGCCCGTTGACAAGGTCGACATCATCGTGTCTGAGTGGATGGGCTATTTCTGCCTGTATGAGGCCATGCTGCCCTCCGTCCTCTTTGCTCGCGACAGATACCTCAAGCCCGATGGCCTGTTGCTGCCCTCTCACGCCACCATCTTCGTGGCCCCGGTCCACGACCCTGAGTACATCACCGATACCATTGCATTCTGGAGGGACGTGTATGGCTTCGACATGAAGCCCATGCAGGAGGGCATCTACAAGGGGGCCAGAGTAGAGACCTTACCCGCCAACGTCTTGTGTGGCACACCCAGTGCCTATGCATTGGATCTGTATTATGCAAAGGTTGAAGACCTTACGTTCAAGATGAACTGGACCAGCAAGATCACCAAGGATGCTGATTCTGTGGACGGCTTTGTAGTCTGGTTCGACAACTATTTCGCCACAACCCGGCAGAAAGACGTCGAGCTGATCGATTTGCCGGCGAAGGAGTGGGAGGGGGCCCGGGCTGACGGCAGTATTGCCTTCACGACGGGTCCTCACGGGAAGGAGACCCACTGGAGGCAGGGTCTATTATTGATCGAGGACAAGGAAGGCGGGCTGAGGCCCAAGAGCGCGCGCAGTGCCGGCGAAGAGATCAAGGGGACGTTGTCGTACTCCGTGGCTGAGGAGTATGCGCGTGGCCTGTCTATCAGGGTGGAATGGGACGGTCTTCCCAATGCCGAGCGGTCTCAGTCATGGTACCTCCACTAGAAGGAGGAGCGGGGGCCAAAGGAAATCGAGTTGGATATGCTGAAAAGTCTAAAACATGTAGCTACATGAGCAGTGACGCTATTACTATGCCATGGAGTAAAACAATAGAAAGAGTGTCTGCGCTCTCTGCAATAGAGGCATCTACATTTCATAAATGGATCCCCCGACATCCAGCCGATATCCAAGATATGCAAGAAACAACAGTCCAAAAGCAGAACGCCGCCAAACTCTTTCACGGACGATCATGGCCAAGTCTACAGATGCGGCACACCAGCAGTCTCCATGAACAAGTTCACAATGCTCAAGAATCCCTCCCCGAGGATGAACCCCGAGGCCAGCACGATCAGCGGCGTGTCCTCCCTCCCGGGCTTCCTCCTCCACCACCAGGCCACCAGCCCGCCCGCGGTCCTCGCGAGCGTGAAGCTCGGCACGTTGTACATGCCCACGGCCACGGCGATGCCGCCGGGGACGAAGCGCAGCCACCACCTCCCGGCGGCGTAGATGCGCACCATGGTGGTGAGCGCGAACAGCACGGCGAAGCCGACGGCCCACTCGCGCGCCATGTGCGGCAGGCCCTGGCCGGTGACCAGCCTGGCGGTGAAGATCCAGACGTAGGCGGTGGGGACCTGGAACAGGGAGCCCGGGATGGCGTAGACGGCCGTGTAGAGCCTGTAGATGAAGGCGCTGGCGACGGCGCCGGCCGTCGCCCCGACCACCTGGCCCCAGAACTGGGCCCTCGGCGCGGCCCCGAGGAGGTGGCCCGTCTTGAGGTCCTGCATCAGGTCGCCGGCCTGCAGCGCGCCGGCCTCGGACACGGCGCCCGCGACGAGGTTGATCAGGACCGACGTCGGGTGCGACTGCGGCACGATGAGCGCGAAGAAGAGCTGGGCCAGCTTGGAGATGCCCGAGACGGGGTTCAGGTCTGTCTCCCCGAGGGCGCGGACGCCCATGATGGAGAGGATGAGGGCCATGAAGACGGCGGCGATGGTGGCGTAGAGGGGGATAAGGTCGCCGAAGACGATGTGGATGCACAGGACACAGAAGGCTATGGAGAGGATGAGGCCGACTACTACGGTGCGGTTGGAAATCTGCTCCGACGGAGGGGCATCGTCTTGGTCCGCATCTTCGAGAATGTGAGAGACCGTGTTCGGCTCCTGATCGTGATCATGGATGGTGGAGTAACGAGGGTGGTTGGGACCGGATAAAGGGCTGGGAGGTGGGAGTGAGCCTGTATCATCGTCTTCTTGGTGCTGGAGCGTGGTGTATCCGCGCTGGCTGGGGCTGGACGGGAGGAAGCTACCGAGTCGCGTGTCGCCGGTTCGCCATTTGTGGTGGAGGGTGTGCCCGGCTTTGGCCATGCGCTGGATTAGAGGCCGTACGATGAGGTAGCCGAGGCTGACGACAGCATCGGCGAGCATGATGGCTAGGGAAGTCCATACTATCCAGCCCTTGCTACCAGTTTCCCAGTCGCTTGTCTTCCCCGGGGCCCAACCTTTGTGCTTCGCGAGGGGCGACAGAATACCCCACCCGAGTATCGCACCCAACAACTGGGTGGGGAGTTAGCAAAAAGGAACGTTCAGAGAGTTTGCGCAAGACAGTGGCCAACTCACCATGTGCAGGGTAGTTGTTGGTCCCATAACGATGCCCTGGCCGACATATGCCAGACTTGGGTTCAATGTCCAAAGCCATGTGGAAGCAGCCGTCGCCCCAAAGATGGGCAAGTCTCTCAGAATCGGGAAGAAGTATGTCGCGAATGTGTAGAGCCCGGAAGTAAGGAAGCAGACCAGCAAAATCTTGAGGTTTTCTTTCCATTGCTTCTTGCGAAGAGCAGCGCCTTCCTCCTCGGCTGCAACGTCTGCATTTTCACTCGGCTCGAGACGGCCACCAAAGCCTTCGGGCACAACATGCGCCCCTCGCGTCTGACGCGGAGTAGAGTCATCCCTCACCAGCCCTGTTTTACCGTGGAGCACACTGATCAGCACAGCCGTGCTGAACCCACTCGGAAACTTCAACTTCTCCCTGATGATCAGCTGTTTCCTCAGCGGCACGGCGAACACCACGCCAAAGTAACACAACCCCAAGGACCAGACTACCAGCTGCCATGTGCTGAGGATGATAGGCCCCTGCTCCTCGTCCTTCATGAGGAAGTTCATCGCCGGCAACACGCCCACAAAGCCACAGCCAAGCGGCATGATGGCCATGGATCCTGCCACTGTTTGGACGAGGACGTTCTCGACCGGTGAGAAGGGAAACTGCAGATGACGAGACAAGGTCTTGAAGATACCGAACCCCATCAGCGAAGCCGGCATGGTCATCATGCTGACCCAGCCAGTCTGCAGACCGAAGTACATGTTGGAAAAGCAGATGACCAGGCCGACGAGAAGGCCGGCGGCAACTCCTCGGAAAGTGAAGCTGCGGCCCTCGAAATCGAGCCCGGGCTTGTCCATGACGATAGATGAGGCCGGTCCCCTATGTGCATCCCCTCCTCCTTGCGGCAGAGCGGGATCACGAGCATGCTGTCGCGAAGACGGCGTGTCTCCTGGAGGAAAGTAGCCGTCGTCCGTGCCAAGACCGTCGTATCCGGCGCCGTCGTCACCCCTATCGGGAGCCATCTCTGGGCGCTTCCGGGAGTCTGATGATGACTTCAAGTGACGAGGAGCAGGTTGGTCTGTGTGGTGGGATCTTTGGCTCTCGAGTGGAATGGCTAGGTTCATCAAGGGAAACAACAAACCAACACAGACCATGACAAGACACAATGCGCCGTTGATTAACAATCCATTGATGATGATACTGTTGCCGTGGTCGTGACCGGCAGATTGGCCCGGCAATGACTTCATGCCGGCTGACTTGCATGAAGCGGCGGCTACTGAGGGTAAGTGCATCAGTACTTAGGTACCTACCGGCCTGCCTACTGTACGGATGGTGATTCCCGGGTCCGACCCCGGAGCCGGCAGAGGACATGTCTTATGTAAGCATATAGATACGCCCAATCTGGTCTAGCCTGAAGGGTTTTTCCGACGCCATCTCAACATCAACAGAAACTTTATCACCATAAATCTCTCTGCCTGCCAATGTTTCTCCTTTATGTTGTTCCAAGATGATCTGGATGTCTTGCATCACTTAGACTCCTGCGGCTTGGCTGCTCATTATACTGTATCATCTACAGATCGACAAGACCAGAATACGCAGCTTGGCCTGGGCACCAGCAGCCAGCAGCGCACGCCCCGTGAGCTGCGAGGTTAAACGCGGGCTGGCCAATTCCTTGAGCTCCTTGAGTTCCTATTACCCAACGGTTCCCACTTAGAAGCGACCTCTGACTCTCCTGTGTAGGGATCACATCCTTTGAATCTGGATGCAACGCCAAAACCCCAGAAAGGCCAGACAACCCTTCCGGACCAAGCGAGGGAGAAAAAAATCGAATCCTGCGAAAGTCTCTTCGAGTCAGGGCCGTTCTGACTTGTTCCCGCCAAATTCCCGCCAAATTCCCAGCGCCGCTATACGCCGTGCGCCGTCGGCGATTATTTTTTCGTGTCGTGATTTTTTCCCCAGGCCGGGCTTGCCACTCTGCGACTCTGGTCACTTGTTCTGTACATACGCAGCGGTGCGTAGCATGCGTGGTCGGCACCACTTTCCGAGATCATCGCCTCCAGGGGTCCGATCGATCAACATGCACGCTCAACACGGAAAGTCGATCCGGTTTGTGTGTTTTGAGCCGAAGGTGTTCAACAAACGACAAATGGCCTCTTATCAAGTCCATTGTTTTCTTTATCTCATCCATCGTCGAATAAGAAGCGATGAATGTGTTGATCTATGGTGGGAATTCGTATTAACCTCACGTAAAGGTCCTCGAGTGAGGTCCACGACCTATTCTCTGCAGCTGAGAAGCTACAGGTGTGAATGATGATATGTTGGCTGCATAGGTGTTGGAGTCACACCACACAATGGACAATGGCTAACACCACAATCACCCGCATTTCTATGCGTACAACATTTTGCAAATCCATAGATAGATCATCTGGACAATTACATCCTTAAACTTCCCATTGGTCGAGCACTGCTTTACTTTGTCCCCAGGCCAGTTCGGCCCACGCCAGGTGCCACTCAAACCTGGAGCCGCGACTTGGAATTGCGTATCCACCGAGGTTAAATCCACTCTCGCCCGAAAACCGACGCCACTAAGTCGCCCTGGCCCCCGGCCGAGGAAAAGCTTTATAACCTGCCATGGAGCAGTTGCAATTCTCTTCACTTTACCCTCAATCGCCTGTTGATGCTGTCTTCGTCGTTGCTATTGCAAATTCTGTAACCTCGTGCCTGTTTGGCCGGTCTCCTCCTTGAGCACCACCTGGTGGCTTATATCATCTGGACAATCGTTGGCATAATATTTACACCCAAAACTCCATCGTTTCAGGAGCGCTGCTTTTGCGATTTACCACCTATCATCCGGGAGGTCAAACAGCACAACTGTCATCAAGGAGAAGTGAAGGATGGGCAAGGACGAGATCAACGTCGCCGCCGCGCGCGGTGACGATAGCCCCAGCTTGCAGGACCCCGAGAAGCAGTCTGTCACCAATGCCTCTACCCATGAGCTCAAGCGGGAGATGTCGGGTCGTCACTTGCAGTTCATTGCCATTGGAGGTGCGGTAGGGACGGGCTTGTTCATCGGTAGTGGAACTTCTCTAGCCACGGCAGGTCCCGCCGGCTGTCTGATTTCGTACATCTTCGTGGGTACGATTCTGTACTCGGTCATGACGAGCTTGGGCGAAATGGCGACATATCTGCCGACTCCTGGTTCCTTCACGTCTTACAGCGCTCGTTTTGTGGACCCTGCGTTGGGTTTTGCAATGGGTTGGCTTTACTGGTTCAGCTGTGAGTTCTGATGCTTGAGAGTGGTGTTTTTTTTATATGTACGGTTGACTGACGCATTTCCAGGGGCTATCACGTGGGCTCTCGAGCTGACAGCAGCGGGAATGATTATTCAGTACTGGAACGACACCATCAGCATCGGCATCTGGATCGCCATCTTCTGGGCTCTTTTCACGGCTATCAACTTCATGCCCGTCAAGTGGTACGGCGAGCTGGAGATGTGGTTCGTCAGTATTAAAGTCGTCACGATCCTCGGCTTCATTATCTTTGGTATTTGCATAAACGCCGGAGCAAGCCCCCAAGGCTACCTTGGATTTCGCTACTGGGGCCACCCCGGCGCTTTCGCCTCCTACGACGACAATATGAATCCTGCCACCGGAAAGTTCGTCTCATTCTGGTCTGTCCTGGTCACCGCGGCATTCTCTTACCAGGGAGCTGAGCTCGTGGGTGTTGGCGCCGGTGAGGCTCGGGACCCGCACAAGACTGTGCCCTCCGCGATCCGAAACACATTCTGGGGCATAGTCTTCCTGTTCGTGGCTACCATTTTCTTCCTTGGACTGATCGTCCCATACACCAACAAGGACCTATTGAACGGCACAACTAGTGGTGCTAGCTCGCCGCTCGTCATCGCTGCGAACCTGGCCGGAGTCCGTGTCCTTCCGGATATCATCAATGCCGTCCTGCTCACTGCAGTTCTTTCCGCTGCCAATTCCAATGTCTACTCCGGAAGCCGTATCCTCATCGCCCTCGCGAACGAGGATCACGCTCCGCAATTCCTCACCAGGACGAACAGGCAAGGAATTCCCTACTTCGCCGTGGCCATCACCTCCGCCATCGGCCTCCTCGCCTTCCTGAACCTCTCCAACAACGGCGCCAACGTTTTCAACTGGTTCCTCAACATCACGTCTGTTGCCGGTCTCATCACCTGGTCCAGCATCAACCTCTCCCACATCCGCTTCCAGCACGCCATGAAGGCCCAGGGCGTTGACCGAGCCACACTGCCCTACCGGGGCTTCCTGCAGCCCTACCTGTCGTGGTATGGCCTGTTTTTCAACATCTTGATCATCATTACGCAGGGTTTCACGGCATTCATGCCCTGGAACACGGCGAATTTCTTCACCGCGTATATCAGTGTTATCCTGTTTGTCCTCTTGTATGTTGGGTACAAGGTTACGTACCGCCCGGCATTTATCAAGGCCTCCGAGGCAGACATCAATAAGGGGCGGGTGCTGCCTTCAGGTGGGCCCCTTGAAGATGAATAGGAGGACACATGTATGGATTGGGACTCGAAGCAAAATGTCACGTTAAGAGTATATGGATGGATTAGCATTTACGTGCATATGTACGGCGTAATGGGCATGAGTTATGAATTCAATTTAATTACTGACACATGTATTTGCATGCGTTTATAAGTTCTTGTTTTGGTGTGGGCCAGAGTGGCCACTACTGTCGCTCACTCAGGCGCTCTCTCCCCTGTGGGCAGCCTCGATCTGTATCACGTACGGACGCCTCTTCCAAGCTAGAACCAAGCATCACATCAAAGACAACTTGGCCCTCGTTTATGGCCGTATTCCAGACTGACCAATTGCAGTAGGCGACAAATCCTCAAAAGGATCTCAAAAGTCATGGATCCCCCGTCAGGATGCAGCAGCTGCCTTGCAGACGTGGCCCGTGACTCACTGGGGCATCGTCCCCACTGCAATGCCATGGGGAGGGTTTAGCATGTATCTAGCACACTGCACATCGCAGTCGTCAGATAGGCCAGTTGCGCCAAGTGATTACCAGATGTAGACGCCTTGCTGACTGACACACAGAACCAAGCTAGCCTCCCAGCTGAAAACTTGATGTGCTCATAAAGAACTGCTGCTTACGCATCGTGCACATGGTGTCTTCAAGGGTTGTGCCAGCCCTTCTTCTACGTGATGAAGCCCTCGCTCAGTCTTGTTCAGCATCGCTCCTCCTTGACACCCCAAGATGGCCGACATCGAGCGTCGCCTTGTCAAGGCCGCCACATTTATGGGGGAGGCGTGCAACACTTGCAACCGACTTGAGCTGTCTGTCGACAAATTCCTCATTGGCGACTCTGGCATTTCGCGGTCGATCGGTAGATTAGCACTCGCTGGCGACAGACTCACGAACTTGAGCAATTCGACCCCAAGGTTGCAGCTGAATTCCGGCCGTGGCCCAAAGTCTCTTGGCACCATAGCCGAGATCCAGGACAGGGCCGCCGGCTGTTCTCTCTGCAAGCTTGTCTACGAAGCCATAGGGCGGTACAGCGCGGCATCCAACGTCGACCAGCAATCGGACTGCCTCATGGAGTGGGAGGTAGATGGTCGCCAGGCCAGACGAAGAGGTCATGCAGCAGGCACAGGCGAAGAGGAAGAGATCCGGTACTCCAACGTATCGCGGCGCATTCGGTTTTGGTGGACGCAAGTCAACAGGATGCAGCAGGAGGCTTACATCCTCTTCGTTCCGCCTCGCGATCATCCTCTCCCCAACGCGGATGCGAACTCGGTGCGGCCTGGGATGCGGGGCCGATGGTATCTGGCGAGGGACTACGACGCCGAGAGGAGCAACCAGGCTCTGATCAAGAGTTGGCTGGATCTCTGTGAGGGACATCACGGAAAGGCCTGCAAGCACCGCGGCGACACGGACAGATTCGCCGCTCTGCTTCGACAGACTTCGTTTGGTGTTATCGACGTGGTCCGGATGCAATTGTGCCAGCTTCCCACGCATGACAACGGGCCTGCACGTTATGTGGCCCTGAGCTACGTTTGGGGAGACGGTGATAACCGAGCGCATTGTACCCTTCGGGAGAATGTGATGCAACGGATCCAACCTGGAGGGATCGAGGCCAGGGAACTCCCACGGACGATCCAAGAGGCCATCCAGTTGACGAGGGATCTTGGCGAGCGTTTCATCTGGATCGACTCGCTCTGCATCGTACAGGATAGCGATTCTTCATGGAGGGTGAACGCAGCAAACATGGACCTTGTGTACGGAAATGCGTACCTGACCATTTGTGCCGCCGATGGAGAACATTCCAGGGCTGGGCTTGCTGCACTCGATCCACAAGAAGCAGATACACCGCTCAAGGCTGTCTATGCTAAAGGTTTGCGACTATTAGTCTCAAGGCCCTCGGAAAGTGTTATCAGAGACTCCGTATGGAACCAGCGTGCGTGGACATTTCAGGAAAGAATCCTGTCGAGACGATGCCTTGTGTTCGCTGGGAAGAGGATATACTTCCAGTGTAGATCGAGCAACATGTCGCAGGATATATACCCCGATGGAACTGGGACTGGGTGGTCTTCAGACTGGAAAAACTCACCACTGCGAACTCTGGGTGAGCTGGAGACGCGGCCCATCTGGTTCTACATGAAGTGTGTCTCTCTCTATACGGGAAGACGCTTGACCTACGCAAGGGACATCTTGGCTGCATTTGACGGCGTGGCACGGCTCATGGAGCGCCACATGCATGGAGCCCGGATGGTCCACGGTCTGCCCCCTTCACACTTTGACCTCGCTCTGCTGTGGGAGCCTCTCCAGTGTCAGGAACGGCGAGTGCTGAGCACCAAGAACGGCCAGAGCGGGGCGGTCATGGAGTTCCCTAGCTGGTCCTGGTCAGGCTGGATGGACGGGAGAGGCCAGAAGAAGGGCGCCCCTGTCAAATATAGACAGGAGACACTGGAGGGGTGCTTCATCGATGTCAACGAGTGGCTGCTTCACCATACGTGGATCAAGTGGTATATTCGCAACGCAAATGGCGACCTGCGCCCTATCTGGACGAAGGAGTCGGTCCCAGAGGCTCCCGGTGTCTTGTCAAGGTGGCATGGCTACTCTGCCTTGGGACCTGGGCAGAGACCGACCTCGAACACTCACGATTCCGAGCGGGGTTTTTCTCGCTCGAGAGATGGGACAAGCCAGCCACCTTCCGATCATGGTGGCAACCGAGGGGCTGGTGAGGTCAGAGATGCAGGAGGCATGTACGATAGAGAAGCAGAACGCTATCAACAGGCACCGGCAACGGCCAACCGCCGCATTATGGCTGTGCTGAACGATCGGGAAGTCAACGAAGATGATCTAGATCAAGCGCGGATTGGGATATACGACAGAAAACGGCCACTTGAAGTGATACGCCCAATAGACCGACGTGAACGTGGAAGACGCCCCCACTCGCCATCATCAAGGAATACGTCGACGACGACGACGATAACAAGTGATTCGATCATCACAGACGAATACGGCCGGGAGACCCGAAGCTCAGTAAAAGGTCTCCAGTCGGACCACTTCCGCGCCACCATCCCTGACAACCCCTTTGGCGTCAACAATGTCGGCTTCGAGACTCTCCGTCAGTGGGCAGACCAGACGGTCCTCCAGTTCTGGACTTGGCACGCCCAGTTCTATGTCCTGCGCAATGACGAGGCCACGGCAGAGACAGGCCCAGGCGAGGGCCTCGTCAGGTGTGACATAGCTGATGAGAACGGCGACTGGTGCGGACACATTGTGCTGAACGAGGACTGGATCGACGAGACACGGGAAGGGCGGAAGTGGCACTTCATCGCCATATCGGACGCCCGGTCATTTGCGAGGGAGGAGTGCAGGACCTGGAGCCACTACATCCCCAAGGACCGGGAAGACGTCGAGTGGGATTTGTTCTTTGTGCTGCTTATTGACTGGAACCCCGAGAAGCTTGTCTGGGAACGTGTCGGTCTGGGGAAGGTATTCCAGGCTGCTTTTGACGTGTCTGGTGAGTGGCATGAGATCGTACTTGGATGAATCTTCTGGTATTGGTATCGGTGAAGGTATCATGGTGTTTGCTATCCAGGCCAGCTTCCACGTGCTTTCTTGCAGCACGGTTCGTCTATCACTGGAGTGGGCACGCTGGTCTCTAGCGAGCTGTATGTTCAATGCATGTTCTCATCATAAGGTGCACAAGCGCCTATTTCCCAAACATGCCCTCCAGCTGGTCTCCTGGCCACTGATCGTCTTCTAATCCCATGCAGGTGTAGACTGTACAAGTCACCCAGACTGAATATGCCCAAGGGTGCAATTTCCCCAAGAGAGTCATCATAGAAGGAGGCAGCGCTACAGCCTGGTCCAAGAGGAGGCGTTACACAGGACAAACTTCATCAGGGGTCACCCCCGTAACTGAAGATTGCCGAACTCGGATCGGCGGCCTGCAAGGAGAGGAGGTAATAGGATTCCCTTCTTCCTATACCCGATATTCCGGACCCAATATCCGGAAGGCCTGGCGGATTGCTGCATCGGGCAGCCCCATACTCCGATGGGTCCGGCTGATTGGACATCAGGCAGGTCAGTAACGTGTCTCAGCCCTTCTCTGATTCTAAACCCAGACTACATCAAAGAGATGTATGAACGTTGAAAAGATTTGTCGGTGTTCCCTCGACTGTTGTGTTGTTGTGGATGTACAAGCGCATACAGAAATTCGCTTGTTTTCCACATGATCTCGACTGTCCTATCCCTGGAGGTCGTGTGGAACAGAAGCTGTCTCGAAATAAGAGGTCTGTGACCATGGCAGGAAAACATGCAGAGACCAGCCTGAAGGTTTCACCAACCGTATTGAAAGAATATCAATCGTTGATTTTCAAAAGCGTGCCTTTGTCGTCTTCGACAAGGGAAGCGTGGCTATCGAGTAACCCCGGGACGTCGATAATGGTTTGCTTGGTCTGCCTGAGGAGGATCTGGATAAGGCGGCAGCTATTGCTGTTCGTATGAGAGAGAATGGCGAGGTGATAGGCCATCACTGACGGCGGAGTGGTGCTACATGGCGCGTGCGATATCAGTCAAGTGGTACAGATCGTTCAAAACTCAAAATCCTTCTGGTAGCCTATGCTGCGAAAGTTTTCTGTCTTCATCTATCCCAAATTATTACCGGTTGCCTGGAGATAACGGTTCTGTAGGCTACCAGTTGACATGCCGTCAACCTTCAGCTGGAACTATATGATGCCAGTATGAACAATAAGAATCATACACAAATCTGTACCTAGGTTCACACGGAAAAACATGATACGCTTGGTAAATTTCAGTCTAAATAGATCTTGCCCTGTTATTCCGGGGTTGTTTCAAGAAGTAATACAGACAAAACAGTGATGTTGCTCCATTTAGACACGGACTGATTTTGAAAGCCCGCATATACTTACCTGTTCCTCTTTCTCCACCTCAGAACTAGTGATAGTGAATGCAGAACAACTGTCATTGTGGGG
This sequence comes from Cytospora chrysosperma, assembly GCA_016808195.1. Classification (NCBI taxonomy): domain Eukaryota; kingdom Fungi; phylum Ascomycota; class Sordariomycetes; order Diaporthales; family Cytosporaceae; genus Cytospora; species Cytospora chrysosperma. The sequence continues at coordinate 2,510,863 of MU179926.1, read as the reverse complement.
TCAACAGTCTGTATATATTCCAAGATGAATGAGATTGCAGCATTACGTGGTTGAGCATTGTAGGTAACTTTGTTTTTGGAAATACTGCTGCCCCTGTTACTCTGTAGGCAGCCACGCTAAAGCACCCACTTACATACATACTTGGGTTGCACTTACGCAGAGACCACTGGCTGGCTACTCAAGTACCCAAGTACTAACTTAGATAAGTGCTTATTGCTAGTCTGGTATTTTAGTTACCACTCACCGTTCATCTTGCCACGGACTTTGTCTAGGCATATATGGAGCCTTGTCACACTACCTGATCTTTTTGTTACTCTCCCTCTCTGATATTCAGCTACACACATCTCCCACCTACGAAAACAGCTCAGCATCCCGCAAAGAACCCATCGACATGTCGACTAACGATGGGCACAAGCTTCTGGTCTTTGGCCTGAGCTTCGCGCAGCATGATAACCGCAAGATGCAACAGGTTCTCCGCCACTACAACAGGCTGCCCACGAACCCAGGCAATCGTGCCTCACTTTTCGTCGAGCTGAACAACGTCGCCAAAGACCTCGAGGCAAATGAAGCTGCTCAGGATCAGATCCACCAGCTTACCGAGTGGATGACAAACGGCGGGGATTTCCCACGCAGTATCTCATCTAGTCTACTGAATGCCGAGGCGGTGCACACTCGTCAAGGTTATAGCCTGAGCGGCTATCATCGATACTATGGCCGGGGCCGCATTCTCAGCGACGCCCCAGAGGATGGCGACCAAGAGACCAACTCTTCCCAATTACCTGCAAACGATGGGAACAATAACCATACGTACTCGGCTGAGAATAGTTCGAGGGGCATAAGCATGAGGCGATATGGCCGAGGCCGCACCATCAATGATCCCCCGGAGACTGTCGATACCGCAGAAGGTGGTGAGGAGGATGTGGATGAATCTACAAGCCAGCCTGGTCACGACCAAATGCAAAACATGCACAACGGTAACCAATGGGGTACCACGGGAGCACAAAACTACTACCATTATGGACAAGGTCGCACTTTGAACGACCCACCCGAGCCTGTCAGCATAGATGGGGATGACAACAATTTTCGGGAAGCACATGGCCAGCATCATGAAAATGAAGACGCTAATATGACTGAGTCCTCTACCAATACTAATTTCGAAATCGACAGAGGTCTGCTCGAGGGTGGCTTAGGATCTGAAGAAGTCCAACTAGAGTCTGTCAATATTGAACCCTCGGGGTCTGCAGATGACCGCCAATACGATTCGTCCATGCACCCTGATGGAGCAAACGATACCGATGCCATCGAATGCCCCATCTGCCTCGAAGACTACCCTCCCTCCAGCTTTCCAAAGGGACCTACCGTCACTGAATCCTGTGATCACCCGGACAAGGCTTGCCTGCAATGTCTGGACTCCTCCATTACAGTATTGGTCGAGCGAGGAGCCCTCCACCTGCTTGCTTGCCCCATCTGCCCACAGAAGCTTTCCCACCAAAACATCAAAGAATATGCCAACAAGGAAGTATACAAGCGCTACCAGTACCTCAAGCAGCAGTCCGAGATACCCGGTCACTGGATATCCTGTACGAACACCGACTGCGGCGGGAGTCAACCTCACGAGAGCAAGGACCCGAAGATGATCTGCAACCACTGCAAGTTTGCTACCTGTGCCAACCATAAGCGTCCCTGGCATGAAGGACAAACCTGCGGGGAGTTTGACCTTGACGATGCACAGATCGAGCGTCTGGAGGAAGAGGAGGCCACTGCAAAGCTGCTTGCCAAAGAATCCACCAGCATCTGCCCGAAATGTGGCCAGGGAGTCACCAAGACGGAGGGTTGTGACCACATGCTCTGTCAATGTGGAACAGAGTGGTGTTATGTTGTAAGTGAATCTTGTAGTGACCACAACTGCAAGTGATATAGTGACATGCTGACAGGTCGTTCCAATAGTGCTCATGTTCATGGGAGAATATCCTCCGCATAGGCGAAACGGCCCATGCTACGTTCTGCATCTACCACCCCAACAAAGTCAACCTTACAAGATCACAGAAGGAAGCCACTCGCAATCGCATCATGGGCCTTGTCCACGGCGGTGAAGTCAGTGCCGAGCTTGCGAAGGCTAGGGACGAGTTGCGCCAGAGGCGGAGAGTAGAGATCAGGGCCAAGGCCCTTGAGGCCGCCGAGGCAAGAATGAAGGGAGCTATGGAGCATAAGAGGAGTGCCCCCCAGCCCCAGGAGAAGAGAAAGAAGAGAGTCAAGCTGGTTGCGCCTTGGGAGGAGGGCGGGCGGACAAAGAAAGCCCTTTAGACGGGCGATTGCGAGAACGAGCTCAGGGCTCAACATGTCTCGTGAGTATCTTATCTTGGCAGGGGGTTCTGCCATGGTATTGTACGGTACTCCCGATGAGCAAAGCCCTTTGGTTTTTGGCCTCAGTGCTTCTTCACGACATTGAGTTGCTGTCTATATTCGCAGACGGGATGCTTCCTTGGGAGTTTCATAGATAATATTTAGCATACTGGGCATGCTTACTTACCAAGTAGGTTTATAGTCAGTATATCAGAGAATGCTATTTGTTTCGTGGGACGGGACAACACTGTTGGGGAAGAAAACTCGGCGGCAGATGTATCTGCTTGCACGTGTGTGCTATACCCCCTATTTCCTATTTCTAGGTCACGCAGTGGTGAACATGCCGTCTACTCTGAAGCCTGTAAGCTGTTCAGTGAAACGCCAGAGGTCGACCTTGGCGGCTCTGGAATTAACTGTCCATCTAAGCAAAGTCCTGGGGTTCAGGCGTTTGCTATGTGTGAAGGTATCCTGCCTATTTACCCACGGCTTCTGTATGGACCGGGCTGTGCTGTTACAAGCATAATCGGTCTCCATTCGCATTGGTCAGGCACATACCTACTGCCTAGTACGTTCGTACAGACACGCAGCAACACCCTGGTCCCTGGGGCGTGGCCCCTCCCTCTCATCGCAGCTGCTACCTTTGGACATCACCAAGCTTGGGCTGTCACAAAAACATATTTCCCATCATAGCAGTCGGCCACCCCTCTGTGACCTCTAGACGTTGCCGTCGCAACAACCTCCAAGTTGTTGGGTTTTATTTCGCTATGGCTGTGGTCGATGTCGTGGGAGACAAGAAGTCGAGAGTGGGGAACAAAAATCAGAGCTAAAGAGCGGACCGTTCCAGTAGGTACATTGCTAGTGCACCGGGAGGCCCAACCTGTCTGGCCCATTTGCCGGAACGTGGACGATGGTCTTGACGACTGTACGGGTACAACGTTGTCTACTTACATTTCAAGTATCGAGACTTCTTATCATTGACTTGCTGGTCTTCTCCATCGACTATCAATATTTAGGGGCACTTATCCAAGGTAACGGGAGAATAGCCCATTGCCGCTTGAAGTGGCAAATCTGGGCCCCTGAGAGAGACCTGTTTCGCTACTGAAAATCAATGATTGGAACCACGCTGACTGGATGAATAACTATATCAAAACGCGAGCACTACGTCGAACGGGGCAGATAGTACAAAGCTCTCTAAATGAGTCATATACATAGATGAAGCAGTATCTCTTGTTCCCAGTGCTTGGAGAAGAAAGCCCCTCAACCAGCAACACATACAACGCCTCCCACACCCGAATAGTCCAAAAGAAACAGGGTATCCAAAACAATCAAAAGCCCAACTGATACATACAAAAAGTAGCACCTCGGCCTGCTTTATCTTCAGGCCCACCGTGATGCAATGAATCGCAATATGCCCCCCGAAGCCCGGAAGCCGAGAATTAGAACCGTCTGGGCATTTCCAAACGATCCTTCCTTCAAAGACCACCGCGCTGCCACAGTCTTCCTCGCAGAGGTGGGTTATTTGGTTTCAAGGCTGTGGAAGATGTTTTACATTCCGGTCAGCGTGTCAGCTCCCCAGAAGTCTGCCTTTTCTGTGGCCAGCACCACTCATCCAGGAAAGAGGGCTCATCGTTGCCACCCCTCTCCTCCAACTTCTTGGCCAAGACTGCTGCCCTCACTGCCTCCAGTCGTCCGTATGAGGGCAGGTCTCTCGACGACTGAGAAATCTGCGCATCGATAATGGCCATAATACCCCTGCCATGCTTGTCTCGTGCGTAAAGGTTGGCTCCCTTGTCAAGCAGATTACTGACGACATGCTTGTTACCGCATCGTGCGGCGACGAGAAGTGCAGTCTCTCCACGACGATTGCGTGCGTCAACTTTGGCTCCGTTTTGGATAAGGAGATCAAGGATCTTTCCGATATTCTGGCCGGTCTTGTCATCCTGATCGTCAAGAAGATGAGTAGCGAAAGCCATCAAGACCGTATTGCCTTTCTTGTCGTAGTGGTTCACATCAGGCGAGTGCGTAAATGTTACTGGTGTCAGGAGACCATTAAGGTACTGCAATCTTTTGCTAATGGGTTTTTCGACATCGTCCTTGCCGTGTTTTCTTTTGAGCGAACCCTTTGTATTGACGGGTGATGTAGGGTTGTTGGGGTCTGGACTGCTTGGGCTCGAAGTATTTAGGTTGCTGGAGGTGAAGTTCATTTCTGCCAAGCAGTGGAAACCATTCCGGCCATGCTCATCCTCGATGGCAGGGTTATTGTATGCGTTGGTCACAATGAATGCCAAACCCGAATCTCGTGCCGCATAGCTATCCTCCGGAGTCTCCTCTGCGAGAGGTGCGAGTGCTATCGTGCCTGTCCGTCTTGGAGGGGGGAACGATTGATCGACAGCACAGAGGGCGGCCGTGACGCCAAAGGCATCTCGCGGTATTGGAGACCAGGTGTATTGTTGAACAATCCTGTTCATTATCTGGGGGTCGTGAACGTATCGTTGCAGCTGATGAAAGAACGTCCGTCCATAGACGTCACGAACGAACACCAGATTCTTGTGATTCAAGTAGAGCGTGTTCAGGAGGCTATACAGGGGCGCATTGAGATCGCCAGCCCCAGAGAACCATGAAGAGCTCAGAGTATGTAGGAATGTCTGACCTGCTTTGTTCACGGCAGATGGATTTGTCCACCTTGAGTTCATAAGTTGAAAAGTAGTTTGGATACCCAAGGGGCTGTCAAGTGCCGCGAAGAGATGAAGGGGCGTATTACCGAATCGATCAGCTTCAAGCGGGACTTGCAATGTGTTTGCAGCCGCATCGCATGTATCACCTCTTTCAGTCATGTAAAAGGCCTCCGGTAATTCTGCGATCTCATCCGCGATCTCACACCAGCACGTGCATTCGCTTTCACTGGGGGACCTGCGGAAATGTTTATCTGCATTGCACAACATAACGTATTTCCGGGCAATCATAAAGTCGCCTGGCACAGCAAGTCCGGGATGTAGAAGTGGCCCAGGTTGCGCCGGGCCATGGCGTGCTGGGCAATCTGAAGGTGACCGACATGGGGACGTCCCGAGGTTTTCGGAACTCCCAATGGTAAGCCTACTCATCAATACGGACACCTGCTTGGCGAAGACAGTCGAGACGCGAATGCGGCTCCTCAGGCTCTTGACACTGTCCGTGCTCATCTGCGTTGAGTTCGTGAAAACGGTATCATTCCGGGGCGGCCGTGGAAAAGGAGCTTGGAAAGGAAGTTCAAAGTCGTCCTTCGGAAAGGCAGACCAAAGAGGCCCTGGAGAAGCCGAGGCAAGGGTACTGGGTGAGGCCAGATCAAAACGCCCATCTTGTAGTGGACTCCTGAGCGTATCTGCATCGTCGAAGCGGGATAATTCTGAGAAGGCAGGTGTGTTCAGCTCAGGCTTCACTGCCGCAACGCCGCCCTCTTCTTGTTCGGCTGTGGTTCCATTGCTTTGATGCCGGCGTTGGCTGCGTTTGTGGAGCAACTTGAAGCGAATGTTCATGTCTGCCCTGGTGACAGGCCGGAGAGGTCGCGGATCATGACCGACCATTTTGTGCAGCGTCTTCTGGGCCGAGTTCTTCCTGCATCATGGTCAGTGGTTACACAGTAGACAAATCACGTTGTGGAGCTCGTACTTGACATCGTCGTTCGGGAACAAGGCCTTGATAATCTTCTCCATTGGTAGGGTGGTATACATGTACAGCCTTGCCAGTTTTCGGGACCGCGACTCTGTCCATTGTGGAGGCCGGCCAATTCTTGCACCACCATTGGAATTACCGGCAACAGAGTTGGGGGATGCGATGTCGTCCATGACCAGGCTCTGCGGATCACAGAAGAGGACGGGACGTCCTAGAAACGTCAACAGCGGTCTGTGGCGAGCTCGATGCAAATCGAAGTATGAGTACTTAGTAAGTATCACTATAGAATGAGGAGGAGCGAAGCCTTTAGACTGATGGATCAAGGAGGAAGAGGTTTTGAAATCAAATCCAAACTCAATCGAGCGGAGAAGCTATGAAGAAGCAGAAGGGAAAACATGATTGCTACGTCAAGGGGGCGCAAGGTGTTTATGGGGTGTGTACGGGGGGGCTAAGGGCGAGGCTCTGTCAGACTCGTGTGTTCCCCTCGTGCGAGTGCAGGAAGTGTTGTGTGTTGGTTGTTAGTTCAGGTTCCATGTCGAAGGGGTGCAGATTTGCGGTTTGGGGAGAGAAGGAGTCGGAGCTGATCGTTGATTCGAGTTTAGCGGGGGGTGTCCATATCTCCAGTGGGCGTGGGTGGGTCAGCTGGAGCACTGAGGAACCACTAGCTGCGGCCACTGTGCAGCGGCCTGGGTGGGCAGGTGGAGGCAGTGGTGGGTTACCGCCGACCGGGGGACTGCTCCTTCCTTCCGATCTGTTGTTCACTTTGACCACAATCATCAAGCGGGTGAGTACCTGCTCGAGTAACTACCTAGGTACCTACCTAGGTAGGTAAGGCAGGTACATACATGCAGTTGAGGTGGCAGCAAATGCTGTTTGCATCCACATATGGGTTTTGTGCCTCGAAGCCACCAAGCTGAGAGTCGGGGTATCAAAATCGCCTGGGCATTTTTGAGACGGAAGGATCTTCGATGTGGTGACACGACGATGATATTCATGGCAATACTGAAAATCCCGGCTCTGAGGAGCAACCAATACATTGCATCGATACGCGCCCTCTTGGAAGGTTCGGTACTGGCCAGGACGCTGGTAGTGAACAACATATTAGTTGGAACCCTGAAGTGTATAAAAGCCAGTCGAGGTTTCGGATTGTTCAAAAGGCGGTCTCCTGCCGGACGGCCTTGGTGACCCCAGACGGTACATTGGATGAATGTTGCGCAGCTTGCGGCCCGTGACATCGTGCTTGCAGGCCGTTCCCGAACGTGCTGACTGCAGGCAGCAGTGCCTCCTTGCCTCACTGCCAGCCAACCTTGTCTTCGGCCAGCCCACCAAATCAAGTGTCTGAAGTAGAAGGAAAAACGGGGGAAAAGAAGACAGAAAATTTAAGAGAGGGAAAAAGGCACAAGAAAACACCAAGCTGACGTCGCTCCTAAGAGGTCAATAGGGCTAAGTGGCATATGCCCTTGAACCCGCTCCACTCGTCCAATTCCGCGCAGGATCAATAGCCTCGCTTTTGCTGACTGATGTGCTTGGTTTCTCAGATGCCGAAAGACATCTTAGACCAATCGCTGATCTTGCGACACAGACACAGGCCTCCAGTACTACTTGTTCCGGGACATTGGCAGACTGGAAAGAAAGCACTTCAAGCCCCTGGGCAGTCAGGCTAGCAAAGTGGCAGACTTGAGCTGTCTGGCCGTCAGCAAGGTCTGAGGCGCAGCAGAACGCCCCGCCGTAATGTGAATTGTGAATATGCACGCCATTAACTGGGCAGCCCCGTTCGATTCGAGGATACCGTTGGTCACAATTGAGGTTGAGACTATGACAACTTCAGCTTTCTTTTCTTGGTCTGGTCTATCATAGGCCAGAGATGTTAGAGAAGGCCGGGGCGATGAGCAGCAACTGGTTGACGGAATACTTCTATGAAGTCTCGACTCTCGACTCTCTTTACTCAGCGTCACTGTTAATCGTCTCACCTTTCCCAGATACCGCGCTTAACAACAAATCAAGGCACGTATTCATCTAGTGCTCAACAACCCTGACTGTGGCATCGTTGCGTCATTGTTCCTTTCCGCCGTGATTGACAGGTCCCTTGTGAGAAAATGATATCATCACTGGTAATTCGGCCATGGCCACTATCAAAACTTATGGAATTGGCATTGGCATTGAAGCCATTTCAAAAATCCCTTGATCTGTCTGCACTCACCATACCACCATCAAACTATCGTGGCAAGAACACCAAGACTTGATCTGGACTCGCATCAAGAATACACCAAGGACCACACTCCACAGAATCAAGTTCACCTTATCAAACACACTCATCATGAATCGTTTCGCCCTTCGCACTCGGGGCATTCAGCTCCGAGCCCTCCCCATTTCTACACGAGCTACTGTTGCCGTCACCTCCCTCCCCATCCGAGGATACGCTACCTCCTCGCCTAAAGAGGCCGAAGATGCATCTGCCCAGTCCGGTGGCTCACGTTCCAAGGACGCCGTGGAAGAGCGTGCCCAAGTCGAGATGGGCGAGAACCCGACCGAGGATCGTCTCGCCAAGGGCGGAGCACCAGGTCGGACAGGAGGCGGCGAGCCGCTCGCTAGTTCCGAGAACGCGCCACCTCGTCCCAAGATCAACAACGCCAGCATGCCAGGAGAGGGGAAGAACAATCTGAGCAAAGAGCAACAAGAGGAGGTTGACGAGCACAATAAGGATTTCGAGAAGAAACATGACCGGGCGAGCCCAGCAGGAGATGACAAGGTCGACAAGGCATTTTGGAAGGGACGTGGGGGTTAAAGGACCGTTAGGGAGAGAGGACTGCAGCATTTATCATACCGCGTCTCAGTCGGGATAACCAACTGAGTACACTAAGGGTGAGATTGCGACTTGTAGGTGTCGTTGGGGACGTGGCTCCCAGCCAAATCGCCTCAAGATGCATTTAATGAGTCCGTGGGACGTTGTCCCACAAAACGCCATGTGGTAGCCATGGGAGCCATCATATCGATAAAAGTAATCAAAAGATCGAAGAAATGTCTGGAAAAGGAGCTGTATATTCACATGTCAACTAGTGATCTTTGATGTATCAGTTTTCTGTCAGATATGCTGCTCACAATACCCTGGGAAAACTTGCTCCAGATCGCGGGCCCGGCGAAACGAGGATATACCAAGAAAGAGGCTTCAGGGGCGGACGGTCGAAAGTAAAGACTCCGTTGGAGGTAAGCGTCGCATTACTCTGAAGAGTAGTCGGCCAGTCCAAGAAAACTCGAGAATGATAGATAGACTCTCATAATTACTTGAGTAAATAGAGAGTGAGCCTCGGCGAAAAGACATTGGGTAGGAATCGAGGGAAGTTCCATGAGAATAGGTACCGCTAAAAGTTCCAGAAAGACCTGTAACAGCTAAGCGATGCCCCATTAACGGTCCCGCTGCTAGGCTCTGATATGATAAGATAAGATAAAGAAAAGACTTATCGATAGCGCTGGGAAATTTTGGAGGACGCTGAAGATTGCACGCGAAAATTAGTCCCCAAAGACAGGCGTAGAGAATTCATAGTTGGACGGGCAAACCAACACCAGCCATCATCCATACGGGGCATACTACAAGCTTCCAAATCGGCCCCACGAGGAAGAAGACTATACAAACAAGAAGTCTAGCGACACTGGCGTTTGCCCATTTCACAAGATGGTCAAAAGAAAGGTTGGCGCACTCGACAAGCTCGACGCAGATCTAGCAAGTTTGCAGTTCAAAGTGCGGTCGGATCCTCAAAGTTACGCAGAAGAGTTCCAACGCCAATACGCTGCATACCTCTCTACGAAGGAGGTTTTTCTCGACAACCCCGCGAATGTCACAAAAGATGTTTCCCAAGACTTCCATGACAAAGTCGACTTCATAGCCCATGTCTCCGACTGCTACAAGGCCGAAACCAGAAAATTTCCAGATGAACTCAAGGAAGTGCTGACGGAACACCACGCCATCCTATCCCCCGATGTCCGCGAAAAGATTGTTGGAAGTCTGGTGCTCCTGCGAAGGAAAGATCTGATTTCGTCCGACTACCTCCTCACGACCCTGTTTCCAATCCTTGTTTCAACGCCGAGCAAAAGTTTGAGGGCTGTGCTGTATCAAAAAATCGTCAGCGATCTACGAAACTCGAACTCGAAGGGAACAAACCACCCTCTCAATCGAACGGTACAAAATGTGTTGTCTATAATCGTGACGTCGGACCGGACATCTCCCAAGGGAGTATGGGCTGTACGATTGACCCGCGAAATGTGGCGCCGACAGATATGGACCGATGCGAAGCCTGTCGAGGTTATGAAGGAGGCATCTCTGGCCGACAACGAGAAGGTCGTTATTGGAGGAGTGAGATTCTTCCTGGGCGGTGACAAGGAGCGAGAAGAGTTGGAGGATGACAGCAGTGATGAAGAGACGGTCGATATCAAGAAACTTCAACATCAGCATGGTATCAACAAGAAAACCAAGAAGAAGGCAAAACAATTCAAGGCTGCCGTTGAGAAGGTCAAGAAGCAGGAGCGCAAGAAGAAGCAGCCTCACCCGCTGAATTTCTCCGCCCTGCACCTACTCCATGACCCTCAGGGCTTTGCGGAGCAACTGTTCCAGAAGCACTTGCTGAATACCAAGGCAAAACTAGCCTTGGAGAGCAAGCTCCTTGTCTTGCAGCTTGTCACCCGGCTTGTTGGGTTGCACAAGTTGACTGTTATAAACTTGTATTCTTGGTTTATCAAGTTCCTCACCCCGAGGCAACAGTCAGTCACGACCTTCCTAGCTTGTCTCGCGCAAGCGACACACAGCCTTGTGCCCCCGGATGCGCTGGAGCCTCTGGTCATGAAGATCGCGAACGAGTTCATCTCAGAAGCATCCGCCTCGGAGGTTGCCTCTGCAGGCCTCAACGCCGTTCGAGAAATCTGCGTCCGGCAACCACTGGCCATGACTGAGACATTGCTGCAAGACCTGGTACAGTACAGGAAGAGCAAGGACAAGGGTGTGATGATGTCGGCCAAGGGCTTGCTGTCATTGTACCGGGAGGTTGGTGCAGACATGCTCAAGAAGAGAGACCGTGGCAAGAACGCGACCATGGGCTTGCGAAGTGGCGAGATCAAGCAGCACAGGTTCGGTGAACAAGAGGCTGGTGGCATCGAGGGTCTTGAGCTTCTCGAGAAATGGAAGGAGGAGGAGAAGAAGAGGAAACTTGCAGAGTTGGGGTTGTCAGGGGAAGGTGGCAAAGATGGGGAACCCGAAGAGGACGATGGCGACAAATCTGATGAGTGGGAGGTCGCGTCAATGGACAGCAGTGACTCCGGTGGCTGGATCGCAGTATCAAGCGAGTCAGAGGATGACGAACCTGCGCCCAAACGGCAGAAGGCAACTTCTGAGGCGCCAGAGCTTGTGGATACGGGCAAGGACGGCGCGGAGGCAGAAATCCAGCGGATATCCAAACTCGCCACCACCACCATCCTCACACCCGCAGACCTCGCCAAGCTGGCGGAGCTCCGTATCCAGGCCAACATGGACAAGGCCATGGGCAACCGCTCGAAGAACGCCCGGGAGCTTGCATCCCGGCATGCTGATGACGCTCTCACGGCGGAACAGATCGAGCAGCCCGCCAAGCTGCGCAAGTCGACCAAGGAGGAGAGGGTCGCTCTCGCCAGGGAAGGAAAGCCCAACCGGGAGGAGCACAAGTCTACACAGGCCATCCGGAAGTCCAAGAAGGAGGCCGAGGGCAAGTCGACATCGAACAAGGAGAAGGCGAGGAAGAAGAACTTCCTGATGACGCTTGGCAAGGCGAAGGCGAAGAACAAGAGGAGTCTGGTTGACACTAAGAAGGTGTTGCAGGCTCACGTCACGAGAAGCAAGAAGGGTGGACAGAGGGGTAACCGAGATTAAGCTATGCTTACTGAGCTGTGAGTAAAATGGAAGAGATCTAATCAGAAATTACCCGCGAGTCCTCATTGAGAATATTCGACATTGTCCATGAGCGAGTCGACCCGATGGACTGGAGACAAACTTCGGCAAACATTCCTGCTACTGGACAAGATGATATCGATGTCTCGAGTCCTCGCTATTATTAGGGGGGCTTGACTCTTTGCAGACTGCAAAGGTTTATACAGGGTCGACCTAAATGATGTCGGCCTCAATGTCTTATGGCGGATCATTGCCATGGACCAGTCCACCCTCTCAGACGATCGGGTGGCACATGTGGATATTAGATTTCAATGGCACATCGAAGGTCAAGTGGTCTTGGACACCAGAACGTGTCGCAAAATATCAAGCACCGGGTTCATGAAGGGCACACTCAAGACATCTGGACTCATCTTCTTCATGATGGAACATTGACGACCGAAAGTGGCCTGGCATGTGGCTCGTGCACTCCAGAAAGTACCTAGGTACCTAGGACCTAGGTAAATAGTAGAGAGCAGGTCCGTGCGTGCCGTTGATGCCACTTCTTAATTGCGGCAGTGGCAACGTCAGCGCCGGCCATCTGGAACACTCGTAAAGTAACCTCTGCCTTGCATCCTTCACCGTTTTACGACAACTTTACCATTTCAACCTTCATGTGAGGCAGCAAAGTGCTCAGCGGCACAATGCGCCGTCTCAACCTCGTCCTCTTAGCCGGCCTGCAGCTCTGCAGCGCCCGGCAACCTGGATTTAGCATCCATGATGACATGCTAGCATATCCTCAGGTGAGTTGTCGTGTCCAGTGTTTGGCCAGGCCTGGCCAACAGTAAGTAGACTTGGAAGTTGCTGACAATCAAATTCCCCATCAGTTCGAAGTCATATTCTCAGAGGGCTTCATATCTGCACTCGACGCCCAACAGCTCATCGAGAGCTCCAAATCCGCCCAGAGCACCTACACAGCCGACTTCTCCTCGAAAACAGACCTCACGAGCCAAATCCGCGAATCTGCACCCGCAGACGCCCATCAAGATGAGGACGCTGAAGACGGCATGCCTGAGGTATCGGAAGAGTACGAGGTCATGAACATCCCGCCTTCCAAGTACCTATGCTCCGTCCCGGTACTCGCACCACCTCCCGCGCCGAATCAAACCGCGACAGACCTAGCAAAGGCCGAAGAGGCACGCGAGCTAGCACGGGCGAACTCGAGAGGGTGGGAACTCCTGAGCGACCTGGAGAACCAGTGTCTGTACTTCATGTCAGGCTGGTGGAGCTACAAGTTTTGCTACGGACAGGATATCGTCCAGTTCCATGCGCTCCCCAGCGGCGTGAAGGGCGGCCTCCCGGCGCGAGATCCAAACAGTCAGGAGTACATACTAGGCCGGACCCAAGATGCATATTCCACGAAACACAAGAAGAACCAGAACAAAGAGCTGCAGACGGACGTCAATGGCCAGCGCCAGAAGGAGTTCCAGACGCCGCCCAACTCGGAGCTCCAGGTCAAGGGTGATCAGCGTTACCTTGTGCAGCGCATGGAGGGCGGGACGCTTTGTGATCTGACGGGTCGAGAGAGGACCATCGAGATCCAATATCATTGCAACCCGGGATCGACGGGCGACCGTATCGGCTGGATCAAGGAGATCACCACGTGCTCGTATTTGATGCTGATCCACACACCTCGGCTATGCGAGGATGTCGCGTTCCTGCCACCCAAAGAGACCCGGGCGCATCCCATCAATTGCCAGCTCATTGTCGACTCCGAGGAAGACGCTAATGCCCTACGGCTCAGAAGGAGCATCGAAGCTGCGGAGGCTGCGGGGATCATCCAAGAGCAGAGAGAAGACGAGGCCGAGAAGGCGAAGACCACTCAGGCGGACCAGGAAGTGCACCACACGAGCAAGTTCAGCGGCATGGAGATCGGTGGCGTTGTCATTGGCGGCAAGCAACTACACAGGACCGAGGACGGTCAACCACCACCCAAGCTAAAACCACCACGAGGGTTCATACCGGGAAAAGGGGCATCCACCGGCCCGCTCATCGAGACTTTGGCTAAGGCACTCAGCAAGGCCGAGGGCGGAAAGGTGGAGATGATGAACGAGGAGGAGCTAGAGAAGCTCAACCTAAACCCGGACGCGGTGGAGCAGTTTCGGAAAGAATTGGAGAAGTATGCGGGGGATAAGGGCTGGACGATCGAGGTGGTAGAGATGCCTGGGGAAATCCCGGAGATCCGGGGGACTGTGGAGGATGTTGATGACGACTACGACGAGGAGGAGGGTGAGGGTGCAGGTGAAGGTCAAAGTCAGGATGAAGGTGGAGACAGTCGTGGAGACGAAGAAGGGAGCGAGGAGAAGTTCTTCAATCAAGAGGACTGATGAGAGAGCATATCTCTGTGTTGTCGCATTTTTTTGTTTTGTTTTTCTACACAAGCAATAGCGAGCGACCCTTCAATTTCGTCGCCAGATCCTCTCTCATCCCGCTTGTAACCGTTTTGATGGCGGTTCCCAAACTTAAAAATGCGTTGAGTTGCATGCGTGAACACAGTATCTAAATATGTACGGATCTACCATCTGGCGTGTTGTCAGCTGGCATGATTGCTCCGAGCTGGTGATTTAAGGTTCTGATGATGTGTATGCTGTGGTAAAGTGACGGTGGTCAAGACCGGAAATGACGGGGGCACAGGGATGTTGTTGATAGCGTGAGGCTCAGCGGCTAAGGCTCTAGGTTCAGGGGCCAGCAGTGGGTCGATGGGTCTCCGGAAGGGTCTCAGGCTAACGTTTATGGATCCTCCTGCCTGTCGAGGCTGAAGTCTCCTGATAATGGTATCGTTATCGTGTCCTTTTTCAGCTCCCATCCTACCCTTCCAAGCATGAAATCCTGCGTATCCCCTCTCATCTGATGAAAGCATACGAGAGGCCATGGTTCCACAAACCGGGTCACCGGAATGATATAGCACCAGGAGAAGATGGTGTAGTGAGTGAGTGAGTGCTATTGGAGCGTGTCCTGATAAGACGCTTCTTTTCGTTCAGTGTTCTTGTGTTCATTAGCAATCATAGCTATGCTGTAGATACCTAGGTACTAAGTAATGATCAACTCGCACTCGCTAAAAGTATAGGCCTGCACAGCAGCACAGCACCGGTGGGGTAATTGATTTGGGTCTTTGTTCACGGGGGAAGGAAAAGTCTGTCACTGGTGGCGTGTACGGATCCGTGGAGAGAGAGAGATAGAGAGAGGGAGGGAGAGGGAGAGATAGAGATAGAATGAGAAAAGAATGAGGAAAAAAAAGATAGAAAGAACACTACCTTCCTCCCAGGCCTACTTAACACTAAAAAAAATTGGCCATAGGCGTTAGGATCCTTGTTTTTTCCCCGCATTTCCTGCAGCACGTCTCACGGTCCTTTAGTCCTAACGGTCAGATTCCGCGCATACATTGTACAACAGTACGTACATTGATCGACTCTGGCTCGGAGTGGGTGGAAAGCCTCTGCTTCTCTCTCCCAAAGTTTCCCCTTTCCATCATCATTCGTCTTTCCCCCCCCTCCAACGAGACTCTCGTCCTCCAACAAGACTCTTCTCCATCCCGCCCATCGCTCCATTCCTCGCTGAATACCCACCATCTACTCTCAAATCTCCCACCAGCAGTGATCTCAGCTTGTTTCCCCGGCCGTTGTCACGCCTTGCCTTTGTCCACTAACTCGGCCCGCCCCAGTGGCTACCGCGATGTTGAGCGAGGCTTGAGCGGATCCCCCTGTTCCCCCTCCTCCGTAGACACCCGTACAAATCCGTTCTGGTCCCGGAACCCTGTGGCCCTTATCCCGCCGGTACGGGCTCCTGTCACCCGTCGTCTGCGGCCCAGGATGAAGACCGAAGACGATGCCGCCGACTTCATATCGACCCTCCCGCCTGCCCCCTCCGACTCGACTGCTGCCGATGCCGACTCCGGCCCTGATCCGGACTCCCACCTCACGCGCGGCTCGTCAACCCCGACCGCCCGTGGTCCACCCGAATCACCTACCAAGTCACATCTTCCGAGACGCACTGTTTGTGATCACTGCAGGAGACGACGTATGTGACCACTTCTCTGTTGCCCTCCCCCCCTCTCCCCCACCTCCTCTGTCCCGCCGTCTTCCTCTTTCGACAAATCCCTCCATCCCCCTCCATCCCCCTCTCGTGCCTGTCATCAACGCTCACTCACTATCGACATCTCCCACTGACCCCATCCGCTGCACCGCCCATCACGGCCAGCACGCACATGCATGTCTGTTCAAATCCACACTCTTCATCTGTACTGACAACATGTAGGGATACGTTGCGATGGCAAGTACCCATGTCAGCAATGTGTCAACGCCACCTTGACTTGCAAGAGGGATCACGTCCCACGGAAACGTGGTCCCAAGCGAGGTCATGGCAGAGTAATGTGGGTCTTTTCTATGTTCTACGCCTTCCTATGACTCCGATGCACCCTGAACCGCAAACGCATCACCATCCATACGGTTTTGGATGATGTGTGTTTCTGCCCTGTTGTAGGGCCAGATACCCATGTCGGGCTATTCGTCTCACTCAAGGTTGATGCGCTGACCGATATTTCTATAGCAACGAGCTGAGGGCGCGGGAAAACAAGGAGAAGGAGAGCAGGGACAACAGTGCAGAGCCGGAACTCACGCCAATCCGTGCCTCTTATCCGTCGACGACATTACCGCAGGATGTCTCGTGGCAAAGCAATGCTGCGGATCCTCGTCACGCTCCAGAGCCCAAGAGCCTCTTCACCTCTGATCAACATCAGCCTCTCCACCGGCCTTTTCTCCATCTTATACCACAATGCGTGGATCTTTACTATGAGCACATCTACCCCATCATGCCGGTCCTCTATATGCCTACTATTCGGTCCATGATTGCGAGGCAGATGTCGCCCTCAGAGAAGAATCTCATCTACGCCGTTTGTGCCATGGTGTGCATGCACATGTCCGGCAAAAGTCTTCACTTGGACGGCCCGGCCTCATGGGAGGACGCAGGTCGCTTCTTTCTCGACGAGTGCGTCTCAAACAGACAGTCTTACGATTTTATGGAGGATGCGTCGCTACATGCCGTGGTATCCTCATTCTGGTTGTCAACTTCCTTCTTTGAGATCAACCAGAACCGGAAATCATGGCTTTATCTCAGGGAAGCGCTTACTCTAGCACAGGACATGGGCATTCATGACGACTCAACATACGTTAATCTTTCACCGGAGGAGGCCTTGTGCCGACAACGGGTCTTCTGGATTTTGTTCGTCACAGAAAGGTGAGCTCGAATGGCTTTTCAGAAATGTGCCGGTCGCAGTGGCTGACGTTTGTAACAAGGTCGTTTGCTATCTTGCGCAACAAACCTATCACGTTCAAGAAGACACCATCATTACCAACCACACGCCACACATACGAATCTCCAGATATCCACACCGGATTTCTTCAGCTCGTGTCCTCATATACGCCCCTCGATGAATCCTTCGTCTCTGCTTGGAATGATGGCTCCGACCCGCGTGTTAGTGCAACGACATATCTTGCTCTTCAAAACCTCCTCGCACAGCCGCCCTCGTTCCTACAAAGGTCCCGTGCCACAACACCGTCTGACGATTCTTCACCGGGGTTCACAGCCACCGTCACCGCGGCCCCATCACCATCCGGCTCAGCCGAAGAGGCAGACGAGGAGATTATACAGTCTGAGCCAACGGCTATCCAGAAGGCCGACCTGCTTATCACCCAGCAATGGCTGCGTCTCATTGTATGGCAAGCCTCCTTTCGCCAAAGCCTACTATCATGGACTGCCCCCCATGAGGGGATGCATTTCGCCTTCCCATTGGCGATCGCACGATCCACGGCTAGTGTCCTTCAGAGCCTTCCGAGCTCTGCCGTCGAAGTTCACGGCATGGGCATATTCGAAAAAATATTTGAGATCGGAACGTGGTGCATGAACGTACTTGGTGCTATAGACCGTGCCAGTGCAGCCGGAACGCCGATTTCTGGCCTAGGCTCCTTGGGTGAAGGTGTCATGGGTATGGACTTCTTGCCGGGCAGTATAGATCTTGGTGTTCTAGGTGTGAGCAGGAAAGGCGCTACCATCGACCCACTCGAGTTCTTCGTCCGAACCTTGAGTGCAACACCGAACAGCAGAACACAGTTTGCTGAGAGGCTATTGATGTTCGCCCAAGAACGACCTGGTGGGATGAGGATGGCGTTGACCCCTTCGCTTACCTCGCCAGTCCTTGGACCCGACGGGGTAACCTGGCCTAATGCATCGGGTAATAGCCTGCAACTGAGCGGTGTCTTTGGCGAGGTCGTCAAGGAGGAAAGCGAACAGGACTCTGGAGCTGGAATGTACTCGATTGGTGGCGCCTTGAACACTGGAACCTCGGCCTCGTTCCTTGGGGACCCAATGCTCGATCCCAACGATATCGACGCCTTCAACGCTGCAATCAGCAGTGCACAGACGGAGCAGACCTCAATTGCTACCTCGATCCCATCACTGACAGCACCGGTCTCATTACCGAATTGGGCAAGCGACATGGGCGGCCAGCAAGATTGGGACTACGATCTTACCAGTCCAGTTGTCGACTCCTTCAGCAATCAGCCAACGGCGTACAACAGCGCGTATAACAGTGGAACAGGGACGCCCGTCGCTTATACGTCCGCGACATTGCCCAGACAGGATTCGGGTGATACTTTATATCAGTATCGGCAGAGGCAACAACCACAGTTTGGCAACGGCTTCAATGGCGGCGGGAGTAGTAACAGTATTGGGATGACAAACGAGTAGACCGTGGGGTTTATTCTGCGAAATGGTGTTAACCTTGGAACCTAGTGGCATTTAGAACCGCCGTACATACGGGGTAGCGGACTTAGGCAAGATCTCTTGGATAGATGAGCCACTGGGAGGGAGGATCGATCCATGCTTCGTTGGAGTCTCTTGGGTATGATACCCGGGTGCATTTACAGGTCTCGGGCAGCACGGGTGTGGGTCACTAGCTTTTGGTTATCAATACCTCTTGTCGTTGGATGTCAAAATTGGAATATCTCTATACACTGTTGTTCGCCAGCACTACCGGATCAGGGAGTTGTCCTGCCTGTGAACTTCTTCTCGTGGCCACCGCCCGCCCACCGGCTCACATGCCGCGAGCCACGCCTTCCCGTCGTCAGCCCTTAGCTGATTGTATACGACAAGACCGGGATCACCACAGTCTTCCCATCAGGAATCACACACGTAGCATTGTTGCCCGCATCAGCACTGCAGGTGATCTCAAAGTCCACACTTCCGCTGGCCGTGATGGTACTGCCATTGTTACAATCCCAGGATTGGATTGGCGCAAAGTCGATGTGTCCTGTACTGACGGCCTCGTTGCTGTCGCCGACACTATGACCGTGTTATCAGGAGGCATGACAATTTCACCCAACGGGGAGGGAAGAGGAGGATGTTTCTAAGTAGAGAACCTCGGAAAGCAGGGCAGTTGGCAGAGCACCTACAAGTTGATGTGATAAGCGACGCCCGCGCAGATCAGCGTCCCATCGCCGACCTCAAAGCGCCGGATGCCCTGCGGGTTCGACTCGAAGCACGACGCGTACCCGGGCACGGAGGGGATGCCGATGGTGATGTTGTCGGGCGGCCCGTACCCGGCCGGCTGCAGCGGCAGGCCCGTGTCGCAGCCGTACACGCCGCACTCGTCGCAGGCGCCCAGGTTGCCGTCGCAGCCCACCAGCTGGCCCGACGGCGTCGAGTTGAAGCACACGTCCGGCACGTCGGCCTCGGTCACGCAGTCCAGGTTGTGGGTCGAGTTGAACCACGCAAAGGTCGTCACCTCCCACGCCGGGATGACGTCGCACGCCGGGGGCGGCGTGAGGGGCTGCCGGGGGCTGAGGAGGGCTGAGCTCGTGGTGAGGGCCAGGGTTGGGAAGAGGAGGAGTGGGAGGGCCATGGTGGTCATAATGATGGGACTACGGGTTGGTGGGTGTGGTGATGTAGTTGGATGACAGTCGTTGCTGTTGTGGGCATCATATTCACAATTTCCGGGGAGCAGAGCACAGTCATGGGGTTATATCAAGATTGGGAAGAAATGGTTGAACTTGAGTCTCGCTCGTGTATCCTGAGGCTTAGCTGAAAGAAGCAACAGACTATCGGAACACGAGGCAACCTCAGCTACAGCCTCAGAGGGCGCAGGAACAGCTGCCGGCTGCCGGGAGTACACATTGTTGCTGACGCCCTCATGCTGTCTCGGCCAATAAGTCTGCTCGAAAACAAACAATGTGCGCTAGAAGGAACCCGTCTAGTAATGAAATCTGCAGGTTGGAACGACTATCGGCTGCAGTGAGACGGAAGCAAGTTGATCCTTTGATCTTGCAGTGGGTGGGGCGTTCTGAGTGGCCGAAACCTGTGATTGGGAATAACATGAAAGTACTATAGTAACGAGTGCAGCTTGACGAACTTCCTGGCCATGGGAACACGGGAAAAGGTCTTTGTCATTGGGCGAATGTATCTGTCCTACTTGCCTTCCTCATATCAGTCAAAGTCGTCGTCCAGATCCCCAAGGGATGTTTCCAAGTCGTCCCCAGCACCAGACGGCCCAGCTATTACTGGGTCTCCCATGGTCAATGGTTGGAATGTCATCCCCGTACTGGAGTCATGCTGCCTTCCCTTGGGGACTTTCTCGATCAGCGTCCGGAGAGCTTCTTGCCGGATCCAGCCAACCATGATTTCAATAAGCCGCTCCCTCGCCCTGATTGCAGCCTCACCGTCTCCCTCTATGCGTCGGTACTTGTCAGCTTTGCCGCTCCATGCCGTCTATATGCTTGGGTACAGGTGAAAAGATGGGGAGCACAGGTCCTGGGAAGACCAACACATACGGTATACATCCGGCGGCTTCCAGTTTTCATACAGGTTGCCATGCGTTGGGCGGACCTGGAAGCCGGAGTCATGAGCTCGAAAGTAGTAGTGGCACAGTCTGCAAGTCGGCTTGCTCGAGCCAATGTACTTCCAGGAGTTGAAGAAGTCTGAAGGACGTGTGAGACCGTCCTTTTCGAGTGACTGAAGGATGAGCAGCTCGGCATGAACGATGGGCCGGAAAGTATCTGCTCCAACCAATTTTTGGATAATGTCATCCAAGGACAGTGTTCTTGAATATTCGGCCAATGCCTGGTAGTATACAGCCATTTGCGAACTGGCTGTTATCTTCCGAAGTATCGTGTCTGAGGTGACTACGTTGTCAGGAGTGATACTCGCTTCCGAAGTGTTCGTCGCCTGAAACGGGTTGACATCAGGGTTTGATGCTGGAATAAACACAACCTCCGGGTTCTCGAAGAGCCTTGGGAATGCCTCGGCGGCCAAGATCATTGTTCTTATGCCGTGTGAAAAGGACAAGAGCCGTCCTGCGTAGTGGCGCAGTTCAGACCAGCAAGTCGGGCTCTGGTCCATGCTGCTATGTGCAATCCTTTCGCGAAACACAGAATGCTCGGAATTTTGGATAGTATCTACGAGGGCCATGGCGCCCTCAACGCGATCGGTGACTTGGTTTCGAGTTAATATCTTTGGTCGCGTCAATGGACTGGTCATGCCCAGGCATCCCGCACTTACAGGCAACAACATCGAGCCCCCTTCTATCAGCAAAACGGCAGGCATCCCCGAGGCCTCGAGCCTGATTCATGTGTATAGGTGTTGGATCTGTTTGCAAACAGGCCTCGGATGCTTCAACCAGACCACGCAAGTACCTGTGGACTCTGGAACGGCAGAAACCCAGAACCTTCGAAAGCAGACGACGTCTCAAGTCAGCATCTGCAGAGGTCCCACCTTGGAGAGTCTCAAGTAGGTCCTTGATATAATCGTGAGTCTCGGTGAGCTCCCTCCTCCATCTTTTACGTCCGCCGTTTCTGTTCTGGGCGAAGCGATACTGGATATGGTCCTGTAAATCGAGGACCGTGAACGCCGTCACGGTGTCACCACCGACTCTGGAATCGCAGAATTGGCACAATTTATTAACAAAATCCTTGAAGATTGTTTCGAACGAGCTGTTCCAATGCCACGACAGGTCTTGGGATACTGGCTGCCGATTGGTCGCGAACGCCCTTGTGACGGCATAGAGGAAGACGATAGCATAGTAGAACTGGTGCCGGAGTTCTTGTTCGACAGCTAAAATTACTGGCATCCTGGTTTTCTTCATTGAGTTCCAGGCTCGTGCTTCGGACGGTTGTATTAGCGTAGCCCAAGGAAAATAATGTGCACAAGGCTCATGTACCTCTCTGTGTTGGGTAATCGACTCTGCTATTGGTCTACCTGCGAATGAAATTTACAAAAAGCAGATCAACATTAGAAAGCTCCATCTAATGCCGACGGGCAGCACACACAGATATACCATACCGAGCATACAGTGATTGTACTAGCCTCAAGCTCGGCTCTTAGAATCTAAGCCAATGCCCCTCAAATCTGTGGCCCCTAAGGTCAAGAAATCAATGATTCACTCTGACCTGCAGGTTGCAATTCCCACACTCAGTCATCCGTCGATATCGTTTGGGGGGGGGGGTGCTTGAAATGAGTGTCGAAACATCGAATATGTCGCGATTTAGGAACGTACATAAGTATTCAAAACATGTGCAGGCCTCATGCAGGTCGGGTCTTGCGGTAACACTCCCCGATTGAAAGCCCTTCAATGCCAGATGCCCAATCAGATTGTAACAGGGTATCACACTGCAAGGATCGCTCGCGTGTCTTGCAGTAGTGGCAGGACTCTCACAGTAGTGACAGGACTCTCGCAGTAGTGGCAGGACTCGCGCAGTGTGGGGGGGAGGGCCTCTCGCAGTAGACGTGGGCCTCTTGCAGCTCTAGCCGGAGGACTCTTGCAGGAGTCAGCCGGTAGGCCTCAACATAAAGTGGTGCTGGAGGAACCGCTTGAACGACGACTCCCTCTGTCATCATGCCTTGGTCCTACGTCTTGTGGACTCATGACACCGGTCTTCATTCTTCCTGCAGTCCCGCGCGTCTCACAGATATTGCACAATATCAGTAGATTTCTCACGTCTTTGTCTGTAGTTGGGCCAACAACGGTCCAGCTCGAAATGGGTTCAACTCAGCCGACATCTGGAGCTTCACCATCTGATGACGACCCCTTGGATGCTGGGACAATCCTTGAGGGGCATGACGATTTGATGGCGCTCATATTAGCCGGTGGATGCTCACCCCCGTATATGACGCCTGAGGAATTGGGTGGGTGCCACCCTGAAGCCGGAAGGCATCCTGATGTGTCCACCTCTAGCGGCAGTATTCACTGACTCTCTAAATACAGACATGCCCAACTCGGACCTTGGCGGATCAAGTATTCTTGGGCTGTCCGATGGCCTGTCCGAAGGCGACAGCTCAAGTCTCACAGGGATCCCATCGGTACTTGACCCAGGAGAAGTTCTTGCCGCCTTGATTTCCTGGACAGCCCCTGGCTATGCAACTGTAGGGGATATTGACGGCACAGCACATCTCAATGACTGCAATAGTACCACATTGGGAAGCTGTGGTGCTTACGACGATTTCAATCTGCCCAGCCTTGGGTCTTTCATCCCTTCTTATTCAACCATGGACCTGGAGTCTGATCCCACTCATTATGGGCAGACCTCGGTTAATATGGCACTCTCAAGCTTCAACAACAACCCTGTGACAAACACCCCTGGCCCCGCGATCTCGTTCGACGGTGGTTCAGTTCCGGTCTCTTAGAGACCTTACCCCCCTCTTGTCACGAGTCTTGATTGCAACAGCTCACAAAACCAAGGGCAGATCGAAACAGACATACTCGATTGTGCCTATGCCGGCAGCTGGCTGATGAGCGAGAACGCCCCACAGCCAATTCTTTTACCATATCCCATGCAGACAGCTCAGTCGATGGAACCCGCCACTTCCCCAGAATCCACCACCTGTGCGTCGAACAATGTTTCAGAGCATTGTGAGGTCCTTCCGGGCCCCGGGGGCCCAATTTATCGCTGCGTACATCCAAGTTGCATTGGCAAATCTAAGGAATGGGTGGTTAAAAATGACTTTACGTGAGTCCGAAGTCCCCTTGACACCGCAATCCCTCCTATGCAGTATCATCTTTCGTTGCATTCAGGGGCCACCACAGGGTTACTACATAACTGGTTGGAACTGACAGCGTTCCTCTATTGTAGGAAGCATTACAAAAATCACACGCGGCCAATTTCATGCACATCTCCTGCGTGCCGACGGGGTGAGCCAGGAAAAGGATTTGCCCAGTCTAAGGACATGTATCGGCATTGCTGGGTGGCACACCGTACCTTCGCAGCAAGAAAAGGCTATCCGAATCCCGAAGCTGTCTGCGAGTTTTGTGGAAGCAAACTTAAACAAAAGTCAAACCTTGCACGACACAAGATTAAGTCATGTTCATCTCGGCCGCGTTGATTACTGGATTATTTTGGTGTATTGTTTTGGGTCTGACACGAAGGTCCACATGTATTTTCTTTATATTTGTTGAGCCACGTTACATTGAGATATTTTGGTATTGCTGCCTTGCTTTCATTGCTCAGCTCGTTGGACCTCCAAATTTCCAGTTTCACCTTTTGACAACATTAGAAACCAAGGCAAACTTGCCACTGCTTCAGAGTGGGTTGGAAGTCGTGGTATTTCATATCTTTGAGACGTTCGGTATTTTTTTCCTGGGGAGGAGCAGGTGTTGGAGATGGGAGGGAGAAAAATTTCATTCAATCTGTTAATTCATCGGAGTACATGAGACTTTTTTTGCAAAAATGAAAGAACGAGCTACAATTCCCAAACTGTTTCGATATCACTCCCACTTGGCCCCTAGTGTTGCTTGCTCTAGTCCTCAAGAGAGCCGGACCCCTCCGTCATCGCCATCCTCCTCATCAGCCTCCGTCGAGCCTCCTTGGACATTACTAAGTCCTACATGATCATCGCTCTCAGTGTCAACAGCGCTAAGCTGTCTCATCCCCTCGACAATGCACTCGTTCCACCCCTCTGTATATCCCAGGCTGGTTCCACGGTTGTAAGTTGGGTCGGTGTGCGAGTCGTTGGGCCTCCTCTCGGAGACCTTGTCATCCAAGGTTCGAAATGTATCCTCACGGATCCATACGAGCATTCTGTTGATGATGCCCTCTCGACGCTTCACAGCCTTGTCGCCCTGGTCTTTGTAGACATCGGGGGCCCGCCAGCGAAGATACAAGTTTCTGTGTGTCTGCCGCGTCACCATACTATCAGCACATGCCGTGAAGTAGTAATGACAGAGGCGGCAGGTCGGCTTGCTGCTCCCAATATATCTGTAGCCGTCGAAGAACTTCGACGGATGCATGTTTTCCAGGTCAGGATCACTGACGATGGATTCATGGATTAGGATCTCTGCATGCACAATCGGGGTCAACTTCTTTGCCTGTGCTTTCCCCCGGATCTCTTTATCCACATCAAAGTGAGATTGAAGATCGTGGACAATGCGTTTGTAGGTCGCTCCTTTTCCTTGGTCCGATGTCATTCGGCCGATGATCTCTTCGCCAGTGACACTTTTCCGGGAAATGGGGTTTGAGAGTGCGGTAGAAGATGGCAAGCATAGAACTTCAAATTCGAAGAAAAGGCGATCCCAACGCTTTCGAGCTTCAAGAAGGGTTTTGACGACATGGAAGTATGACAGTAACCGTCCTGCTGCATGGCGTAGCTTTCCCCATGGTAGGGCTTGGCCGTTTTCCATGTTGGCTTTGTCACGGATGGTTCCCCATGTTTCGGATTTTGACAGTCGCCTGACAAATGCCGTGAGATATGTAACACTGGCGAAGACTTCTCAAATGTTAGATATATATTACCGCCTTAAAAAGCAAATGAACAGTTTCAATGTGACGACTCAAGGTCATTGCACTCACAAGCCATCTCATCGACCCCTCTATTGTCTGCTTTGAGAGCCAGATCCTGAAGTTTGTTGAGCGTTTCTCTGGTCTGAGTTGCGACACTAATCTCTGGCGAGTTGAGACATTCCTGTGACTGGTTGTAGATCGCCCTCACGTAGGCTTGCAGTCGGAGTCGGTTAAAGGAGACAATTTTCCGAAGAATACTGGCCCTCACTCTGTCATTGCTCGCCCTGGTCCACGCTCCGAGAGAATTGAGGATGTCTTCAACGAAGTTCTTCAATTGCTCCAATTCCTTCTCACTTCGCTCGTTTGATGCAAAGCGATACTGGACACGATCGTTGTACTGGATGGCGACCGCGGCGGTAACGGTACTTCCTTTAGGCTTGTTGTCACAAATTTGAGCGAGCATGTTCATGAAGTCTCGAAATAACTGCTCTGTAGTTTGGGCGGTCACATCAGAAGGCTGATCGAGTACCTTCGGCGCAAGGTTGTGCTTCCAGGCCTCGTTAAGCGCGAGGAGTAGAACGATTGGCTCGTAGAAACGATTGCGGAGCTTGCCCTTCATCTCGACTGGAATTCCAGATGGAGCGGCATTTGGACCTGTGGCATGTGGCATGGTGGCTGTTGGTCTCTGATGGCCGCTTTTTGGTGTGGAGAATCGCTTGTTATTGGGATACTTGCAAAAACAACAGTATGATGTGTGTACACTGTAATGCCAGAACTGAGCTCAATTGTCATTTGAGATGAGGAAAGAGACGTATAAATACTTTTTGCCAGCATGTCCGGTTTATATGGCCTCGTAACTTTCTTATTTGCTGCGCTGCAGAGAAAGTTGTCTCCTCGCCAGCGTTCCAGCATGGACCAAGCGGTTTACAACCGCCATGGGAATATTCCGGCATCCCGCATACCGTTGGCCACGTTGGTCCCAATCAAGTAGATCCTCTACCACTCTACTTCCGAGTGTGGGTTGAGGCCTACTGAGGCCTACTGAGGCCAACTGAGCAAAGTAGATGTTGGTTCATCCTTGATGTTGCCCGACGCAGAAACTGACCGAACAACGGTGGTTATTACCCGTTTACGTTTTTCATGCGGCCGCAGGCTGTGCCTTGTTGCCTGTTCCGTGGATGAGGTGAGTTACATCAAAAGCTAATGCTTGAGGCCGACTGGGTACCCATCCAATTGCAGCACGAGAGGATACATACTTGTCCATTCCCCAATTGGCCAATGCTTCAAGTGGGACAGGATCGAGGTCCTGTGGCAGGTAAGCAAGTCCCGATATCAGTGGGCCTCACACATGTTGAGCGTGAATGCCTGCATGTAAGCCTGGCCGTGACGTGGGCAGAGGCTGGACAGTTTGCAAGGCTCATCCACGGGTAGCGTTTCAAGAAGACCACTTCAACTCGGTCGATGAGATACTTATGAACTTCTTTCCGGTGGTCCCTCAAAAATTGTCCCACACACCTGATCCGTCTAGGATTAGACCCTCTCCTCTCTCCATGTCCTGGTCTTTGTGACACCTCTTTCAACCGATGACAGAACCACTCCCAAATACTTCGAGCCCCATACCAGAATAACTTCGCACGCATCTCGCTGCCTGAAGGGGGAGACCCTGTACGAACAGTTGCAATTAAGAGCAATTTCTCGAAATATACCACTCGGTCTGACACAAGGCGTCCAGCCATAACATCATAAAGAAATGTAGGTGAAGCCTCGGGCAACATGAGAATATGGCAAAGCGAATCCTAATCCCGCTACTTGCGAGTAGACGCTTGTGTGCCCAGAGGCTGTAAACTGCAGATCTAAACGGGGTATTGTCCGGATTACGAAAGGGTCATCTGCGAAACCTGTCACAAATTGAACATTCAGCATGCCCCCAAGAAGGCCTCCAGGTTACGACCCAATGATAGATGGGTCGAATGACTCCGCAGATTTGACTTCGGACGAGTGGATTGCGTTGTTCAGCTCGCAGTCTGGGCTTGACATGACCACCAACTCTTCTAGCCCATTTGCGAACGACAGCACAATCGATGCGACTGGCCTTGCCGGGGGTGGCAGTGACATGACTTACACAGAATTCAACGACGGAATTTCCCCCGAGGATCTGTCCATCAGACCCGGTGCCACTCTGGGAACCTCCGCTCAGCCCAGCCTGTTGAGTGGGAGCCAAGGCAATGGGCTTTAGCTTCAATCGCCTCCAGCTTCAGGCAGCGGCTTCGACGGCAACTTCTCCCAGCAGAGTTCTGACGGAGTATTTCAAGGAACCCACACCTACCATGCGAACCCTCTCTCCAATTTCGAGAATATGATTGATTTGACACCAAACCAGCCCTTGCACCATATTATGCACGAAAACCCCTTCTACACAGCACCCAGTTACTCTTTTCCTGAACAACTAGACACCATGGGCACCTCCCCACTCTCAGGTGATTCCCTTTCGACGGATGGGACTTCTTCCACCCAGGAAAACCCTTCTGGTGCTGCTTCCTTTGTGTGCGATGACTGCGGTAATACTTACCCAAAACGTCACCTACTTAAGTGAGTTCCATTCTCGACGAAGACCCCTCCCCTACACGAGCTACTGCCGATATTGATTCCGGTTTACACTGTTTAGTAAGCATTACCGTATCCATAAGCCTCCGCTCGAGTGTCCCCACGATGCTTGTAACAAGAAGCTACCCCAGAGGAAGGAGTTGGACCGCCACATTCTTTCACACCATCGTTCTTGGGCAAAGAAGCAGCCCGACCTTGCTTACCTGTTCGATAAAGTGTACCGATGTGAGAATTGTGCCTATGAGACTAATAGGCATGACAATCTCAAGAGACACGTTGGCAAATCCACTTGTCAGAAGACGGGGAAGTAAGGGTTCGAGACTCTGACAGTTACGGAGGGCCTCCGTGACAGGATGTGAAGTGGCCTAGGACGTACCCATATCTTACCCTCTCAGAACATTCCTTACTTTTCTAGTTTTCTTCATGTATGTGTTATGAGTAAATGAAGGGTTCTCTCACTCCTGTTTCCAATGAATTGATTCATGTCTTTGGCATCCAACATCACATTTCGAACTCGATTCTGCGGCATGTACCTCAAGGTCGGGCTGTCATGGCTTTCCTTTTTACTTTACGGCTGGACGGATATACTGAATATTACTACTTTGCTTTCCATGAACTGCGCCTGTACAAATCTCCCACTACACTTCGAGACGTGACTTTATAAGGTCCAAGGTTCAGTACCACGGTTGGTACACTGCCGCTATTTTTGAACTTGACCACAAGATTTCTGACCTATAGTATGTGATGAAAGAAGAGTAACCCCCCCCCCCCCAATCACCGAGTCACGGTGTGTTCCTGGGTAACCCTGGTTATTGAGAAGATATTCCTCGGGTTTCGAGCATGCAGCAGCCCGAATCTACGAAGATGTCTTGGCTTGTTGGTGGGGGTCGATTCATACTGCCTTTCAAGTACGTATCTATGCTTCAAAAGTATCGTATTCTGTACCAATAAGATTTTTGAAATGGCTTGTTCCCCAAAGATGAAGTCTGGTCCGTTCATATATGGGGGCGGCTGCTTGGTAGGGATGGTTTCTGGTGTGGGCACACGAGTGCGACCAGGATGAGCTTCAACCCAGTGAGCGATACGGCGTTGTACTGGAAGGTGACTTTTGAACCCACGTTGCTCTACTTGGTTTGTATGCATACGTAAACACAAGTACAGAGTGAGTGCGGAGCGTTATCAAGAAAAGATAGAGAGGGGGAGACAGTGTAATCCTCAAAATGCTTGGAACGTGGCTGTTTCTGACACATCCCTTTTGGTCCCAAAGCGGATGAACGACTGGCTCCCTCGCACTGATATTGGCAGGGGAGCTGACAGATATCCATGTCAAAAGGCGGTTAAAGCAATACCCCCTGCGAGCTAAGCTGATCTGGAACACCACAGCCGTCGTTATACAGTATGTCTACCCAGAAAGTAGAAATTAAAACGGCCCAGACCATCAGTGTAAGAGTTGACACAAAACATGGGGATGAGCGCAGCCGTTGAAAGGCACCAAGTTTATGCCGTTTATTGGCGGCAATGACCGATGGTTTCAAACGCCAGTCACCTGGAGAAATTGAGCTTCTAGATAATATTAAACTGGGGTTTATCTTGTACTAATTACAGGATACTCTTTGCATATCCATACCCGCGATGAAAAACTAAAACACAGATATCCTTGGCCCACTACAGTGGCCTGGCCCCGAGACGAAGAACATTTCCCTCATTGCCATGCGATTACCACCATTGCGCTGTAGTCCTCTTTCTACACAGTATTATCGGGGAGCCCCCGCCTATCTGCTCGCGGAGTCTCCATATACCAAGATTGATGGGAGTTGATGCCTTTGTATTCGTTGCAGTGATATCTCTGCGCATGCAATAACCTCCACTTGAAATGTTGCAATATCGATCTGTCGAAGGAATGAAGTGCATGTTAGCTGAACAGCTAGAGCGCGGAGGATTTTCTGTTTCAGGGAGATTATTCCGAGAGACCAGGGCTCAAAAGTCCCCAGCAGAGGTGACCAAAATTGCCCCAGTCCTGTTGCCTGGTCACAGCTGGAAATTCGGTTACACTGGATCGTGTGTACGTGCTCGGTCTGATAGATCTTCATGAACATGATCCATACGAATCACCTCCCTACCCATTGTCAATCCCGGCAAGGATGGCCGGAATATTGGTCGGGGTCACTTGATTACTGTACACTGGAACAGCGATAGCCAATCAAAGAGACCATTCGTCTCGCGGCATGGCGCCCTCAGCTGAATTAATTGCCATGATTATTTACACGGTGTGCATGCAGCCATCATCGAGGGCGTCATGGATGAGTTGGGGGTGGTCATCATGCAGGCCATGCAGGCTACATACCCTAGGGTATGTAGGCATCCTCCTTTCGAGTTCCACGGCCCGCCCCGGGACAGCTAATCCAACTTTTCCTCACAATCCCTCTCTCATGTCCTAAATATTGTCAACAATGCCTCCGTTGCTGATGCTCCACTCATGAGAGTCCGAGACCAGTTGAGTCGGAACCCATCACCTCGATCATCAATTCATCCCCAGCATGCGACCACAACTCCCGGCAGTCCTGTGCCTGCTGCTCAGCAGCATTGCAGAATCTGTTGCATCGAGCCTTGCCATTTTCGAAGACGCAGCATGTAAAAAGTCGTCGAGCACCATCATAGGCGAGAACGGATATCCAGACGGAGTATGCACAAATATCAGAGACGTCGCTGAGGAGACATACAAAAGTTTCATGTTCATAACTGTTGACGATGGTTGCACGCGTATGTAATGTTTGCAATATATGCCTTGCTGCGAACCTCCGAGATGATCTCTTTGCTAATAAAATAACTGCAGCGACTATTTACCAGAACAACACTACCTCAGACACATGCTCAGGCGCAGCCTACGTTGCGTATATTTCTCGTTGCTATAACACATCTTGGGTATACTACAGTATAGATCAGTGTACCCCAGTGACTTCTGGATCATCGCCGTCGACCTCGTCGACATCAGCTTCCACATCGACCAAGTCTTCAGCCGACAACAGTATGTCAGGCGGCGACATGGCAGGGGCAATTGTTGGCAGCGTATGCGGGCTTGGAATAATTGCGGCCGTGTGTCTCTACCTATTCTGGTTCAGGCCAAGGCAAAAGGAGAAAGAGATTAAGGAGAAAGGGGATGCTGAGAACAAGGCCGCAGCTGAGGCCGAAGCCAAGAAGAGGGAAGAGGTATCCAAGGCGGGGCTAGCGAAGCCTCACGAACTGCAACAGCAGCCGCCCGAACTGCTGTCTCCGGACGGGATCATGGAGCTCCCCATCGAGGGCATCTTCGAAGCACCGGGGGATAGGGGTGGAGTGGAGGTGGACAATGATGCACAGCTACCGGTGGAGCTACCCGGGGACCACATGTATTGGAGCAGCAACTCGAGCTGGTCGAGTGATGGAGCTCAAAGATACCAGCGTTGAAGTGCCGGATGACATGTATGTATGTATAGACTAGCTAGCTTCTCCTTCTATCCTGACGGGCTAGCTGTATTTAATTTAACATAGCCGAGTCTGTGGGTTCAGTGATGATGGCACATATGGCAGTATTCCAGCTATGCGCTGGGCCGTGGACATGTATGACTATGTTCCTAAAATAGCCCTTCTTAGTTGGACAGAGGACAAGAGCTCAGGTGTTTGTCTTTAATATCGTGTTCCAGATGAAGATATGAAGCACACAAAACTCCTGAACATCTGGTTCGGTATCCGCGATTATTAGGAGCATCGAGATTGTATCGATACCCCGATCATGTCATATTAGAACGAAATGCCAGATTCGACACAGGCAACGATATATCTCCATTGTATGGTAATGTCCGTGTCAGATTCTTTTGATGAGGGTATATTGGTAAGGGACAGAGCACGCTGTAATTTCTGCTTCCCTCGATGTCTCGCTCTATTGAGAGCAGCAAGTCCAACAGCTCCTTCATTTGTGTGTCGAGCAGCTCCCAAACACATGATAGGTGACATCCTTGTGATTTGGGCGGAAGAAAGGGGCGTCAGGCTGCGCTTTTCGTGTCGGTGTTTGTCAGGTCATCGGGTAACAGTTTGCATGAAAAGAAGAGAGGGTAAGAAAAAGAAAGGAGCTAATGTTGACATACATCCTCGTAAAGCTCGCAGTCGCGGGGCTTGCGCCGATCGAAGAGCACGACACAGCCAAGAATCTGCGCTTCTGCCCAGTATCCCACCATATAGGCGGCTCGAATGGGATACTGCTGAAGATCCCAATATTTTTCTTGCTTGAAGAGGCTTGGCAGTTTGCGATCTCGATAGGATTGGCAGAAGACCATTTCATTCGCGGGCGCCACCCACGTCACGAGAACCTTGTGGCCGCCTATATCTAGATCAGTTTTATACAGATAGACTGGAATCTGGTGGATGGCAACAGCGACGATCTCGACCAAGCAGATTTTGTAGGCCCTCAAACGTGGTGATGCGGCATGGTACTTGCAGTAAATAACCTGAACAGACCACATCAGCACAGCGTCAAATGTTGACATATGGGGGAAGAGGCCGATAGCCGGGAGCCAAACTTCCAACTCTTTCAGATCAACTGTGCTGCGGCTGCGCCTAATTCTGTCTAAAATCTCCGGGCATAGCTCAAGACGTTGGGTGCGAATAGGGTGGTCCGGCGGGTAGATCCAACCAGGGATGTCCGGACACTCTGTCTGAGGGGCGCACTATCAAGGATCTCGGTAAAAAGGGCCTCGACAACCGGAGTGGATAGAACATTGAGCAACGCGCGAGTAAAAAACGTCGCGATGTTGTGGTCCCAAATCGTCGACTGCCAACTCGCGGGCCTTCGTTTCACCGTCGGACACTGGCGTTGGTCTCATATCCTCTGGAGTCATCTTGGGAAACGGCTGGTGTATCACTTGAGGATGGGTTGTGGCCGTTGTTGGGGATAAGAATCACAGTTACGTGGATGAACAGAAATGGGAACGTGGTTTGGGGAAAGCAGCGTTGGATATTATATGCATACGGTTTACTCATTTTGGACCTAAGGCTTAGGGCTTCAACCCCGAAGATACAGGGATTTTATTAGTCAGAGCCTGAAAAGGCAGGGCAGTGGGTGACCCAGGTACCAAGGGCCTGTGATAAAAGGGACAATAACATCCATGGACTGTGTACAAACCTCGATTTCGAAGAAAAGACGGAAGTGGTCTCGGACTACAGCGCCGCTTGAGCGTGTCATATGGTTTCCGTGCGGTCTTTACAACTGCACCTTGAGTAATGATCAGATTTCCATCGAAGTGGACATAGTAGACTGTCCACAATGTATATAAGTCGAGGGGTTGCTCTCTGGTGGAACATAGTGGTCTAGATACCGGCCTTATCAGTACCATAGCCACATCATTTACTCGAAGTCAACAGTTTAGCTTCTGCATTCTGCGCGAGACCCCTCTTGCAGTCAGTCACAACTTTTACGACACACACAACATGTTTGCCAGTGCTCTCGTCGCAACCTCGCCTCCGTGGCCCTTGTTTCCGCCGCTTCAACAAACACAGCGGCAAATTCCCCTCATGAACTAAGACTGTTACCCTTACTGGATAGTTATTGATACCTCTCCAGCATAGCCATTGGCACTGCCATCACGTCAGACGAGATTGCGTTCGAGCAGGTACCCAGAAACAGAAAGGCGAGCTTGCTGCGCGCTGACGTCAAAAAGGAGAAGAAAGGTTGCGTCTTGTGGCAGATGTGACAATGGAAAGATTTGAAGAGGTGTGGACCTTGTGTTACCGAACAGTCTAGATCCCTTTGCACTGAAGGGTGTTCCCAGTCTCATCAGGATTCAGGGTCCATCAGATGCTATTGGGAGTCCATGGTCCTTGCCCTCCACAAAGGCTATGGACACTGGGCCCATCATGGCTAATGGTTTGATTCTGGTGAAGAAGCTGGATTCTGCAACCAGAAAATCCGGATCCGTGACGAATAGACCTTCTGATATGCTTGTTGGCGTGAGCTTCAGGGGAACACTCATGATGGTTGCGTGGTTGGCGTGTGCAGTTTATAATGAGGCTCTGCTAACGGGAACTGACGTCATGTTGCATCCAGGGACGGTTCTTCGACTCTTCCACCCTTGGAGGTGACTCGGATCGGCTTCCAGGACAATGCCATGCTCCCTACAAATGCATTTGAAATCATTGCAGGTGGTACTGGAAACTCACAGCTAGTGACCCTGATGCCTCTATTGGCTTGACAACACATTGAATGGCCTGATGATGCGGGACTTCACTACCACCTCAATACTGGCTGTGCCGTGTTCCATCCAGCCATTTAGTCACCAGGGAGACAGATTCAGAGATCTTGACCATCAATAGCTAGATGAAGTAATTTTATGTGAGGGCCTAGGCCCTTCCCTGCATCTTCATAGGGGTTTATCTGTACCTGAAATAGGGTTCTTGCTCGTGTATGGGAGGTACCGGTATCCTGTGCTCTACCCTCCCCTAGGATAGGGTACTTAAGTAGGTAGCCAGTCCTTGGACAGGGCCTCGGTCCCATACCATGGTCTCTCGTTTTCCATTCCAGAATTTGTTCTTTTCCAGGACCGAACTCATCTCATTCTACATATTATCTTCATCGAAAGTCCTGTTCTCCGCTGCAAAATCTGTGGCTGATACTGCGTTGTCGTTCATCATCCCCTTCCCCTTGGTCACTTCCCAAGGGATCATCCCGCTCCGGATATCGGCAGCCGTTGAAACGGCCTGTCCCGACCCCACATTTTACCGACCTCTAGACCCGAGTGTCCGGGCATCGCCGGGGTTACCTCACATCGAAATGGGATCCTCATCAACTACTCGTGCTGTCCAGGATCTTGAGTTTAAGTATGTTGCCAGCTTCTCTGCTTCGGGTTCTTATGGCCCATCTTTCTCTTCCGCGTTGTTAGAGGGATAAGTGAGGTTATAAGCCGGGGTTTGCGCCTCTTGGTAAGGGCTGCTGACTAATCTGTCCCCCTCTGTACAGCAACAAGGGCAAACCACAATATGACCCTGTCCATAGCCAGCCTAGGATCCCTGTGCCTGAAAGTCACCAGTACTCCATAACGCGCTTTACTACAACAGAACACACAGCAGATGATTGGCAAGACCTTGGATTTCGAAGGGCAAAGACTGTCCATGAATCAACCGCCCGAATGACCGGGATAATCGAGCGGCTGCAGATGACGTTGGACTCGAACTGATCTCGGGCAAAACCACTGGAAATCGAGGTGTCTGATGATTGGCCATGTCAAATAGTTCAATGTTGCTTTGGCATTGCAGAGTTAGTGCCAACTGACCAGGCTCATAAAACCTTTAGGTGTGGGTCAAGATCATACCAAGGAGTAGGTTGCTGTGCTGATTGAGTAGGGTATGATGTTGTGGGGGAATATATACTACGACCCAGAGGCTCTGTTGTCAAATAGAAATGCAAAGCCCACCCATTCTTATCTTTCAAAGGAAATCCTAGGCCTTATTAATGATTGCAATTTGTCTGTCTGGTAGCACATAGAATACCTCTATATGTACTTAGGGTGGCTTTGAAGAAACGACATGCTTGCACCTGAGCATGCCTTTGACAGTCCCGAAAACGAGAGCGCTGTTTCCTCAATCAAAAACGCTCATGCAAGGTACTCTGAGCTTTAATTTGGACAAGAAATAATTGTGAGGTATATAACGTTCACTCTCGGACCTATCAGCAATGGACCGAATGCCTACCGCATTTAGAGTATGTATGACGGACGGAGAGCTCGCCAGGGATGATGATATTTCCCCTTTCATTGACCTCTTTTACGACCGCGACGCTTAACTTAAACAAGTTATCGTTAGACCATGCCTATGAAATGGCTCAGGGGACTTGGCCGAGAATGCCCCCACCGATCTTCTGTTTCGCCTGCCCCTGGCTACCTTCGCAGCAGGAGTATCGCTTACTGCCATGGAGATCAGTGCTTACTCAATGATGGAATTCCCTCACGATCTTACAAGGGAACAGATGCGTGATCTAAAGATCGCGTGCTTGCACCTAGGGTCGTTTGTACTTTGAAATGCGGACCAGCAGTAGGCGGACGATATAAGGTATACTGACCATGACATCGCGTGAATTTGCAACTTCATGTCAGCATGTACGGCTACATAAAATCGCATCGGGAGAATAGAGCTCGTGTTTATCGGACTCATTGGCCTGCAAAGGCTTCTTTCTCGCACACCGGCCGTGGCCTGTTCTGCGCATGGCTCAAATCAACTTGATGTCGATATATCTTGATGAGCTTCGGACGTTCCTTGGCTTCTCTGAAACTTACAATGAGCCCCAGCTAGACCTGGACGAAGTGAAACCGTTAAGTGGGAAATGGGCGTAGGCTCCAGACATAATACGAGAAACGGAAGTGTCCGAGCTATCTAGGGCCAAGGCCTCACGTGGTGCGGAAACAGAGACTATGCCTCAAGAAGATATAGACTCAATCTTCGGCCGTTGTGAAGCGGACACCAAGGGACCAAATTCAATCGTTCGGGTATATCACGCAGAAGCGTAGCAGAATCCTTTCAGGAGCCTGGGAGGCGACATCATCTTGGCTGGACTTTTGAGCTTGGGTCTTCCAATCAACGAAGTGTGACCTCGAAACTCTTGGCAACGGGGAACTTCTTCAAATCGATAGACTTCAGGGGAGGAGGGGAGAACACTGGTTTCATTGGCAGACATCAAGATGCCCAGCAGCCCCAGAATTTGTTGTGCACACCCATCATCCATGTGCCCGCCACGGCTGGAACATTAACAGAAGTCCACGAATTATAAGACTACAATGTCAGCTTAGATTGTACCCATTCAGCAGCCTCCTCCGTGAAGAGATCGAAATAGGTCGAGTGTGCGTTTACATCATCGCCTCGTGCACAGACAGGATCATCTATTAGGCACCACGACCTCACCTTGTCCGAGTACTCGTTGAACCGATCAAGCTGCGTCCCTGTGCGAGGATAAATCTGTATATATCGTCAATTACGACTTTTGAACCCTGTTTTCCACACTTGTGTGGCCAATTGCTATTGAATAGGACGAAGATCTCTTGGCACTTACTCCATCAGCAGCAGCGCCTGATGCTGTGTTGTATGTCTGGTTGGCTACGTGTGTCACGTCGCCAAAGAGGGTCACAGCGGCAACTACGAGGCACATCAGTATTTGTTTCCCCGAGAAAGGCAAACCCTTTGTGTTCCGTACTTTGAACTGCCGGTGAAGCTGTAGCGTTCCAGCCCGTAGTGTCTTGATTGGTGCAGCCCGTGGTACCGCCAGACTGACCGCCAAGGATATTACCAACGACTTGGGCACCCTAGAGCCAGCGATTAGTGATGTGCACGATTGATACCGTGATGAGGTACTGCTGGTAGTTCCGTACCTGAGAGTATCCTGACAATACCAATTGCGCGTCCGGGCAACGACTAGCATAGTCTTCGACCTGGGATGTGCCATGGACGACTCCGAGGCCCTCTGAAGTGCAGTAATCAGGGAGATAGGAGGCCGGATATTGAATATCCTCATATCCGCAGCTGTCGACCCCGTCGCATATGGCTGTTACCACGTCGATCAATGGCCCAGGGTAGTCTTCCGTAGTCCCTCGTGCCAGGAAGATGTGGACGGTCTCGCAGTCTTCGGTCTGCCTCCCTTTCAGGACTGGGAATCCAAGAGCGAGGTGGATCACAAAAAAAATGGAGGCAATCATATTGAAACGCATCTTGAGGATTTTGATGAACTTTCGATGATAACTACTTGGTTGTATTCACGGTCTGAGCACTTGAGAGCCCCGGGGACGGGCAGGGCCTTTAAATTCCTGCCTGTACTTGGGCATGCGCCGAAACCTGGTGGTACTACTCATGCTAGGAGTATGTGAGGCCAAGATGATAGCCATCATCGAATATAGTGCCAAGCTACTTGCAAAGGGTGCAGCATTTATTCGGCAGGTGGATAACATGATTCGGATGCCCCTTCCCACCGCAGAGACCAAGCGCTCTGCCTGGGTTGGTAGGTGATTGGCATTGTAGTATTGTTTTCCCCAAAAGGCTCCTACCATCAGCCTATTGTGATCGTGCTGGCATAGCTGCAAATCCGCACAAAAACTCGGTCGGGTTCAAAGCTACCCCCGAGCTTGACTTCCGGCGTATGAAGTGCCGCTATCGGGTAGCGAAGATCAACACACACCTTCGGTCACTGAACTTTTCCCCCTCACAGCATGCGCCATTTTTTCAGAGATTTGGCGTACTTTTAAAATCAGGGTTCTCGCCAAGAATGGTGTGTCGCTGCAGCAATAGCGTGGTCTTCACACAGTTATCTCTAGGCCTAGCGCCTAAACCGAGTGCATAACCAATTGAGGCAAGCAATATCGATTGATACTGTAGCAAGGTGAATGTTTGTATATTAGTTTTCCGTGTCTGAAACAGGACTCATGAGCGGCTTTCGCAGTCACATATAGCTAATTCGCTAAGGGTTCCTAAAAGAGCCCTCCGGGATTTTAGCTAGACTATATACTAGACGGCGGCCAGACTTATTGGATCGGGATGTTCACATAACAATGAGTTCGCTTGGGGTTTGATGCCGTTGCAACGTCGTGAAGCACGTTTGTCAAGGTGGGGGCATCAGCTATGTAAAGTAGTATTTCGTCTTCTCCTTATATATGGCGTACCAAGACCCACTACGTGTATGCTCTATTCTTTTTACCTATATAGAGGAGCTCCCTACGCCTATTATAAATAGCTTATAATAATAATCAAGTTACTCTATTCGATTTACCCTACTCTAAGAATTACTATAGTTATAAGCTCGGCTCTTACGCCCCTACTTAGATCCTTTTAAGCAGTCTTCTCGTCGTTTAAACGCTCTTTTCTTAAAAAATAGCGATCCTCCTTATAATATCCTCTAGCTTAGAGCTTATCCCTACGGGAACGGTACTCCTATACGACCGTAGGAGCTACTTAACCTAATTTCTATAGCTCTAATTTTACTATATACTCCGTAGTATTTAGGAGTAAGTCGACCCCGAAGCCGAAGATTAGCTAAACGCGATTATAGAAATTCCCGAGTAGCCTATACTTAAAGGCCTACTTAACGCTAAGAAAGTTATCGCTTAGATAAACTATATCTAGAGGCTCGGAGCCTAGGAGAAGCTCGATTCTACTATATATAGCCCTAAACCTTAGGAACTATAGGAACCGGACTACGAAATAATACTCTAAGAGCTCGAATAAAGCTAGAAATAATAGAATATAAGTAATTTAATCTTTATAATCTTCGTAAATAAGTATTAAGCAGTCTAGAACTAAATAAACCGTATAGTAAATACTAACTTATTCGTTTCCGCTTAGGTTAAGATTATCTCTTAAAGGAGAACCTTACTCTAGCTCGTAGTTCGAGCTTTAAAGGATTACTTAGCTCTTACTCTAATAAGCGCTAAATCTATTACTATATAAGAATACCGAGCGATATTTATCTTAATATAAGTAGGAGGGATAAACCCGTTTAAATAATACGCTCTCTAATACTAAGCTTTTCTCCGGGCTTAAGTATATAAACTTTTAGATATAGAAAGCGTACTCGTAGCTAAGGACTTTCTTAACGCTATAAGATAGCGTATAACGCTAGATTAAGCTAGCCGCGCTCTATAAAACCTCGTCCGAGATAATAAGATTAAAAAGCCTACTCTTATATTAAAGTAGCTCGGTATATAGTTTATCGCTATAAGTTACGAAGGAGCTAACCGCTCGGTTAAAGGGTTAGCGATATTTATAACGATCGCTTCTCCCGCGCTATCTACTCTAGCTCCGCGTAATATAAAGCGGAAATATACCTATCCCTACCTACCTAATAGATATAAATACTTATAGAAACCCGAGGATTATATAGTACTCGAGATAGCGATAAAGGGCTCCTCGAAGTTCGCTTAGAGGCTCGGAAAGAACTCCTTTACGCTATCCGAAATAAGCAAGATTCGGAAGCGCTTTAAAGAAGTAATATAAGCTGCTCTCCGAGAACGGCTCTCGGAAAAGGGGTAAATTAAGAGAAAATAAGGAAATAAGCAGGGCTAATCTACCTATCTAAGAGAGATTAGCGTTTTCTTTTAAGAGCGCCCCGCTTTAAAAGTAAAAGGGATCTACTTAACTATATAATCTCTTCTATACTAGCTCTTATAGAGTACTCTAATCGATAACTATAAAGCTTCGTACCTTATTAATACGCTAAACCTACTCTCTCCTAACTCTATTATACAGTCTAATCCTAGTAAGTTCGTAGAAATAAGTATAATAGCCTTTCCGATTATTACTAGAGGGATTCGGGTAATTAAGAAGATCCTAAATAGAGCTTAGGGATAGAATATTAAGGATCTAATTCTTAAGGATATAATAGTTATAGATAGCTTCTATATAAATATTATCTCGGAAGCTTATTTAAAGTAAGCGGGTATCTAGTATATAAGTTTAAATTATACCTTTCGTTTTAAGCTACTCGAATAGAGCGTAATAATTAAGTAGCTAATATATAAGTATAATCTAGTTTTCCTCGAATATAAGCTACTTTCTATCTATACGAGCGCCTAAATAGTAATTCTAACGAGCGATATAAGTATTATCTCCTATATAACTTTTACTTTAACCTAGAAGAAGATTATATAGCCCCTACTAACTAGAGAAGATTTAGAGTATTTCTAATACTTACGATTAGGGTATCTAGGACCGGAAGCTCTAAAGGCGATAGTATAAGTAGTACGAGGAGTAAGGATTAATAGTATATAGCGCGTAAAGTATAAGTACTATATAATAGCGTATACTTCGTAAGTAATATTAAAGCGAGTATCGGAAGATTATTTATAACGCCCCTTTTAGAAAATTATATAAGATCTTTTCGATTTTTTATAGGGGTTAAGCGGCTCGTTTTAACTAGTAATAATTAAGGACGAGTTCTCGGGGGTACTCTATATAAAGGATCTCTTATTAAAAAGTAAGGGAGAAATCTTCTCTACGATACGAAACTTCTAGAGTATAGTAAAGATAAAGTATAAGCTCTCTATCTATAAAATTAAATAGGATAATAAAAAGGCTATAATCTCTAAATATAGGAGTATAGATTACGAGTAGTAGTATAAACGCGAAGGAATCGAACTCGAGCTTATACTAACCTATACTTATAAGTTAAATAAAGGTAGTAAGCGCGCTAGTAAGGAGATAATTACGAAATTTATTAAAATATATACCGCTATTAACCTCCCTAAGCGGCTATAGCTATAGACGAGCGTAGCGGCTATCTATCTATATAACCGCTCTCCGAGGTAGAAAAGAGTATAAATATCCCTAAATTAAGTACTCGAGATATAATTCGTATAGTACTTTTATTAATATACTCCTTAGCGAGTTTACGAGCTTATTACTAACCTACGCCCTAATTAGGGTAATACTTATACTTATAGTTATTAAATATATCCCCTCTTAAAGGATAGAGAAGCCGATCGAAATAGATACTCGTTTAAGGTACGCTTAAGGGTATATATTAAGTATCTAATCGGCTATAAAGCTTCTAATATCTACTTTATCTAAATACCTATACTCGATAAAGTGATTATTACGCGTAACGTTATCTTCGATAAAGAGTTTTTTTACGAGCTAGAGACCGAGGACGATAACCTAACCGAGCTCGAGTATACGGATATATTACTCGAAATTTCGGATAATAAGGTATTAGAGATTATATTAGTTACCGAAGCGCTCGGTATATTAAACTATATTAAGGAGTAGGCTATAGAAATATATAAATCGCCTATTAAGCCTTTAACCCTATAGCTCGAAGGCTCGGGGGTAGAAGAAGAGTAACTCTTAACGGGACTACCGAGCTTAAAAATAATACCTAACCCGTTATAAATCGTACCGGAGGGTAAAGGGCTGTCTACTTAAGGAGCAGATTAATAAAACCCTATTTAAGACGAGTAGGGTATATAAGACTTATAGTATAAAACTAGAGGTAACGAAATCTCGGATATAAGTATACGAACTCCCTTATTAAGTAAGGGACGAACCGGAGATATTATTATAATATATACTAAAACGCTACTATAAGTAAGATTATCTCGGCCTAAACGTTCTTAGTAAATAAAGCGTAAGCCGGGAGAAAGGATAAGCCGGTATTAATAGGGACTTCTACTAGAGAGCGGTAGAATATTTACTACGATACTCTTCGAGGATAGAATAATTAATATCCCGAGCGAGTAATAATAATTAACCTTCTTTAATACCTTTCTGCTTAATTAATAAAGAGCTTTAAATAAAGGTAACCGAGTATATAAAATACTCTATATAGTATTATATATTACGGTATAGTAATATATAATAGCTAGGCTAAGTATAAGCTACGCTCGTCCTTAATAGCAGCTATATAGAAACGAGCTCCTCTAGAAACTACTAGATAACTAGAGAGAGCTTTAGAACTATCTAGCTACCGAACTCTTTAGATAAGTAGTATACCTAGAACTAAAAACCCTAATCGTAAAAGGAACGTAGCGAGTAATAGAGAGAAGCTCTATTAAAGGATAGCTACTCCCTCTTAAATAAGTCTTTACTTATAAATAAGATTAGAATAGCTTCTTAAAGCGTAGGAAAGCTTATATCTACGTATAAAGAGATCTATAGCTAGTTAATACTCTCTAGAGTACTTACGCTATTACGCTTACTATACGCTTATTCCGAATAATAATAGCTATAGCTATTTAATTCGACCTAGAGATCGAGTAATTCGATATAGTAAATATATTTTTAAACGTAGCGCTAGAAAGTAAGCTTATCTATTATAAGCTTCCGGAGGGTTTTAAGTAGCCCGGGAAGTATATATATTTCCTAAACGCGCTATATAAGCTTAAAAATACTCCTTTATTATAGTATAAGGAGTTTACTTTAATACTTCGGAAGCTCGATCTTCTACTTAATAAAAAGGAGTAATATCTCTTTTAAAACGAGTAGAAAACGGTAATTATAATATTCTACGTAAACGATTACCTTATACTCTATTATAAATAAGATTAAGAGGACGCGTAAAAAGTAATCGATAAGTTAAAAGAAATATACGAAATTAAAGCTTAGAGCGCGGCTAAATAATATCTCGGAGTATATATTATAAGGGATAAAGTAGTTAGGAAGA
This sequence comes from Cytospora chrysosperma, assembly GCA_016808195.1. NCBI lineage: Eukaryota > Fungi > Ascomycota > Sordariomycetes > Diaporthales > Cytosporaceae > Cytospora > Cytospora chrysosperma. The sequence continues at coordinate 2,467,410 of MU179926.1, read as the reverse complement.
TATACCTTATATATAACTCGTATATCGAGAAGATCGCTAAACGTTTTAACTTAACAGAAAGATAATTCCCGAATACTCTTTTATTAGGAATCCCGCTTAAAAAGTATAAGGGAGAAGCTATAAAAGAATAGATTAAGGCGTATTAAGAGCGAGTTAGCTCGCTTCTATATATAGCTATTATAATCCGAGTAAATATAGCCTTCGTAGCTATATAGCTCTCTTACTTCTTAACTAACTTAAGTCTAGAGTATCTCGAGGTAATCGAGTAGAGTATTACTTACTTCTATAAGATACGTATACTCTCGATTCGATATAGGAGCGAGTAGAAAAAGATACTTATCTTTATAGCGGATACTTCTTTTACTAATAACGAAGAGATAAGGAGATTATCCTAGGGGTATATAGTAATACTCTATAATAGCTTAATTTACTAAAGGGCTACTCGGTAAGATATAGTTATTATTTCGATTATAGAAGTAGAGCTTTTAAATATAGCTTATATAATAAAAAAGCTTATAGCTCTTTAACGTTTATTTCGCGATCTAGCTTTTAAAGTCGGAAGCTTATAGAATCTCTATAATAATAATAAGCAGATTATTCAGTTAATCGTTAAGAGTAACGAATAAGTAACTATAAAGCTTTATTATATTAATATCTATAATATATAGCTTAAATAGGAGTACTCTAAGAGCTCGTTCTATATATAGTATATACTAACCGAGCTAATACTAGTAGATAAGCTTACGAAGAACTTATTATAAGCTTAATTTAAGTATTTTAGAGTATTATTAAACCTTTATAATACGGGTTAATTACTTAAAGAGAGTAAAGAAAAAGATTTTTAATTTTAGGGGTTCCCCCTTATAAGTATAACGCGTAGTTTAAAACGAAACTTCTTATTTAAAGGAGTAAATTAATTAAAGTATAAAGACTAACCTTAACCTTACGCTTAAGCGCCTTACGCTCCTCCTCTCCCTCTAGCTCCTCCTCTTTATCCTTACCCTACTTACTCTACTTATCGAGAATAGAGGAGCCCTTTTCCTTATCCTCTTCCTACTCCTCCTCGGCCTCTTTAGCCTCCTCCGCTATATCGAGTAGTATTTTAACGCAGGAATATACTTTCGTAATAATAAGGGGGCTTACGCCCGACTTTAAAACCTTAACGAGCCGGAGGGAGGTAGGGATAGTAAGTATAGGGAGCGGGATATATATATACCCGTATACGCACTTTTAGTAGCGCTTAGATCGATTAGGGTTTAACTAATCGAAATAAATACCGTTCGAGCGGCCGGAGAGCGTAGAACGGATATAGGGCTCGTAGAGTATATCCTAGCGAGTACCGGGAGGATTAATTTCCTTAGCTATATAGCTAGCGCGCGAGCGATCGGCGGGCTTATCGGCGGGCTTATCGGGCTCGTTAGCAGGCTCGTTAAGCTCGTCGGCGGGCTTATCGGGCTAAGCGGCGGGCTTATTAGGCTAGGCGGCGCGCTTAACGGCTATCTCCTCGAAGAGCTAGCGCTAGCGCGCTTACTCTTCAGGGGAGCGCGTACTTAGAGGGCTACTAGGCTTCTAGATCTTCTTAAGGGGCTAGCCCTACTCGAAAACTTAGTATAAGGTTTATAATAAGCGCTAGGAGTGCTCGCTTACCTTATTCGCGGCTTTAGCCCGAAGGCGAGCAGACTCCTTCGGAGGTAGTTTATTTATATATATATATATATATATTTATTTATATATATATATACGTGTATATAAGGTAAGTTCGGAAGTTCGAACTTATAGAAAGAAGTAGTATAGAAAAGAAGAGGGCTCTTATATAAGTCTAAAGTATACCCGTTAGGTAGTAGATAATCGTTAGGATTTCTATTATATATATTTAGGAGCGCTATTATAGCTATTAAGGCTATTTATAGCTTATTTTCCTTTATCCCTATTTAAAATACTAAAAAAGGAGCTTATAATACGCTTAGTAGACGATTAGCTATCGTCTAGGGGGTATATAGCGTACTAAGACCTACTACGTATATACTCTATTCTTTTTACCTATATAGAGGAGCTCCCTACGCCTATTATAAATAGCTTATAATAATAGTCAAGTTGCTCTATTCGATTTGCCCTGCTCTAAGGATCACCACATTATATGACATGTATCTACATCCTGCTCTGCTATTATGCATTCAATTCGCCCTGTCCAGCGCCCCACTCAGAGACTCATCGTCTAATAAACTTCCGAACATGGCTGCCTCCATCAGATAATTGACCTGCCACGCGTGGTGACAAGCATGGGCAACCATCCATTGCTGCTCACGTATGAGACCATCATGGTACGCCTGAGCCATAGTGATAGCCAAAGAATGGATCATAGCTTCCTCGCGGTCTGGGTCCACGACGCCGGCCCTCGCATAATTCAGAGGCCGATCCACGAGACACGACCACAGTTCGCGGAGGAAACCTCGCTTGTCTTCTCCCACTTTCTTCAAGAACCCTGCAACCGCATCACATTTCTCGCCGCCATCACAGCCTGTTTCCAGGGGCCGACTGAAGCCAGTCGTGCGATACTCCTCGTCGAAAACCTCATCGAAGTCTGCTTCCCGCTGGCCGCTCTTATCTTCATTCTTTCGCACTTTGCCATATCCAAGTACTATTCTTCGCAAGAAGTGGTGGCGATCATTAAGTATATGCCAAACATATAACAAAGAGTTCATGTTCGTGAGAGGTTCCATCCAACGCTCGGTCAAGCAGCGTGCACCGGTCACGGCGTATGCGTCGTAGACCCTGCGCAGGGTCGCCTCGGTCACGATGCCCGTGTCAGTAACATCAGCCGTATTCAAGAACGAGTTCATGATCTCGCTGTTGTTGATATCCGAACCCACGTCCACGACATCAGTCCCTGGGCTGCTGAACACCATATCGTCAAACATAGCACCAGGGTCGAAGCCTCTGCCCATAGCCTCTGACGCCATCCCTGCCAGGCTCGCCTCGCAGAAGCAGATCATATGCGCAGTTCGACGATCCAGTCTTGCTGTTTTCCCCGTCAGTTGTGCGACATGTTCCGTTTCCAGATCAGCCTTGCCACGGATGTACGTCAGCCCCATCTCCACGGCATTGCGGCGATCAGCGCCTAGCGGTGTGTTTCGTGCCTTTGGGTCGCAGGCGCATTTGGCGATGGTTTTTTCGAATTCGGGGAAGACCTTGTGGAAGCCGTGTTCGTAGAAAAATCCCATATCGGTACAGTAGTTAGAGTAGAGCGTTCGGGGATCGTAAGCCCCGATGAGCAAATTTGTCCAGCCTGTGCCGAAGAGAACGTTGTTGGTGAGTAGGGGCGCAGGCCAGTGATCCGCGTTAAGAAGCTTGATGACCTCGTCCGAGGCCCTTCGCAGGCCGCGACCCTTGCCCGGGAGGACACGGCCCTGGCCATGCTGTTCCTGTTTCCAAGCGAGAAGTTCCTTCGAAAGACGAGCGTCGACTAGGTCAAGGTCCACGAGACGCTTTTGAGTCTTTAACTCAGGCAGGGCTGGATCACTCTTGAGTGCTCCATCCGATTCGCTGTTGAGTATGGCGTAGAGCTCATTGATCGCCTCCAAGCCACTCTTAATGGTCGAGACAATGTCCTTGAAGGAGCCATCTCCGCCAAGCGCGCGTGCTTCTTCGTATCCTCGGTACCGCCGCTGCTCCTTGAATCCTCCATCCTGGGCCCACTCCTTGCCCCAGAAGTAGCTCGGTACCTCATGTCCATCTGGAGTGAAATATACTAGTGCCTCGGAGATGTCAGCCACTGGTTCAATGCGAGGCTTTTCAACACGACGGCGCAGCTTGACAGTACAGGAGCCGCAGCGCTTAGAAAATGAATTTCCCATGATGAGCAAAACAATTGCTTGAGTCACACGGTAGTGGATACACACAGCTCAACTCTCCACGCAAGAGTACCGTCCCCGGGCCCAGCCATACTTATGTTGGCGCGAGGGCAAGTCCGCCGCGCCACTATTCAGTACCGACATGCAACCGCGTGAAAATTTGACCGTACGTTCTTCTCCTCCTGCCGAGGTACTTTGTGTGGTTCCGGTGGATGCAGGAATACTCGAAGATGGTTTGCTCAGGACCCTCAGATACTGGCATAGTGCCCACTGAGCATTACCTTGTGTGTGTTTCAGTGGATATGGCAGATGCACCCTCAAAACAGGATAGCTAGATAAGATCTTCCCCCTGACCGACTTCGCTTGGCATATTTGTGATCAGCCTTTTGCTTCCTATCACTCCACTATTCGATCTAGGGGAACTGGGAGACTCATCCGGAGGCCACATGGGCGATAAGGAACTCGAGTACTTCTGGTGGGCTCAGATCCAGGGGAGAGCGAGAGAAATTCTCATCACTTTTTGGGCCTCCGTCCGACCGGTGGACTATATGCAATGCAATGGCGACTGCGCAATCCGACGCTGTGCAAGCGAAACCTATTCCGTTTCCCCCACTGAGACCCAACACATCCGAGATCCACTTGCTGGAGATCCAGCCAGCTCGCGACGCTCTTAACGACACACTTGTCTGTCGTCTCGTTAATGTCCAACTCACTAAAGACCTCGAGTTCATCGGCTTGTCTGCCTTGGTAGGCGACCCGACAGTGACTGAGGACATCCGGATCAACAATCGCAAAGTATCTGTCCCGGCAAACGTGGGACAAGCGCTTCGTCATGTGCGCGCCGTTTTCCGCCCATATTCACCGCCGCGGTCCTCACACTCTTCTGCCGACACACATGATCAAGATGGGCAGCTGATCCACTCTCGAGAGGCGCCCGCCAGAGCCGCCAAACCAGCACCCAGATGGCTCGTCAGCCTCATGCGAGGCGCAAGGTCTATCCTTCCGGACCCACGTCATCAGACCCGACATGCTGGTACAGAGTGCCTGCGTTTGTGGACCGAAAGCCTGTGCATCAATAGTCGGGACCCGCACGAGTCTTCACACCGCCGTGAGACTGTGGCCACAGTCTACAACTCGGCTAAGATGGTTGTTGGCTGGCTCGGGCTTAAGGACAGCTCATCGGAGGTAGTCATCGGCACGATACACACCATCGACGCTGCGATGCCACGCCAGTTCGGAAGCCCAGTGGATCGGGAGCAGCATCCAGAGCACTACGCCCCGCAGTACGTGTGGATGAAAGACCTGATGCACCTGTGGACCCTGCCACCGGGCCTGCAGACCTTGGAAGAGTGGCCAATCTACGCCGCGATGCACGCCTTCATGTCCCGGCCCTACTTCCAACGGGACTGGATCCTGAACGAGATTGCCCTTGCAAGGTACCCGGCTTTTCTATTGGGGGACACGATTTTGAGTTGGAAACAGGTCTTGAGGATGAACCGTGCCACAGAGGAGCTGGTTGACCATGGTGCATCTGTCTTCCCCGAGGAATTCAGAAAGGCTCTCAATTTCTTCCCTTTGGGCACGGTCTACACATTGTTAGCCGATTTAGAGAAGAGACAGGCTGCCGGGGGGGATGTCGATGACACGGCTAGTTCAGCAGCTAGCACGAGGTCGATACCTTAAGGTCCAACACCTTCTTCCCGTAGTAAAGAGTGACCTCGTTCAAGTTATACTCTCGCGGCACCACAGCTAGACGCTGCGTCTCTACTACGAAGGAAGATTTTATACTCATACAACTGAATTTATTTGCTATTTTGCTCGAAACTGGATTAAAATAACCAAGTTGTCTTTTGTGTGACTCGCTCCGCTTCAAATAGATCCCTGTCGCCCTTATCGACAGTACTTGAGCTGATAGATTTCCTAATTAGGTAAAAGAGAGGGTACCGTATCACTAGCCTCCAAGACTGCCGAATACTGTGCCCAGATTCTATACTATAAGGAATATTGCAAGATAACTTGCAAGACACTTGATATATGTTGTGCATATCATGCCCGCCAGGGTACCAGAGCTTTGATACCATCTTTTATGCCTTTGTTCCCCCAAACCAATAGATGAGTTTGGGTAATGAAGTCACATTTAAGCTCAACATAAGATCTTGGGTCGCTTCGCTAGTGCACCTCGATTTGTACATACATGCAGGTGATGGACCCGCTATTTTAGAATACCACCCTGGGCAGCAACCTGGAACCGAGATATCACTAATGAACACACTAGTGTAAATCTGAGACCTTGACTGCATTAGCACTTTATGTAAAACACTTTTGATCAAATATGTACAGTATATGGTCCCTGTTTCCCCAGATTCGTCGTGCACACTGAGATTGTATTTATATAAGGTAGTACATACACAAATGAATATGATAGAGTCGAATTATTCGCATAGTAATTGATTCCTTGTATAAATATGCTCTTCGCACATGACTGGAAATGTCTGCTTACCACGCATACTCCTATCAAAACAGATTTGATAGATTATCAACGATAGAAGGATACTGTTACAAAGATACTTATGATCATTGCTACTTGTGGCCTATTCTAAAAGAATCCAGCTTGCTGATAATGAGAAAACCTGCAGCTCCCCGGGCCGGCTATAGAAAGCTGCCACCTGACATCAGGAGCTTTGAAATCCTCCTTTGTGCGGTTACAGGGTCTCAAGCATCCCCAGATCGCCCGCTTGTCATCACTCCAAACGATGGAAAACTCTCGGATCTAGTCGACAGTCCAGCCTGCCGACGTGAACACCTCTGTATTCGTAGCCTTACCATCCACCACTGTGTATCCTCGCTCTTGAATTAACCTAGAGCTACCGAACCGCCTGATACTGCCAATATTGCCACATTGTCTGTATTGCAAGGCCCAGAATAATTGCTATGACAGCCATGGAGAGAAAGCTAGTAAAGGCAGGTTTTCCAGGCCATTTCCTTAGCATAGGATCCGTCAACCCGTAAGCCAGAGACATGAGCCACCAAGGGAAGACACTCGACCAATCGAAACCTTCGGCCTCATCGGAGCTCGGTCTGTTGATAGGAACATGTCGGTCACCCCCCGGGTATCGAACTGCCAACAGAGGACCATTCCTACTTTGGTCGCATTCCCATTCTCTTTTGAACCATCTTTCGAGAAATTCGGTCGTTGAGTTATGATCCGGGAATCTGATGGAAGCCCTTCGCCGGAGGGCATCCCACGTGAAAATCGCTCCTTGTAGCTGATCCTTGATGTAACTCTGCTGGCTTCTGCTGAGTTCGTATCCCTCGTGATCAACCCACTTCAAGGTACCTCGATCCATGAACCTGTTAGCCGTGGCAGGGCTCAAGCAACGATGACCCTCGACAAATGTGCAGCCTCGTTCTGTTGTGCCCCAATACATCTCGTTTCCCACAGCTGCAGCCTCTTTCGGTGCACCAGGATCCGTTGAAATCGTAAGGGCTGGGACAGCTGTCTGGCCATGGAATCTCGTGATTTTTCTGATGGTCAGGTCTCCACTGACGATGAGGTGGGTGTTGACTCCGTGATGACCATGAGCATTCAATCGGTCAGGGGATTCGGCCGGGGGGCGTTGATCGGGTCCTGGAGTCATCCATGTCGGAAGGAGCGGGTTCGTACGGACCCAAGGGTATCCGGCTTCCCTCACGGCTTTCTCATGCTCAGAAAAGTTCGGCTCACCATATCGAAAACCCGGCCCGGGCTCGTGACGCCGCTGCAACCTGGGAGGCCACTTTGCTGCCATTTTGGATTGACGACTGCTGAGAAGGTGTTGAAGCGTAAATATGATGGTGATAATGCTAATCGAAATTCTGATATTCCAGCTGGAATGCGAATGTGAATGTTATACAGGCTTGAGAGCCTTTATGGCACTTCATAGAATCTTACAGCTCAAGCTGGAATTGGTTCCAGTGTGAGACTTGGCTTGTAGTCTGTGAAGTGGTAGATAGAACAAGGAGCGGGAAACCGGGGGTCTCATTGAAAGTCAGCCACTAGAAACCCTTGTACCTATTTAAGAGGTGTTCTCATCTAAGACAGGCTGACCAAGTATGCTTGTAGCTCCGGCTTTCAAGGCACCGTATAGTCCTTTTAGCAATGAATCGTTCAGACGTCAAAGAGTTTTGATGTAACCGAAGTAACAATACAAGCAGCAAAGGATCTTCTTTTCCCCATAGTGTATCGACCTCTTTCGTTGCGGGCCCGTTATCTCAAAACTGGCTTCAGCTAATGTATCTCTCCGTAATCTGAGGGCGTCTCCATCAATGATTCTGGGGCCTTCTGACTAACCAGGTTTCTCACTTAAACAAAGCCAAAACTTCTACATTTCATTCTCCAACAGTCTGTGCATCAGTTGCCTGGATAGAAGCAATGAGCCCGGCCCCAACTTCATGGTATTGAATTGATCAAGACCTCCCTGTTGCGATCAATGGAGCTTCTTCTATATCCACTGGACTTTTCCCGGAGTAATAGTATTCTCTTCGTGGTTGTTTCGCAGGCATTAATATACATTTTTCAGAGCGAGCTCTATTTGCCGATAGTGCTATATGGCTCTACAGTCCAGTATTGGGTTTCCCGGGACAGGCTTTGGTTTCAAATCCTTCCTTGAACACATGCATCACTATTGGAGGCCAACGGTTCGTTATGGCTTCCCGGACGTTCGTAGTGGGAAAGCTGGCAAATGGACTATTTATTCTAATTTATTGGCTCATAACCTGTGAAGATTTCTCCCCTGACTGACCCGATCTAGAGCAGATACATATTTACACGAGAATTGTAGCCAACGGCTTTCATACTCTCATATTCAAGACCTTCGTACATAGGGTTTCTCATCTCCTCAAGATGAGTCGTTGCCGATACTCGGGGCGAAGAGAACTGCGGGGCTACCGTCACTGGCACTGTAGGACATTACAGTGTACCAGTTCTTGATGAAAGTATCACCCACGACGTACAAGTTCTCTGTGGTTGAGATATCACCACCCATAAAGCCAGCAATGCAGTAGTCTGCCAAAGATAGCTTCGCGGATACTTGAGCAGCAAGCGTCTGGTTTCCCATGACAAGCAAGTCAATATCATCCTCCACAAGTGGCCCAATGTTGAAGTCAAGGGGATTGATTGGGAAGCTGGTACCAGCAAACGTAATGCTGGGAACGTAAGAATCAGCAGTATCACAGGGGAACAGGCTGCGAAGAAAAATGTTTGTTAGTACAGAATCAGTCAGAAGCAAAGGGTATTGTAGGTATGGCTCACTAGATAACCTCGCCCTCGAGCGAAATTCCAAAGGTGCTGGGAATCTTCTTCATGATCTCCTTGGCAGCAGTCGTGGGTGCAAGGACCACGGTCGTTCCAGTATCAATGGCAGCTTGCCCCTCGGTGTCCGCGCCACCGATAGAGCCATCAACTGTAACATTGTCCAAAGCAACCTGCCAGTACGTCTCGGACGTGACCGGCACGGTAACGAAGGAGCCTGAGTACTTGGTGCTGTCGCGGCCACCGAGGGTCAACTCCGAGTCGTCCTCGGTACCCGAGGCGAGGCGGCCCAGGTAAAAGCCGAACTCATCCGTATCAACGACGCCTGCTGCTACTAAGTTCTCGAAGAAGGTTGTACCTTCATCTTGAGCGATAGAACTGAAGGCCATACCGCAAATTCCATCGGCGTCAATCTCGGTGAAGCCTGCTGCGGTCGAGACGGAAATGAGTGTTTGGTTTGAAGAAGTCAAGCCGGCGACTGTCACGTCGTCCACGAAGTTCTCGCCAGCGGTCGATCCGGAGCCATATGTGATGCTTGTGGTCGTGCCGAGGTCGGTACCACCTTCGTCGTACTTGGTAGAGTGCACACAGCCCTTCAGAATACCGCAATCCGGACCTGGGACCCATACATCCGAAGATCCAGTGTCGAAGATTCTTCGTAACGAAAGTCAGTGTTATGGAAACAATTTTCGGTCCAGGAATATGTCAGCTCCGAAGGGTGTACTCACAGCTCGAAGGTCTGGGCACTTCCATCGCCTGAACCGATTGTTACGGGGCCATAGTACGCAGCATCCTCAGAAGGGGAGACATATTGATCAGTCAATGCCACGCTGGACTGTCTCTTGGCCTTGACTTTGCGGCGCTCAGCCGCTTGTTCGGCCTGCTGCTTCGCGACTGGCTCGTAATAGGGCAGTGGCTGCTTGCCGTACTTGATCAGGGTCGAGTTCAATGATGCCAAGATACCAGGCACGTTGGCAGCTCCATTAGAACGTGTGAGCATGTGCTTCTTTCCCAAGGAAACCTTCTTGGAGTTGGGAGCAGATGCAGGTGCTGGCAAGGCCAGAGCACCTGTGAGGAGGGACAAAACAACGGCTGATTTCATGGCTGGCCTTGGGCTGAGCTTGAATAGGTGACTATGAGGTGAAACAAAGAGGCCAGAGATAACTTGCAAGGGAAGCCACCACGATCTTTAATACTCACAACATACCCACAAGGCAATTTCATCATGCATGTTCGGGGAAGGAGTTCGCTCGGCCGAATGGCGGCATCGCTTCTCAAGGTCTCAAGGTCTCAAGGTCTGAAGACTCCTTCCACAAGCAATGCACCTGCCATTGACAGACATATAATACAGGCATTAGATGGGGCTTCATACAACATCAACAGATTGGAGTCCGTCTAATGGAGTCACTGAGTGCGACTTCATTCAGTCTATTCAGGCGGACTCTGCACAGCGTCGTTGTATGCCTGCAGCGCCTGCCAGGTTGGGTGGACGGCTGCGCAGGTGGCCTCGAGATCTCCAGGAACATGTCTCTATTCGGCGCATACTCACATGATGGTTGCATTGTATCTGCATGGTCTGAAATCTTTCCCGCCTCAATTGGCCTATCGGGTTTTGTACGCCTTCAGCTTCCTCTCTCGTCCTAAACCCGTTCGTGGAACCCACAGCTTTTGAATCCCGACGGGAAACTTGGGAAACCAGCATTACGTACCCACCTCAACATGGGGTCTACTGTACGGGATGGGATGCATACGGAAGTGATATGGCTACCTGGCTTTGTGCCCTTCAATTGAGACGCTCAACTCACACGTACAGTGTGCCTACGGTCAACACTTTTCAAAATATGCAAAGCCATGATGGAACCCAAGACGAAGCATTGCAGTGATAAAACCTGACCCATTGAAATCTAAGTCCGGACAGCGGCTACTGACCAATTAGACGAGAACAATGGTAGGTGAGTTTAGTACGGGTGCACGTGAGTTAGTACAGGGCATGAGAGCCATGGCCGGAAATCATGAGGCAGTCCTCAGGGTCAATGCACTTTGAACTCGGAAAACAACTGGAGACAAGTCTGCTTGTAGTCCTGATAACAAGATTACGGGTTCAATATATTTTGCGCTATCTGGTCAAGGGCGTAGGCGCGCGCAGTCACCATTATTAGGTCTCATTCTGATATAAGTGCCCAGGTATGCTAGCTAACACATCCAAACAAACACTATGCTAATTGAGTAAGGATATGTTTGTTCTGAGTGATATTCTCCGGACCAAACAGGGGCCAATCAAGGGCTTTACGATCTCGGGAGCTACTAGGGTACATTTGTGTGACCGGATATATGGCACTGTCATTAATAATTACCATATTCCATCGCAGCGGGTCTATACAGGGAATTTAGATGCAGGCAAGGCTAAAACGTAAGATTCAGGCAGGGTAATCGGAAAAATCAAAAGGTAAACCGAAGATCTTTCAGCCGAATGGCTTGACTATTTTCAGGGGTTCTCTTCGATTATCGCAATTTGATCACAGTCATTCACCCTATATACTTTCAAATGCACCGAGAAACACATTGAGAAGAGGAGGTCAAGATAGCAATGTATTATAACAGTAAATTTACGTTGGATGAATCCCCATACCCCCTTCGCTTATTTACTAACTCCTGTAAAGTCCTGTATACTACCCAGGAATCACATATCGTCTTAGTTGGACCATCTACTCAACAAGGTCTTTCCGACCACTAATGACGGTCATATCTAAATGAATTCGTGGCTGGAGAGCCGATTCCGGGGATATATGTGGCATATCCCCGGGCCTGCGCGATCATATCCGGCACCGCAAACCATCATCGATTCTACCAAGCGATCGCTTCATGATCGTCGCAGTATTTTCTTGAAAGGATTTGGCGGCTTTTTTTCTTTTTGAACTGATGAATTATCTACATCGATGACGAACTTGTTAGCGTGGCCAAAGGCAAGATGGACCTGGGTTATTGCACGTAGATCCTCCGATATCAGATCAATATGAGAGTGGTGGCAAAAGCTGCGAGCCGACTAACCTTTCAGGATTGATTCGGATTCTGTGCTGTACCTGCACTCCTTGTCCGGCTCGACTGAACTTGATTGACTGGTAGGAGGCTCCGTCATGCCACGGGGGGTAGAAAAGAGGTTCGCCGAAGGTTTGCCTGGCATGGCGGCCATGATAAACCCAATCTCCATTGCTGTGTTGACCATTTTGGATGAATTAGTCTCCGATGATTCTCGTATGGAGCAACTGTGTTTCCTGATTAATATAATATCTTTAATGAGTAGTTACTGAGGAACGAAACCTTAGAATAGCAAGTGACGAGATCGTAATAAATACTCCCAACTGTCCCTTAGCTACGCAGATGCGAACATCCAGTTGACTCACCCGCCCTTCACAAGGACTGAAATAAATGTGCCAAGAGTTCCACAGGCGTGTAAGATTGCGTCTCACTACGGCAAAATATGTATCAGTCCGGTAGTAGTCGATGACTGTCGCTAGATGGAATGTGTGTGCGTGCCTAAGTGACTACCAAGTACATTACGTGGGCTGAGAGCCGAGCGCCGAGTTGTAGCGGGCCCCCCCCCCCAAGGGGCTAATGACATCCTGCGCCCTTCGGCAATGACACATACGGGAATGACACCCCGTTGCGGCTTGCGGCAAGGGACGACCAAAAATTTACAGAAGCTTCATTCGACGCAGCTGAGGCTGGGATAATGACTAGCTGCAATTACTCCGATCTGACTCCGAGTCCGACATAGGTCGTGTGTACTCATTATGACTACATGTAAGCAACATATGGAACGAGCACCGAACCAGGTTATCCGCCGGCGCATGGGATCCAAGTATCCCCTTTAATTCCGCCAACCCAACCAGATGCAATACCTGGCAGTCAGGGAACAAATCCAATGCCGGTCTCTCTAGGAAGCCGACATATCAACCGTGGCATGCTACTTGACACCGGGCTGTGTAGAGTGAGGCGGCGGAACGAGCAAGTGGGTCCGAGATTGGATGGCCTTTGTCTATACGTCGGATAGGATTCAACATGTAGGGGCTTAATGGTATGTAGATACGACCTAGCCTATTGGTTGGGCGTGACTCATCTCCTTAAGATCGAAAACTATGGGACTGATTCCAAGATGCTTTCGTGCTTACGAAGTTCTCCGGCGGTCTCGACTGAACCAAGACATGGCGACACCTTCAACATACGTGTGCCTACCGCCCCAGGCCGCTAGAGAAACGCCAGAAACTATGCTTATTTTTGGCATTCATGAGATTGTCAAGCAGCCCCTTTTTGCTTTCTTCCTCCCATAGACCTAGGCATTCAATCCGTAGTCCCTGACCTAGCGAATGGCCGTCCGTATTTTGCGATAATCACTTCGCCCCATGCTAGTAAGTAGGGGATTGGCGGGCAAAGAAGACAGTAATGCTCAGTTCTGCCTAGTGCCAAAGTAGGGGATCCATGTTTCCCACAGCCCCGGAAGCGAGAGGTGACAGGCCGTAACAGAATTTGAACCAAGACTTTTCTGGTACTCGCTCTAGACCAAGTTCGTTCTCAAGCATGGCGCTCGGCAATGGCGGCCCTCCGTAATCCAGTGTTGCTCTCAATGTTAACAGCGGATTCCGACTGATGTGTAAGGCGGCCCCACTCCGGGCTGGAGTCGACGAGGTGTCTTCTCAGCAGCCACAATATGGATTCGTCGATTGTTTTGTGGCTCAAAGTCAACTTCCAGGTACTTAGAAATGGACAATCCGCTGGAAAATAAAAGTGGTCTTCAAGTTGCCCTTGCTCAAAAGTCCCTATCCCAAGCCCCAGGGCCACTGAACGTTGAGGAAAGCACATATGCAGGGCAGCCACATGTGGCCCCATGTCATATGCCCTATAGTTGATCGCATTGCGTTGTTGGCCACACTCAATATCCTGCTTACATTCCCGATAGTAGCCGGAATTATCGTGGTGTTATGCCAGCTCCCACTCGTGAAGTATGTGCTGTGTAAGCCGAGGCTCACGACTCCCTCAATCTGCTCCCTCAGCATCTCCATCGTCGCTGTGGGTGGGCCGCGGAATTGGTGGACGATGACAACTGTCTGCGGGAGGAAAGCTGAGTTATGAGGTAGGCCGCTGCCCGCCGACAACGCGGCGAATTCGAAGGGCGAGTACGGCTCTGGACAGTCCCAAGACACTCCCAATGAGGCAGGGTCACTGGTGTAACACGTCTCCTTGGTAACGACTGCCGAGGACATGCTGAACAATTCGGCTTCGTAGCTGGGATCTGTAACGGGCCCGGAGTTGAGGACCACACTGTATCGGCCACGTTTTGATCCCTTGGCGTTGAATGTTTCGTTTGCGTATTGGATCAGTTCAAGGTAAATCGAAGTGTTTCCGCTTGATGCGCCAACCTCATCGAACCACAACCCATGTATGGATATATCTACTTCTTTTCCTGCTTCCCACGTCGGCTCCTTATGCCACTGCGACCATTCCAGAATATCTGCTTTGACTTCCTCTAGCGGCCGCTGTCCATAGTTGGTGTATACATATCCAATAGTCTGTGCATTCGAAAGTCCGTTTATAGCGGCCATATGTGTGGTCCAGTCGCGGTTGCACCCATGGGGGATATAGTCAGTGTTGTTGTATACCTGGCAAAAACCTCCGTTGAATCCTGTCGGGTCTGAAGTATTCCGGGGCCCGTTATTGGGGTTTATTATAATGTAGAAGTGCGTGTCTGGATTGTGTTTGATAGCATCTATTGCTGCGGCCCAGTCGGGATTGGTCCAAGTCATGTTTCCCGGATGAACGTAAAGCGGTACCATGACATCGGTGCTGGCGAAGACTGCTGCAGCAAATGCCGCAACGCCAAGGAGATATCTCATGCCGTGACGAATATAATCATGTATAGAATGGTGTCTTGTGATATCCTAGTGAATAGAGTCTCGCAAAATAGACGTGGGAGGAGAGTGTTGCTGTCCTGTGCGCATAAAGTGATACGAGCAAAGGTTTTGGGTTAAATGGAGCATTTCAGACGTTGAAGTGTGTATCACTCCACTCGCATGTGGCAAGTATTTGTGGGAATTTTAAAGGGGGATCTTAGTTTGAACCGGGTGCATGGTTTGGGGATAGTACTATCACTAGCGAGCCGCCGCGGCTGATCCCACGGGTGGAAACATCAATGACCGGATGAAAGCGTGGAGCATCTGGGAACGCATACTTTATCTCGGAGATCGGAGATCTAGGCATTTACATGGGAAACTCGAATGAGAAACGATGGCCTGCGAAAGGAATAGCTTCTGCAAGGCATGAACCGAGACCTCACCTCTCTCACATGTATTATTTCATGCACGTGTTGACGGGCTGTGACAGCAAATAGTTTGTCTTGGCTGCAGGCGCCTCCCGTTAGGCCTGCAGATACTTATTGGAAGGGGGCCATTTCTCGTATTGCTTCCTTCATTACCCATGCCAATCAGTCCGCCCCGTGAGGGTTCTTTGTCCAGTCAGCCATTGCCCGTTCCATGTTCACCACCCAATACCGCGGGCCGTCCTTCCACAACCGATCCGTGACTCGGCCCTTCAAATAAGCCAACCGCAAACCGTCCGTTCCATCCAGTCGGTACAAGATCAAGCTTACGGACCGTCCCTTACGTGATGGCGGCTCTCGCTCCAGACGACCGGCCCCTGGAAACCTGCTCAGATAGTCACAGTGACACGCTCCCCTCTTCCCGCCATCCATCCATTACCTTCAAATTCACCATCAAGCACATACCACACACTCTCTTCATGACACGTAATATGACCTCCTTGTGCTCCTACTCCTCCCTCTCGTTCCCCTCCTCCCCTCCTTGTCACCCACATACGTCCGGCTCGGCCGCCTCGGTTCCACATACACCGGCTGCACGGCCCTTGTCACCTCTCTTGATGACCGTCGCGGATGCGTTTCCTGCACGTAGTACGAGCCCCTAGATGCTCTCCGGCCGTGCCGCGACCGGCTTCTCGTTGCACAGACGTCGTCATACCATGCGGGATCGCGTTTCTCCTGCGGCGGCGCGCCGAGGTTGCTGAATGACTTGAAGATCCACAGGAGGAGCAGGAAGCCCACAACCGAGCCGATGACGATACCGGCGATGGCACCGCCGCCGAGGTTGGAGCCCGAGGAGGATTGGTCACTCTGCACTGTGGTAGTGGACTGGCGGGCTTCGACGAGGTGGGCGATGGCGTTGGGTTTGGTTCCCGTCCTAGGCGGCATTTTGTCTCCCAGTGAAGCCTACTTAGGTACTTTCGAACGATGTAGCCCTTCAGGATGTGAATCTCAGCTGGAACAGGTCGCTTAGCCTTGATTCGTACGAAGTCGCCAGGGTAAGTGAATGAACGAGCAATTGATGGCGATTGGACTACAATTCAATGATTCGAAAGAGGGGTGGAATTTTCGTACATAATGCTATTCGCCTTCTTCTATCCCTCTTCTGCCACAGTAGCCAGCTATCTAATGTCTAATGCCTTGTCTTATAAGACATCAAGGCTGTCGAGGCTTGCATCTCGACGTCACTGTCTCATCAAGGTCGTGTAATTCGGCAGACCCACCCCCACACCACCATCTCGATATTGATGTGCAGCATGCCGCATGCACACGACGAGGAAATCAGGTACAGCTTGCAGATCAAGGGACAATTTGGAAGACTCAATGACGACGTTGCACGGTACATATGTAGCCATTCCTGCCATTTCATCCGGGAAGGGGGGCTTATCAACAGCCATTTGCCAGCTTTTGACATGGGGCCGGCCAAGGATGGACGTGGGAAAGGAGGCTGGGGAGGAAGAACCGCTAACAGGAGGGCTGGGAAGGAAGAAGGTCTGCCCCGGTCTGTTCATACCATGCAGGAGCCTTGAACACTTTGGTGCAAAAAGCGACTAGCAATACCTCGGATTCGGGGGCTGGGGGTATCAATTGCCATCGTAGGCAGTGGTACAACGGGGCTCGTTCTGGCAGTCCGACTATCCGAGGGTTCTGAGATTCATATTCTTATTTTGTGTCTGGCCAAGACTAGAAAGCCGATCCCCGCGTGTTGGCTCTGACTATATCAGTGTCCACATTGTTCCCTGGACTGGAATCTACTGCTTGTTTGCAAGATACCATTGCGAGAAGGGGAAAATTGTTTCCTAGTGGGCAAGAATATGGGTCATTTGAGTAGCACCTAATTAGTACTTACCTAAGTAGGTAACTGATAGGCCACGTGCTGATACCCTCGGCTAAGGCATCATGATCCTATCACTTTTACCAAATTCATGCATGGAGAAGACATCGGGACCTACATTTGTTACATCCACCCACACCCTCGCCCCCGGAATTCTCGAGGTTGGCAACTTAGGATTGAAATGGAACACCATGCCGCCCACCAAGCACCCGCCAGCCCGCTCGTGCACCAAGATCCAGCAGTCCTCGCCGCCACCATGCAGTAGGACATTGAGCACAGCACAAGGATCCAATCAAGAGAGGCGTTGTTACATCGTCCGGGCAGGTTCCCCTGCCATAGATAGACGCACCCGATGATAAGAAGGGGCTCGAGGCACTCCTCAGTGTGACTAGTACAGGTACTAGTTTTTTATCCTGCACCCCGTGCACGAGGTATTCGCCCAGTCTGCCAGTCTATCTAGGCTTCATAAGTGCGGGGGTGTAACACCAAAAGTCTGCGCGTATGCGACGCCAGCGCCATGACTACGACCCCCTAATCCACCCCTAGCCACCGTGCACGGAGTAGCTGGGTATGGGCCGGCCTTACAAGGTGAAGCGGCAGGCTGTTCCACTGGGGTCATCATATATATATACCAGGCCGCCCACCGCCTTGTCGTCCAATTTCTTTCATACTGATAATGGGTTGCGCATGGATAGGAAGGGCTGAAGAAGGCGATGACAAGTCAGAAGGCTGGTACTCCCTTACAAGAGTAAGCCGCGTCAGATGAAAGTTGACGCTTTAATAATATATCCGAACTTCCGAGCTGAATGGCAAGCTCGCAATCTGCGTACAGGTACGACACATTTATAGTCTCCTTCAGGATGTTCTATAAACATGATAAAGTCGCCTGGATATATCACTAACCCTTTAGCCCGCGTAATTGCCACCGCTGTACCCAGCCGGGGGATGCATTCGGTCTGGCACCTCGATAGTGTTCGAGTAGTAATCCGGGCTCGAACTGTTCGCCCACGTTGACTTGATATCCGGGAACACAGTCCTTCCGCTGGGACTCTCGATGTCCAAATTTGGGGCCGGGTAGACAGGATATGAAGCGCCATCGTTGAAGACACCGTCGTAGCTCTCATTGTAGTACATAGAGCTAAGTGTCGCAGATGTGTTACTCCATTCCCTGATGATATCGCCAGTCTGTTCGGCGACGAACGAGAAGACGTTGGCGCCGACGTCCCACCGGCCTAATGTATGCAGGTCCCAATTAGCTTCGACACTGGCGATTTCGGAGTAGTGGTTGTAAAAGTTTGAGTCGGTGGTGCCGACAAGGTGTGGTGGGATGGCGTCGCCGAGGAGGATGGCTAGGACCCGGTTCTGCATAGCATACGATGAGTTTTCGTCGAAGGTGATGAGAACTAGGGTATTTTTCATGAATCTGGTGTCATTTAGGAGGGGCTCGAGGAAGTTACGAGTCCACTCTCCAGCGACGGTGACGGAGGTGTCGTGCCCGTCAGATGTCATGTTGGGGGTGATGAACATCCACTGCGGCAAGGTTTCATTCTCAAGGTCCTCATAGAACAAGGTCAGGTTCTTGATGACGGCCAGACGGTCGGTTTGTGCAGCGTTCTTGTTGTAGATGACGGCTGGGTTGTGTTTCCGGACGTAGTCGTTAGCACCAGAGTCTTGGTTGACCCAGGCTTGGCCTTGGAAGCCAGAGTAGGGCATATCCTCCTGGTACTCGCCCCATGCGATGTTTTTCGCCTCGAGCAGGTCGACGATAGTGGATACGTTGGCATCGATGAAATTTGCCTTGTCATTGTCCATGCCGAAATAGTCACCTCCATGAGAAGCGACATAGTTCGGCTCGGAGGGATGAGTGACTGCAAAGTAGTTCTCTAGGGTGATGCCCTTTTTGGCCAGCCAGGCCAGGTTGGCTATTACGGTGTCAGCCAGGTATCGAGCACCTCAGAGGAAAACGACTCCCACGACTGTAAGTGCTACTTACGGTCGCCAATGGCCAAATCATAATCCGTGTTTTCATTCCAGATGATGGCAATACGGTCGAAAGCCTTGCCCTTGACATTGCTGACAGGGCTCAAAGTCTTGGCCGTGGCCTGGGCAGCATAAACGTCCGCGGTGGAGGTGGCCGTGTATGAGTAGTACTCTTGGGCCGTGACAGAGCCGATGGCCGCAACCAAGAGGGCGAGGACGTAGGTTCTCATGGCAAGGGATGAAATAAGGGGATAAATTCTGTTGAATGCAGCACGCCAATCAAATCCAGGAATCTTTGGCGATGGCAGCCAGAGTGTCAACTTGAGAAGGACAGACTCAACTTATAAGCCGTTTGACTGCACGCGAAGTGATGGTCTGGCGGGGTGTTCTCAGAGTCTTGAAAAATTGATGTTGTGGTGTTCCCATGCCAGTCACGGATCCTGTCAGCGATTGTATGAGCACGAGGACATTTGGTTCGCCGGGAGTGTAGATTGCAACCCTATTGACCATGTTCAGCCAATGCAAGCCTCTCAATATCGAGTACCATAAAGGAACGGAAAGCAGGCGGGGCAGGCAGTCAGGGTCGCACTGGTGCGGTCGAACCGTGTTTGCACGGGCTTCTAGACTCAGACTTTATTATGCTAGTCCCCCACTTGATGCAGAACGTTATCGGTATATGTTAGACGAGATCTCCGAGCTGTCTCTGAAGACAGTTGAGGCCCTTTATCAACTTCTTGTCATAGGGGTTTTCAAACGACTGGGCCATCTTTAAGTCCTTCAGCCCTGAATGGGATCCGGCGGAACTGAACGCGAGACCCAGCCTGAGGCCAGACACCATTCACAGATTAGATTTCGTGGGTCCTCGTGCAGTGAGCGTCAAGAAGAGTATGAGACACGTTCTCGATGCCGGCCAATGCTTACGCGAAGTGATCAGTTGCCGTGTTTGGAAGGTGCCTGTGGAGGATACCAAGGTTGTCTCCCTCTCCAGATGTCGCCACAGACTCACGTGGGATGCTTGGCTTCTGGGGATTGGCCCAAGCTGGGGAGACGAACCGGGGTACATGTAAGTACCTCAACGCTCCTCCCCCCTCTTTCGCCGCCGAACAATCCGGAACAGCTTCACATAAGAAATAGACAGAGGTGGAGGAAGGATATTGGAAACGGTAGTTACTTTTGATCTCGGGTACTTTGTAACGGTCACGGAAAAAAAAGGAAGAACAAAAAACCCCCCGGGAAGAAAAAAAAGGAAAATGAAACATGCAACACCGGGTATTCGCTGGTCGTCACCGACCCAACTACTAATCCAGCCCTCAGCGGCTTGACTATGGGAGAGCGGACGGGATCCCGTATTTTCCACTGGGTGTGGTCGCATGTGCTACAATTTTCAAGATTAGTACCTATATTGGCAGCTTTGATGTTCAAACGAATGCTCCGATACCGATTACCCAAGTAGGAAGCCCTGGGAAGTAAGCCATGATTAATGAAGGCTTGCCCATGATGCATGGAGGCCTTTCAGTTTAGACTCCAAAAACCGTGTTACTTTCCGACAACTAATAACCAAGTCCGACTGAAAAGCTTGTACGGAATTGTTATGCCTATCCAATTCTGCACCCTACCTTTCTTTGGTATTTCTTTCATTAGAAGAATACAGCAATGTGGATTCTGATAAGACAGGTTACTTAGGTACCCGTGGACCTCTCAATGACTTACACTCAATCCTCAATGGTTCTAGAATTGAAGCAATACGTGGTGGAGACTGGGGGCGGAAATTAGAGAGGCATGGGTCTCTTTGCATGTGTTCAAGTACATACTTAAGTAATTACTAAAGTAAGTACCCAGGTATGCAAAGCACCGGGATGGAGAAGTAGAAGAATGGAATGTAATCCACCAGATGGCTGGCCATGTATTACATAATCACATACTTAGGTAGGTATCTCGTTGTCTAATTAAGAGTTGGCCTGTGCGTGTTTAGTTGGTGGCGCGGTATGGCTTCCTTTTCTGACGCGACGCGTCGTGCCTGCTGCCCCGCCAAGACAGTTCAGTCCAACGATCAAACGATCAATCAACGACCATGAAGCCAGCTGGTTAGCTTGATTGATACATAATCCCACTCAAATCTTCTGCATATACCGACAGAGGCACATAGTCCAACCCAAAATGTCTGACTTCGAGGATGGTATGGACATCGACGTCCCTGCACCTTCTAAAGACGTCACCTTCTCGTCGGACAACACTGCGAAAGGCAAACGCAGTGCCGCCAATCTGCCTGTTGAAGCCGAGGACAGCTTGCCATGGTAGGACATACACATCGAGTTGGCCTTTCAATATAGCCACTAACCCACAGATCGTATAGGGTCGAGAAGTACCGTCCTGCTACACTCGACGATGTTTCGGGCCACCAAGACATCCTCGCAACCATCAACAAATTCGTCGACTCCAATCGCCTTCCCCATCTCCTCCTCTACGGTCCACCGGGCACAGGAAAGACTTCTACCATATTAGCCCTTGCCCGTCGCATTTATGGGGCCGACAACGTGCGACAAATGGTTCTGGAGTTGAACGCCTCCGACGATCGTGGCATTGATGTCGTGCGCGAGCAGATCAAGACCTTTGCGTCAACCAAGCAAATATTCAACATGGGAGGTGGTGCCAGGAGTGGAAGCAGCCTCGCTGCCTACAAACTGATCATTCTAGACGAAGCTGACGCCATGACAAACACTGCGCAAATGGCTTTGCGACGAATCATGGAGAAGTACACGGCCAACACTCGGTTCTGTATCATCGCCAACTACTCGCACAAGTTGTCGCCGGCGTTGCTGTCGCGATGTACGAGGTTCAGATTCAGCCCGCTGAAGGAGGCAGATATACGGGTGTTGGTTGACAAGGTCATCGAGGAAGAGAACGTCAAGATCGTGTCTGAGGCTACGGATTCTCTGGTGAAGCTAAGCAAGGGTGATATGCGGAGAGCACTGAACGTGCTGCAGGCTTGCCATGCATCAAGTGAGTTCAATTCCATAGTCCAAACCCGAGCAGAAATCTAACTACTAGTAGGTACACCTTTGCACGAAAGAAATGCGCCGAAGATAGCCGACAAGGACATTGTCCGGGAGACCATCACCGTCGAGACCATCTACAACTGCATCGCAGCGCCTCCACCAGACGCTATTCAAGACATACTGCACACCTTGCTGTCTACAACCGATGTCACGTCGTGCCTGACAACGATCAACACACTCAAAGTCGCAAGGGGTCTCGCGCTGGCTGACATCATCACGGCTCTGTCGGAAGAGGTCAGTAAGATGCAGGTGAAGCCAGAAGTGATGATCACTTGGCTTGACGGTCTGTCACAAATCGAGCACAGAGTGGCTGGTGGTGGTGCGGAGGGTGTCCAGACCGGCGCTGTCGTCGGAGTAATACGGAACGGTGTGGAACTCATGGGTTAGCTGGCAGAAACAAAAAGGTCTCAAGAAAACATCTGAATGAGTGAATGGACGGTTTGCATTACCAGGCGTTAAGGGGGAAAACGGACTCATCTATGACTACCCAAAGCATTCTGCAGGCTAATGTTGGGCAGAACCTTACTTATCCCCCAAAAATACAGAGGTCTATGAAGTCTTTCCACCCCTCCCGTCTTCGAGGAAGTTCTACTGATGTCCCGCAATTTTCTCTAACTCATCCTCGTCGTCACCCTGGGTGACAACCTTCCACGGCTTCGCAACAAGTGGCGCAAGCCGCCTTACGCACCACGCGATGTTTTGATCAGACGTCTCGTGATACCAGCAATGTGCCGGGTTCTGAATGTTTGTATCTTCCACCTTTCGACATCTCTCATCCTCCATCTCCAGCCTGTATAGTAAGTGCAACACGTGGAAGTCAGATACGTTTTCTCGCATGGAGCCATCAGCATGGCGGCCGAGATATCCCATCTCAAACAGATCAAGGACACAACGCCAGAATTCCTCCCGCTCACGGCTGTAGAAGTACGGCTTAGTCTCTTGCATCGCTTTGGCGTTGTTAAACCCCCCAATTGGGCCGGTAACATTGAGTGCATGCAGGGCGTCTATAGTCTCCACCGCCGTGGGCTGGGAAAGGCCTGTTAGTTTGACCATGAGATAGGAGGGCCCTTTACCGTGGGAGGACTGCAGAATGTCGTATAGGTTGTGCAGCTCATCGCTGTAGACTTTCTCTGTATCCTCGAGGGCCTTGCAGATCTCGGCTGGGCAATTGCAGCAGAGGATGTTCCAGAGGATGCGCTGAGAGGGTTGGAGGTCTGGAAGATTTGTCATTATCGCTGATGTAGTATTTCCTAGTTGGTTTTCTATGGCTTGTAATTGGTACATTTACTTGTTTCTTCTCTTGCTTTCCTTTCAGTAGGTGCTGCGATGTTTTGATTGTCGTGTTCTGGAATTTGTGTGCGAACCCCGTAGAAGCAACGGTCTTGGAAAACAGCCTCGCTGCCCAGGTGCCGGCATTTGTATTTCTGCGTGTTCTTAGGCTAATTCAATGTTGTGTCAAAAAAGCTATGATATATGGGTCAGACTGTGTCACAAACATAGGGACTTGACCTCACGCTTCTTGTTTACTGATTACAAGAGCTCAGGTATCGTGATTTGAGACCACGTCACAAATCACTACAACCTAATTCAGGCTCCAAAATCACCTTTCCGTTATAATTGGTCGCATTGTCACAGGTTTGAGGGCTTTCAAAGAGTACACTGCGCTCTAGGATATATATGTACCCTAGGGTAGCGCAACAGCCATGAGCATGGGAACATCAATTGATGTGTTCCAGAAGGGCATCAGAGTGGAATGGCGTGGGTTTTCACGTTATCATAACTCATCGCGGTCTAGGAATCAACAAGCTTTGCCGCATGAGAAACAAATCAGACATTCCTCCCGGTACCAAGATATCAGCTTTTATTACCTGAATACGAATTCGACCAGAAAAACGAGAGTGAAGCTCAGTGCAGAGTCGTAACGACGTTGATAGAAGGAACCCGAGTCAGCCCTGCCTGGCCCCTAGAAACCTTCATGTATGCCAGCGGGAACTTCTCCTGTGCCGCTACCTTCTCCATTGTGCTTCGTATCTGGGTTGCAACTCTCAAGGTTGCCTCGCTGAGTTTCGGCAGGCCCCGGTTGTCCGCGGTCACGCTGGCCCGCCTGAATCTTTCCTCCCATCGCGACCACTGCAATTCGCAGATACACTGGCTTGTCAAGGTCTCCTGGACGACTTCGGCATCGGTGTTTTCGATCCAGGCGTTGGCACCACTCAAATATGCGCTCCAGATTGGGAGCCTTTGGGCCCCCAGCCGAGTCATCACTCCGGAGGGTATGTTGTCCAAGGCACGATTCATAGCTGTGGTCATCAAGCCTTGCCAGTCATTAGCAAGTACGCCACGGAATGTGAGCTCGCTTATGAACACACATATCTTCCTGTACTGCGAAGTAGCCTGGAGAAACTCGTCTGTAAAGTCGTATCAATTAGCTTCAAGCTACGGAAAGCATACTTGTGTATTCAGTAGGCAGAAACTCACTCTGTACATCACCGAGCATTTTTGCGTGATAACAATCCAAAAAGCTGGCCACAATTTCTCGAAGGAGCTTCAATACAGTGAGTGTATCAGTACTTGCTTCATGACGTGGGTTGATAACAGTACATACCTCCATATCCAGTGGCGTCTCTTCGCTCTCTCCAAATGCCAGCTTCAGCGTAACACACAATTCCCGTACCGCAATGTATACATGTCCACGATCCCCATGGTGCCAATTTTCCGAGACCTTCGATAGAAGACGGTGGATCAGTACAGTGGCGTAGGCTCGTTGGGCAATTTTATCCGTGTTTTGCTGGAGAAACCTCCAATCACCCCGAATGACCCGGCTCGCTTGGCGAACTGTAGATGGCCCCGATGGCTTTTGTAATAGTGCCGAGAAGGCTCTGGTCACGCTCGACTCTATATCAGATGTTGTGAGACCCGAATGTGACATAGACAGGCTCTCCTCGTTATCTGTGAGGAGGCCATCGCACGTCGTGTGAGTTTGTAGAGGGTTAATGCGACACATTTTGGGTGCCGAAATTGCCTGAAATGGATAGAATATGCTTTTTATTTCGGGGTTATCGCAGAGGCAGGTTTGAAAACCCAACTGAAAAACGCCGGAAAACCAATTATCACGAATAAAGAACTGGCGGTGCGCCGTGTGTGGAAACTCAACATTGGCAACTAGAGCCTTGAGCAGGCGAAACCACTGTTCATTTAAGTTTAAATATGCTCCTGAGCCAGGCCTAATTAACTGTTTGGGTTTTGCTCAATTTCTTGTTGTGCAACAATTCATTATGGCTCTAGTTCTGGTCCGGGTCCCACGCTAATCTATTGCACGGCTGGACTCGACCTTGCCTACCAACATATAGCCACTATAACCATTATTCATCACTGAAGATCACATTGATATTGGCCCATTGCAAGTGATGTTAGAGACTTTGAACCTTTATTTGATAAAGTTATGGCCAAAGCTGTAGCCTCGTGAACCACCTAACAACGCACCTTGTCTCACTGCCTGGCATATATATCCGTTGACCAAAGATAGTTCCAATAACCGTTTTAATTCTTACATATAACAAACTTGGAGATCACAAACAGTAAGGTAATAGCTTTAGAAAGGCACAAGTTTGCTTATCTATACTATGGTCGTGGCATATATAGAACAACAAAAACTTAGTGATCTGGAGTGGTGCGATACTTGCCAGTTGCTGATCCCATGCTTTTCGCAAAAGAACATTTTTTTCGAGCTTCTTCTACCATTTAGTTTTACCTCTCAATATCGATAAATCTACAATATCATTTGAGGGCCTTGAAATGTGCTCTTACTGTTGGGAAGTGATGTACACCGGCTTTGTCGATAATTAGGCTCACGATTGGTGTCAACGATACTAAAGCTTTCTCTTATGCTATTCTAATACATTTACACTCTGAGTCCAAGCCTACCAGACCCTGAATATCGGGCAGAAGATTCAAAACGAGTCTAGTACATTCAGCCTCTGCGGGCGTCCAGGGTCCGGGGTCCATACAACTAACTATCTGTCAATATGGCATCGTATGCCTCAGCCACAACCGTAAGTTCTCACAATACGTTGCTTGACAGGGATACCAGGATGCATCTCGTTCACATATATAATTTCCTTCAGCTATATTCCATTTGGTTGTGACTGTTGGGTCTGTTCCGAGATTCGCGACATGAGTTCAGCACATTCCTCTGCCACCGCGGTCACCGTTGGGCTGTACTGTCCTTTTGCCGCCTCCTCTTCAAACCTCTGCTGCCACTTATGCCACTTCAATTTCTCATCACTTTCGGTTCCACTCGATAGCCCTTGAAATATGGACAGTCCCGCCAACCTTATCCAAATACTCGCCACCTCAAACAAACACTCGGCCTTAGCCGCCTTGGAAGGGGCCGGTGTGCGTGAATGTGGGTGGATATCAATCTTCACGTCCAAGGCACTCTCAAGAGCCCACAGAGAATACAAATGGAAATCGTGAACACCTTGCGCTGTCAAGCGTGCCACAAAGGCATTGACATTGGCCCACGCACTGACTTCAGGTGGGTACCAGCCAGCGCCGCACCCAGGTTGGTCATTCCACGACTCTCGTGCGCTAGGACCGAGCATGATCGCGTTGCTCCACAGTCGACCCCATTCGTATATCCAGTTCCTCTTCAGAGCGGTTGTCATGTTGGAGGGGAACTCAGGATCCGGCCGGGTCTTGAACGCCACGACGAGATCCACGAGCTTCTGCTGGGCGCCCTCATCGCGCCAGGGAGTCTTCCTTGCGGCGTGGAGGATGGTGTAGTACAGATCCCACAGCTCACCCTCCACAGTCGGTGCGTCGTCAGGGTCTGTCACACGTGCTTGGAGCTCATTGAGGTCCTCTTCGGGTCCCCATAGCTCGAGTGCCATCTCTGGCTCGTGGTAGGATCGCTGGCTACGGGCGCATAATTCTTCAGACACAAACCGGCGGCCGCCGTCTGCTGTGGTATAGGCGTATTCTATGGGCTCCGCTATTCGACGGACTGTTTGCCGCACATCGATAGTCCCGTTAATGTAGGAGTTGACTATGTCCACTGCTCGACCACAGCCCCTGAAGTAGCAACGTGCTGTGGCGATGGCATCAATTTGTGCGGGCTCGTCGCCTGGGTTGTCGTGTATGGCTTTTTCGACGGCAAGGCGAATCCTCATGTCCCTGAGGCTCTCAGTCACTGGCAGATTGTTATGGCCAGGCATTTCCGGCCAATGTTCTGCAAGTGAGAAAAGTGATTTGAAGTCCTCCATACTGGCATATATATCGAGAAAGATTTGGAGAACCTAGGTGGTGTAGTGAACCTACTCACACATATCTCGTCCTAAGTCAGATGAAAAGCCGGTATGATTTATATTAAGTACATAGGCTGCTTCGCATTCAAGGAAGTCAAAGTGATTGAAGCACCTTTCCCTTCGTATGCCGAGTGTCAATAGTAGTGGAGTCTGAGGCCAACAGGGCTGTGTAAGCCAGGTGGCGGAGCAGTGAGGCCGATCGAATCCTTCAGTGATCTTCTGTAAAAGCTGGACGGCGCAGTCGGATCCCAAGGGTCATCGTATTCTACGTAGCCCCTTGGTTAAGGTCAATATTAGGAACATTAATGCGCCGTGAAATAAAAATAATTACACCGTCAAGAAACCGCCCCTGATAACACTCGAGCTAGTGCCTATTGTGCGAGCATTGAGGCCAGTTGTTCATGTCGTTTCAAAGCGGAAGCAAAGTCGGGATACTCAATGGGACCATCTGTAGCCATTTTGGCATAGAAAGCCTCGTACAGATTGGCCACGCTCCGTCCTACAATCGGAATGTCTGATTGTTCCTCCCACCCCGGCCATTCCCACTGTACATTATGCACTTCGTCCGTCTGAAAGTGATGAACTTCAATGGTGACTGGCTCCGAATACGAGTTCGCATGGATAGAAGAGCCACTAGGTGCCGTGAGACGAATCTCGCCCTGCTCGCAGTTGATGTGCCATATAAAAGCTGGCTCCCCTTTGAATGGCTGACCTCGGCGGAAGCGCATCAGCAAGCTTGCTCCGTGTTCCACATTATTCAGTCCTTTGAGAATTCCCATAACGTTTATCAGGTCTGGGACATCAGATAGTGTTGTACCAATAATTTTATTGGTGGAAGGATCTCGGAGTTTGACTTCGGGTCGTTGAAGTTGGAAGCGGGAGTAGAGGTTGATAGTTTCCCCCAGAGCTGATTGCACATAGTCGAACACTGACATTTTTGAGACATTTGCATGGACAAAAGACGATCGGGAATGAGATACTTACTATGTGCGAAGCTGATCATGAAGATGTTACCACCGACCTTCCTATCCGTGAAATATGACAGTCCTGACGGGATCGTCTCACGATCGATCGTGCCCCCGAAAGCCATCACCTCACTACTCAGAACTTTTCCTAGGCTCCCTTCTTCAACGAGCCCCTTCATCCGCAGCACAACTGGCGCGAGTCGTCCTTGAAGCCCAACCATTGTCCGGATCCCTTTCTCAGCAGCCAGCTCGGCCAGCTCCCGGGACAGCTGTACGTCATGTGTCAGAGGCCACTCCACGAACGCTGCCTTTCCAGCCTCGATGCTGGGTCTGATAAGCTTATAGTGGGTGTCGACACGTGTGCAGCAAACAACCATGTCGACATCGGGATCGGCAGCCAGTGCTACTGGGTCGTCGTATGCCCGGATCTTCTCAGCACCGAGGCCATACATCTCGATGGCCTTCTTCGCAGACTCGAGACTGGAGTTGCACAGCGCTACAATATTATACTTGGAGCTGCCACGCGCGGAGAGGAGGTAGGGCAAGTGGGCGGTGCTAGCCCAGGAGGTAACGGCAGAGGCCGACAGGCCAATTATACCAAGGCGAATTGGGGCCATGGTGGATTGCTGATCACGATTTCAGCCGTGAGCAAAAAAGGCATGATGTTGAAAACAAAACCATTGATATAAGAAGATACCTGTTTTCATATCGTAGAAGGGACTCCAGCATCTCGAGTGGATTGGTAATACGTAGATTTATAATCATGTGCTGACTTCCCTCTCATGCACTCGATCCTACGCACACCACACTAATCCCGGGGTCCCATGTGTCACTCTATCCCCACGTCGATTATGACCTTGCCTGTGGCGATGTCGATCCCTTTGTATGAGACCTGGGCCCTTTGACTATCTTGAAATATACTGGACCGCTATGGGCTCAAAAGAACCGTCATCAAGATGCTGTGTGATCAAGGTTCAGTATCAGACCTCGGGAGCAATATTACACACCTGGGCACCGATATCTTGATTGCTCGAGTTCAAGTCCACTCCTCTGGCATAGACTCTTCCGCTTACCTGAGCCTGAACTGAGATTCATAATCATGACTAAATACCCGAAGTTCATCTTGTCTTGATGGTCACTCCGGGGCTGGAAAATATTATCGTACCTTGGAAATAACGGGCCAAATGGCAAGCGATAATTATACAACATATACGTGAATATTGACATGTGACTCCACAGAGTGACTGGTCGGCATAACCTGTTCCCGAGATTTTTTGAGACCTCTTACCTGATACAAAGTCAGGTTCTTCGCGGAAACTCCAGGGCCAGACTTCGAGGGTTAGAATAAACCAAGCGTGCCAAAGACCGAGACCCGTGCAGGACCAAGTTTTGTCACTAGTTCATACACAACACACTCACTAGATCGGACATCTATAGTCAAGTTTTCCCAGATGAAACCCTGTGTGGTCCTGAAAATGTTGCTTTCTCTGTCTATGATTACTTGGGATCGAGACGATCATTAGTCTGAGGGTCTTCCTGAACTCCGGGGTTCACATCGCGGCTTTGGGATTGGAGCCACAAGATCGGTGCCACATGATAAGAAACGCTCGTACCTCTGGTGTTGCTAAGGTCTGGGGCTAAGGGCACGGTCCCATATTATAACTTTGATTTCTGGTCTGGTCTACTTTCTAATTCCCTTTTGATATGTTCCATCACTCGTTATTCTAGCCAGACGTACATGAACACACCCTCATGGGCGTCAAGCTTGCCCACGGTCTTTATTGAAACCCAGCCTGAAGCTCTTACCCTTTGGGTTCGCCTCCCCGGTTACTGTTTCCGCTTGGAGGCGTAAGGAAAGAAAGGAAGGAAATTAAGAGACAACAAAGAGAGAGGGACCAAAGAAGACAGGAAGGTCGCTTCCTGAGCTCCTAACCGACTTCAGTATTCTACGACCAAGATGCTCTTACCAAGCTCGGTTGCTATTCTCATCGGCCTCACAGCCGCGGCGTCGGGGTCGAGGCTCTTCCACCATGGTACCCAAATAGCACATCTGACGGTGACATTACATGCACAAACCCATATCTCGCCACCATCTACCGAGCGCGAAATATGTCACGACGGCACCAGCTCGAACGATGTCTACATAATAAGTAATCGCCTAGGAGCTTGCGGTACAAACACCTTGAAGCCATGCACGACAAGGGCAGACAAAGTCGAAAAGCTCTGCGGCGACATCTGTGTTACAACGGTAAACGCAACAAATGGAGAATCCGCGGATATGTATGGTTTATCCCATCCCCGACCTGGCGGAGGTTTCTTTATCCTATACAACGGGACAGGATGTGAGGAGGACCAGCTGTATTTGAAATATCCTGCTCAGAGGGTCGGCACAGGCCCGGTCCGTTACGTGCAGACCACACACATCAAACCTATGGAGGTCTCACCGTTTCGGAGTTTCCGATACTCTCCTACCAGAGTTTAGCTCCCGGCAAGTCTTTGCTGCAGCGAGACATGTGCCGCTGCGACTCGATCGGGCTGGAGCCCGTCGTTCACTAAGAGGATTGCAATTTGATGCGTGGAATGGTATCAGTAAAGAGACGGATAGAGCTGTTGTCTCCTCGTACCGAACCCCTACCTGGCTCTGTTCATGTCACAGAGCGAAGTGTATTCTGGCAGCAATAGCCAGATGGGTTACCTGGACGCAATTAGCAGCAACTTTGTTGTTGATGCTCGTGACTGATGGATCAACAAAGCTGGGTTCACCAGGGGCCTAGGCGACTAATCCATAGATCAGGTTTACGGGGCACAGTAAAATGACACGAGAAGAGAATTAAGGCTGGAATAAATCGAAATATGGTGGGAAGTGGTGTTAGACAGACAGCACAGTATTTCCAAGATTGTCTAATGTTCGTATCGTATTATGACAACCTTGGAAGGAGCCTACTTAGTCTATCAATCTGCTAGACAGTCGCAAATTAGATATTTAGGCATTACTATCTAGGCATGAAACAACTTTTCTGGCCTTTATAATGGCGTTATTGCAAAGGATCGGCCATGTCAAGCTCCTGCCTAGGCCGCAGGCCAGGTTAGTCTACGTCTCAATTTACTTACCGACCTTTGACGACTGCCCGATATAGGCTCATTCCAAATGCCAAGAGAGCCTTCGCATCCCGTTGTCAGCATCACCCAAGTGCTGACCGCAAGCCTGGTCTGCCTTCAGAAAGACTTGATTATCAATGGTAGCCTCACTTCTATTGGCCAGGAGCCTGGGTGGCAATTGTCCCAAGACAGCATATGAGTACGATGCTTGGACGAACTCGGAGGTAGAAATTCACTATTGGTGGTGTAACATGTGGAGAGATTTTGAGTCGACTGTATTGTCTCTGGAGCGGTAATAAGGTCCTAATCTCAAGGATCGCTAATATTGTAATAACGCAACAGGCGTAAACAACTTCGTGCTGTAGGCCTGCCCATATATCAAACATTGTGTTACGCATCTGACTACACCTTAGAGACACCGGGCTTATTTTCAACTTCATCTTCTAATTAACCGAAAGTACATGATCTGGGGTATGTTTCGAGGAGGCTGACATCCACCCAAAATTCACACCGGTCTGGACCGAGGCCAAGACCGATCCTGCTTCCTTTCAACAACACAGTTGGGCACGGTACCTCCCTGACCTGACTTGAGACGCCTTGACAGCGATTGCATATCATCGAACTTGATCAGACATATGGCCGGGTGGCCGACAGCCCATCATTTGGTCCCTGAGACATCGTTGTAGTCCTTGACGAAGGCAAAAGCATGGCGCTGGCCTAGCAAAAGGCTATCCGCATAAAATAGTTCCCTGGGCCCTGACCTCTGAGAGGCCTACGAGAACGTCCCTTGCAACCAAATGGAAACATTGACTCGTACATGAACTATTAACTGAAAGCTATATAACTACGACCACGCCATGACTTGAAGTCTCATTTCAGAACCAGATTGTAACATAAGCACTTCAACGAGACAAATCAACCATCATCATAACAAGATTATTCGAAATTTCTATACCGACCACTGGATCCTCCTATCCAAAATGCGTGCCTCTTCTGCTCTCATCATCCTGACTGGCCTGGCCTTCTCTGCATATGCTGCTTCGGCTGATGAATACACTACTGATGACTGGTAAGTCATCGGCTGTTTCTCTTCGAGCCCATGATGCCACATTCCAACCGCATTTTCCCACCAATATTATTGGATCACTGACAATCCTACCAATATTCAGTTCCGGCGATCCAAGCTACCCTCACAGCCCTAGCTGGTTTTTCGGTGATGACCAGATTACAATTGGTAGGTCTCCCCTAGACGCGAAATCCCAGGTAATTATGTTGGCTTCAGGTTCCGTACTCATCAAATATGAATATGGGGTCTCGTTATCTTCGGTCACACTATTGCGTCGAGTTCACAATACTCCAGAGACAACGTACCTTCATAGAATGCTGACCGATACTGGGCAGATGACACCACCAAGGCTGTAAAGACGGATGCTACCCTCGACACTTGGGGTGCTTACTCGGAGAAGACCGATGACGGAGACTGTGCAGGCGACTACCTGGGTGATCTGGATGATGGCTGTCACAACGTCGATACTTTCATCAGTGGAAAGCGCATTGAGTGCGTTGCGCTGAATGTAAACGGAATGGGAAGAAAGCACTGAGTTAGAGAATGGTTCGATGCGGGCATTGAGAAAGCTCTTGGGTCCATCTTGCTGGGTCATAGTACGAGGAGAAATTTAGCGTATATATCGGTGGTGAGCAGCTGAGGCCACCTTCTGATATATTGTGCATTGGCTTGACAAATAGACAGTCATTGCTCTTTTCCCTCACTTATTCTCATCGTTTTCAAAACCATGTCGCCTGGGATTTCGAGGTTGCAATGTAGACTCCAGGAACACCATTTACACTTGTCAAATCGGCTGAACATGAAGACGACGGAGAACTAGGCCTGTGGTTGAGATAGTTGTTGATGAGGGCCAATAGTTGTAACATCCCGAGTGTTTGGCTTCATCGGGGGGCAAGCTTTAGACGCGTTCCCGAAAATGATGAACGTAAGAAGCAAGTCATCGTCGTCTGCAATCCACTCCAGATGTTCGCATAGGTTGCCTGACATCTGGAAGGAATGTAGCCACATCGCTGAGATTATACAATTTTGTTAGAAATAAGCATCATTTGCAATAGAACTGTTGCAGTTTGAAGCGATCACTCATCATCGTCACTACCTAGGGATCTCGCAAGAGACTTGTTATCAAGATGAAGCCTCCTGGGCAGCAGCAAAGCTATGGAAGCTTCCGGTGGCTCGTGGGTAAGCGGCAGTCCCTTGCCGTGGCACATCATCGACGACGCTGTTGACACCAGTTATGCTCTTGACGTCGTTATCACCTGGAAATCCCCATCCGCCACCGCCCGGAGTGTGAATTACACAACGATCTCCCGTCTTCATATTGATCTGACCTCTTGAGCCAATGCTAACCCACCTCTCACTGCCGTCTTCCATCTTTTGGACCCAGTAGTTTGCGCCACTCTCGCCGTTCTCACCACCCAACATGCCGAAGGGCTGATGGACTCGCCTCTCAGTGATGATACCGAATGTAAGAGGATAGCGGCACTCCCAGTCTCGAATCACGCCACAGCCTCCATTGAACTTGCCCTTGCCGCCGCTGCCTTTGCGGATCGAGAAGTCACGTAGCAAGACCGGGTAGCGTTTCTCAATGATTTCCACATCCGTTGTTCGGGTGTTGGTCATGTGAACCTGAACGCCTGAGGCACCGTGCCAAGTTGGCCCGGCACCTTCGCCCCCGCAAATGGTCTCGCCATAACCGAAACCAAAACCCTGGCTGTCGTCTTGTTCTTTCTCCTCTTCATTGGGGTCGATGCAGTTGCCGAAAAAGCCAAAGCAGTTCATGCAGCCCTGAGATGCAGCAGCTGCCTGGAAGGCTTTGAGAAGAAGATCGACTAGCCGCTGAGAGGTAAGCGTGTTACCGCAGCAGACGGCTGCTTTTGCGGAAGGATTGAGAAAGGTATCCTTAGGTAGTATGACCTTGGTTGGTGCCAAGCAGCCTTGGTTCAGCGGGATATCCGAGCCGATGAGTAGCCGCAAGGTGTAAATGAGTGCCGAATAAGTGATTGCGGGCGGTGCATTCATGTTTGATAGCATCTCACAGGAAGTCCCTGTGAAGTCGAGCGTGGCGAAGCCAGTCTCGTCGATGGATATCGAGACCATCATCTTGGAACCATTATCCAAGTAGTCTGTAGCAGTCAGAGGGACCGATCCGAATTTCTTCGATGCCGACTTGAGGTATTCTATGACGGCAAACTCGGCGTTCTCCTGAATCTTCTTCATGTAGAATTGGACGACGGGTCGACTATACTCGGCCATCAAGGCCCTGATGAGGTTGCTACCCTTGGTGTTGGCTGCGACCTGTGCCTTGAGATCTGATAGATTGTCGCCTAAATTTCTAGCGCCACTGCAACCCGGGTGCTTGCCGGGCTCGAGGAGAATAGCGACGATGCCTTCTTCGTCGAAGTGGCCGTCTCGGACAAGAAAGAAGGACTTGATGGCGGCACCCTCTTGCCACAGTTCTGTGGAATCTCTAAGGCATCGTCAGTATACCACATGATGAATTATGGAGAATGGTAGCGTGGACTTACGGGGGCATAGAGTTTCCTCTATATCCTCCAATATTCAAGTGGTGACCTCGAGAAGCAGTGTAGAAGCAAATTGTCTTACCATCTTCGTCGAACACAGGGGAGATCACCGTGATGTCTGTCAGATTTACTGTCAGAATCATCCATCGCGAATATAGGGTCAATGAAGGGCCTACCAGGTAAGTGGGTGCCACCAGACTCTGGATGGTTGGAAACAAGAACGTCGCCAAGCCGAAGCTTTCCCCTGTGAAGCTCATGCTGATATTTCACAGCGTAACTCATGCTGCCCAAATGTACGGGCACGTGCGGCGCATTCGCAACGAGCTCCCCATCAGGGCTAAAAATAGCACATGAGAAGTCCAGTCGTTCTTTGATATTAAGTGAAATACTGGTCTTCTGGAGTGTGCGACCCATTTCTTCTGCTATTCCCATAAATCGGTGCCCGAAGATACTGAGTTTGATGGGATCGACCACCAGCCCGCCATCTGCCACGTGTTGAGCTTTTTCCTGCGCTAAGTCAATCACGACGTGCGAAGTGAGGATCTTGGCCTTCGCACCAGGCACGACGATGATGGTCTGGGTGTTGTCAATTATGATTGCAGGGCCTGAGATTAGTTTACCTGGCTCAAGAGTGTTGAGCTGGAAGACTTTGGTAGATTGGTGACCGATACTGGCGAAGTAGACTTGTTTCTGCGAAATAATCAGCCACATGAAAAGCGAGAGTCAGCCATTATTTGACTTTCTTACCGTCATATCCTCTCCTTTGCTCTGATGTTGGAATTCGAGTGATTTCAGCTCCTTGACCAGTGAGTCATTGTCCTTGCTCACCTCCTCGCTCTTTCCGACGCCGCGAACACGGACGTCGTCGACTACGACCTTTCGTAATCTAGGGAAGGTAAAGGACAACTCCCGGTAATGTTCGGTCTCCAGGGCAGTTAGCCAATCATTATCTTCCGGCCGAATAATCATCTCTATTAACGGAGAGCTAACATTTTCCATTTTTAGCAGGTTTTAACTCCTAAGATACTATCTTATATATATTTCTATATATCTCTAGAGTATATCTCGAGGGTAAAATAGGTTTCGGGAGCGATCCTCGAGTATAAGATAAGTTTCTAGAGTATATCCTTAAGTCTAATATATATATCGTAAGTTTAGCTTCGACCTTCGAGTCCTAACTTTTCTAAAATATATTCTCGAGTCTAATATATATATCGTAAATTTAGCTTCGAGTCTTCGAGTTAGGTCCTATAATTAATAGCTATAAAGCCTCGTATATTCGGTCCGGCCGGAAAGCGTAAATAATACTATAATACCTTATATACTCAGTCCGGCCGGAAGGCGTAAATAATATTACGATACCTTATATATTTAGTCCGGCCGGAAGCTATAATTAATAACTATAGTACCTCGTATACTCGGTCCGGCCGGAAACCGTAATTAATAGCTATAATACCTTATATACTCGGTCTAGCCGGAAGCTATAATTAATAGCTATAATACTTTATATACTCGGTCCGGCTAAAAGCTATAAATATAGTTACGATATCTTTATACTCGGTCCGGCCGGAAAGCGTAGATAATACTACGATACTTTATATACTCGGTCCGGCTAGAATAAGATAAGGTACTAGAAAGCTATACGAGGGCGTATAACGGAGGGACGGATAGCTATAGTAAGTAAGTATAGCTAGTAGAATACGATATAAGCGATATAGGAATTATTATTTAATATTAATATAATAATTAGATAATTTAAGCTTTAGCTTTATTATTTATATTAATAAGCCGTCCTATTTTCTATTTATAACTTCTTAAAGCCTTAACTAGGTTAAGTATACCTCCCTTTAATATTTAAATTATATAGATAAAAGATTTATTAAAAAAAATTAATAATATTACTAAGATAGCCCCTTAAGTTATACGGCTATTATAGTATAGGCTCGAGGCTATAAACAAGCCGAGCGATTATCTCCTTCGCCTTTATAGTATTATAGCTAAGCTCCTTTATTAAGTTACCCTTTTCCGCGAGCTTAATAATATTTATCTCTATCTCTAATCCCTATTTATATACCCTCCCTATTACTTACTATTTCTTCGATAAGGTAAGCAGGAGCTCTATAAACTAGATATTATTAGCCCGCTAGATATTAAACCTTTCCGCTATAATAGATATAATAGTAATAAAGACCTTATTAGGATTATTAGTAATATAGACCTCGTTTATATTAGCTACGATTTTAGCCCGCTCTTTATTATTATACCTAGAGGATAATAATAGTAGCTTTATAATACCCTAAAGCATAGGGTTATATAATAAGAGGACGTACGTTAGTATAGCGCTTATAGGCTAGGTATAAAAGATAATAATATAGCGTTTACCCGATTTATTTAATAGTATAATCTTTTTATTCTAATCCGCGATTATTTAATCGATTAATATTTTAATATAATAGAACTTAGCCGAATCGTATTAAAGCGTAGCTAGGTAAGGCGATAACTCTTATCTAATTAAATCCCGTATAATAGTACTAAGAGGCTTTCCTTTAAAAAATAATTTTTAATAAACGTAAGTAGTATCCTAATATTTATCTATATTAAAGATTTCCGAAAGGAGGAAATCTTATAGGATTATAATATACGGGTATATCGAAGCGCGCTATAGTTTCGTAAAGCTTATATTAGGAGACTTTTACTCGCTACTTACTAATCCCTTTATTACTAATATTATTATAGGTATAAGATCTGCTTTATTACTCTTATCCTAATTAGCCCTTAACTTCTTAAGCTACCTCTTAATAAGGGCTTAAACGCTTATTATTAAGGATTTAAATATAATAATTATATTATCCTCTATAACGGGGTTAAGCTACTTATAGTATTCTTAATATACTAGTAGAGGGTTAATTATCTTACCCCGGTAGCGCTAGCCTTATTAAAGGCTTTATAATATAAGCTTAAAGAAGTCGATAAGCTTATAGATATCCGGTTTTATATCCTTAACTATTTTAATCCGGTCGTTAAGGATATATACTAGATTAAAGTATTATTACTAAGCTTCTATAAACCTAAATACTATTACATAAAACCCGCTCTTATCGAGGTATTATAATACTCGTATATCTTTAAAGTAATTCTACTATCGATTAAAGTACTCGATCGTAGCCCGTTATATAAAAGGGCCCTCTTCGAGGGTAGTATTATAGAGCGTAAATAGCGTAACGGGATAAACTATTAGCTTATTAATATTATATAGGATTTTAAAAAGGATTATCGAGGAGCGCTCTATAATACCCTTATACTAATAATACTTATCTATAATAACGATACTTATAATAAAGTATATAACTTTAATACTTTATACTATAGGGTATTTCTAATATAGCGTCTCGATTAACCTCGCGCTTATTAGAAAGATATTAATAGCTTTACCCTTATTACTAGTAATAAAGATCTTTATCCTTTTATCCTTATTATCGATAAACTCGCCGGATATATTCTTAACGATAGCTTTTAAGTATTCTAGCTTTACGTTAAGGTTTATATAATCTTTTAAATTTAAGATATACGAATAGAACTCGATAAACTTAATCCTTTTCGGCTTATTTTATACGCCCGTATATAACCGATCGTTCTTATCTAGCTAGTTATATATTAAGCCCGAAGGGATTATAATTAAGGTAGGCGAGTTTATAAGATAAGTTATATAGATATAATAGGAATCGGAGGAAGCGATATACGGGTATTCGATTATATACTTATATTAAGATAAGTATTAAGCGCTAGGCTATTAGCTTCTCTAGAGTAAGTACTAGTAGCCGGTTATATTCTTATCCTTCTATTTAACCTTAATTTCGTCTTAAAAGTAAGCGAGCTTAGCCCGGATATAGATATATAAGAATATTAGTATAATCTTCCTAAACCCGACGCTTTAACCTATTAAAGCGCCGTTTACTCTAGAGGTAATAGGGGATATAAAGAAGCTATATATTATATATAGCTAGTATATATAGATAAGCCGCGCGATACCCTCGATAATATACTTATTATTAGGGCTCTCGGTTACTTAGAAGAACCGGAGCGCTTTAATAACTAGTAATAAAGTAAACTTATTAAGGCCGGTACCGGCGCCTAGCTAATTACTAATATCGTTCTCGATATTAGTTAAATCGATAATAGTATACGGGGGGCCGGTAATAGGGCCGGCGGGCTTATCCGGCTAATAAATAATATTAGGGCTAAACTATTCTTCCTTTATTATAGTAATACTATCCCTAGTAGCGCTTATATTAATAAGCGGATATAAGGTATTATATAGAAGGCTATCGGGGTTATCCAGCTTATAAGTAATATTAGAGGTATATTTTTCCTCTTTAATAATAATAACTTTATTATCCTTAATAGCGCTTAGGTTAGTGCCCGGCTATAAGATATTATCGAAAAAGCTATTAATAATATCTAGCTAATAATTAATATTATCGGTAATAACGATAGCGCCCTCTTCCTAACCCGCTATAATAAATTCGTCTAGGATAAGGCTTATATTATTAAGCGGTTAGGGGGTAGTAGAGAAAGAGCTATATTCGAGCCGGCGCTATATAGAGCTTATATCGGGCTCGACTTTATCTTCGGCCCTCTTTATAATAGCGTTCTCGATAGAGATCGTATCGTATAATAGCGATCCTAATAGCTTATTATTATAGGGCTAGAACTTAAGGAAATAGCCGATATTATCGTTAAAGGGTACCTTAGCGAAACCGTTCTTAATCTTCTAGAGTAAGCTATTAAAATCCTACCTATTACGAATATATTAAGTATAATAATCGCTATTATCCTCTAAGTTAAGTAGGATAATACTTATAGCCCTATCCTAAAGGATATTAGTAGTATCTTAGAGCTACTTACGGAATTTATTATAACTATAGTAATAAGTATTATATAATTTACTACTAATTAGCTCGGGCTTAATAAATATATTTAAAAACGTAATTAGTATCTCCTAACCGATAATATACGCGAGGGTAATATTATCGAGGTTAAACTCTATATTTCGCTTTCGTTATTTCTTTCTAAGCAGCTAGTTTAGATTTAAACTTACTATATAAAAGTATTTTATAATACTAGAAGAAGAAATAATAGATAATAAAGAGGCCTTACCTGCTATAATATAGAAACTATCGTACGATTCTATTATAGAATAAGTAGATATAGAGGTCGGTAAAATATAAGGAGTATTTATTTATATAATAGATTATAACGTTCCTACTATAGACTATTAATAGCTTAGATAAGCGTTAGCGGTATATAGAAAGTCTTATAACCGCGATATATTTAGTAAGTAGAGGAGGAAGTAAAAGCTTATATTTAGCTAGAAGGCCGTCGGTAGTAATATAGAAGCTATCGAGGTAAGACGGGGTAAAAGCGCGTTATACTTAAGTTATAGGAAAGTATTAGATTAGTTTCAAAAGCTATTAAGAAGTATAAAGAGCGGATAAGTTCGAGGACGGCTATATAGCTGCGATATAAGGATTAAAGCTTATAATTATAGGTTACGTATATATAGCCGA
This sequence comes from Cytospora chrysosperma, assembly GCA_016808195.1. Taxonomy (NCBI): domain Eukaryota; kingdom Fungi; phylum Ascomycota; class Sordariomycetes; order Diaporthales; family Cytosporaceae; genus Cytospora; species Cytospora chrysosperma. The sequence goes on along the minus strand of MU179926.1, from coordinate 2,426,507 downwards.
TTAATTAAGAAGAAGTAAGGTTAATCGGAGCTTAAAAGTAAAGGTAAAGGTAAAGGTAGAAATAGGGGTTAAAGTAAAGGTATAAAGTATAAAGTTATATATAAAAAGGTATAGCCTTTTAATAAACGAATATAATATAACGTTCTACCTCGCCGCCCTTTCTATTAACTATTAAAGGTATAGAGGTATATATAAAAGGCTATACCCTTTTAATAAATAAATATAGTATAACGTTCTACTTTATTACCCTTTCTATTAACTATTAATAAATATATAAGAATTTATACTAGCTAACTTATCTCGAAACTTTTTTATCGACTTATAATAAATCGACCTAATTACCTAGCCGGTAATAATAGTTATAAAGAACTATTAATAGCTCCGGTTCGAATATTTATATTATCGTTATTATTAGCTATATTATACCCCCCTAGTATTAACTTTTCGCTACGCCCTCTTTAATTTATTATACCTATTAATAGGCCGTCCCTTTATTCTACCCTAAGATAATAAGTACTGCCCGTTAATAAGCTACCCCTCTATCCCCTTATCCTTAAATAATAAACGCTATATAGTATACCGCCTTTATATCCCCCTAGTATAGCGGATATTATAAGATAATAAATATTACTTATTAGTAGGCCTTCCCTTTATTCCTCTATACCGAGATAGCAGGTATTACTTATTAGTAAGCCGCCCTTCTATCCCTTTATCTTAATATAATAAGCGTTATAAGATTTACTGCTACCGCCTCCCCCTAATACCGTATCTCTTATAATACTTACCGGTAAGTTTTCCGTTCTAATTATATTATAAATCCTATTAATATATTAACCGCTACTAGTATTATATAAAGCTTTTAAGGTAATATCTATAAAAGTATAAGGCTTACTTTAATATATATCTCTATTACTCTCCTCTTTATTATAATCGCTTATATTAATATAAGATAAGTTCCTTTATAGATTATAGCCCTATTAGCTAGCTTTACTACCCTTAATAAAGCTATTAATACGCCTTTTATATAGCTATAGATATAGCCTCTACCTCCCGATAACTTACCGAAGTATACCGGTAGTATTAAGAGGGATATTATAATAGTAAGTTTAGATATTAATAATCCCTTACTTAAGCGGTTTAGCCTGCTTACTTAATACTTACTTAATACTATACCCTATTTTAAATACTTTCTTTATAGCTAGAACGATCGCAGCTATAAGTATATTATAGCTATAATATAGCTAGATATTTATATATTACTCTACCTAGCTATATTAGGATATATTAATATTATTTAATAAAATAAACCTATTAATAGTATAGATAAAGTAAGATCGGGTATACTCCTCTCCCCGATAATATAATAATAGCGGTAAAAGAATTTTAAGCTAATAAGGAGAGTATATTAAATAATATATTTAAGAAAAAGTATAAAGTACTCTAATAGTTAATCTCTCTCGCCCTTTTAATAATATATTAGGGTGTAAAGAAATAGATACGGGAGGACCTTTACTTTAAAGGGATTAAGATAACGTAAGCGTTAGAGAAGCTATAAGGTATATATAATCTAGTCGACTTAATAATATAAAAGGAAGTTCTAATACCTCCGGGCTCTATATAAGCTCTTATCCTTATAATATAGGGTAAGCTAACTCGGAGGAATTATAATAAGGAAGATATTATAAAGGAGACTAGATTATTAAGCTAAGGGAATTATTTATAGTATCCTCTACTACTATAATATTAAAGATAGAATAGCTACTTAATTACCTTCTTATTAATATAAAAGGATAGTAAAGGTAGATAGTACCGAAATATACTTAGATAACCTAAAAGAAATAATTCCTCCTATAAAATATATATACTATTTAGTTATACTATTAAAGTCGTTTAAAGGTTATCGTTTCTATATTATACCCGAGATTAATTAGCTAATCTCTACTTTATAGTAAAGGGTATAATAAGCGCTAATCCCTTAACCGCTATACTTAATTATTACTTAGCTCCGAACTAGTATATTCTAGTATATTAATTATATTTTTTATAATATCTCGGACCTCTTTTAATTTAACCCTCGCTTCCGAAACTACTTTATTAGTAACCTTTATATCCCGCTCTACTTAAGAGCTTTATAACTTAGCTTCTATTAGGCTTTTTAAGATAGAAGTAATAACCTCTACTAAGTAGCGCTCCTACCCCCTTATTTATTTATTATAAGCCTTAATATATTCCTCGTTCTACTTAAGGATACGAGTCCTCTTATCTAACTATTTATCTCTAGCTTTAATATCGCGCTCCCTCCCGGAGAGCCGACCTTTATAATTAGTAATATCGCGCTCCCTCTTAATAATATAAGATTCGAGATCCTAAAAGCGCTACTCCCTATCTGTAAGGTAAGAAGTAAAGTCGTTAAAGCGCTATACCTCGATATTAGATAATATAATATTATATTCTATAAAACTAGAAAATTTAGAGTAGCTATCTTAGATAATATAGATAAATTAGATAAGAATACTAGAAGTATTATCTAAGTTCCGGTATAAGTGTTATAGGCTAGCCTTTGGCTAAGCCTTTAAGGTTAACAACGTAGGTTAGGGTTAGCTAGCGATAAACAGAATGCTTATAGTATATCTAATTATCTTATATACTTAGCTTTCTTAAGTATTCTCTCTCCTTCTCTTATAGTTCGAATAATACTTCCTTATAGGCACCTACTAGATTACTAACCGTAGGCTAGCCCCTTATATTTATTCGAACTCCTTTTTCGAACTAGGCCCCTTCGAAATCGAAGCTACTTTATTAGTATAAGATAGAATCTACTCGCTAGGTCCTTCCTGCCCCCGAGCCGCTCGTATACCGCGAGGACCTTTAAGCCTAGCTCGTTTCTATAAGGGCTAAATTCGTTATAGATAGGTACGTTATAGGAACGAACTAAGCTTAGTTCTTCTATACGTATAGCCGCCTCTCCGGTCCCTTCTAATCGTCGTTCCTCCCGTACGTCTCGAGAATTTAAAACTTCGATACCTAACTAGCGGCCTTCCTCGAGTTTATTTCCGATAACCTAGGTAAACCTTATTAATAACGTAAAGCCGCACTCCGCTTAATCACTATACGCTAGGGCGTAGAGAGGATAAGTATATACCTTAACCGGTAGGAGCAGATCTTATTCGAGGCTAGGGCCGAGGGTTAGCCCGATAATTATAAAATTATCCTTCTTACTTCCGGTCTAATATATAAGGCCTAAGAGCGTCTCGAGAAGGAGATGTAATTACCTACTTATTCCGGTTTTACTTCCTAATTACGCCTCTTTAACGGAGTATTCTCGAACCTCGAATATACCGTTACGATAACCTCCCTTATACCCTCCCTAGATCCGATATAGATCGATACTGCGAAGACTATATAGCGTAAGTGCTTTTCGTACGGTAGTACGAATTACTTATAGCGTAATTGCCCTCGGAGGAGAAGGTCCGGCGGGCCGAACGTATCCTCTATAACTATAGTAGGGTACGATAAAAATTCTAAAGGGGAGTCTAATTTTAAGTAAGGGATTTTTAGATTTAAGTTTATATAGGGAGGGTTATATATATAGGTAGGGACGGACCGACGACGGACCGGTAGCGTACCGGTACCGGACCGGTATTAAGCACCTCCGGTCGAGGTCTGCCCTTATCTAATTAGCTAAATAGGTCGGTTAAGTAAACGGTTAAGTTAATCCTCTTAGCCTAAGGTAGCCGGTTAAATAGATACTCCTAACCCTCGGTATTACGTAGTTAGTCGAAACGTTATCCCTTAAGCGATCCCTAAGAAGAGAGGGAGGTATATATCCGCCCGGGATCTAAGACGAGGTTTATTCCTCGCTAGTACGGGTTTCACGGTATAACGAAGGACTAGAGGTTTTAGATAAGACCGGTCTACGATAATCTAGGTAATCGAGACTAAGTATCGTCCCTATTAGCCCCTTATAGCGGTAACGAGGTTACGAGATTATACGAAATCGCACTACCGTCCCTTCCGTTTAGGTAGAGCGGAGGGATATATTATAGGCTAGCCTTTAGCTAAGCCTTTAAGGTTAATAATATAGGTTAGGGTTAGCTAGCGATAAATAGAATGCCCGTAATATATCTAGTTATCTTATATACTTAGCTTTCTTAGGCATTCTCTCTCCTTCTCTTATAGTTCGAATAATACTTCCTTACAGGCACCTACTAGATCACTAACCGTAGGCCAGCCCCTTATAATAAGTAATTATAAAGAGCTTAAGCCCTACCCGTTATACTCTTAATAGCTTTCCGGCTTAGAGCAGATATTTAAGCTAGTCGGATTAGCTTATACTTAGGGCTTTATATAGAAGCTTCAGTAAAGTATTAGAGGTTTATTATCTATTCTATAGCTTATTAGTATAAGAAAAAGGCTCGATAAAATTATATTATATAACTTATATTATTATAAAAGTAAGGCGGTTTTAATAGAACTAATAGAGCGAGTAGGCCTTAAGGCGGCGAAAGGGCTATAAGCAGAGCGTTTAAACTAGAAATACGTAAAGATTATAGACTATAGACTATATACTATAACCTATATAAGTTCTAGAACCCGTAATATAGTTAAGTATATATAGAGGTTATATATAGTCTATAATAACTACCTGCTTATTCTAAATTATATAACCGGCTAGTAAACCGGTTATATTATTATTTATAAGCTTTTAAAGGAGGCTATAAATAACCTTAATATTAAATAGCTATACGATATTATCGTAGATTATTAGAAGTTAGTATCGAGAGTAAATATAGCGATAGTAATATAGCTAAGCGTATATAGTCTGCTCTACCCTTTACCGTCTTAATTAAGATAGATAATTATTCTCCTTACTTCCTAAATAATAATAATATTTAAATAACCGGTTAAGGAACTAGTTATATTAAATATATAAAAGAAATATATACTATACTAGAGTAATTACTAAGTATTAAGATATATTACTATAGTAACTAAAATAGAAACGTATTATTATAATAATATAACTAGTTCTTTAACCGGTTATATCGAATATATAAACGTAATATTACTAACAGTCTAATATTTCTTAACTAAGAGATATTATATTTAACCTTCTTTTTACTCTTTTAATAAATACGATATTTTCTTTTAACGTATATACTGCTAATAGTATATAGATTATTTACTTATTTAATTAATTATATCTTCTATTACCCCCTCTATAACCCCTAGCTCTAATACCCCTCCTAATACTTTCCTAAACTATAAGTTCTTTAAAGTACCGAGTACGGTTATAATAGAGTTATTATTAAGGTTTAATAACCGGCTTATTAGCCGGTAATATACTAATTAACTATTATTTCCTAAAGTCCTTAGTTCTATCTAAGTTTACTTAAAAGGTTATTAGGGCGAGGTATCTAGAGTTAGTTATAAGATTTCCGGGTAACTATTACCCGACGAACTATAGAGTTAAGTAATTAATAAATACTATATTATTACCCTTCCTAATATATATCTATATACTAACTATAATAACTCTTAATAGCTTAACTTACTAGCTATAAACGTAGTTATTCGCAACCTATAATAAAATACGCGCGCCCGTCCTTAGAGTATAAGTAATAAATAGAGTACCCGCTAAGTTAAAAACCTTACTACCTTACTTATATAAATTATAAGCGTTTATATACTCGGCTCCTACCGATAGTATATAGAAGGTAATAGCCCTTTTATTAGATACTATATTAACTTAAAGCGGGTAGATAGTTTAAAAATTAAGTCCTATATTAGTAACTCCTATATTAACTATATATATTAGGGTAAAGCTTATTATTACTAATAGCCTACTATCTTTCCTAATATATTATAGCTTAAGTAAGTCGTTATCTAGTAAGTACCTCCTATACTTACTCCTCTTACTTTATTTATTATAAATAAAGAAAGTAAAGACGGAGATAACCTAAGCTAAAGCCCTCTTATACCCGCTCCTCTTACCCTACTTATTATAAACGAGGAAGGTAAAGATAGAGAGATTAATAACGGAGGTACTATTTTATATAATAGGCTTATTACTAGGGAGCTCGATAATAATAAGGGTTTTACTAGTACTCTCGAGTATACCCGTCGCCTTTAACTTAAACTAATCGAGTATATATAAGCACCTCGGTAATAAGTATAATAATTATCTCGTTACTATACCCTATAATACCTTAACTACCTACTACTTTAATATAAAGGTTAGATTATTATAGGATTATAATAGATAGATTAATTAATCTAGCTAGTTACTCGGAAATATATAACGATATAGCTGCTTAAAGCCGGGAGAGCGAAGTTTATTCTCTAGCCTCCTAGAAGTAGCTATATCGTATTAATATAACCTAATAATTATATAGCTAACTAAAAAAATAAAATAAAAAATATAAAGTTAAACCTTTAATTATTATAATTATAATAAGTAACTATACTATTATACTATTATACTTAATTCGTTTAAAACTTACTTACGCTACTTAGCTAATTAGCCGGCTATAGCTACCTCTACTCGTATCCCGCCTTAATATTATATAGTTCTAGTAATATAAGCGTAGCTTTCGAACCTAGGATTAATCTTTCCCTTATAAAGGGATAGTTTTATAAGTATTATAAGTAAAGTCGATACTCTAGTATTACCCGGGATATTATTAATAATAATATTACCCGGGGTATTTCTAGGATTAAGATTAGGACTTAAGACCGGATAAAATAATATTATAAAATTTAATAGATAATAGTTTATAATTACTAGCTAATAGCTATAAAATATAGATCGGGTATCGGGATTTTAAACGACTTAGGAGTAAAGGCCTTTTATAATATACTCCTCTAGCGCTAGTATACCCTATAACGTATATAACTAGGCTTCGGCCTAGGGGAGGATAAACTATATTTAAGATAATATAGTACCTGCGCTTATATTTAAGGTTATAGTTCTCCTTTTAATACCCTTTACCCTTTACTAGACCTTACGCTTAAGTATAGCGGTATATATAAGACGGTCTATTAGCTGCGTATTAAATAGCTGCGTTTAGCCTAACTTATTTATCCTCTCGGTTCTAGTTAATTATTCTAGTAACTAAGCTCTTTTTACCCTTCCTTTTTACTACCTAAGTACTTAATTAATCTAGCTATATATTATAACGTAGTAATATAGCTATTCCGTTATAGGCTTTATATATCCCTACCGTCTATTACTATATAGGCTAGCGATTAATCCTACTAAAACTTATATAATCGTATAAGTAGGTAGAAACTAGTCTATATATTTAATTCTATTCCGATTCTACTAAGCTATAATTATAATTAATTAATATACTAAGAATAGGCTTATATAGGCGGGAGTAGGTTCTATAGAAATATAGTAAGATTTTCTATATTATATATCGAAATAGCAGAAGTAGTAACCGGTTAGTAAACCGGTTATTAAAAATTATACTCTTATACTTATAACCGATTAATTAGGATATAGGGATAGATTTTATCCCTATATCCTAATTAATCGAGAAAGAGATACTTAATTATATACTACGAGATATACTTTTTTCTTTACTATATATATCTAAATAAATTATTTCTATTTATAGTATATCTTCCCTCGATTAATTTCCTATTACCTACTAATCGTAATTTTCGAACTATTACTTAACTACTTATATACTAGTATTATAATATAGCTATAGCCTAGTTAGGTAAGCAGTAAGTGCCTGCTATTAAAGGGCAGGCAGCAGAATTCTACACCTATATAGGGATCTTTATAGCTATCTCTATAATAGCTTTACTTTCTCTCTAGATATAATAACTACGAATAAACTTATTATACCTATCTGTTTTTTAACTATATAATCGTATAGAAGCCTAACTAATAGGTAAATATATTTTAGTAACCGGTTTATTAACCGGTTATATAACTAGAACTAATACTAGAATTAGAACTAGAACCTCGTTATATACCGATATAGGTTATAGAATAGAATAATAGCTTAAATACCGTTACTACTTATCTGCTATTATACTTATCGTTATAGTAAGCTTATCGGATATCTATTCTAAGTTATTACTAAGAATATCGCTATAAGTCGGATAGGCTAAACTTATTTATAATCGCAGGTCGCTATAATTATTATTATCTTTACCGATTTCCCTACTAAGCTCGATACGATTAATCTCGATAATATTAGCCTCTGTATAGCCGATCCTATAGGTCTCTAGCCTAATATGTTTACAGCTTAATATACTTATATCTATTAGAAGTATATATAGCGTACCCGGGCTATTATCCGCTATAATAGATAGGTCCTTAGTAATCTCGCTATAGCTATTACTATCGCGTATAGCTAAGCTATTAATTATAGCTCTTAGGATCCTCTCTATTTATCTATTTAAAGGGCGGAAGCTAGGTAGGAAGATAAAGGGAGGGCTATTCAGGGAAGTCTTCGGCTCTAGGCTTAATAATATATATAGCCGAAGGTCTAGGGGTCTCGATCGACGGGTTCGACGCTTATTTATCGTCCGAGTAAATAATAATCGCTTATAGAAGTTACTTAGGATTATAATAAGCGGCTAAGATTAGTTATATATACCGTTAAAAGAATAAGTATTAGGTATCGCTCTTAGATAGTAATAATAAGTAAAGTATAAATAATAAGCGGAGTAGGTTAGGACTAAGAGAAATAAAGTAAGGGATATATCTTAAGAGATAATAATATTTATATTCTTACCTTAGCCCTCTATTAATAATACCGTTTAATCGTCGCTATACTCTCGAGAGTATTGAGAATAATATTAATTATAGTAAATAGATAGGATATATATATATCCGTATACCTAGGTAGTCTACGCCGGGTTTAGAAGGGATCGATAGTATAAGTACTATACTTATTATTTATACTAAATATATATATAATATTAATACTAATATTAGTTTAACTACCTATTTTCTCTTATACCTAATTAATTAAGCCCGCCGCTACTATACTATACCTCCGAGCACTTATAGTATATAATACTAAGTAAACTTTACGAAAGTAATAGCCTATAGCGTATATAAGGGAGAGAGGAATAATAGTTAAGGGGATAATATATCGCTAATTAACGTATACTAGATTAGGAAAGATAACCCGACGAGTAGTATACTTACTCTCGAGCGATATCTAATATACGAGGACCGGAAGGACGCTATAAATACTCGTTAGCCTATTATATTATAAGGACGAGATTAAAAGAGCAGGTGCTCCTGCTATATAGCGCTTACTATATAGCGCTTACTATATAGCGCTTGCTGTATAGCGCTTACTATATAGCGCTTGCTATCGAAGGCCGTTAAGAAATAGCCTATCTGTAAGTAGTAATATAAAGACGATTAGTGATAGAAGATTAAGATAGGATTATATAATTACTATATATATAAGATAATAATATATATTAAGGGCAACGTTACGATTTTAATAAGAACGGGGATAAGGTTAAATAGATATCTATATAGCTAGTCCCTACTATCTCTCCCGCTTAGCTATAGCTATCCTTAGAGAGTTATATCTCTATTATATTACTATAGTAAGCCTAACTACTACCCTTACGCCTAGCGCCCTCGTACTTAGCGCTATCGGAAACCTTAATATTATTATTATTATCGCCGGGTACTATTATACTAAAGCGCTTTATCTTATTAACTATATTATCTATCGTCTTCCTTATATAGTCCGTATCCCTAATAACTTTAGAGAAGACCTTAAGCTAATTTAAAGTAATCTATTAAATATCCGTAGTATATATCTTTATTATAAGGGCTCGCTCGTTAATATCGGTTATACCCTAAAGGATAACTTATATAGCCTCCTCGGTAATCTATCTCTCCCCGTCCCTTATTAGGATAATAGCGATATCGGGATACTTAGTATCGATAACCTCGATAAAGTCTATTAATAAATCCTAAGCTTATAATAAGTTCTCCTAAACTAAGGATACTAGGCTCCTAGAGTACTTCTTACGCTTATAGGGCTTCGGGGGCTATATAAAGGTATATATAGTTATCTTTAGTATATTAAGTATAGAGCAGCTACGGGTAAAGTCCGGTATAGAGTCGATAGAAAGTATATTTATTATATCTAAAACGTATTAAGAAGCGTATACGCCCGCCTATTAGCCCGGGGGAAGAGTCGATAAGCTATTAAAATCGCTTATTAGCGAGGAGCTTAAATCGCTAAAGGGGTCCGGAGTAGATAACTTTATAGTATCGAATATAATTATTACTTAGCGGGCGGGCAGGATAGCGGTAGGGTTAGTAATATCGAATATAGGGTAAAAGATAAAGGGAGAGGGTTTGTATTTAAAGGCCGGAGTAGCTGCTATAGAGAGGGCTACCGGCTATAATCGCTTAATAACTTTATAAATAATACCCTCGAGGACTTATACCTTTATAGCCTTCTTATTAAACTATAGGCCGTATTAATCCCGGGCGAGTAAGCGTATAAGCTTAAGGTTTAAATCCGAAGCCTTTCCTACCTCCTTATATGCTAGCTCGAAAAGCTCTTATAATACCCCTATATTATATATAATAGTATATAGTAGTAGCTCCTTCTTAGTTTATTTCTATAAGTTAGTATTAAGCTCTAAGAGTATACGCTTTTTATAATATAATATTAAATCGAGGGTATTTTAATAGTTAATATAAGTTCCGGCTAGGGGTTTAATATAGCTCTTCTAAGAGAATATCCTAAAGGGTAGGTACCGAGATAAATATAAGTACTAGAGAAGGTAACGGAGCGTAGTCGGATTTAACTAAGCTTAGGTTAATAGATAATTCCTAACGACTATAATAGTTAAAGTCCTAACCTTATACGCTTACTTAATCCTTAAATAGCGTATATTTAATCCTTAACTAAAAATAAGAAAGCGAGAATATATATAATTAGAAGGGAGTATAGTAAAATATAAATTAAAAAGCTCTAGTAATAATAAAGTTTAATTATAAATTAATAGTAGTATACTTAGGCTTAGCGGGAAGATTAAATAAGAGTAAAAAGCGAAGTACTAGACCTATTAATATAAATAGTTACGTTTATAATATATATATTTTATATTTCCGATAAGTTAGATATAGAGATATCTCGGGTATACTAGATTTAACTATACTATAAGTCTAGATAAGAGGTAATTAGCTTATACTTATAGAGATATAAGGTTACTAAAGACCTAATTAACCTTATTACTTAGCGATTATACGTTAGAGCTATAAAGTCGCTCTACTAGATATTTCTATACCTCCTATAGAATAATAAGTAGCTAATCCGCTTATACCCCTAAGCTTATTACTAAGTAATAGTAGTAGTAGCTTTATTACTAATATAACTTATAAGTAATAATCTATTACCGATATAACCGGGTAATAATAATTATTCCTAATAAGCCTTAAATAATAGCCCGAGATATTATATGCGAGAAGTAATAAAATAATAGCGCTTAATATTAAGAACTACTCGGGTAATCTTATAATACTATTAGTATTATTAGATTAAGTAAAGTTTAGGGGAAGATAATTACTTTAAAGCTCCTACTTAGTATACTAATAGGAGCCTTTAAACGAGTAAGGCTATTCCTTCTAGAGATATATTAATATAGTATATACGGATAATAGGGAAGGGACGTTATTAAATAAGCCTACTCTAAGGGTAGGTATAACGATACTAATAGCAGTTACTTCTAAGGTTAACTATCTATAGCCCTAAATAAATAAAGATTAATCCTTTTATTATCTCTTCCTCCCCTTCTTTTCTTTCCGGCTTACTTCCTCTTATTATATATAACTATCTTATAATATTACCGAGATTATTCGTTATACCCGGATAAAGTATATTATCGCCGGGAAGACTTTATCTATACTAATAGCCTTATCTACTCCGAGGTAAATATTATAGAAGAAGCATACCGGTATCGATAAGAAGACTTACTTTGATATTATATAGTATATTTCCCTCCTATAATCCTAGTCCTAGTCCTAATACTAATCGAGGATTTCTCGTATTATATAATACTAACGAGAATATAAATCCTATAAGCCCTTATTACGAATTCCTTATATTATAATAATATTAAGCACGATAGCGTAGTAAGAGGAGGGAAATACTAGAAAGGACGCTAAGGCCGATTATAACTTATTCGCTACTTACCTTATTATAGCTAGTAAGCTTAAAGGCTAACTAAAGAAGCTATAGAGGATAATTATAGAGAGCGCTTTATTTAGAAGGCTACTCCCTGCTTACCTTATTATAGCCGGTAAATTTAAAGGCCTAACCTATAGAGGATAACTATAAAGAGTACTTTATTTAAAAGGTTACTCCCTTAATATAATAAGATAACGGAGGGACGATAATATAGCGGTAAGTAATACGGTAGTATAATAAAGGTAGGAAATAAGCTTATAAAGGAAGAAATAATTAAAGGAAGTAAAGGAGTTTAAGATAGTTTATAATAAGACGGACCCGATCGATAAAATCGTACGCTAGGCTTAAATTACTATTTTAAATTATAACTGTAACTTCGCCTAGTACGTGCTTAAGGATTAGGACCTACGGACTCCGGAGGAATTATATCCCGAGTATAAGGCTCGATAACTTTAGCCGATATAAAGCGCGCTACCGAGGCTAAGTTTTCCCCTAATACTATAGCTATTAAGGTTAAAGGGCTTAATCTTCCTAACTTATCCTTTTATAATATACTAGGCGTATTTTATAACGTAAAGTATAAAGAAGATTAGTTTCTAGTTAAAGTTATAGAGAATTTAATCTATAGTTATATTTCCTACGAGAAGGCTATTATTATATAAATAGTACTTATAAACTATTAGGCTATAAGGATAGCGGCGATCTCTATACCCTTAAGCTAAAGCCGTCTAGCTTAATACTTAAGACTAGGCCGAATTAATCTAAATTAACTTAAGAGATAGTATTCCTAACCTAATATAGCCCCGCTATAAAGATATATTCGTATATTAAGGGTATCGTAAAGTAGGCCTACTATAGCGCTAGGAATATAGCCTCTATTAAAGCCTCCCCTAATTAGTCCGGCCGGAGTCCGGCTAGACTAAAGGTAATAAGCTTTATTTTATCGTTCTTAACCTTAACTTTAACCCGACTTTAGTATAAAGCCTCTTTCGATCGGTCCGGCCGGATTTAATCGTAACTATTAAAGCCTCCCTCGATCGGTCCGGCCGGACTCCGGCCGGACCGAAGGTAGTAAGCTTTATCTAGATATCGCTTTTAACCTAACCTTAATCTTAACCTTAACTGTGCAATAACTTACCTAAGCACCTGCAACGTACTAACCTGCTTCCTATAATAATATACCTCCGTATACCTTAAAGTTTCCCGATATAGTAATAGTTATTACGATTATAAGTAAAATACCGAACGAGCGTATCCCTATATAGGGTGCTAAGAGAGCTATACTATATATATAATACCTTAAGGCGTACGTTTAAGATATCTTAAGCGATTCTTATAATAAGCGCTATTATAATCAGATTAATAAGCCTAAGATAGCCCCTCCTCTTACTAACCTTACTAAATTAAGATAGCTATAAGGAATAAGGCTAGGGTATACTTTTAATATTAGGAAAAGAAAAGGGTATATACGCCTATAAATATAAATAACCCCTATATAAAAGAATAGCTCGATATTTACTACTATATATTAGCAGCAGACCCGATAAACTATTAAAAGAAAGCATACCGTTTAGATTAATACCTATAACTAGCCCTAATTATAGTTTCTAATATTTAGCAGAGCTAATACGATATAATTATTAGGTTGTTAAAGTATATTATAGCGGATATAAACTTCTTTAAGGGTTTCTTTATATATTAGGTTACGCCTCCTTATAGCTATAAGAGACTTATAGTACTATTAAGAAGAAATAAGTAACCTCGCTATATATAATACTTACTTCTCCCCGAGCTACCCGATATCTATATAGTATAGCGGCTTACTTATAAGCGAACTATAATAAGAGTTTAAGAAGTATAAGACCCTCGACGATATATTAGTAATTATAGCCGGCCTAGTAAATAAAGCTATAGAAGAGGTTAAAGTAATTAATAAGTCGCTTAAAGTATATAATAATCGGTACCCGAAGTAAGAACCTCGCTAATAAATACTACGGGTACTTATATTATAGTAGACTACGAGTTAGGATTATAAGGGTAGATAGCAGATAAGTAAGCAGGATAGCCGGGATTATAAGGGTAGATAGCGATTAAGTAAGCAGGTTATAGCCAAGGGCCTCTATAATAATTAAGGATAACGGGTTTTTACTTAATAATATCTAAAGTATTTAAGTTATCTACGCTTTACGTTATAAGATTATTATTATACGCTACTTATAGCTTACCTCGCAGGTCGAGATATCGTAAAGGTAAATATAGGGTATAGCCCGGTTTAAGAGGCCTCCTTATCCCCCTTACCTTACCCGTTTCTATTATTATCCTATACGATATTAGCTTTAGCCCCTAAGAGTAGATAAAGCGATATACTAATATTATAACCGCCCTTATAAGGATACGGAGGGACCTACTAATAAACTTAACCGCCTCGATTATATATCTCTAGTAAGAGGTATCGAGGTTAGCTTTAGCTAATACTACTTTCCTAATAGCCTTTCTAATATTAGCGTAGGTAATAGCTTAGCCTTTTAATATTTTACCCTTACGGATAGCCTTTATACTTAAGCCCTTTACTTTATTACCGAGGACGAGTAGGGGGTCCTCCGGTAGCTACTTTATATTAATAAAGATATAACCTTTATAGGGAGGGTACTTATATAAGCCTAACTAGTATTAATAAGTAATTCGGCCGGGAGATTAATAAGGGGGGCTAAGCCCTTTCCGGAGTCGATATTAAAGAAGCCCGGCCGTACGGGCTACTTACTAGGGGTATTATCGAGGGTTTTAATCGGTATCCTATCTATAGTTACTCTAAGGGCGTTAATTAAGTTCCTATCCGTAATATTCCCGAAGGAATAAGTAAGCCTCCTATCTATAAGCTCTCTATAAGTAATTATAATACTTCCTAGGGTATTAATCGAGTTCCTATCTATAGCTCCGAAAGTATTACTCTAGTTATCTATAGCTCCGAAGGCGTTAGTTAACTATCTATCTATAGCTCTAAAAGTATTATTCGGTTTATTTAAGGTCCTTCTGCAGGAGTTAGTCGATTATTTATCTATAGCCCCGAAGGCGTTATACGGGTTATCTATAGCTTTAAAAGCGTTAGTCGATTATCTATCTATAGCTCCGAAGGCGTTATACGGGTTATCTAAAGTCCTCCCGGAGGTATTAGTTAAGTTACTGTTTATAGTCTTTCTAAAGGGGTTAATCGAATTATCGCTCGTAGCCCTATCGCCGATATCGATTAAGCCGTTTCTAGTCTCGCTAAACCCGTCTATATAGCGTAACCTAGCTATATTACTAATATCGATTAAGCTATTTCTAATATCGTTAAACCCGTCTATATAGCGTAACCTAGCTATATCCGTAATAGCGCGTATAATAGTATAGAGTACGTTTTTCTTCTCTATATTAATATATCTAACCCTAAAACGCTCCTTAATATCCTCGGCTATACTATTCTTCCTAAGAGAAATAATAGGGCAGATAAGGTAGAATACTATCTTATAGAGAGGTTATAGGACGTTTAGGTTATATATAGCTTAGAAGGCTATATAGTTATAGCGGTTATAAGTAAGGTCGTTAATAATAAGTAGGAGGCTATAGGATTTATTTCTTTCCTCGAGATTTCGAAAGGAATCGGCCTAGTAGTTCCGGTAATATCTTAAAAGGATAAGGATAAGGAGACTTATATAGAAAGATAGTAAAGGATATAGTAACTAATAAGAGATCTTAGAGATACTATAAATAAGCTAAGAAAGAGATATTAGAACTAAGATTATATCCTATATATCGCCCCCGTTAAAGCCTCTTATAAAGGCCGGGCTCCCTATCCGTAACCGCCTCTATAATATATATTATTTATTATATATCGAGATATTAATAAAGCGTATAGCTTATAGAGTTAGATATCTTTCTTTAAGGCGGCTAAGTATCTTAATACTATATTACTAAGACTGATTAGTTTATTATATACGGAGATATAGGTCTTTATAAAGGGACGGACGAGCTATATAGAAGTTAGTTTATTATATTATACTATAAGCTACGATATATATAGCTACTTTAAAGCCGAATAATAATTATAGCGAAAGCGGTCGTGAATATATATATACCCGCCTTACTACCTGCGAGCTCGTAGCCTTTTACAGATAAGCTCCTCTATACTTATAAGGTTATACCTAAGCGCTAAATAACTACTAGCGAGATTATAAACTACCCGGCGAGATTACGATCGGAAGCCCCTTTACTATAAACGCGCTATTCCTCTTTACTTATAAGGTTAGCCTAGGCGCTAAATAAACTACTAGCGAGATCGTAACCGGAAGCCCCTTTACTATAAACGCGCTATTCCTCTTTACTTATAAAGTTAGCCTAGGTGCTAAATAAACTACCGGCGAGATTATAACCGGAAGCCCCTTTACTATAGACGCGCTATTCCTCTTTACTTATAAGGTTAGCCTAGGCGCTAAATAAACTACCGGCGAGATTATAGTCTACCTAGCGAGATCGTAACCGGAAGCCCCTTTACTATAAGCTCCTCTATACTTATAAGGTTATAGTTAGAATATTAAATAAACAGATTATAAGGTAACTACTTCCGAAGGCTTAAAGCCGGAAATAATACGAGATCTAGCTTCGCTAGCCGAAATATTAAATCCTAGGTATATATTAATACCCTATAAGATAATCGGTTAAGCACGTTTACTACGTTTAAGCTATAGGATATATTAGGCAGTAAGATATTATAAGAGCTATTAAAAATAAAGGGGTTAGGATAAAGGGACTAATACTCCCGGATAATATAATTAGGAGTATATTAAGTTTTATTTCTAGGGTTAATTACTTAGTTATAAGACCTAATATAACCTAGTAATTACTAGATCTATAAAGTAGAGGTTTTAAGTCGGAATTTATAGTAGGGGCGGGTAGCTACTCTAAGCTTAGAAGGGTATAGAGATTATTATTCTCTAAAGGTATTATAATTACTTAATAATAGGGTATTATAGGGTTAGCTGCTTATAGTACTTTATTACCTTATAATTATAATCGCAGAAAGAATAGATATAAGTAGTAAGATTAGTAATAACTATTAAGAGGCTAATACTAGAATATCTCGGGGTTAGCTACCCGGGATACTCTAATATTAATCCCTTATAAATAAATAAATAGAATATATAAGACTTATAGTATTATAAATAAAGAAATAAATAAGAGTATACGTTAAGAACTCTATCGTAGGTAATTATATCCTTTATACTATTATTATTTAGCTCCTCTTCTATATATCTTCCTCGTTACCCTTTATCTCGTATTACCCTTACTAGCGCGAAATCTCGTATTTTCTATATAAGTCTTATCTCTCGCACCCCCTTTAAACTAATACTAAAATACTATAAATCCTATCTCTAATATTAGCTACGATAATAATAAACGACGACCTCTCTAGCGATTTAAATACTAATAATACTATATAGTTCTAGATTAAACCCTTATACCCGGATACCGAGGTATTCTATATTATCCTACACTCGGGGCAGAATAAGTCCGAGCAGGATACCCTCTTCCCCTTAGCTATAGAGAGGAGATAAGTTATAGGTATAGCTCTCGATTAGCTTAGCGTTAATTACCCTAGAGACCCCCTCTAGCGGAAGTTAATAAGAGGCGAGGATAATATCCGGAAGTTTTATTATATACGCGTTAACGATACCCTAAAGAGTACGATTATAAAGAACCTAACCGGCTTAACCGGCTCTTAGGTTAGTACTATCGATAACCTTATCTCCCTCTATATATTTAAGGAATAGGCCTAAGACTGCTATTATATCGTTTATAGCCTCTTAAACGCTATAGATTAAGGACGGTCGCTCGGCTTATCCGAGATTATAGCTATTCTAGTAGTAAACTTAAAAGCCGAATTCGCTATTATATTAAATAAGTAGGGCTACTTTTAAGGTAGGTACTTATATCTCCTTCCTTATACCTTACCGGTTAGCTAATATCGCTTATAAGAATAACCCCTAGGATAAGTAGGAGAGTAAAAAGGGGCTTTATTTAGCGTTTTTACTAATATCTTTATATTATTCCGCTCGTTTATATATATATATATATAATTTATAAATAAATTCCGATATAGAAGATAACTACGCTCTTTATTATAGAGATACCCGAATTCTATAATACTTATCCCGATAATATATTAATATTATAAGTTTTATTTTATTATATTTATATACTAATATCTTAAAATATCTCTAACCGAGATTATAAGATAAGGTTTAAAAGTAAGCCTATAAGTTTATCGTTATATCTCGATTTTTATTACTAACGTCTCGACCTTTATAGCCGTTACTAGACTATATTCTAGAGCTCTCGGATACCCCGACGGGCATCTATATTTAAAGGTACCGGCTATAACGCTAAGTACTATTAAAGGCCGGTCTCTAGCTTAATATACTTAGGAACTATATAGTATTATAAGGTAGTTATAAGCGACGATATAATATATTAGTATTATAAGAGGGGATTTAATAATATACCTTACCGGAGGACGTTCTCGTAGTTATAGAACTTAAAGCGCTATATATATATATAATACCGGTAAAAGGCCTATAGTAGAGCTGCCGGCTATACCTTTATCGCTATTAACCCTTTAGTAATATTACCCTAACGATCTTATATCCGGTATTTCTAAGTATTACTAACCGGGGATTAATATAACGATAAGAGGTTCCGGCGGATCCTTATTAGTAGCTTATTAAAGTACCCCTTAGCTTACCCTTTTACTAGCGATAATATTAAATCCTATACCTTAGCGAAGCGCTAGGATTATTATATAACCTATATCGAGGTTATACCCGTCTACGATATTAAAAGGTCGAATAAGGTTTATAAATAATAGAAGGGGGTCGCCTAGCTAATATATAAAGCGAAATAAAGGCTAGACTAGTATATTATATAACTAATAGACTCGTAAGGTATAATAGGTAGCTATACTAATATATATATCCTCTTAATATCCGAGTAGATAGCGATCTCGCTAATTATCCTAATATAGGGCTTTACGCCGGTAGCGTATTTAAAGATAATTATACTATATATAGTATATCGCTTACTATATTAAGGCCGATATAATTACTAACTATATAAAGTCTTATAGGGAAAGGGATTATATTACCTTATTATCTAGAGCGTAAGCTTAGTTCTTATAATAGCTATAGAGCGGGATCTAGCTTAATAACCTCGTTAAATATAGCCCGTTTATTAAGTATAATAGTAGCTATATGTATTATAACTCGCTTTATATTAACCCTAACTACTTTACTTAGGAACTATATTATAAGAATTAGGGTAGGATAAGATATTATAAGTACGCGCTCCTCCTTCGCTAGAATAAGCTACTTATCCCCCTAGCGTATTCTAAGTATAACCTACTTTATCTCTTCTAGATAGGATAGCCCGGTATAGAGTATATATATAAGCGAGATTAATATATAATAATACGCGGCCCTAATAATCCTCGAGTATATCCTGCTTTAGATATAAGTATTAAGGGCGGTTAAGAGGATACCGGAAAGCTTAATACTATTATAGCTATAATAATATACTTTCCTATCGTTCGAGTATAAGCTATTAGCCTCCGACCTTAATATATCTAGCGCTATTAATATAGAGCTATATTACCTCTATTACCCGGCGGGTACTTAAGCGAGGCTCGATTAACTATAGCTTATCTACCCTTTCTATACTAATATTAAATTATTCGCTAAAGTCTCTACCTACTAGGGCTACCTCTTCTTCTATTATTATAATACGGCCGAGGTAAGCCGGTTAGCCGAGGTCCGGGCCTTAATAGTAAAGTAGAAGTAATATTTAAAGGTATTATTTAAGTTACTATTAAGTAACCCGATAGCGAATAAAGTATAGTAGGTATTAGGCTTAGGGTTCGGTTAATATTATATCGAGGAGTAGGGTTTAAAGAGGTAAGTATAATATATATAAGTAAGGAAAGCTAGGTAGAAGTCTATAAAATATATAACCGCTCTTCCTATAACGTTTTTAACTTATAGTACTTAATATTATATAAGTATTACCGGTTAGTAAACCGATTATTAATTTAATATAACCGGTTTATTAACCGGTAGTATTAGAGGAATTATTAAAGATTTAGTTTAACTAACTAACTTATATACGAGAAAGTATAGTTTTAAAGGAATTAAGAACGCTCTACTCGAGATTAGCAGATCTTATAGATCCCGTAGATCTTAGTAGAAACGAAGTAGGTAAGTATACCCGTAAACCCTATACCGTTATATAATAATAACCTAATACTAAACTATCTATCGTAGTATAGTAAATAAACCTAAAGCTATTATAGGATATTCTTCTTCTAAGATAGATTTTCCGGTATAACTAGCCGAAGTTAATAGATAATAGTTTATATAATAGGCGTTTATATAAGCTTCTATAACTAACTTAGACCCGTTATAGAATATAAAGGTACTAGTAGATTAATAAGGGCCTTTATAGGCTTAAATTATATAAGTAACTTATAGGTTCCTAAGCTTATCTTCTTTAACCCTAGGGGTTCTTTACTATCGATAATATCTCGTTTATATCTATATCCTTATCCTTATCCCTAAATTCTATAAAACTACCCCTTTCCCTATTATTATCCCTTAAAAACTCCGAAAAGGATCGGAGCTTAAGGGTCTTAATAGTAATAGTAATATATTTCCTCTCGGCCCCCTCTAACGCCCTCTTCTCCTTATTAAACTCGCCGTCCGTTATAGCTATATACTACTTAATATAATCTTCTATTAAGGGCTAGGGAAGAGTAGTAGCTGCGTAAGTACGCTTATAATACGCCGCTTTATTATTATAGAAGTAAGATAAGTAACTCCTATAGAATATATCCTCTTAAGCACCCTCTCTAATAAGCGCTTACTTATAAGCCGCTTAGATATTATTTCCGGTAATATAGTTATCGTAAAGGACTTTATATCCTTATTAGCCTCTAATTACCCGTTAATTCTTTAAGCTTAAAGAGGGACTAATTAAGTAGGGATACTTATAGCCTAAGCTAGCGTAGCCTTAACGTTTTAATTATACCGGCTTAAAACGCTACCTAGCTTAAACTCTCGCTTAACCTTCCTCTTCTTCTTACCCTTACCCTTATCTACTATATTTAATATTAGAGTACCTTCCTTTATAGGAAGCCTAGCTAGATACTCGATCTCTAGATTCGTAAGCTAGGAGGGGAAAGCGGTAGCGATTTTAAGGTATACTTATAAGACGGCCTCCTAAGTAATCGCTAGATCGGTATAAGCTTAATATTATAGTATCTAGGTATAGCTATAACTTATAAGGTAGCGGTAAGCGGGGAGGAGGAGAGGGCGAAGTAGATAGGAAATCGTAGATATTATATTTACGCTTATAATATATCTTAAAATTAGGTCTTTTAAATACTAGTAGTAAGTACTCTTATAATTTCCTATTAGGTTAAGTTAATCTTATAAGTAATAATCGATAATAACCTCGCTATAGCTATTATTCTTATTTATATAATAGCCTTATACGTATAGGGCTACTTCGGATCGTTTATATAGTAGCCCTATACGTATAGTACGTTTATATATAAGATATAGATATAAAAGCAGTTTATATATAAAGCGCTATAGCTTAAACCCTTCTACCCTATCTATATACTCTCCTAGAATAAGTTAAACTACTTAACCTTATATTTTACTATAGTTAGCGTATCTAGCTAGCCTTATAAACTTCCTTAGCGCTTTAAGCAGGAGATATAATCTTACCTATTACTTATTACCTCTTACTTCTTACCTCTTAATTACTCCGAGCAGACCGAATAGGAGATATAGTATATTTACTTCTTCTCCCTCCGAGCGGACTAAATAGGAGATATAATTTATTTACCTCTTTTCCCTCCGAGTAGACCGAATAGGAGATATAGTCTATTTACCTCTTATTACTCCGAGCGGACCGAATAGGAGATATAGTATATTTACCTCTTCTCCCTCCGAGCGGACTAAATAGGAGATATAATCTATTTACCTCTTATTACTCCGAGTAGACCGAATAGGAGATATAATCTATTTACCTCTTACGCTTTACTACCCCCCTCTATTTAGGGTTAAGGCTAACGCGCTAGCTTACTTTCTACTAAGGACTCGAGTTAATAGTTCTACTACTTACTTCGACCGTACTAATCGAAACCGCCTTAAACTATAACCGTTTAGATTAGAGATAATCTAACCCGATTATCGCTTTCCTCGCTATTAAGAGTTTTATATTTAGCTTTTTCCGTATTTAAAAAGGTCGTTATTACGATAGTTTAGCTAACCTTTAAAAAGCGTTACTAAGTACTTATTACTACTTATAACAGCTAAAATACTATTATAGCACGATATAATTCTACCCCTCTATAATACTTTCGAGGTATCCTTAATATATCTAGCCCTATACTACGTCCGATCTATAGAAATAAAGCATAATAATATAGTAAGAGGAGGAAGTAATACGCTTCTAATCTAATACTTAGGGATAATAGTATATATAAGATAGTTTACTAGCTTTTATTATTAATTTAGTATAGCTTTAAGGGAAGAAGCCGTATTTCTTTCCGTTTATAACTACCCCTCCCTCTAATTTCTTTCTTAATCCGACTAGGTTAGAATTCTACTAGAAAACCTTATATATATACTCGATTAAACGATAAACTATAAGTTTTAAAAGTAAGTATCTATTCTTATTCCGGGTATTTACTTTCTCTAAATAGTTAATATATTCCCTACCGTCCTTCCTAATCTATTAAATAAAAATAAAACTACTTTTCCTAAATAGTTAATATATTCTCTTCCGTCCCTCTAATCTACTAGATAAAAATAAAACTACTTTCCTAAATAATTAATATATTCCCTTCCGTCCCTCTAATCTACTAGATAAAAATAAAACTACTTTCTCTAAATAATTAACGCTTCTCTTCTATCCTTTTAATCTACTAGATAAAAATAAAATACCTCCGCTTTTTACTTATTATTATACTACCCGGTTAGTATAATACCTTATACCGATCCCTCTATCTTCTAAATAATCTTTTAGATAATAACCTTAATAATAAGCTCCCTATTATTATAAGGAAGATTAATATATAAGACTTAATACTCGCGCTATACCTAAGCTATTATATCTTAATACCTTCGTTTAAAGTTACCCTTTAAGATAAGTAAAACCTTATTATATATCGCTATACTAGGATAAACGCCCTTATCGTTTAGTAAGAGCCGCGAAACTAGTTTCGCCTTCTCCCTACTTTTCTTCTTATTAATTAAATATAGGATACCCCTTTTATCGAGCTCTTCCTAAAGCTAGATTAGCGTTTAAGAGAAAATACCCTCCCTCGGCTCCTCTTTCGGCTATAATAGCTCGATACCGGTTTTCTAATATATAAGAAGCGTATATCTTTTTATATAAGAGATATCCTTTAAGGTATTATCTAGTAAGTTTTAGTCCGAGCCGAAGGGGATAAAAGTTATAACGGGTATACTTATCTCTAGCTATATAATAGAGATATTTAGTTATAGCTTATCCGAGCCGGTTAGGATAATAGATATAGTAGGTATATTTATATTATCTAGCTACTTATCCGGGATATACCTCGGTTATATAATATTATTCCCCCGGGTAAGCGTTTATTTAAGCGATATAGCTATTAGGGTAACTTATTATAAATAGTCCTTATCCGAGTCGATAATATACTTAGTTACTTTCTTCGGGCGCTTTTTATATTATAGGAGCTTACGCTTTAAAGGGACTTCTATAAGGATATCTACTAATAGCCGGTTACTTAAGGGTATTACTAGCTTATAAGCTTAAACGTTTTTATCCGAGTTAATAATAAACCTAGCTATTTTCTTCGGGCGCTCTTTATTTTATAGAAGCTTATACTTCGGAGGGATTTCCGTAAAGATATCTATTAATAGCCGGCCGCTCTTTAAGAGTATTATTAGCTTATAGGCTTAAATATCCTTATCCGAATCGATAATATAGCTAGCTACTTTCTTTAGGTATTTCTCTTATTATAGAAGCTTATACTTCGGAGGGACCTCTATAAGGATATCTATTAGTTAGCCGCTTCTCGAGGGTATTATTAGCTTACTAGCTTAAATATATTTATTTATACTTCTCGGGAAGGTCGAGTATTTTACTTTTATATCTCGTATAATTAACTTAACGAGTTCCTCCCGAGATATCCTACCCGATACCGATTATATCTTCCTATATTCTATATATATATATAAGCCCTAGTTATTTATAGCGATTATATCGAGGACCTCGAGTAGTAGTATATAGTATATATTAGCGTTATATTATAAGTCGTTAGTTAAAGTATTAATAATTAATAGATAAGTAATAAGCAGTCTATATTATTATACCTCTTAACTTCCGTTTAAGGGGATATACCGGTTAATAATCTACTAGTAAAGCTCCGGAATCGTTATATCGAATAAACCCTTCGGCCCGGATAAAGGCTATATATGCTATATTACCTCGGGTCGGTCCCGGTCTTAAAGCTAGGATATAATATAGCCTAATATAATACCCTTCTTCGTTTAATATAAAAACTCTATAATATAGGATTAGAGTTCTTTAATTAATAGGTTTATAAAGTATATTAGCTTATTTATAAGTAAGTCGTTTTATAATAGCTTAAACTCCTATAGCGCGAGGAGGATTATTTAGCGGTTATAGTTAGACTTATCTAAAATCCCTTATTTATTAATAAATCGGCCGAGGGTATTCTCGGTTAATAGGATTATCTTCTTAGTTATCTTTTATACGAGAATACTTCTCGATAATATTAGCTTCTCTTAATCTTCCGAGGCTATAGTTATATCTATCGAGGATATAGTAGATATAAAGCTTAAATTTAGTACTATATCCTAGATAACTAGAATTAAATCTCTATATATAGAGTTTAATAATAAATTATTAGGTATTTCTACTAAGTACTTCTACTAAGCACTTCTACTAAGTACTTCTACTAGGTACTTCTATTAAATACTTCTATTAGGTATCTTTATTCCTAAGGTATAGATAAAAAAGTATATTCTAGTCTACTTAGTAATATTCAAGGGCTAAATAAGATAATATATATAAACTATCGTCGACTGCCTCCCTCGCGATAAAACGCGATAGCCTTAAAGATTCCCTTATTTAGCTTTCCCTATTCGATTAACTATAACGGCCTCGAGTTCTTATAATAGTCTCGAATTCTTATAATAGTCTCGAGTTCCTATAATAGTCTCGAGTTCCTATAACGGCTTCGAGTTCCTATAACAGTCTCGAATTCCTATAATAGTCTCGAGTTCTTATAACGGCCTTAAATTCCTATAACGGCCTCGAGTTCCTATAATAATCTCGAGTTCTTATAACGGCCTCGAGTTCCTATAACAGCCTTAACCTTCCCCTTATACCTTTATACTATATATTACCTCCCTCGAAGATAAGTATAGATTAGATTATTACGCGTTAAGATATAATAGCTTTAAAGCTTCCCTTATTTACCTTCTCTATTCGATTAATTATAACGGCTTCGACCTCCCCTTATACCTTTAAACTATATATTACCTCCCTCGAAAACGAGTATAAATTAAACTATTATATACTAAGATATAATAGCCTTAAAGCTTCTCTTATTTACTTTCCCCGTTCGATTAACTATAACGGCCTCGACCTCCCCCTATACCTTTAAACTATATATTACCTCCCTCGAAGATAAGTATAGATTAGATTATTATACGCTAAAATGCGATAGCCCTAAAGCTTCCCTTATTTACTTTCCCCGTTCGATTAACTATAACGGCTTTA
The DNA here is from genome assembly GCA_016808195.1 of Cytospora chrysosperma. Classification (NCBI taxonomy): domain Eukaryota; kingdom Fungi; phylum Ascomycota; class Sordariomycetes; order Diaporthales; family Cytosporaceae; genus Cytospora; species Cytospora chrysosperma. The sequence goes on along the minus strand of MU179926.1, from coordinate 2,400,420 downwards.
ACCTTCCCCCTATACCTTTATACTATATATTACCTTTATTAAAGACGAGTATAGATTAGATTATTATATAGTAAATTCTAGGCGATTATTACTCGCAGGTAAATAATCTAAATGTTATTAATAATTAATCGATAAGCGCAGTATAAGAAAATCTTCTTAGGGCGATATTTATATAAGAACCGGCTCTAATACCCCTTAAGTAAGGAGGGGCGTACCCCGCTTAGGGATATATAGGCCCTATAGAGATAGAGAAGTGCTTAGAATAGCCTATAGAAGAATATAGATATAACGGACTTCCTATTAAATATTAACTCTCTACTGCTTATAACCTAAGCGCTCTTAATAGCTTTATAACCCTTTAACGAAGCTCTCGAGATATAAATATTCGAGATATAGATAAAATTACTAGTACTTTTTAATACTAACTCGAGAATTAACCTTCGTACCCCTTAGTTATTAACTCGGAAGTTCGGTATAAGTAATTATAGTAATTCTCCTTTAAATTATATCTTCGCACTTATTAATACTAACTCTTATCTATATAAATAACTAAACTAAGATATACGTACTAAAGCTATTATAGCGATCGCCCTTAGTATAGGGCTCTTACCCGGCGCGTTTCCTCCGGCTATTATCGATTATCTAAGGTTATCTTAGCGGGCTTATATAACTCTTTATCGGCTATCTAAAGCTATTATAGCGGGCTTATATAGCTTTTTCTTAACCGTCTAGAGCTAGTATACTGCTACTCTTATAGCTACCCTTTTATTAACCGGCTTTAATTAGTACCCTTTAGTGCTAACTACTCTTATATCTACCCTTTTATTATTAACCGGCCTTAATTAATATTAAAGGGTACCGACTGCTCTTACGGCTACCCTTATAAGTTAAGGCCTTAATTAGTATTAAAGAGTGCTAACTCCTCTTATATCTATTCTTTTTTTTATTAACCGGTACCTTAATTAATACCCTTTAGTAGTAACTACTCTTACAGCTACCTTTTTATTATTAACCGGCTTTAATTAATACTAAAGGGTATTAACTACTTTTATATCTACCCTTTTATTATTAACTAGTACTTTAATTAATACCTTTTAATATTAACTGCTCGTTTATTTTAAGTATTAAGGGAAAGTTTAGATATATTAGATTTACTCTATAGGCTACCGATATACTTAACGGTATATCGTTAGCGGTTTAAGACCTTTACTATAACCTCCTAGCGAGATAGCTTACTAGTTTATCTATATAATAAACCTTATACGGGTAGCTATAAGATTTATAATAGCGGCTTATACTAACGGATTTAATAACCGAGATCGCTTATATACCTTACCCTTAGATATTATATTACTTATACCTAGAAAATACTTCTAGGTATTATATACCTCTTCTTTAGAAATTACCCTCTAAATTACCCTAGGTATTATATACCTCTTCCTTAGAAATTACCCTTAGAAATTACCCCTAGGCATTATATACCTCTTCCTTAGAAATTACTTTTAGAATTACCCTAAGTATTATATACCTCTTCCTCGGAAATTACCCTTAAAATTACCCTAGGCATTATATACCTCTTCCTTAGAAATTACCCCTAGAAATCACCCTTAAGTATTATATACCTCTTCCCTAAATACTATCCCTAGGTATTATATACCTTATCCCTAGAAACCTCCTTAAGTATTATATACTTTATCCTTAGAAAGTACCCCTAGAAAGTACCCTTAAGAATTACCCCCGGAATTACTATAACTATACCTATAGGATAGTAGAAGCCTTCTACTATAGATAAGGTAAGTTAGAAACTATACCCTTTTTTCCCTAATTATATTACTAACTAGATAATTCTAGGGTAAGAAGTTAGCTATAAAGGCTACGAAGGCTATAAAGGGCTAGTAGACGAAGTTAGCTATAAAGGCTATAAAGGTTAAGAAGGGCTAATAGACTTTAGATAATTTCTTAATCCCTAAAAAAGCTATATTATTAATAAGTTTACCCCCCCTCCCTAGCCTTTATACTAATACTAATAATACCGAAGGTATCCTATTAATAAGCTATAACCTCTCTTATTAACTAATCTTTTTAGCTTTAATAATCTTTCTATATCCGGGGCGATAATAAGCTAGCCGAGGGCCCCCCCCGGTCTTAATAAGAGATATTATATAGCTTTAAAAGCTTTATATAAGAGAAGTAGATTTACTTCTTAAATAGTATACTTATATTAATAAATAAGAGGCTCTAATTATTTAACTATAAGCTAAATAAGCTATTCTAGCTCGCTTAATAAGGATCTACTATAAGTTATTACTTCCTCGATATAACCTTATCGGCTTTAAAAGGGTACGAGGGAGTTATTATTATATTTAGCTAGGAAGTATAAGATAACTTCTAATCGGCTTCCGTCTATATTACGCTAGTAAACCCGTTAAGAGGGGAAAGTAGCGCTTACTAAGCCCTTATCGTAAAGTATTAAAGTAAGCTATTATACTTCGATATATAAGTATAATTTTAATAGGAGTATATTAAAATAGCCCGGAGGATCTTTATCTATTACCTTAGAGCTATTAATTTTAATACCGACTTCCCTTTTATTATATTTATCGATCTCCCCGGGTAGCTATATAAATAAGAGTATAGCTAGCTTATCGCCGAGGTTTAGTATAAGATTATTTATAATAGTAACCCGATAACTATAACGATTTAGGGTAGCGACCTCTAATATACTTTAAAGCTCTAAGTAATAGCTATCCGGTAGGAGCTCGGCGGGTTAATCGAGGCTATTATTAAGGATAATAATAATACTAATAATAGTAGCGATAACGATAGCGATATCGATAATAGCGATTTCGATACTAATAATAATAGCGATATTAATAGCGATATCGATAATAACTATAATAGCGATATCGACGAAAGCGGTAACGATAGTAGCGATAGTAAGAAGGGGAAGAAGACCTTTAAGCTATATATAATCGATAACTAATATATTATTATTACTCGGGGTATTAGTTAAAGAGTAAGTAATAATATCTTTCTAGTTATCCCGGAAGATATACTCGAGAGGAAGCTTAAATCTATTAATTTTAAAAAAAATCTTTATAATACTTAGCTTATTAAAGAGGTCTCGGTATAAGAGTATAATATCCGCCTTAAGGAGGTTATATAAAGCTTCTATTCTAACTATTAGATAATTCCGCTAACCGGGCTAGCTATTATTAATCCCTTAACCGGCTAATATATCCTTACCCCTAGCTTACCCTTTATAATATCTCCCGAAGTATTTATACCCTTTACTCGGTATAGTATTACCCTATATTATTATATAAAGGCTAATATATTAGTAACGATAAGCTTCTTTAACTAAGTAAAGGGATCGGTACTTTTTAATATTAACCTCGCTATTACTACGGAATAGCTTAAACTCCGCGATAATATATAAACCCCTTAGGCCGCACGTAAGCCTAAGTTTTAATAGCTTACTATAATAACAGATAACCTTATAGTTAGAGTTATAAAATACATGCAAATATAAAAATATAAATATAAATATAAAAATACAAATACACGGAGTTCTAAATAAATATAAATATAAATACGTATTTGTATTTGTATTTATTTTATATTTTTGTATTTCTAATACAGAAATACACGCTCTATAAAAGGGCATATAAGGAGATATATACTTTTATTATATTTATAGTTCTTATTATTACTAATAGTAAACAGCTGAAATAGTATTTATATCTATTTTATTTCTTTTTATTTTAATATTTCTATATTATTATATTTCTATATTTTTTATTTCTAATATAAAATATATAATTATAGAAATATTAAAATAAAAAGAAATAAAATAGATAAAAATACTATTTCAGCTGTTTACTATTAGTAATAATAAGAACTATAGATATAATAGTACTCTTTACTATTATATTATAGTTCTTTTTTTTAGTATAGTGTATTTATATTTCTGTATTAGAAATATAAAAATACAAAATACAGAAATACAGAAATAAATACAAATACAAATACAAATATAAGAAATACAAAATATAAAATACATGTATTTTTGTATTTCTGTATTAGAAATACAAAATACAGAAATACAGTTACAACTCTACTTATAGTTAATCGTTCCCTACTAGGCTTTAATCCTATATCTTATACGATTCGGTATATAGTATAGAGTGCTTAATCTAATAAGGACTTCGAGATAATCCTCGAGATAGTTTATATTAAGCGTAAGACTCGTCTATTAAGAGGGAAAATATAAGAGGTAAGGACGAGAAGTTACCTTCTCTATATCGACCTTAGTAGCTATAAGGTTAAGGAGGTCTCCGAGGATAAGGCCTAACGGGTATAGAAAGATTACTAGATAATCTTCGAAAGCTATAGCGGTTCTCTAGAAGACTTTAAAACTTACCTCCTCCTTAAAAGCGAGATCTACTTATTCTATATCTCCTATTACTACTACCTATATATATATAGCTATTCTCTTAGCCTTCTCCGGTTTATACTAGAATCGTCCCGCTTCTATAACTAATATAATAAAGCTATTAATAACCTCGGCCTCTACGAAGTAGACTTAAAGCTTTACTAGGAGCGATTACTCTATATAATTATCTATATAGTCTCCTAGTAGGCTTTTAAAGCTATCGAAGAGGTTAATAACCGCTGCCTAAAAGAGGACCGGTATTTACCGGAATTTATAGATAAAGTAAAATAGCTAATTACCGACCGGAGGGGCCTCCTAATTACCCTCTTCGTTTATTACCCCTTCTAGTTCGTCCTCGCTATAAGGGGACCTCTAGAGATAGCGCTATTCTTTAGGTATTAGTATAACGAGGATAGCAGTCCCCTCTCGATTTAAGGCCCTATCTTATACCCGAATCTATTCGACCTAGTTAAGAGCTTCTAAGATAAGTTCTATAATATATTCTAAAATAGCTATATAATAAACTAGATTATAAGGAAGTCCTACCTATTATTCTAGGATTAATAATTTATAGCTTTTTTATAGATCCCGTAAGAGGGCCCTTTCTAAAAAGTCGACCTTAATTTAAGTATAGAGGAATAGGCGGTTAGGCCTAGTTAATAATAGTAATTAATAATCTAGGCTCCGAGGTCGTTTTACCCGGAGATCGTCTTACCCGAACTACCCTACCTCTAAGTAATAGATAAGTAGGATTAGCGGCTACTTTTTAAATACCCGCTCTATTTAAGGCTTAGCTAAATTAATACTAGTTAGTTCTAGCTTTACTTAAACTAGCGCTATTCTAAGTAAGAGTATTAGTATCGGGATTATAAGAGAACCTTCTCTAGTAGTACTATATTTAAAGTATATTAGGATATAAATATATATACCCGATAAGAAGTCCTCGATAAAGCTATAGGGTTTTTTCGGTAGTAGCTATATTATTAATACCCCGATTATATATTAAGATTAAATCGGAAGAAGTATATTAATTAACGTTACTTCGATAATTACTACTAATTAATATATCTGCTATTAAAGGAGTAGCCCCTTTTAACGATAATATATAAATATCGCTGATTCTAGAGTAGCTCGATATCCTCGATTCGAAGATATTAAAGCTTACTAGTTTATTAGAAGTATATAAAATTTCGCGACGGGTATATAGTACTCTCGAAGAAATACTAGTACTTATCGTATAACTTTAAAACTAGTAGATAAAACGTATAGAATCGATATAAAGCTAGCGATCCTTATAAAAGGGCTCGTTTCTATAATACCTAGAGTAATAATTAGTTTAAGGTTATTACCGAGGCTTCTATAATACCTCCTCCTCTTACCTCGGATTAAAAGCTAGTAAGTATTAAAGGCTTCTCTAATAAAGTCCTAGTACTATAGATTATAAAGAGGGAGAAGGAAACGGATTAGAGAAAGTCGCGCTTTACTTATAAAGACTATAAATTAGGCTTTAAATAAGAAAGTAACTAGATAAAGTATTTCGGTATATTAATTTATAGATAGGCTATAGGCCTAGACCCCCTCTATACTTAGACTTATAAATATTACTATACTCTTTACTAATATAGGACTAACTATATAAATACTTAGAATAAGTATATTAATACCCCTAAGTATATAAACCGTACTAAGCCGCTCCCGTCGGATCTAATAGAGAAAGTACGATAGCTCTCGATAGAACTACGATATCAGCTTCTTAACTTAGATTCGATCCCGGTAGCCGGGGCAGAGAACTTATATAAAGTATATCTTTACTTATTTTAATAGCTTAAAGATCTCTTAAGATACTTATCTATATATAGGTATATAAGGGACTATAAAACCCTTAAGGAAATCTATCCGAAGGTAGCCGTTATATACGAAATAGCCTATAAGCAATTAATATAGCTACCTCTATCCTAGCTAGCAGGGCTACCTCCGTCCTAGCCGGTAGGGCTACCTCCTACTTAGCCGGTAGGGCTACCTCCTGCTTAACCGATTTCTCGTATCGTATTATAAAACCCGACCTCGTCGAGAGTATTATTAAAGCGCCCGCGTTTAAATAACGAGGAGCTTCTACCGGGTCCTAAGCGCTAGTTTTCGCTATAATTAGCTATTAGATCTCGGTCCGGAACCGTTAATATATCGCCGTTAGCGAATAAACTAGAGCTAGGAAGTTCTAAGGATATAGGGGCCCCCGGTATAATCTCTAATCTAGTAAAGGTAGCTAATAGTAATAGTAATAGCGCTAGCGATAGCGATAGTAAGGATAATATACTATTTAATCCGATAGAGGTAGATAATAGTAATAGCGATAGTAAGTATAAGGAAGGAAAGTAAGCGCGAGAGCGTTAAACGGGTAGCTCGGGAGCGAATATTAATAATCTTAGATAACTATATATAGATAAGCAGATAGAGTAAGCGATAATACCTAATACTTAATTATATTTCTAATTATTTTACTCCTATATATATAGGGTTCTCTATACTATATTACGATATATCTACCGGGATTCGAGGTATAAAGGTAGCGATACTCGAGGGATAAGAATTCGAGGGACGGCCCTTATATAGAAGCTGGGCTAGTTAGTACTAATAGGTGCTAATAAGTACTAATGGGTGCTAATAGGGGCGTTTAAGGGCAGTTAGTATTAATAGGTGCTAATAGGGTTAAGAGTAGTTAGTACTAATAGGTGCGAATAGGGTTAAGAGCAGTTAGCACTAATAGGTAGAAACGACCTCGGGATACTCGAGAGATAAAGAGTTCGAGGGAAGTTAGTTTTATAACTCTAAAGATATATCTGAGGACTCGAAATCTACTCCTAAAACAGGTCTAAGAACTCCAGAAATAGGTCTTAACCTCGAGAATCTACTCCCGAAATAGTATCTCTGGTGTTAAGACCTGCTAAAATAGGGAATTACGGCCTCTCGTTGTCGAGGTGAAGTTGGTGTCGGTGCCGTGGTATCGGAGATTCAGGTAGTCTTCATGAGCAATGGATGATGATGGGATGCCTTGCGCGAGCAAGCCTTCATCCACCCCTTTTCTGAGAATGGACAGTCTGTTATCCAATCGGGGCATTGCTTCATCTCCCAATGTTTCCGAACTAGGCTCACGAGCCTCCTGAACAACCTCTGCCAGCGCCATACCATAGGCTGATAGGATGCTTGAGTATTTGTGGATGACGATCCGTCCGATACCCAATTTCTCAGCAATCTCACAAGCATGCTGCCCACCTGCTCCACCAAAAGTTGCGAGGTTGTGCTGAGCCGTCTCGAAGCCTCGAGCTTCTGTGAGTGCACGAATTGGTCGACTCATAGATTCGTTGGCTACGTTGATAAAGCCATGCGCAACTTCATGTGGTGTCATTCTCCTTCCAGTATCGGCGTTTATCTCAGCCGTGAGCTCTTCGAACTTCTTGGCGACAACAACAGTGTCGAGCGGAAGGTTCTCTTCGGGACCAAAAATGGCTGGAAAGTACTCCGGCACCAGTCGACCGAGACTTCTTGTAGTAAGTACGTTGGCAAGATCACTGAGATCACAGGGCAGAACTCACAATAGATTTGCATCTGTAACAGTCAATGGACCTCCTTTCCGATATGAGGCGGGACCTGGATGCGCGCCGGCACTCTGGATATGATGTGGTTAGTCAGACCTCATTGTCACGAAGTAGAAATATATCACCGACCTCTGGACCAACTTTGAACATGCCATTCTTCCAAAAGAGCATGCTACCACCACCAGCCGCAACTGTGTTAATGTCCAATTGTGGACTCTGGATAGACACACCAGCAGTGACAGTCTCAAACACATGCTCGAAAGACCCACCGTACCGACTGACATCGGTCGAAGTGCCTCCCATATCAAAGCCTACTATGGGAGCTTGTCCATCGTACGAGGTCCTTGCATGGCCGACCACACCGCCTGCCATAGTTGTCAGCCCAGATTTGGGTCGTGCAGGTGATTCAAGTACATACCTGCAGGTCCACTCAAGATACCTCTCAAACCACTGAATCCTTTATGGCTGACAAGCCCACCATCACTTTGCATGAACTCGCAAGAGATGCCGTCGAGATTGCCGTCCACGAAGCCCTTGGCAAACCCGGCCACATATTGAACGATCTCAGGCGTCAAATATGCATCTGCTGAAGCAGAGCTTCCACGGGAGATCATCTTGATCATGTTTGAGCCGACGTCAGACGAAGTCGAGACATGTTTGAAGCCCATTTCTTTAGCAATATCGGCGATCCGGATTTCGTGGGTAGGATACAGATATGAGTGCACAAGGCAAACGGCCAGTGTATCGATACCTTTTATCTTGAGGGCTCCAAGTTTCTCTCTGACTTCATCCTCGACCAGGGGCTGCACGATGCGCAATATATCACCAGTGATACCTTTCACAAAGAGACCAGGTACCTCCTTCGGTGAAGGTCGGGAGTCCTTCGTCACATCTTCATCGAAGCCTTCCACGGTAATGCGTTCTGAGATCTCTACAACCTCATCGTAAAGAAGCTCAGGTTTCTTAATGCCCAATTCAAACAACTTGGGTCTGGACTGGTGGCCGATATCAAGTAAGTCGCCGAATCCCTGACTTACGATGAACGCATGGCGTCTGCCCTTCCTCTCGAGCAATGCTGTGACGACCATTAGCTCATCACTTAAGCATCTATGATGTCAGAGCTAAAGCCCAGGTAACTCACCGTTTGTGGCAACTGTAGTGCCCATGCGGATCGAGTGGATGAGATCCTTGGGTAGTTGACTTCCACGACTTATTTTCTCACCAGCGACCATTTCCAGAACCCGTCGAATACCCTCCGACGGCGCGTCATCGTAGTTTTCAGGATCGACAGACAGCAGCTTGAGAATGATGTCTTCCTGTCCGGGAACTGAGGCCCATACATCCGTAAAGGTGCCACCACGATCTGGATTTCTATGAGTGAGGGAGCTATTGGGGGACAAGGGGTCGATTCCTGCATAAAACGCATACCTATGGCAAATTTCACACTCTTTGGCGGTACGGTGGTCATGGTTGGGGACGGAGAGTGGTGTAGAGATGAGCTGGTTCTCAGCTTGATGAGCGCTTGGGTTACTTGGAAAGACTTCAAAACCAAGAGTCATTTAGTGTCCTGTATCATATATGTTGGTCCTGGAAAAGGGCCCAAGACAGCCTCCATCAGTGCCATGCCGCCCCCGCGATCACCTCGAAAAGGTGAGCTGCGAAGATCACTCGATTCGAGCTGCCTTTGGTATGCAGGTAATGCCAGGTTGCATTAACAGATAAGGAATTATATCGAATGCTGATCGACGACAGGTCGCCGGACTGCCGGTGTTGGACCAAAGTCGATCTCCGCTCTTCAGGGACAACAGGCCGGAGATGTCCGCAAATAGCATATCAGGCCCTGACTTAGAAGTCCTCGTTTCGGACTTCCTTGATCGTCACGCCTATCGCTGGCCTTATCACTACTTATGTTCGCATCCGTCGTTCCATCCAAAGACCACCCGATACCTTGTGGGGAAATGGGGGCTTTGCCTTCATGCATTGTACGTATCACAGATTGTATGCTCCTGCGGGCACAATCGGCACTCGTGTCACACATGAAGGACACCTCGGGATGTGACATGCATGATATTGGAGCAATCTAAACACAGGAGTGGAAGGGAGCCTACAAGGGGAGATATGATAGCAAAAGCCCCGTTTCAAGTCGATACCATGCTGTTTTCAGATAAGCAAGACTCGCCTCGGCATAAGTAGAGAAGGGCATTCGCTGATGACATTTAACCATGATACCTGGAGGTTCCACGAATGTGCCTCGGTGGCCATCATCAAGCCTGCTCTTGCCCAAGAAATTGCAAATCTCGTGCACATACCTTCCCATCTCCACTGACAGAGTACTGCACGATCATGGTGAAAGCAGATGTTGCTAAGCCTGGTGATGACTCCGGAAGCAAATTCAACGACGCCATTAACCCAGTCCCTTCACACGGGCAAGGTGAAACTATAGCGACTGGGGCAAAGGAATCCAATGACATAGTTGTTGATGAGGGCGCAAGATACCTAGCCAATGCGAGTCAATTTGCGCCATTGACGCCCGAAAAGGAGAAGAAGCTCAGGCAGAAGATTGACTCATGGATGATTCCACTGGTAAGACGACTAGGAATGTTGGACACTGCCAGTTTACTGACACTAGCTGCATTCAGTTGCTGTTCACGGCTACACTGGGTGCTGTTGACAAAGTTGAGATCGGGACAGCGTCTTTGTATGGGTTCCAAAGTGACAACCACATGACCGGAGAGGAGTATAGTTGGCTTGGGAGTATCTTGCCCCTTGGTGTAAGTGATACTTACAATACTGTAGTGGGAAGTGACACTGACAGCTGTACAGCAACTGCTCGGGTACACCATAACAACATGGCTTGCTCACCGGGTTCCGCCTGGGAAGCTCTTGTGTACCGCGTCCTTGCTCTGGTCTATTCTCACCATCCTGTATCCAGCTTGTCATAGTTGGTCAGGATTCATGGTACTGAGGTTTTTCATGGGCCTCATAGAGTCTGCAATCTTCCCATGCCTGACAATGCTTGTGGTTAGCTTCTATAAGAAAGAAGAGCAGCCACAAAGAAACGCTAGTGAGTAGCTTCTACCATCATGTACTTCGATAATATACGAGTCTGACTGCTCGTGTCTCCAGTCGTCTTTGCCTACTTTTCGTCTGTCTTTAACGGCTTCTTTGCCTGGCTTGTCGGCTTGATCCCAGACTCGGCCCCACTTGCAAAATGGCAATATCTCTATCTCCTTACTGGGTCCATCAACATCCTCTACTCGATCTTTCTCTATTGCTTCCTCCCAGATAACCCCATGAACGCTCGATTCCTCACTGCTGAAGAAAAGTCCTGGGCTGTGGAAAGACTTGCCACGAATAGAACTGGTATATCCAACAAGGTGTGGAAGTGGGACCAAGTCTGGGAGGCATTACTGGACTCCAAGGTCTGGCTGATCTTTCTATTCAACATCGCTATCAACATCCCCAACGGAGGTCTGCAGGCTTTCGGGACCATTATAATCTCCGATCTTGGGTTTAGCTCCCTGAATGCCAGCTTGTTGACCATGCCGTTTGGTATTCTGGCGACCTCGAGTGCGTGGTTCTTCAGCTTTATGGCTAGTAGGTGGCATAATAGGAGAACAATCGTGGGCTGCATCGCGTTGACGCTGCCGATCCTTGGTACTGCCCTGGTCTACGGTCTTCCAAGGTCCAATATTGCAGGACAAATGATTGGGCTGTACTTCATGTATTTCTACTGGCGTAAGTTGTCCTGAATCCCATGAGCGTTGATTCGAGCTAATATTATAACCCACCCCTCCTAGCACCGTATGTCGTGGGAATATCTTTACCTCAAGCCAACACTGCCGGTCAGACGAAGAAGTCAGTAACTTTCAGCCTGGTAACCATTGGATACGCTGTTGGGAACCTTATCGGGCCTCAGACATTCATTGCAAACCAGGCCCCTAAATACACTGGTGGAGTTATCTCGATGCTGGTTTGTTACTGTGTTTCTATGCTATTGCTATTTGCTTACTTCGCAGTGGCTGCTTCAGAGAACAAGAGGAGGGACAGGAAGAATGGAAGGCCGGAGCAGCTCCACAGTGCAGTAGAGGGCTTTGTTGATGTCACGGACAAGAAGCAGCCCAACTTCAGGTACACCCATTAGTCGTCGATTGTAGGAGAATACGTGGTTCTAGAATTGTGGTTTGTTTGTCGTTGTCTTCGAAGAAATTGGTTCCATGCAATCTGTGTTGGTTTTGAAGGGTTCATCATATGTCATTGAGTAGCGAAACAAGCAGCTATGTTTACGCCAGACTGACAGTTCTGTGTCTTCCCTCTAAGATGGACCAGCCTTTCGCAGCATCTACCGTGCTTACATCGCGTGCTTTCCAGACGTCCGCAACGATCCAACGAGCCTTCTTTACGCACCCCAGTTGACGTGTCTTCTGCAATGCGTCCAAAGTCTGCAAAATTATTTTGCGGTGTTCGTCCGATTCCGGCCTCACGCCAAGCGTACCAAGGATGAAGAGTGGCCAAAGGATTGTGTTAGTACGCAATGGTATACGAGGCAGTAACCCTATCATTTCCTGGGTCAATCTAGCCATATGTTGCTCACATGGACTTGACTCGTCGATCTTGGCGTATAGATACATCAACGTGGCGAGCCTCTTGAGTTCCGAGATTGCACAAAATTCGCTTCCTGCCAAAGTGGAATCTTCGAGGCTTTTTGAAGGAGCTCGGCATAATTGCCTTTCCATTCGGTCCCTTGCTCTCTTGGCTGCAGCTTGATCGGTTGTTTGTACTGTATGTTCGGGCTCCAGCAACTCAGTTCCGCCCGGAGCTCGTGACTTGTAATCGGTGGGATCCACAAGGGCTGTTATGTCTGCAAGAAGACACAACAATGATTTCGAACAACCCGTCAGGGTTTGTACGTAACTCTCTTCCACAGAGGCAAGAAGTGCATTTACTTCCACACTTCCGGCTTTTGCTCCCCAGGCAGTGGAAGCAAGAACGTTGTGAACGATAAACCACGTTGCGAGGAAGTGATACACGTCCGGATTCGTCACCTCAAGCTTCTTGTGCGAAGCCAGCAATGCTTCACCAAATTTAGCGTGTACGATCCATGATGGCGAGCAGTCCTCTAGTATCTGGCTAAAGGGTTAGTCATAGTTTCACACTTGAAGACTTTGAAGCTACTAACCTCGAGGAAACTCATCATCACGATAGTAACGATTGCTTCTTCAGGCCCATGTTGGTTTTCATCGAGATGGCGTCTGAGTGACTTGAGAGCTTGGGCCCGGAATTCCCACGAAGATGTCTTATGTTCTCCATGCCCAAGAGTGTACTTCTGACAGGCTGCGTTTGCCATAACACATTGAAAGAGGGGACCTCCAGGGGCGGCGGCGGCAATTCTCAGCACCACACTGCGGTACGGGTTGGCGGCCAGACTCACCGCACACTGTGGAGCGATGAAATTAACGAAGTAATCCCACAATTGGCCTTCTTTGTCGGAAATTTTGATACAGGAGAATCCTGCAGGGCGTAGCGAAGGATGACACAACAGGACCCTCGTCCGCTGCAAATCGATGTCTTTGATCAAGGCCGGGCTGATGTCAATAAGGTCTTCATATCTGCGAGGGGCGATAACCTCGAAGTCTTGAAGACCGAAATTCAAGAACATCCAATTGTGAACATGTGAGTTATGCCATTGGTCTTCATCGGCATGATTCCGGGTTGTGCTTCGTGTCGGGCGAACGCTTGACGGTTCTTGCCATGTGAGTCTTAAAGTGTAGCCGCAAGCCAGCCCCAGTCTTTGACAAGAGCTGCAGACCGGTCGCTGTTCAGGGCATTTCACGCGTCGTTCTGTTAAGTCCTGTCAGTGACACATGGCATTGTGAAAGAGGGGCTCAATGTGTACTGGGACGCACCACGGCATTTCCAACACCCACTCCGCACTCGCCTTTCGGGTTGATAAGCCCTATCTTTCCTCTTCATCTAGACACGTCCAATTGTTTTATTGCGGGTATAATGCAACAATGGACATGAAATTCTGCTTGTCGAAGGCACCTTGGCCATGGAAGGGTTACATCAACTTTACCCTAGGGTAGTGTTATGAACGCCACCATCATCCTGAGCTGTGTCGGCGTCGATAGTGGTCTTTCAGGAGGTAACTCGTAGCGATCGAGGAGCCAAAGACGTTATATTGCATTCAACGGAGCTAATGAATAAGGTGACCAATTAGGTTTGCAGTTCATCTTGAGCCGCTGTACGCTCCGGGTTTGCTGAGTGGAGAGGAAACTTCCACAGCAAGTTGGTGATAAGGAATCGTGCCCCGGTCGGCGGTGTACGAGATAAGGATACATGTATCGTCCATTGATCACTATCAGCTTCATCAAGAAGAGGAGGTCTGATCTGGAAATGCACAAGAAACACACCGATTGTAGTATCCCATTATTTTCTGTGTGAGCCAGGATTGGCACCGTGCAATATCGTTGGATCATGCCCGCATGATCACTGTCGACGAAACTCCCACACCTCCGATGAGTCCTTGCCACAGGAAACTGAACATGCCGAGTCACTACTGATCCGGTGAACTACGAGATGTATAGTGATGATCACTGACGCCAAATGTAGCTCAAGTTTCCGGTTTCATTGTCACCATATCTAAGGGGTAGGAACGTTCGGCCTCTCAATGTTGTATCATCTGGCGCAATCGGTTAAGAAAACAATCACCATTGAGGATTGCCACTTACTATCAATGCCAAGGATCTGAATAAGATGACTTGTATTCAATGATATGAAGACCTATGGGCCATAGTTACTACACCGAACTTGCGCTTCAGGATGTGCACATGGAGGAGAAAAGTAACAGAATCTTTGCACCACACTGCAAGTAAGGCTGCTAATTTCCTTCTTGCGGATCGCTCTGCAGCTTCAACGAATTACCAGCTGTCGCTAGTCACAAGCTTCAGGAGGATCGAGTCGCATCTGGCGCGGAAGGGTGACTTCTGAGAAGCAGCTGTTGCACTGACGGGGCCGATTGACAGATGGGTCGAATACTCAACCAATGGCTTGAAGTCCGTCTACCAAGCCATTCGCCATATGGGGGTTGCTGTCCATCGTAACAAGGGATCGGATCTCTGCTGTATGAAGTTGAAGCTGATGTAAGTCACAAGGACGTGAAGACTTCATCCGAAGAGATATTCCAGATGTCCCAACCGAGACCTCTTGCATTTCTGGTTGTCGGGATTTATTGCCTACTCTTTTGCCAAATGCCAAACGGCAGTTCACCACAAAAGCCTGTGTATTAGTATAGACCCAGCTCGCTAGAATGGAGGTAGACAACATCGCCGGAGGATCATGGTAGCATGTGCCAAACACCTGGGGCTCTTCTTCAAGCCAGACCGAGACACATACCGGTTGAAGTTTGGTCTATTCAGTGCTGCATGCACGAATCATATGCCCGTGCCTGGGTCGCGGCACTCGCTACTTTAGCTATCAAAGCGACTTTATTCCTGACGAGAATGAGAAAAGGATCAGAAAATAGGTACTACTGATTGGAGACACTATCGAAGCTCACGGAGGGCCCCTTGACCTGCAAGCACGTTCACCGGGGGGCAGACTCGGCAGACTCGGATTATCTTGATCGATGTCGTACCTGATGCACACAGTTTGTGTGTCGCCAGTAGTAACTTAGGCCATGGGTCACTTCAAGCTGTTGCATATACTCAGTCATTCCATCGTGGACGCCGCCGAAGCAATTCAGTATATTTCACGGTGGAAGTGGGAAGAGGGGTACGATTCCAGTGGAATTGAGGATAGGAGTCGGGAAGTAGGTAAAGCGATGGACTTATAGATGTCTTCT
The DNA here is from genome assembly GCA_016808195.1 of Cytospora chrysosperma. Taxonomy (NCBI): domain Eukaryota; kingdom Fungi; phylum Ascomycota; class Sordariomycetes; order Diaporthales; family Cytosporaceae; genus Cytospora; species Cytospora chrysosperma. Next base: position 2,384,549 of record MU179926.1, on the reverse strand, counting down.
ATGAGGTTGCAGCACAGTGAGAACGTTAAATGCCAGTCCTGCGAGCTCAAAAGTTTTGTCCCTTCTGTCGTACTTATGTCTCCCCCATGTCCCTCAGCCCTAGCATTGCTTACAGGGGGGCCGGGGTCATGGAGGCTCAATTGTTGACCTCACCGACAAGGGCCCCTGCCGTTTCATACTGCTTCTCGCAACTTCTGTGCATAATATGTATGTATGTCGGAGGAGACTTTCGTGGGTCCAGCTGCGAGATCCACGAAGTCGCTTCACGAAGCACCTTTATACTGTCAGACTGGGTGCACAAGTTGTGAGAAGCAGTAGGGACCGCGTCCCTTATCAATAGAACCAGAACTCTATATTGAATTGCCTGCAGCTTGTTTTGAACCGGTTCTTCCCACGTTCGTGTAGGTGTCTACAATGTACTTTGACGACGAGCCAATATAAGCCTCAAGTACCTGAATTTGCCTGGCGATACCTGAACACGACGGTTATCACGGCATTAACTTGTCATCAAGGCAGGGGCTGACAAGGCGCTACGTCAATGCCTATAGTAGGAAGGTCGGCAGTAGGTATGGATCTAAGTAGATAGTAGTGGATCATCACAGTAAAGGGGTTAAAGGGGATATCACAGGATATGTAGACACCGCTATTCCAGGGGTGTCCTTGCTCCACATCGGAAAGGCCCGAATCGTAACTGCCGGTCTTTAGCGACATGGAGGCTGAATGCCGGGAATACCGGGCTGCAGGTGTTAGACTGCAGAAGACTAACTACCAGTCAAGGTCGAGTGCTGACCAGAGTATCAAAGTCAACAGTGGTCGGGATTGACAAGAAAACAAATCAATACTGCACACAAATCGAGCCGATTTGATACACTTTAGGGCTCCTCATCCAAAGAAACGGACTAGTCACCCCCAGATTTACCTATGCATCTCGTCAGAGGTCTCAGTACCAGGGTTGATCCGGGAACACAAGACTGTTGGTAGCAATCCACATGTAGTCACTCTAATTTCTTCACTCTCTACTTGATAAACTGAGTTCTGTAGCTTTCGTCAATTCAAGAATAGGCGCGGGAGTATACTGCTACCTACACTTATGATGTCACTACGTACTTAGGTAGATATAACGTCAAACTGGGTATGAAGCAGTGTAAGCCTTGGCATGCCACTGTCGTATCCAGTGTAATCTGCGAACTTGCCTGGATGTATTGATTCATTGGACAGCGCCGTCTTCATCTTCATAAATTCTAGGAAATCAAGTAACTCTCCCCATCAGTCTTGCCGGGCGCTGAAACACGTCTAACTCCAACTCAAGTAGGAACACAATGTATCCATGAGCGGCATAGACAGTAAAGCAGGAAGGGGCTTGGTCATTGTCCACCTTCATATTAGAACGACCGTCATGCAGAGTTGCACCGTCACTGGATGGACGTCACGGAAGTTTCCATGCATATGCGAACAGGTCCGAGGTACAACACATACATACATACATAGTACAAAGGATCGCATTCGGAGTGGGGCAGAGCGAACTCAATTCTCGTGGCCCGAAACTTTTTTGCCTCAAACCAGATGGAAACCTGTGAAGTCGCCAAGGCCGTAGTACACTTTAATGCTCTTAAAGTTACAGTGCATGCCCAAAAGATGCCCCATAGTGAAGATCATCTCTAGTAGCAGTGACCTCAGGACTGCCAGTAACCTGGGAGTCTTCAGGTTTAGGAGCGATAAGTGCTCGGCAAGTATGTTCCCCATAGGGCGGCGCATGTGCTTTTGTCGTCGGTACCAGTTTTTAAGTTTTGTCCAGGCCTTAGGGCTTGGAGCCTTGGCAGCCGTTTGTGTGTGCATTTTGGGTTTAGCTTCAGGACAAAGTTCCAGATCCTTCCGGTCAAACAATGAGGCAAAACCAGCCCCTGACGACATCTCAAGTGCACGGGTGGTGGAAGTTATCCGAGTATTGTGATCAAAGATTCAAGGTGTTCCGTACAATGCCGTCGATACGAGTAGCAAAAGGCCAAAGGTTTCGGTTGTCCTGCTGCTTCGAGAGAATTGAAACGATCTTAGCTTCCAAAACGGGGTGGAACTTGCTCATCCTGCTTGGGAGTGTCAATCCTTAATCTGATCGAGGACCCAGCCCGTCCGATTGCGCAGGATCGATTTCGCCCCCCCGGCCAAGGAAGTTTTTCGTTGCCCAGGATGGCAGGATGGGCACGATTCATCAGGAGTCAGTCAGCAAGACGAGACTGGCGGCATCTAGATGACAAAACCACGACAAATACTAGATGACAAAACCATCACAAATATCGAGCTCCACTTTACCTTGAATCGTGCCCTTGAATCATGGCCCGAGGGTTTGGACAATTTTATATTAAAAGGCCCAGCGCTCACATGAAGCCCAACAAGATGAAATACCAAGTTCCAAGCCTCATCAACCCAGGATTCTACTTGCAACCATGAAGAACCTTATTTCTCTTTCTCTCGCCGCAACTGCCGTGGCCGCTCGCCCCGGCCCGGGCCTTGGGCGTAAGGCTGGTGTCACCGAATACGACTATATTGTCGTTGGTGGTGGTACTAGCGGCTTGGTCGTCGCCAGTCGCTTGTCTGAGGAACCATCTGTCTCTGTGCTGGTCATCGAGGCCGGCGAGACCGTCCTCGACAACACTAATGTTACTGATGCTAATGGGTACGGTCTGGCCTTCGGAACCGAGATCGACTATGCCTACAAGACAACGCCACAGGCTTATGCCAACAATGCCTCTACGACCATGAGAGCAGCCAAGGCGCTTGGTGGAACTAGCACCATCAACGGTAAGTGCAGACCCATATCCAGGCTTCATCTTTTCGGGTGAGGCCAGTCTCGAATTTGGTGCTGACAAGACATCAGGAATGGCGTACACCCGAGCTGAGGCTTCCCAAATCGACGCATGGGAGACTCTTGGAAACGAGGGTTGGAACTGGAGCACACTTTTCCCATACTATCTCAAGAGTGAGACCTTCCAGATACCTGACGCTGCTCGATTGGACGCTGCTCATGAGGCCTACAACCTCGAGTACCACGGTACCGATGGCCCACTCTACACCAGCTTCGTCTACGGCGATACCAACGACTCATACCCTATCAGCATGAACAAGACATACCAGGCTCTCGGTTTGCCATGGAGTGAGGATACTGCTGGTGGTAGCATGGTCGGATTCACGTCTTACCCCAAGACCATCCACCAGGATCTCAACATCCGTTGGGATGCGGCCCGAGCATACTACTATCCTTACCAGAACCGCACGAACCTCAAGGTCATGCTCAGCACGACCGCCAAGAAGCTCACCTGGGCGTCCACCGAAGGCACTGAGGCTACTGCCAGCGGTGTCGAGATCACCACCGCCGACGGTACCACTTCAGTCGTCAACGCTCGCAAGGAAGTCATTCTCTCCGCTGGCGCCCTCGTTTCTCCCCTTCTCCTCGAGCTGTCTGGCGTCGGCAACCCCACGATTCTGTCCCAATACGGCATCGAGACTGTTGTCGAGCTTCCCACTGTAGGCGAGAACCTGCAGGACCAGATCAACAATGAGCTGGTGTACCAGCCTCCTTCCAACTTCACTGCCGCTTACGACGGCGGTAGTGCGCAGTTCGTCGCATACCCTGCCGCGTCCCACGTCTTCGGCACGAATGAGTCCACCATCTCCGGCGATCTCAAGGCTAAACTGTCCGCCTACGCTGATGCTGTTGCCATTGCGAACGGCAACGTTACCAAGGCCAGTGACCTTCTCGAGTTCTTCCAGATGCAGTACGACCTGATCTTCGAGGACGAGATTCCATATGCCGAGGTTCTCATCTACATTTCCTCGGGTACCTGGGGTGCCGAGTACTGGGGCCTTCTGCCCTTCTCTCGCGGCTCTGTCCACATCAGCCAGGCCAACTCCACCACTGATGCTGTCATCAACCCCAACTACTTCATGCTGGACTACGATGTCGAGCTGCAGGTCGCCACCGCCAAGTTCATTCGCGACGTTTTCGCCACTGAGCCGTTTGCAAGTATTGCGGGCACCGAGACCACCCCCGGCTTCGATTCCATCTCTGCCGATGCAGACCAGGCTACCTGGAAGAGCTGGGCCGTCTCCAAGTACCGCTCCAACTTCCACCCCGTCGCTACCGCTGCCATGATGCCCAAGGAGAAGGGTGGTGTCGTTGACTCCGATCTCAAGGTGTACGGTACCACCAACGTCCGTGTGGTCGATGCTTCGGTTCTGCCCATGCAGGTCTGCGGTCACTTGGTCAGCACTCTGTATGCTGTTGCTGAGAAGGCCGCTGATTCGATCAAGGCATCTGCCTAAGCTTTGACGAGTATGGAGTTTTTTGGAGGTATCAAAAAAGTCACTTTGACACGAGAGGCCTGGCGATAGATGTTTCGACTCTTGCTTCGAGCTGTATATATTCCGTACTTTTCCACCTGTTTAGACCAATCGACACTTAAGTAATTACCAATATATGGAGCAACTGTTAAATACCAAAATTTCATTGTGCAATTTCCCTTTTTTTTGGGGGGGGGGGGGGGGATTATTGCAATTGTCTCAAAGAATGATATCCTCACGCCCAAGGACTTGCAAAGTATTTTCTGTCCAGGACTGGCTCACATGAGGAGGTAGAGTGATAAGGTCGATCGCTGCGAACTCAAGTAACTGAGATTCAACAAAATCTCGTAGATTCGTGCGCAATATTCCCGCTGATTTCCTAGTTGGCATCTAACAAATTTGTCTCATAAGTCAATACTCCCAACTTGCGTCCAACCCATTCACTTGCCTGGACCTGTAACTTTTCCCGGACCCTTTAAACAGGCTTCCCCCATACAGAGCTAGAGCAAGGGAAAACAAGAATTTCCTACCACGACGATTACCAGTTCCGCATTTACCAAATGCTACAGTATCATCATTTAGTCTTACCGTTGCCATGGGTAATGCGTCAATAGTTATCCAGGTAATTCTTTTTGCTTGCCTTCAGGGAGTCTAGTAGCCACGCAGTCACTAGAAGTTGAGTTGAACTCCTGCTAACATATCGGTACTGCATAGCTAGATAATACAAATTCAGTGGCGCTATAGGAGTAGCTAGGTCCTCTGTTTCCACTTGAGGGTGCAGGTTTAACAAGCTCTCGGAGCGTCAACACCAAGAACTAAGCAGTATTTTATTTTATCGAATGTTATCTTAAACACCTTAATGTGTAATCGATAGGCGAGTTCTTGACCAAAATCCCCACCACTCCCATACCTTTATAGCTTATCGATGTGTAGTGCCTCAGTATTTGTACTCGGTGCTGGCTACGGTCCTAGATTATCACAGACGGAAATAAGTCTTGCCGAATACTGTTCGTTTGTAGTTCGACATTGATTAGTCTACCTCAAGTTGATCACAAATCAACCATTTAGCTGGTTCTACCTCATTATCCAACTGGTCCCCCTTCCCCAATAGCCCTTTCCCAATAGAACAGCAGGTCACACTATTTTCTGACGGATTTCACGTCTTCCACAGCGTCCTTCGAGATATCCACGCACATCAAAGACCTCTAAGGAAGAGCCTGGGGGGTATAGCTCTGGTCTGGGGTCACCACGGCTCCACTTGCCACTTGCTTGTCCGTATAGGCGGGGTAAACGATCAGGCCAGTAGCATAGTTGACGACTGCAAGGGTTGTGAAGCCGTTTCCGGCTCCGAATTGGCCAGACCAGCCCGAAGTGACAGTGTATGCACCGCAAGTGGCAGGTCCACCGTTGGTCTGCGAGGCTGGAGATCCAGTGACAACCTCGGTGCAAGGGGTGGTGGCACTGCCGTTGTTGATACCGAATGACCAAGTGCAGGAGGTGTCTGCGGCGTTACAGACACGCGACAGGCCTGTGATGGTCCATGTGGTTGCCTCGGCCATCATGGAGATGGCGGCTGCCCTGGGTTGTGAAGGGGCAGCCAGGCCGGTGGCGGAGAGGAGAGCCGAGACGAGGAGGGTGGTGAACTGCATTGTGTCTGCTTGATGTCCGAGTTGATGATATGTTCTGGATGGGATAAGATTGATGGATTGACAGCAAGGAAGCTTGGACTAGGCTGATGTTCTGATTGTGGTAGAGTAGGATGAGTTGGATGGCCTGAGGTTATTTGTCGTTAGGAAGCAGTGCAGTCCCTACCTTATATAGACACGACGACAATGGTTACGAGTTGGAGATGTGCAGACACGAGACAGGCATGCGTCAACTCGTTACCGTCTCGGGCAAGAACTGTAAGCCCATGCCACCGTCCCTTCCTCCCTAACTTCCTCATCGTCATTACCTGCAAGCGACGTAGTGACGGCTCGTACCCAGGGCCGACGATCTCTCAACACGAACATCAGCTGTATCGTCAAAGCTGCCAACACGGGCCCCTCAGAGGAACACTTGTCAGCTGTTTCCCAGATGCTTGGCAAATCACCTGTCCTGCAAGGAGGGGGATCCGCCAGGCTGCCATCACGTCAGCGAGCCACCAGGTTCTGTCTGTGATGTGCTGTTTGTACGTCCACGCCGGACGACGTCGAGCCGTTGGATGGGTAATGTTTCCGAGCCTCCCGAGTTCCGAGCTCGTATTCGACCCCCCTGGCTCCCTTGGTCGTGTGGGGAAGCGTGCCAACGCTAGAACGATCCCGCCAATCCTAGGTCAGATCGGGCGCCATTCCTTGTTCTTCTATGTAAGCTTAATTTGGGTGGAGCTTCGTCTCGAAGCTTGGCGCTTCCTTCGTCCGAAAATAGGAACATGGCGGAGAGGCTGGGTTCCATCTTGACGTATACTAAAAGTTGTATAGCGGACCAGCTGGCGTTGCAGTCGTCACTTATTCGGTGAACTCGCCGTCCAACCATGGATACTCGATGTCCATGGAACGTTCCATCAGGCTAGAGAGCTCGCAATTGCTTCGAACACATGCCTTGTGACGGTGGTGCTTCCACATACGTGCAACAACCAGTTTGGGCTCCAGCTGAAGTTGACGATTCCAGCCAGCCCCGTCGTGATCATTACGAGAATAGCTGGACGCATGGGCCATGAACACGTTTACCAACCTCCCAATCCACACGGTGGGTATTCACCGTATTTGTCCCAGTTCAGGGACATCAACACGATGGAGCATGAAGACACACAGAGGATGTTCCAGTCCTGCCCCGGCCTTTAAAGAATCCACACCACGGGTCAAGCTTGGCCGATTTACCCCATCCCATCAATCGATTCGTGTTCATTGAGATCACTGTAGCATACCCGATCTTTGCTGACTACGTACCCAGTGAGCCTCAGCCGACATAAGGCTTATAGGCGATGTATCAATGAGACAGTGATGGAGTGCCAATCGGTGTCACACCATAGGATCCCGGTAGACATCGATTGAATCATGAAAATACATACCGCTGCATCGTATGGGAGAGATCGCCAGACTCTTGATTATTACGGAGAATCAGGGCTGTCTGTCTTACGAAGAATTTAGAGCGGCACTGTTCTCCAATTAACTTTACAGGTCGATGGCCCGGACCTCTCTGTATTATGCAGTACATGATACAGTCTCAGAAGGAAGGCATGGCTTTGGTCTTTCAGTCTTTGTGAACTACACAACCTCAAGAGGCTGAAACTTCTTCTGGCACTACCCGAGGTAGTCTGAACATCTGAGACTTTTGGGCGGCGTGTAGGTTTTAGTCTCCCTTAGGTCGTGTATTAGTCCATTACATACAATGGAATTGTATACATGAAACCCGGTGGCCTGAGCTAATACAACCTTTAATAAGACCATGCAGAGCAGGAGCCTCATGGTTTCACCATGCAGGAAGAAGTATTGCCAATCGGTAATCAAGGCTGAACCCGATCATGACATATTACCGGCTCATTTTGGACTCCAACTCTGTCATCATTCAACGATGATCGCTGAATGTATTATACACAACTTAAATTTTTCAGAAGCATTTGGAGGGGGATACTATCCACAGAACTCGGAATGCGGGATACGGAAGAGTAAGTGCCACCGCCCGCAGCCAGTAGTCGACTTGCTAATAGCTAATACGAAGTCCCACATATGCAGGGTTTTGTGACCCTACAAGTACCACAATGCTGAGTTATATATAAGGGCCTTTCTTCCCTCAGCTTCACCATTTGGGTGAGTCACCCTTCATATCAAATAATCGGCCCCTATTCTCATCTACACACTCATTCGCTGATATCTCACTTGACCACTCATATACTGTTCTTCATTTTGACCTCCCTGAACTCACGTCAAGAGCCCTGATGACTCGAAGCATTTCAGAGCATACTGCATGAACGGACTTATATTGAAAAGAAATGTATAGGCTGGAAAGTGAGTAGCAATGTATGCTCGGTAACCCGTTTTCTGAGGTCTAATTTCAGCCAACTTTGTCGCCCTTGAATCCAGCTTGCTTGACTATATTGATAGAAACTCCACATGGTAATGTCAATGTGTGACGAACAACCACTGAGCTACCTAGCAAAAGAGATATCCCTTGAAGTACTAGGTACCCCAGGGCCTATATTGCGACACAATGCCCTCGATTTTGAGCTACATTACCAACCCCTGTAGAGGTATCCACCCGGAACCCTATGACCCCTTAATGTCCTCTGAAGAGACTCTCGGCTCAATTGTAGCTGAACTTGATGAGCTAAAATATGTCGATATGAGGACCACGCAAAGCTGTTTGGAACGATCCAAAGATTGGAGACGTGAAATCTGCAAATGCGTTGCAGTGCTTGGAGATGTCCCTTGGGGTTGCTTGGGTACCTGTGTACACAAGTACTTGCTTAAGTAAAGTACTTAGTCGTACCCGGTTCCAAGGCCCCGGGATCCGCTTAGGCTTAGCCTGAAAAAGGCACGGTCGACTTCTTCCGAGGAGACCGTATATGTCCACGCGGAAAAAAGCCGCCGATATTTAATTAAATGTGCAGTCAAGAATGACACGATGGAAGCTATAGTCTGCTCGACAGAACGTCCTGGGGTTGCGGTCTGGTCTATAAGTGTCCGATGGAATATAATCAAGCCAAGCCCCCCAGCCCAAGATCATAACGAGCCTGAGAACCTGGATTATACCTAAGTACCTCAAATATCTTATTTTGGAACCTGTCAACTGGTTATGAATATCCAGCCATGTCGCTCAGATTTACTTGGATCGCCGCCGTATTTCCTGCCTTCGTGTGGGCAGATGTGCCAGTCTATGGCCAATGCGGAGGTACCGAGTATACTGGCTCCACTGTGTGCACAACAGGCGCTACTTGCACACCGTATAACGCATATTACTGCAAGTGTCCCACAACAGGGAAGCATGTATAGTGTACTAATAATGTGGCCTGATCATAGACCAATGTGTCCCGGGGACACTATCGGCTGACGGTATCACCTCAACCTCAGCGTCAGCTACGACGTTAATCTCCCAAACGTCATCGACGAAGGCAACTACCACCGCCTCCCAGACTTCTTCCATTGGCTCACTCACTTCGCCTTCTCCGAACGGTACAGCTACCAAAGTGCAGTACCTCATCACGTTGTGAGTGTTCCTAGCTACTGGGATCGAGGCACGGCATGCTTACACTGGAAACAGCGGCGACTCGTACTCCCAGACGGGCTTCGATGTGAACAGTACCAAACCCTCAGCGGATAACCCCTTGGGCAACCCACCTCTGCCTGGTTGGACGGCCAGTGGCGGTCTGAACTGGGTAGGGTTCTTGGTTTCCGAATTCAATGATTCGACTCTTCTATCCTACAACTTCGCCTATGGCGGTGCAACTACCGACTCGGATCTCGTGACGCCTTACGACCCCAGTGTCCTAAGCTTTGTAGATCAAGTCACCGAATTCAGCGAAAGTATCGCATCTCACCCATCTGACGCCCCATGGACGGCAGAAAACACACTCGTGGGAGTTTGGATTGGTGTGAATGATGTTGGCAACATCTATTGGCTTAGCAATGTCACCGATGTCTTGGATGCAGTGATTTCTCGTTACTTTGAGGAATTACAGATTATTTACGATGCTGGAGCACGGAAGTTCTTTATCTTAAGTTGTCCACGTAAGTGTTTCAACTGGAAACGCCAAAGTACTATTAATGCTGACACAATTTCCAACTAACTAGCGATCAACGAGACACCGGCGATGCTCCTTGAGTCTGAAGATGTTCGCAATCAGGAGGCCTCTATAATAACGAAGTACAATGACATGTTAGCATCCGGGCTTACAAACTTTACATCAGTCAACAACGGTGTTACGGCGAAGCTTATCGACACGTCGATCGCATTCCAGACGGCTATAGATGATCCGACGGCTTATGGAGCACCAAATGCTACTTGCTACAATTCTGACGGAACTAGTTGTTTATGGTACAATGATTATCATCCCGGCGTTGCCATAAATGAGCTTGTGGCCAAAGGAATTGCATCGGCGTGGGAGGGCAAGTTCTTTTAGCGTCACGGGTGTACAAATCTCAATTCTGCTAGTATATATGGATGTGCTCAAGTGTTTATCCGTCAAGCACGTCGCATACAGATTAAACATGAAAGGGGCTTTTCCCTTGTACAGTGATAGTTCACTTCTGATAGCGATTCCAACAATAATCTCGTGCAAGTCTGTGGACATATTGGCTGAAAGACTGAAGGTTGTGAGAAGCAACATAAAATTGCATGGGAAAATTTGTACATTGGCAATGAATGCAATCTCTACATGCTTTAACTATATACAACTGCAAACCTCACGTTTCAACTATGTACAACGGAAACTCAAACTCAAATCCCTTCCTTGTCTCCAACGCCCACATCTAACAGTACGTAGCTCAATGTAACACAAGGGGCAGTAGAGATGGAGCGAACTAGTACAGGGGACGAATGACTTGACCGCGAGCATCTCTCTTTCTCCTCTTGCAGGCTGAAGTCGAAGAATCACTTTCTGCGGAAGACGAGGTGGTTACCGCGGCGCCGCTTGTGGTGCTGCTGCTGCTCGATGTGACCTCGTAGTTGGCAATCTTCTGTGCGGCGTGTTCGGCAACGACCATGATGATGGCTTGGGTGTTTCCGGTTGGCAGATCTGGGTGAATCGAAGCATCAACGACAAATAGGTTATCCGTTCCGTACACCTTGGTGTCAGTGTCAACAACGCTGGTGCCGTTGCTCCGTCCGTCGTCAGTCCCCATTCTAGTGGTTCCAACCCAGTGATCTCCGCTGACCAAAGAGCTTGAGATGAGAGATTCAGGGGTCGCTCCGGCCGTGGCAATCTGCATGGTATCGTTGCTGCTGACGCTGGCAGTACCGTTTGTAATGTCGAGCCACCACTGGATGAAGTCAGAGAAGGCGGCCTTGTCCGCAGCGTCGGCCAGCCAAGGCTGAGTGCTCAGCACAGTGTTTCCAGAGCTTGTGATGCTCAGCTCGCCGGTGCTCGTGGATCCGTGCGTGAGGAAGACCTTCGCAGTGACAGTGTTATCGTTCATGGCGCTGATGGTACCCTGGAGGTAGCGAGTACGGCCGTCGGTACCGTTCACAGACGTCCACATGTGCAATCTTTGGGCGGCCTGCGTCAAGACACCGGAGCCCTGGTTGAATAGTTCCACGTCGGATGACACGGGGTCAGTGGCAATGTCGCTGAAGTCGTAGGCGGAGAACTTGGTAGTCGTGCTGAACTGCAGTGGGAGTTGTGCGTGGTCCATAAGGTTGTGGCCGACCGGGAGGTCGATCCAGTCAGCCTCGTCAGGAAGCTCAACACCCGTCGTACCGCTTTGCACGATCTCAAGAGCATCAGACTTGCCGATACCCGAGTTCCAGAGGATACGAGGCGTGGACATGGCACCGGCTGCAAGCACAACCTTGCCACCTGCATTGAGATTAATTATCTGCTGGGAACCATCTTCAAGCTCAACCAGAACACCAGTGACGTTGCTGCCTGTCCGCTTGACCTGGATAACCTTTGTCTCCAGCTTCAGAGTGAAATTCTCGAGCTGCTGCGCATAAGGCATGTAAGTTCTTGCAGGACCAGCGCGGAGGTGGTTAGAGATGGACCATGCAGGACGGGAGTAGGCCATATGCTTCTCGTTGGGCGACTGGATCGAATCAACCTCGCTCCAGCCCTCGGCACTCAGGTAGGAAGACACAACTTCAAAGGCAAGGTCGTTATAGTACACACCATCGGCCGATGGCTGAGTAGTTCCGGGGTTTCGCTCGTAGAGACGAGCGGCAGCGTCGCTGAGATCAGCCCAGTTCCACCCCTTCGGCCATCTCTCAAAGTCATGCTCAGGAGGGTGGATGAAGTTCTCTCCATTGATGGAGCTGGACCCACCGAGAAGACATCCAGCAGTGGAAGCAGTGTCACTGCACATCTTGACACCGGACACGGAGCCCAAGCTGCTACCGAGGGCAGGGACGTCGTACGGTGTCAGGCTGCTGTTCCACGATAGAGCCTGAGTAGATCCAAGGTCAACCGTGTTTGCTGGTCCCCTCTCGATCAACAGGACGCTGGAGCCGGCCTCAGCGATACGTTCGGCTGCGATAATACCGGCAGGACCGCCGCCAACAACAATCACATCGTAAGTAGCGTTGGACGTGGTTGGAATCACTGTGCTGTTGCTGCTGCCAGGGACAGTAGAGTTGCTACCAGAACCAGGAGTCGTAGTTGTGGTTGCAGAGGCCCAAGAAGCCCAAGTCTCGAAGTTGGCAGACTGAGCGGAGGCTGCCACAACTCCATACTCGCCGAAACCGGCATCATGGTAGGTGAGGGCGGTGGTAGAGTCCGACACGTCGGTGGGATCCGTAGAAGAGACTGCATATCCCAGAACAGGTGTCTCATCCGTAGCTTTAAACGTTGTCGTACCACCAACAATGCAACCCTGGCAGAGGAAGGTGTATGACAGGTGAGTGCTGTTAACGAAGGTTCCATTGGCGATTGGCAGGATGTTGACACTCGAATTGGAATACACGCTGGGGTTGGCGTAGGAAGTGGCAATCCGCAGGCTTGCCATGACATCGGATGAAGACCCTGGCCACGCAACGACGAGGAGCTTGTTAACCATGGCACCCCCTAAGCTAACGCCACCCCAACCAGCCGAGTCTGTGAGTGGCACGACCATCTGACCGATGAAATCAGTTTCGATCGTTTCTGGGAGAGCAAGACCGAAGCTGTATTCGATATCGCTGGCGAAGTAAGTCTGGAAATCGATCCCAGTGTTGGGGTCGGTATACGCAGACGCAACCGTGGCAGCAGCCGCAGTGCGAGCGAGCCCGGCGAGAGCCGCCGAACTGAGGATCGCGGAACGCATGGCCGGATGATAGTCCCGTGGATGGCAGTCAGGACACTGAGAGTGAAAGTAAGATGGCAGCAAACAAGAGCGGCACAGCCCAGCTCTGCGGGAATGACTGTGTGATTTTGAGAAAGTTGGAAAGGCTAAGCAAATATGCCAGTTCCAATGAAAGTAAATACCGGACTAGCGGCGAGGTCTGAAGAAGAACACTACAATTGAGGTGATGCAGTTTGAAGGAGACAACAAGATAATTCGATGTCGCTCCAAGGAGACATATATATATTTGCGATGGGTGGACCTCCCAGATCTGATCTCGGTCGTCCGGCTCGCAGCCTGGAAGTCTCGTATGATGTACATACATACTTAGTAGACTACTACCATGTTATCGCCAGGGTGAATATTCAGGGGCTTCGAGATATCTGAACCTTTCGGAGGTTTTCCGTCTCAGGCCAGGGTCAATAGAAACAAGACACTCGGGCCTGAAATTATACATAGATCCTTCGCCTCGGGCCCGAGTCTCTTCGTCTAACTAGGAGGACGCGTTTGATTCAAAAAAGTAACGAGCAATTGTATAACTTTCAGAAATAGAAGTGGGAGCTTGATGGTATCCTGATGGACACATTGTGTCAAAGACAGCTGTATCGGTTTGTATGGCCACGCAAATGCCTACTGTGTAATTCAACCTCCTCCAGCTCAACGTACAAGAAGTGCTGTCGAGTGTATTGTTCAATGTTCCCGTCTGGGTGGGGCGGTGGGGTGTCGAAACATATGGGGATCCTGACGGGAAAATATATCCCCTCCAGTCTTCCCCTGGATAACTTAAATGCCAAGCATCTGAGACGAGGAGCATGCAAAATCCGTTGCGCCTGATTTGCTCATCTGCTTTTAGGGAACGCCCGTCATGTCTTGGCGAAACGTGCCGGTAAGCGATTTTAAAGTGGGTTCCTCAGCTCAAATGGAAACAACCTCTACATGTGCGATAATACAAGGTGAGGCCCCTGCACGCCGAGATTGGAGGACGACAGGGCTGTGTTCTGGACTTTCAGCCATGGGCGGATCCGTAATCATCTTTGATACGAATCTCATAGGGCACATTGCAATCCTTCTCATTACCCTAGGGTACCTATCACGATGTCCTCCCTGATGCCTTCGTCAGCGGCGGCCGGACCATTATTGAGATGCTGACTGTAATCCTCTCATGAACGTTGGGCTTGCTCGACCCAGTCTCCGATGCTGATAAACGCATGGCACACATCTGCTCATGGTGTAGCCAACACAAGTTGGGCATTGAAATGTTGGATTGGCCTGGTTCGTCATCGCTCTCACAAAACACAAACGCTTCCTGATAACACCACCAGTTTTCATCACTTATCGACTTCATATCGGTCACTGTGTCACCCCAGGATGTTGCCTACTGGTTTCTCAGCTTCGCGCCCGGGCATTCGCACCAATTGGCGATGAAATAGGGATCTTTCAGATATCATGAGGGACTGAGGCACCCGGACCCAAGATGCTCCAGAATTGATACGGAGTCTATCTCCTGATCAATGGCTCCACCTGAGAAAGGGCATTACCACCTTCTACATAGTACAGTGACTGTGTTTCCACCTATCACGGAGAATAATACCTGAGTATGTTACCTCAAAATACAGACTTACTTGCGTTGAGGGCTGTAGAAACATATTGACCCAAGTATATACAAGTGAAGTAGTGAGTTTCGATACAAAATAGGCAACGAGAATCGTACATATGCATACGATCACTTATTTCCTGCCGAGGTCCACGCCGTTGATTTCATAGATATCGCACGTCTCTGGCGGATTTTGATCACTCCTCACATCGAAAGAATAGCTCAGTTGGGTCGCTCTCATGTGCACGACAGATGATTACCGCATAATCGCCACGTGCGTCTCTCTCACGATTGGACTCGTGGCAACTCAGAAATATGCACAGGTGGTACCTGGAGTCCACAATTGGCCAGATCAGTCTGTACTTCGCATATTGTGGAGTATCGTCAACGTTGAAAACCGCTCTCGAATTATCCCGGTTTGATAACTATGGCTTCGAGCCACGGATTCAAGTTTGACTACGTACCTAAGTAAGTACCTAGTTTTCGTTTAGCGGTATGGATCTGACCTTCAGTGTGGACAAAGCCATGACCTATTCGAAAGTAGCTCATAGCAGCCTGCTGAATCCTGCTCATTCGACCTAGAAGCTTGGGAACATTATAAATGGAGGTATCTTCGCGTGCAGTCCAAATGCTGCCTGAGCAATACATGAACCCCTGATACCAATAGCTGACTGACTGACAACCTGGAAAAGAGGAAGTAGCATGCCATCTTTGTCTTTCCTCTGTCCATTGTCCCTGCTATTTCTACCTTCAGTGAACCCAGCTCCGAAGATGAAGCTATCTTTGGACGGCTCTTGAAACATCTTCCCTGTTGACCTCATCGCTCCCCCTTTCCAGATACTTGAAAACGTACTCAATGCCGGAGAACTCAACCAATCACCTTGTCACGGCTTCTGACGGATCCTTCATTTTGTACATACATGTAGGCTCTAGCTTAACGAAGCTGTGATCGTTAGTCGGATTCCAATCACCGACCAGTCCGGCGAAGGCTTACACACTTATGTACTTAAGTAGCCGGGCGATACGTATGATACATCCAAAGTTGAGTCTGTGGTGACGTGGAAGGTACGAGAGGTATGTTTATGGTGTTAAAAAGCAACAGTTTACTATGGTAAACAGTTGACACTGGAGATCTTGTCTCCACAACATCAATTTATACTACCTTGAACGGGCTGGCTCCGTTCATCTAATCTCATCTACCCTAGGGTATTCATTATCTGTTCGACTTCAAGCCTCAGACATACACTTAGCTCTAGAATGTAACAAGAAGCACGCGAGTGCCCCGTTTCGTCCCAAGGGTTGACTCTACATACAGCTTCGACATTACGGGGTTGCCAAACGATAAGATCCACGCGCCATATATCGCCATGACCTAATGTCAGTAGACGTACCATCTTACTCTTCTGGCTCCATACGGGCGGACCCACGCCGCTGGTTTTAAGTGGCGGAAACTCTTGTTGCAAAGCGCTCAGGCCATGCCGCAGGTCCAGAGACTGCCTTCGGTAAAATTGGATCACTGCTCCCAAGCTCCCAAGGCGGCGATAATGACCTGAGGCCATGCTACAGCCTACACCAGACAGAGTTTGGCACATCAGCCAGTGCCACTTCCTCGGGTCTTCCTCCACGACGGTGTCCCCTCCCCCCCTTTTCTCTGCTAGAGCTTAAAAAGGACGACGAGTTGACAGCATCAGCAACGTCAGTAACATCGATTGATCTGCTATTAGCAAGGCGGCATTCCGTACTCCGAGCACGGCTATTTCAGCAACGAGCAATCGGGATGCTCCTACTAATGCGGGAGTCAGAAAAGTGGACTCGGTAGGATTTTCAATTCTTTCCTATATTGTTTCACTCACAATGGTGTAGTTATTTACCTGCAGAATACAGACCGGTGAAAATCATCCCATCCTCTGTTTCCTTCGCACCCATACCTCTTTCTCTTGATCCTCAACATCCCCAGGCTTGACGCTAGATCCTACCACAGGGCGTAGCTGGACCTCCCAGACTTGCAATTTGTATGTGCCTCGATCACCTTTGCCAGTGCTCATGTCAAACGACCAGCCGTGCTTAGGACATGTGATCCCTGAGCTCCACACAATCCCAAAGTCCTCGATATCGAAAGGCACACCGTTAGACAGAGGATAAGATGAGTGGGGACATTCCTGGAGAACAAGTCAGACTAATTCAGACATAGGATATTTTCCTACGCCTAGCTGGAATATTGAGTACAAAGGTGACTGACATGATTGATTGCATGAAACTTCTCCTTGTACTGGAAGACGAGCACCTGGTCCCGCAGGCCTCCGGCTTCAGGGGGTGCATCTAAGTTGCCAAGCGTCACCTCACTAGCGAGTGTGCTGTCTTCTTTCGGGACATGGAAGACTTTACTCCCAGGCCTCTCGACATTGCTCTTGTTGCAGAGACGCATATGGGCAATGTTCTCGCCATCGTCGGCAGTGATATTCGGAAATGAGGACGTAAGACCGACAGAGAACCAAGCATCGCCGCCCTTGGATCGGGAGAATGGATTGAAAAATGAGGCCATCGGCTCAGGCCACAACAGTGAGTTGCAAGGAGGCAATTTGAGGGATGCAGAAGAGGAGAGGCTGGTTTGTTTGTTTGGGGGGGGGGGGGCAAATGAATGTGGGAGAGCGATTTCGGGCAACTTTTGTATACCCTAAGATACCCTAGGGTATGCGGTGTGCTCGGCTTTGAACTTGAAACTGACGAATTGTCTTGAGGACCGAAGACTAAGCGATCAGGCAAGTTTCGATAAAAGGCGACCTGCCAAATGTACCTCTAAAGTCATCCGGGTTAGGAGGCGTGAAGCTAGGCGAATTAGAAAGACTGCCGGAGTTCAATGAAGATTTTCATCCCCGGGCCGGATCTGGGGATCTGAGTACCGCTACTACCGTACTTAGTAAGTACCTAAGTATGTTCGGGGTTAAACCCTTAGGAACCCTTGGGAACTCGAAGGCCCTCGAGTAATCGGCACCTGGGCACCACGCCCCCCCCCCCAATAACAAAGTCGTTGATTCACATGCCAATGCCAGTTCTTATCATCGGATTCCTTTCATACTGATGAATTGAATGTTATTATCTATTACTAACACATCGTAAGCCTGTGTATCTCATAGTCCGAATATTTATCGTTCGTCCGCTCGAGCGGGTACCAGTCGACAAACCTCTCACCACCCCAGCGAGTGGTCTTTGCAATTGCCTCAGAACTTGTGGCAATGTCCAATCCCGGCAGACACAATGAGACAAGAGGTGCAGTTTTAGCCATAGATATAGAAGAACTTAGTAGTACTCATCGGTCGGGCAGTTTTCAGACACAGGCCTCTCCTGTCTGCTGCCGATAGTGTCCCGTGGCATGGAGGAGTGTCCTTCCACTCACTGGCCAGACTGGGCAGTTGCCTACTTCAATGTTGAGTTCTTCAATCACCGATAACAAAGGGATGCGGGCCCAGTTGTTTGCGCGCACATCCAGTGGGGTTGCACCAACATCTTGAATGTGGTGATCTAATGTCCGAACGACGTTGTCGGAACCGATGTGCATGAAACCCTGTTCTGGTAGGATCCAGATGTCCCGCTTGAGGCCTGCCATGATCTACCTCTCTTGGAACTCCACAGGTCTCCAGAGGTCGCTACTCATCATTTACGACTTTTAAGCAACCCTAACATACTGAACATAGTCAGGGCAAGGGATGTGTTTAGCTACCTTTCCAGATGATGGCATCAAGCGATGGCGGTTGCCGCCAGAACAAGGGCGATGGTAGAGAAGAACTGCATCTTTTATTGTGTCAAATACTGCGCAAAGAGATATATGGACGGTGTCAATAGCTCGAATCTGGCTGGAGAGGTATTCACAGCTTTAATAAGCCACTCCAAGCCTATATTCTTCTGTAGAGGCTTTCAAGGTTGAAGATCTCGAGCCTCCCGAGGTCCTCGATAAACGAAAGGTTCGCTGTGGCTACTTCTCCACATATAATTCCCCTTATCACGACTGTACATGCGTCATGTAAGGGTCACCAAAGACATCATGTACCAAGACTGTAAGTATCTAAAATCCAACATGAAATCCCAGTCTCGCGGCGCCACTTAGAGCATTATAGCCACGTCAGGCATATCAGTAGCTGAGATCGACGTTATATACGAACGCCTCCCCCCCTATGTCAAGCCTTCATCGAGTCTCAATTTGCCTAGCCTTACCCTTATCGTGGGTCGGATGATGCCCGTTTCATCAAATGTTCTTCGCAAGCTGACAGTCCAGTGCATTCTGTCTTGCAGGGACGTTCCGTCACTAAGTCAACGTAAATCCTTGATGGATACAATACGCCTTCCTGTAGTTTGATATATATTTGATTTGTAGATTGAACTCTCCCAATAATTATGACGTCTGCGGGTTGTAGAGACCATCAACCGGGCCCTTCCCAAGATTACGGCTCATGCCCAGGTGCGCACGCAGCTCGACATCCGCGGCACACATAGAGACAATAGCACCAAACACTTGTCCATACAGGATCACTTCAGCTTCATCGGATCAACATAAGCATGATCTCCAATGTATCGACCTTGAAGGTGACGATTGACGTCCACTGGTCCCATGAAATCATGGTGAGCCAAGGCCATGGCCATGCCCAGGTGGTGAACGGTGGGTTGGCCTGACCCTTCATAGGTCACTAGTTACCGTTCCCTGACAAGGAATATAATGTGGTTTCATCTCTTCCGGGTCCCTTTTTTTTTTCCTTCCTTTTTTCTATACTTCTATTTTTTTCTATTCACTTACTTAATTACTTGGGTTTTTCGGAAATGCTGGTGTGGAGTGTTAGATTTTCCAAAGTTGTACCTCTCGAGGTCGCAATCAGTCTCGTTCCCACCGAAGCAGGCTGTGTGTGCCCTGCCGGACATAGAGAGTTAAGTCTGCAATCTTCAAGGCACATATGAGCCGGCCAATGACGACAGCCATGTTGTGAGTGATTTTTGCTCGTGCCTCGTACCGTCATCTTCTGCCTAATATACCGAAAGTTCAGGATGAGATGGAAAGTTTATCGTAGGTTTTGAACGTATAGACGCAGTGGAAATAGCCCATTGAACAAAATGGTCTTAAGGAGCGTGCGAACATCGAAAGAACGGAACGGAACGGCTCGCTCGATTCGCTGCACGGGGAACCAAAACAGTGGTAGCGAATAGGTAGTCATCGGCACCGTTCTTCGAGCATCCAGGGCTAAGGCTTCTTCCGTTACACAGTAGATGAGAGATCTGTGATCGTCCTGCCAAGAAGCCAAATCATCCCTTGTCGCCTTTGGTTCCTTTTTCTCATCGGCTCGGCTCCAATTTTGAGTGGGCCAGTGTGACGAGCGTTATGGAGCTATGCGCCGTCGTTTGATCCTACATACTTAAATTCGACGTTGACCTACAAAAACTGGAGTCCATCTAAATGTATACCTAGGTACACCAATGTCATAGCAACCCCTACAGCAATCGAGCCAGGGGACAGGCAGGTGACCGCCATGCTTTACCAAGATTGGTTGTGGCACACCACTCAGCCGCCCAATCGCCGACGGCAGTTCCATTCTTAGGTGTGTGCCACAGGTAAGATCGGTGTGTTACGTCTCCGTCCAGGAAGTTCTGGGATGTGGAAGTCCTTATCATCTACCTGGTGCACGATACCTTCGTGCATTTTCATACCTATGCCCCGCCCGTCAGTTCTTGGGGATACCTGATTCTTGGACTCGACAACCAGATCAGTTCATCTGTCTACCTCGTCACGCCCAGAGCTCATGCAAAGGCCGGCAGTGCGAGATTTACCAGATCTCCGGCAATGGCGCAGCTTGTTCGCTTTCTAGCCGTCGCCAGCTGTGTTGCTCTGAAAATCACTGCTGCTTCGAATCCCCATCATCCAGACGTCAAGGCCGCCCACCATAATGCCTTCGCCATCTTTAACTCGATCCATTCCGCCATGCGACAATGGGGCTCCTCGTTGAACCACAACGGTTTGTCCTTCTATCTTGCCACAGCTCCTGAAGGCAGCATCTTTTACCACGGCGACCGCACTCCCGAACGGCCAGAGAGTTTTGAATGGCTCGCCTTCGAGATCGAACACGCTGCCCAATTTGCTCGGTCATGGGAACCGAGAAACCCATATGTACCCAACATCGCTGAGCAAATGCCCTTCGACGAGAGACTCGTCGACGTCTTGCAGTGGCACCAGATATCTCACCAGCTGCCCTTATCTGATTTCCCTTCGTCCAATGAGCACGACCCGTTTTCCGTTGTTACACCTTCCCAGCAACCAATCTCCACCTTAAGAGAAGGTGATCCCAGACAGGACGCACCTAATGGCCCGCCACGCTACAACAAGCCCATGCGTGGCTATTTCCAAGTTTACCGTACAAATCGACCCCTCAACCTCTTATACATTGATGGGCAAGCTGCCGCAAAATGCCCGTTTGGCCCGCTAGACAGCCAGGACTTGATACTGCTAGACGATCACGCGCCTCGACATTTCTTCGGCGAGTGGCAACGCGCGAACGAGCTTTGCGCCCTGGCGGGCGAGTGGGTGTTTCCTTCGGGAGGGAAAATAGACGGGTTCATCCGCATGGAGGCCGGCTTCGAGATTATCCAGTGCGACTTCTCCACCTCAGGTGGGCTCGATCTCGTGTCTGTTCAGGCGAGCTCTTTTAGGAACGAGAGCGGGACTGGAGAGGAACTCCTATTTGCGCCTGTTTTCGAGTGGTTGCGCGCGGCGGCCGCGCGGTATCAAGGGCATCCAGCTGATCGGCTGGAGGTTGACTGGAGCAGCATGGTATCGGCATATGCCTATCCTGTAAACTTGTCCAACCCAGATCGGGGCAGACAAGAACTCCCAAGAGTGATCAACGCGACCAGGGAGGGGAGACGTAGCATCCGTGACAGGCTCAGGCAGGTCGTCACTTATCGCGGAGGGAAGAGTACGGCTGAGAAAGGGATTGTCAACTGGCAGAGCGTGACAGATGAAATTGTAACACGCTTCGATGAAAGGATATGGTACATGGCAAACGGCCAACTGAGCGATAAAACCCTACTTGCCATGATTGGCACGATCATCGATCCTTTCATCAACTATACCGACCACACGCCCATGGCCGAACACGTCGCCATCGACCGCTGCACGCAACACTACCTCGACCCCGCGATTCTCCACCGCGAGACATGGACCCCCGAGGACCACACAATCGCAGCTGCGATTCAGCGAGTTTCGTACAGCATCTGCGATGCCCTATTTTCCGCTAGAAGCGTACTGCGTTCTAATCACACAGCCATGCCTGACATCGACCAACCCGTGAGGCAGGCGCAGGCGCTTATCCGTCACCTCATAGAGGAGCTGCGGTGGAGTACCTGGAAGCAGTGCGGCAAGTGCCAATCGCCGACTGAAGTCTGCCTCGTCCCCATGTTCCCATTTGGTGGGATGGATGATTACATCCGCCCCAGCTGTAAGAATATGACCCGCGTGCTAGACACTAACAACTACTGGGGAATGAGGCTGTGATGAGCCATGCTCTACGGTGGCTTTTCCAATTGTTTCTGGCAGACTGCACTTCGCGGCTTAATGTGATGGAGGCCTAGCAAGTTGTTATTTGAAGACTTCTTGGCTCGGGTGTTTGGGGGGGGGGGGGTTGTTGATTGACTGATGGGAGGACGAGTTGAGCCCCTCTCCAAGTCATTAAATTGGGTCCCGAGGCTCCAAGGCTGTACAGGGCTTTCCCTCATCCTCTTCGGGACCATCATAAGGAACAAGCGGCGAGGCACGGGGGATCTTCTCAGAGAGTGAAGACTCGCCAAACCTTCTAATGTTAGGAAAGGATGTGCTCAGCCTCATCTGCACGACGGTATGCTGAGGCTGAGACCCATTGAGGAAAGAGGGCTGCGCATGGGTCCACGAAATTGATCTTTGAAATCCAGCAGGTGAATGTGCGGCGAAAATAGGATTGATGACAGGGGAAGGGCAAAGCTGATAAGGATGTTGCGTTGTATTCAGCGGTGCCCGGTATGTGTGAATACCATCGTTGGCCTGCGGCAAGAATACCTACGTACGTACTTATATATCAAGGTACTTAAAAGATTCTCGTTCTTGATGCAACAAGTAGACATCTCACAAACACATATTCAAAGGGGGCAAACGAGGGTGAGAAGCCATCCGAAGTAGAAGAGAAGCCAGGGGAACTGACTAACGGATCTTTATGGGTTGACCTTTCTTCTCTCCGTAGCTATAGCGGCAGAAATGCGCTATCTGCAGCACCATGCAGCGAATGAACCGGACGTGCCAGGGTCGAGTAAACTCTGATCCGCAAAGTATTTGGTTGACACTCCAGATAGACTTTGCTTGGTCCCTAACGTCCTGGAATGAACCCAATTGCCCCTCGATCACATGTTACCACGATTCAATGTCCAAGTAGAAAGAACAATGAGTAACATAGCACTCGGTGGAAGGGATGACGGACTTCAGAGCATCATGCTGTATTAATGCTATCTGACCTCGATTGCACGTTCTCTATCAGCATCCTAATCGCTCCCAAATCCATTAAAGTATTCGAATCCATTCAACAATGCTCAAGCTTGGCTGAATCTCTTCGCAACATTCTTCCAGTTGATCACGTTCCAGATGGCGCTGAAGTACTCAGCCTTTCGGTTCTGGTACTGCAGGTAGTAAGCGTGCTCCCAGGCGTCGATACCCATCAACGGGACGAGATTGCCGGTCACGGGGTCCTGGTTCATGCGAGTTACCAGGCCCAAGGTGCCACTCTCCTTATCCTTGACGAGCCAGGCCCAGCCGCTGCCTTGGACACCGGCCAGGGCGGTGTTTGTCTGCTTCTGGAAGGTCGAGAAAGAGCCGAAGTCACGGTCGATAGCTTTCTGCAAACACAATGCTGGTCAGTCTTATTGCCACTACGTCGGTGCGATTTGCTTCCGCTAGCTGCTCAGATAATGAGCCAAGTAAGGGCCGGCAAGTACGAACCTTAAGATCTCCTTCAGGCTCGCCACCACCGTCCTTGTTTGATGGTGCCAGGTTCTCCCAGAAAAGGGTGTGGTTCAGGTGACCACCACCGTGAAAGTTCAGGAGGGGTGCAAGACTGGCGGCCTTGGCCATGTCGCCCTTGGCCTCGGCATCTCCAATGCTCTCGAGAGCGCTGTTCAGGCCGTTGACGTAGGTCTGGTGGTGCTTGGAGTGGTGCAGCTCCATAATTTGGCCGGAGATGTGAGGCTCGAGCGCGCCGTAATCATCTGTGTAGGGAGGGGGCACCAAGTCAGCTCAATTCCTTGCTCGGAGCTTGGTGCAAGGTAGGAAGTTGGTCAAGACCACTTACAAGAAAGGTCGGGCAGCGTGGCTTTGCCTCGCACGAACTGTGTGCTGGCCATGCCCATGGCAGACTTCGCGGATCCAGCTCGAAGAGCTCCCCGCAGGGCAGCAGTTGATCGCATAAGGGTGGTCGACATCGTGAACAGAGTCTCTGAGGTTTCTCTGGAAGGGTGTGAGGTCAATTTAGGACACTGAAGTTAAAGATGATGTGTATGTTTAGGTAGAGCGTGTGCGAACCTAGTAGGAAGAAAAAGAGGTTGAGGAGGGAGAGTGTTTATGAGCAGTTGAGCAATAATATCAAAGTGATGTCAACCCGGCTGTCCGAACGGCTCGGCCCCACAGCTTAGATGCTTTGGAGAGCCTCGGAAGCGCTGGAACCCCTCTGTAGCGGGTCAACAGCTCTGGAAGCTTCAGCAGCTACTGCAACTAACGTCATACCTAGCGACTAAAGTTGCAGCGTGGCTTGAGGCTGCAAGCCACAGCCGATAGCCACAGTCGCGTCTTCCCTTAACGTTGTTAAGCGCGTTCACATGTCCGCAAATCCAACACCAGTCGATTGCTATCACTACTAACTACCGTTCTACCCCGTCCAGACTTCGAGTCGAGCAGGACTGTGCGGTCTCCAGTTCAGTTTCGTCCGTTGCCTTAACCGACTCGAACTCGAAGCCACAATGTCGTATTACGACATCGACGCGATCCTCACAGATGCAGAGGTAGGATAGTAGAAACCATGTATTATCCCCGGCTACGATATCTAGACTTGAAATACTAACTATACACTCGTTCTAAACTCCAGAAAATCCCCTGCGAATTCAACTTCGAAATCCCCGACCTAGGCCACCTCGACAACAACCCCGCCCACCCCCTCAAAGCCGGCACCAAGCTCGCCCTGCCCCTCTGGCTTGCCGAGATGCTCGCCCTCGCGAACACCTCCGGCCCTGGCACCGCAGAGGAGGACGCAAAGTCCTTCGTCAATCTTTCCCTACCACCCGCACTTTCCAACGAGGTCAGTCAGGCTCTCAAAGCCGACCCACGCGCGGTACCACTGCGCAACCAGAGCCCGCACTTCTACAGCCTTGCGACCCGTCTTATGGATCTGTTTGAGGAGAGGGAACTCGATAGTGTGTTGAGACGGACCTTCGTTATGCGTGCTGCCGATATTGCGCTGCATGCGAGGAAGGGAACTGGTGGTGCTGGTGCCGGCAAAGAAGACGCGAGCAATCTTGGCATGAGTGATGGCGGGGAGTTCCTGAAGGGACTGGATGAGTGGGAGAGGAAGTTGTTCAGGAAGGCACATGATGGGACAAAGGCCGGGAAAGCGTGGATGGAGAACGTCAATAAGCACTGAAGACCCGATACAGCGACCGGATTTATTGCATCATTCCTGCATTAGCATCCCTGGCTAGTCTCTTTGCCCAAACCTTCCTCTCGCCGCTGAGCTATCTCGCGGCTTTCTATCCTGGGAGGTGTGAGGGTAGGCCAAGTTTGGATGACAACAAGAAGGCCTAGTCTGGGCTTGGAGGATCGGCACTACAGTCGCTACCAGCGAGCCGGCACCGGAAAGCTACCGGAATGCAATTCAACTTGAAGGTGAGCTCAACTCGGTTGTGCATTGAACGTGTCCGCCTGATGTATAACTGATGGTTTGACAAGAGAATCTTGGGCTAGGCAAGCAGTAACTCGCAATGGCATTCACTGGAAGAGGAAAAACTTTGTCAGTAACATCACTGAAAAGAAAGGGAAACGAATTCGGGCGTTCGTGAGTGTTTGAACTCATACGGTTGATGAACACAGCCGGCATATTCGCAAAGGCCACGACCACATGTTCGGGTTGGGCTTGTTCTCCAATGAAAATTTGGGTAAAATATCTACCAGATTCAGGCTCCCCCAAGACTATGAATTAAGGTCGCCCTTTCTGCTGATTATTGAGGATTATGAAGCATTACATTGTCTTCCAAATGTATCTCTGCGCGTGGCAATACTGTGGTAAGAGTACCGCAGATCGGACCAAGAAATATTCTACTTCGTTGACATTCGTCTCGGGCTGGTATGAAGTTTCAAATCCCGGCTGTTCTCGGCCCTTTGGAACATTCTTCGCCTCCCTCCGCTGCTCAGTCTCCAACTTCAGCCTTGACGGGATTCAGTTTCGTCAAGATCTAGGACAATGACCGGTCAACTGGTATGGTCGCACTTATCAAGCATCGGACTGCCGCAGCTTTGGTTATCCGGCATCTAGTCCACCACATCGGTCACTGTACAGCCTAGATTTTAAGGCACAGGAATACAACTTCATGGCCAACAGGATATTGTGGCCATAGGGGAAAGGGTCATTGATTTGATAACGTTTTGATTTTCGGTCGTTCTGCTTTTCAGACAACATGAGTTCAGCTCGCCTAGATATGAATCAATTATGGGCTTCAGGATGGACTAGACCGACGATCTTCAGATCTCATCGGGCTATATACATCTTTGCCATCCATCTGAATAGTAAACCCATCAGGAATGTCTGTCGCGCAATAATCTGGAACACAAGCCTGGCTCTCAAATGTTCACTTGCAACGAGTCGTACGGAGGCATCGGTAATATCCGCAACTCGGTACTGCACTGCATTCGCTATGCTTCAGGCTGGAGCCAGCCTTACATCGTCTTGCGGGCTGCATATCTCATTCAGGACATTGAGACAAGACAGACCGCTGACGTCTCGTACATGTCTCAATCTCCAATCAGAGTCTCTTGTCAATGGTGAAAATCCCAGAACTGGTCTTCCTGAATCGGAGGCATAGCGTGGACAATTCAACGAGGCCCAAGGAAGGCTATCCAATATGTAGTCAAACCATGAATTTTCCAGCGTTCGTACACGGTGTATGCCATTGAATTGGATGGCGAAGCTCTTGCCCTTCCATTTGCGTCGTTACTCCAGTTCCGCAGTGACATCTGCGTCCCCTAGCAATCAATATCCTTGAGGCTATACATAGGTAGTGAAACAGTATTCACTGCACTCCAATCTGCATTGGGACATCCTTCACGCGCCTTCTTCGGAGCACACGTGCACCTTCGCACGCAAGCAGACTCGAAATTCACCAGAGAGATTGTCGGTGATTACTGGTCCCATTCCACTACTAGAATCAGATATAAGTGTACCTGAAACAGACACCCTGTTCCAAACCGGGCGTTATATAAGTTGCTTTAGGTGACCCTGCCGAGACGGCTCAATTCGCGGAGGATGCTGCAAGGGTACCGTCGTCGAACAATTACACCGTGCCCAGATAATCACCATTTGACTAAGTCGTAAATTTCAATGCGGTGGTTCTTGAGGCGCTGGAGGCGTTAGCAGTTGATCAGCAAGCCCTCGTCGACTATCTAGTCCTAATGAAGGCGTCTCCTTTCGCGGGAGTTGCGCACTCGAGCTTTGCGTGGAGTCAACTGGTCTTGCGCTGAAGAGGCGTCGATATGCGAGGAGGGAGAGCCCTGGAGGGACTATCAGGACGTCCCAGAAATGCTGGACGATGACTTGAGCAATATCTCTGGGACGGTCAAGGACCTGGGCTTGTCCAAGTGTTTCATTACCTTGAAGCTGCACATGTGGTTACAATTTCTTCTTGGAAGACGACCGTCGTAACGACCTATGTGAGAACTACCAGGCCTCGCAATAGTCTCAAACATTGTTTACTAGCCTTACTAATACATGGGTCGACACCCAGCATCGAGATAAATCTTGGAAGGCTCATTTATAGCCCCCTTCCATCTCGGTGTGGTGGTCGACTAATGGTGTTGAAACACAGAAATACGGATGGTGGTGATCAAACAGACAGTGAGGATGATGTGTTGCTGCCTTGGTCACTTAGACACTGCTCTTGTCTATGTCTCCAGGGCTCTCTGCATATCTTCAGGTTCAGGTTTGGAGGGAATCGGGAATCTGGCACTTGTGAGATGGGGTTTAGGAGTAATACCACCACTTCGCCTGAACCCCTGATTTTAGTGTACCTATGTACATAGGTAGGTGGTGTGTGGTTACTTGCAGGTACTGTGATATATTCAGTGCAGTTTGCCAGGCAAATCTGATCGACCATCTCCAACTCAAACTACCTACCTAGGTCGGTACATGCATTAGCTGTTTCCTCAGGGGTCCACAGAATATGCGTGGTCGCAGCGTACTGTAAGTCTGGGGGCGGGTACAGCACTCAAGACCCGCCGACATGACCTGCCCAATAGAGAAAAGGGAGCACCTGAAACGTGGGCATCAGATGGTGGGGATCCCCGGACAATCGAACGTTTAGTGTACATGGCGCTCCACCGAGCCACTGAGTTAGCACATGCATCAAACGTCACCTCATCGCACCCATCTGGACTGCTACTTCTTACTTGGTACCTGGGTATATACTAGGGTACATAAGTCCTTACCCAGTATGCGTCTGGGTCGACCAGCTGCAACATCACCTGCCATGCGCAATACACCTGGCCTAGACAGCGCCGAGGTGGTCTGATGTCAGGAATACGAGCCACAGTTTGATTGCTTGCACACTCCAGGTTGACCCTCGCCCTTCGTTTTGAGTGCTCAACTTCTCGCACGCTCTGACCATTGACATGCCCACATACCGAGATACCTTAGGTACTTAAGTATCTAGGTGCTTGGGCATGTTAGTAGCGGGCGCCTAGATTAGTTCAGGCGTACATCGACCGGCTGGTGCCGCGGTGGGCTGATGGGACCCTCGCTTCCGAGCAACTGGGCCTGGGCAGCAGCGAAAATGGCCATGGTATTGCCATGTCAGGTTAGGTCTCATACTCCCACAGATGACGATGTCCCAGGGGCATCGATTGATACTTCCCACGGTGGTACACCGCCAATGCACAAAGCCATCGGGAATGACAAGACAGCGCGGAGCTGTCGCTGCAGTGCCATCCGAGGCAACTTGTCGATGGGTATCAAGACGTATCGAGTAACGATCTCACATCTACCCCTCAACAAGTATCGGAATATTGAGCTTTGCCGTTGGCCATGTTCTAAATGGCGGTTCTTGGTCTTATGCTGGTCATGCAAGCAACCGAACTTGTAGGTAATTCGTACCACGTTCGAACTAGTTCCCGCACTACGAACAATTATGGTATAAACACACACGGAAAACACTGGTAATGGCGGTTCTCTATGGTATGGGCCTGGTAGGGCTGTGATGGGGTGGTAGCATAGAATGCATACTTAGGTAGGGGGTGGGGGTCATCCAGCAAGGGCGGTCACATCACGGGATATGACGAGGGACACCCGCCTTCCGATTTCTGACATGCCCAAACATGTTCACCAGGTAGGTCGGTACTTCAGCAATCACCCCACGTTTAGATTCGCACTTGCCTTAGTCACACCAAGCGGGTGACAGAGCGCCTGAGTGTACGTACCAAGTGTGCATGTGTCCCCAGCTTTCCAACGTCCAGAGGCTCCTACTGCAGCAATTTGAAGCTTCCAAGCTTCCAAGCTTCCAGCTTCCGAGCTTGCCTGCTTGTGGCTCCCCGCCTTGGAATACAAAACCACTGCCCTCCTGGATTCTGACCTCTGCTCTACCTTCCAAACTCTTTCTTCCTCACCCAGGCTGAGCCAGTGCTTCGTTACACTATCAGGTGAAGTCGTTGATCTTACGTCTCTTCACCAAGTACCCACCTGAACTTGTCTTTGCTCTATCTGACCACTGTTTGGTGGGCATATACGAACATTCACGTCACCAGAAATCTCAACCACTCGTCCAAGTCTCTTCCAGGTCGTCCACGCATTTCGCGGCACCATGGCTCCACCAAGAGAGGAACCCGTCCGCAGGTTCTCGACGGGCGCTTCGGCGCACCGCCAGAGAAAGATGAGTACCATCATTGACACGGAGGGTCACTTCAAGGCAAATCTCAACACCCTCTACATTGGCATTGCTGCTGTCTTCGCCGATGACCACACTGCCGCTGTTGCCTTGGCAATCCATGACACTGTCTATCTTTTGGACTTTTCGGTCAAGTACATCACACTCGACGACGCAATGAAGATGGGCCATGACCTCATTGCCGACTATGTCATCTCTGAGCTCTCCAGATATGAGCATGAGAACTTCGCAAAGTTCATCGGTGCTGGGCTCCCTACTACGCTCAAGTACATGAGTCCAACCCTTTGCTCTCGCCTGTGGCTGGACCTTGATATCGTTGCCATCGTGATAAGGCCAGATGACGAGCACAAGGAGAAGAGCTTTTGGGATGCCAAACGTGTTGACGAGCAAGCCGACAGTATGGCTCGCAAATGCATCATGTAAGCCTCGAACCAACCCCCCGTCCCCGGGGCCCTCCCCCAGGAGAATGGCAGCTATAGACTCCGTACGGAACATGACAGCCACTCTCCCATATCTTATCGACATTGGTGTCTTGTCTCATAAGTCTCAAGAAATGTGTTTTGCTAATTTCCTATCAGGCATTTTGGTCCATCTCTGGTCCCCCTTCTCCAAGTCGGATTCCGTGGTGTCGTCCAGACTGATGCTGGCTTCCGTGCACATCTCACTACAGTACACGATCACAAGGACACATGCGGTCCCGAGACTTGGGCAACCACACTCAGTTTCGCCGAGAAGCTTCGGAGAAACAACATCAAGGTTGCTTTCTTCAGCAGCACGCCTCAAGGAGGCGGCGTCGCCTTGATGCGCCATGCGCTCGTGCGGTTCTCACGGCTTGTGGGGGTCGATTTGACTTGGTATGTTCCCAAGCCGAGACCTGGTGTTTTCCGGATTACCAAGAACGTCCACAACATCCTTCAGGGTGTCAGCCATCCGGATCAACGCATTTCCGACGATGAGAAAGCTTCCATCATTGACTGGATATCGGACAATGCGCAACGTTACTGGTTTTCCGAAGGCGGGCCCCTGCGTGCACCAGAGGAAGGCGGAGCTGATGTTGTTATCATCGACGATCCCCAAATGCCAGGCCTGATCCCTCTGATCAAGAAGCAGACCCCAAACCGCCCTGTACTGTACAGATCACACATTCAAATCCGGGCTGATCTTGTCGCCAAGGAAGGAACCCCGCAAGCCGAAATCTGGGATTTCTTGTGGTCAAACATCAAGCACGCCGACATGTTCATCAGCCACCCTATCCCGTCATTTGTTCCCCACAATGTTCCGAAGGAGAAGGTCACGTACCTCCCTGCCACGACAGACTGGCTCGACGGACTCAACAAGCATCTCAATAAATGGGACTCGGGCTACTATGGTCAGATCTACAACAACGCATGCCACGCGCAGCGAATGACGGAGCTCCACTATCCCACTCGAAAGTATATTGCTCAAGTAGCTAGATTCGATCCTGCCAAGGGCATTCCAACTGTCATCGACTCCTATGCCGAATTTCGCCGGCTGTGTGAGGAACAGGGAGTTACTGAAGTCCCCCAGCTGGTTGTCTGCGGCAACGGCTCAGTCGACGACCCTGATGGCAGCCTGATCTATGACCAGACAATGGCCCAGATTGAGCAGACGTATCCTCACCTGGTCACTGACATCAGTGTTATGCGCCTGGACCCCAATGACCAACTCCTGAACACAATCATTGCCAACGCTCACGTCATTCTCCAGCTCTCTACTCGCGAAGGCTTCGAGGTCAAGGTCTCGGAAGCCCTCCACGCCGGACGGCCTGTGATCGTTACTAACACAGGAGGCATACCTCTTCAGGTGAAGCCTAACGTCAATGGGTTCCTAGTCGAGCCTGGCGACTGGAAGACCGTCGCGAAGCACCTAATGGCGCTTTTCACGGATGACGAGCTACACAAGAAGATGAGTTACGAAGCACGGACCGGCGTGTCGGACGAGGTAGGCACTGTTGGGAACGCGCTGGGTTGGTTCTATCTCGCAGCGAAGTGGGCCGAGGTGGGTGTTAAAAAGGG
The DNA here is from genome assembly GCA_016808195.1 of Cytospora chrysosperma. Lineage (NCBI taxonomy): Eukaryota > Fungi > Ascomycota > Sordariomycetes > Diaporthales > Cytosporaceae > Cytospora > Cytospora chrysosperma. The sequence goes on along the minus strand of MU179926.1, from coordinate 2,352,447 downwards.
CGGCAAGGGAGGGCTGGATGGCAATGAGAAGTGGGTCAATGACATGGCCAGGGAGGAGGCGGGATATCCGTACAAGCCGGGAGAGAATCGTTTGCCGAGGAAGTATACAATGAAGGGGCAGTAGGGTCCTTCTGGGAACACGAAAAGGCAAAGATTCCCCGTGCGAAAGAACACCCTACTCCCTCATCCTGATAAATAAGCCCGCCTATGGTCTGGGGCTCGGTTTTTAGACCGTCTGTAAGTCTTTCTTATTCGCTTAGTGTTTCCTTCATATATTGGGTCGGCAATACAACTTGCACTGTCCGTACAAGTCCACTTGACTTGTAGGGAAGACTGTGCTATCATTCAACATGTCTGCATTAAGATTGCGTAGCAGTCGTTATGATTTCTTCACTGAGAAAGTGGCTATAATCATCAGGAATTACGAGCTATCAGACTGCGCCTCACGAAAACTTTGGCACAGATGTTGTCATGGACAGCGATTTCTAGCCCAAGACGCTGGTTACAACTACAGGAAAACTGTCATTGGAGAGGCTGCTGATCTGCGACTGAGTCTCGCCCCAAGAGCCGCCCCAGGTGTTCTCTCACAGTTTCGACTTATACAGGCTTTGAGCTGTCAGAGGCAGATAGTCCCGCAACAGTATTCAACAATAGTATGCTTCCACCCAACCAACCAAGCTTGGAAGATATTAGGGGACTGGCTGCATGTTCGGTTGGCAGAGCCGCCTGCATCGACGAAAAAAAGACCTAGGGTTGCCATGCCTGAGTATAACTCCCGTGTTCTTCTAGGGACATATTCTCTATTTGAGAAGAGATTGGCTTGGTACTCTGGCCATACAATGCTACCAATTCTAGATTATAGATACGCTCAATTAGATTCAATCACAAGGCCTTTCGGAGGAATTTCTGGTAGTTAGAGTACCGATAACATTGGAATTCTATCCCTACACCTACTGCAAGCTTCTTCATCTGGCTGTCACAGGTCCAGTTCAACCATGATAACACCGGGACCTTCTCAAAGTTATGGATTTGAATCCCGGTCGATTTGGTCGTATTGAATGACATGTGAGAAAAGAATGGATGTAGGTGAAATAGGACCTTGTCCATTCATAGCTCGGTAGGATACTTCGTCTTCACATGCAGGATCAGTTGGGTTGGCTGCATATTTCCCATTATTTATTCAATTGCGCTACCGATATATTAGACCTCAATATCTTATCTGTTTCCTCACATGCTCCTCTCATTAACGTCACATTTCATTGCCTTTCGTCAATCTGTTCGTTACAATTAATATCGCATCAACGGACCCAGGGCTCAGCCCAGAAGAGTGCTGTTCCAGCTTGAGGATAGGGATACAGATGAAGTAGGGTTTCCAGGCTCGGCACTGCGACTTTGGCCTTGCCAGGCCATCACATGCAGTCAGGCTGGAACGATATACATCAGCCCGCATCTCACTGGTAAGTCTTCCAGTGTGGTAAGTGCTAAAGTGGTTGCCATGCATGTCTCACATTTGTGATTTCGCTGACCAACAAATCAAAATTTATAAATATTTGTGCACGTACCGAACTTAGAGTCTAACCAGATGTCGAAGATTTCGCAACACAGCATCCCGTGTCAGCTTAAGTCACCAGTTGCTCGACACGTTCAGCCGTCTTTACAAACATTGAAGATGCCGGAAGGCCACAGCTAAAGATGGAACTCGTCAGCTTCCTCTCGGCCAGGGAACCATGGCAGCCGCCGGCCAGTCCACGGGTACTAAAATTGAAACCTTGCTTGGAAGGGCTACACGGGGAGATCACATAACACGGGGAGTCAGTAGAGAGAGGCGCTCGGGAATGTTGGCCCCCCTTTTCCCACTCAATCGACGCTTGTTCAACTCAGGTTATAAGGGTTAGTATCACACGTAATATAGTCGGTCTGTGATATTCATATATTTTCTTATACCTTTTTAACACGGTACGCTAGATTATATATTAAATACCGCTCCTTAGTAATTAAGTAACTTACTTAATTATCCCGTATTATATAATCCCGCAGATAACCCTACTGCGCTATAATATACCCCCCTAGATAAAGCTATCTATAGATAGCTTTATCTATATAGCCTTATTTTCTAGGTATTATACTTTATAAAGGGGCAGCCGTAACTATAGGTAACGAGGTTATTTATAGGGCGCTAATAGTTTATTTAGTAGGTTCGTATACGTAACGCGCTTTTCTTTCCTTTCTTTAACTACTACTTTTACTACTACTATTATTATTATTACTAATAGTAATAATAATAAAAGTATAATTCTTGTAGCCGTACCTACTAAATTCGTCGCTAATAGTTATTATAATACCCTTCTATACTAAAAAGGAGATAGCCGATATAATAAAGGGTATTATAACGGAGCTACCCGCTACTATACCTCTCCTAAAGGGGCTAGCTACCTTAAACGTATATCCTAATTATTTATTCTCTCTATATTTAATCGCTTACTAATATATAGTATAATACGATTATTATCCGCTTAATCGATAACGATAACGATAACGATAACGATAATAAGGATAAGGATAAAGAGATAAAGGAGGAGGTAGAAGAGATAGAAAAGGAGGAGGAGGTAAGGCTGCGCCGGTAAAAGGCGCTATCTCCCCTTAGCGTCCTTATTAAGCTCTAAGAGTAGCTCGGGGTCTTTATTCCCGTAGGGGAATCTAAGCTCTTCTAGGACCTTAGCGAGGAGCTAAGAGAGGGTATAGCCGGTATAGAGCTATCTATAAGTATTTCCTCGTACCCTACCTTACTAGCTTCGTAGCTAATTTCTTCTTAAAGAAGTAAGGAGGACGAGGAAGCTAAAAGTACTATAATACCTAAGGCTATAACTCTCTATACTCCGTATATAGTACGACCCGCTAGAGTCCGTATAATACCTTACTACTATTACGCCTACTAGTAGGCGTATTAAAGGTCTATAGATCCCTATTACGATTAAGCTAGGGGTTATATAAAAGCGTATATATAGTATATATAGGTTAATTACGCTTACCTTCTTATATTAGTTAGTATAGAGCCCGAGGTCTATACCCTTAATAATCTCTCTAAGGCTATTCGAGATAGCGCCGAAGCTAATAAAGGCGAGGTAGAGGCAGTATATTATTATATATATACTACTCTAGCCGCTATTATAGCTATCGAGGCTATATAAAAGGTTAAAGCCCTTATAAGCCTCTCCCTCTAACTAGTAATCTAGCTATAGAGGAATAGCTATTAATCCCGAGTATAACTTAAAACTATTTACTTTTCCGCTATTAAACTTATAGCGTTAAGCCCTAAGTATAGCTAGTAAACTACTTATATTAATATATCTCTAATACTTTTATACGCGGGCCGGTATACCCTAAGACTCTTATCTTTAATTCCTTTCTACTATAATATATCTTTATAATTAAACTAATAAGTCCTCTAGCTAATCTATTATATTATCTTCTAATTCCTTTATCTTTCTCTCTTATAGCCGGGCCTTAATATCGACTAGCCCTACCTAGCGTACGAATCTCTTATAGAGGGGCGCCGAAAGGGCCTTAGTTAGCTTATCCGTAACTATCTTTATAGTCCCTATATAGCTTACTTTTATATAGCCCCTTTAAACTTCCTACCGGAGCTAATAATTATAAATATCTATATAACGAAGCTTTATAATAAGTAAAGCGATCTCTTTATTTACTAGCCTAATTATCTACTAGTTATTATACTATAGCTAGATAATCTACTAATTAAATTTTACCCCTAGTTCCTTAAGAAGACGAGATTAGAAGAGGGCTTCTTTTCCGGCTTAAGTAAGAGAGAGTAACTTAGCCTCTATCGTAGAGGTAATTATAGTATCCTGCTTACTTGCCCTCTATCCGATAATCCCGCTAAATAATCTTATTATATAAGCTTACGAACTTTAGCGATCCTAGCTATTATCTATAAAGGATAAATTACTCGAAATTTTAAATATATCTCCTCCCCCTAGTTCTAGGGTAAGGGTCGAGGTACTAGTAAAGTAAGCGAGAACTCGATTAGCTATTTCTTAATACTATAACCCGGGGTTTATATTAAATTATATAAGCCGAAATACTATAAAAGCTATATCCGGCTTAGTAATTATAGCTATATATAGAATTAACCCGATCTTTCGTTAATATACCTAGGTATTCGCTATAGATACTTAATCGGTATATAATAGTAGTTCTACCTATACTATTAGTATACTATATTATCTCTGCTAATCTATCTACGCGAGCGTAGCGATCTTATCTATATAATCTATTTAAGATAACTAGATCTTCCTTTACTCTTAATCTCTTAATACTATAATCCCGAGGAACTATTAGAGGTTATTACCCCCTATAATCTTATACCTAGCTTTAAGCTATTTAATAGCCCGGGTTATAGCTCCCCGATCTTTATTCTAATACGCGAAGATTATATCGTTTATATAGAAGAAGATTAGTATATTACCTTATATAAAATAATAGGGTTTATAAGGGATTAGGCTATAGCTTATTTCTCTAAGTATATAAGTAAGTTCCTTCTATTATAATAAAGGAAACTCCTTTAATCTATATAAGGCTTTTCTTAATAGGAGGATATACCCTAGCTTCCGATATCCCGGTAATATTTATATATATACCTCCTTTTCGAGGGTAGCGTTAACGAAAGTATTAACCGCGTTATATTATATAAGCTTAAGATTAAAGCGCGCTATAATAACTATTATAATCCTAAATAATCTTCCTATAAAGGTAGCTATATAAGTCTCTTCTATTTCGCCCTTTTATTATTAATCTCCTCGAATTACTAGCTTAGCTTTATATTTAATAAAGAACCCGTACTTATTATACTTATAGATATATACTTATATATAGTCTAGTAGGGTCTTTCTATTAGCTACTACTACTAAGCGTTCTTCTTATAACCTTATCTCCTTATAACTCTAGAGATAATCCTTCTCTACTTATCTAAAGAAATCTATATAGGGGTAATTATAGCGCTCCCGGAATATCTTCGGAGCTATAGGTATTTCTCTCCTATAGACCTTTTATCCCTTTTATAATTATTATAGGATCGCTAAAGTACTTACGGATTTAATTCCTAGGGATAACTTCCTTATCTCCCTCTAGATTATCGCTTTCGTAACTAGTTAGTTACCTTATATACTTACTTAGTTCTATAGCCTTTTAGCGTTAAATATAGAGATCTAGGGCTATACCTTAACTACTTATAATATTAGTTTAACCTCTTAATATTTAACGTTAATCCTCGTTATAGAGGCTATAAGGATAGAGCTATATAGTAGAGAGGGCGTTACCTTTAAGGTTAGTATTTCCGTCTACGCTTTTAATAAGAGGTAATTAATCCCTTTAGCGGTTATATCTACTACCCTTCTCTTATATAATTCTTCTTCTATATTTACTTATCGATAAATAGAGCCGTTTTTAAAATCTCGAATCTCTCCCTTATTAAGTAGGCTATTTAGGTCCGCTTATAAGATAATCTTCTGCTATAAGTATTCCTATATAGTATTAACGTTTATTTCTCGGATCTCGTTATATAAACCGTTTAGCTAACTATTAAAGGATAACTTCTTATTAAAGATAATATCCTTAAGGGAGTAAACTTTATTCGTTTAAGGGTTCTAGATACTATAAATATTAGTAGAATTATACCTAACGAGATACTTTATCTAGGCCCTTAAATTTAGCTTCTTTAACCTTTCTAATTTACTTTATACCGTAGGGGTTATTATATAAGCTTTATACTTAAATACTCGCAGGTAATAAACCTAGGGGCGTAAGTTAGTAGGGGACTTAGCTATTAACTTATTCTATCTCTATAATAGGGTATTCTATTTACTCTAAATATATTTCGGTAGCCGGTTATATAGATATACTATAGCTTTAATTATCTCCCTTTAGAGGAAATTTAGTAATTTCGCGTAAATATTATAATCTAGGAGGACAGGCGTTAAGGGTACTTAACTAGGTAACGTTAAGAGGACTAACGGGATACTAGAGTACTGAGCTAATAGTATTAGAGTATAGAACCCTTTTATATTAGATAAATATAGAACTTAGGGTTAGGGATTAATACCCGCTAATTAAGAGTATCGCGAACTTAGTCGGGCTTCGCGATATTATAACTTACTATATCGCAGGCTTAATCGAGCCTCGCGATATTAAGAGCTATTAATTAAAGAGCTGGATATATAAGGATATAATCGTTATTATCTAGATAGTATTTTATAGTTACTCTTTAGTTATTAATCTAAGTATTATTTTTATAATAGGAATTATTTCCTCTTAATTACTTAATAAAGTAAATAGTATTATATAGATATATATATATATACTCTCTAATAATATTAACCCTACGATTATAGTAAGGTAGCCTATAAAGGTTATTACTATAATTATTATATTTTAATAACTTTTATTTAGATAGTTTTAATATATACCTCTATATAATACTTAATACTCTATTATAGCTCTTACCGATACCCTAATAACTACGGAGTAGCGACTCGTAGAAGCCTTAGAACTTATTAAAGACCTTTAGGATAAGTATAACGACTTATCCTTAATTAATAAAGGAAGAAGAGATACTTAGAAGGGAAAAGTTAAGCTCGAATTACTTAAAGCGTTCGACGGAAATAAGGGAACTCTCTAAAGGTTCCTAACTACTTACTATACTTACCTCCGATATTATAACGATTAATTTATTACCGAAAGAGAGAAGGTTCGGTTTATTACTAGCCGACTCGAAAGTAAGGTATTAGCTTAGTTTAAACCTACCCTACGCGATTATTTAGAAAATCCGTATAAAGAATAGGATAATAAGATTAAGAAGGTATTCGACTTTTACGAGAACTTTAAAGATAAGCTTAAAGGAGTATTCGGTAAACCCGAGGAAGAATAATAAACGGAAAGAAACCTCTCGAAGTATAAGTAGCGCACCTTAGCCTCTACTTACCTCTCGGAATTCCGATAATTAGTAGCTAAGCTAGGATAGGACGATAAGCTATTAATAATATAGTTCTATAACGGCTTTAAAGATAGCGTTAAGGACGAACTTATAAAGATAGACTAACTAGATAACTTTACCGAGTTTACGAAGATAATAATTAGAATCGATAATCGAATATATAAAAGATAGCTCGAAAAACGAGGAACGAAAGGTACCGATAAACCCCTTTATAGATAATATATCTTAAATATCGGTAAGAAGTATTAGTATAATAATAATTATAAAGCCTAATATTAATCTATAGCTTATAAGTACTATATAGGACCTATAGAATTAGATACTATATAGTATAGAGATTAGAAAGGTAAGTACTTTAATTACAGAAAACTAGGATATTATACTAGAGATTATCGAAGTAAAAAGAAGGATTAAAAGCTAATCCTAGAAGGATAACGGAATATAGGGGAGGTATAATAACTTATATTTATAGGATATAAAGGCCTACTATACGATACTATTATAGAAAGTAGTAACTTAGACTATTTAAGTACGGATTATCTCGTATAAGCTTACGAAGATAATAGCTCCTTCGATTATAAATAGATATTAGAAGTATACCGGGCAGAAATCCTCCCGGAAATATAAATAGAAACTAGGGAATTAATAGAAGAACCCCTTAAATAAACCTACCTCTTATAATAAGATATTTTAGAAATATTAGAGGAACCCGAAGCGTAAAAAGATACTGCTTCGGAAGGCTTAGAATAATAAGTAGAAAACCTTTATTAATAAGTTAAAGATAATACTAAGGAAAGTATTAAATAATAGTTCTAGAAGATAAAGTAATAGCTCTCGCTTACGATCTAAAGGTTAGAAGATATAAAGAATAGCGGAGAAAAGGTTATTAAGGAAAAAGAAAAAGAGATCCTAAGATTATAGATTAATAGTATAATCTCCTAGTTCCCTTATTATAGTCCTATAGCTTACCTTAGAAAGGTAGTAGCTCTAGTATTATACGAAGGAAGCGATTAGAAGTTCGCTATAATAGGAATCCCGATTAAAGAAATCGGAAATTAACCCTTAACTTTAGATCTCTAAGATATCTTATACCTTTCTCCCGGATATAAGGATTATTTATACTATATAGCGTAGATCTCTTATATCTATAATTATTATACGTATTATTACGCTAATAAAGTACTCTATAACTTCTTTCCCCGATAATACGAAAGAAAACTAATAGAAATTACTTATAACCCCGGATATTTTAATAATCTATATATTTACTTAGTAGATAAGTTAATAGATACTTATATAGTATTCTAGTATAACGATAACTGCTACCCCGAATAATACGTTATAGTTAGATTATTACTAGATTATCTTTTAAGATTTTATTAAATCTACTAGATATAGAAGATTAAGGTATAGTACTCTAACCGAAATAAAACCCGAAGGGAGGCTAAGCGCTAGGAAAGATTAGAAAGATAAATTAGTTAGATAAAGGGTAAGGGGGTGACCTTTTCTACTAGTAGAACCGATCTACTTATAGAGAAAGGCTATTAATTAACTAGGGTTACTAGTAGCCCCGATAGCTAGGACGACAGCCTACTATTAGGAGAAAGCTCTACTAATCGAAAAAGCTATTAATAACTAAACCCTATTAGTAGATTAGGCTATTAATCGAAGGATTAATTAGTTAAGGCCGGCTATTAGCAGATTAGGCGACTAGTAACGGCTAACGATTAATAAAACGAGTTACTAGTAGAAGGGAATAGCGATTAGGAAGAAAGTCGACTAGTTAGTAAACGAAACTAATAAAGAAAGGCCCGAAGACTAGCTTAAAGAGCGGTATAGTAGGTAAAAAACTAGTTAAGCTATTAGGAACGGAACTAACTAATAGCGGAAAACTAATAAGGTTCCTTAACGCGACTAATAAAACGGAATACGACCCTCTACTCTTAGATATACGAATCGGTAATATTATAGTATATATATTAATAGATAATAGCGCTTAAGGAAATTTTATCGCCCTATATATAGTTAATAAGAATAAATTACGATATAGATTAAAAGAATAGCTATATATATTAAGCACGATCGAAAAAACTATAGTTACTTATAGTAATAGACGGATCGACCGGGAGACTAATTATCTACCTATTATTATTTAAGGATATTATAAGATTCTTACCTTTAATATTATAGATATACCCTAATATAACGTAATATTAGGAATACTATAGCTAAAGAAATATAACGATACGATATATATTAATTAGATTACTAGCTAGATTAATTAGAAAAACTATACCCTAGTTAAAGGGATAATTAATAGTAAAATAAGATAGGGTCTAGTTATTAAAGATAGCTTAAGATAATAGCGCTTAAACGTACCTACTAATATTTCTAGAAGAGTTTAAGGAATTAAGAAAATAAGCGATAGCTTAGAGAAGGATTCAGTTACTAAGGAGAAACAGGCGATACTCTTAAACGAATTAATATATATATAACTACGCCTAGTATTATTAGAAGAACGAGCTAAAGAAACGATAAAAAGGATTAATATTATAAGAAGAAAAGAGCAGTTAGTAAGAATAAGGAGGGCTATCTAAGAACTAGATAAATATAAGACTACCGAGAAGGTAAGATAAGAAGCCCGCTTAACCGCTTAAATACGAACTTTAGCGGTAGAATAATAATAAGATATAATACGATAATCGTAGCGAAAACGATAATAAGATATTACTAAAATAATTAGTAAGCCCTTAAAGAGGTTCGTAGGCTACCTATAGAAAGCTAAAGCTAAGGGTAAGGATTTAAAGGACTTTATTCTAGAAGAATATAGGAAGTATACCTAACTATTTTTAGGGGTATTAGATATAGGTTTATTATAGTATAGCTAGTAGGACTACGAGATACTATTAAAAGAAGGTATATAGCTAAGATTTTATAAAATCTATAGATTTAACGAAGAATAACTTAAAGTATTTAAGGAATACCTCGACGAAAACCTAGCGAAAGGATATATTAGACCTTTAACCTTACTAGTAGGATATCTAATCCTATTTATACTTAAGAAGAACGGTAAACTTAAACTATATATAGACTACCGATAGCTTAACGATATTACGATTAAGAATCGATACCCGCTTTTATTAATCGGCGAGCTTAAGAATAGATTAAGCAGCGTAAAGATATTTACAGCCCTAGACTTTAAAGGAGCCTATAACTTAATTAGAATTAAGGAAGGCGAAGAATAGAAGATAGCGTTCCGAATACGCTATAGATATTTCGAGAACCTAATAATATTATTCGGGCTTACTAATACGCCCGTTATATTCTAAGCTATAATAAACTATATATTTAGGGAGTATCTAGATTAATACGTAATTATATACCTCGACGATATCCTTATCTATTCTAAAGACCTAGAATAATATAAGAAGGATATATATAAAGTACTCTAAGTCTTATAAGAAAATAACTTACTAATAGAACTAGAGAAAAGCTTCTTTTATTAAATAGAAGTAGATTATCTTAGTTATACTATTACTCTAGGAGAAATTAGGATATAAGTATCTAAGGTTATAGTAGTTAGGGATTAGCCGGAACCCTAGAATATTAAGGAAATATAAGGCTTCCTCGGATTTTATAATTTCTACTGATAGTTTATTAAGAACTATAGTAAGCACGCTATACTACTTATATACCTTATAAAGAAAGATATACTATTTACTTAGAATACGGAAGCTTAGAAGGCGTTTAATAAAATTAAATACTTAATTATAATAAAACTAGTACTTATTAAAGTAAACTCTAACGAACTATTCGAAATCGAGACTAATATATCCGACTTTATACTCGGAGTATAACTCGGATAACGAGATAAGAACGGTAAGCTATACCCGGTAGTATTTATCTCGAAGAAATTTAGCGGACTTAAGTTAAACTATTAGATTTATAATAAAGAATTAATAGTAATTATCGAGGTATTTAAAGAATAGAAAATATATCTAATCGGCGCGAAATACTAGATTAAGGTCTACTTAGATTATAAGAATTTAGTATAGTTTACTACTATTAAGGTTCTTAATAAACGATAAGTACGATAAGCCGAATTCCTATTAGAATTCGACTTTAAAATCTATTATAGAAAAGGATTAGAAAACGGACGAGCCGATATAATTAGCCGAAAGTTAAACCTTTATTAAGATATTAAACTAGAATTTTAAAGTATTCTTAAATAAGATAACGATAGAAATATTATTTAGGAAAAAAGAGTAATTGCAGTAATATTTAGGATCTAACCGGACTTAGAATAGGAATAAGAGCTCCGCTTATTATAGTAATAGCTAACTTAAGAAGAGAAAGAGGAACTCTAAGATAAGGATAGTTTACTTTACTAAGCAGGAAAACTCTATATATTAAAAGACTTACGAAATAAACTTATCCGAAGAATATATAGCTCGATAGCTTATAGATATTAAGGAATTACCTCGACTATTAAACGAATTAAACGATACTACGAATTCCCTAGAATAAAATAAGATATTATAACGATAATTAAAGAATATAATACTTATAATAAAAATAAGGCTACTAGATATAAACTTTACGGAGAACTATAACCGCTACTAGTTATATTAGGACTATAGAAGTTAGTTAGTATAGACTTTATCGTTAAGTTACTATTATTACGAGAACTAATAATAAAGGTACTTTATAATAATATCTAGGTAATAGTAGATAGATTTACGAAATACGCTTACTTTATCCCCTATAAAGAATCTAGTATAATAGAAGAACTTATATATATATTCTTACGAGTAGTAGCAAGCTAGTACGGATTACTAGAGGAACTTATAATAGATAGAGATAAGCTATTTATATCGAAGTTTTAATAAGGATTTATAATAAGCTTAGGAGTAAAGTATAAGCTTTTAACGGTATTCTACCTATAGACGGACAGATAAATAGAGAGGTTTAACTAGATAGTTAAAGTATATTTTAAGAGCTATATTAACTATAAGTAAAATAATTAGGTTAAACTCCTATTAATAGTATAATTCGCTTATAATAGCGCGGATACGATAATAATAGGAATATTACTATTCTATATAAATTACGGGTATAACCCTGAGATATATCGAGAACTATTACCCGGAAAGGATAATATAGAAGTAATAAAAAGAATAAAAGAGATTTATAGACTATAAGAATAAATTTAATAAGAACTTATATTTATTCGCTAAAGAATAATAGAATATTATAATCGAGGACGATTAGTAGTATTAACGCTCGAGAGGGGAGATAAGGTTTATCTGCTTCGTAGAAATATTAAAATAAAGCGCCCTAGTAAAAAACTCGATTTTAAGAAATTAAGAGTATTTAAGATTATAAAGAAGCTCTTAGATATTAATTACGAACTTTTATTACCTTAAGGAATAAGGATATACTTAGTTTTTTATATTTTATTATTTAAACTAGCACTTAAGAATATAAAACTCGACGAAAATATCGAACTAGACTTCGAAGTATAGGAATACGAAGTAGAACGGATATTAAATAAACGGTAAATAAATAATAGAATATTAAAATACCTAGTTAAATAGAAAGATTATAAGTATAAAGAAAATATATAGGAACCCCTAAATAACCTCTAGAATATAAAACGCTTTATTACCTAGTATAATAAAAACTATCTATTAGGAACTAGAACTAAACCTAAGCGCTATTAGTATATCTATATCTACTTTAGATAAATCTACTATATTCTAGTTAAAAGAACCTAATATCGGATTAACCTTAGGAGTAATATAAGGCTCCTCCTCTATAATAACCTCGGAAGCTTTCGCGGCCTCTATAGTACGTACTTCTTCCGCTTCCGCCCGATTTAACTTATCTAACGATTCGCAACTATAACGGATTATCTTAGAGATCTTCCTATCTAATACCCGACTCTATTATCGTAAACGAAGAACTTATACGTATATCTCCTCTTTAGTAATCTCTATAGTACGTAGCTTATTATATAACTAAGTAGCTTTATAATAAATATATAGTATTACCGTAGTATTCGGATTATTAAATCGGTAAGTAGTTTTACGATAGATATACTCGCTATAACGCGAAGAATCGGAACTCTTAATATAAGAAGAATTATAGCGATCGTAGGAAAGATACTTAGCTAGTATAGTTAAACCTCGAAGGTTAATTAAGGATATTAGGATAGTATTCGAAGATTCTTACTTCTCGATACGCTTAGAGCGAGGTTTATTAACTCTATTCGATATAACGGATTAGGAAAGTAAGATAATTTAAAAGGATAACGGAAATAACTTATAGATCTTCGGGACGAAAGATTAAAGGAAAGAGGGAGGTAATATTATAATCTAGGAGGATAGGCGTTAAGGGTACTTAACTAGGTAATGTTAAGAGGATTAACGGGATATTAGGGTGCTAAGCTAATAGTATTAGAGTATAGAACCCTCTTATATTAGATAAATATAGAACCTAGGGTTAGGGATTAGTACCCGCTAATTAGGAGTATCGCGAACTTAGTCGGGCTTCGCGATATTACGACTTACTATATCGCGGGCTTAGTCGAGCCTCGCGATATTAAGAGCTATTAACTAAAGAGCTGGATATATAAGGATATAATCGTTACTATCTAGATAGTATTTTATAATTACTCTTTAGTTATTAATCTAAGTATTATTCTTATAATAGGAATTATTTCCTCTTAATTACTTAGTAAAGTGAATAGTATTATATAGACGTATATATATATACTCTCTGATAATATTAACCCTACGACTATAGTAAGGTAGCCTATAAAGGTTATTACTGTGATTATTATAGTAAACTCTTATATATCTCGCTTTCGTGATTATTATACCCCCTGAGCGCTCTATAGTATTATTTTATTCTTATATATATAGCGCAGAGGGTTCGATTTTAATATAATATTTATTCTCTAGCTAATCTCTTCCCTCTTATAATCTAACTATCTCGTTATCGTACTCGAGTATATTAAGTTTTACTCGTTTCGCTTTTATTATACTTATAAATAAATCTAATATACGCCTTAATATAGGCTAATCTTTATATCGCAGGTAATAATTATAAACTATTCCGGTCTTCTAATAAGTAAAGAAAGCTATAGCTATATATCCTTCTAGATTCTTTATAAGGTCGGAGAAATCTAAGGCGAAGCGCTAGATACCCTATAGCTCTTCCTTTAATATCCGTAAAATCTGCCTCTTTATCTTTCTTATCGTATACCCGTTATACTTATATATCTTTAGTTTCTACCCTACCCGGGCCCCTCTATATAAGCTAGTTACCCTAATAAGTATATCTAGGCTAGAGTATCCGAGCCGTAGGTATTAGAATTCCTTAAAGGCCTAACGGCCTTACTTCCTTAATCTAGAGTTAAAGTAAATAGATCTCTAGAATAGCGTAGGCTTGCTTATAGTATATAAGAGCTTTTCGAGTATATTCTATCTATATTCTCTCGATAAAGTATATAGGAGGTACTTATTATAATTTTATCGTATAGCGTTCTACTTATTTTCGTTATCCTAAAAGTACCCTCTCTCCTAGAATTAGTTAAGGGGTATAAGGTTATATATAAAGCCCTTATAAAAGGCTATATTTTTAACCCTAAATATTCGCAGCCCCTTTTCTCCGTTTACTTTAATATTAACCTCTCCCTAAGTTAATATAAGGACTCTATTATTCCCGGCTATTATATACTCCGAGGGGTTTACTACCTTTACCTTAATAAACCGGTAGAGGTTATTAAAGATAAGTATAATCGTACTTAAATCTAGTAAGGTAGATTATACGAGAGGGTAGATTAAATCGATCTTCGTATTCTAAAATATAATCTATACCTTAACTAGGAAACCGGCTATCGTATACCCCTTTATAAGTTAAGCCGATTTACTCGCCTTCTTCGCCTTAGCCTTATCTATTAAACGCTTTATCTCTAGATTATTCTTAATCTTTTCCTTCCCCCTCTTTACTATAGCTAATTTATAGCCCTATAATAATATTAGTTTAGGAAAAGCCGTTTAGTACTCGTCTATATAGTATTACTATTTATAAACTCCGTAAAGCTATCTATAATACCTTATTATTCTTTCTTTATTATCCTCCCTTTTCCTTATACTTCCGGTACCTCTTTTTCTACGCCCTAATCCTTAGCCTTAGCGGGAGCTCGAGCCTCTTTAGAGTTATTCTATAGGTTTATCTATTAATAATTCCTCTTCTTTATAGTATATAGTATAGGCTATATATACCCCCCGAGATATATAGTTATATACTAGCACTACTTTTATAGCGATCTATAGCTCCGTATATATATCTACTATAATCTCGAGGTAGCTTAGGGTTTTATTATTAATTCTTATTTAGTTAGTAATTCTAAAGCTAATTACTTAACTAATAAGGTACTCTATTCTTCCGAGGGCGATAAAGAGGTTATTAAACCACGTTAAGGTATTCTAGACTTAAGAGATACTATAGCGTTCCCTTATAACTATAATCTTCTCCTACTCCTTAACCTAGCCTACGAGCTACTTATATATAGTTTTATAAATAAGGAGGGTTATAATTATATTATAGTTATTCGAAGCCTTTATTACGTTATTCCGTATCTCTACCGCTATAATAGTATAAAGCCGGGTATATTATTTATCTAAATCTCCGATATAATAGTAAGTTAACTTATAAGTAAGGGAAACTAAACTTAATACCTAAGCCTATACTATCGCCTTTTTTCCTTTATATACTTCCTATTACTTTAATATAAACTTATAATCTTAGTATATTTATTAATAATCTAAGCAGCTTACTTCCGAAAGCTATAAGACTCTCTCGGCTAGGCCTAATCGATTACGCTACGCTACTATAGCTCTTAGTTTATAATATCTTTCGAATTCTCCTAGTACCGGCCTCTACGGAGGAACTAGCTATACCTCGGCTCTAGTAATAGTATTCTAGAGGTCCGTTATTTAAGCTCTAATTATAAGCTAGTTCTCGAAGGCGTCTTAGTCGGCGGGTATTCTATAGATTACTATAGGACTATCTAAAGGGTTCTACGCTATTATTTCTTTTTCCGAGCAGTTATACGTACTTTATTACGTAGCTAACTTTCGTAGCGAATAAGACTCTTAATTATTATACGTAATATAATCGGTCTATAATATTTATATATTTTCTTATACCTTTTTAATACGGTACGCTAGATTATATATTAAATACCGCTCCTCGGTAATTAAGTAACTTGCTTAGTTATCCCGTATTATATAATCCCGCAGATAACCCTGCTGCGCTGTGATAGTTAGGGTGAGGAGAAGAGGTGACCCCTATTGGATGTTGCTGACTAAACGCCTTGCCCAATCCCCGCGGAGAAGCTCAACGCCGCGAAAACGGTCCGGATCCAAGTTGGCAAAGAATTTCAATGTTTTGTCTGCACTCAGGTCTAGACGAGTATCGTCACGCGACTGTGTCCATTGTAAATGCCCAATCACGCCTAGTTAATTACTACTTCTGTATCTTCTTGCTGCAGTCAGCGTCGGTCCTCGGCCTTTCGGCCTTCTTAACAAAACGTCTGGACCTCGAGAGTGCTGACCCTCGGGGAGTTTTGAGAGTGGCGTGATTTCAAAAGAATTATTCTCAACAGTCGGACAGCGGCGGCGCTGATGTATACCTAGGTAGTTTCACTGTATTCTGAACGGTTGATAGATGCATCTCCGTGGCCTTGAAGAGGTTCACGGCAAATAAAATGATGTTGCTTGCCCTTTGTACACAGCATGCCTCAGTCTGTTGTCTCTAGACGTCCGGAGCACTTGAGAGGTCCCTCATATCAAAAAGGCTGGAGCTGCCTTCATCAGACACCCACAGCAGACCTTCCCTGACCCTTGACTCCTATCTGATTCGATTATAAGTTAGCCATGGAGCCATCAGCCAATGCGACCGTCACCCCTATCACGACGGCAGGGCCCAAGCCCGGGGCCGCAACAGAAGGCAACGTCGTTCTGCCTTCAGTACCCTTGACACCCTCCCAGATGGCCATCATCAAGACCACTGTCCCCGTCCTGCAAGCCCATGGCGAAACCATTACGAGGGTCATGTACAAGAACATGATCGAAGCTCACCCAGAGCTGCACAACGTGTTCAGTACGACCTCCCAGACTACGGGACGGCAACCACGAGCACTTGCCCGCGCTGTGCTTGCGTACGCCATGTACATCGATGATCTTCCCAAGTTGGAACATGCCGTCGAACGTATAGCACAGAAGCATGCCAGTTTGTTCATACAACCAGAGCAGTACGACATCGTGGCGATATACCTCATGGGTGCCATTAGCCAAGTGCTCGGCGATGCGGCGACGCCCGAGATTGTGGACGCCTGGTCAGCTGCGTACAGTATTCTGGCCAAAGTCTTCATCGGTCGCGAGCAGGAGTTGTACAGAGCCGACAAGGAGTGGACCGGGTGGCGAAAATTCCGCATCACGAGGAAGCAAGTAGAGGCCAAGGGGGTGGTGAGCTTCTACCTCGAACCGGTGGACGGCGTGGTCCCTCTGCCGAAGTTCCTCCCGGGCCAGTACGTCAGTCTACAGGTCTTTGTGCCGCAGCTGGCATACAACCAGAGCCGGCAGTACAGTCTGAGCCACGCACCCGAGGAGACTGGGAGGTTCTACAGGGTCACGATCAAGCGCGATCGGGATGACGAGACCGGCGTGGACGGCTTGATCTCGAACATGCTGCACGACAGGTACGAAGAGGGCGACACGGTGGAGCTGTCGCACCCACATGGCGAGTTCTTTCTGGACCCATCCGATGTCTCAAGGGAAGGCGCACCGGTGGTTCTCGTCTCTGCGGGCGTGGGCGCCACGCCACTCGTGTCGATGCTGCAGGCGTTGTCGCAGCCTTCGGCAGTCAAAAGGCCGGTCTCATGGGTCCATACTTCTCGATCAAAGGCTACACAGCCATTCGCGGACGAGGTAGTGTCGATTGTGGATGGTGGGCTCAAGGACAGGGTCTCGACGCGTGTCCATCTGAGACAGGGAGATCACGGGGAGGGAAAGTCTAGGTTGGACCTCCTGGCTCTTGATCCGGAGGCCGAGCTCTTTGTGCACGATCCAAGAGCGGAGTACTACATCTGTGGTCCCGAGGCGTTCATGTTGGAGTTGAGGAGGACCCTGGTAGATTTGGGCGTGAGCAACAATAGAGTGTACCTAGAGCTGTTTGCCACCGGCGATGTCGAGGGTGCTTAGACTAGCCTGGAAGTTAAGGAATACGCAAGACTGTTATGCCACAGGTGGCGGTTTTGGCAGAACGGGCAAATTGTGTGGTTTGTGCCATTGATTTCTGTGTTCGTTTGTAGCATCAGGTTTGCAGAATCATCGAGTCAGCTCTCAGCATCCAGCGACCTGGCCAACGCGGACGACTTAAGACGAGCAAAAGTGCAAGGGGGGGGATTCGGATGTTGTTGCATCTCTACTTAGTTCCTAACGTCTTAATCACAACACATCAAGACAATCTTCATCTACTGTGGCATTCGAACACAAAATTCCAATCCGAAGTATGCAAGGGTCCCGTAATTGTCAGTGATGGAACCTGGGATTGCCATCAATTAGTTAGGTCAAGTGACAAGATGAGGCTTACATTTGACGGCTGCCATAGTCCCCAGAAAGTTCTAACAACAATCCACAGTATGCCTAACTCAGTGCTGTTACTTTCTTTTAGATTAAGGCTCAGGGCTGACATGCGGCGTGCCTATTATTGATGTACAGAGCCAAGACACCGGGGCGGATGCCACTGTACGACGATCACCCTGGGGATGTCCAAACGGCCAGGCGTCCTTGGGTCAGTTCTTGCCATATCTCAAAGTCACACGGCTGATGGCGTCCGCAGGATGGCTGCAGAGAAGTTCTCGTAACTCTCCGTAAAGTATGGAATGTTTTCATGCGGAGTGGCTAGTCGCAGGGAAATTCTGATGGAGGTGGAGATCCCAGAGTAATCCAGGGATGGCTGGTTGCACAATAGTGGTACTCGATCTCATCCTGTTGCCTTGCTCGTTCGTTCTGGATATCATCTTCGTGGAGCCCTAGTCTTACTTGCCTATCGACCAAGCATAGAGACAGCTCCAGCAGGCGGCAAACTATTCTGACTGTGATTCCGGCCCATTTCGACAAGAAATCAACTCCAAATGCGCGCATGAGGCCCAATCGAAAGTCTATTCCTGGAGTCTCACAAAAATCTCCAGGCTAGCCCAGTCGGGCCATCTCATGGGCTCAATGTGATATGTAAAGGAGAGTAATGTTGAGGTACACAGCAATTCAGCATAACGGAACAGCCCCGTAAGGAAGACATTCCAATCCCCTGGGGGTACAACGTTTGAGGTCAAAGTGGGACTCGGGATATAGCATGGGATAATCACGATCTACCTGCCAAGACTAGATAATCAAAATATGCAATCTTTTGCAGAACGATCTAGAAACGGCTTGTTGCATACCAAGTAAATGGCCGTGGCCATACAGAACTCTGTAACTATACAGGGAACAATATATTCCCAACAACGAAAGGGGGCACAGTACCTCGAGAGGAGACTATCGTGAAGAAATCGGAGGTAGCATCTTCGTCTCGTGGGGGCTGTCGATTTCAGCCTATTTGCGCAACATGGAAGTTATTGGATCTAGATTTGACGCCAATTCTGGCCATCTTAGATAAACAGCTCCAATGGAGCAGTACGACCCAATGATTCCACCCTTGGCTTGAGGGCAGTTTGCGAAGTCTGCATGAGCCACCGAAAAATAAAAATATTTTGCAAAGACGCAAACGTATTCCATATGGAGTGGCTAAATGATTGATATATTCTTGGCAATGCTGTTCCAACGCCGTACTCATGAGCCAAAAGTCTTCTAATATGTAGCTGCGGGTTTTGCTAGCTCTGGCATACTCTTGTTATCGACAGCCCGCAGCTTACCAATTGGTCAACCATATGATGAGAAATATTTGAACGAATGCTCTGAATATCGATGGTGCAATCAGTGTAATGGTTAAAGGAGGGCGAATATAAGATTGGCAAGGCTAGTTGCCACAGGTGTTGTATTGTCAGGGGTCTTGGAGCGATACTAAACATGGCAGTGTCTGCAAAGTGCATCAATCAAATATGCATATGTACTGAGCAACTTTGCAAAGTCTTCTGGTACATGGCAATGATCAGAGTTGTAATGAGGCAGAGGGTGGGGAATGGCAGCTACTGCGATATGTACTGGGACAAACTCCAGCTCATCGTACCTCACAGGGCGCTACCCTGAATAAGACTCTGATTTAACCTTGATTGAATAAGTTACACCGAAAAGGGCTTCGGGCCAGTCTGTCATACAAGCCCACGCAGATCTCGGCGCAATCTCAACATCAACAGGAACTTGTGTTCAGATCCTGCATTCCCATGATGTTGGACCGACGCTGTCGGAAAGAGGCAGCATCTTACGTTAGTACTCCCATTCTATGTTTTTGTACTCCTCAAACCTCCATGTGGCTTGTCCCACTTAGTGTATATAACGATTTTATGATGCTTTCGTCGTTCGGCAGCAGGGGAGAAAACTGGAAACTGAGCATACTGTCTAGAACACAATCTCTGCCAGTCAGCACTAGGAGGCATCTTCGACAACATAGAGGGAGAGGGAAAGAGAAAATCAAGAAGAAAAATCATGCTTGTTCTTGGAAGACATGTCAGCAATCATAATCCGTTGCCCGGCATAACTACGTGTCGCGCAGTCTCATTGGGCCTTTCCAACAACATTGAATGTCGGGAACACTGGCCACTGGTTAATAGAAGGTTCCATTCCCCCCGTTTTCTAGACGGCAAGGCGATTCCATTGGATACGGAGATGGGGGGAAGGAGAAATTTATTTCGGTATTTTCTTCTGATTGTTCCTTTTGTTCTGAAAGGAAATTCTTTTGGTGGGAGGGGGAGCAGATTGGGAGGGACATGTGATTCGATAAGCTCCACCAAGGACAGGCCTTCAACACATATCTAGGTACCAACCCAATGGATAGTATTGCTGGCCAACACACCGTTCTTGCTTGGATATAATTGGTCACGAGATAAGAAAGCCTCCATGCCTAAATAGGCTACCATCCGTGGCAGCGAGACTAAGATGGTGAAAGATCAAGCCAAAGGTGGGATCAATTTGACAGGCGATACTAGCTAAAGGAGGCAACTCAGCTAGGCACAAGTAATTATGTGTCCATCTTACTAGGGAATTACCTATCAGTGGCCACTATATGAAGCTGCATCGAGCAAGTTGAAGGGGCAATTTCACCAGTTTCAAAGTGCGTCAGCAACAAAGGAAGCCAGCTTCCCTCTGTACTGTGAGTTGTTCTGACAGGCTGGGAAAACTTTTGGTGACCCTTCCGGGAAGGCCCCCCCCCCCAGTGAAAAATATAGACTATTTCCTAGGTTCATCTTTAATCAAAGCAAGCCTGATTAGCTTTCAAATACCAGATAGTGGGGTGTAGGAAAGCATGCAAGAAGTATATCAGAAGGTACTTGCAACTGAAGACTAACAGGGGGGGTAGATGTAGGAGGTGGTGCCTCTTTTGAGGGCACAGACAGCTTGCCCAGGTATTAATTCTTTTTTTCCCTTTTTTTTTTTTTTGTGTGTGTGTGTGAGACCTTTGTATTCTGGCTGCTTTCAGATCTTTCTTGCTACACCTCAGTTTCACCGAACTTGTCCAGGTAGTGCTCAACATTTCTGGAATCTATCTTGGGGACATTGTCCTTTCTCCTCTTCAGACTACTTCATCAAGTATTTGTCGAGTACCTTTGTTTATCCCCTTACACCATTCGATCCTCTCTCTTGGTATGGCCCGGTATCTCCATGTTTGATCATCTCCCTGGCCAATCATTCTAACCCCATAGCAGCCAACACGACAGTCGTCTTCGCTGTCCCCTGGGTTGTTCCCAGGGTCCCGACCATCTGCTGTCTTTAGCCATCCATCACTGAATTGGAGGGAAAGAAATCCAATTTCATTTGTGAGTTTGATCAGATTTGATTTATTCAACCTTCGGGGCTTCTCGTTCTCTACTGTTCCTCACGCTCGTTCATGTTTCTGTACCTTGATGGACTCCTCGAGGCTGAAGTTCAAGTCAATTCCTTACATCCGCATTTGCTAACGGCTGTGTCCAGTGATAGACTACCTCTATCCACTATGACAGAATACCCAGTTCCCCCAAGCGAGCCACTTGCGCTCGTGGGTAGCAGCTGTCGCTTCGCTGGTGGGGCCAATTCACCCTGCAAACTATGGGAACTCTTGTCCAATCCGCAAGATTTGTCAAAGGAAGTACCCAATAGTCGATTCTCCGCAAAAGGGTTCTTCCATCATGACCCTGAGTACCATGGTACTACAAACTCTCCTCATGGGTATTGGCTCGAGCAGGACCATCGAGTCTTTGATGCGGCTTTCTTCAACATCACACCCAAGGAAGCTGAGGCCATCGACCCTCAACAGCGACTCCTTCTTGAGGTAGTCTACGAAGCTCTGGAATCAGCAGGATACTCCATTGGAGATTATGCCGGTACCAATGTCGGTGTCTATGCCGGGGTAATGACAGCCGATTACCAGACATTGTCGGAACGTGACGAGCTCAATGCTTCCCAGTATTCCAGCACCGGTAATTCTCGAGCAATTATTGCCAACCGACTTTCATATTTCTTCAATTTCCACGGTCCTTCTATGACAATAGACACGGCATGCTCAGCGAGTCTAGTTGCCCTTCATCAGGCTGTGCTCTCCCTGCGCTCGAGAGAGATCGATATGGCATGCGTCGCTGGAGCCAATATGATGCTTACACCGGAGCAGTTCCTCGCAGAATCTGATCTACACATGCTAAGCCCCAGTGGAAAGTCCAGGATGTGGGATGCCAAAGCTGATGGCTATGCCCGGGGCGAAGGTATTACAGCGATCTTCATCAAAACCCTTAGTCGTGCTCTTGCCGACGGAGACAACATCCAAGCTATCATTCGAGAGACTGGTGTCAACTCAGATGGAAGGACAAAAGGAATCACTGTGCCTAACCCAGAGGCACAGAGAGCCTTGATCCAGAGCACATACAAGAAGTCCAACCTCAACCCCTTCAGTCCGGAGCATAGACCCCAGTACTTTGAAGCACATGGTATGCTTGCCCCCTACAACACAACTTCGTTTCGGCAAATGATCATCTCTGCTGACAACCGATAATACAGGAACTGGAACTCCAGCTGGGGACCCCAGGGAGGCCCAAGCCATTGCAGAAGCTTTCTTCAGTGTCACCAACACCGTCCAGAATCAGCAACAGCTTTCCAAGCTATTGGTTGGATCAGTCAAGACAATAATCGGACACACCGAGGGCTCTGCTGGCCTGGCTGGTGTACTCAAAGTTGTCCAGTCCATGAAGAATCATTGCATACCACCTAACCTGCACCTGGATACCCTTAATCCCAATGTTCGACCATTCTATGAGAACCTGGAGATCCCAACAAAGATGACTCGTTGGCCTATGCCCCCATCCGGTCAGCCGTACCGTGCCAGCGTCAACTCCTTTGGTTTTGGTGGTACAAATGCTCATGCCATCATTGAGAGATACGAGCCTCTGATCCACGACATACTTGCGCCTCTCTTCGACCCGAAGCCGCCCAACATCACCGTGGGCCTGACACAATCTGGTCTTAGTATTTCGAACCTAGGTTGTGCTTTAAGTCCAACCATCATATTGCCTTTCCTATTTTCAGCCGCATCTCAGAAGTCCATGGTTGAGACTATCAGGAAGTGTCTGACTTACATCCGCCATAACCCTCAAATCACAACTCAACAGTTGGCTTGGCATCTCTACAAACATCGCACGGCGCACACTTTCAGGACGTTCCTGGTCCCTGGACCAAATGATTCAGCCACAAAGACGCTGAGCTCCTGGATCGACATGGCGGAGAAGAAGTCCCTCCTAGATGCAGGTGACATCATTCGGTCAAGGCAGCCTCGAAATGGTCCGCAAATACTCGGTATCTTCACTGGACAAGGTGCGCAGTACGCCACGATGTCCAAGGGTCTGTTACAGACTAGCCCAGTGTATCGTTCTGCCATCGAGTCCCTCGATGCTGTGTTGGCAGGCTGTGGTGATCCTCCAACATGGTGTATCCAGCAACAGATCTTGGCAGACGAGCAAGACTCTAGAGTTGAAGTGGCAGAGGTATCTCAACCACTGTGCACTGCTCTCCAAATCGCCCTTGTGGATTTACTTGCAAGCATCGGCGTGTCTTTTCACACTGTAGTGGGCCATTCCTCTGGAGAAATTGCGGCAGCGTACGCGGCTGGACGCCTTACTAGACGAGACGCGATTTTAATATCTTACTATCGTGGTCGATATGCACACTTGGCATCAGGACGAAATGGATGCAAGGGCGCTATGATGGCATGCGGACTTTCAAAGGGTGAGGCAGACACATTCTGTGCCGAAAACGAGTACAGGGGCAAGTTATGCGTCGCCGCCAGCAACTCTCCCACCCTCGTCACGTTATCTGGGGACATGGATGCTATCACTGCGGCCTTTCACGACTTGAAATCTCGAGGCAAGTTCGTCAAGAAACTCAACATAGATACGGCATACCACTCGTTCCACATGCTTAGGTCCGTTGAGGCGTACTCCAAAGCACTCGAAAAGTGCGGCATTGCACCCCATTCAGTCGTTACTGAAGTCCAATGGATCTCGAGCGTGTACGCCCGTGCACAGGCATCCGGGACGCAAGACCTGACGCTGAGGTACTGGGGAGAGAACATGATCAACCCGGTCCTTTTTAATGAAGCTGTCACGGTGGCTTTGGAGCAGTGCGCCAGCTTTGACTGCGCCATCGAAGTTGGACCTCACCCTGCATTGCAAAGCGCAACGACGGAAACCATGAAGAACGTTTTGAAGACAGTGCTACCCTACAAGGGTCTTCTCCACAGAGGCAAAGAAGGCGCGATGGCCTTTGCGGAATTTCTCGGCTTCATGTGGACTAATTTCGGTCCTTCATCCATTTCCATCGAAAGCTTCATCGAGACGTCGTCACAGCCAGAGCTACTCAAGTCACGATTGAATGACGCACCAACATATGCTTGGGACCACTCTCAGATTCACCTGAGGGAATCTCGCCTGGCCTCCCAGTATCACAACCGTCAACAACCCCCTCATGAGCTGCTGGGCGTCCGTACCCGGGATGACAACCAGTTCGAGTTGCGGTGGCGGAACATTTTAAAGCTGGACAAACTTCCTTGGGTCGAGGGCCATAAGTTCCAAGGGCAGGTACTCTTGCCAGCGTCAGCATACTGCGTCATGGCCCTTGATTCTGCCAAGGTCGTCTTGAATGGGCGCTTGGCTTCAGTGGTGGAGCTGCAGGATTTGGAATTTCTCAGTGGCATCACTATCGAGCCCGACACCCTCGGGGTTGAAACACTGTTCACTGTTTCTCTTACCTCATCCGGGCAGACCATGGGTGATCAGGAAGAAATCTTGGCCGAGTTCACCTTGACCTCCGTTCCCGTTACTTTTAACTTCGCGCCGATGAGGAAGAATTTCCAGGGAAGGATGCGGATTATATTGGAGGATCCATCTCTGGATGTTCTGCCCTGTCACTCGGAGGATGCCCGTGCTGAAACGCTTCCTGTCGATGTAGATGCCTTCTACCAGATGATGGATGAGATTGGGCTGTCCTATACTGGCCCTTTCAAAGCATTGACATCCATCGATCGGCGTTTCAACTACGCCAAAGCAACCCTTAGTCTCAGGCATGAAGTTGACACGACTCGGTTAGATGTCAGTCCAGCCACCTTGGACACCTGCTTCCAGTCGACTTTTGCCACATTTTCGTCTCCTGGCGACAAGTAAGTCTACTCGAGACATGCTGTGATGATAAACCTGCTGACGAAACTGTGAACAGAGCCCTTTGGACCTCCTTCCTCCCCACGAAGATCGAGAAGATGCAGTTCACTCTGGCAAATTGCGGCACACCGACCTCGTCTGCTAGGCTCACGGTCGAGTCGCATCTTACGAACTTTGTACCCTTTGATAGAGGTTCACCTGCCTCAATCACGGCAGACATCCATATCTTCGATGAACGTGGCCAGTCCATGGTGCAGATTGAGAGTCTCGTTGTGTTATCCTTCGCCACCACGAGAGCGGAAGACGACCACGAATTGTATCTCCATACGGTGATGGATTTGGATCCAGAAGACGAGTTTGTCACAGCTCTCATCGGTAACGAACCCCCAAGCCCTTATTTGATCGAGAGCTGCGAGCGAGTTGCCCAATGCTACATGGATCAACCTACGACATCTCCTCGTCTGGTCGATACGCCGCCGCTCTCGCCCATAGAGTCGATGACGCCGGACTCGAGTTTTCTCAGCACGAACAAGAGTCAGCCTGCTTCTGAAGTAACAGAAGATCAACTGTCTCAGTTCATTGTCGAGTCACCGTACTCTCATGCCCTCGAATTCATTCGAGAACTTGGCAGGTCAGATCCGCAGACCCTCTCAAGCATATTGTCTTCGGTTATCCAAGACGCACAGTTGCTGCATGACTTTCGGCAACACTTAGGGAAGATTGTCCGTCAGATCTCCCATCGCTACCCCAGGATGAATGTTTTGGACCTCACATTCTCGGAGTGGTCCTTCACAGAGAATATTCTCGATGGTCTCCAGAATACCTTCACATCTTACCGTCTCCCGGGAAACCCACTTCCGCGGAATTTGTCTTTCCGGTGCCCTTCTTTGCATGAAAACAAGAAGGTCTCATTCACGGACGTTGACCTGGATGCAGAAATAGCGAATATGGCAGCATCGCCTGGGACCTACGACTTGGTAATTCTGTCCTCCTCGGCTCTGTCCAGGTTTCAGTCGAGCCACGTCTCCATTGGTGAGAAGATTCGATGGCTTTTGAAGAACCGGGGCTTCATTGTGCTTGTCCACGTGCCTGTATCCGTCCACTACAACCAGATCACAGGATCTGGCCCACCGGGAGAACAAAGCAGCACAAATGGGACAGTTAACGTGGCCTCCGTCTGGTCTGAGGTACTGTATCATGGTGGTTTCCTGCCGCCGGCCAGGCATGCTCAGCAAAAGCACCCCAGAGGGATTTCTCTTGTTATTCGGCAGGCAAATGAACCGGACGAGATGGATCCCGCTGGTCTAGCCCTGGCGAACAGAACTCAGGACGAGCACGTTCTCATCGTTGGCCAAAGGAGCGCAAGTCTCCAGATATCACGTGAAGAGCTGAGAGAGGGTTGCCCTGGTCGCAGCATGACGGTCTGGTCCGTAGGAAAGATCGAGGACATCACGTCAGAGGTGATCTCTGCCTGCACATCTGTCCTCCTCCTTGCAGATCTGACGAGACCCATTTGTACATCCTTGACCGACAGCGCTTTGACCGTGCTGAAGTCGCTCATGCAACCGGGCAAGACTGTTCTATGGGTTACCACCAACGCCCTATACGATCCAGAGAGGGCTGCGTCTCTTGGTCTGACTCGCACATTGAAGGCTGAGATTCCGAATCTTACCCTTCAAGTCCTCGACCTCGACGAACCCCAAAAGTCTGCAGCCCACGTTGTCAGCCAATTCTCTCGGCTTCTTGAATACCGAGACTATCTACGCATCGCGGATGACGTGAAGGGACAGAATCCAATTTCCTTCGAGCCCGAGATTCACATTGACAAAGGGAAACGGTTGATTCCGCGAGTGCTCCCCTACAGGCCAGCCATCGATCGGTTGAATGCATACCGCCGAGATGTGTCCAAGACTTACAATAGTCTTGAGACGTGCGTCCTGATGGACCATGTCCGTCATGCAGATGGACGGACTCAATTCGAAGTGGGTGTCACCCAAGATGCTGCTCAAAACCTGGGTGAAGATGCCGAGTCCATCCTCATTCATGTCGAATACAGCTCCCTGTGGCCGCTGTTGATCACGCCGTCCAAGCCGCAGTACCTTTGTATCGGAAAAGACATCGGATCTGGCCGGTGGGTCGCGGGAATTTCTACGTACTTAGGTTCCACGGTTCCGGTCTTTGAGGCTCGTGATCTGTCGCCGTACAATGTGAACCGAAGGAACCTCGCCACACTGCTGTCTCCCATGATGACTGCATTTGCTCTGGCGGACTTCGGTGTGGTTACCAATAGGGACATCATTATCGTCGACCCTACCCAAGCCTTGCTCGACTGTCTGCGTTTGGTCTTTCCTCCAGGTCTCGCTACAGAGTATTGCTGTTTGCATGTCTGGGCCTCATCTCCAGACTTGGCGAAGGACAATAGCGACGTCAAGTATATTCACCCCTGGACCAGCGCCCGAGAGCTGAAGAAAGCCTTCCCTGGGTCCTCCCCTACCATATTTGACTTTTCTCCAAAGCAGAACCGACTCTCCCAGAGCATCGAGGGACTTCCAGATGGCGACTATGTTCGATGGCCATGTACTTCGCTGTCTTTCGAGCGACAATGGAGCCGCACCTTCGAACTGTCAATCCACTTGACTACTCTGCAATCTTTCCAAGATCCTTCGGCAACGGTGATGACTCCAGCTCAGCTGTTGGGCACGAGAAAACCAATTCTACCATTCACGGTGATCGACTGGAAAGCGGATCGCCTGGTGTCCGTTCCAGTCAAGCCCATTGTCGAGTCGCGTTTGTTGCATCCCGACCGAACATACATTCTCGTCGGCCTCACCCGTGACCTTGGTCAGAGTCTTTGTCGGCTCTTCATCCAGCACGGAGCACGCAATGTTGTTGTCGCCAGCCGCAACCCCGATATGTCGCCCGCCTGGGTCTCGGAGCTAAATTCAGAGGGTGCCAACATTCGAGTTGAGCGCATGGACGTGACCAGTCTGGAAGATGTGAAGTCTTTCAAAACGAGACTCATATCCAAGCAAAAGATGCCGCCAGTCGGGGGCATCGTCAATGGAGCTATGGTTCTCGAAGACAGGATTTTCGCGATGATGGACGTCGACACGTGGAATCGGGTGATGCGGCCCAAGGCTGTTGGCTCCAAGAATCTTGACTTTGTCTTCAACGAGAATCTGGAGTTTTTCATCATGACATCGTCCTTTGCTGCCCCCGGTGGACACGCCGGCCAGTCCAACTATGCCGCAGCCAACATGTACATGAACGGTCTCGCTATGGATCGTCGTCGACGTGGCCTTGCCGGGTCAGTGCTCAACATCGGTGTCATTTATGGCCTAGGTTTACTTGCCCGAGAGAAGCAGGGTATCTACACCGGACTTAAGAAGGAAGGCTACCCACCGATTTCTGAGCGAGACATCCACCATATGTTCCTCGAGGCTATTGTTGCCGGCCGACCCGTGGCTGGGCAGATCATGGATCTCACGACAGGCTTGGCTCGCTACCGTGTCAACGACCCAAACCCTCTGCATTGGCACCGCGACCGAAGGTTTTGTCACTACACCGTGAATGATGATGATGATGTCGACGATGCCGGCCTGGAGCAAAACAGCGGGGGCAAGAACCCGATCAAGGAGCTTATCGGTGGTGCAAAGACACTCCAGGAAGTCTCAGATATCGTGGTGGAGCACTTCTGTCGATACCTGGAAGCTGCTCATCAGTTGCCAGGGACCACTGGTGACAGCAACATCGTCGAGCTGGGACTGGACTCCCTCGCAGCAGTGGAGATTAGAAACTGGTTCTACAAGTCAGTTGGAAGCGATGTGGCTGTGATGAAGATTGTGGGCTCGTCGAGCATTCTTAGTCTGTGTGAAGAGGTTGCGAGGAAAATCATGGAGGAGAGAAAGTGATCATAGAGACAGACAGGCGCGGGAAAATAGAAGTACGGACTTGGGGGCATTTCCACCTAGAATGGACATGGCTACTTAAGTAATTAGCTCTAGCACGTGCTGTTAATTCGAGATTCCAGAATGTACAAGGTTTGGCCAGGACGGGGCGTTCTTCCACTTTCTCTTGAAGTCTGGCAGTAAGATCTCCCCTTCCTGAATCATGCAGGTGGAGTCCATACTCGAACAGCTATACTGCGAGGAAAGACGCATATGATCATACTATCGGTGCCACGCTTGTGGCGCCAGTAAGGACATATGGAAGCCGCATAATAAGTCTTGACGGTGTTTCTTCAAGGGTGATGGTGACTCGAAGAAGGCCGGCGAGTACCAATGTTCAGCCTTGTGCTTAGCATGAAGTTGAAACGGCGGGATCGACTCGAGCGGAGGAACGACGTCATGAGGCTACCCTAAGTAAGTAAGAAGCATGTAGATTGATCGACCGGGGAACCACGGGAATAACGATTCTCCCTACATGCCGTGCTCAAAATCTGCGGCCACGCGGTCACACGATATCACGAACATGGTTCTAAGAGTGATGGGCCCATTCCATCTGTATCCCCGTTCCTTAATCCCCATTTGGCATTTACATACGTGTGCCGCCGGTCTCGAGACACAGCAGCAATCGCGTATATCCGTCAATTGACGCCACCCCTTTATCATGCTTCAACCCAGCTGAAATGGTAGATTCGGGAAGATGCTGCCTGGTGCTCCACTGAGGCAACCCAGTCGTTCCTCGTTTGCACATGAAGCATATCTGAACGGTCAGGTGAAGAACAATTGTTGAGACTTGATGTTGCTGTAATTAACGCCAGCCAACCCAAACATCGAGCTTGCGCTCTTCAAGTCGGTATCAATGCCATGTACCTATCATTGATGTCTCACGGCCTGACACCGCCGCCTCCACAAATAGTCCGGTCCCGGTGGTCAAACGGTGTGTGTGTGTGAGTACGAAGTCATTTACCCACCCTTGCCAACAGCAGAATGGCGAGACATAAACCCGAAGAGGGTCCGGAATTATGGGTCTACGACGACGCCGCCCTTCCTACTGCAACCTGATAAAGTAGCACGCTTCCCTCGTGAAAGTCATCGCTGTTTTGTGTTTTATGCCCTTTCTCGACGGACCAAACTGATTTGTTTCCAAGGCCTAAAGCTAAGCCGTGTGTGATTCCTTGAACCTTCAAGATGCATCACGAGCGCGAGCTGACAAGAGAGAAGACCCCTGAGGACCAGCTTGCACAGCCAAATTTCAACAATGAGTTGCCTTCGACCGAAGTAGAATCCGACAGCGATGGCCTCCACGGCTCAATGCACGATATTTCTGTGGTGACCTTCCAACCCGGCGACCCGGCCGACCCACACAACTGGTCTATGGTGAGCTAGCTCATACATAATCCACGATACGAATCGAAACTTTGCGCTGACGACGGGTGCACCTCAGGCCAAGAAAACCTATGTGATCGTCGTAGGATCGCTACTGTCCATCAATTCCACTATGGGCTCTTCCATACCAGCAAACGAGCTTCCAGCGTTGCAAGAGGCGTTCGGCTTCCCGGACGGCTCGCAGAGCGTCCTTCCCGCTACCACATATCTCATAGGATTTATGCTGGGACCCCTTGTCTTCGCCCCCTTAAGTGAGCAATATGGCCGCAAATTGATACTCGTCTCCACACTCGTCTTGTATATCGTTTTCACGATGGGAGCCGCGCTGGCTCCGAATTGGGCCGGCTTTTTAGTCTTCAGGTTCCTCAGTGGAACGTTCGCCGCGCCTCCGATGAGCGTCACAGGAGGCTCTATCGCGGACGTGTTTGACGAGAAGGTCATCAGAGGCAAAGCCAACATGTTGTGGTCAGCGGCGACGCTGGTTGGCCCCCTCGCTGGCCCCGTCGTTTCAGGATACACTTACCAGTATTCTTGGAGATGGGGCTTCTGGATTGCCATGATATACTCAGGCATATGTCTAGTGACTGTAGTCTTGCAGCCAGAGACACTTGCAACCAAGATCCTCCGGGACAGAGCGGCGAAGTTAAATAAAGAGAAGGGGAGTGAGCAATATTTAGCTCCTGCCGATCAGCATCGGCTTGGTGTGCTGGCTACTCTGGTGAGTGGTATCCAAGAGTGGCTATCTCTATCACTTATACAGCCAACTAACAGTAAATTAGAAAATCACCACTACGAGGCCTCTGTATTTACTCTGCACGGAGATGCTCGTCGCCTTGACATGCGTCTACATGGCCTTTGTCTATGCTGTTTTCTATATGCTCCTGGAAATCTTCCCCGAGATTTTCCAGGGCATTTACGGTTTCACGGCCGGTGAGTCCGGTCTTGCATTCATCATGATGTTTGCTGGCGCAATCCTTTCGAATATTCTCGCCTGGTATTACGATCGGTTCGCTCAGAGCATTGTTCGGAGATACCCAAACAAGCACGCCGAGTACCTCCGCTTGCCTTTGGCGTGCCTTGGCGGGCCCTCGTTTGCCATTGGTTTGTTCTGGCTGGGCTGGACATCGCGGCCATCTATTCCCTGGATTGTTCCGCTCCTGTCCATGATCCCGTACGGCTTTGGCTACCAGTTGATTTTCATGGCAATGATCAACTGTAAGTTCCGACGTCAACCCTAAGCTGTGATGGTAATTTCTGACACTGACCCCTGCAGACGTCGCAGATGCTTATGGCATCTTTGCCTCCTCGGCCCTCGCAGCGTGTGCTGCCACTCGAAGTG
Source organism: Cytospora chrysosperma (assembly GCA_016808195.1). Taxonomy (NCBI): domain Eukaryota; kingdom Fungi; phylum Ascomycota; class Sordariomycetes; order Diaporthales; family Cytosporaceae; genus Cytospora; species Cytospora chrysosperma. Next base: position 2,319,868 of record MU179926.1, on the reverse strand, counting down.
TCGCTGGAGCTATAATACCCCTGGCTGTGGACAGCATGGTAGCAAGGTTGGGAATTGCATGGTCATGTAGCGTCCTGGCTCTGATCAGCTGTGCTCTGAGTCTGGTTCCATTCGGTTTCATCATATGGGGAGAAAGGATCAGGGCGGCGAGCAACTTCAGCAAGAACTTGCAAAATGCTCCGCACCCTGAGCTGGAGTTGACAAGAAGTGTTTCACTCGCGTAAGAGACTTCAATGCAAACAGATTTAATCATGATTTCAAGCGTTTTTAATCACAGACCCGCCTCGACAAATCTGAGGCCGCGTGCGACCCGTTCTCCGCTTCCACCAACCTCGGAACAGCTGGGTTCTCAAGAGTCTATACTAATCGTCAACCTTACTCGTTGCTCCATCGTTTACCCAAATTTGACGAAGATCGCCATTGCGGCGTGTGGCCCCGGGGCCTCATCAGCAACATTTGCCCTGGAGGCGTACTCTTGTACAGCTCGCTAGACGCTAGCTTCCTATCCAGCCCGGAGGAAAGGGGCAAAGGCACCTTGCTTACCCAGGTGATTATCCGGTCAACAACAACTTCATGTGCCACAGTAACAAATAGACCACCCACAAAAGATCGGAATACGCATGATTATGTGACCTTGTATTAAAGATTGAACCAAACCCTGGAAGCTTTGTTCCGCTTCTGGTCTACTAGGCGTCACCTGCAAGGCCCCGGAGCGAGACATTGCCCATTCTGACATCACAACCGGCAGGGCGTCCAGCCCGCCAGATAGAACCGTATGAGTAGCCCGTATCTGCTACTTGAAGATATCTGGTCCTTGAACAGTCCCATGTTTTCGTGAGCCCTCTTCTCTGCTTCTCACACCGTCGGGCAAATCCGGCCTATTGGGCACCCTGCTCACAAGTGGATCGCGTATGCGGCCGTGGAAAACCTACGAAGAGACCTTGCATGGACTTGCTTCCCGGGCTTATGTATGCCGAAAACAGCTGTGGATGGTAGCCACGCTCCTCTTAACACGCCGATGTGGCACTATGACCTTCTGCGCAGCCAGCAGCAGCAATTAATAACGTCAAGCACACCGCCAGACACTCGGGGACGGGGTGTTGACGACTATCCAGGACTCCAATTTGGACGGGAAAAGAGAGGAGGCTGGGCTACTGAAAAAGTATGCAAGACAAAATACACAGTTCAATGTAATGGAAGAAGCCCAGGTTGACCAGACGGCCTCGAAGGATTAGGCTGGCCACCAACTGAAGATGCAGACGACATCCACTCTTCTTTTTCACTGACTGAAGTCCCATGTCTTCAAGTTTGGTCGGCCAAAAGCCGCATCAGCTGGATTTTCTCATGCTGAACTCTCGGGGTCTTGAGCCATCCCACTCGTTAGATGGGCGAGACAATCTCTTGATGTACGGACTGCTAGGTGGAATCCTGTGCCTTTGTCCGTTACGGTATTGACAGTCCAACTTCCTCAATAAGCCCGAGCTTTGCCACTTCAAAACCTGCAGGTCTCCGTTTGAGGGCTTACCTAGGTAATCTTTACAATAATGATCGAAAGCAAGGATTGCCGCATATGAATTTATGATGGGTCTAGTCGATGAGATCCTCAAGTCCTCCTTTGCACTTCGGCACCAGGAGGATGATCGCCTGAGGGACGGCCTGAGGTTCTTCACTGTCGAAGATGCCCTCACTCCCCCAGCCTACGTTAACACCGAGTCGAACACGACTGTCGACGGGGTTGACATGATTAAAGTACCTGGATACTTACAACTCGATATCAAAAAAAGTAAGTCTTTAGTCTCGCACTATACCACAATTCACCTGATTGACATTTCCCGTATCCAAAGATTCAATTGACGGTGTGGGCCCAAGCAAACCAAGTGGCCAAGCCACTTTCTCCACCAGGTCCTATGTGGAAGGCTGGTCAGCCCAGAGTAAGTGGCTGCAGCTGGAGCTCAAGAAGTTCAAAGTTGATCGTGTGGAAGCACAACGTTCTGGCATGGAAGCCCTTTGGGAGACAACACCCACTCTCGTCGATGCTCAGTCGCGCGATCAGTCCAGATGTCTTTCTTCAGAGAGGTCACTATCCCTCTCACCCTGAACGCCGAAGCTGGCCATATACCTGCGCGGCTTGAATTGGCTGTCAAATATGATCCCAGTGTCGCTTGTTTGAGGTCAGCTTCCCATATTGCTCTTGAGCAACTGGAGTTTATAAGGGGCAGCAGGAGGATGCCATAGTTCCTGCTGGTAAGCACAATTGTGGCTTTTCGCAGTATAGCAGAGGAAATCCAGGTCTACGAGTTACTGGGTTTTCTACCAGAATGGCGCATCCTGTTTTCACTCGGAACTTCCAGTCTCATAAACTTGGTCGTAAATATCATATGGATCTCGCTCTTATAAAGTTGTTGGGGTCGCTTCGACAGAATTTGCAACATCTTCTGGACTCGGGATGTCCCTCGAGGTGCTGTGAGAGCCGCGAGCAACTTATAAGACTACCAGAAGCATTTGTTGGATAGCACTTTCAACTGGAGCGTCTCATCGCCAGCAGATGAAGTAGAATGGGATCTCTGAGGAAGATATCCCATATGAATCTGCAGCAAACGCAATTTGAAGCATTGGTGGCAATCTAGAACAACTCACCGAGACTCCTTCGACGAGGAAGCCGATCTCGAAGCGACAGAAACGAGTGATCCAAGAGCGCGTAAGGTAGCTCTGCCAAGTGGTGAGAAGAACAAGGTGAAGAAGCCATACCGAGAACGTCGCCTTCCTGAGGAAGTCGAACTGGCGCAAATTGCCGGTAGGTGTTTGTACGAATCCTTGGATGCCACTCGTCCAAACTCCAAGTATGACTCTCATAACGTCTGTTTCAATTCGGTACCCAAGAAAGCATCAATTTTGGTCGGAAAGGGACCAAAATGGGGGCAAGTTCGAGCTGACATAGCTGTCGGTCAAATTGGTGGCAGGAGAGGGACAGGAGCGAAAGGTTATATAGAAAGGTCAAGAAAGGACTGAACATGACATTTGCTGATGTTGTACACGGCTGTGAGAATATGGCTCATGCCAATGATAACAAGGCTCTCATGGCTGAAGTATATACCAAGGTTGTCAGGTCATTGAAGAAGGTTGGAGAAGAGATTTGAGGTCCCTTGATAAGACTTATTGTACAATTATACAGTAACAGTCCTAAGTGCCCAGGGTGTGCACCGTTAGCCTCACGATATTTCTTCTTATTACTAGCCGCGATCACCTCGATCTCACCCCGGGGCAGTCAGAATGAGAAGAAATGGATGGGATTATGTCTCTGGAAGGATACGACACTCGCCGCACTAGAGAAAAGGGTTCCCCGGGTAGTGGCATCAGGGACCTCGGGTGCGCACATTGTTGCATCACCATATTTGATGATGACATGCCGCCAGCAGTGAGCCCTAAAGGAACAGAATTCCGAGCTGCTAATATCCGGGGCTGGGGAGTCGTTGGGAGGACGGCTCCTGTTGATAACGTGCAGAAACCTAGTGTATGAGCCGTCAAAGTCTACCGCCCTCTAGGGCGAGGTCTGATCACTGCTTCGGGTCAAGTCGCCAACACCTGACTTCCACGATGTTCAAGAAAGTCCCTCTTCCCACCCACATTTACAGCAAAACATACTGCACAATGGCTGGGAAGAAACGGAACAAGGCCCCTAGAGGCGAAGAAGCCAGTTCTGCACAGATGTGTGATGTTGAAAGATCAGCAACCTGCGCCGATGGCAACGTACAAGATAATCAGGGTCAAGGTCTCATCGAGTCTCGCAAGATTGGCATCCCTGGAGCCGTGTTCCTGATACTGAACAAGATGATTGGGACAGGAAGTACGTCGCCACGGCAAAGCATTGACCTTGTACCAAATCTGACAGAACCCCACAGTCTTCTCCACGCCATCAGGCATATTCGCCCTAACAGGCTCCGTCGGTATCAGCATCATACTCTGGTTGATCGGCGGCGTGATTACCTTCGCGGGACTTTCCGTATACCTCGAGTACGGCCTTGCCATACCTCGGTCGGGCGGAGAGAAGAACTACCTCGAGCGCGTGTACCGGCGCCCGCGGTACCTGACAAGTTGCGTCCTCACATCGCAGATGATCCTGTTGGGCTTCTCATCCGGCAATGCCCTAGCCTTTGGCCGCTACGTGCTCCTCGCATCTGGCTCATCGACAACTGACGGCTGGGCGACAAGGGGCATCGGGATCGCTTGCATCAGCTTCGCGGTTCTGCTGCACTCCCTCTTGCCCAAATGGGGCCTCCGTCTCGTCAGTGTGCTGGGGGTAGCCAAGGTGGCCATCCTGTTGTTCATCGTGTTCAGCGGGTTTGCGGCGCTGGCAGGGCGACGCTTGGTGCCTGACCCTAATAATTTCGACGGCGCATTTGCCATTGAGGACGGCGATGGGTATGGTAACGGCGGGGCATATGGCTATGCAACAGCACTGTTACGGGTCGTGTACAGCTACAAGGGCTGGGAGAATGCAAACTATGTCGCCGGCGAGTTGAAGAACCCCCAGCGAACCCTTGCTATTGCAGCGCCTCTTGCTGTTGGCGGCGTCACGGTCCTTTACGTTCTGGCCAATGTGGCCTATTTCGCCGCCATCCCTAAGAGCGATCTAGCCAAGTCCGAGGCCATTGTCGCTGGCTTGTTCTTCCGTAACGTCTTCGGTACCAGTGCGGGCGTGAGGAGCTTGCCGGTCTTTGTTGCATTGAGTAATATGGGCAATGTCCTGGCCGTGAGCTTCGCACATGCCCGGCTGAATCAGGAGTTGGCCAGGGAGGGTCTACTGCCATTCAGTCGTTTCTGGGCGTCGAACTGGCCGATGAATGCTCCTGCTGCATCGGTATGTGTTGCTCACATATCTTGAGGGACATATCCAAGGTTACTGACCGGCATCATTGTAGCTCTTCTTGCACTGGCTTGTTACCGTTATAGTTCTGGTTGCGCCTCCGGCGGGTCCGGCATACAACTTCATAGTTGACCTGTAAGGGGCCAAAATTATTACCAGATGAAATCAGCTAACACGAATTTTCCAGGTACACGTACCCGGGTGCGTGGATCAACTTGTTCGTAGCGGCTGGGCTGGTCTACCTCCATCTAAAGGAGTCAGAGAAATGGTCGTCACCATGGCACACATACTTGCCCGTGGTTATGTTCTTCCTTGCGTCGAACGTGTTCCTTGCCATTGTTCCCTTCGTCCCGCCAACTGGAAGCTGGGACGCCAATGGGTACACATATTACGTCTTTCCCGTGGTCGGGCTAGGTGTCTTATTCCTAGGTGGCATCTATTGGGCGGTCTGGACAAGGGTGCTGCCTGCAATTGGTGGCTACCAGGTTGTAGCCGAGAGAACCGCGTCGAACAATGGCTCTGAGGTGAGATATGTCAAGATTAGTGGCAAGAATGGGCCACATGCTACTGATAGATAAGTGGGTGCAGGCTCTCGATGACTGCGTATGTACAGTAACCTAGGGTAGTGTCGAGAAGTACGCGGGAGTCATGTGTGCTTCTCAATGTCGGGACGTCTCGTGCAGACATGGTGGTGCCAAGCTCTGATGTTGCGGAAGTTGAAGGTATCGTGACATTGGATTTGGGGAACGATTCAGTGGCTTGCCAAGGCACATGCTCAGAGGATGACCTGCAACCGCTACCAGAGTGAAGTGAACTTTGGAGGGCTATTAAAACCCCTGGTTGCATGATGTGACGGCTTGGTGTGGCTGATGGAACCTGCCACTCGGGTCCGATGGAGGGACGTGGTGGGATCGTTTCAGAGCGGGTCCAACTTTTTGCCCTAATGTATGGATTACCTACACTACATAATGTGTTTAGGGAAACACCAGACGTTTCAATGTTGGAAGAAACAGCTGGGGAAATCTGGTGCTATCAAGACCCACCACCCTAGCTGTCCGAACTAGGCTAACATGGTAAAGTTCATTACCCATATTAGTCTAGATAATTATCAACTATCGAGGTGCCGGTGACCGGGTACATGGGTTTTGAACATAAGAGCAGTGAGAATTGCGGAGGTCAGGCGGGGGTATTGTACTAGGTAGTGGTATGGTACCTATGTGCGAATCAACAATCGCTTGTATACATATCATAGGATGTTTGATGTTCCTCGCTGCCCTACTTAGTACTTAGCATCATCCAGTGTATCTTATACCTACTCAAGTACGTATATAACTTTCATGTTGCCAATGTCTCACAAGGGTGGTACTTTATCGCACAGAATCTACTTAGTACATACAAAGTCTCGATCCCTGTCGCGATGGGATAATGATCATGACTGGAGCTGTGGTCGGGTGGCGTTGGGAACCCACAAATCTCCAAGGCTTATCAGCTCCACCGCCGGCCATCGATCCTCCATCCCCACTGATGCCACTGTTCGGGACATCGCGCCGATAAGTGCAGCACATGGGATGATAAGCAATTAAACCTTTCCAAGAGAATCCTCATTAGCTTATTAGTTGATCGAGGCTTTGCGTGAACCTGATCTAACTGACAGATCGCCTGCCGTGCAACGTTTTGGGGGCCGTTAAAGGGGGGGTCCCCTACATATGTAGAAGCGCGGGTCGCATTCTAAATAGCTTCGGCAGCTGTGATGACACTAACACTGTTATCAACGATTGGTGCCGGCAGTCTGATAGGCGCCTATCCGAACGGCTGGAATAAACCACTGCTGCTCCCCCCCCCCCCTGGCATTTGGATCTGAGCATTGGATGTAAGGTAACATCTGATGCTGACCCCGGACCCAGAACAACGCCCCCCCCTGTCACCCTCGTATCTCAGGGGACTTTTAGGTCGGTCAATACGTACAATTTAACCAGGGGCATCACCTGCTCAACCTTCCTTTTGACGTCCTCTCTTCTCGAATGGTGGGACAGCTTCACCATCACCAGCGACACCAGCCAACACTAGGAAAAACCGACCTCTAGTTGCGACCTGATTGTCCCCGGCCCCTGATTGACACGTCTCAAAACATAAGCGAGCGAAAGCAGAGCCAAGATGGTCAATCTGGCAGCGACCAAGGTCGGTCCTGTGCGATGTACGTACACCTGGGCAGCGAAGCAGCACATGTGCATCTCATGCCATTTGTACCCCAACAACAGATATTCGTTTGCTGACGTACATACGATTGATCGTAGACAACTCGCCATGGACCCAGGTCACCATTCTCGGTTTTGTGACCTTTTGCTCTGTCGGCATGTTTTCGGCAGTCAGCGGTCTCGGTGCTGGGTACGTCAAACTAAGCTCGTACTCAGTCGAGTGACTCAGTAGCTAACGATTCCTTCTCGACAGTGGTACCCAAGACACGCAGCTCTCTGACACGGCAAATGGTGTTCTCTATGGCTGCTTCGCCATCGCTGGCTTCTTTGCGGGTTCAGTCAACGTACGTCGTCCTTTAATCTGCCCTGCGCCTCCAGGGGCTGCGCGGCGATGTGGCAAGCGTATAACTAACGTGTAGTCCTGGTTCTTAGAACATGCTCGGCCCGCGATTGACCCTCTCCATCGGTAGCACTGGATACTCTCTCTACATCGGCGCTCTGTGGGCGTACCAGGTCCATGGCACACGATGGTTCCTCATCCTCGCCGGCGCACTCCTCGGCTGCACCGCTTCCCTGCTCTGGGCCGCCCAAGGTTCCATCATGATGTCTTACCCGCTCGAGAAGGACAAGGGCCGATCATTCTCCCTCTTCTGGTCCATCTTCCAGATGGGAACACTGGTCGGTGCCGCCATCGCCCTCGGCATCCAGGCCCATTCCACCATGCCTGGAGTTTCGACCGGCGTATACCTCGCCTTCATGATCATCATGCTCACCGCCATTGTCACCTCGTGGCTCCTTCTGCCGCCCCACCTCGTCGTACGGGGCGACGGTACCGTCGTCGAGTTGCAGGATGCTATCTCCCCGGCGCAGGAGTTCAAGGAATTGTGGCACCTGCTCAAGGACTGGCGCATGATCGCTCTGTTTCCCATGTTCTTCTCGTCCAACTACTTTTACTCTTACCAGGGTGCCATCACCACGGCGCTCTTCAACGGTCGGACCCGTGCTCTGGTTTCGCTGCTCACTGGTCTCGGGTCCATCATTGGTTCCATCATCATCGGCCAGATCACCGACAGCCTGCCCTTCAGCCGACGGAAGCGAGCCCTCTTTGCCACCGCCTTTGTGGCCTTCTTCAACTGCGCCATCTGGGCTTGCGGTCTCGGCTTCCAGGTCCAGTTCACTCGCGCTGACAGCGTTGTGCGGGGTGTCGCCGTGCCATGGGACTGGACTGCTGGTGTCGCCGTCGGCCCCATCATCTTGATGATGGCATACTACATCGCCGATGCTATGTTCCAGGGACTTGCCTACTACACCATGTCCTCGCTCACGAATGAGCCGTTCAAGCTCGCCCGTATGGCTGGCTACTACAAGGGCGTTCAGAGTGCTGGTGCGGCTGTCTCCTTTGCCATGGATGCTGTCAAGGTCAGTAGTATTTTCACTGTTCACCCTCCATCTAAGTTGCCCCTGCTGACCTTTGACTTGCTCTCTTACAGACTGCTTACCTTGGTGAGCACCTCGTCTCTTGGCTTTTGCTTCTCTTCTCTCTGCCACTCTGCGCCTGGGTTCTTTGGGGGATTCGCGACAGCAACTACGAAGTGGAGAAGGTCACTCACGTCGAGGACGTGTCCGATGGTGCGATCGAGGGCATGGCGCTCCCTCCAGGACACGTGGCAGGCGAGCACCTGAATGACAGTGGTGTGAAGACGAAGCCTGTGGTCAACGAGGGCAGCGCAACTTCGGACTAAGGTGTGGAGTCTGAATACTACAATTGGCTTGGTTTGGCTTTGGTCCAGGAGGCAATGCTGCGGCATATATGGATACCCATGAAGCAATTGTTTTGTACATAAGCGGCTGTGCTGTAGAAGGTCAGCCTGGAGAGGAGAACTAGGCGCAATTGAGATATTAATCAAGCAAGCATCATGCAACTTGCGGTGGTCGTGATATCACTGTGCCCCAGATCTTCGCAGGTGGATGACTGCCCGCACGGGCGACAACATGTCCACACGATGTCGCAAGCCTGCCGCTTGTGAGTCTTATTGGCTCTGTGGTAACACGGCCCAAGTTGATGTAGCAAGCGCACGATAGATATTGAACTGCATGGATTGACTCCGTAACAACTGACGTGATGGCACACACCCGGAAGCCAGGGTCTGCCACTCAGAAGCTGTGGAATTATCTGGTGCATGTCGATCCGGACGCTATATAGCCAAGCTTCGAGGGAGCTTACTGCTGGTGTAACATCACAGATGTAAGATGACGGAGATATATGGCCAATGGACTTGGCAGAACTTATCATCACTGAAGTTGGAATGGGGGAAGATGAAGGAACTCACTCCATGTCTAAATAGACACCTAAGGACCCTCGGGGATGAATTCAATGGATGTTCCGGTGCTGCAAGTTTTATCCACTATTTACTGTCCACTTCAAGTCTTTGAATTGATACTTCGTCTGGCATCAAAATCACAGGACAGCAGTCATGCAAGATTACCAGAGTCAAGAAAGGAAAAGGTCCTTCGGGATCGGCGGTGCTGGTAATATCCGTACGTCGCTCAGCTTCAACCCCAGCCCTGGAGGTGCCATCATTGCAATCATGTTCAGCATTTCATATTCTCAGCAACGACGCCACATGCGGAGTCATATGCCTTCTAAAATTGGCCCGAATTACAGGTAATACTGCCGAGGCGATTGTCAATGACGTCCTTCCAGCTGAAAAAGCACAGCGACGCCGAAGCAGCGCCGGGAGTTCGACAACGTCATCGAGCTCGCACAGGTCGAGCATCTTAGATGAACTGAAACGGCTTGTCGTGAGGAAATCATGCAGAGACTGAGGAAAGAGAACCAACCAAGATCTCAACGTACCATACGTTAAAGTCGATAAACTCACGTAAGGAGTTATTAGTGTAAAGTATAAGTCTAATCGGCTTAACTTATGCATACAGTAATACAGTATATACGCATGCGGTTATTGTACGCATGCGGTAATTATACTAATTACTATATCCGGCCCCTATACAAATATATATAGGGCCCTTCTCGCCCTTATAGTTACTCTAGTTAATCAATTCTAATACTAAGGAATTCACCTTACTCTTCTCTCTTACTCTCGTTTACACTTACCCTAGCCTTTCTATTCGTGACCTTCTTATAGGTTATGAGCCCGGAAGATACTTAAATCTGATTATATAATCAACCCCTCTCGATCTAAAAAGCATAAAAAGAAACTTCGAATTTCTCCTTTCTATTTGAACCCATAACCTTTATTATTCAATTGCTTACTTATTATCACCCGGTGGTTAATCGGACTGATCATTACGGTTATCATATACTTTATGATCCAAATTACTACTGCCTACTGGTGTTATTACAAATTATATTTTGGGGCATATTTCATCAATTGGTTACTTTGATTTATTCAACTATACTATCTATACTATCTAGGCTATTCGATATTTAGTCTGATTGACTGGCCCTTATAAACCTACCTCGAAAACCCAGAACCTCACTAGGCGTCACCTATACTAAAAGCGATAAAAGCGATAATATTGTCGCCCTATAACCTCGCCCTTTCGAGCTACGAAATCGAGTGCCTAATCGCTATAAACCTTCGTATCTACGATTCGATTTTAACCTATCCCTATACTTCGAACCTCGAATTAGCCCTATACGTGTAGGACTTACATACAACTACCTACCCAATTAGGACTTATATACAACTACCTACCCAATTGTAACTTACACGCATCTACCTTCCTAATTGGGACTTACACGCACCCGATTACCTAATCCAGATAACTACACCTATTCCTAACCACCCTACCCTACAGTGAACACTCCTCGATATCTCGACGACTGTTAGTCCGACCGACTTTAGATTTTCAACGAATTATCTTCTTTATACTACGATACTATATAAATAAGATGTCTGAACAAAAACTTTAAGTCCAACGCCTTAAGGGTGTTAAGAACTATAATACCTGGAAGATCTATACTAGAGCTACCCTAATCAGGGAAGGCCTATGGAATACTATCGAAGGAGAAGAATTCGACCTCGATAGAAACTCGAGAGCTCTTTCTACTATACAATTACTGTGTGAGGAAGGACCGCTTAGTTTTATCGATAGCTGTAATATAGCTAAAGAAGCCTGGGATAAATTAAAGGCCTAGTATAACCCGGATGGTTTTACTACCGAATATCTACTCCTTAAGGAGTTCTTCTCCCTCTCGGAAGATAATTTTGGTACTATCGAAGCCTACCTAAATAAGGTGCAATAGGTGGTATCTAAGTTGAAAGAAAAGAAAATCGAGCTTCAAGATTAGGTAGTAATCTTGTGGGTCCTATTCAGACTTAACGAGGACTACAACTCCTTCTCTTAAACTGTCCTCCAGGCGCTTAGGAATAACCTAAAAGCATATACTGTGGAGACCTTTTTCGAGCACCTGCTGGACGAATCGAGAGGAAAGGAGAATAAAAAGAAAGAGAGAATTTATACTATATCCTCTCGGGATAATAAAAGGGATAGTAAAAATAACTCTTGATTTATCCCTCGAGGAAAGAAAAATACTAACGGTCTCTATTGTGACTATGGTAAACTCAAAAGTTATAAAACTAGGGACTGTTTCTTCCTATTTCCTGAAAAAGTATTATCCGGCTGGAAGAATAATAGCGCTAGGGTAACTAAACAACCTAATAACGAGAATAAAAAGCGCACCGAAAGAGATAATAGATAGTCAGCTATTATAGCGGCTATAAAGGAGAAGGAATTAGAACCAGCTGCTAGTACTACTACAGAACAAATACAGGCGTTAAGTATCTCCGAAGAGGAGATTAACGCCCTACCGGAGAATATCTCTCCTCACGAGGGTAATACTACAGCAGCCCCTACAGATACCGAGATGGAAGAGATTTTCTTTCCCGACTACGATTATAGCCTAGAGGTAAATACTTACCCTCTATATAACCCACAGCTCCTTATAACTAATACAGATATAGCAGATTTAGGCGATATTTAAGGCGACGATATTGTCGCCCCTACAGATTTAGCTAGCCTAGTTTCGATAGCTCAGATTAATTAAATACAGAATTTGTCTTAAAGCGATAATAACTACTATAGTTTCTGTGTTGATAGTGCTGCTACTATAAGTGCGATCTGTAATAAAAGCTTCTACTATAACTATACCCCTATTAATAAGAGAGTAAGCTGGGGTAACGCGAAACACCTTACTGTAACCGGTATGGGTAGTATATATATAGAGTATAAAGGGACGAATATAAGGAAAGCCCTATACAATATCTACTATATACCCGAACTAGGTCTGAACCTCCTTAGCCTACGTAACCTACAGAATAACCTTATACTGTTCAGCCTAGCTATAGGTACGGTGAATATCTATAATAAAGGAAACCATATAATAGAAGCTACTGGATATAGGAGTAATAACCTATACTATATAAAAGCCCGAGTACTACAGCCTATAGCTACACTAGATAAGGACCTAGTTAATATAACTATAAATCCCGAACTCGAATTATAGCTATACAATTACTATACTAGACTAGGTTATATCGGCCTAACCCCCTTACTTACTATACTACAGAAGCAGTATAGTATTAATATTAATAAGGCAGATATCGAGGGATTCAACTTTAATACCTGTGAAGTCTGCTTACTGTAATGATCACAGTGATAACCTTTGTAGGCTACCTTGCTATAGTCGTAAGGTTAATGTTATCAGAGAGTATATATATATACGTCTATATAATACTGTTCGCTTCACTAAGTGATTAAGAGGAAATAATTCCTATTATAAGAATAATACTTAGATTAATAACTAAAGAGCAACTATAAAATGCTATCTAGATAATAACGATTATATCCTTATATATCTAGCTCTTTAGTTGGGCGATATATTAGATATATAATATCTAATATATCTAGTCTACCGATATATTGGATATATAATATCTAATATATCTAGTAACCTTAACCCTAACCCTGAGTTATCCTGTTAACTAGAGGGTTCTATACTCTAGTGCTATTAGCTCGGTACCCTAGTATCCCGTTAATCCTCTTAACGTTACCTAGTTAGGTACCCTTAACGCTTATCCTTCTAGATTATAATATTACCTCCCTCCTTTCTTTAATCTTTCGTCCTGAAGATCTATAAGTTATTTCTATTATCCCTTCTGTTAATCGTGCTTTCTTAATCCGTTATATCGAGCAGGGTTAAATCTTCCTATATTGCGAAAGCTACTCCCGCTAAGATTACTATTAATCGTAACGCCTTATTAGCGGCTATTATACTGAACTGCGTCGATATACTTTCTTATTTATTCTGCGAATCTCGTAATATCGAAGTATGCTAGGTTTCTAAAAAAGATTCCTCCTGTTATTTAGAGTGCGTTCGCCTAGGTCGTTCGATATATAACGTCCTGGGTCCTACCCCCGCCGAGTTACGAAATATCGCGAAGCAGAAGTAAAAGCTTCGTAACGAGATTAAGGAAACTTAGTTAAAGTTAATACGTCTGATAATATAGGAGCGCGAGTAATCTAAGAAGTAAAAACGTGCTATTCGTCGGGGTCTAGAGAAGGTAGAGGATCTAGATCGGGTAGAAGCGGAGGAGGCGCGTACTGTAAAGGCCGTAAAAGCTTCCGAGGTTATCGTAGAGGAGGAGCCTCGTATTGCTCCTAGGGTTGATCCGTCGTTTAGTCCTTTTAACTAGAGTACGGTAGATTTATCGGGTATAGATATAGATACGCTAATAGCGCTTAGGTTTAGTTCTAGTTCCTAATAAATAGTTCTTATCGTACTAGGTAATAAGGCGTTTCGCGTTCTATAGGTTATCTGGGGGTTCCTATATATTTTCCTTATACCTATAGTCCTTCTACTTAACTAGGTATTCTAGTATTCCGTTATTCGTTTATCGTTTATCTAATATCCGTTCTACTTCGTATTCTTATACTTCGAAGTTTAGTTCGATATCTTCGTCGAGTTTTATATTCTTAGGTACTAATTTAAATAATAAAATATAAAAAACTAGGTATATCCTTATTCCTTAAGGTAATAAAAGTTCGTAGTTAATATCTAAGAGCTTCTTTATAATCTTAAATACTCCTAATTTCTTAAAATCGAGTTTTTCACTAAAGCGCTTCGTTTTAATATTTCTGCGAAGCAGGTAGACCTTATCTCCCCTCTCGAGCGTTAGTACTACCGATCGTCCTCGATCGTAGTATTCTGCTATCCTTTAGCGAATAAATATAAGTTCTTATTAAATTTATTCTTATAATCTATAAATTTCTTTTATTCTTTTTATTACTTCTATATTATCCTTTCTAGGTAATAGTTCTCTATATATCTCGGGGTTATACCCGTAATTTGCATAGAATAGTAATATTCCTATTATCGTCGTATCCGCGCTATTATAGGCGAATTATACTATTAGTAGGAGTTTAACCTAATTATTCTGCTTATAGTTAACGTAACTCCTAAGGTATACTTTAACGATTTAGTTAAGCCTTTCTATTTAACCGTCTATTTACGGGTAGAATACTATTAAGAGCTTATACTTTACTCCTAAGCTTATTATAAATCCTTATTAAAACTTCGATATAAATAGCTTATCTTTATCTATTATAAGTTCCTCTAGTAATCTATACTAGCTTACTACTACTCGTAAGAATATATATATAAGTTCTTCTGTATTACTAGATTCCTTATAGGGAATAAAGTAGGCGTATTTCGTAAGTCTATCTATTATTACCCAGATATTATCGTAAAGTACTTTTATTATTAGTTCTCGTAATAGTAGTAGCTTAACGATAAAGTCTATGCTAACTGATTTCTATAGTCCTAATATAATTAGTAGCGGTTGCAGTTCTTCGTAAGGTTTATATTTAGCGGCCTTGCTCTTGCTATAAGTATCGTATTCTTTAATTATCGCTGTAACGTATTATTTTATTCGGGGGAATTTATAGTATCGTCTAATTCGTTTAATAGTCGAGGTAATTCCTTAGTATCTATAAGCTATTAAGCTATATATTCTTTAGATAAGTTTGCTTTATAGGTCTTCTAATATATAGAGTTTTCCTGCCTGATAAAGTAAACCGTCCTTATCTTAGAGTTCCTCTTTCTCTTCTAAGGGCAATTATTGCTGTAATAAGCGTAGCTCTTATTCTTATTCTGGGTCCAGTTAGATCCTGAATATTACTACGATTACTCTTTTTTCCTAAATAATATTTCCGTCGTTATCCTATTTAAGAATACTTTAGGATTCTAGCTTAATATCCTAATAAAGGTCTAGTCTCCGGCTAATTGCGTCGGCTCGTCCGTTCTCTAATCCTTTTCTATAGTAGATTTTAAAGTCGAATTCTAATAGAAATTCGGCCTATCTTACTTATCGTTTATTAAGAACTTTAGTAGTTATAAACTATACTAAGTTCTTATAATCCGAGTAGACCTTAATCTAGTATTTTACGCCGATTAAATATATTTTCTATTCTTTAAATACTTTAATAATTACTATTAATTCTTTATTATAAATCTAATAGTTTAACTTAGGTCCGCTAAGTTTCTTCGAGATAAATACTACCGGGTATAGCTTACTATTCTTATCTCGTTATCCGAGTTATACTCCGAGTATAAAGTCGGATATATTAGTTTCGATTTCGAAGGGTTTATTAGAGTTTACTTTAATAAGTACTGGTTCTATTATAATTAAGTATTTAATTTTATTAAACGCCTTCTAAGCTTCTATATTCTAAGTAAATAGTACGTCTTTCTTTATAAGGTGTGTAAGTAGTATAGCGTGCTTATTATAGTTCTTAATAAACTATTAGTAGAAATTATAAAATCCGAGGAAGCCTTATACTTCCTTAATATTCTAGGGTTCCGGCTAGTCCCTAACTGCTACGACCTTGGATACTTATATCCTGATTTCTCCTAGAGTAATAGTATAACTAAGATAGTCTACTTCTGTTTAATAGAAGAAGCTTTTCTCTAGTTCTATTAGTAAGTTATTTTCTTATAAGATTTGGAGTACCTTATATACGTCCTTCTTATATTATTCCAGGTCCTTAGAATAGATAAGGATATCGTCGAGGTATGCGATTATATATTAGTCTAGATATTCCCTAAGTATATAGTTTATTATTGCTTAGAACGTTACGGGCGTATTAGTAAGCCCGAATAGTATTACTAAGTTCTCGAAATATCCGTAGCGTATTCGGAACGCTATCTTCTATTCTTCGCTTTCTTTAATTCTGATTAGGTTATAGGCTCCTTTAAAGTCTAGGGCCGTGAATATCTTTATGCCGCTTAATCTATTCTTAAGCTCGCTAATCAATAGAAGCGGGTATTAATTCTTAATTATAATATCGTTAAGCTATCGGTAGTTAACGTATAGTCTAAGTTTGCCGTTCTTCTTTAGTATAAATAAGATCGGGTATCCTGCTAGTAATATCGAAGGTCTAATATATCCTTTCGCTAGGTTCTCGTCGAGATACTCCCTAAGTACCTTAAGTTATTCTTCGTTAAGTTTATAGATTTTATAAAATCCTAGCTATATACTTTCTTTTAATAGTATCTCGTAGTCCTACTAGCTATATTATAGTAAACCTATATCTAGTACCCCTGAAAATAGTTAGGTATATTTTCTATATTCTTCTAGAATAAAGTCCTTTAAGTCCTTACCCTTAGCTTTAGCTTTCTATAGGTAGCTTACGAACCTCTTTAAGGGCTTGCTGATTACCTTAGTAATATCTTATTATCGTTTTCGCTATAATTATCATATTATATCTTATCGTTATCCTGCCGCTAAAGTTCGTATTTATACGGTTAAGCGGGCCTCTTGCCGTACTATTTTAGCTATTTCGTATTTATCTAACTCTTAGATAGCCTTTCTTACTCTTACTAACTGCTCTTTTCTTCTTATAGTATTAATTCTTCTTATTATTTCCTTAGCTCGTTCTTCCGACGATGCTAGGCGTAGTTATATATATGTTAATTCGTTTAAGAGTATCGCCTATTCTTCCTTAGTAACTGAATCTTTCCCTAAGCTCTTGCTTATTTTCTTAATTCCCTGAACTCTTCTAGAGGTATTAGTGGGTGCGTTTAAGCGCTATTATCTCGGGTTATCCTTAATAACTAGACCCTATCTTGCTTTATTATTAATTATCCCTTTAACCGGGGTATAGTTTTCCTAGTCAATCTAGCTAGTGATTTAATTAATACGTATTATATCGTTATATTTCTTTAGCTATAGTATTCCTAATATTGTATCGTATTAAGGTATATTTATAATATTAAAGGTAAGAATCTTATAATATCCTTAGATAGTAATAAGTAAATAATTAGTTTCCCGGTCGATCCGTCCGTTACTATAAGTAACTATAGTTCCTTCGATCGTGCCTAATATATATAGCTATTCTTTTAGTCTATATCGTAATCTGTTCTTATTAACTATATATAGGGCGATAAAATTTCCTTAAGCGCTACTATCTACTAGTGCGCATACTATAACGTTACCGATTTATATATCCAAGAGTAGAGGGTTATATTCCGTTTTACTAGTCGCGTTAAAGAACTTTATTAGTTTTCCGCTATTAGTTAGTTCCGTTCTTAATAGCTTAATTAGTTTTTTGCCTGCTATGCTGCTCTCTAGGCTAGTCTCCGGGCCTTTCTTTATTAGTTTCGTTTACTAACCGGTCGACTTTCTTCCTAATCGCTATTCCCTTCTACTAGTAACTCGTTTTATTAATTACTAGCCGTTACTAGTCGCCTAGTCTACTAGTAGCCGGCTTTAACTAATCGATCCTTCGACTAGTAGCCTAGTCTACTAGTAGGGTTTAATTATTAGTAGCTCTTTCGACTAGTAGAGCTTTCTCCTAGTAGCGGGCTACTTTCTAAGCCTTCGGGGCTATTAGTAACCCTAGTTAACTAGTAGCCTTCCTCTACTAGTAGATCGGTTCTACTAGTAGAGAAGGTTACCTCCTTGCCCTTTATCTAACTAGTCTATCTTTCTAATCTTTCCTAGCGCTTAGCCTCCCTTCGGGTCTTATTTCGGTTAGAGTACTATACCTTAATCTTCTATATTTAGTAGATTTAATAAAATCCCGAGGGACAGTCTAGTAATAATCTAACTATAACGTATTATTCGGGGTAACGGTTATCGTTATACTGGAATACTGCGTAGGTATCTATTAACTTATCTATTAGGTAAACGTATAGATTATTAAAGTATCCGGGATTATAAGTAATTTCTACTAGTTTTCCTTTGTATTATCGGGGAAAGAAGTTATAGAGTACTTTATCCGCGTAATAGTACGTATAATAGTTATAGATATATAAGATCTAAGCTATATAGTACAGATAGTCCTTATATCCGGGAGAAAGGTAAGGGATATCCTAGATATCTAGGGTCGAGGGTTAGTTTCCGATTTCCTTAATCGGGATTCTTAATATAGCGAACTTCTAGTCGCTTCCTTTATAAGGTATTAGAGCCGCTACTTTCCCTAGGTGCGCTATAGGATCGTTATATAGGAATTATAAGATTATACTATCGATCTATAATCCTAAGGTCTCTTCTTCCTTTTCCCTAATAACTTTTTCTCCGTTATTCTTTATTTCTTCTAACCTTTAAGTTATAAGCGAGAGTTGCTACTTTATTTTCTAGAATAGTTATTCGGCGCTCTCTTTAATATTATCTTCGATCTATTAGTAGAGGTTCCCTGCTCGCTATTCTAAGCTTTCCGAGGCAGTATCTTCCTGCGCTTCGGGTTCCTCTAATATTTCTAAAATATCTCGTTATAAGAGGTAAGTTTATCCGAGGGGTTCTTCCGTTAACTCCCTAGTTTCTATCTA
Organism: Cytospora chrysosperma; assembly: GCA_016808195.1. Classification (NCBI taxonomy): domain Eukaryota; kingdom Fungi; phylum Ascomycota; class Sordariomycetes; order Diaporthales; family Cytosporaceae; genus Cytospora; species Cytospora chrysosperma. The sequence continues at coordinate 2,300,955 of MU179926.1, read as the reverse complement.
GGTTTCCGGGATATTTTCTGCCCGGTATACTTCTAGTATCTATTTATAGTTAAAGGAGTTATTATTTTCGCGAGCTTATACGAGATAGTCCGTACTTAAATAGTCTAAGTTACTATCTTCTATAACAGTGTTATATAGGGGGCCCTTACGTCCTATAGATATAAGTCGCTGCGCTTCTCCTACGTTCCGTCGTCCTTCCGGGACTGGCTTCTAATCCTTTTTCTTACTTTAATAGTCTCGAGTATAGTATCCTAGCTTCCCGTAGTTAAAGCACTTACCTTTCTAGTCTCTATGTTATATAGTATTAAGTTCTATTAGCCCTGCGTAGTAGGTGTTTCCGTAGGCTATTAATTAGTACTAGTTTTTACGGTTCCCGTTGCGCTAGTACCGCTTTCCCGTATTAGCCTAATTACTACGTTTATTAGCTTATATAAAGGGGGGTGCTTAACCTTTCTTTTCTAATTATCGTTCGTATAGTCGATTATCGATCCTAACTATATTTCTAGCGTATTCTACGAAGTTATTAGGCCTATCTGCCTTAGATAATTCGTCCTTAACGTTATCCTTAAAGCCTTCGTAGAATCGGGTTATTAATAGCTCGTCGTCCTACTAAAGCCTTACTATAATCTATCTAAACTTAGATAGATATTCCGAGGCGGAGGTGCGTTATCTATACTTTATAAGGTCTCTTTCCGCCTATCGTTCCTTATCTAGCTCTCCGAATACTCTTTTAAGCGCCGCTTCGAACTCCGTATAATAATTGAAGATCTGGAAGACTTTATCGCTTGCTATTATCCTATTATTAAGATAGTCCCTAAGGAGGGGTTCGAACTATATAAGTACGTCTCCTTAAAGGAGATTAGACGCGAAGAGGACTTATTCGGTTTCTCCTAGGAGTTCGTCCTCGTAGTATCGGATATAGGCTCGGTATTAAGTAAGGAAGCCCTAGAGGGTTCCTTTAGTACCGCTAAATCCTTTAGGTTTATCGAGTTTAACCTTAGAGGATTTCTACTAGGGTTGCTTCCTTTCTTCCTTTATTATAGCGAGTTCTTTATATTTATCCTATAGCTCGTTAATAAGTTCTAGGGTAGCTGCGAGCTTCTGCTCGACGGTTATAGGGGTATCGTCGGAGGCTATAATAGAGTGTTGAATATTGCGTAGGGGTATACGTTAAAACCGTCTAAATAAGAGTTATTAAAATATAATAATTATAGTGATAACCTTTATAGGCTACTTTGCTATAGTCGTAGGGTTAATATTATCAGAGAGTATATATATATACGTTTATATAATACTGTTCGCTTTACTAAGTAATTAAGAGGAAATAATTCCTATTATAAGAATAATATTTAGATTAATAACTAAAGAGTAACTATAAAATGCTATCTAGATAGTAACGACTATATCCTTATATATCTAGCTCTTTAGTTGGGCGATATATTGGATATATAATATTTAATATATCTAGTTTACCGATATATTAGATATATAATATCCAATATATCTAGTAACCCTAACCCTAACCCTGAGTTATCCTGCTAACTAGAGGGTTCTGTACTCTAGTGCTATTAGCTCGGCACCCTAGTGTCCCGTTAGTCCTCTTAACGTCACCTAGTTGGGTACCCTTAACGCCTGTCCTTCTGGATTATAACACTTACGGGCTAAATATATAACTATAAAGAGAAATAAGCTCTCGAATAATAGAGTGTACGATATTCTCGAGCGAGTGCATAGTGATATAGGGGGACTACTAGTCTCTACCTACGATAGATATAGATACTATATAACCTTCTTAGACCGCAGAACTAGGTTCCTAGCTATAAGGCTACTCCATATAAAAGACGAAGCACTAGCTGCCTTCGAGGAGTATAGGAGTAAAGCCGAGAATAACTCTACTAATAAACGAGTTAGGGAGCTCTTTACAGACAATGGTGGGGAGTATATAAATAAGCGATTTAGAGTAAATCTAGATCAGTACGGTATAACACACTATACTGCTCCTCCATATATAAAAGAGCCTAACGGGCTAGTAGAGAGAATAAACCTTACACTATTAAATAAGGTAAGGGCTATGCTTATACAGGCGAATCTACCTAAATACCTATGGGGGGAAGCACTTATAGCTGCTGTATATCTATATAATAGAACCCCACATACTGCACTACGGCTAGATACGCCCTATAAAGCATATACTAATAGAGAGCCTAATATAAGCTATATACGAACCTGGGGCTCTATAGTATACTATAGCGATAAGACTTACAAGACTAAACTAGACGATAGATCTAAGTTAGCCGTACTAATAGGCTACGGCGACAATAATAACCACTATCGACTATTCGACCTAACTAGCCGGAAGGCGTTTTGGGTTCGAGATATACAGATACTCGAGAATAAGTTTATATCTAATATAACTAAATCTAGTATGGACCTCGACGAACCCGAGGACTTATATACAGAGACAATACAACCAGATATACAGATAGGGGGTAAGAGCTCTAATAAAGCTATATAGAATAACTCCTCTATACCTTTAAGGGGTGAAGAGAGCTCTATACCCGAGATACCTACTAGTGATACGAGTAACCCCCTACGACGAATAACTAGATCTATAACTAGTAGTAACCAAAATCAAGGACTAGCGAATAATAATAACTCTATAATAGTAAATAACCCTACCCGGAATAACTCTAACAGCACTATACAAGACTGTATAGTAGTTAACCCTGAGTGCGCACTCATAACTATTAAGGATACTCTGCTGGAGAATATCTATAATATAAAGGAGGCTAAGGGTAACTACCTCCTTACGGCTACAATAATAAAAGAGCCGTCTAATTTTCGAGAGGCTATGAAGTCACTAGATAGTAACTACTGGTATATGGCCTCACTGGCAGAGATAAAAGAATTAGAGAGCCGTAATACCTATACTATTATAGACTTACTACAGGGACGAAAACCTATTACTGGTCGCTGGGTCCTTAAACAGAAGTCTATAACTAATAAGACTAATATAAAAGAAGACTGGATAATAAATAAAGAGCGAGATACTCGCTATAAGGGCCGCTACGTACTACAAGGCTTCAAACAACAGCTAGGAATAGACTTCCTAGAGACCTTTAGTACTACGTGTAGGTCAGAAACCTGGCACTTAATATTGATAATAGCTGTAAATAAAGGCTGGCCAGTAGAACAGTTCGACGTCCAGTGCGCGTTCCCACACGCGAATATCGATACAGAGATATATATCACTCTACCCGAAGGCTTCTATAAAGAAGATATATATAAGAATAAAGTAGGTAGACTAAATAAGGCTCTCTACGGCCTGAAACAGTCACCTCGCCTGTGGTATAACTTCCTAAAAGGGGAACTAGGGAAGCTAGGCTTCGAAGTCTTCCCTTACGATGAAGGTGTATTTATACACCCATAATATAAAATTATATTAGTCTGCTACGTAGACGATATACTCTTTATATCCCCTACTACGGAACTAATAAACGAGTTCTCAGAGCGGCTCTCACACTCTATAAGGATCGACAGACTAGGGCCTGTATCGACCTTCCTGGGTAACGAGATCTCGATAGACTATATAACTAAAACTATAACTATAACCTAAAGCAAGTATACTCAGAAGCTACTCGAGAAATTCTCTATAACTAGGGAGAACGGATATACGCCTTGCCTTACTCCAGGCACTCCTGGTATAAAACTAACTAAACGGCTAGATAAGGCTATACTCGAAGAGATAACTAAGTTTCAGAAGGAAATAGGCTCCTTACTATATCTCTCTATAAAAACTAGACCCGATATAACCTATACAGTTAATATGCTAGCTAGATATATGGCTAACCCAGGCGACAGCTACTTTACCGAGCTACGTAAGGTCTGGGGTTACCTATTAAGGTTTCCTAATATAGGACTTATATATAACTGTAATACTAATAACCTAGTTATAAAAGGCTATACAGATTCAGACTGGGGACAGGATATTAACAGTAGCCGGTCTATATCTGGTTATATATTTAGCCTAGGAGATATAACTACTATAAACCCTATAAGCTGGAACTCACAAATCCAGAAGACCGTAGCTCTGTCTAGTGCAGAAGCAGAGTATATGGCTCTTCGAGAAGCTACTAAGGAAGGTATTTACCTCCGTAATATGTATAGTTATCTAAATTCACGTCTCGGATTAGACTATAAAGACGAGATACCGCCTATATTTATAGATAACGAGGCTGCTAGAAAGATAGCCGAGAACCCCGAGTTCTATAAAAGAACTAAGCATATAAGGTTACAATATCACTTTACTCGCGAGGCTGTTCGGAATAAAGATATCCGGCTTCTAAGTATAAAGTCTAAATTACAGGCAGCAGATATACTCACAAAGTTACCCGTAGGTCCTTTATATAGGGACTATAAACAGCTGCTAGGTTTAGATAATAACTGAGGTTTTTATTCCTGTAAAGGTTTTTATCCTCTCTATACACTTACTGTACCTACAGTTACTATAACTACTATAACTAGGGTTTTACTCTTTTCCCTATATCTGATACTATATCCTATACCCAGGGTTTTATTTCTTTTCCCTGTATATACCTATATATTAACTAGTTACGCCGCTTAAAGGGGTGTGTAAAGTATAAGTCTAATCGGCTTAACTTATGCATACAGTAATACAGTATATACGCATGCGGTTATTGTACGCATGCGGTAATTATACTAATTACTATATCCGGCCCCTATACAAATATATATAGGGCCCTTCTCGCCCTTATAGTTACTCTAGTTAATCAATTCCAATACCAAGGAATTCACCTTACTCTTCTCTCTCACTCTCGTTTACACTTACCCTAGCCTTTCTATTCGTGACCTTCTTACAATTAGGAGACTAGTGATGGTGTGGCAACCTATCTCGTGTCATATGAAAGGGTCATATTCAGTTGTAATAGGAGTACTTCAATGTTGTTGTCGGCGAGCTCACATAGCCTGAGCTTGATGAGTCCAATGACCTGGATTCACCGGATGCTTCAGCACCTAGGAAGGCATAATATAGTTTTAGCGTCTATCTTGGTAATATGTATCTCATGATTCCCTTCCATTGTTCAGCCAGCCACTCTCACTGTTATCTATGCCATTCCCCAACAACCTGGAACAAGCCATCTAGGTATCGACTATAGCTACGATATTATCACCCCAACACGCACTGACCCATTTTTGGGATGGGGGACAATCAAATCATGATCGTACTCCACATTTTCCACCGTAGTTTCGTGAAGCCGAGTCCCTGGCAGAACGCGCAACGCCATGGCTGCCGTCATGAGATACAACTCGCAATAAGCGAGACTTCACACAACTGTCAGCACATTATTCACATAGACTTTCCCGGAAAAAGGTTCTGGGCTTACTCTTTGGCGAGACATATCCTACTGCCTTTGCTGAATGACATCAAGTGCTTCTCAAGCGCATAGTTGTGCCTCCCGTTCTCAAGCAGCCACCGCTCTGCAATGAACTCTTTTGGGCTCGGGAACAACTCCTCATTACTGTGCTGTATGACAGATGTCATCCCGATAGGTGTACCTCTAGGGATGACCCAACGGGTCTCCCCGTCCTCACTCACGTAAATGAGGTCTTCTTCCCGAGCAATTCTGGCAGACCTATGTGAAATACCTGGCATCAGACGTAGCGCCTCATGGATCACAGCCCAAAGGTACGGCCGCTGCTCAAGGTCCGTCCACTTGAGGTTCAACGGATCTGCACCTTGCAGGTCGTCCATCAATCGCGCATAGGTAGCAGGCTGGGCTAACAAGTAGTAGGATATGCATGCCAGAGATGCCTAGCGACGATCAAGTTAGCTTCTGATTCCGGTAATATGAACCAACACGAATCACCCAGTTGTCACATACGGCAGTCGTCTCCGTGCCAGCAACCAGCAGATTGAAACCTTCACCGGACAGACGGTAAATAGTCTTCTCATGATCTGGCAACTGCTTGTTGTCGATCAGTTCCGCGAATATCCTTCCGTTATCTTTGTTGTCCAAGGCCCTTTGTATATGTCCCGGAATGACTACCTGAAGTTGGTACATGAGATTCTTCATGTCGTTGCCCATGTAGTCTGCAAAGAAGGGAGCAATGGCAACAGCGGCTCTCGCCAGTGCCACGTGCCTCATCATATAAGCACTGTTGAAGAAGCTCTTTACCCAGCTGCCAAAGTTGGGCTCCCATCCCTCCTGGTCAATGAAACCCATGGGCTCGCCGAACGCATACTGCGAGATAATGTCCGCCGTGAAACAGTTGAACGCTTCCTTCAAGTCGAATGGACCCTTGGTACGCAACAGCTTGTCACAAGTTCGCTGCGTGAACTCGTGGACTTCACCTTCAAGCTTCAGCATCTGGGCACGAGAGAAGAACCTATTCATCGGAACTCGCCGTGTGCGGTGCAGCTCATGTGGAGCGGTTGAGAAGCCACCCACAGCGATCGCACCTGTAGCGCCCGTGTTCAGGAAGTGCTGCCACTTGTCTCGCTTTCGGTTGCCGCCGGCGTATATCTCGTCCACAAATCTAGGATCGCTGCAGTGGAGCTCATCTGGGTTGATGCGAACAATGGGACCTAGCGTTGTTATGGGTCAGGCTCTGGGTCGCTTGAAGACAGACTATCATCGTTGAATGGCTCGTCTCACCATATATGGCATGCATCCGTTTGATCTCATGGCCATATCGGCCGACTAAAATAAAGTCGTAGTAGCCTTCGTAAAAGTAGCCCATGGCAGCTAACTTGGGCCCGGGAAATTTGTAGAGAGGGTGCCAAGGCGAGATGTTGTAAAGCGCAATTAACGCTTTGTAGGCAAGCCATGCTCCGAAAAGAAATAAGAAGTTAGTAGTCGATAGAAGAGCCTTGGGGCCCCCAAAGGGCATCAAGTAATTTGGGTCCATCTGAGGGATTACACGGTGGGGACCCTGGGAAGGGGGGGATTCCAAGCACACAGTAACCTCACCAAGCAACACGTTGAAGAGCCGATCCGGGCAACAGATCAAGCACTTGGGCAGCACGCGATGGGACTCTTTATACTCTTGATAATCTCAACAGGCCGTTGCAACACATGCTTGACGTGTTTATGTATGACCAATTGGCCCTCAGTAAAACGACCCTCGGCTAATAACTGCGGGTCACCAGCTATACCCGCCTGGGAATAACTTATAATCCATCACCCAGTATTAACGTACTATCTTCTGAAGGAAGAAGTCTAGTTAAGCAGGAGAATGGGTATATCACTTCCGGACCAACGACGAACGCCAATGGAGACATCCCTATCCACTCTTCTGCGGTGCAAAGCTCTTCCTTGGCGGCCGAGGAATTAGCTCCGAATGTTTTGCATCCAAGATAGCAAAGATCGTCTAGAGTAGCCCCGCGAGAGCAGGGGAAACACGACGACTACGCCGGGATAATACTACCGATGTCGTTCTAGATCGTGACGATTCGTTACTAGACCTGCAAACCTGGCCATTGTCCAGGCGTATCAAGCTAATTGAGACCCGACCCAAGACGCTCTCCACCGAGTTACATTTACGTTGTTATATGATTCATTATGTTGGATCGGCCTTTACGTTTGCTTCGTTGCACAAGTCACTCGCAAACCGTGCGGGTGATCTCAAGGTTCTGGCTTCGTTACCTAGGCCATTAGTTAGATGCTGTTGCCTCACAGCCAACGACATTATATACCCTAAAGTAGGCATATACTGCAATCACACCAAAACAGCAAACTCCCACGGCATTTTACCGTACGGTCCATGGCTAACAATCGACTCGTATACTTCAATGCTGTCATTCAGAGCCCTCAGATGGTCAAAGAATGGCCCGTCCTCCCCCAAGGCCCAAGCGAAAACACCGCCCAGGCCGTAAGACAGCACGAGACTCTCAAACTTCTTCTTGATAGACTCGGGCGTTTCCCAGGTCCACCATCTCTTGTCTTGCGCATCCCAAGAGAAGGAACCACCTCCAATGGCATCATAGCTCCCCCTTATCATTGCTCGTTGCAATGCATCTTCCATCTCAGAAGGCACACTGTTCCAGGCAAAGGACCCTGACTGACCCAAATCGGCACCGGTTTCTGGATCTTCCATGACGACTGTCTTAGCTCCTATGGCGTTTAGAGGCCGTTCTTCAGGATCCGTATTAAACCACTTGACGTAAAACGCAAATCCAAGGTTCAATTTGTCAGCCGGGAACCCTCGCTTCATGTATGTCTCGATTGCTTCTCGGGAGTCAGAGATGCCTGCGTGGTGCTGGGTCTTTGTACTTCGCCTATTCATCAGGTCGTAGGTCATCACGTTGACAAAATCCAAATACTGGTTGATCTCGGGCGTAGTTTCTCTGTCGAAGGCCATCATGTCTCTCTGTAGGCCGGGGACGGCGGCTGAAAGGATAGTATCGGGCCCAAGCGCGGCTCGCAGTTCGCTCAAGAGTTTGGGGAACGCCTCGATCTCCCATTCTTTGGTTGAGTTTGGGACGCGCTTGTAGCCGTCACCATTGCCACCTGGATACTCCCAGTCGATATCAACCCCGTCCGCGCCGGTGTCCTGTAGCATCTTGGCTACATTGCTTGCGAATCGCTTGCGGGTTTCCTCTGACCTTGCGGCCTCGGAGAACCCCTTGTCATCGCCCCAGCCGCCTATAGCAATGAGGATCTTGGTTCCTGTTGTGAATTTGGCCCGGATAGGCTCGATACCCTCAAAGAGAGGCCAGTCAGTTGGTGGTTTCCCTACTAGTGTCTGGGAGGAGATGAAAGCGAGTGCGACGTGCGTGACACTTGAAAGGAGGGAAACATGCGGCACATGATTATTCCATCTGGAGATAGCTTAGTCCCAATGCTCGAATCACGAATCCTTTGCGCACTCACGCTGTAAGATACAGCAGTTGTCGAAACTGAGGCATGGCTTTTGCTGCTGGCGGGGAGTTGTGATGAACGGAGCCTGACGTAGTCTTCCCAGCTCCCCTCATCGGGACTGATGCAGCCCGGTGCAGAGCTTTGTGCTTGAGGCTTTTTACTTGAAATATCATTGGGCCGATGTCATGACCCGCTGTGATGACATACTGCCCTTTCTGTTTGAAAATCCGGTGGCGGGGACGCCCTCGACATTTTCCCTGAAACCTCTGATATTTGATACTAACATTGAAGCTTATGGGTACTGTAGCCACCTTCAATGTAAATTCGAAGAACTTTGTCTACCTGGCATCATCTTCAGTAATTATTGAATAGTAAAAACCATTCCGCAACCGGATGCGTGGCACCAGATGCTTCGTAAAATATTGCTCGCATCAATGTCCATTCAATGTTGTAACAGGCTTAACCACAAATAATAAACAATGTACTCGTATTTAATAATTACCTACCCTAGGGTACCTACCAGTATTCAGTTACGGGAAGAAATTACATACCACTTCTGAGCCCTACTGACGTCTTGAAAAGATAACCTCCCAGGGTTGAATGCAGTCTAAAAAAAAGCACGAACATCTCACGAGTATTTGCCCCGGAGCCCTTTTGTTTCACTCCTGAAGATATTGGGAGATCTGAGGCAACTGTTCGCCGAGATGGCGGCTAGCCACCAGTCGACATGAGAGCCAAAGGCTACTACTGAAGCTCGACTGGGATCAAAGAGAATGAACCGCACGTTCCACCATCATTGGTTTAGGAATCCATGAGCATAATTGGTTTTGAATGATTTCCGTCTGCCCAGGTATGTTATCTCACTACAAGCAGGGAGTGGTGTATGATCTTAGTATGGTCTTGTTTAATGGGAATAAGCACGAATATGCGGCTTCCACTGGGGAACATTGAAGGTTCCTAAGGGTTCTCGGATGTCAATTTTGCTTCGCCCCTATTTTGAGTCTTGACAGAACATTTCAGTATTGTGTGAGTTAGAGGGATGAATATTTTTGGGAAAGAAAAAGGTTTGTGGCCCCTTCTATCGCAAAAGCCACATATAATCAGATATGTATCTGAGCTCGGCTGTGCTATGGAAAGCACAGAGAGGACCCAAAAGCCATCGTTACATACATGAATATGTACGCTAACGTTCCTGCAACCTACTTTACCGACATAGAACTAAGAAGACGAGAGAGAAAAAAGAAGACAAAAAGAAGTCAATTCTGGATAAGTGGCTCAATCTTGATATGGCCAGCTGATGTCGTGCCATCAGTGACAATAAGACCCACTCCCCCACCAGCATATTGGTCGTCCTCGGCCATCAATTCGATCGCTGTGCCACCAACGAGGCCAGTTATGTGTGGGCCTTTGGCCTCAATCACTACCTGGTAAGGCCTGTCAAGCTCCCACAGAAACTCTGCCGAAGCCATCACGGTTCTCTTTTCGTCGAGCGCTTTGACCAGAGTCACAGTCTTGCCCTGGCCGGAGAACATGATGGCGTAGTATCTGTTCAAGCCCCTAACTCTGATGGCAATACCGGCTGGCTGACCTAGCTGGACAGTGAAATCGGTGACCGTGGCTCGATAATCCGTCCAGTCTCTTGTCCCGTGAATAATGATTCCCTCCCCACGGTTTTTGACGATGCAGAAGGATGGCTTCATCCAATGGTGAAATGCGTCGACACCGTTGACCCACGCTCGCTTCCAAAACTGGCTTGTTTTTTCAGACGGTCTCTGAAGCGTCATTGACGGCAGACCAGACCAGCCTAGACTGTCGAGGAGTATTTTTCCTGTGAAATTATCCTTGACGGCTCCTAGAGCCAGCCCGACGGACTGGATGGGCTGGCTGTCAAAATCGTCAGGAATGGTCCACTTGAGCACTGTGTTCTTGCCAGGACTAAGGATGACAGGCTGATCGTTCTTGGCTAGGAGCCTGTCTTGTGACCCATATACCTTGAGACGTAAAGCCACCTGGACCTCTGTAGCATTGGTCTCTGGCGATAGGACTGTGGCCTGCAAGGTCTGACCCGGATACAATAGAGGCGACGCCATCAAGGGATAGCTATGCATCTTCAGAACTTCTCTCCCCGTGAAAACCTGGGTCAGTGCCTCAACATTTTGGTCTGATGGCTTCAAATCTTGGCATTTGATGGCAAGGTAGGGACGTGCAAGCTCATCATACTCTTGAGCGAGTGTCGCATCGTTGGCCACGAATCCTTGGAGGCTTCCCGGAAGAGTGAAGTGGAACTGTGCTCCGCCTTTTGGTGCTTCTAAGGGCTGTAGACCTGCCATACGACGCCCGATGTTCGCAACTTCCAGTGCAATGTTTGCCGCGGTAGTGATGGAAAAGCCTCCGTCTGCACTTGATATTAGAGCACGGTCAGCCAATGGGCCTCGCCAGTCCGTGTTACCCTCGAAAGCGGCCATTCCATGAATGAGCGCCACTAAGCAGCCAACGTTGCCTGAATTGCAGTCCGTATCCCATCCACATGTATTGATAATGTGCATCGCTTCAGTGAAGTTGTGGCCCCCATACAGAAGAGCCATCACCATCACACCATGGTTTGGCATGACATGGCAAACACCGCAGTATTTGTCATAGCCGTACTTGTCTTCAATCCGCTGCCTTGTCTTCAACCAATCACCGTCCGATGAGTGCCACTGTCTTACGTCCGCAATCAAGCCCGCTATAGCTGAGTTCGGCGGGATGACACTCAGGCCCGTGTCAAGGAGATGGTTCACATCCTTCGTAAGGAAAGCCTCTGCTTCCATCGCAGCCCATAGCATACCGGCATATACGGACTCGCCATCGTGGCTGACACTCCCCGCCCGTTGGGCGAGTCGAGCGGCTAGCTTGGGATCTCCCGGGGCAACCATGGCCCAGCCGTCGATGAATATCTGAGCGCCTATCTGCTCTGCCACTGTTTTCCCGTTCGTAGCCATGGAGCCACTATTCGGGGCGGGGATGCCATTCTTCAGATTCAGGTAGGCCGTGTGCTCAGTTGACACCCCTTTCCCACCCCACCACAGAATTGTCTGTCCTTCTATGATCTGGTTGAGCCACGTCTTTCCTATTTGCTCACTTGTAATATCGGAACTGAAGCCGTGTTCCTCCAGTGCACGGACAAATGCGAATGTGCCGGACACATCATCGTCCGTGACGACAATGGGCAGCCCCTCCTTGCTCGGCGTAGAGCTCGGGTCCCATGGGGAGGCTGGCATGTTAGGATGATCCTGGACGTAGTAGTGAATAGGTCCAAGGACCTCCATAATGCGCTGGTGTGTCCATCCTTCAAAGGGCCGACCGAGATAGACCCCGATCAGCTTACCGAGTACTCCGGCGTAGACGCGCTCGAGGTAATCATTTGGTAGCAAGGCCATCGGTTCCGATTTGAAAAGGTATCAAAATCTTGGAGATGGAGATGGGTAGGTGGCTATATGATATCCAGGACGTAGAGCCACTTGAGAGAGTTGGATCCAGTTACAGAACAAGGGGGGGGGCGACCTGTGCTGGTTACCATCACCGGTGAGGGGTTATGAGGTCAGACTGGGGACTAACAACAAGTACTCAGGTACTTGGTAGGTAGGTACTTGAGCAGATATATATAAGATGAAATCAGGGTTTATCTCCGGGTTGCAACCTGCATATAAAACCCCAGGCTGAAGTGCTGCCGGTGTGTGGGCTAAGCCTACAAGGAACATGTTTATAACTGACAGGCGTAACGGGCTGATTCGTAGCCGTCTACCAGACAGCTGCCCACCTAGAATGGTACATGTTACTGTCACAGTACCTACTAAGTAGTACCTACCTACAGTACCTAGGTAGGTAAGGCGCCTTGAGTGGGTACCAAACCCAACTACCTAGGTACATATCTTCGGTGGCTCGAACTACTACTTGTCCATGGGACGATTGGGGGGGGTCTGGGGAACTGTGCGCCTGGCAAGTCTCTACTGGAAGTACATATATGGACAAAAAAGGTGTACCTAGGTATGGGTGCAAATGGGTCCCAAGAGTCATGAGAGTGCTTTGCCTAGGTATAAATAGGACCTTACAATTGTGCATGTAAGATTGCCAGGGCCGCGGATTGGTCTTCATTTTAGCATCAAGAGTTCGCACATGGACATGACCTACCGGGAGAGTGAAGATATTTTCTTGAGATCAATCAACACAGCCAGGCACGTGAAGTTTGAATGACAGCCAGGAGGATGACGGGGTCAGGGTTAGGGCACAGCGTTTGATCATACCCCTGCAAACTGAGGCTCCACTTCCGACGTCCTCCAGGATGTCAATTATTCCAAGTGGATCATCCTTCAGACTTGCTTCCATCCTATCTCCAAACCACGGCGTCAACTACTAATGCTCATGCAGCATAGTTCTCGCATGCCAAGTTCTTCCGACAATGCTGACTCCGTCGCTCCTTAATGCCGTCCTCCCGCTCTACGCGGTGGGGAACACACCCGCAGTGAGCCTGACGCGATGCCTGCCTCAAGGCGTTGACGCTGACATCCTGCTCCTCGGTTGTGGCGATGTCAGACACATTTTGTATACTGCCTACGCAGAGACAGGCTTCCGTGAGTCTTGATTCCCGCGAACATATGTGGTACAAGCAGCTGACCATCGTTATCGGTATTAGCAAGCAGGAAGTTGGACATCACCTGTTGTGATATCGAGGACGCAATCGTTGGTGCGTGCGGCCACCATGTGCTTCTTCTATAATCGTCTAATGTTGTTCTGTAGCTCGCAATGTTCTGTTTTTGACTCTGCTCACTGATTATGGCAAGAGCATTCAACCGCAGCTATTGTGGAACGTGTATTACCACCTATTCCTGGACGAGGAGACCACCCAGGTCCTGCAGCAACATGTCACCAAGCTGTTATCCGCATCCAATTCACTTGCTGAATGGAGGAAGAGCGATTACGGCGCTGGATTTCGGTTCACAAACAGCTCGACACTCATCTCTCTCCGCGATGTGTGGGCCAAGTATGCCGAGGCCCTTTCGAAGAAAGACAGCGCTCAGTACCGAGCAAATTTCGAGGTTGCTTTGAAACACTCGAATACTTACAAAGAGGCCAGATATGCAGGGTTCGTTTTGGTGTACGGAGGGGCCAGGGCAGCCGCTCCTCTCGGTATGCAGACTATGGCAGGCACAGAACTGAAAGCCGCTTTGGATTCGTGGTGGAACAAGGGTACGACAGGCGTAGTCCCCAACGGCACGAGCATTCCGAACCCACTCTTCGCCGTCTCATTATCAGAGAATGCCGTCCTTGCCTACGGCGGTGACCCGATTTTGAGCTACCATCTAGCAGCGGCAAGTGCACATCTCGCTGAGTTGTCGCCACTTCGACCCACCAAGGCGAAAGCCGGAGAAGATTGTGGCTCACTTGGCCTTGTCGAGGCTGCTCAGCATCAGTTTCAAGAGTGGACAGCGGCATTTTACGAGCTGGCACAAGGAAATCTTGTCTTACGTTTCGTGACAGCAGATTGTCTCTCATTGTGCCACATGTTGCAGTACAGCATCGCCACAGGGAAGGCCTCGGGCCCTTTTTACCGCCGTCAACTGAGCATGGATAGTCTCGATCTGGATAATCATGAGTATGCTCCTGATGGAAACGCCCCAAAGCAATTCGACATCATAGACACTTCTAATCTATCCGACTACCTTGGAGCACTGATCATTCTGGTCTCGGCAAGCCCTTTGCTAAAGGCTCATCCTTGGGCTACATTATATACCGAGACAATGGAGAAAGGCACGGATGGTGAGAGGCAGAAGTTCGAAGAGCTTCTGTGTGGATCAACTAGAACAGTCTCGACCCTGCTTGGTATCAGCCCTGTCGAATACTGGACAAACGCAACGGCATCCTCGAATGTTGACGAGTATATGCTTGCTGTGGCCTCCACTCAGACAGAGTCCCAGAAACCAGGAATTCAGTGGCGCTTCGCTTGGAAGTTCAATGAGCATTTGAGCGGACTGACAGATCCGGTAAAACCCAGAGTCAACGAGGACGCTCTTGTGACTCTGGTCCACAAGATATACCAGGAAATGTTCGGGAACGAGGATCTCATGTCTCTGTTAAGACTTTCCAAAGAGCAACAGGTAGAAAGGATGCAAAAACAAGCGTATCCTAAGCACCATCGAGGAAGTCTTGTGGCTTTCTTGAAGAGACTTCTGCAGACGGTGGATGTGTCCGTCGAGCCATGCTGTCAGAAAGTTTTGAAAAAGATCAACGAGGACTCGACTCGTATATTTGGATCAAATTTCGCGCAGTCACTCTCACTTGAAATGTCTAGTCAAGGGCTCTACGCTGAGCCATGGCTGGAGACTGAGATCAAGCGTGGACCCAGCGCGCCCTTGTTCTCGAGGTGGTCTCAGGTTCCCGAGGCTGTATCTGTTACCATCAGCATCCCTTCTGTCCATTGGAAGAAGTTCGCGGAGCTGGCGCTCCAGACTCATGTGGGCTTTGCGGTTGAGGGAAACCTGAGAGGAGTCCAAGGAGGCTTGCCGATGTGGCATAATACGTTCAGCGACGTCCAAGTGACGTTTGGATCTATTTCCAGTATTGGAACTAGAGGAAGTGAAGACTTCTCCGTGGCCGTTGTGGAAGACAGGGCTTATTGGTCTGGAGACTCACACATGATTGCGTCTTTCCGTGTGCCCACGGCTGCCCTTCAAGTCGACCACAAACATACGAAGGTTTCCCTCTGCCTGCAAAACAGCTCCCAGAACATCACAGTCTTTCAAAAAAAGCTGAATCTCGGCCAGCCTATGGCCCTTTTCGAGACAGACTTGGAAGATGGTGTTCATGTTTATGTCTCTAAGAATGGGCCAGGCCACGGTTCTCCAGTGTACAACAGTCTGAAGCCGGCTGCCACACAGAAATTACTGACGCGGGATCACAGCTCTTTCTTCACGGCTAATATCGACTCATCAGGCGTCATAACATCAATTACTGGCCATCTGGATATCTCGTCTATCCAGGGCAAGAAACTGCTGGCTAATAAAGCCCCTGTGGACTCCGTCAAAATCTCGCCCTTTGTATTCGAAATTGTACTTGGGGAGCGAGAGGATATTTACTTATTACACTTTCCGGTTCCTGTTGTGAAAGATGGAAGCAGGACTCGGATCGCCCGGTCATCATCCTACGTCGAGGTCATCGCCCCTCTGGCCGATCCAGCCACTTCTCCGACGCTGGATGACTTCATCTTCCCTACCACACTCGCCAGGGCTAGCGCAGCTTCAAGCCAGGCACAACCTATCCCTGTTACGCTGAACATACCGCATTTGAACCTCAATACCTTGCCAATTATCGATGTTTCTGACAAGAAGCGCCTGAGCTTCTTGACGACACTAGCATCGTTGACTTTCTCTGCCCGGGAACGAAAGCTTCGCGAGCAGGCTGACACGTCCGGCCTGGCCGCCTCAGCGCGAATGAACTTCAAAGAGTCCTTGTTTACCATGTTTATGCTTGCTTCCGGACTTCAGGGTGGCCAGACCGGTCTATTCGCCATAAACCACCCTGAAAGAGGCGGCATACACATGCTCATATTCATATCATCCCTGCGTCTGGACGGCGCCAACGCGACTGTTGCACTTGACGGCGCAGTTATTCCATTCACGGTGGAAACGATCACGGGCGGCAAGCTCGACTCGTTCTTGCTTATGCTCCGGACGCTCGAGTGCTGCACCATCACGGTCAACGATGAGGAGCTGGTGCTGTGGAAGAAGGTATTGCCGGCATTGGTCGAGCGGTGTAGGACCTGGAGCCATTCTCCCGAGTGCGAATACCTCCGACCCAACGCAACCATTCCGCTCAACATCGAGCCTGCCACCCAGGTAATCTGCAGTTGCGGCACAGGCAAGTTGCCAGAGGACTTCATTAACCTGCCAGAATGGGACACGGCCGCGGAGTTTGCCACGCGTCTGGCCATCAGCCCAACTTACGCGGTGCCGTTCGTCGAGGAGATCATCGATGCAGATATGGCGAAGACCCTATCTGGATCGTCCAGAAATATGACTATGCTGGGCACTCCGCCAGCCAGTTGCCGGAGCTGTGGATCGTTGGAGGCGAAGGGCGGCGGCTTACTGAAGAAGTGCATGCGGTGTCTGAAGGCTCGCTACTGTTCGGCTGAGTGTCAGAAGAAGGATTGGAGAAAACACCGCATGGAGTGCGAGGAGGCGGAGGGAGAAGAGTACGGCGTGTCATGATACATGTTATGTAGAGTTTGGCTAAAGTCATTCATCACTTCGATTCAGTGCAGAATCTTGCCTCCTCATTGCCATTTTCTGTAGACTGCCAAATCCATGGATGCACTCAATTCCTTCGTAACAGTTGGTTCTGTATATGTGTGTACTGGTGCGTCTTGTGCATCAAGCTCTACTAAGTGGAAAAAGAGATGTGAATCATATGATATATCAAATTGATACTTCTTACACTGATAACTGAGGAGCGACGCATTACGGAACGCTATTTCGAGGGACTGTGTCTACATTCTATGTCTAGCTGTTCAGTATAGAGCCACTGTAACTGTTACTAAGTGACTATTAGTCTAGATTCAAGAGGACACTAAATGAGCAAAGACGAAGAAATTTTCAATTTTTTGGGTATAGCTTGTAGTCCTGCCTTGAAAATACAGCAAGCAGAGCTTGCTAATATGGTACCACCGTAGCAACATCACTTGATGAATAAATATCCGTATAACCAATGCTTTCATAGCTTGGAACTGATACTTTTCCACTTTTCGAAATAGGTACTACAGCCTCTAACCTTACTAGTGCAAGCAAGCTGTGTTGCAAGTTAGAAGCCGATGTGCAAAATAGTATTCAAAGTCGGAACTTAAAAGCTGCGTTGCAAGGTAGAAAAAGCGGCAAAATAATATCTTGGCTTGGAATCGTGAAAGTAAGGGATATAGGATTAGAAATTCTCTATATTGTCATGAGTTGAGCGCCCGGTTGGCGCAATGGTAGCGCGTTGTCCTCCTACGGAGTTGCAAGACAAAGGTTACAGGTTCGAGTCCTGTATCGGGCGAATATGTCCTCTCTTTTTGTTGTTGCCCGATAACGACTCTACCTCTCTCATAAGATCGTTTCATACCTGTATTGCCCTCTCGGATCTCGTCAGTGAACAGTCTTTTTGTGACGACGACGAAATGAAGCAGCCTGTCTCAAGCCACCTCCGAGTACTCCAGCATTACATGAAGCTGCGCGACTGAGCTTATACAGCCCCTCTAGACTTCCAAGAGCGAATCTCGAGGTAGCCAGCTGGAGGCGGAGGGTACGCGTCTCTGAAAGCCTTTGGCTGATGGACCATGTCGCACAAGGCGCCAATTTGTATCTGGGAGCTGGTTTCTTGTGTCTGGCAATCGAGGCTATAAAGAGCTGAGTTCCGCACTAAAATCCGGGTATCCTTTTTTATCAGCACCGTAGAGGATGCGTGAGACTCTGGGGCCAAGATCGCAGGAGCCACCTATCACGGTGAAGACCTTATCTGCCTGACCGGCAGGTTGGTACCAGTAAGCGGTGCACTGTGGCGAGGAGAAGAACGGGTCCAGTATGCATACAACGAGAACTACGTTGTTGGCTGCCTGGGGTAGATGTAGAAATATATTATATATTGTATAGCCAACTGGACAGTCTGCAGCTAATACACCACGAATAACACACAAGCCGCACAATGGTTACAATGCCCAGCATAAATATTTCCCAATAACTAGCGAACGCTGCCTTGTTAGCCTTTTGTAAAGTTCCCTTCTGTAGGGTGAGAGTACCTGTAAAACGATCTGCTATCGTAGCTCGGCGTGATCATTAAGATTGTATCTCCTTCTGCTCCATCGCAGTCACCTTCTCCTCATCGACACCCAAAGCACCCTCTTCAGCCACGGCTTCAGAGTGTCCACGCAAGCCAATATCGGTCTCCGTGAACGCATCAGCGGTATCCCTATACGACGGCAAGAAATTCACAGCAAGGGCATACGACCACGCGGCAACAAAGAAAGCCATCGGGACAACCATGGACAAGGAAGTACTGTGAAGATCGGCCACAGCACCAGTCAGCGGCGGCACGCATGCACCCCCCATAACGCCGGCCACGATAAAACCCGACCCACGCTTGGTGTGTCGACCCAGGCCCCGCATTCCCAGTGCGACGATGGTAGGGAAGCAAATGGACTCAAAGAAGAGTGTGATGTAGAGCATTGACATGCCCGTGTTGCCGTGCTGTGTGATCGAGGGCCCGACGAAGACAATGCACATGGTAAGGAAGATGCCGAAGACGATACGCGGTTTAGCCCAGTGCATCAGGCCTACACCGACGAATCGGCCAAGGGCGAAGGCACCTTGGGCGCCTGCCAGGAATTGTGAACCAAGAGCAGAGGATGTATCAGCCCGGGTTTCGGTCACGTAGTTGATGAAATAGCTAGACAAAATGAGCATCAGTGACTGTGTGAAACATGAGCAAGGAGGTCGAGAGGGCGGCTGCATAACGCCTACCTCGCAATGGCAATCTGAGACCCTGAGTAGCAAAATTGTGCAAACGCAGCGTGGAACAAGCGATACTGCTTGCTGAAAGGCTTCGAACTGGCGTCCGACGCGTTGGACTGGTCGGCCTGAAACTCCACTTCGAAGACGAGAGTCAGTGATTGCCTCAGAGACGAAGAAACCGGAGTTGCGACACATGATACAAGAGTACAGCCTTTCCAGGTTGTTGCTCCCGTATCATACATGTCTCGGGACTCAGGAAACAATCAGAAGGGAATCAATTTCTTCTCGTGTATTACTCACTGTCTGCGTCCGTGATCTCAGGTATTTTCGATAGAAAAAATACGCCCGCGAGTAAGAACACGAAACAAGCGATAGCAAGGTAGACCCATTGTACGTTCTCGAGAGCTTTCTCGTCATCGAAGTTGAAGAAGACATAAGACCCTAAAACGGGGGCAATCACAGTGCCGATACCGTTGAATGCCTGTGAGATATTGATACGTATCTCGGAATACTTGGGAGGGCCACAGACTATATCAGTCAGAAGTCAGTGACTAGCTTCCACCCCCGTATGGCTCAGATTAGGGTAAAAGATATAGGCCACTTACTAGTAATATACGGGTTAGCCGCTGTCTCTAGCGATCCCAGTCCATTGCCACTGCAAGCACGAGAGTCAGTATAATCTAAAGGGAAACAAACAGGAGTTGCGAAGCATAATCGGGTAAAGCTTGTGAGTCTTCATTGACCCTGCTTGAGAAGAACGTGTCTCGGAATTTGATAAGAAACTCAAGGAAAAAGAAAGGAATGATTCTATACGTCACGCACATGATGAAAATACAAACGCAGAAACCAGCAAAGGAGCGATGCAGAATCGCAGGAATACAGAGCAAGGCACCAATTCCGTAGAGGCATAGTCCCCAAATAAAGACCGCCCGGTAGCTATAGTGCCGCAGGATCCATGCAGCGTGCCCGAGTGAAGCCAAGGGATAGGCACTGGGTGTCATTCGATATTAGTACATACTCGTACCGAGGATGAGCAGTAAGAGACCACTTATTGAAATCACCAACCCGAAGTAGGCAGCCTGAAGCCCAGATGAACGTGCTTTGCTGATTCCAAGAGTGTTCTGGAAATGCTTGTTGAGAGTGTCCAGTAGACCATAAGAAAATCCCCACAGAAAGAACACGATGGTGACTAGGCAGATAGGATACAGAGATTCCTTAAGTGTCAGTTCGGCTGCTTTTGTCCTTTTCTTATCAGAGGTGCGGAGGGACCTCTCTGCCCAAAAGGACTTGGAGATCATGGTGATGCTGTGGCTTATAGCAAAGTGAAGCAACAGTAATAGCTAGAGGTATTCTCGCTCCAAATCGTTTTCTAAGGTTGGCCGTAAGGTTGGCCGTAAGGTTGGCCGCGTAATATTATCGAGAGACAACAAGATGGGAGAAGATGGTATTGCAAAGGGGAGTCATCATCCATATTTGAACTGCTGGGCACCGGATACCTTTCCCACTTCGGCACTCTTTACCCCAACCTTATACCAGATGCCCAGAAGCTGCTAACTAGGGTTATTTCTGAATTTGGATACCTATCCGACCGGTCACATTGAAGTAACCCCGGAAGACGGTTGAGATGGGGAAGAATTAACCGGTAACTCAATCCGGGAAAGATTGACGAGCCAAGGGACAAAAGGTCGTGGATGGGTGGACCATCTTGATTTCGGCGAATGATCATTGATGTTGAAGTAGGTGAATATGATGATGACCTCCTGTTCGATGCGGGGAAATGGCGTCTGTCAGGCTTCAGTGTCTTGCCGATCACGTCTATGGGTCTCCAGGGCTACTCCTCTTCTTTGTCCTCTGCTTGGAATCAATAATGACCCGACGGAAGTAACAGGGAATTGTACCCAGAACTCATATATCACGGTGTTAGGCCAATCACCTCCCTCGAAGCTGTATCGTAGAGTTAGACATCAGGCTTACAACGTGTTGACATGGATAAACTGACAGATATTATTCTCGTCATCTCGAAGACTGTCCGCACATGAGTACCCCTTCAAGTCATATCATTTCTGCGCCTCCATCCCTTCTCTCACTTTATCTTACCATAGTGGTTTCTCTCCGCCGTCACCCTAACATCATTCACTCGCAGTTATGTTAAACCCCGTGTTCCTTCCCGAAGTTGAGAGACATCTGGATGGTTTCACTTGGAAATAGGTAAGATAGTAAATACAGAGATAGAAAATGACCTTGGGAAGATGCAAGGTCCCGCTGCCGTATACCAGTGTGTTGATCTGAGACCAGTCTTCAATACAGCCCAAGTCACGTAGTCCAAAAGGCGTTCCAACCACCGAACGTCACTTGGGAAACAAGCATTGACCGTGGCTCTCTCAAGAATACAGACTTTCTAGAGTCGTGTTGTCTGATTAGTAATTCAGTGACCCCTTGTTGATAGCCGGGGTCGAAGCAGCATTTCGAGAACAGCCAAGATGTTTCAATGAGGGTCCCCCGAATCTGCCCCAGGATGCTCTTGTTTGAAAGTGTATGCAGGGTGCTGACAGTATTCGAATGCAGTGCGCTCTGACGTTGTCTCGGAGCAAGGCTTGACGCGTGGACACGAATATGCCAAGATGTCTGGTGGTTAGTAGTTCGGGCCATAGTACTGTGTGTAATCATCCCTCATTTGCCAGATACTTGGTAACCGATAGTTGGTCGATACAGAAGGATGGGTTTCAATCAAGAAGAGAGGCGTGCCACAAACATTGCGTACGGTAGCATAAAATACGTATCTTATAGCAATGCCCCGTATTTAGTGGCTTGCCCTTCTCTGTCGAGCACCAATATTGCGTCTTGACTCCAAGCAAATACCGCACATACCTACGAGATTCCAACTTGGTAACTACTTAAGTACCCATAGGAGGATATTTGAGGAGAGGCATGGCATGTAAGGCCTTATATGGCATGTTGAGTTTACATGGCATGTCGATTTGGTATGGCATGTTGGCGAAAAGGGCTTAGCGTGGGACAACTGTAGGGGTATACCCACTATATCTATCTAGATGATTGGTAGCTGTTATATTAGTTAGCGTAGTGGTCTATCCAGTAGTTTAATATTTCAATTAATACGGTGTGTGATAGTGGGGTTGTGGGTTTAATTCCCGGTATTAACGCAGTTTTTTTGCCGCCGTCTAATTGTTGACGCTAAACCCTTTTTGCCAATATGCTATGCTAAATCGATATGCTATGTAAGAATAATATAGGATGTTACTTTTATATGGCATGTACTAACTTATATGCTATGTCTGTACCCAGATATCCCCCAACGGGTACTTAAGTAGACAGACGATTTTTTTCTCTCTTCTTTTTCCCTAACTACCTAGGTAGTGCTGTCACTCAAAGACATCTCATGTTCTTGGAAAGCTCCTTCCCTTAATATTACTCTCTCCCTTGCCAAGGTCCGTGCTCAATTTGCACTTTTGCTGTAAGCTCAACGTTGGTATTTCAGATGTTAGCTTCGGGACCTATTGACAAGGATCCAGTTCGGGCGCCACATAGCTGAGTTGTGGATGTTCAATGTTGAGAGGAATGTTGGCAAACTCGATCCTGGCTCCAGACGAGATTGCCATTTGAATGTATCTGTGCATAGCTGCTGCTACATTACGGGGCACATAATTTCTAGATACGCTGTATTGATGGATCCGAGGAAATGGGAACGATGCCTCGGTGCGGCCTATCAGGTGTAAGCCATTGGACCTCAGGTTGGCTTAGCCGCCGGGGCAGGTGCCCCCTTCTCAGGGGCTAGCCAATGGCAGTCAGACCAGGGCTGAAGGGATTGAAGTGGTTGTCACTATCACATTACAGCCAACATCGCTCACCCAGCTACTGTTGGTCACTCGTTTAGACCATGGACCTGTTCCCAACGGTGCTGCTAATTACTCAGTTACTGGGATAATGCCATGACTGGCTCCCTGGCATCGTTGTCCGAGAGTGGTCACAGCTGTGAGAAGATGTAGTGACGAGGGACTGACCTCGACAGCGTTGCTGGAAATCACTGCAAGTCACTTGAGAACGCTCACAAAATTCTCTTGGGGCTACAATATATAAACCTTCGACAAAATCAGTTCTGGAGTCGTTCCCTTGCTTCTTTGAACGGTAAGCCCTTTGCCCTGAACGAGACAACCCATTAATGCGCGATCAGAGTCAAGACTCTTGCAGCTATACGTTGAACAACTTTTACGGAATCTACCGAACAAAACTTTCAGAACCAACCAAGATGAAGGCCCAACAGCTCATCACCTTCATGGGAATGGCTTTCTCAGCCGTTGTCAGTGCCCTGCCATCGCAGCGCTCTACATCCGCATGCACTGCAGGCTTGACTGCCTGGGCTGATGCCAACTTTGCTGGCACTTCGCACCAGTACAATGTCGCTTGGGACACATGCAGTATGCTGCTCTCCTTGTCGCACTTGGATTTGCATAGTCTGAGAAGTACAACGCTAACAGCAAGCTCTTAGTTTCTATGGCAGCCGAGTTCCCCTACAAACAGGCAGCCGGAGTCAGCTCCGTCAAGGCGAACGCTGGAAATTGGTGCACGATGTATCCGTACGTCTTTTGAAATCCTCCCTATCAGGAATGACTTGCATACATGCCTAAGGGTCATATGCCAAGCTCTATGCATGATGAGCAGCGACTTAGCCCCTCATGGACGAGTGTCTGTGTGAAGGGCAGTCTAAACCCACCAAGGCTCATCTCGCTGTCTCGGCCTCATCTGTTCAGCGGTGGCGCTGTTCGCTGACAACTGAGTTCATAGAAACACGGATTGCAACCCTGGTCAGAATAGGGCCAACGATACCCTGGATGTGATTGGAAGCTACTACGACCTCGCCGACCCGGAGGAGTCCTGGGACAACCTACCACAGAGCTTCTCGTGCAAGCAATACAACTGTTGAAGGTCGTTAAGGAACCTAGGCAAGGGCCGGACCGCTGATGCGCGGTCAATCTTTTGGAGGCTTGCTTTGCCGTCATAGAAGCCGTGTTGGTCAGGAGGAGACACCTCAGTCCTCGGAGACCTCGGGAGACAGGCCGTTGGCAACCAATTGAATGATTTTTTACCAAACTTTCGAAAGACCCGTGTGCATATAGTCCCAGGCCGCAACGAGATTGAAGTCGGGTCAGCATCCAAGCTCGAGGCAGGGAAATGGAATGAATAGCCGGTCGTAGAAATGTTCCGCATCTTCGGAGCATACTGTGGGGAGAGCGCAATGCAGAAATCAAGAGGTCGAAAACAAAATAACACTGGAAGCGTTGCATCCTGGCCCGGAGCACTGTTGCGTTATATGGCCCATGTCCAGTCCCGCTCAAGGGACACCTGGGCACAGTTCATCGAGTGCCAGAATTAATCCATGGATTCTCAGGATATGACGTAGCACTACTTTGAACCTGTTAAGCATTTGTTCTAGAATGACTCCCGAGAGAACCAAATCACTATCTCATACTGAGTACTGTATACGTCCAGCGGCACGTGTGACGCATGCACGCTACTGAGTCAATGTTATAGTGGGGGACCTCGGTATATACTAAGTAAAGCAGTACATAAAGCTCACTACCTCACCAGATCGACGTACCATATAGTTTCCAGACCTATCCACCCTCATAATTATCACACTTAGATACCAAGAAACCAGATCGATTGCAACCACACCATGCCTCTCGAAGTCTACCATCTCCGTCTCTCCCAATCCGAAAGGATTGTGTGGCTGCTGGAGGTACGGACACTATCATAAACACCCTCCTTTTTGACGCAATCACTGACCCTGGGCAGGAACTCAAAGTCCCCTACAATCTGCATGTCTACGATCGAGACCCCAAGTCCGGTCTAGCACCTCAGGACCTTAAGGGCATCAATCCATTTGGCACCGCGCCTTACTTCCAAGACACAAACGTCTCTCCGCCAGTCAGCCTGTCCGAATCTGGCGCTATTGTAGAGTATATCCTGCAAGTCTACGGCTCGACAGGGCCTGGCAGTGGCGGCGCACGGCTTGCACGAACGCCAGACTACAGAGATTATGGCGAATATCTACAGTGGCTGCACTTTGCGAACGGCTCTTTGCAGCCCTCGGCTGGGAGAATAATGGTACTCTCATTCTCCGGGCTGAGTGAAGACAACCCCATCGTTAAGATGATGACCACGAGGATGAACACGCATATCAAGCTCGTGGACGACCAGCTTGCTAACAACAAATATCTTTCTGGAGAGAATCTGAGCGCGGCAGACATCATGACAGTGTTCACTCTGACCACCATGAGGGGGTTTTGCCCGAGTGTGGACCTGGGACCATATGCGAATGTGTTGCGGTATTTGAAGGATGTGGCTGAGAGGCCAGCATATCTGGAGACGATGAAGAAGGGAGAGAATGGAATGGCACCGATGAACACGCCGAAGGTCAAGGGATTTTCCCAGTTCGAAGCTTTCAGGCCTGTGCTTGGGAAGTATCAATGATTGACTGGGGGTTCTCGAGATAGGACCGCCGGAGTCGAGCCGAAATGGGAACTACATGTACTTGCATTGGGAGAGGCTATGGACTTCCAGCTTGATAGTTATGAAGATGACTCCAAGGCGAAGTCCACCAGATACTCTCCCTATCACATATGATTAGCAAATGGCCCATTAGGCTAAAAGGAGAGAGGTCGCTGTTGAAGCTGTCTTTTCTGCTTAGCCTATTGCTCCATTTTCGGGGTCATTACCAGTGAGGCGCGTAGGCTCCTAACAAGTACTGGTAAGCGCGACTTTGGCTACAAGATAAGATATACTGATGATCAGGCGATGCGACGAAATAGTTAGGATATTTGACGGATCACATGGTCGATTTCACTGGGAACTATACCTTTAGCCCGAGTTCGGCTACAAGTATTTTCGAGTTCAAATGCCACTTTGATGCTGTGGTTTTCAGTCAGGACGTGGTGTCAATATTACGAGCTTTGTATCGAGAAAAATGAGGGCCGATCGTAATGCGAGGTAGGATGTGCTCTTGTCAGCTATCTCTATATTCACTACTTAAGTAGTTTGCACCAGACAACTAGCAAGTGATGATACATCACCAACCAGGGGGGGGGGGGTTCGTGGGATTACTGCTTCTCCTTTTCCAGTTGCTCCAGGTACTGGCCGGCGACATCAATCACAGCGCTCTCAAAGGTCCTCAACTTGCCGCCCAGCAGAGTCTCCACGTCGCTCGAATCGTACTCCACAGGCAGCGTGGGCACTGCCCCCCTCTTGAACACACCTGCTTCAACAGCCTTGGGGAATGCTTCTCGATATAGTCGAAGATGGAGGCATATTCAACCTTGGTCGCAATACCAAAGTCCTTGCAACCCAGCCCTTGCTCCAGGGTAACACGCAAATGGGTGTGAGCCACATCATCGACATGGGCGAAGCCGCCGTGGATGGGGAATGGTAGTTCTGCACCCAGCATGCCCAGGATTAGGAAGTTGTTAGAGCTGTTCTGGTCGTGCATCATAGCGGTGTTATGGATCAGCTCATTACGGCCAAAGACATAGCCGGGGATAACGTGTGAGATGGTGAATTGAGGGTTTTGTGTTTTGATGAAGTTGTCCGAGTTGTGAAGCTCAAGAACCTTGCCTATAACATAGGCTTCAAAGACATTGTCAAAGGTGTCTGGGACGGGGCTGGGTAGCGGAACGCGCGTCGAGGCTGAAACCTTCGTAGGTCCAGGTACAAGAGCAAGGTTTGCCACGATAGATGAGGTTATGACGATACGCTGCACGCTGGGTGATTTGAGGGCAGATTGCAACAGCCCCGAAGAGATCTTGATAGTAGGCTGGAAGACCTGCGTCGTAGGCTCAAAGGTAGGTACCGGCGTGGGCGAGCCGGCGTGGATAATATGCGTGACTCCCTGCACGGCATGATCAAAGGCGCCGTCGATAGTGAAGTCTGGGATGATGACTGAGGAGAGGCGGTCACCCGGTGCGAGCTCCTGGACAGCAGGGTTGGTTGCGACTATCTTAGCCTTCTCCTCAGATCGCACCGTATAGCGCACCTTGTGGCCGGCCTCAAGTGCGAGGAGAAGAATGCGGAAGCCAATCAGGCCGGTAGCTCCTGTGATGAGGATTGTCGCTGCCATGTTTTCTTTTGATTGGGTCGGAGTTGGTGTGTTGCTGGTTCCATTACTCTACATTTGAGCATTCTGAGAGACATGATGGCAGTGATATTGTGGCGCACCAAGGCCCACTATTTGTGTGCTCCATTCCTTTCAATGTTGCCTATATAGAGGAGCTTCCTACGCCCATTGTAAATAGCTCACAATGGTAGTCAAGCTGCTCTATTCGATGTGCCCTGCTCTGGGACCGCCACAAATATACATATGAGGATTCCCTCCTACTCCTAGAAAACTGCGGAGAACCTCCCGTATCGGCCCCCCGCACTAGTCCCGACATATCTGTTTCAATAGTTCGTCATGACATGTCATATCGTGATTGCTGCCTATGGTAACCCCGGGGAATGCCAAGGTGTGCAGATGGGGGCCAAGGGCACATATGTTGTGTACTACGTATTACCTGCGGGGTGTGAACATAAGTAGCAATAGAAGAAGTTATTCCGATGTGGACGAGACAAGATGATGGGTACCTTGTGTTTTTGGTCTTTAGTCTGATTCCGTACACACTAGATAAATACTCGAGTAGATATACCTGGGTAAATGCAGGTGGTGGAGTCGAGAATCCGATGAGGTGATGTTGGAGTTGTATTATGTCTAATAAAGAAGTACCTATGTACTCTGCGGAAACCAAGGTCTGTGCTTTGGAGAATCCCTGCAGAGCCCATGGCTTTTCAGGGTTCAGGGTTTGGGCACCGGCTGATTGTGCCCAAGCGGAACGGTGAGAAGGCGGACGGTAGACGGTGGAGGGTGGACGGTGGACGGCAAACGGTGGACAGCCGTAATTGCAGATGATTGCAACATTGGAAGTCAATCTCCCAGCCGCTACGGAACACGGGGTATTCAAGTCATCAACCACCTCTCTCTCTTCACTCATGTTTCCTACCACATCTCTAACTGTCAACTTCACTTGAATCTCCCTGTTGTTGCTTCTGTTTTTGCAAGTTCGACGCTCCATCATACCAGCGTCATACGCTGTCCAAACCGTTCTGCAGACGTGCGGCACCAAATCCATTCCGGCCGACGACTGACATCGACATCAGCCTCGAGAACCGACAACCGTACAACTGCGCAACACGCCCTGAAAGACTGCGACCATAGAACTGTCACGAAGGAAAGGGTAGACAGTCACCATCGAATACTTCAACTAAGCTCAGCAACGATCGAGCTCAAACTTGGCGGCTAAGCCACCACCATCATCAACATGGCTGAAAGCAGCGGCGCAGACCCAGGTGAGACAACTAACATTCGCTCGTCCCCGGCTAATACATGATTGGAGTGGATGCCCATCCAAGGGATTTTGTAACCTAAGCTAACGACATATCGTGACTGGCAGCTGCTCCGAATCTGAACCTCACCCCTGATGAGAAACGAGTCTATGGCCAACTCTTCCGACAAGCAGATACTGAAAGTGTCGGAGTGGTGACGGGAGAGATCGCTGTCAAGTTCTTCGAAAAGACGAGACTGGACTCGAGAATACTCGGAGAAATCTGGCAGATTGCGGACCAGGAGAACCGAGGCTTCCTTACACCAGCTGGCTTTGGTGTCGCCCTGCGCCTGATCGGCCATGCCCAAGCTGGCCGCGAACCAGCACCACAAGTCGCCCTACAGCCTGGCCCTATTCCGCGTTTCGATGGCTTCACTCCAGCGCCTCCTCCACTTGCCCCCGCTCCGACTGGCTCCCCTCAGCCTATCTCGGCACAGGGCACTGGAAACGCGCCCATCCGAATTCCACCCCTGACCCCCGAGAAGGTCTCCCTGTATGCCGGGGTCTTCGAGCAACAGCCTTTACAGAATGGAACTATGTTGAGCGGAGAACAGGCCAGGCAGATCTTTGAGAAGTCAGGTCTGCCCACCGAGACCCTGGGTCGCATCTGGCAGCTTGCCGATACAGAACAACGGGGCGCTTTGGTGCTTACCGAATTCGTCATCGCAATGCATTTGTTGACGAGCATGAAGGCCGGCGCACTGAGGGCCCTGCCAAATATACTCCCAGCCGCCTTGTATGAGGCTGCCACACGACGTGGGTCTGTCAGTGCGCGACCGCAGAGTCCTAACGGTCCAACAGCGCCCATATCTGCCATCCCTCGCCAGCTGAGCGGGCATGCTCAGCGTCAACTACCCATTCGAGCAGGCTCGCCGTTGGGCGCGGCGCACACGAGGTCACCCCTCGCGCCGCAGACCACTGGCGATGCGTGGCTGGTCACTGCATCCGACAAGCACCGCTTCGACCAGATCTACGACAGCATCGATAAAACGAGGAAGGGCTTTATCACAGGAGAAGAGGCCGTCCCATTCTTCAGTCAGTCCAATCTATCAGAAGCTACCCTTGCCAACATCTGGGACCTAGCGGATATCAGATCGGAAGGCCGCCTGAATCGGGATGAGTTCTCCGTTGCCATGTATCTGATCCGTCAACAACGGAGTAAGCAGGGTGACCTCCCGCAAACACTACCAGCAAACCTGATGCCACCAAGTATGCGTGGCCAGGTCCGGCCATCAACAGCGACAAGTCCTTTTGATGTGCCACCTCCACAGCAGCTACCAGTCCAACAGCTACCAATCCAACAAGTACCAGCACAGCAGCCTCCACCACCCAAGCCAGTGTCGGCCCTTGACGACCTGTTTGGGCTGGACCCCTCTCCTTCTCCCGCAGCACCGGCCCAGAGTGCCATGATGACCGGAGGATCTGCTGCAAACGATCCCTTCGCAGGGAGCACTAGCCCTGCTGCTCCCGCATCGCCAGTTGCTAGAATGTCCCCAACCACGACGGGCGGCTTCAAACCCTTCGTCCCATCATCCACTTTTGGGCGTTCTTTGACAGTGCAAGGCACAGGGGACTCGGCAGCTTCGGGGTCTACCTTCCCGAGGCCTCCTGCCCCCGCCCCTGCTCCTCCACAGCCGTCAGTAACTGATGATCTTCTTGGTGATGCCGAGCCACAGACCAAGAGTGAATCTGTGAACGACACGATGGAGCTTGCCAATCTCTCGAACCAGATCGGATCACTCTCGAAGTCGATGCAAGATGTACAGGGCCAGCGAAATGCGACGCAGAATGAGCTCAACCAGACTGCCCAGCAAAAGAAGAATTTTGAACAACGCCTTTCTCAGCTTCGTACGTTGTATGAAAACCAGGCCGGGGAAGTCCGTGAGCTGCAGGAGAAGCTCAATGCCTCTAGAAACGAGACGAGGAAGCTCCAGACAGAATGTGCTATGCTCGATGGTACTCTCAAAGACCTCCAGACTCAATACCAAACCATTGCGACGGCCTTACAGGCTGATCAGCAGGAAAATTCAAACCTGAAGGAGAAGATAAGAGCTGTCAATGCCGAGGTTGCTGCCCTGAAACCGCAAATTGAGAAGCTGAAGTCTGATGCAAGACAACAAAAGGGTCTGGTGGCTATCAATAAGAAGCAACTGGTTACGAATGAAGGTGAGAGGGACAAGCTCAAGGCCGAACAAGAAGATTTGAACAAGGAGACCCACGACCTGGCAAGGCAGCTCAGCCAAAGCCCGCCACCAAACCCTCCTCCACAAGTTGCCAGTCCGGCCCCTAGTAATGCCAGTGGTAACAATCCATTCTTCCGGAGGACCGGCAGCACGGACATGATGGGGTCCTTCCCTAGCCCTGGCACATCTACCAAGACGTACAACGACAAGTCCTTTGACGACGTCTTTGGCCCTGCTTTCCCTGCCTTCAAGCCCCAGGATACAGGAGCCTCAGCCACTAGCACCGGCTCGTTTGCTACGCCAACGTCCAACAGTCCCAATGTGAGCAGGAACCCTACCTTTGCGAGCGCGAGTGAAACGACCCCTGCCCCTCCTGAGCCACGACAAGTAAGCTCAAGCATCCCGTTGGCCTCTGGAGCCCCGGCCTAGGCCAACACAGACTAACATTAAATAGGTCACCCCTGCCGACGCACCTGCTGTTGCGCCGATTGAGGCGACCGCCACTGGAGGCTCAACTGCGGAGGCCATGGCACCGGAAACCATGTCAGCACCCGGACCTGAATCTTTCTTCGATAGTGCAAAGGAGACACCTGCTGCCGGATCCAGCGCGGATCCCTTCTCCGCGATGGACCAGGCCAAGGCGAAGGAGGAATTCGAGAACGCTTTTGCAAGCTTCAAGGCTTCTACACCCAAGGATGCATCGGCGGACGTGTCGGGCGCAGACCAGGCAAAGGGTCGCTCCGCATTTGATGCGGAGTTCCCACCCATATCTGAGCTAGAAAAGGACGACGAGTCAGATTCGGCCGATGAGGCGGGTTTTGATGATGACTTTGCTCCAGCAAGTCCACCTACCGCCGCCGACAAGCCAGAGTCTCCATCGCTGGCTAAGGCTGTTGCTGGTGATGTAACTGCCCCCGACGCCGAAGGCCCTGCGGAGAAGACGGCCAGTATTTTTGGCAGTGCCCCTCCGCCTGGCGGCTTCCCTGAACCTGAGCCTGAGCCCGAGTCTGCCGTGACACCCACAGCACACGCCGCTACGAGTGGGATGTCGAAGCAGAGCTCTAGTTTTGATGACCTTGATGACGATTTCGCCGATCTCGAAGATGCCAAGGAGGGTTCAACCGCGGACGACGACTTCCAGACCATTAGTAGGTCCGGTCTTGACGACTTCAACCCTACTTTCGACAGCCCTCCTCCCGCTGCTAGGAGCGATTCCACGGCTGCCCCGCCTGGCAGCAGCCACGGTGCGGCTGTTCCGTTCGGTACGGAGAGCACATTCGACTTCGCCAGCATTGACAACAGGGCCTCTCAGCCCAGTGCTGCAGCGCCTTCCGAGAGCGCTGACAAGCAAACCGGGAACCATGATTGGGACGCCATCTTCGCCTCTCTTGATAACGCGCCGCCAGCCCAGACCTCGGCTAGCCCACCCCCACCAGGTAGCGCAGGCAGTGGCGCACCGCCTTCCACTGAAGCACCCAAAGACAATGGGGGCGCAAGCCTTGTTCCGGCAAGACCAGACGGGCCGGGACGTGCGCTGACCGAGGCTGGTGAGCATGATGACCCGATACTCAAGGATCTGACGAGCATGGGGTATAGCAGGGGTGACGCGCTAAACGCGTTGGAGAAGTACGACTATAACCTGGAGAGGGTGAGTTAGATCATACCCAGCGGAACGAACCTGTTTTGTGAGCTTTGATTTCTGGATTTTGCTTGCGGCGTCGATATGGGTGTGCATTCATGGCTAACGACTCGATCTTTCCAGGCGGCTAATTACCTTGCCTCTCAGTCTTGATCGTCAAGGCGTGTATGAGGAGCTGTAAAAACTTTGGACTCAATTTGTACCTCGATGTAGAGACTCGAATGAGGGGGAGGGATTTGGCAACGGTGGCGGCGGCCGAGCGCCGTTGGGAGTTGAATATATTGTCTACTGCACACAGCGATTAACCTTTGAACCAGAAACTCGATCTGGTCCTTCTTGGGTTAACTATACATGTTCTTTTTCTGCATCGCATTGGGAAGGTCTGAACGACCTTGGGAGGAATCAGGTCCCTCGTTCGCATTTCACATCTTGGAGATAGCTCGTCGGCGAGCGCGAATACAGATAATGTGTACTATGTCTATTTCACCAGAACGGCCTGGAGGCTCTGCACAATAGTCTTTGAGCCAGCTGCAGGTTGTATGATTCTTGATGGACTACAGCCGCAAGTGGTCGATTCCTGCTGCAGCAACAATCCGTGCCATGCTCAGAACAGAAAACGCCCGGTTCCCATGCAAGATGATGCACTAGCTACATAATTGCCTACCTAGGTCGGTACGTGCTGTACGACGTATACTCCTGTCCGTCTGTCGTACCAAATAGTGGTCAATACTGGCAGAATCTGTGCCCATAACATCCCCCGTTTGGTGATGGCACCACATTGGAGTCCACCGCCGTCCTTGCGTCAGCTTTTATGTCATGCCTCTCAGCTTGGGGTCAGCCCCAGCATTCCGGATTAGAAGCGAGATGTGGAACGCAACTAGACACCACTATTTATGCGTTGCGCTCCGAAACACAAAAGAGTCCAGTAAGCCCTCGTATGTCCTCAGCCATTTGGCCTACTCACTGCTGCCCGGCCTTCTTCCCCCCGCGTTCAGGGCCGTATCGAGGACCTGCGAGCACGGGTACGAGTCGAGCACCACTCCCGTTTCGCCGACAACCTCGTCGCCATAGACCTCTCGCAGGCTCTATTGCGGGAGGGGCAGGCTCAGATCAACGCCGAGCTCCCCGAGGAAGAGCTCGGTCAGGGTGCTGCCATCTCGCAGGTAGACCCAGTCGCCGGTGGCAGTGCCCGCCTTCTGGGCCTGGCCCTCGCCGTAGAGGACGTAGTCGTAGCGCTTGGGGCCGGATATGGGGCTGGACAGCCAGATCTGCTTGTTGGGGGGCTGTTTGTTGATCACGTAGGTGCCGATGTCGGGGTGTATTATTGTCATGACTCCGGCCTGGGGGTGTTATACACAACCATGAGCACTGTCCAGCCATGTGTGTTTGAGGGAGAGAGGCGCTGAGTGTATATTTCTGGGATTTGTTGTTTGGAGGGGGGGGGGAAGACAAGGACATACCGAATATTCCACCTCGACGGCCTCGTTCTTCTCGGCCAGTGCCTCAACTTGCGCCAGCACAACCTCGAGGTACTCATCGGCCAGCTCGTGGTATTCTCCGTCCGTGAGTTCCGCGGGCACGGGCTTGGGAGTATTGTCTTGGACATTCGGGGGGCTAGGGTCGCTGGAGTCGGGGAGGATGCCTTTGTGTCGGGAGGTTGTTGTCGAGAGGAACCTGGATCGGGCTGCGAAGGGAGTGAGGACAGCTCGAGAAGGGATCAGGAGGGCTCGTCGAGGGGCAGATCGACTTGCGCAGGTGGTGAAGGAGGTGGAGGTGGAGGTGCGCAGGCTGCGAGAGAGGAAGCCTGTGGCTCTCGAGAGGGACTGTTTCGTCATCGTGAAGGGAGGGAGTCTGGGAATTGGTTGGATTGATGCGTGTCTGGGGCGTATGGGGCGTCCGGGGCGCTTGGTGGTACAGGCTGGGGAGTGGAATGGACAATGAGAATGGATAAGAGAACCGGGAAAGGTGGAAAGTGAAGCACGGCACTTGAACTGCAGGTTCCTTGTATGCAGTGGTAGCTGACGAACTGGAGCTCTCCTGAGGGCCTGGGGCTTGGGGGCACCGCATGGATGACCCCACCGTTTGGCAGGAGCTTTCCCCGGTTTTCCAGGGGTGTGGTGGTCCGTGCCCTTCCTGACTTCAATGTTGCAATCGCGGGACATTTCCGGTGTTATCATGACCCATTCCTATGCCCATCTCTAATCCAAACCTCAACTTCGCCGATTCGCATCCACCAACCAGCCGCCCAGTCCGTTGTTGTATTCATCCGGGTCATACATACATACAGAGCGCCATTCCAAATATGATCAACGCCTTCTTGGTCTTCAACGGCCAAGGCCAACCACGGCTGACTAAATTCTACACACAACTGGTAAGACTGCCCCCATCCTCCCTGTCCGCGGCTTGCTGTCTCTGGTCGCAAACAAACATGCCATACTTATACCCTTGCAGGACACAAGTATACAACAACGCCTCATCTCCGAGATCTTCACCCTCGTCTCCAACCGCCCCTCTGGGTCTTGCAACTTCCTCCCTCTGCCTCCCCTCCTCGCCGCCTCTGGCACTTCCCACTCCTCGGCCGAACAACATAACGACGTGCCTTCGTTGGTGACATACCGACACTATGCAACACTGTTCTTCATAGTTATCTCGACCTCAACCGAATCTCCGCTCGCGCTTATTGACCTGATCCAAGTATACGTGGAGGCGTTGGATAAGCTGTTCGAGAACGTGTGCGAGCTGGATCTGATCTTCAACTTCGAGAGCCTACACGCTACGCTTTCAGAGATGATCGTCGGTGGTGTGGTTATTGAGACGAATCTGGAGAGAATTGTGGCCGGTGTAAAGGCCCAGGGGACAGTGGCGAAGAGGCCGGTCAATGAGTCCAGGGGCTCGGGCCTGGGCGCCGGGTTGGGCATGGGTGGCAACTTTGTCTGGGCTGGGAGATGAAGATCGAAACACTACACCAGACGGAAGTACGTGCGAAAGCGCCAGCATAGTATCGTCTCGTCGGACCGCCCAGGCATCAGCCACTGTGGAAGCACAAGACGAGTGCTGTTTTGCCAAGTCGTGGTATATACATGACGTATCAGTGCCGTCCGATATCGAGGACAGGTACAAGCGGCCGATTGGATAAGAAGCGGCAGGGCTGAGAGGGCTTGTCGCCTCACCAGGCATCTTGAGAGGGAGGATAGATCTTTCATTACGATGGGCGAGCCGCTGCTGCACAGGATATACTATGCCTACTAAGGTGCCCCAAGCCACAACGCCTAAAAGTCGTATGCAATATGTACAGGACGAGGCACATCTTATTTAGCTTGTGGTAGACCTTGAGGATGGATCTTCTGTGTTGGCTTTGTAGACGATGCTTCATACTCATACCCGATCAGACTCCAAAAGCTCTTCCGTATCTGTGCCTGCGTTAATAGACTTCCGTCCTTGGATCTTTTGATAAATTTTAGGAAACTGCCAGGGGAGCTTACATCACCAAAAGGATGTAGATCGGTCTGCCAATCCATGAACAAGACGGCGTACATGAGGACGGCTGGTATATGTCAGTTAAAGCTGTCACATCACTGTTGGACCCGGTGTCAGGGTGCGTGGATTTGATCGGCCCTCCACATACTTGTGATAGCAAACAGCTGCACAAGCCTGACTGACTTGTTCCATTTTGGCCGTGTCGTAGCAAGAGCCAGCCGCCGCTTGAACTTCTTCTCGAACTTGAGCTGCTCCTGGAGCGAAAGCTTCTTGAAGTCGGGCGGCCAGACCTTCTTGGGCGGGTGTAATTCTCTTATCCGTCGTATGAAAGCCGGGTTGGACGGCCTTGCCTCCTGGGCGGCTCTTCGGATGAGTGTTGCGAACATGATGGGAATGAGTGGGTGGTAATTGGTCAATCCACTATGGTAGCTGGCTAACTCTCTGCATCTTCTGAGATGCCGTGGGTGTGAGGGCCAGTGTGAGGGCCAGTGTGAGGGCCAGTGTGAGGGTGAGGGTGAGGTTGCCGCAGTGTGTGGTCTGCCGGGACCTATAGTGGTGTAACCTGTATTGGCAGTGTGCAAACATACCTGACGCCAGCAGCATCCCTGTTCCCTGTCACGCCTGTTGTGCATCATACCGGCCCCACTAACCCCGCGATCTCCCGTCCCTGGTGCGGCCGGGCTGGTGTGAAATTTTGGCCCCTCCAGCACCAACAGCGACTGCTTGGTTGCTCAGTGACTCAACTACGACTTTGAGCCCCCTCGTACATCAAACAGACAAAGCAAACGGCACAACGAGGCTGTTCAATAAGCTGAACTGGAGAGCGTTCTAATCATAGAGGTCACTTGTGCTAATCCGAATACTAAGTGCAATTGGTATTTAAGCCTTAGGTCTGGGAGCAACGGGAAATCATCCTCATCATGGCGGCGAGCAACATCGTTGTCCCCGTCTCCAAGACGAAGGAGCTCAAGGGTGTACGTCTTCCTGCGCCCAAACAACCTTCCACTCAGTCCTCGACGTGATCAATACTAACACGCAAATCGTGCTCTCGAATAGACCGAAAAACGAGACACCCTGGTATCATGGGAGAAGAAGGTCCAAGCGAAGTGGGAGAGCGAGCGAGTCTTCCAGCCTGATGCCCCCACCATCGACGAGATCCCTCTGCACTCCATCAGCTCCTCAGAGCTCCGAGAGAAATACCCAAAATTCTTTGGTACCATCGCGTACCCTTACATGTGCGCCCTAGCCCTTCCCCGCGCCTGAGCAATTCGAGCATCGGATACCACGGATGGCCTGCAGCATTCGAGTCGCAACCGGATCTGGACCACGCAGTACTGACATGGGTACTGCTTAGGAACGGTGTTTTGCACGTTGGTCATGCCTTCTCGGACAGCAAGGTCGAGTTCATGGTAGGATGGGAGCGAATGAAGGGCAAGCGCGTGCTGTGGCCCCAGGGCTACCACTGCACAGGACTGCCTATCAAGGCCTCGGCGGACAAGATCGCAAAGGAGGTCAAGATGTTCGGCCAGGGCTTTGAGAACTACGATGAGGAGGCCGAAATTGCGATGGAGAAGCCGGCCGGGAAAGAGAACACAGTACAGGCCAAGAACGAGGACGTCACCAAGTTCAAGGCCACAAAGGGCAAGGCCAATGCCAAGACAGTCAAGGCGAAGTACCAGTTCCAGATCATGGAGTCGGTCGGTATTCCTCGGAATGAGATCCACCGCTTCGCGGACGCCAACTACTGGCTGGAGTTCTTCCCACCCCTGTGCAGGCGCGACCTGTCCGCTCTAGGTTGCCGGATAGACTGGAGGAGACAATTCGTCACGACTGATGCGAACCCGTATTACGACGGTGAGTCGTTCTGCCTGGTGGCAAGCCCCTGGGAAAGTATCATTGCTGACATGGACATCTCTAGCCTTTGTAAGATGGCAAATGATCCGACTCAAGGAGCTGAACAAGATCAAGTTCGGCACGAGATACACTATTTACTCCATAAAGGACGGACAGCCATGTATGGACCATGACCGGAGTGAAGGAGAGGGCGTGGGCCCTCAGGAGTACACGGCACTCAAACTGAAGGTCCTGGAGTGGGCACCCAAGGCTGCCGAGGCCATCAAGGGCAAGCTACCAGAAGGCTCGAATGTGTTCTTTGTCCCCGCGACTCTCCGTCCAGAAACCATGTACGGCCAGACGTCTTGCTATGTCGGGCCTAAGCTTTCATATGGTGTATACCAGGCTTCCGAGACTGACTATTATATCATAACCGACCGCGCCGCTCGCAACATGGCATTCCAAGGGCTGCTTAAAGAAGACGGTGTCATCCCTACGTCCAAGGCCGAGCTGAAGGGATCCGACTGCATCGGTACTCTGGTCCATGCCCCTCTGTCCCTACACAAGGACGGCGTCCGTATCCTGCCCATGGATACAGTGCTGGAAACCAAGGGAACTGGCGTCGTCACAAGCGTCCCCTCAGACTCACCCGATGATTACGCGACCGTCCGTGAGCTGGCCAAGAAGGCGGATTTCTACGGTATTCAAAAGGAGTGGGCTGAGTTGGAGATCTTCCCTATCATCTCTACGCCTAGCTACGGAAACATCTGCGCTCAGCACCTCGTGGAGAAGCTGAAGATTGCCTCTCCCAAGGATGCTAAGCCCCTGGCCGAGGCCAAGGAGTTGGCATACAAGGAGGGCTACTACCAGGGCACTTTGCTGGTAGGCAAGTACAAGGGCGAAAAGGTCGAGATTGCCAAGGCCAAGGTCCGAGGCGATCTAATTGCTGCTGGTGAGGCTTTTGCCTACGCTGAGCCGGAGGGCGTTGTCGTCAGCAGATCTGGTGACAAATGTATCGTGGCACTGATGGACCAGTGGTTCATCGACTACGGTGAGGCAAAGTGGCGAGACCAGACCATCGACTGGGTGCAGAACAACCTCAACACTTATTCTGGAGAGACGAAGAACGCCTTCATCGGTGTGCTGAACTGGCTGAATCAGTGGGCTTGTGCAAGAACGTACGGCCTAGGTTCTAAGCTACCATTTGACCCGACCTTCCTGGTTGAGTCTCTGAGTGACTCCACGATTTACATGAGTTACTACACCATTGTGCCATGGCTGCACACCGATCTCTACGGTAAAGCGAAGGGCAAGGGTGACATTACTGCCGAGCAGATGATCGATGAGGTATGGGATTACATCTTCTGCAGGACAGAACTCAGCGACGAGCTTCTGGAGAAGTCCAAGATCCCCAAGGCAACTCTGGAGGGCATGCGCCGTGACTTTGAGTACTGGTACCCCCTGGACGTGCGTGTTTCCGGCAAGGACCTGATCCCCAACCATCTGACATTCTTCCTTTACAACCACGTCGCCCTCTTCCCTCAGGAATACTGGCCACGTGGGGTCCGAGCAAACGGCCATCTGATGCTGAACGGTTCCAAGATGTCCAAATCCACTGGAAACTTCATGACTTTGGATGACACCGTCAAAAAGTACGGAGCTGATGCTGCCCGTGTTGCTCTGGCCGATGCTGGTGATGGTGTGACCGATGCCAACTTCGAGGAGGATGTGGCCGACGCCGCTGTCCTGAAACTGTTCAACAACAGGGAATGGATCGAGGAAGTGTCCAAGGACACTGAACTGAGGACCGGACCTCTAAACTCCTACCAGGATGCCCTGTTCGACAATGAGATGAACATGCTGGTGGCTGAGGCTAAAAAAGAGTACAGCGAGACAAACTATAAGCTGGCACTCAAGGCTGCGTGGTTCGACTTCACTTCGGCAAGAGATTTCTACCGTGAGGCATGCATCAGTTCCGGAATCAAGATGCACAAGGATCTGGCTTTCCGCTACTTCGAGCTGCAGGCTCTGGTCATGGCCGTCGTAGCGCCGCATTGGTCTGAGTGGATTTGGTTGGAGATTTTGAAGAAGCCGCAGTCCATCCAACTGGCTCAGTACCCAGAGGTCCCTGCACCCAAGCCCGGCCTGTCCGCCGCGCGTGACTATGTCCGTCATACGTCTAGCAGCATCAACAGTGCTGAATCTACCCAGCTGAAGAAGAAGGCCAAGGGCAAGGACACTGTCTATGACCCCAAGAAGCCCAAGATGCTAACGTAAGTTCTCCGCCGTCCGATCTGACACTTTGATTCGAGTTGCTTTACTGACATACGGCCCCCCAGCATCTTCACAACCGAAAAGTTCCCCGCCTGGCAAGAAAAGTACATCGACCTGCTGCGCGAGAATTGGGATGCCGCCACCAACTCCATTCCCAACGAGAAGGAGTTCAATGGCAAGATTGGCAAGATGGGTGAGATGAAGAAGGCCATGCCCTTCGTCATGCAGCTCAAGAAGCGCCTGCAAGCTGGCGAGGACGCATCCGTCGTCCTGGAGCGCAAGCTCGCCTTCGACGAGCAGCAGATTTTGCTGGACATGGTCCCCGGCCTGAAGCGCACGACCGGCTTCCAGAAGATTGCCGTTGTCATGGCCCAAGAGGGCACCAAGAAGGGCAAGGACCTCACGGACGGCGGGAAGGAGGTCGATGTGACCAGCCCGATCGCTGAGAATGCAGTTCCTGGTGTTCCGAGTTTCCTGTTTGAGAACTTTGAGGTGTAGGTAGGGAATCGAAAGAGGGTCAGGGGTGAATGGGAAAGAAGCAGGTGTCATTGTGATGTCAAAAGAAGAACACTAGAGTGGTTGGACTCAATATACACCTGTTGCGTGTCTCATATTCCCTACTGTGGTAGTATGCTCAACCATCATTCGGGTTTACAGGTGAAACTACTCGTTGGGCTCCATTCTTGTCAGTATGTATCTTTGAGGTCGTGCCATATCCACGACCAAGTCCCCCAGCTTGATATCAAGATCTTGCAAATTTGTTCCGTCGTCAAGCCTCTCGCTATTCCATGTTCAGGAACCTGTTCAAGGTATTGTTAAGCGTGGGATGTCAACATAGAAATGATCGCTCCTTCTTAGAGGTTAGTTTGGTTCTGTGAGTCTTGGAAGATCGTATGCGGAACCCCATAGAGTAGATAGAACCTTACCCATCAAAGCTGCCAACCCATATTTGAAGTAGTCACTCTTTAGAAACACAGCAATCCATTGTATCGTCCACATAAGTGCACCAATGATGCTGGGGGCCACGATGTGAAAGGCTTCATCCGCCTTACAAGAGCCCGTGCCAATTCCGTCCATGGGGGCCGTCGCATGCTGGCCGAGTTTTAATTTCTGTGAATTCGGTGTATCTCGATCCAGTTCTTCTGCTTCGGCTCCACTTCGTGCTTTTCTTTCCAGTTGTGCGTCTATCAATTGCAGTATGCGCCATTTGTTGTCGAATGGGCATAATTCAACCAATTGACGGAGTGATAGGTCTTCCCTCATGCTGGCCGCGGTCTCAGGTATGGGTCGAAGCCCCCTGAGCTGTCCTTCCTTGAGCATGAGTCCAATTCCTATAACACGGCTCGGGCTTTCAAAATTGCATGAAAACCTTCTCTCATCTTTTCGCTCGAGAGCTTTGTATATAGAGCATGAAATATTCAGGTCCGGCTTGAACCTCAGGAAAAGCTCCAGGTAGTTACCAATGGACTGAATCTCTTCGATGCCATCTCCAAGTGACATTATACCAGCACAGTATCGACTGATTAGTCCAAGCATAAAGTACTGCCATAT
This sequence comes from Cytospora chrysosperma, assembly GCA_016808195.1. NCBI lineage: Eukaryota > Fungi > Ascomycota > Sordariomycetes > Diaporthales > Cytosporaceae > Cytospora > Cytospora chrysosperma. The sequence continues at coordinate 2,259,177 of MU179926.1, read as the reverse complement.
GGTCAGGCCAGGGATGGCAGTAGATCCTCGAGTGTATCCGAACAAAGGATGACAATCTGTGATAGTTCCAGGGGACAGCAATCCTTCTCCGAGTAAAGCTTCCAGAACACGGATGTGTTGATGGCCACTATGATAGCACCATAGATTTCCACGCCATATGCAGCAGCAAGCCAGCATCGACAGTACAGTTGGTTGTCTAGAAAGCTCTGGTGCATTATGAGTTATATACCAAACAGGATAATCGCATGAACCAGACCAAGTCAGCTTGTGCAATGGATCAGCAAGCACATGACTTTCTGGTTGGTTTCGTAGGGTCTCCATGGCCGAATTGTTGCCAACGCACCTGCAGACCATGTCGTAATCGTTATATTTATTCCACAATGAGGAGATTTGTACAATCCTTCGGGGCGGAACGCCGGCGTACGTCAGTACTCGTAAGCGGTCCAGATACGTAGACTGTGCGCAGTCGAGCCCATAGTCTTGCCTCATTCTCAATAGGACGTGTGTTGTTTGTCTTGTCCGTTGGGAAACTCTGTCGGTGTCGAACAAGATGTCAACCATTAGCAGGCTCGATATAGCGTCGACATGGTCAAACCTGTGAAGGTATGAGTCCATCTTAGCCTTTTCATTCTCCGAGTCCAGAAACTCCAGAACAGTCCGGTGGGTGAAATCAAGCTCCAGGGTCCATAAATCCCAGATCAGTCTGTCTTGGATTTCCGTATTGTCGTACGTTTCCACGAGCCCTTTGCACCAGCCTGCCAAGTTTTTCATCGAAGACTTCAACCTCTCTTCGCCATCAGGTCCTGTTAGACCGTTCTTTTTGAATAATTGCGTCTTTTCAATGAAACGTATTTTGCCCAGTACGTAATCATTTAAGAAGGAGTATGCGAGTAGTGACAATCTGTAATCGTATTTCTTCAACTCGGTAACCATCGCGAATGTCTGGTACGCCCTCTCTCTCGCTTTCTTACCCAGTGACTGGAGAGTGTGCGTATACAGGCTTCCCAGCTCATCCGGAAGGATGTCGACATCGTGTTTAAGGTAAGCGCAAGTTTGCCCATTGTCGAGTCCCTCGCGCAGGGATTTAACAACCAGTGCCACCCATAGGAAGACGCCATTTGCTTTTTCTATGATTGAAGAGACTAGTGGTTTGAGATCCGGGTCCTCACTGGCGTGGGCAAGTCTGTCTCGGATATATATATCCATGTCGTGCCTTGTAAGTTCATGAAGCCGTATCCTGAAGTTTTCTGAGAATGCATCCATGAAGACTGGGTTTTCTCGGCTGGATACGCAAATTTTGGTGTGCCTGGGTGAGGCCGATGCCCAAGGACGTAGCAGGTTGACAAGATCTCTGTAGTCATCCTGGATGGTTTCGTGGAATTCGTCCAGTCCGTCAATAAAGAGGCAGAAGCACTTGTTCTCATATAGGTGCGGCGATCTGATGATGTTGCACAACGCCTCTTTGATCTCACTCTCCGCAATCTTAATTGTTCTGGGTGTCACCCAGGGTGCAGATAACGCTTCTTTATGATAGGCTGGCAGCGCCGTGGGTATCGATTCGGGGCAGTCGCTGAGTATCTGGTGAAGAAGGCTCCTGTAGAGACCGCGTAATGATTTTTCGTACTCCGAGCCCGCATTCCAGAAGTAGAATTTCGCGATAGTCAACCTGCGGCCATCTGGGGTCACCAGCAATGTCAATCTTTACAGCCCAATTGCAAAATCGTCGAAGGAAAAGGGTCATCGACACCCACCTGCCCATTCTTCGAGACGTTCAACTGTGCGAGGGCTTTCAATGATGGACTTCATCAGCGTGGATTTGCCAGAGCCCAATTTTCCTGACAGATGGAAGATGTCGCTGGTATGTTTGGCAGTCAACCATGCGCTGAGTTTCGCCCTCGCTCGAAACTTTTCCTCGTCTTCGATAGCGTGTCGAGAACCATTTTCCGAGTGCTCACTTCGTTCGCTTCTTGTTTCGTCCAGGAACGATGCTTCCTCGATGGTCTTGTCATCCTCCACGACCCATGCATACGTATTGGAATGTGTCTCGGCCACCATGTTCTCACGGCGATCCATTGCCTCGAATGAAAGAGAGTTGAGTATGCGCTCCTTGGCAATAGTTCGGAAGACTTCCTCCTCCGTGCAAAGTAGAAGCTTCAATTGAGACTGGACATTGGGACTGACAGTCGAGGATTCCACCATTATTCGAAGCTGTTCCACCTGCTTATGTAGCTCAGCCAGCTTAAGTTCATCATTTTTTGATGCAGAGATCAGAATTTCAAGCTTCTCAAGAGTCTCTTTCCTGTACAGACATTAGCAACGTCCGAGGCAGGCTTAGTCAAGTACAGACGAGCAACCAACCTTGAGATGAAGTTGAGTTGTAATTCAAGCTGGCTGCGACAGTTCCCCAGTTGCATTTCCAGGTCTTCTCTTTCTTTCTCGTAGGTCTTGCTTTTCAGGGCGGACCAAAATAATTGACTTCTGGAGTCGGGATCCTTGGGCTTGATCTTATCGAGCAATTCTATGAGCTTTCTGGCGATCCCATTGCACTCTCTCGCCAGTTTCACGAGAGGCGAGTCACCGTCCGAAGTCTCGGTCTCTTTGGGAGGCAGCAACTGCGCAGACAGTGATGCCATCTCCCGCACAACCGTCTCGCAAGTTCTATTCTCGTCGAGTATTCCATTGCTTGCGTCGTGTATCTCTTTCACGCTCCTGAGAAGATCCACACTGAAATCGATGAATGCCAAGATGTTGCCCACGAGACCCACGGCCGTGAGAGGGTCCATGTTGCCGAACTTTGGGCACTACCGTATGTAGGGCCCGAGAAGAAGTTTTGTTCATTCAGCTGGAATTTCTAAAGTTATGTGTCCTCAGGGAGGAGGCCGCCCCATCAGTCTGTGTATTGACACGTAGCAGAGCGTGGCTGTTCATGTCACAGCCATGCGGACTTGATGCGGCGCGCTCAGCCGCGTGGGGAACGCATCAGCAGCGGAGGGGGAGGGAGCCATTGTATTGGGGCAAATGCAGGATGCTGTGTAGCTATCACATTGATGGGGATCAAATGAACCAATCGGGCTTGGCTCAGTGGAAACATCAGGGTCTTGACTTTCATGTGCTGTGGATGATTGTCCAGCTCCTGGGGCACAAGTCATTGGTGGACACCTGCAATCAAGACTGGCGTTCCGTTTTAATTAGTTGACAATATATCTCGCCACCTCTCCCTGTTGTTTTGCTTGTATGTCTCCAAGACTATCCTTCGATATCTGCTCAACTGTATCATCCTCCCACTGCATCGCGGCATGCGTTGTTTTCCAAATACCTTTTTGTGAACTGCTCGACTCCGCATAATCGTTTTGTGCTCTGTCGTCAGGCGGTACGTTCAAAAACGACGCAGACACCGGTTGTCGAACATTTCGAGCTTTGAAAACAGATAGCTTGATTGTGGACGACCCTGAAGTCAAATCCCTTTTCTGGTAGTGTTTATGGCCCAGCGCTCTGGAGAATATGGGCCGAACTGGCGGCACGCAGGCTGCGATGACAACAACATTCTGCTCGACACTACACACAAAGCATGTCAGTTCATGGCTTTCGTTTCGTCTCACAAATAGATTCGTTGATACTCACAGGCCCCAGAGGACTAACGGAACAACATTCCAAACTTCCAACTGCGTTAGTATACCTGGATCTGACTATCCGCCAAGAATGCCTCATGTACTCACGAGGATCAGTTTTATCGGTGAATAAATGTAAATATGTCGCCTTGACCATGGTGACAACGGCCGAAAAAAGTGTCAGTCCCATCATCAAACATAAGCCGATCTTCGTCGAGGTTCTCATATGAAGTTTCCAAAACGCGGTGATGGGCATCGCCGCGAGGGCAATATCGGTCATGATGGTGTACGCGGTCATGAAGTATGTGATGTTGTTCAGGATGCTAGGATCCCAACAATGTCCGGGCAACGATGGATTCCAGAGCTTCTCGATCGGTGTACATTGGACGTAGACAATTATGCACGGTATAAGCGCGAGGACGACTTGTAGTGCCGCCATCGAATACAGGAGCCGAGTCCGCCAGAGCCGAGGGTCGAGGAGGCGGTTGACGAGGATCGCTATGGCGACGTTGGGCAGGGTGAATGCAACTAAATATATGTTATTTCAGCACCATATCAACGGGGACTTGATACGTGGTTACTGACGAATGTTGAAAGCTGCAGTCAGGTCAGCGCGTGACACGGTCATACTCTTGCCCAGGCGAGCTGTACATACGGTATCCTATCATCTGAATTTTTGCTGCAAGCAAGACCTTTCCGCTTCCACCGGGCTCAGCCAGCACTGCAGCCGTGTGCCTTCCGAGGCCGAGACCGACCGGATAGGATGCAAATACAGAGGCAGCAATGCCTGTGGCCTGCTCCAGCAACATCAGTCCCCTGCTATTATCTTTCACTTCCCAGGACGGACGAACCCTAGATGCGTACCATAGACATAAGGATGAAAAAGTCATCCCACCCCAGCTCCTTGGAGATCCTCGCCTTCACGAAAAATCGAAGGGCAGCAACAACAATGGCAATTCCGGTAAACACCCAAGCGACGATGATGATATCAGCTCCCCGAGACTCGTCCAGTTTCGAAGAAGCTACCATCTTAGACTTGGATCCCGGAGAATAGACACATCGAATCTTCGATGAATGGCAACAAGGAACGTCAAGATGGACAATTCAATTCTTAAATTGGAAGGGCACGGAGAACTGACAATTGCGGAGAAGAATTTGGTTTCAGGGTTGATTAATGGAGAAATGTCGAACATGAGATATATCCTGTGATATATTGCAAACTTTGGAAAGAAGCAAGACGATAGACAGGATTCTGTTCTGCACCACTCAGATGTCGAATAGACATAAGTTCCAATCTTCATGCTACGACAAGGTTCGTGTTACTATGTCGCATTGTTTTTTCTTAATATTAGAACGATCCCCCCAATCACTTGCACATACGTTCCACGAACACACAACTTTGTCACCACATATCAACGAGTTGAACGTGCTGATGTATGCAGCGTAACGCCTGAACTTGTGATCACTCATATATCGTATTCCAAACTTTGCACCGAGGTTTAGGGTCGATTACGGGTGCATGTGTGATGATCAGGGGTGACTCCTCGTCGGGTCAATCATCTCTCCCGAGGTTACAACAAACGCTACGTCGAGAGCAAGGGGCCGAAAAAGTCGAGCAAGAATTTTACCAACACTCCGGGTAACCTGCCGTCGGTCTATTGCATCTCGCTAATGCATGTGTAATTGAGTAGGATGCATCCTTGTGGCGCTGCTGTCCTCGAAGTGGATAAGATAGCGCAGCTAAGTTGAACTTGTGCGGTTCAGAAGCAGAAGTCACCACATCGTTGTTCCTTACTTATTTCCGGACTTTGACCAAACATAGTATGCAACGCGAGGAATTACGTCAGACCCTTTGCTCAAGGTGTACTGTGTAGTCTGTACGAAGTACTAGAGCAATATCCAGGCAGGAAATACCTAAGTACCATAAACACAGTACATTGCGTGTGCATTATCAGGGTGTCAGTCGGGGAACTGACTTCTGATTAACGGGCCGGAGAGCTATTGATGCGACCCTATGAGCACGCACGCATCCAACCCGAGATCCGCATTTCCTGCTACATTTATTGGGACTTGATAAGCTGTCGGACTTTACACTCGATGAGGAATTAGTGATATCGACGGTCGATACAGTATGTGGAGAACAAACAGTGTGATATGCTCATGTGACTCCACAGAAGGCACCGGAGAGGACTGGAGGGTGGGAGCAGCATTACTGTCTAAGTCCATCGTTTGTTAGTTTGTGACTGATGGATAAAGCTTTATAAGCATCATATATGATCAAGCATGACTGAGTCTAGCTGCCTACACAATCCGTACCTGCAATCCCGTGGTCTCTTTCGGTGCTAAAATTTGGTAAGGTACCAGGAGTCACATCTTCGGGAGAGTTACAAGATGGCAAACACATCAATTACTTCGCTCATTGAAGACATTGTCCGCGCTGGAAAGGCACATGACAACAATGCCCCGGGATCTCGAGAGACCCTCGTTGACCTGGGCCATTCCCTGGTAGCTGCTCTGGAGATTCCGAGCGAGTTTGTCCAAAGGAGTATGTGGGCCGAAGTGAGTAAACTTTTGCTTCGACGTCCTTACTGGGTACATGTGCTGATCAAGATCCTACAGCCAGCTCTATCTGGAATCAACCGGATGGGCGTAGAGTGGAAGCTGTTTCAGCACCTAAGGAATGCCGGTAAGCTGTCCACCCACCTAGCCAGGCTTGGGACAGCCATCCCAGGCTTGTATGAGCACTGCTGACTTTGCCTCGGCAAAGGCAAGACCGGGCTCACAATAGATGAGCTGGCGTTGAAGACAGGAGTCGGGGCATCCTTGCTCGCACGCCTCATGCGACATCTCGTTGCCATGAAGCTCCTGTATTTCGCAGACGGCAGACTTCACGCCACACCACTCAGCAATGGGCTCGCGGAGGACAATTTCCAGAAGACCATCGAATTCTGCTACGACTGTACCAGACCGTCCTTTAACAGCTTCCCGGAGTACTACAAGCTTCGAGACTACAAGGATACGGTGACACCCATTGATGGGCCGTATCAGTTCGCGCATTGCCGCGAGAAGCCACTACACTTCTTTCCCTGGCTGGAGGCCAACCCTCCGAACCTGTCCCGGTTTGCTGCGTTCATGTCAGCATATCGTGCGGGACATACGAATTGGTGGGATCGTGGGTTCTACCCGGTAAAAGAACGTCTTGTGGATGGTTTCGACCCTAAAGTCAGTGATGTGCTCCTCATAGACATGGGCGGTGGTCGAGGTCATGATCTCGACTTGTTCGTCGCAGCCCATGCAGATATCCCGGGGAAGATTATCCTCCAGGACCAGGAGTCTGTCATCAGTAGTATTTCAGACCAGAGCGAGAAGCATTACGAGGCACAGTCGCACGACTTCTTCACCACTCAGCCGATCAAGGCAGCGAGGGCATATTCGCTGCATTCCATCTTGCACGACTGGGATGATAAGGACAGCCTACGGATTCTGGAGAATTTATTACCAGCATTGGAACCAGGGTAGGTCCCCTCACATCTCCGGTTTCCAATAGTGTCGTGCGATCGCTAAAGGCTGAGTTCCCTAGGTACTCACGCGTATTGTTCAACGAGATAGTTGTCTCGGAAGAACAGCCTACTCTTGCCGCCACGTGTATGGATTTGCAGATGATGGCTCACGTTGGTGTACGTGAGCGTACAGAAGCGCAATGGAGGAGGCTTCTTGCCGAAGGAGGATTGAAAGTCATCAGAATCTACACTTACCCAGGCTGTGCTGAGAGTTTGATTGAAACGGAACTCGCAGACAGCTCCAAATAGTTGTGAACCACCGTCAGATATGTATAGCGGTGTAAGTCAAAGGGTATAGGAGAAACCACTTGATGGTTATTATTGCGACATGGTAATAGAGTATATATATAACATCAATTGGTGCTTGATTCTCCCGATGCCTACATATCCTGCCCAGATACAATTCCGGGCTTTCATGCCTTCCAATGTATTTGACAAGATATTGCGCGCTACTGCTTATCGCTGCCTCTCCAGGAATATTTTGTCCCTCCTCTCAACTACCCTAGGGTACACACCAGCATGAGAGTATCCGCGCGAGTGTCTGAGCTGGGCTGGCTACAACTGTCTTGCCCATGTCCAACATCATCAATCAATTACCCATGAACACTTTGAGCTAATTAATCATGCCCAGATATTCCTGAACTTCTCGTCAAAGCTTTCCTGTAGTCTCTGGAACATATGCAGGACATGGACCAAGTCGTCCTTCCCACCGTCGCCCTCCCAGGCAGGCAACGCAGCAAACCCAGTACCATCCTTTGATGCCCCTGACGTTCGTGGTTTGGGGTGGCTGCCTTTCGAGTTCAAGTCTGCCTCTGGCCCACTCTCTCCGTTCTCATCAAGACTGTCTTCGTCTTCCCAGGAGTCAGCAATTTTGGCCTTCTTGGACTTCTTGTGCGCTGCAGAATACATCGTTGCCGCATTAAGTCCCCCGTTGTTGGCAGTCCGGGCAGCCTCAGTTTCGGCGGCAAGGTTGTCATCCGCGTCCATTGCATCAATGTGATCCTGGTGGGCATCGTTGGCATCCTGGACATCCAACATCGCCAGGTCCTCATCGCCACCAGCGTCTAGAGCCAGGAAGTTGTTCAGACTAGTGACGATGGTTGCCAGGACAAGCGAGAAGTCCCTGAGGTGGAACCATACATCGCCCCTCTTCACATGATTGTCCCTCACTAGAGCCTCCATATCGCCGTGTTTGAAAAAGTCATATATGTATGCGTTCCAAGCCACGCCTTCGGTGTCGTCCGGGTAGATTGGGATAAAGGGAATGGCTGACTCCTCTAGGAAGACTCCACTGCGGACGGTGCTACAAAGCTCGTGGATGGAGCCAAATGAGTGGTCATCGAACCCAGAAAGGGCAGCGAAGGGTGAGCGAATTTTTGTTGGTGGGAGGTGATGGGCATCGGTCAGAGCGGCCAAGAGGTCTCTATTACCGAGATCGCCTTCTGTCGCACCAACGTCGAACTCCGTGAATGGAAGACATCTATCCGACTTGTCGTGGAGGTATTGCTCCACGAAGGTGCCGACATAGCTCCTGAAGATGTCCAAGGTGTCTTTGTTGTGCTGTCGGAGTATCTGCAAAGCATTGTCTGGCAGGGGTGGGAGGAGCACCACCGAGGGTGAATGACGGACAGCGTCCCCTTGGCCTTTTCTGGAGCCGCGAGTCGGGATTCGGCAGAAGATGTGCGATAGAATGAGTACTACCCTGAGCAAGACGTCATCTGGCCTCAGAAGGAACTCAGAACAGAGAGAATGGAAGTAGCCTTCCTTCAACAGTGCGTGGAAAGCAAACACTGCGTCCTCGGTAAAGTATAGATGACCCACCAGGCCGGCAAAGTTGAGCGGTGTACCATCACGATCGAGGAGATGCTGGCGACGTAGATACTCGATAGAGAAGCGTAGGTGGTGCTTGATCGCCATCTTATCAGCTGGTCCGCCCAAATAAAGTCGCGTCTGGGACAAGAGAGACTGCACTGCACGGACAGAGTAATCCGAGTTCTTTGTATGACAAAGTAGGCCGAGGGTCCGCAAGACGAGTGTTGTTGACAACGGAAAGTGTCCGCGAAGGTCAGGCAATCTAGAGGACATGATCTCAAATACTCGCTCGTTGGACATGCCGACAAAGACGACGTTTCCTAACAGATCAAACCCTCTTCGACCAGCACGACCAGCAGCCTGGTGGTAATTCAGCGCAGTCAGGAACAGCGAGTCCCCAAAGAATACCACCGTCTTGCAAGGCATGTTGAGGCCCAAGGCCAGCGTTCCAGTGGCAAACACGACGGTGATGAACCCCTTACGGAAGAGAACCTCGACAGTTTGACGATATTTGCGATTCATGCCGGCATGGTGGACGCCAATACCACGGCGAAGTGCCTCGACGATGTCCGGGTTAATCTCTTTGAACCGCAGCGAATAGATCATCTCTTCGAGCTCCGATTTAGTAAGCTTGGTCTCATCGGCAAAAGAAAACTGGGATAGGGGTGCGTTGGGATCGAAGGTAGTCCAGATGCTAGGGTCATCCTGCAGTCGCTCGTTATCGACATCGTCATCATCTCGCTTGCCCTTTGACTTGCTTTTACTGGCCTTCTTCTTCACAGCCTCGATCCTGTCGTTGGCCGTCTTCCATTGCTCAAATTTGGCCATCTTTTTCTTCCACTCAGGATCCGATGCCTTGAACGAGTCTTCTGTCTGTGTCAGGTCTTTCAGGAGCCGGAAGGCAAAGTCCTCACAGTTCACCCGATCATAGTTAAACAAGATTGCTGGGAGAGCTCCCTGAGTCCGGAGATCTGCTAATAGCGGAAGGAGCTGGTCCTTGAGAGCTATCCTCGACATTGGAGATACCCGGAACCGAGGTTGCAGGTCCTTACGGACGGCCTCGAAAGGAGACCCGCGATGGTTCATCCAAGAATGCAAGCCATCTTTCAGCATTGTCTCATACCTCACCACATCAGCCTTTCTCACAAGTTCTGGCAGCACTTCTCGTGGATCCAGGCATGGATCAAGAGTAAACTCGCCGGTCTGGTGCTTATTCATACTCTTCCATAGTAAAAGACAATCCCGTGGCTCAAGGCTGAGGTCCTGTATAGTCCCGCGGTTACGGTTGATAAGGCTGGCCACTGGATGAATGTAAAAGAACCGAGATGCCGCATCACTGCCATCATCCAAGCCTGGAACAGGCAGTCTCTTCACTGTTTCTAAACCTTTGAAGGAGAAGTTGTGGGGCGCATGCCAGAAAAACTTGCGGAGGTCGGAATATCGTGTCGAGTGAACGATCATTTCCAACCGATTCCCCTTGGCGCGCTCCGACTCTTCGAGCCAGGCCTTGAACTCTAGTGGATTGCCCACCGTGGCCGACAATGCAATTATGGGACATGGAGCCAAGAGTAGCAGTTGCTCCCAGATGACACCATCATCTGCCTGGCCAATGCAGTGGACTTCATCGAAGATGATACGCTTCACCCGCCGTGACCACGAGTTTGGGCTTTCAGCATTCGAGGGCGCCATCAGCATGATCTGGAGGACGTGCGGGACAGTAACCAGAATCTGGCAATTCCCGGGGTTATTGACTCTGTAGTCTCTCGTATGTATAGCCCACACCGACCTCGCTTCGTGGCCATAATTCTTGGTATACCGAGCCTGTATCTCCGCAGCAATCTGGTTGACAAGTGCCTTTGTGGGGGCGACATAAACCAGGACTCCATCGTTGCTCTCTTTCAGGACACCCTTCATGGCGTAGAATGATATGAACGTCTTCCCTGCCGAGGTGGGAGCTACAACGAACAGGCTCTTGTCAGCGTCGATGGCGTCTAAGACCTTCCGCTGCCATGCATCTGGGTTGAATGGTACGCGAGAGTCGGGTGCTGGGTCGAAACTCCGCTCGAGAAAGGGACCGCAGTGCTGAAGTTGGAACTCGACATTGGCCGGAGTCAAGGATGGGGTTGTGCCCCTGCTGTCGAAAGCTACAAGGAACGGTAGAGATTGGCCTGTGGGCACTAGTGTACCTGAAAGGAAATCCGCCGGAAGCTGGAGAGATCTAGCAAGGGACTTGAAGAGCTCGGCAGCAGAAGATGACACCAGCAGGTCTGATCTGCTGACACCTTGTATCGTTGACCAGACCAAAGCTGAGATGTCCTCGTTCTTTGTACAACGAGGCCCAGATCGGGTCAACATTGAGGCTAGAGTGTTGCAAGCGTACAATGAGACATGGGTCCTGACGGTAGTCCTGAGGCTGTCGTTCATGCAATTGAGGTACTTGATCGTTTTTAGGTATCTCTTGATCAGATCTGGCTCCTTGTCGAGAGATCTGCACTGCTGCTCCCAGGACACCAACGCGTCGTTGGCCTTGGCCTTGAGTCTCTCCTCTTGCAGCTTTTGAGCGGCTTCGAGAGCCAGCTCCTTACCGCTCTTTTTCTGGGACTTCTTTGATCCAGTCTGTTTGCCTGACCTCCCGGGTGTACCCTTGGTCTCTGGCCTTTTCGATTCCTTGGTTCCTGCATACTTCGGCACGTTGGTCTCAGGCTGTGTACCAAGCTCTTCCGTTACCACAATGACCTCCGGGTCAATCATTTTCCCAGAAGCATTGGTGAGACTCGCTGAATAGGCAATAACTGCGGCCATCTGCTTGTAATACGTTCTCAATTGGCGTCCTGTTTTGGGCAATGGAATGTGTTTGCTATTGACCGAGACGCGGGCATTGTGCCAATGAGACACCTCCTTGAAGATTGTGGGATGAGTCTCTGGCTCAAATCCAAGAGTCGGTTCCAGTCGAACATCTTTCAGATAGTTGTCCAAGATTGGGTGGCTGAATGGGAGAACGCCATAATTGGGTGTGACATCAATAGTCCTCGGGGCGGTTTTTTGAGAGACGCTGAGGTGAGCAATGGTTCCAGTGATGTCAAGAGAAGGCATGTGACTGGATAGGTCGATGCTTGTCACCTGCTTCATCTTTGCCGCGAACTCGTTGACCTCTCTAGCCAGTGGCTTGGGTAGCCGTGGATTCTTTCCGAGGACATATCTAAGCAGCCGCCCGTCCAGAAGATCGAAGAGATCCCATTTGAGTTTCCACTTGAGGTCCGGGGCGGTTTCGACAAGCAACCCAAGGCAGACGCTTGAGAACTCCGACAAGAGAGTAGTGGCAGAGACCTTGTTTGGAATCTGTGTCACACTGAATGTTCGTTGGGACAGCGGAAGCCGTCTGAGAATCACGAGATGTGTTATGAAAGCTGAGAACCAAGCGTATGATTCCTGTGGGTTTCCTTCATGCATCTTTGCTACATAACAGAGAGCATAGAAGGACATCATTTCCCGCTCAGACAAGGGATGGCCGTCTTCCCATGGTGTCCACCCCAGTGTGGCGATTTGGATGTTTTGGTAGAGCAGGTTATCGATGTCATGTTTTCTCGTGGTTCGTTCTGGGAGGATGATTCCCGTCAGCTCTCTTGATACCGTAGGCGAAATGACGGAAGATCGAACCTGATATAGAGCAGGTCAGAATAAGATGATCTCAGGTACAATTAGAAGAGCACTTACCCCCGAGCTTACGAACTCGATATCGTTGATGAAGGCAAGACTGTACCCTCGAGTTGCCAGATGACGTGCAATACTGAGGAATGCCGTAGCTGTAGCCTTGGTACACGCGCGGAAGGCAGGACCATCAAGGCAGAGGAAGAATCGTATAGCATTGACGGCCATATATTGTTTGAATTTCGAGTCGTTCAGGCTCTGGAACCCGATGCACGTGGTATGGTCTTCGGCAAAGCTTTTGCAAACACCATCGTGTTGTCGTCGTTGAAGATGATATATCAATATCGTCCTTGTGAGCAGGTAACGGCTGTGAATCTCGTTGGGCACTTGTCGAGGCAAACAGAGCTCTTCGTGATCTTGGAACCACACAATGTGGAAATTGCAGCCGCGCTCCTTCAGCCGGAACAGGAGACTCTCGACAGCATGGACAGCATGTAGAAGCTGAAACCCGTCTGCATTTACGAGAAGGTCAGTCGCGAATTTCTCGCATAAGAGCTTAAATATTGTTGATATAATTACCTTGTAGATCGACATTGGCTCTGGTGATACAGTAAAGCATCAAAGCGTCCCCGTGTATGACAAATAACTCCTTCCCTGCTAAGTCTCCTACCAGGTCCACGCGAAGCGGAATGGTTGATTTGTACCAAGCACTGGCAGCATCCTGCGTTTCGCAGTCTCCGACCGAGAACGCCATTCTCTTCCGAGATCCCAATGTTTCGATGATGTGAAGCGTCTAATTTGACAGTGAATCTGGCTCTGTTGTTCTGGCGTGTTGTGTTAGCGGATAGAAAGATGCCAGTGGACGAGTGTTGTAGGCGCCCGGGCGGCAGACTTTAATATGACTTTCCCAACCGTGCTGCAGGAGGCCTACCATCAACGGATTCTGTTCAATTTCAGACACGTCAGGTTTTAGGCAGGCAATCAGGCAGGAGGCGGCAGACATGCAGGTGGCCTGCTAATGAAACTTGACCACGCTACAGCTCTGACCAGCTCTTCAGAGCCCGATGAGTACGGTGCCAGACAAGACATATGCAAGTGTTCCTCATTGGTAGTTGCAGCTTTTGAAAACCAGTCAAGTAATGGATGGTCAAACTGGAATTAATATTCCAATCTGGAGCTCTGTGACTGATCGCTCTTGGACTGGCTAGGCAGATGTCAAACATAGACTCCACTCTCCCCTAAACGATCACTCCAAATGTTGTTGTGAGAGCTCCAGTCCGTGTCCAAAGCGGAAGAGGGGGTCCTTGGTATCAAATGGTACATCCTCTCGACTCCTGCGAACTGCCTCCATCGACCGCGGCAGATCAAAGGGTAACTTGCCGCGAGGTAGTGAGTCGCCAATACCAAAACAGACGTCGAGGAATGCATCCGTGTCGCTCCCATAGTCCACGATCAGCGCAGTGCCTCTACCGCTTGCATCCTTCGATGCCACTGCCTCTTGTGATTCGACGATAGGTGTCAGTACACCGGGGCGGTCCAGGAAAACGTTTACTATTGAAACCGGCGCGTTCTTGATGATGTCTGAAACGCGTGCTGCCTCTTTCTCCGGGAACTCGAGTGAGCCGGAGTGAAACCGCGATTCGAACCCCCCCGGTCGGGCTTGATGCGGTGTCTTCAAGCGAAGGAGGACAATGTCTGCCTCTGTTGGGGTGGCAACGATGTTCAGGCCTCTTTCAATAGCGGCGTCGGCATCCAATCCCTCGACATAGTATTTCTTGTCCCCTGACGCAGACGGCAGAGGAAGTACACCACCGTGGTTCGTAAGTATTGTGTAAGCCTCACGCTGAGCAGCTTTTCCCTGGTTGACAAAATCCGGCGATCCAACAATCTCGCCCGCTTTCTCTACATCCACGAAGCGCTTGTCATCAAACAGTCCGAGCCGGAACTTCTCCGCGAGGATGCGGCGGAGTGATTCGTCTATGCGAGGCTCTGAAACGAAGCCTTCCTGGACAGCGTGGACGATGAGCTCAGGTCTTGAGTCGCCACCGAACTGGTCACAGCCTGCGTTGAGAATCTTAACAACTCTCTCCAACTCGCTAAGGTGTTCGCAACCCCATGCCCGAGCCGGTACGTGTTGGCCCATGATGACGGCGTCTGTGATAAGGCCCCAGTCTGTGAGAATAATGCCTTCAAATCCGAGCTCCTTGCGGAGAATGTCTGTTATCACGCCCTTGTTGAATGCAAAACCGACTGGCTCATACTTGGTTCCAATTGGCATAGCGTACGAGGGCTAGTGGACAATTCAGTCTCTATACAAGTCTCCAAAAGGTTCTCGAAAGAAGAGGGCATCATTACCATAATCTGTCTCGTCCCAGCTGCGATGGCCCTCCTGAAAGGCTCCAGGTGATAATCAAACTTGTCTCCAGGATAGACTTGCTCTTTTCCATATACGAAGTGCGAATCCTCACCGTCCATTTCAGGGCCAGCCCCCGGGAAATGTTTCGTGGTCGTCGATATGCTCTCGCGACCATCTCCCGTCGTTGCGAACTTCCCCTGAAGCCCTTCCACACAAGCCACAGTCAACTCCGAGACCAAATCAGCATCCTCGCCAAAGGTCGCGTTGACCCGGGCCCATCTGTACTCCGTCGCAATGTCAGCCTGCGGGTGGAGCGCCACCCGAAACCCCACGGCCAGGTACTCCTGCCTGACGACATCGGCAAACCGACGCACCAGGTCCGGGCTGCGGAGAGCGGCAAAGCCGAATGCCTCCGGCCACTGGCTGAACGAGCCCGCCCTGAAGCCCGTCCCCACGTTGGTGTCGAAGTGGTTCCGTGGATCGGTGGACAGGGTCACCGGTATGCGCAGGCGGGTGTGGTCGAGGACGTATTGCTGGATTTTGTTGTGCCACGCCGCCACGAGCTTTGGGTCAGTGATGGGGCCGAGGAGGTTGAAGTGTGCCATCTTCAGTCCTCCTAGCAGTTCGCGGGTGGCGCCGGCCGGCTCGCCGTCTGGGCCGGGTCCGGTTATGCCCGTGTGGAAAAGCTGGCCTGCCTTCTCCTCAAGTGTCATGCGAGATATGAGGTCCTCAACGCGCTCTTCGATGGGGAGATTAGGGTCCTCGTACGCGAGTTTCGACCCCGTAGGCACCCCTCCTGTGGAGCTGATTGGCTGGGATGTTTCGGCCATGATGTATAAATCGCACGGAGATCCGGTGAGAGAGTATCGTCGAATGTTGGCTTCAAGTGGTTCGAAGGACCTTCCAAGCAATCAAAGACAAGTTCATGTCAATTGTATAATCAATTTGTTTCGCGGCCAGCACATGTCCATTTGTCTATGTACGGAAAGTAGCAGTCGAGTGGGGTCTGCCCTGTCCAGTGATTGCGAATGACGAAGCAGACAGTGTTTCCGGTGAAGGTCCGGCTTTTGTGGACATGCCCACTTGTAGACATGACGTGCGCAGACACAGTCAGTCTATGCTCCGACTAAGGTGTCGGCGAGGAGTTTACTTCATACTTGAGTATGTATCGTAGTTCGTAGGGGTCCTGAGATGCCTCCGTAATACTTTGCCTTCCCCATGGTTTTGTAACATACCTAATCGCCCAGCCGTTGTTCTTGCTCGAGACATGGGGCAAAGGGGGCCGATCCCGGTGGAGATCGTGAAGTTCAAAGATGAACCAGTGGCCATCCGAAGATTTGCCGGGCGAACTATGCCTGCCTAGGGCCAAGAACTTCGGCTGATAACTTGATATCTTGCATGCCACTGGTTTTTGCGCCATACTTGTAACAATCACGCACAAGTTGATGCGGCATTTGGCTGAGACCCGTCTTATGGCTTGCCAAATGATAGGGCCCTGAAGGGGGGGGGGGGATACCTTGGATGGTCTGACATTTGCAAATGTGGCTTACCGAGACAATTCCCTATCCCTATACTCGAGAGCATAACGGCAGAGACAATGAGGTGCATGAATGAGGAGGAAACCGGGGGTGGTGTTTCACATCAAGGTATTGTTAATACCTCACGACAGGGCAATATTGAAAGACAGGCTCCTCTCAGTCGACAAACATCCACTAACTTACTAACAGATGTTGATATGCCAGATTGGTCGATAGAATAGGTTGCCAATGTACCATCTCCGGGGAATCCTATGGCCTTGGTAAACAGGTGAGACCGAAGGACGTAGATCCATGATGAAGGTCGCTATCTTCCCAGCTGGTACTGACAACATCCAAGGTTGAGTCGTCTCGGGAAGGTTCGCACAAGTCATGGCGATAATTTCGTTCTCAGGCTCCATCAGCTCCCACTCAGAACTCTGTTACAAAGAATACTTGGGTCCCGGCCCGCGGTACCCTCGCGAACTCACCATCAGACTCGCATCGTAGGGCTCTGAGATCTGGCTCGGCACCCCGAAGCGTTCTGTACAGTGATCAATCCGCACAAAATCTCATCTGTTGGTGAAGCCATCTCCGGCACTGGAAACAATTTGCTTGCGGAATCCAAGCGCCATTGGGTCGTTCGCATCTGTCATGTGTGCGACGAGCGACGAAAACCATTCCAAGCCGGACTGTGGCAGGACGATTTCAGGTAATGAGTAGATGTGATGAGCATGAGCAACACAGCTTGCAACATCAACCCGATGAAGGCTCGGCCGTGTCCCCCTCCCCCCGGATAATTGAGACCAGGAAGTCAGATGGTGTATCGTGGTGATACTGAAAGGGCAAGCTTCCTCTTGAAGAGACCGGGCCAGATCAAGAAAGCGTCCGCCTCCCGGAGCAGGATGCCTTCAATCTAATCGCTTCAAAACGATCTCAAGGACTGAATCTGGTAGAGAGGCTTGCTGGTCGGATATGCTATGCAAGAGGATGAAAGCTTCAAGGATTATGACGGCCCGATACCACACCAATGTTGGGATGATGCGCCACGACGAAATGCTCCATCTCAGCAGTGTATAACCGATCCCATACGTATATTTACGAGATGGAATAAGTGGGGGTGGGGCAGGTGGACATTCCTGGGTGAGAGATCTTGATCAGCAAGGAGTGATAACACTGAAACACCACGCATCGCAGGGAACAAGCTTCCCAAGAGCCAGTCCGATCGGCATCTCGCCGAAGATGGGTCCACAGGGCTGCCAACGAACCCGGCAGAGACCCAAGAATGCTCGGTAGGCAATCAATTGCTTGCTGGTGGGTGTGGGGCTTTGCACCTGGGCATGTCGAGGGAGACGCGGCTGTCTGTTATTAAGGGTCGCCCGCCTGCGACCTTCAAGGTTGCGAGCCTGCGGACCAGTCCTGATATCCGTAATAGATAGGTAGGTAGGATGTGTCTGATGTAGTCACCTCAACGGAGTCCGACTCGCTAATTAGCACAGGCTTGTAGCATAAGGGAAACGTTTGCGGCTGCTGAACCCTCAGAAATTCGGTCAATGGTGACCATGTTTATGTTTGATGTGATTGAAGCCGTGTATTAGGCGTTTATCGTGTCCGGGTTTGGGTTGTAGTTTGATAGCCGACCAGAATTGTCGTACATATATGTTGAGTGACTGTTGCTCTAGTCAGAGTTGTTAGTATCTTAAGTTCAAAGATTTGCTATTACAGTCTCCGAAAAGCTGTAGCGTCAACCTTGGCTGTTTGGCCAGGCGATATAGCGGCGTTAAAGCTGCCCAGCTGGAGGTTCAACATGTCTTGTCTGTCAACTTATCGCAGCAGGACTGTCGGTGACTAAGTCGGAGTTTTACATGTACAGCTCCAAAGCACCAGCCTAAGCATTCCAAACGTCATGAGGGCGTAAGCAATGATGCCAGCGCCTCGAATTGTAATGTACAGCCAAGGCTGGAAGGCTCGTGGTGGCCGTTAATCTTTTAATTGACGACGTTTCAGTGTTGACATTTGAAGACTGCCGCCGCAAGCGCACCATGATAAGAATTGCACAGCCACTACTAATCGCGGCTGGTGCTTACTTCCTCATTTAGTACTCAGCTTAAGCGCCACAGGAATATCACAGCCACAGGAGATCAACAGTTCTTCTTTCTCGTTCTTGATGATGAGCATAAAGATTGAAGAGGTAATCAATAATCCTGCAGCCCCTTATGAAGTACCGGTACCCAGGTTCAAGGGACTGCGGCCAAGTAAGCTAAGCCGAGCAGCAAACCGAACTTCTGAGCGAAGCTGCTGCAGCTGTTCATGCAGAGGGGTTGCATATCCAGGTGGGCCGTAGAGATTATAAGATAGCACCCTTGTCCTTGCTCGTTGTGAGTGGGTGATTGATGTACACAGCAGGTAGGTACCAGGTAGTGTATAACTAAAGACCAGACGAGATCAGCGTGCCGGCAATATTTGTGCATGTGTAGCAGTAACCCATTTGGCACAATCACACACACTGCACGATCACACGTGCATCCGGCAATTATTGATGGCTAAGTGTTTTATTATACTGTGCTGTGCTGTGCTGTGCTGTGCTGTGTGCAATGTCCGCCGGGCTGATAAACAGTTTTCCCATGTGGCATCTCAGCACCTCAAACTCACCACACCACCACACAAGCATACTCCTGCGAATTCTGCAGTGCCTCACCGTCTTTTGAGGCATTTCCAACCGATATTTGGCAGAGCGGTCCTGCTCTCCCTCTGCTCCGTGCTTGCTTTGCCTGCTTTGCGCCTGCCAGGCTGCTTTAGTCTCCTCCCCCGTCCCTTGCCCTGTCCAGGCATGGCCTTGCATGTCGTGACTGGATGACAGGTTTGCGTTGGACCAGGAAGGGGAAGGGGTGTGTACACTACCTATTTAGTGTGTGGGCTAGCAGGCTATATACCTAGGTGTAGTGGCATCCAGGATGGGACCGTAATGGACCGTCGCAACGAACCGCTTGTTTTGCTGCCGCTACCCTAGCTCGGTTTGTTTACCACCACCAAGAGACACCTGTGGACCAGCGACCGCCAACGTAGACCGAGAAGGAAAGCTGGCTGGACTTCGCCAGCCCGGCCCTCAGTTGTGGAGCTTCACCTATTTGCCTCTTCTCCCGTCCAGTCTGCCCCAGTATCATCCCCATCCGTGGGTCGTGGGATGAGGAAAATCAGGGGCTGTCCGGCCTTATTTCCACACCTTATCTCAATTTGAGGCTCCACAGACGGTGGGTCGAGCCCAGTCTGACGGTTGGCTGCTTGTTTGGTTTTTTTTTCTGGTTGTCCTCCCCTGCTCCGCAATGTCCACTTGCCCTTCATTTCTTGAAAGTTGTTTGCCTGTGGTGAGTGAGAGAGAAGAGCCGAGTGACACCAAACAAACAAGTGGGAGTCTGGGGTGAGGGATCCTCTTCCGTCTTGTACCTCTCCAGAAGGAATAATCATAATAATAATAATAAGCCTCCGCCTCCGATCTGCCCGTCTTGACCCTTGACGGGAGCATCCCAGGAACGCATCATTCGCATTTGCATGGGTTTCTGAGGCTTCTGAGGCTTCTTTGGTTTCTTCAGATATCAACATCGAGGAACGACCTGTCTTGCTGCACACGGGGGCCAAGGCACCATTTACCTTGCTCTCCTACCTGGCGTGATCAGCCAACCAACCATACCTGTTGTCTGTCTATCAATCCAGCTATCCTCTTCTACCAAGATGCGTGCCTCCCTCCTCCTCGCCGCCCTCAGCGCTGCAACCGCTGCCGCAGCGAAAGACGACACCACCAACACCGTCACCTCCACTACCACTTATACCTCGGACACCAGCTGCACCACATACATACTCCCATCAACATCGGCAACCTCAGATTCGACAGTCTCCTGGACCCTGGCCATTACGGCAAGCACTATTACCTCTGGCACCACTGTGACAACGGTGACGCCCACCCCTGTATCGTCAAGCATGTCCACGGCAGCAACGTCCACAGCGGCAGCAACGTCCACAGCAACAGCAACCACGTCCTCGCCGGCCGAGGTCCCGACTAATGCGGCCGCCAGCGAGGGGCTGGCCGGGGATAGCAGCATGCTGGGGCTCGTCGTGTTCTTTGCATTATCGTTGTGCCTGCTCTGAGGAAGCGGCAAACGAGCCAATCAGCAGCCCCGGAATTTGGGCTGTTTTTACGGGTGTGGATTTTTTAATGATTGGGGCTTGTTTTCTCTCTTTCTTCTCCTTATTTCTTCCCCGCGAGCCTCAAATCTTGGGGCTCCAACGAGATTCACGAGTCATGGTTTATTATTATGGTGGGCTACGATACCTTTTACGCGGACTTGACGCGGACTTTGCGCCGGGGGCATTGGGCACGGGAGTTTTCAACCGGATTTATTCCAACTATCGTTAAGGACACTTGAAAAGGGTTTTGTCTATGGGCAGTTTGGCGGCATCTGGAATATGGGCGATGGAGTTGAAGAAGGAGGGCATGGCTCTGGGATTCAATGGCATTGTTGGAGGGCATCTGAGGGATAATGCCTAATATAGACAGGATCTGTGAAGCATAGCATCCATGATATGCATCAGCTTCCCGTGGCATCTCAATTCCTGTCGAAAGATATTGATCAGGATGTGCGAGTCGGTTGTGCCTCAGGACAGCTTTCACATCTTACCACAATACCTAGGTACCCTTGGAATGCACATCTGCCCAGGCTCACTGGTCTCAGATGGGTGCCTCTTGACAGCTTCCCAGCATCCTCACTTCCATGTGCCGAGATTTCAGGCTTCACATCCTCTTCCCCTCCCTGGCTTCAACGGACAGTTGTACAGCCCTGCTGCACATTATCCGGCAGCGGCTGTAACGTTGGACCAGGACACAAAACTTCTGTCCCTCCTTGCGACAGACGTTTCGATGAACGTTCGCCACTTGTGGGCATCGCAGCCATTTGATGAAGAGTGTCCCCTCCCACCACTCCCAGGGGCAGCCTCGTTCTCCCTGTTGCGCCGTATTGTGATTGTGTGTCGTGTTCCGTATCCGAGATAGTGCCTTGTCCTTGACAAGGATCACAACGTGCTGGCCGGCCATTACAGCCGACGTGATACTTCATTTCGCCGTGCAACGCATTGCTGTCTATGTGGCTTGTGCCTCAGAGAGGCCGTAATGCGCTTCATTCAGGCGGCAATGGGAATCTGAGCGGATTGCTCATCGGCGGGCTCGGTGTCAGGCTCTGGCTCGTCGGGTTTGGGGAGGTCGTCCTGTTGTCGCGCAGAACCACAATTGTTAGCCAAGAATATTCGTAGTTCGTCACATACCGTTCCGTCACACTGTTCAAACCGCGCCAGAGTGTTTGCCCCCTCCCACTTTCTAGCTCACTTCTCTGGCGCGCACACACTGGGAGGCTGTAGTGTGGTCGCATAAGCACAACGGACACTTACCACCTCATATATGACCCGTATCATAAGGCTACAACTTGGACACACGGCAATATCTGTCTCTTGGTCCTGCAGGTCGGCCAGCGCAATCTCGAAGCGGTCGCCGCAGGGGCACGGGTAATAGTAAGTCTGCATGGTCTCGTCATAGGTCATGTCTTCAATTTCGACCTCGTCGTAGACGGAGATATCCTCATCATCAGACATTTTGGCGATGAGCTGCTTGGAGGATTTGGTTGCGGTGGACGATGAGCCCTGGACAGTTGAAGTGGCGAGTGTAAGTCTGGCGTTGAGAGGGGCACGTCGTAGATCAGTTGCCGCTCCAAAAATCGAGTCAAGGATTGGAGAGGAAAGTGGCAAAATCAGGGTAGCACGTTTAGGTAGGCGGTGAGCTTTTAGATGTCTCTAAGGTTTCAACGACACTACCGGTACCTGCTTGTGTACCTAAGTACCTAGGTACGTACTCAAGAAGGTGCAACTGAGAACCGACCCCCAGTTCTCACCTCTGCCCTTTCCATCCTTTCCAGCAGACGACAGCACCTACGTCTCTTGTTTCTCCATTGCCCTAGAACCAGTAAATTCCAGAACACGGGTATTGACCATTGTATCCTAAGAGACTTCAGGAAGGCTCCCGTTCATCGCACGTGCGTTTGCAACATCCTCCTCCTGATTTCCGTGGCCTCACGCCTCAGAGATTGGTCATTCGGTTGCAGTTCCAAAGCCATCTCGATCAACACCTGCGCTGGGGTTAGCTTGCCAGCAAGGCGAGCAGCCTGTGCACTTCTGAAAACGGCTTTAGCCTCTTGCCGAGCAGACGGCTGCCAAGTGGTTCCGAACCACTCTCCGGCCACCATCGCATTCTGGAGGACGCGGGTGACGACAGTGAGCATAACAAGCAGTTCAGGTGCCCTGTCGGTAACGGAATTCCGCAGTTCATGCATTCTCTGGAGGCAGCACTGGGCCATGTTGTTGTGCAAGGTAAAGTAGAGTTCTGCAAGGGAGTCGAGGAAATCAACACCAAATTGCGCCTCGACACTCGACCACAATTTGCTCCATCGGAGGCGTCGCAGCATGAAGATACCCCAGCGCCACATCCGCGTTGCGTCATCAAAGGCTCCCTCACGAAAGAAAGTGTTTCCCTTATTCTTCAGGTTCGTTACCTCCTCGAGGAACACATCGGGAATTGGCAGTGCCTCGTTCTTGATCTCTTCTATCACGGTCTTGGCGAGCTCCTCGTTGACATTGCCTTGGATCTTGACATGAGTGAAGCCACGGAGGTGTTTCTGGAATGGCTGGAGAAGAACTCTTTGATTCTTGATCAGGTCGTATCTCGTATCTGTTGATATCTCGAGTGGGTCGTGTAGGACAATGCAATGCTTGGAGTTCGTGGGTAGTGATGGTATGTCGTTTTCTGGACCCACAAAGGTCTGAAGAAATCCATCAAGATCCCTTGCTAGAATGATGAGATTGCAAGGCGCAGTGTTGCAGCAACCCAGGCCGTGCTCGCCCTTGATGTAGTACGACATCACTGCACCTTTGAAGTTTCTGACGATAGGGTCCTGGGTAGGAAAGTTGGTATGTACTAAGATCTGTCCTGGGAACTTGGGAATGATGATATCGCATGTGAAGATGCGGACGAATTGGTTTTTTCTGAGCATCACATCCTTGGCTTCATAGTAGATTTGCCGGTTGGCAAGCAAGATGGCTGTGTGAGCCAATCGCCCAGCTTGGTTGATTCTGGTCGTGTCGCCAATATTGTCCTCGGCCTCCTCCTCGGGCTCTCCGAATGAGCAGAGGAGGTTCACGTACACTTTGTTTCGAATCTCAGGTGGTAAATCCACTTCGAGGACGAGAGTCAGTAATTGCCTGAAAGAGGAAGAAACGGGAGTCGCGAGACATTGATCCAAGAGTACAGCCTTTGTTGTTCTCGTATCAAAATTGTCTTCGAAATCAGGAAACAAACAAAAGGGAAGATTATTTTCTCTCGTGTATTACTCACTGAAACGGAACGGGTCGTTGCTGGAGGCAGGCGAGGCGGAAGCCATGATTGCGACCTCCTGTGTCTGACTGCTTCAAGACCGAGTTGAAAAGAGAAGTTTGAGATGGGTGCTTTCTCAAGAGAATTTGAGGGTTACCTGTTTTTCAAAGACGGCGACCACGGTAACCTGGATAATAGTTGATAAAGCATTTACCACGTGTAGAAGTGAAGTAGAGGAGGTAGCTGCAGGAGGCTAGTGCGTCTGATATGCTTATACAAACAAAGTTTCAGCACGTCCCTGTTCAGAGCTCTCAAGTGCTTAGTATTTGATGTAGTCTGGACCCCATGGCTTCCCAGAGACATTTTTGAGACCGCACCTTCTCTTTGATGCCGAAAATGTTGACCAAGGTCATCCACTTTGGGCAACATGCATCCATGCGCACCAGGGCACTTCTACGAAGGACACCTCCAGGTCAAATCACCTCGTGACTTGCCAAATACTCACAGAAGTAGTTTCATATCTCAATATCTATAATTGGTTTGATATGCCTGGGATACTGCTCAATAATTCATGCCCGGACGTTTTGTTGGTGCATACTGTTCCCTTTGTCAAGCTCAAGCTCAAAAAATGAGATGTAACGCACTATATGAGGGACTTGCTATATCTTGAGCTTCTTGTTCCCAGGGTTGTCACAAGGCAACTGCCTTTGTCAGTCCTCTGGGAACGAGTAACTCTTTTATACCTAAAACCATCACTAACCGTACAAGGTCCTTGAAATCTCTCATGTTTGTGCGATATGAAACTCATAACAGCTACATATGTATTCCGATACTTTCTTATTCCCCCCCCCCTCCTCAAGCCTCTTTCCTTTTCCTCGCTCTCGCTTCCGCAATCAACGGCCTTAGCACTCACGGGGCAGTTGGAAAACGGCGGTCAGGCAGAGGTACGAAAGGCTACATCCTGAACCTATAGCTACTATGTCGAATTGATACCTTCAGGAGTACCATGATTGCCCCCATAATTGTAGCAAGGCGATTGGCGACTTTCTTCGTATTTGTCTGACGGTCATTTCTCAGCTGTGGATCATGGACAATCACATATATCGCTTGGGACCTCCACACCGAGATGGCGTACAGGCCTTGATGAGTTTCGTCAGTAGCTACTCCCACATTTGCGGATGTGCAAACAATGGATTGATTAGACACCTTCATGGGACACATCACTTGCCATCATCAACTTTTTGATAATATCTCTGACCGATTTGATACAGTTCGTTACTTTCTCCGAACCAGGCATTTCTGTGGCGAAGACCTTGGTGAGTAGGAACCGCCAAATGAATGCAGTGGTGATGTCTTCAACGGTACGCGGCACCTCAGAATTACGTCTTTTGTCTGTTTCATCTTTTACAACGCTCCGAAGCACATCGGTAGACTTTGGATCTTGAAGTGAATGTTTCAACGCAGCCCCTGGGAGCCTCTCGTCCTCCTGCATCATCCACCATCGCAGTCACCCAGCGCTGTGCCCAGCCCGTGATGGCATCATCGAGCTGACTAAATGTCTTCAATAGGAAGGGTTAGTACGATATGGCACACGAAGGGGTGGCCCCACAACATACATCTTTGACCATATCCGGATCCAAGGAGGCCCTTTGAGCTTCCTGTAGGACAAGTGTGTGGTTCTTTGACGTCTCCAGTTGTGATGAGAGTTTGGAATTATCTTCTTCCAAAATAGACACACAATTCACTCGAGCCAGCATTTCCCTTTTCCGCTCTTGGAAATTCGATGGTGTTGGGACACTGGTAATACTGTTCGAGTCACGAAACTTCTCGTATTCCCGTTGAATGTTCAAAAGTCTCTGGTGATCACCGCCCACATGTGCAAAGTCTGATAGGCCTCCTCAAGGGCTCTTTCAGCTCAGTTGATATCTCTCCATCGTGCAGGTGCTGTTGACGTTTGCCTCGAGTCCTGAAGAGCAAGTCAATTGTGGTATCTTGGCTTATGTCGGAAGACTTCTCGTGGTTAGTATAGGTCCGTTATCTCTTTCTGCCTTCTGCGGACAGCAAGTCAGCTCGCGCTTTATATTCATAGGTACTCAATCTCTCCAGCTTGGTAGTTAAATTTCTGGTATCGAGTGATCTTTGCTTCGTGCATTTTGGAGTGCCGAGCCTGAGTTGGCCCCAGGTAGGTTTGTAAGGTGTCCATGGAATTGGGAGTATTTTGATCGAGATTATTGAATCGAATATTCAACCACTGTTCAGTATGACCTGGGGCGATCCAACCGATTCCCTTTAGATATTTTGAGATACTGAAAAATCCAGGGCGTCTTACATATTAGATTTGGCAAAAATTGCACTTCATCCTTGAAGCAATAACAATATGACGTCCTGGGCACGCCTGTAGCATACACAGTGGCCGAGTTCCTCTTGCTCGATCATCGGGAACACTGAAGTCTTCTCCATCACGGATCCAGCGACATTCGCGGTTTGGAAGAAGGCTCAGACGTTGTGCAATATAAGCTTTTAGATCGCCATGTCAGAATTCAGATGATTTGTCTCGAACAATTCTTGTCCTACTGCGGTCGCATCATTCATTTCTTGTAGTGGGATCAGAGTCAATCAAGCCTCAAATTCATACGAAACACTATAGGTAGCACTAAGCTCATATTAAAAATAAGATCAGCCTGATATTCTTTCTCTTGCTGGCTGTAGTGATAAGAAGAAACAGATCGAAATACAGAGGATATATCTAATCGCCGGAACAGATCACAATTATCAGATTGGCCACGCTCTGTGGAGATGTGATTGTACATATGCTGGGAGGCTACAACTGTACAAGTCATTGATTACCTAGGTAGGCCTAAGGTTGTCCGAACTTCCGGATGTTTCATATCTGGAGACAATCAGCACTTGAGACAGACAGTGCATGTTTTTGTTAATGTTCAATATGTGATTCCTGTTAGTTCTCCGGAGAATTGAGACAGAAACGTTGGTTTTGTCTTGGGCCTTACTACATAGTGCCTTTGTTTTGCAGCAGGGTTCTTTCAGTAACTGCAAGCTCAGGGCTACACATGTACTGCAAGTTACATTTTCCTGGGTAGGACGACCCCTAAATAGACTCACAAGCTAGCTTTTGGTTATGGCTTTTCTTCGATTTCCAGTTCTTTGACTTATGGCATGAGTGTCCTGACCGTCCAGGCTTTCGATAACCTGAACAAAGACCGGTTGAGCAACAACACGTCCCCGTGTCTTACCCAGGAACTCCCTAATCGCCACATATATGACCAGTCCAGAAATTTATTCTTGCTTCAGTCGTAAGACTGTGTAGAACAGTGTTGCTGTGCCAGAACGGCCGTATATATATAATGGAACGTCCTCCGGGCTTGCATTAAGCCATCCACCCAATTCCGTCAATGTGTTGCGTGCTTCACAGAATCATACTGGGAAGGATGAGACTTCCGGAACGGTGCCAACCAAGCTCTGCTACACCGATGATAGCAACTTCGCATGGGGCTTGCAAATCCCACCCAACACATCTCGAGATGATGTTCTGGAGTACTTTAAACTGTGTATATACTACATACCCGCCTTCTCAATCTTTCTCTTGAAGCTTGTTGATATCGGCCTCTGGTTCCCTTAACCCAGAACATGTGAATGAACTTCAGAAAAGGTTCCAGCTCAAGGGAAACCTGCTCGGACAAGTTATCGACAACTAAGTCACAGAATACTTGACAGGCCTTGGTATATACATCATGCAATACCTCAGACGCCAAATCGGTGATGTGATAGTGGACATAACCCATTCCCAATTCGTCCTTACAATGCCGGCCATATGGAGTGATTGTGCCAGACAGCGGACTGTTGAGCGGGCTATGAACATTCATGGAAGCAATCTGGCCATCGCAATCAGCGAGCCCGAGGCAGCGACAGCGGCAACCTGTGTCATACAAAGAATGCCTAAGCACGATATGAAGGAGGACAACTGCTTCATCGTAGTTGACGCGGGTGGTGGTACCGTTGACCTTATAAGTTATCGGATCAAAGGCCTTCATCCAAGCCTTGAGGTCAGCTAGGCAGCTCAGGGCTCAGGGGGCGACTGCGTTGGAGAGTTCTGAACCAACGCTTTGAGAAAGTATCGACCAGAATTTCAACGGTCTCTTGAGAAATGGGAACGAACAGTATGTCATTCAGGAAATGTCTCGAGCAATTGACATGTTCGCTGGCAATGCCAGGTCAAACGCCGCTTCTCCAGGGCGGATCTGGCGATAATGGAGTACAGTTTTCCGGTTGTCGGACTCAAAGACAACAGAACTTTGAAGACACGGCGGAACCATTGGTATATAATGGCGGGCGAAGTCTACAGGGTCTTCGAAAAAAAACTTTCTGGAAATTCTGAAGCTGGTTACGGACCAAAGAGCCGCCAGCCAGGAGGGTTGGCATCAAGGCGATCATCCTTGTCGGCGGGTTGGGCCAGTCTACATAACTGCGAGAGCAGCATGAAGCCCACACGGGAAGAAATATTCCAATTCTGCAGCCCGAGAATGCCTGGACAGAAGCTATTGAGGGGCCCGTCATGAAGGGTCTTGCTGAGGTCAATTCGCTGGAGAGAGCTGCTGTCATGGAGGTAGTCGATCGCAAGGCCAGAAAGCACTACGGAATTGAGTTATCCGTTGCATAAAATGACCTTGTGCACGCTCAGTTTGACCACAGGAAGAGATGGGACAACTATAACGCGAGATGGGAAGTCGATGTTATGCAGTGGTTCATCAAGAAGGTAAGCTGCCCTGGGTGATTTGCTTCTCGAGTTCCCAACTCCGTTGTTCCTCAGTCCACTGACAGTTTTTCTTCACAGGTGATCCTGTGACAGGACCACAGCCTTCCACACGAGATCTTGCCATTTATTCCAGAGTCATCTGGGGACGGCCCAACCTTATTCTGTTGGAGATTTTCAGCGATAAAAGATCCGGGTGTCGCTCTGCTCAAGTGGCCAAGAACGACAGCGTGAAGACACTTTGCGTTGTTGAAGCCAATCTGTCTCAAATTTCTGATAACCAGATCAGTCAAAGCTAAGGTGCGGACGGCATGATGTGTTAAGTTCTTGATTGCCAGATTGAACTTTGCTGTAAATTGAGCACTCCTCGTGCCTGACTTTCGCGATATACCCTGGAAGTGGTAAGCGGGAGTATGATTACTGTGGCCCAGATGCACGTATTAATCTGTGGTTTAGACTTCGGCTTCCACAGCGTACAGACTTGTTCACGATGGTGAGTGAGATGTGTGTTGCGCTGTAGGCATGAAGGAATGCTAACACATAAGGCGTAAGGTCGGAAGTACAATACTGTCTGCCAATGTGGAGCTTGTCTGAAGCCCTGGAGTTGAACAGTCCACCCCACGACAAGGCGCATAGTAGACGGGCTGGGTGCTCATGCTCTATGTGGAATGGCCATATAGAATTCCCCCCAATATCTATCCCAATATGACATGCCATGCAGGTGTATGCATATCAGGACCATGTGAGCCTTCCTGGTGTCGCCAGGTCAACTTGCGAATAGCGTGACAGCGAGGCTACCTACTCAGTACGTACCTAGGTACCTAGGTAGGCAATTCACAGGGTGCCTACCTACCTACCTAGGTAGGTACTTGGTAGGTACCCAAGGTAATCGCGAAGAATAGCATGTGAAGCTTGCCTGTACTTTTGGCTACGTAGTTTTGCTCTGGATTTCATACCGCACTTGCCTACTTGTTGAGTACAGTAGTACTTACAGTACACAGTAGGTCTTGCCCTTCAAGGTTGGCTTGCCTTGGCACAGGGCACGTGGTGGGCGGCGGCTGGCTGGGGTTAGTCAGCAACAGACGCGCAGCGCTAGGGACGTGAAAAAAAGTTTTATGGTTGTTCCGCGTCCCCCCTCTGCTCCTTCCTACCCTCCTTCCTCCTACTGTTCACCACACACATCTTTCAAGTTGATAGACCATTCCGTCCATCAACTCTTCCCGTCTCCCCCCAATTCTCGACTCCTCGGAATGTTTATTCGATCCATTGCAACGCGAACTTTTGCTTCAGCCTCAACGCTCGCCGCATCCACTCCCAGGTAAATGGCGTCCACACCTCCCAAAAATTCATTCGTCGCGCCGCTGCGGGAAGCCATCGACGCGGACACGCGGGGTCATTAATGGTTGATTCTCTCGCGATCCAAGTCATCCCGCCTCCTCTCTTCCCTCAATCCCACACTTGCTCTGTTTTGCGTTTATCCTGCTTTGCTGGGGCGATCCTGTCTGCTCTCGTCGATATCGCATCTGTCGAAGGTCTCAGACAGGCGGGTGGCGAAGAAAAGCCCTGACAGGGCAGAGATTGCACAATGGCCAGCCTCGCGCTACCCTACATATATGTAGACTACAGCTGCCACTCCTTCACCAATATCACGCAAGACTTCATTTCCCATCTATCTATCCGCTCCAACGTCCCATTTGCCCCAAATTCTTACTTAGATGCAAAATTCGTGATGTCAAGTCTTGCCTCTTCAGGTTGCGCTTGCCTGGGACAACCAAATTTTAATCTTCTACCAGGTTCTTCTCAGCAACATCTATCGCCATGTCTAAGCTTTTCATCGGGTACGTTCCTCCACGAGTTTGTCCAAACTCGCTTGGTATGTGCTAACAACACATTCTAGAGGCCTCTCTTGGTCCACGGACGAGCAGTCCCTGACTGAGCACTTCGAGAAGTACGGCAAGATCGAGACCGCCGTTAGTACATCCTCCCTTGCCGCAGCAATTGCTGGCGGTCGCCGATTGAATTATAATGTTGATGGTTTTGCAGTTCGTTGTCAAGGACCGCGAGACCGGCCGCAGCCGTGGATACGGTTTCGTTCAGTTCGAGGAGACCCAGGACGAGGGCACCACTGCTGAGGCCTGCGCCGATGCCGCCATTGCGGAGATGAACGACTCTGAGTAAGTCTGGCATTCCCTCTGACACCTGCGTGCAACTATGACTGACCCGATGCTTTACAGGCTCGATGGACGTAACATCCGCGTTGACAAGGCTACCGCTCGTGAGGGTGGTGGCCGTGGCGGTGGCTTCAGCCGTGGCGGTGGCCGTGGTGGCTTCGGCCGTGGCCGTGGCGGTGGTGGCAGCTTCGGCGGCCGTGGTGACCGTGAGGGAGGTGGCAGCTACCGTGGTGGCAGCTTCAGCCGTGGCGGTGGCCAGTACCGCGACTCCGGACGTCGCTACGATGGCGGTGAGCGCAGCGGCGGTGAGAGGCAGTGGCGCGGTGGTAAGTTCATACCCGAATTCTCATTACGAGGCGAGCTGGCACCAGAACTAACGTATCACTACAGAGCGCGAGGGCTCCAGCCGTGAGCAGCCTTACTAAGCTGTTCATCTCTTGCCTTCCGAGTCTCGCAACGAACCGTCTTCAGCGTTGCATGCAGATCGCCTTCAGCATCTGATACATGACTGCTGGATCACCCTCAGCTCCCAATCTGCCGCATACAATGAACTCATGAACGTATTCCCTGGTCATCTTCTCGTTCCTATAGCAGGCAACAGGCATTTCAATATGTGCGCCTGGTAGTCTTACAAGTGTGGTATCGCGTTGGAGGGAATAGCACTTCGAAGGAGTTGTGCGTAGATACATGCGGAGCTGTGGTGATCGGACCTCAAGCCAGCCACCCCATCTCTGCGTGTGTGCAAAAGGCAAGGCCAAGACAAGACTGGGTATTCGCCACGCGAGGCGTACCCAAACACTCTGGTCGGAATCTTCTGTTGCGAGGTAGATCTACGATACCTTGCGACCTTGGGGTCTTCAGGTCAGGCATTGGCCTGGGCTTGCAAGTACCAGATTCGCAGAACAAAATACTAGTGCTCTTCAGTACCGACCTACATCCATCTTGACTTGGTTGCCGTGTGAAATGTAGTCTAGGAGTGTGAAACTTTCGACGTGTCCTTGTGGTCAAAACCTGCCTTACAGATCGAAGCCGTTCCCACGCACGCTTATCCCTCCGCTTAATTGTAGAAGTCCACCAGCCTCTCTTTGATTCCCCCCCACCTTGTTCAAAACTCTCCAACTCACTGTGATATCATGATATCCCAAGCATCGTTACTCGTTCACCTCGTACGCCTCCACAGCTCTACCGGACTGCCAAGAAGCAAGCAATCCGCAGGCGACAACAGGAGGACATACGACAACAAGTATGGCTGCTGGTTGGATGTCACGCGCCACGAGCATGATCGATCACTGGGTGGGCCTAGTCAGCCGCTAGGCTGGCGTAACGCGAGGCGGTTCACCTCTGGCTGTCCGTCATGACCCAACTCGGCTTGTTTACATGTAGCCATTCAGACATGCAACTCGCCCTCACTTCAGACCCTCACCAGTATAGCAAGATATGCAGTTCAGCCTTGTCCATCTATGTTTGTAATCATTGCAGTGTTTGTGGAGACCTCTCTCTCTCTCTACCTAGGCATGTCCTCGCTGCCAAGTTTAAAGTAGCTTTATTTGTACATATATCGACAAGCGATTAACAGTGTGGGCTCGTCAACAATCCTTTGCCCCCGAGATGGAGCAACACGAAGGGCTATCTGAAACTTATTGTTCTGACCCCTGAACCCCATAACCTGAGTTGGCTGGCATGTCCCTCGTGACTGCCCCCCTCGACGGGATACATCAATCTCAACCACGGCCAAACCGCCGTCTCTTGGTCGTGCCACCAGCCCCTTCAGTCTCACGATCCGTGTGGTGCTCCTCGCCTTCGTCCTCCGCAGCCTCGCCACCCCCAGGGTTCGAAGCAGGCGTCTCCACCGTCGCGGCCACAGCAGCCGGGGCCACCCTCGCCAGCCTCTCGCTGGCCGGGACAGCCCCCGGTGGTAGCGGGACGGGTCCGGACTGCGCCTCCGTAGAGCGCAACTCCATGAGAAGCTTGTCGACCTCGGCGAACATGGCCTGCGTGTCGTTGACAACGCTATTCTCGTCGACCGCGTACCCGATGAAACCAGGGTCGGCCCCGCTGCCGTGACCGCCCTGGCCGTGGGCGTGGGTCTCGTTGGCACCCTTTCCGCCACGGCCGCTGCCCTTCATGAAGGCTGGGCCTGGACCGCGGCACGGGTCTAGGTTGTACATGATGGCGTTGGCGAACATGTGGACGAGCTCGCGTTCAAGGTGCGAGCTATTGATGATGCCGCGCGGGGGTACGAGCTCTTCGCTGATGGGGAGCCAGACACTCGTAGTGCCAGGATCGCCTCCTGGGAGTGCAGCAGCGGCGGCAGCGGCTGCCTTGTTTCCGGCTGTGATTGCCGCACGGATGGACTTCAGATCGGTCGGACCTAGCACGATAGTCTTGTAACCCGGGGCATCACGTTCCCGAATAGGATGGGAAAACATGTTCGCATGTTTGTGGCCAGAAATTTGATCCAAGGTGGAGACACTGACCCGAGGGAACCCACGAGTCCACAGTACATGAGTAGGAATACCTGGTGGAGGCGGAAGCACCCTAGGCCGATGCTCAGGTGCTGCCCAGTGGTCGCTCGCCATCGAGTCTTGACGCTTGCGCTTGCCGGATACTCTTGCCGCGCGAGGAGAGTGTGGCTGGCGCCGACCAGAGACACTCTCATCAGCAGTGGTATCACCCGCTTCCTCGAGCGGCCTGGGTGTCGCCTCCTCACGCTTGACTTTGGTGACAGTATCCAGTTCTGCCTCAAGATTAGCCGCATGCGTCGACCCGACGGATGATGTTCTTCTCGGGCGAGAGCCTTCACGGGCATCCAGTCCACGCTGTGTACTACGAGGCCTTCTCGCTAACTTCTTGGAGCTTGATGCATCGGCGTCCGATGGGTTCGACGGCTTCGTGGGTGATGGCTGGGCCGAACTCGCTGGTAAGCTGGCACTTTGTAGGACCGGACTAAGGGGCTCAAAGGCGGGACTTGCTAGTTCGCCGACACTGGGCCCTGGAGTAGACGGTGTCGGTTGAGTCGTCTTCCATCTGGTACCGCTACCAAGCGGGCCGAGGAAACCAGGAGGTTTCGTAGTCGGGGTATGTGGGAGGACTGGATGCGGACGTCGACTGCCTGTGCCAGAAGTACCGGCAGGCTGCGGAAGAATGTGCGGTGGTACAGTTGCTGATCGAGGAGGTTGAGCATATGGTGGCACGTGTGATGTGGACGGGAGAGGAGGCATCGTTGATGCCGGCTGCTGGCCCTGGGGAGAGGGTCCTTGGGGAAGGGGTTGGGTAGGCGTCCCTGGTTTCTGCCACTGTTGTGGTGGTACATTGGCAGGGGAGAGGGGAAGGGGAGGGGGAGTAGATGATACAGTCGGAGCGAACCGGGCTTGATGAGGCAAAGGCTGCGGTGGCTGAAAGACTTGTTGAGTATGTTGATAAGGCGACTGTGGTGGGCGCGCATCGCCATGCAACGGGGAGGGTCCCTGCGAAAGTCGCTGTTGCTGCAGAGGAGCTGGAGATGCCGAATGGGCCCTCATAGGCGCAGGCTGTAGTGGAGGAGGCGCATGACCACCTGGTTGCGGCGCTACCAAGATTGGTCGTGGTGCTGACGGCCCCTGCTGCTGCCCATATCCGTGTTGATGGGGGGGCTGAAGCTGTTGAGGAGGTGGATACTGTAGCGGAGGGTGTGGGCTCCATTGCTGTGGGTGTTGATGTCCTTTAGGCGGCGGAAACTGCGGGATGTTATGAGGCGCTCTCTGCTGTTGTAAGACTGGAAGTGGTTGGTATGGAGGTTCCCATTTAAGGGGCCCCTGCACGGGCACTTGAGTTGGCGGCGCCTGAGATGGGGGCCTTGGTTTCAGAGCACTATCTGGTCTTTGCAAAACATCGGACGTTGGTAGTGTGGTGGACAGCGGCTGACCCGGATGAGGCGACAAAGGAGGGAAGCCCTGTGGAGGTTGCAGGACCGGCGTATGAGCATTTGGCGGTTTAGGAGAACCGTGAGCTCCGACAGAACCTTGAGCATAGGGGCCTGAATGCAAAACTGGAGACTGGACGGGTGGCTGAGGGCCAGTCGGGGCTGCAACTGGTCGAACTGGAGAAATTTGTCGAGGTGGCGGCGGTCCAGCGTTACTCGGGGCAGTACTCTGAACCGGTGTAGGTGGTGGCAGAGGCGGACCAGACGGACCATTGGATTGCCAGATCGCTCTCTGAACGTCGCCAGTCTGCGGAGCGCTCGGTGGACGACTCGGTTCTCGCACAGGACTGGCAGCTGCACTTGGTGCAGCACCAACGCTCTTGCGCCGGTTCTCTGCCTCGGCTGCTTGCCTCTCCTGTTGCTCTAGCTGATGGATCTCTTCCTCGAGCCTGCGCAACTCCTGGTCCTGTTCCCATAGCTCACGCGCCGTCCTCTCCTTGTATCTCGTATAGAGCTTGGCCTCAGCATCGGGCAGTCTGTGTGCATGTTGTCGTGCCTCGTGTAGGGTCTTTATGTGAGATGCCGAGCCAGGACGCTTCCGTTTCCTGCTATTTGGTGACAGCGGAGTATCGCCAGGAACAACATCTTGTTGTGAGACAGCTTCATCCTTCAACTCTTCCTGCAGTAGATGCAGGAAGAGCTCCTGGAGCGAGTCGGGGCTCAATCGCGACGCATCATAAGTGGGGTCCTGCTTGACGGAGTCGTGATTGATAAGATGTTGGGAGAGCTTCGGAAAGGCGGCAGGTTCGAAGGCGTCAAGGCCGTGGGTCCGGATCCAGGTGAATAACAATAGCGACTCGAGAGGGGTATAGGATGTCGCGTTAATCATCCCCCAGATTCCTCCTCCCCATTCACCGAGGGGAGAGTCTCGCCGCTGCAACAATAGATGAAGGGGCGCCACGGTCTGCGCGCGCCTTTCGCGTGGTTAGCAGTCGAGTCGACTTTCATGGGCCAAAACGCGCCAGAACACGGGGTAAACTCGTACGAATGGCTTCAGTCCAACACCCAGAACAGATCTGATGGCTATTTGTATGATGACATGGGGTTGGATGAGGATATCAAGGCTGTTTGCCGTTTGCGACTGCGATGCTGAAGTTCGCGATCTGGGCTTTTCTCAGCACGTGACAAAATGCCGGCCGCGCCTTCCTTGGGCCAGGTACTAAGTACCTAGGTACCTAGGTAGGTAATGGGGTTGCGCTTTGTTGCTTGGTTGGCCATTGGACAAGGCCGATGGGTGGGTCGCGATAAGATAAGCACCACTCAGTCCACCTCATACAGTACACTACCTAGGTACCTACACACTACGTACGCATCCGTACACTAAAAGGCCGGGCTGACCGACCTCGGCTAGTTCCGACCAAGGATCTGCTCGACTTGGGATCACAGCGGTCTACGCCATACACAGCACACCTTCAACTGGCTACAGTCTTTGACCCCTTCAGGTTCTTGTTGGTCTTCTTCATCTTCATCGTCTTCGTGGTCTTTATGTTCTCGACCTATACAAACACCCAAGTGTTTCCTTTGCCTCCTGGTACCTCATAGTGCCAACGTTGATCCTCCGATCACTGTCCTTGGAACAAGAAAGGGTAGCTTAAGACTGATTTATCAATCATCCTATCCGTCTCCCATGCATCCTACCTAGGTTTGGGTTTGTTGTGCCATCATATGGGCGCTGTCGATGTAGAGTGGGCATCTTCGATGGCTAACACATCAATAATTACAACGAATGCTGACAGTGATATGGGTTGGGGTCTGTGACGTTGTACTATAATGAGGATACTGTTATTGTATACCTAAGTACCTAGGTAGTCATGCACCTCAGCCTACTTCCGTGCGGTCAATGGCGTTCTCCAGCTATACCGAGAGAGATGACCAAACCCCTTGCGAAAGGGACCGGCGGGACATGATGTCCCCATACTACCATCTTGGTCTGCACTATGGCCGAAACGAGTCTACTCCAAAGCGGTTTCTCAACCATGTCTTGGTATTCTCAGGAGAAAGGCAGCGGACTCGACCTCGGGAGAGCCTCAAGCCAGGCGGGTGTAAGAAGCCCAATCGATCGGCTTCCCAGAAGTCTCAACTTCCGCAGCTGCCGAGACATCAAGCCAGTCCCAAAACATGAACTTATTTTCTGCTCAGAACTCTATTTGACTCGGATCGCTCTAGATGGCTTGATGCCCAGATCTATGACGGGGCATGATTCGAGAGTCCAGCAACGGTGATGAATCGTACGGCCAAACAAGAGGGCGGTGCTGATATGTGATGCTTATGCGAGCACGATAAAAGTGTGTAGGAAATCATCATGACCTGACCTAGACGTCAAAGTAGGGTATCAAGACTAGTGTTGCAACTCTCCAACGCAGACCAGAATTGTCGCAAAGGACGCTCTGTTTTATTGCGTAGCAGAGCGACAGAGGGCCAAAGGCGATGCGGGAACAAACTGATGACGGAGTAATTTAAGTACTGGGCAGAGATAGTTCTTCAACCGGAAGTAAGCACTCGAAGTAAGCACTCAGTACATTACTCGGTACACAATCTCGATCTGCTCGGCGTACGGGGCATACATGGGCAGATTGCGATGGCTGTCATCTCTTACAGATCCATATGAGGACTGTTACACAGTACATGTACTCCGTACCCTGGCCAGCATCGTGAACGCAAAGCTTCGCTTGTCGTTGGACCCATGGAACGAATCCACGTGGTCGGCGGTCACTTCAGACCCCGGAGACGAATAGCATCCATCTTGTTGGAACGAGCTGCGAGCCGTCCAGCCCTATGATCAGAACAATAATGCTTCAATCTCGAAGGCTGTTGTTGAACGGGGTCGGAAAAGGGGCGTGCGCAGTTCCCGATGCGAGAAATGAACATGGAAATAAGCAGCGGGTCTGTGCAAATGACGGTTGCATTTCTGCTTGGAGTGGCTCCAGATGTCCTTGCTAAGATGCCTGTGGGGCTTTCCCATCAATCCTACATATGTACTGTACGATACCACCAACTCCCGGCACACCATAGACAACCATGGACAAGACCTGACAGGCAGTCCCTGGTGTACATCTAATCACCAGAGATCCAGGCCTCAAGTGACGTTGACTGAGTGACCAAAAGACAAGGTCACGAGCAGTCACCCACCCATGGCGACGGGTCTTCATTCCAGGCAGAGCAAGAAACCAGCACCAGACCAAGTGGACCAGAGGCTGATCATATCTGGGCATCATCATCAGTGTGCCTTGCATGGTGTAGCCCGTTCGGCGATATCTGCACGCTAAGTAACATCCAAACGGGAAAGAGATCAAGTTGAAACAGGGGGATGCTATTTGAAAGATGGCAATTCAGAACGAGTTGATGCGGCTGGACGGCTGAGGTCAAGCATGTCAGCGGCTGCTTACTGTATCAATAGATCCCAGGGAAAGGGGGATATGTGTGGTCGGTCCATGTGTGTCGAGATCAGCTATAAGTAGTACATAAGCTGAAAGGGACGGCGATCATGGCGGCTTGCTCTGGTACCGACAGTGACTGGCAGTAAGTGGCTGGTCGCATGAATCTTGTAAATGCCCATGTGCCCAATTTGGTTTGGACTTTGATGCGAAGATTGTACCTGAATCCGCTCTCAACGAGAAGGTGTGCAGTGCATTCCACGGGTTGCTCGGTGGGGAGGGGGGAGGAAGGGAAAATGTTTCAGACCAAGTTGCTGGCCAGGTGACGGCTGCACCCTTCCTTTGTGTCGAGACAAAATATTGGCGATGATCATCGGGGAGTCCTGGCGAGTCTGTCGAGTGTGGTGTTGTGCTCATTCCGGATGACCGCAACAACCGCGATGCCTGATGCTTCTTCCCCCTTTTTTGGCTTTCTGTTTGGCTTTGCGGAGCCCTGTCAAGTCCCTGAATTTAGGGCATCTGCCCCAGTCAGCGGCCCAAGGTGGCAGGGTGGCTCCCCTAACCCGGCCTAAACGTCGCCTAATAAAGAACCTAATAAAGAAGCGTTCCCGCATTGTGCAGATGGGAGGATACCGCCAAGTGGGGTCAGTGTTGCAGCCGGCAGCTGGACCAGCTACTATAATAATAAACAGTACGGACGGTGCCCAGGTATCTATTTGGCTCGTGGGAGGGTCATTTCAAGGTTTCCCCTTTACAATACATGCATACACACATACAGTGCAGTACCAGAGTACCTACCTGGCCTTGACCTTAAACCGCATCCATCCCAATATTACCCCCCGATCCCGATCTTCGCTCATCTTCTTCACCCCGAACACAACCCACCCTCAGAGACAAACAAAACAAAACAAACAAACAAACAACAACCCCCCGAGTCTTCATCTTTCGTGCTCCCTCTTATTCCCCACAAACATATACCACCGCGCCAATACTTTATTCACTTGCCAGCTTTGGCCAGGAACCCATCATCACACACCTTGTCTCGTAACATCAGCACGAATGGCCTCCACATCGCCGACCGCCACTCCTAAGCCCGCCGACAAGGCGCAGAAGGCCGACTTCGAGGACGATGCCCTCGATCGTGAGTGGAAGCCCAACGGCCGTCGCCCTCAGTCGTAAGAACCCTTCAGCTCGTCCAGCGCAATCCCTTGGTGAACAAAGATGGTCTGACCGTCGTGTCTCTAGCACAATCGCCCGCTCCTTTTCCCTAGAGCTGCAGGACATCTTCCGTATCGACGACAGCATCACCGAGCTCGACACAAAGCTTGAAGAACGGTGTGTAACCTAGCCAGTACCAGCACCATTACGCTTTGCGCAATCACTTCTCCTTGTCGTTCCTATTACTGCCCTTGAAATGCTCGCCCCCCCCCCCCCTTCCTTTCCTCCTTGACCCCGACTCGAGGACCCACGCCGCTTCTCCCAATCCGGCGAACAAAGGAACAATAGCGCTGACAATCAACGTACGTCACCACAGAAAGCAAAACGTGCAGAGCCGAGCCTCCGAGCTGGAAGCCCTCGAGCGGCGAATCAAGGAGATGGAAGAGCGGCTCAAGCGCAACGGCAAGAACCCCGCTCCCCTGACCACTCTTCCCCAGCGACAGCAGTCAGTCGCACAGCAGCAGATGGCACAAGCAGACCAGAAACACGGAGGGTCCCGACCGGGCACGGCAAAGGCGAGCCAGCAGGCAGTTCCTGGGGCCCTGCCGCCGACACCCACGGCTAGTGAAGGT
Organism: Cytospora chrysosperma; assembly: GCA_016808195.1. Taxonomy (NCBI): domain Eukaryota; kingdom Fungi; phylum Ascomycota; class Sordariomycetes; order Diaporthales; family Cytosporaceae; genus Cytospora; species Cytospora chrysosperma. Next base: position 2,219,207 of record MU179926.1, on the reverse strand, counting down.
GAATACGAGATTCTTACTGAAGACCCTTACACCACGGCCTTTGGCCCAGAATACCCCCGATTCCGTCACCCACATCTCGTCCCGCGAATGACTACTACCAGCGGTAGTGTTGGAGGCGCCGGAGCCGGTGGCGTCCTCCATCAAGCCCAGCAGCTTCGCAGTCACTACCAGTATCAGAACAGCCCTACTACCAGCCTCACTTACCACCTCAGCATCAACAAGACCTCCGATGCGAGATCCGTCAGGAGCATCCGGACCACCGGCTCCGAGAACGGAAGTGCTGACTTTGTTATTGTGCCCGGACCAGATGGCGACGGCGAGCAGGCTCACTAAGAGAAACACCCACCTGGACCTTTTAATAAACTCGGACTGAAAGAGATGGCAACGGAGATTTGAGGCTGGTCATGGATGCGACACGACTACACGACAGGAATCGACGACTTCGGTTCTCCCCCGCATATTCCGGCACGCTGGCCCAGGGCATCGCAACTGGAACCGGACCCGAACCCACCACGAAACCCTGTCCGACCATCGATTTCGTGGGACACCAGTCTCTACATCCTCTCGAGCCCAGTCTTTCGGATCGGCCCGGCACCATTATAGACGGCGGGTTCCCTTTATTTACGCGGCTCGGCTGTCTTCCCCCTAACGGCTACCGTCTTGCGAAGCCCACCACCACCATTCGTTTTCGGCGTTCCGGATCGACCATGTTCACCATTGTGTAGCCATTTTTGTATTTCATCGATATTCCCCAGTGCCCACGACCAGCCGCAGCCAAAGGGGAAGGAGAAAGAAAAAAAAAAACCAACACTGCCATCTCTTCGGACCGGGGAGGCTCCAGGATCGAGGTGTGCGCGTGTGCGCGTGTATTGCGTGGGTGTTTCTTCATAATTCACAGGATTTTCTGGCATTTTCCTACCACCAACCTGGATTATTACAAGGTAGAGGCTTTTGGCGATGTGTTGGGGTTGGGGGGGACGGATAACAAGATGTGACGACAACGAGATGATACTGTGTGGGCGAAACGATCCGTCTCGTCTCTTCCCGTCACTCAAGAGATGTACCCCAATGTCGAAGAAGAGCAGACGGGAAGAGAGGAAAGGTATGGCATAGTAATCATGCATTGTCAGGAAAGAATTGTACATACATACATACCATACCATCGATTGATTGATTTTGTCATGAGCTTGGGGGTTAAAGCTCGACTAATATGCGACGATTGAATCACCCCAAGGTCTTTTTTAGGGTTGCTCCCCTCATTCGGCGTTGGGATCTTTTCTTATTAACCGCAGGAGGTGATGATGTTGAGGATTGTGCTCCATGGCAGCTGGAGATATGGGGTGGCCTCGTTGATGGCGGAAGATGAGTGATTCTTGTCTCGGGGCCGGTGATGGATGTTGAGGGAAAAGCGAGCTCAGGATGGCTCAGGATGCTGTCTTGCATGAGTAAAGACACATCGTGTTAGGACGAGGGCACCGCCACAAGAAGGCCGGTCGTGGACTTTTAATCGAAGCCATACTTGTTCGATACTAAGAACATGGTTGACGATGACGGCTTGCAGCCAGTAACGAGAGTTCCCCTCAGCACCGGTCAACAGTGAACCGGGGTTCGATGCCACACAACCATGAGCGAGACTCAAAAGAGGATAGAGAGATGGCATATGCATTCTGTACTACCTAGGTACTGTACATGCCAGCAATTCCCGAGTAAAACGATCATCCTCCTTCCTCATTACCTCTCCCAGAATTTTGATAACACACAGCAGAAGAAAATACAGAAGCGATGGCCAGTCAAGTCTACCACTCGCAATTTTCATAAAGATGGTTGTTGAGTTGCCACTTTGATTGGATGCCATCCCCTATGCCACTCCTTCTATTCTCTAAAACTTTCCATCATGGTAAAGGCCAAAGCAGGAATCCGGGTGCAGGCTGCCGACGACGTCCGGGCACTTAAAGATCGAGAGTCTTGTGGGCGAAACCAACGCTCTTGTTGACGATGTTGAAGTCAACATACACGGCCTTGAGGAAGACATCGCCCATGATGCTGAAGGCCATGTTGGAGCTCTGAATACCGCCAAAGCAGTACGGGGCGCCCATCCCAGTGGCGACTGAGTAGTTCATGAAGCGGCCCGGGACGGTGTACTCGGACCAGTTATCCGTGAAGCCGAAGTGGAAGTCGGGCAACGTCTCGTTACAGTGGAAGACATAACCATAGTCCTCATACGAGTACATGGAGCTGTCGATGAGGGAATAGTACCTGTCGACAAGATCGTCGGAGCCCATAAGCATAAGAGAGGTGCCGGTGTCCACGATGGTGGGCCAGCTGTGGATCAGCATTTCGTCGCTGTCTGCGTAGCGGACCGTGGTCATCTCGATTTCCCAATAGCCCTTGTTGGGAAGGACTGGTTGGTACAGCATCTGACCGTCATATGCGGAAGAGTTAACCTTGCCAAAGGTAAATTTCCCCTCGTTGTGGTACTGCAGATCGACGGTGACAGATCCAACGCCCTGTTTCTTGAGCTGGCTGAGGATACCGCTCGTGACGCCCTTCACCTCGGGCTTGATAGTTGTGGACAGGTTGATGGCCAGGCCCATGAGGCCGGACAGGAAAGCATCATCCTGAACGAGGTTTGAGCTATATCGAGTGGCAGTCTCGACCGTGGCGCCGTTGACCACGAGATCACCAAGCTGGACGTTGTCGGTATAGACATTACCACTGGCAGAGCTTCCATCACCTGGTTACAGTTAGGAGGGAGGCTCATTGGGAAGGATTGCGCTGTCATTCCATACCATATGTGATCATCCAAGTGCTGCCCTTCATCAGGCTTGCAGATGAGGAGGCGTTGACATTGTAGACGCTTCTATTGCTAATAGAAGTATGGTGGGAGGCCGAGGTGGTAGTAAAGACCCAACTGCGAAAGCAATCAAGGAAGTAAGCATATGGTCAAGATGCAGTGTTGAGGATATCCGATATGGCGATATGGAATGGTCTTACAGATCAGCAGAACCAGTGTCGAGGTCCAGGTTGACAAGCTGGCCAGGAGTTCCAATCATGATAGGACACAGCCACTCACGATCGTCGGCCTCAACGAAACCGGTGAGGGCACCCCCTGACCAGAGATTGGAAAAAATTAGCTGATATTGTGAGTTGAACAGATCTGTATTGAAGGGTACTCACAAGGATCGGAAACCTTGTCATTGCCAGACTCTGTCAGGTGGGCATACTTGGTCATGGCCTTGAGGTAGGCCGCAGTGCCGTTGCGACCCTTGAAGGCAGGGTTGGGCTTGGTATTCACAGTGAAGCTTCCAAGATCATCATCACGAGGCAGGATAGAGGGAAAGCCGCAGACCACTGATACCAGAAGGGCAAGGCAGAGACCAATAGCCGGTTTGGAGGAAATGGATGTTGAGACCCGCATGGTGAATTTGCTTGGGTCGAGTTGACAACGATTGAGAAAGATCGTGGGTTGGTTGGCCAGAAGTGTAGATGGGACTGAAAGGGGGACTATGGTCCTAGTTAGTGATTTTTTTCACGACGACTGCCGCAGGGTGTCTCAGGATGAGGGTGGAAGGCTGCGGTTGTTTTCCCAGCGGATGGTTGAAATCCAGAATGAGGGTCACTGGAAGGGCAAGTGGGCTTGGTGAACTGTGGAAGTGTGGAAGGCATAACCGTGGCCGAGGCCAGGAGTTTTCAAGGTTGACAAAGTCGTGGTCACGGTTGCGGTCGCGTACCAAGTGAGAGAAACCAGACGATGGTAGAAGGGGGGCAACTGGAGTGGTCGAAAGGGTGGCTGATGTACATACCTTGTCAAAAGTCGCCAGAAGGAGTGTAACGAAGGTTACGAGATGACTTTGAGAAAGACAACAAGACGCCAAATTCGAATGATAAAGAGGAGGCAGAGAACGGTGATGGATCAGGTGGAAAGGAGAGTGGTGTGGAGTGGTGTGGTGGAAGGTCGACGAGGTGAGGAAGTGAAGGCTGGGGGAAGCTCTCTCCTAGAGAAGGAGCTTCAGAACTGACCACACGCTAACGCTTGAGATGGAATGCTATACCAGCTGGCATGGGCCGTCAGGTTGAAAAGAAAGGAAAGGCAAGGCAAAGAAATACCTGAGTAGGCAAACCTGTGACCTGTCCTCCTCTCAAGACTAGTTCAGTTGCTGTTACTCCTGAACCAAGATGACGGAAGCCGAGAGATGACCTCGGGAAGCAGACCCTTGGGAGAGGTCTCGCTGTCTGGGAGGGACGGTAGAGAGCTTCACAGGCTTCCATCCAGTAATTCTAGAGCCTCAAGTTGCACCAAAGAAGCAGATTCCCAAATTACTTAAAATGGAAGGGACGAAGGTGGCAGTGGCGTTTGTGGTTGTGTTACTGCCTCTTTCGTTTGTGCCTACCCTAGGGTACTCAGGCACTTGAGTATCTTAGGTACCTAGGCTAGGTAGGTATGTACCACAGAAACGCCACAGAAACGGCCAACCCATCGACTCTTCCAAGCTCTGCTGTTCGAATTCGACTGTCCAGTTGCGTGTCAAGGCCACAAACGGTGACATGAGAAACGGTAAATGCGCCCTCAAACCTGCTTATCGAGTACGTAGTAGATGGGTGGGCTTGTATAGGGCCTTCCACGAACACCCCCATCTCATGATCCATCCTCATCTGGTCCCCTGCTTCCAGCACGAGCGAGGAAGAAGGAAAAAAGGCTGACCACCTTAGCGATGGTTGTACATGAAACGAAGAAACTCCCTGGTATCCCTGGACAAAAGCATCGAGCCAAGAGGAATGGGCCGTCGTACAATAAAAAGATGCACATCACCGCCAGAAAGATTCTGCCACGGCGCACAGCGTATGCGAGTTTCGTTATGCATCATCCCGGATCTCCCCCCGGCCTCCAAACTAGCTGCCGGGCCGTTGCTTGCAACAGATAGATGTGATGACATATCTGTATGTGCGCAGCTACTTATGGTGCTAAATAGCCAAAAGATGCCGCTCTTGGCCACTATCAAGCCACAATGCTCCTTGTCTCGGCTCGGCACGCGACAGAAAACCCCTTGAACTACTTGCATACCGATCGATGGCAAAGCCTCCCTCAGGAAGGTTAATTTGACATACCAGTCTTACCTGACCAAGTCCATCTTTCGGACATGTTCCTTGACCCCAGCCAATTCTTTGGTCACAAGAGAGGGAGTGAAACGCTTGGTCAAAGACAGCTTCGAGTTGTACGAGTACACGGCTGGATTCAATACTGTAGGTAACAAAACCGACTGACTGACTTACCAACATATGATCCCACATGGCATGGCATGGCATGGCATGGCATTGCATTGCATTGCATTGCAGTGGCAGTATTGTAACAAACATATGCACGACACCATGGGGATCCCGCCACTGGCGGGCGGTCTGACCTCGGTGTGTACCGAGACCCTCCGAAGCGAAAGACAAAAGGAAGAGATAAAGAAGAGAGAAGAAGAAGACGAGGAAGAAGAAAGAAAAATGATAGCTTCGATACCAAGTAGCCATGTATTATCTTGTCATGAAATGAGAAATCCTTCAGCACTCTCCCGGCGTGTTCTGTGTCGCTTGACTCCGAACATGATAGTATTCATTTTGCATCTTCTCTGACCTCGATGTTGGCATGAAGGACTTCAGTCCGAGGAGGTTGACTTGTTTGATGCGTTCTGCATTTGAAATCCGTCATGCCTATGTTTTGCACCTATTCTACAGCCACCGGAAGCATCATCAAAATAACATCCTGGACTCCGTTATCGACTTATCCCCGCCCTTTTCTAAATGCAAGTGGGCCGTTCCCAAGAGCTGAGGTTGCTCACAGCTCATCCCGCTCATGCTCATCCTTCATCTTCTCTTCACTTCCGGTCTCCCCCTTCTCCGCAGCCTGCCTCGCGGCCTGCTCCTGCTCGAAGCCCCTAATCATCGCCTCGATCTCCTCCTCCGAGGGCATCTTGCCATCCTTGCCAATCTCAATTGTCTCGCTCGAGCCGGTCGCCGTCGACGACTTGGTCGACTTGGGCTTCTTCGACTTGGAGGATCCGCTGGACTTGCTCTTCTTCTTCTGGTTGTTCACGCTCTTCATAGCCAGATCCAAGCCGGCCTTGTCCAGCTTGTCGCGCCACTCCTTGATCGTCTTGACGGTGAGGACGGGATCGTCTGTGGCACCGAGCTTTTCTTGTGCGGGCTCTTTCTCTTCGAGCCAAGCCGTGATCTTGGTGTAGATGCTCTCGGTCTCCTTGAGGTCCTCGAGGGTGTATAGAGGGGGCACTGGGCCTCGGTCCTTGAGGACATCCTCCATTGAGGGGGACTTGGTAGCTGACGGGGAGTCGTCTTCCAGGTCTGCGAAATCATCTGACGGGGCTGCGGTAACAGTGGCAGAGGATGACGAGGCGCTGGCAGATGCGAGCTGTGAAGACGTCCATGCCTCAGCCTCGGAGATCTTATCCTTGATGTTCTTCACAAACTCTTCCGTCTGCTTCAGCGCTTGCTTCAGGTCTGACAAGGCCTGAGGACGCTCCTTGCCCTCCTCGATGCGGTTCTGGATGGGCGTGATGATATCCTGAAGTTCGCTGATCCTCGTCTTCAGCTCATCCTTGGAGGCATCAGCGCCACCCTCGTACAGCCACTCGCTTGAATCGCTGCTCTTCAGCTCGAGGGTCTTGCGCTCCGCCTCCGTAGACGCGGCGATGAAGTCCTCGCTATCAAGGAGGTCGCGCACCCTGTAGGTCAAGCCTTCGAGTTGGTTGAGGGCTTCCTCGCGTTGGCGGCGGGACTTGTCGGATTGTTCGAAGGCCTTGAGGCGGTCCTTGGACTGCAAGATATCAAGTTTGTCGAGTTGTGGGGTTCCGGCCTTCGAGAGCTCAACCTTAATGGGGACAGAGACCATCTTCTTGGTCTTTTTGCCTTCCTTGGCCTCGGAAGACTCAGAAGCCGAGGCTGAAGAGGTGGTCGACGCAGAGGACGGAGTAGATACAGTAGTATCAGTAGCCGTGGTCGAACTAGAAGATACGGCAGACGTGGAGGATGCCTCCTCGGCCGATTCTGAGGATTCGGTGTCTGTGATGGGCTTCTGCTCATCCTTCTTTCCAAAGCCGAACAAGTTCTTGACGCCATCAACGAAGCCCTCCTTCTCGAGAACCTCAGCTTCACACTCCACGTAGGCGTTAGTGACCTCGACCTCGCCATTCTCGCTAGCTAGGCGCACACCCATCTTGAACAGGACAGCGCTAGGTTCGCAGGAGTATTTTTCCTTCATCATGGATACAGTCTCGGTCAAGTTCTTGGTGGTGAGCGTCTTGATGGTCTTCTCCTCGACACCTTGGGGAGCGTCTGCGGCCAAGGCAGGGGTCTCTTGGTAGAACTCAACAGAAAAGTCATCCTTGTTCTGGAAGGAGACCTCCTTTGCCGCTGCGCCCAGATAAGATGTAGGAGCCCAAAGACGCTGACGTCGGGCTTTGTCCTTCTCGTCGGTCCACTTGATGCCGGCCGGATAGGCGGCAGCCTCAGAAATCCTGATCTCCTTGACACGGAAGCTGGGGCTGAGGTCGGCAGCGCGGAAGGCAGCACCAAAAACGGCAGCCTCATCAGAATTGACGTTGCTGCGGATCTTGTCGCCGGTGCCGAACAGCTTCTCTAGTTCCTTCTGCACAAACGGCGTTCTTGTGGCACCTCCATGGAGGATGACCGAGTCAAGGTCGTCTACCTTCAGTCCAGCCACGTCCAGTGCGCCTTGGATCGCAGCTCCAACCCTGGAAGCATGCGCCTCGGCCATGGTCTCAAACTCGGCCCGTGTGATCTTGTACTTGAAATCGGCATCCTCATAGAGACCCTCAAAACTGGTCTGCGAGTTCTGATTGGCGCTCAGGACGTGTCGCAACCTTTCGGCATCCTTCCACAGCTTCGCCATGGCGCGGCCGTGGGTCTTGACGCCCTCTGCGGTTGCACCAACCTTCTTGCCGCCGGGTGACTGGATGAACTTTTCCACCATGTCGTCGACAATGATCGCGTTGAGCGCATCACCACCGAGAGACCGGTCCCATCCGTTGCCCAAGACGATAACCTCCTGAACGGTCTTGTTGTACTTGCCGACGTCCTTGACGTTGCGACCCTGCATCTTGAGAATGGTCGCCGTGGTAGAGCCCGCGCCCATATCAAAGACCATGTGGTGCTCCGGCCTTCCGCCCTCGTTGATGTTGGGAAACGTCCGGCTCGTAGCATAGTTGAGTCCCACAGCTGATCCATCGCTGACCAGGGACAGAACCTTCAGACCAGCCAGTTCTGCGGCAGTCTCAACAGCGCGCTTCTCCTCGATTGTGTAGAAAGGTGGGACAGTGAGCACGATGGAGCGGACGGATGCGTCAGCCATGTTCTCCGCGTTCTTCTGGATGCTCTGCAGCTCCATGGCCAACAGCTCCTCAACCATCCACGGCTGTTCCTCGGGTGTGAACGCATCCTTGCTCTTGAAGGCGGCAGTATTCTTGGTCTTATGACCTTCGAGCTGTAGGGCGGGGTGTCGAGCAGCGTATTCTTGGACGATGGGGCTGTCGACAGGAAGGCCGAGGAGGGTCTTCAGGTTGGGGTAGACATCGCCGGGGAATCGAGCGGACAGTGCCATGGCGTCGGAGCCATAGAGTCGTTCGGGGAACGAACCCTTCTTGGGACCATTCTGGGGTGGCTTGAATGTGACGGCGGATATCTCTTTTCGTCGGGAGTCCTTGGTCAGGACAATGTCGAGTGGAATCCCCGGTTTTACTAAGGCAGCTTTGATGTATTCTGTGCCGAGGTCGACACCGAGGACAGCGGAGGCAGCAAATACGTGGGCGGTGAAGAAGAAGACTGCACAGAGGAGCATGCGCAGTGATGACAGCACTGTTTTCGCCATGGTGGGCGAGCTGTTGGTGGGGTTGTCAAGCCCAGGGGAAGATATTCCTCAGTTTGTGCCAGGTGGTTGTATGTAGTTTCCTGTCCAAGCTGCTAAGGAAATAAAGTGTAGAAGGCAGCTGAGCCAAATTCACTGGAAGGAAGAGGAGAATGGAGGTGAAATGGAAGGAGATCAAGTTGCTGTAGAAGTAATTACCAAGTTGCGAAGCTACAGTATTAGTATTAATGAAGTGGGAATGTGGCCTTTCATCATGCCAGCACGGTCTTGACTCGTCATTCGAAGCTCGCCCAGAAGGACAACTTTCTTCTGGACCCCTGTTTGGATGAACTGCAGGTACAGGATGTACTCTTGCCCCCAGATTACGTGTGACGGTACCTGTTACGATAGGGCGATAACGGTAGCTGCAACTGCTAGGTGTCCACTTCACCCACAGCACCCCTGACCCATGAAGCCAGTCAGCATTAGTCTAGAAGCTTAGCTCAACGACATCCCTCCTCGTGACCAAGTCCACTGTCCTCAAGTCCTGCGGTTTATGCTCTCAACAACTTTGACAGTCCTCTTATAATTGATGCATCTTGTCTCTAGACATTGGGCCTTCTGCAACTAGTATCATTGGATTTGTTATCATGGTCTATATGCACCATTCTCTCTCTCTCAAACTGAGAGTATTCCATGGAATTCCTTTCGAGGCCCAAGGTTGGCATGATCATCAGGATCATTTATGAATATCCGTCAATAGGTATTATATAGGCATTGATACTAGGAAGTGGCCATCTCTAGTCCTGCAGATCCCAGCCACATATCCCCATCACACCAACAATGCCACATACGTGCAGTGTTGTGGCGAGTAGGCAAAATAGTTGGGATTTACTAACGGGCCAGGGACTGCATCACCTAGCAGGCAAAGTCATACTGCAATATCTTATGTACTCGGTACTTATACACGGCCCAACACTTCAGGACAGAACTTCTGTACCGAGTTGCATTGCCTTTCCTAACAATACAGAATTTTTCTACAGGCCCGTCAAGCCTTCGCCTGTTTAGTTAGTCCCCGTTAGCAGCTCACCTCTTTGAAAGCTTCTATGCCTTTCTTGATCTACCAAAGCATGCTAAGTCTGTCTTCGTCTGAGAAGACCTATCTCCGGTGCCAGGTTGAAAAGATGGCATTGAACATGATCCTTTGCGCGGGTATATTTCGAAACTCTGGCATATTCCCGACTCTATAAGCAGTGGAAGCAAGGCATGAGAGCGCTACGCCACGTACTATTGTCGCATGCAGCATCACACATCTCAAGATGCAGGAACCACATGCTCCGCTTCGCGTGGCGCTTCGCGACTACAATGAGTGGGCCCGAGGAGATGCTGGCTTGGTTTGTCCTCTACACAGCCTGCTCTGCAGCTTTGGTAATAGGAGATGCCACTAATCACCACGTCCATCACGTCAACTCCTACTTGTCCGCTTCCAGTATGGTTCGTCACCTAGAGAGGGCATGCATCACCAACCGCTGCGTGACGGGCCGTAAGTTACATGGATATTGATGTCTGCATGATGTCTCCTTTGTTGTCAGGAATAGCCGCGCCAATGATTCGGATAAGGGTGTGGGAGCTCAAAGAGGTCCCACGGGTTGCAGCGGCGAGAACACATGATCGCACACCAGTTCGTACTAAGACATGAGAAAGTGTAGATATATAACAATGATGTAAACACCATTGAGGGCCGTCGGTTGACCGCGGGAAACAACCTTAACAGATTTTCCACGCCCCCCCCCCCCCCCCAAAACCGAGTATCTGTTCTTTGCTTACTGGCGCGGTCGCTAGATGCTCGAGATACAGTCGGTTTCATCCACAACTGCGATTTGCGAACTGTTAGGCAATTAGCAAACAACAGAGCTAACGGCCAATATGAAAGACGCCACCACGATGCCTCGATTACGGCAGTCCGTATCGGCAGTTCGATGACGAGCAATGGCTGAGATTATAGCTATATTCGTCTTTCTCAACGTCGGGCATATCTAAGCCTTGATCTCGAGCTCATAGCTGACTGCCGTTCTGCGCCCCCCTCCCCCAACCGGCCATGACATAAGCAACACCGCCAACAACCAGACGTCGATATACGGGACATATGGCCACATCATATTGTTCAGCTGGATAACGTTGGGATATTGCATTGGCATAGCAGGTATGATGCCGCTAGTCCGCAGCTTGGCCGAGATGTTTGACTTCCGGCTAATGCTCATCATATTGACAGTCTGCTTTAGGCTTGGCTCAGTGATTGCTGGTTCAGCGGCTTCGTTGTAAGGTGTCATTGTTGATAGGACGATCACTGGCTGTGGTGCCTCGGGCATTACATATCTGTTGATAGCTTCCCCATCCTCACATCGAGGGCTCCCGGGCTGATGGCCGATTGCAAGGTAGGCTCGTGATTTATGCTACCTTCTGCAAGTCAGCAGTTGCGACCACGTACCAGGGCATGAGTACCATGATGATTGGCATCGGACTGGTCTTTGGGCCTTTGATCGGAAACGGGCTTTGCCAGTGCAACCCATGCCACTTGGTGATGGGCATAGTAAATCATCCTGCCCATTGAGGGGTCTTGTTTGGTCCTCATCTGGCTCGTCTTCCCATCGTATACAGTACCTAGGCCTGCTGGCTTGATGCGGTGGACGCAATTTGCCCATATCGATTTGGTTGCAGCCGTATTGCATGCAGGATCCTTCCTGACGCTGTGCCTGGCCATGACCTTTTCTGGTTCCAGATACGTCTGCAGTGATGATTCCGCAATCGCGCTGTGGGTTGTTGGGAGTTTGAACCTCTGCTGTTACGTGTTCCGGCGGAAGTTCAGCACCTTCACCACACCACCAAGGCGGGCAATCCCTGGCAAGCTACTTTGGAACACACCGCCGCATCCGCCAACTTGGGCTCATCCTGCCCCGCCTTCGGATATCCTATAGGGTCGTACTACTTCCCTGTATTTTTCTCCCCTGTGCGTTAACATAGTCCGGTGCAGTCTGCAGTGCATCTTCCTGCCCTTTATTGGCGTGTTCATTGCCAGTTAGATCGTTTTCGGAGGTTTGCCTACCGTTATTGGCCGGTACAAGACCATGCACATGATCGGAGGGCCTATTATACTGGCAAGCAGAGCCCTCATTACGACGCGGATACATCCGTCAGCATCGCAAAGTACGAACATGGGCCTTGAAGCGTTACTGGGACTTGGCGTCTGCCTGGCCTTTACTTAGGTACTTAGTAACTATCCGGTGCCCAGTTCGACTGCCGTCCTGCCGCCGGAAGAGTTGGTGGCTGCACCATGCTCGTCCAATCTTGAAATCGACATTGGAAACAATCAGTCTCTTGTTCTCGATTTCTGGAGTTGTGTTGCAGAATGTGGGTTACCGTCTGCTGAAGGATGCCATGGGGCCGTAAGGGTTGTCTGTCTAGCAGAATGTCAGACTGGCATTTGGTGCGCGGCTTCTCCGATCTGGGAAGAGACTGCACCTGCTACCCAAGAGCTGGAGATATCAGTAGTGGCATGAACCATCGGCACTGTCTCTTCACCAGCACTGTCTCTTGGGCTCGTGTTGACAGCCGGAGTCATCTGCACTGTTACGTCGCTGGCAATGAGCTGGGGGAAGCTAGACTCTCGGAAGGCCAGACGTGCTGGGGGAGAAGACCACACTGAAAGGAATGAAGAGAAATTGAAAGACAGAGGAAACTGTGAGAGGATAGCCGAGAATAGCGCCAAAGGGGGGAAGGTCTGCGAAGAGGATAGTGAAGGGGTCCTGAACTGAGATCATGGGCCATCTTGGGCTGACCATGCATATCATACTTGGCTAACAAGACGTTTTGCGCAATTCTTGGGTCCTCGAAACTTTGGGCGATGTTTGTGAACATCGGCATGCATGCCATGATCAGACGAGCCACAGGGCAGTGAAGAAGCTGCGCATGGAGAGGGGGACCACCATCTTCTGTCAACAAGTCTAGCGGATGATTATAATCTGTATATGATTGGGGTGTCTCTGGATATATGGTGTTTCGGTGGGATGGTACACGATTGCAATGCAGACTGGATAGTCAACGTGGCAGAGGTACTCGACAGTATGACAATCTCAAGCTGTGCATCGTCTTTGGATTAATAATGCGAGATGGATGCCAGTGAAGCTCCAGGCTTTGCTGGCGGTCTGTCAGTATTGTGAGCCAGTCGCGTGGGATGGGACGAATGGGCTGGCCGTCTCCACCGCACGTGCCAATCACTGCCACGTTCACATGCTTTCCGCGCTAGAAGGATTGGAAGCTGGCGAATTGGAAGCTGCCCTCGACTAATGTATGGAGTGTTACGGGGCCAGTGAGCAAGGGTTCAGCTGTTTGCGGCGAATTGGCCCAATTTCGCTCCTGCCATATGTTGATAACCTGGTGTGCCTAGTACTGCGTACACAGTATAGGTACGATACGAGCACGCTGTTTCCGGTAAGCGCGTTCGCTGCCGAGAGATAGGCGGGTGCAGGACGCAGGGGCGTGACAGGTCGACTGCAAAACTAACCCCCTCTCTCTCAACCCCACTACAGGGGCAGCCCAGCACTTGGGGCACTGTGCCACTATGGCCTGTGGCCTGTGACATTTCAGCTCCTGCGCCCGAACCACATTTCAGGCTTGATCTGAATCGACCACATCCACCCAACCTTGCAACTTCATTCCTTGACAACCACATACCGTCGCCAGAACTTCGTTACTGACGACTTGTTCCCGGCTCTGTCCTTTTTTGTTCCACCGTCCATCCCATCGCACCCCATCGCAGTTGTTTGTTCTGCCTGCTGAAACCGTCGCAACCATGCGTGAGATTATCAGCATCAACGGTAAGTCTTCTATCCTCTCTCCTGACGCGTTGCCGCCTTCACCGCATTCGACCTCCACGCCGCCAATCACCGACATTCCATCCCCGAGAACGTCCTCCTTGGATCAAGTACTGACTTTGTTTGTCTCCTAGTCGGCCAGGCTGGTTGCCAGATCGCCAACTCGTGCTGGGAGGTAAGCTTGCCATCCATTTGACGCGCCTTGTTGAGGTTGCTCCCGCCTTGTCAACATGTCAACAAACCACCCCTCGAAATCCCAGACTCAACACCCCTGGCAAACCACCAAGGCGGCTATCACTAACCCAGTCGTCCACTTCTAGCTCTACTGTCTCGAGCACGGCATTCAGGTACGCCTTGACCCTTTCCAATCCTCCTTGCTGGCCTCAACTAACGCGTTCTTTCACTCTGCAGCCCGATGGTTTCCTGACCGAAGAGCGCAAAGCCGCTGATCCCGACCATGGCTTCAGCACCTTCTTCTCCGAGACCGGTATGCGATACGTTACAACCTACGGCTACGGTTACAGCTGAGACTGTACCCGTACCTGTACCTGAAAGAATCGTTTCTGACGTGTTCCATTATATAGGCCAGGGAAAGTACGTTCCCCGTACCATCTACTGCGATCTTGAGCCCAATGTCATCGACGAGGTCCGGACCGGTCCTTACCGAAGCCTCTTCCACCCCGAGCACATGATCACCGGAAAGGAGGACGCCTCCAACAACTACGCCCGTGGTCACTACACTGTTGGCAAGGAGCTTATTGATGGTGTCCTCGACAAGATTCGTCGCGTCGCCGATAGCTGCGCTGGCCTCCAGGGATTCCTTGTCTTCCACTCCTTCGGTGGTGGTACCGGTTCTGGTTTCGGTGCTCTGCTCATGGAGCGCCTGTCCGTTGACTACGGAAAGAAGAGCAAGTTGGAGTTCTGCGTCTACCCTGCTCCTCAGACTTCCGTCGCCGTCGTCGAGCCCTACAACTCCATCCTGACCACCCACACCACCCTGGAGCACGCCGACTGCTCCTTCATGGTTGACAACGAGGCCATCTACGACATCTGCCGCAGAAACCTCGGCCTCGAGCGCCCCAACTACATCAACCTTAACCGCTTGATCGCTCAGGGTTTGTTTTGACCGCACTTTATCATGGACGGATGGCACGGATGCTAACAAGCCATATAGTTGTGTCTTCCATCACCGCTTCTCTGCGTTTCGATGGATCCCTCAACGTGGATCTGAACGAGTTCCAAACCAACTTGGTGCCATACCCCCGCATCCACTTCCCTCTGGTCGCCTACGCCCCTGTCATCTCTGCCGCCAAGGCTGCCCACGAGGCCAACTCCGTCCAGGAGATGACCATGTCGTGCTTCGAGCCCTACAACCAGATGGTCAAGTGTGACCCCAGACATGGCAAGTACATGGCTACCTGCCTGCTGTACCGTGGTGACGTTGTCCCCAAGGACGCTCACGGTGCTGTCGCTACCCTCAAGACCAAGCGCACCATCCAGTTCGTCGACTGGTGCCCTACTGGCTTCAAGCTGGGTATCTGCTTCCAGCCTCCCGAGCAGGTTCCCAACGGCGACCTTGCCAAGGTCAACCGTGCTGTGTAAGTGACAGTTCTTAAAAAAATTCGGGAAGATTACCGCTAATTCTTCTGTAGGTGCATGCTCTCCA
Organism: Cytospora chrysosperma; assembly: GCA_016808195.1. Taxonomy (NCBI): domain Eukaryota; kingdom Fungi; phylum Ascomycota; class Sordariomycetes; order Diaporthales; family Cytosporaceae; genus Cytospora; species Cytospora chrysosperma. Next base: position 2,203,810 of record MU179926.1, on the reverse strand, counting down.
ACACTACTGCCATCGCCGAGGCTTGGTCTGCCCTGTCCCAAAAGTTCGATCTCATGTACTCCAAGCGTGCTTTCGTCCATTGGTACGTTGGTGAGGGCATGGAGGAGGGTGAGTTCTCCGAGGCTCGGGAAGATCTTGCCGCTCTTGAGCGCGATTACGAGGAGGTTGCTGCCGACTCCATGGGTGACGAGGGCGATCTCGAGGCTGAGTACTAGACTGTGTTTGGAGATGTGATGGAGCGTTCTTGAAAGCCATACCCCCCTTGACTTCGCCATTCTGATGTCGAGCAACCTGCGCCCCTGGTAAAAGAGGCGATGTGGTGCGTATCATGGAGATTAGATGGTGATCACTTTCTTCAACGTTAGATCGTGGCGGAAATTACCAAATTTTAATCACACGATGCCAGATTGTATGGAACCGAAAATACCAAATATTGTAAATGGAACCGGGAGTTTCTCCCGTTGAAGCCCACCAAGCTTGTTGCAACGAACCATTGTATGTCATAATATTGCGGTCAAGCACGATGCCAATCGACCACTTGAGTACCTACTAAGTAGGTGTTAGCACTGTGAGCCAGCGTTGTGCTCAACTACTTCGGGAGCCTGGATGGCAACCATGCCAAAAGACTCCAAGGCTTACACCACTAACACTTCGAAGCCCATTCGGCCGGATTGACACTATGGGTCTGGAAGGTTGATACAATCAGGGTCTTGGACCAAGGAGCAAATGAGATGGCGGGCGTGGCTGTGAGACCAGTTGAAGCAACTAATGTCTGTGGCATCTTCCTCTCAACTATCTACTAAAGTAAGTAGCCTGATTATCTTTTCTCTCCCGCTCCCCAACTTCAATATACGGCTCCGGGCTCGTACGCTTCCATGAATTTATGTGTGTAACATGTCCAAGGCTGAAGTGGATGTGCTATCAAAGCAGTTGTGATGAGCCATTCATCGATAGATTGCCTTGCCGTTACCTACTAGGTACTCAAGTGGGTATATGGGTATTATCTTTCCGCCAGACACCAACCTACTCTCCCCTGATGGGAAATCATCAAGGTCTCTGAAGCAGACAGGCAGTCTTCCTACCACATCGACAAAGGAAAGAAAAAACGAAAGAAAGAAACCTGCAAAGTCCAACTAGTTGCCCCTGAGCAAGTGACCCAGGCGGTGATACTCCAGCTCTTTACTTTTTACCATTCAAGTCCGAAATTTCCTTGTTCTTCTCTAATTCTGCCATCTGGTTGTTCATTCGGCCGAACTGCCACTCGGGAAGAGTGATACCAGTTTGGTCATTGATGGTCTGCATGAGAGGTGGGAGCATTTGGTAAACATCTAGGAGGAGTCAGCATACTGTCACCGAGTGCCTGTTGCTTCGAGAAGTCCAAAACATACTGCGCATAGTATCGATACTGCTCGACGAACCCGTTTCTCCACCGGCCTGGGCGCCAGTGTTCCAGACCGAGATCTTGGGCTGCATTCCTTTGACGGCAGTGGCGTTTGCTTTTGCGAGCTCGATATAGGTTCCCTTCTCGATCATCATGTACTGCAGAAGGCCAGCCGGCCCGCCGAAGGCCTGGCTCATCTTGCCATACGCGCTGGCCATGGCGGACAGACCTTCTGCCTCCTTTATCTGGACCTCCAATTTGGCATCGGCGTCCTTCATGGCCTTATAATTGGCAGCATCAGCACCGGCGCGTGTACTGTACGCATCGGCATCGGTGGCTTGGTTCTTGGCCTCGAACTTGGCCCTCGCATCGGCCTGGACCTCATAGGCATGCGCATCGGCGGCCTGCTGCTTCGACTCGCGCGCAATGGCTGCCTTCACGACGTCGTTGGCGCGCAGCCGCTCCATCTCGGCGGCCGCGCGCTTGACCTCGACCTCGCGCTTCAGCTCCTCGTCCTTGGACTCGGTGGCGCGGGCCGCCTCGATGCGCGCGATGTCGACGTCCCGGCTGAGCACCGTCTTGCGGGTGGCGAGGCTCGCCTCGGCAGAGGCCCGCTCGCTGTCGCGCTCCGTCTTCTGCACGGCCGTCTCGGCGTTGATCTTGGCGATCTCCCGCTCCTGCTCGCCCTTGCGCTGGGCCTCCCCCACGGTTCCCTTGAGCTGGGCGGCGGCGACATCCACTCGCGCCTGGTTGGTGGCGCCCTCGTGGGCCTTACGGGCCAGGGACTCGAAGTAGCTCGAGTTGGGCGCGTCGCGGAGCTCCTTCACGTTGGCGTTGTAGATTTTCAGGCCGAACTGGTCGAGCTCGCCCTGGATATTCCGAAAGATGCGGCGCTCTGTCTCGCGGTCAGCTACCATGCCGCCATCCTCTCACTCGGTGAGGGAGCGGGCCACTTACTGAACTCCTCGCGCTCGGTGAAGATCTCTTCCATGGTCATGCAGGACACCAGCACACGGACCTCGCCCTCGATGATGCCCTTGACGATGTTCTCCAGATGCCCCGCGCTTGCGTTGGTATCCGTGAGCAGCATTGCATACTTCATCAGGGCGTCGCCTTGGTCCTCCTGATGGTGAGCCTGACCAGGCCCGTCTGCCGCCAGTGCGTTCGCCCCACGAGCGTTGACATCTGGTCCGACAGTGAACACGACTGGGAGGAGAAACTGCAACTTCTCCTTCGTCATGGCCTGCAAGTTCATGGCATAGTCATGTGGATGTACACTGAGGGCAAAATTTCGAATTAGAACCTCTATGTCCAAGGATTATTGACATCTGGGTATCTCACCTAAATCTAGTACATTTTTGTACAGCCGGCCACACCCATGCCTTCTTGCAGATCTTGACCAGCTTCACATTCATGCCAGTAATGGCCAGATATTCATCCGGTGCCGCGATAGTGTAGCCCATCTTGCCTGAGTGGGGTCTAAGTGCTGTAGACGGTGGGTGCTATGGGGTAAGTCGGTGTAAGTGTTTTTCCTATGCCTTTGTTTCTGAGAGACCTCGATGTCGATGGTTGTCCAGTATATGTGTAAACAGGTATATATGATGTACAATATGCGCCAGAAACACCACCAGTTGTACCTTTTAGGGACGTGAATATAGAGGAAAACTCGAATGTGGTATTACCACCTTGACGCACGGGCGTGATGAGTGATGTTGTAATCGGTGTCTGAGCGGCGGTTCACTATGGTACCGCTGGGCTTGTCTTGAGTGAAGTCCTTGCGGGAAACGGTACTGGATCCCGAGGTCTAACGAGGTATGAATGGAGGGAAAATGTCAGTCAGTAAGCCACAAGGGATCTGAAGACTTGGGTGACGAGATAGAGGAGTTGAAATTGATATCAATGGATCTTTGACTGGAGGGTCGATATGTTCTGTGCGGCGCTTGTCTTTAATGCTTGCACATGTGCTGAGACTCGACGGTGTTTCTCGTGTATATATCCTCATCTTGACATTTCTACTCCTGACTCCTTCCGTCCGAGTCCTTTCTCCCATCTTTGCCGAGCCACAGACAGCCTCACCACATGTGCAGCGTTTCTGCCTCACAGGAACTCCCAGCAGACCATCGTGCCTTGGCACGGCGGAAAACACACTGCTTACGGCCCGGAGGATCAAACGGCAGGACCAGCTTCGCCCCAGCGCGAGGTCCAGGTGACATGTGGACTTGTGCATATGGCTACAGCTGGCATTTCCTGATCGTGGCTGTGACCACCAATCTTACTTACCCTAAGGTACTTAAGTAGCCAGCAAGGCAGCGGTCGACTTTAGCGCTGGATCTCCACAAACTAATGCTTCGACAGGATTTCTAGCGCCATGGCAGCCACTGCGTGCATGGTAGACATGGATGGACTTATTGGCTATCTACCCTAGGGTAGGTACTGTGTAGCTGTCCCTGAATTGAGTGTTATATTAACTGTGGAATAGCAGTAATGGCTAACAAAATAGCCGCGATAACCTGGGTTATGAGCAGCCCATGAAGCCCACGCCACCTTCATGAAGATCTCTCGTTAGATATGGATACAAACCAGCCATCGATACCAAATTGATTATGCGGTCCTGGCTTACAAATTTAGATGGGGGCTATGTTATAGGAATGTTGGCTGCCTAAGACCCAGAGTTAGACTTGAGGCATTAACAAGTAGGTGCCCGTTGAATACATATGTATCACCAGTACCATCTTCCCGGCAGTTGACAGTTCTGTTACTAGCCGTACGAGTATGGAAACCTGCCGCGGTACATCGATATGCACACACTTGAGGCAGATCTTGGTATTTTAACGCCAATTATGCCACTATCTGTAGCAAATTGGAGCTACTGCGTATGTAGCTGAACTTTAGCTGGAGGAGGTCTCTGTTCTTCTGGGCAGGGTCAACTGGTGTTGACCTCGAGACTCACCATATTGGTACGTATCTTGGCCAACAGGTCGTTGGATGCTTAGTGTTTGATCCCTTTTTCAAATAGTAGAAGAATTGTCGTGACTACAACAGAGAGAAGCGAAAAGTGATTTGTGGCTATCATCTGACCTGATTGTATGTCGCAGCGGCTCAGTCATATGGCACTGCTAGAAACTATGGTCCAATTTTCGGCTATGATACTATTCAGTCCCAAGCTTACTGTAAGGAGGAAGGTCCTTATACCAGTGCCACTCACACAGCCACTTCCTGCATGTATTCATTTGTACCCACCCAAGGTTGACTGAGCGGCTTCTAGCGTTAGCCTACTTCTCACAAGGGTATCATGGGATGGTATCTCACGTGGTCTGATAGTATCGACATTTTGACGACAGTCCCTGTGATCGTGTCGATGTCGTCTTGCTGGGAAGTAGTACCTTTCAATGTTCGTCAGCCAAACAACACTCTTCCTCGATTTCCGATACTCTTACCCTTTGTTTATGTGCACATAGAGGCAACCTACCGAGTCTCCATAGACTACCCCTTGTTCAAGAGCTAAATACCAACTGTATGTACATATTGCTTGGGTGAGTGCATCTGAAGCAACACAACCTTGGAGGCAAACGACATGCGCCATATGCCAATATAATCATACAAGTCTTCTTGCCCTCCTTTACAGCAATCCAAACCTCCGGAACCCACCAGCAAAAAAACTCAGACAATATGACACAAAGAAAGGGCCAAGATCCCGACATGAACTTGGTTGGAGGTGACCCCTTCGGCCCACCTCCACCATCGTACGTTGAAGCCACCACTTCCGGATCACGACCTGAGCCGAGCTTCCCGGGGCACTTCCAACCGTATCCTGTCCAGAACTCAGTGGAACACCTTCTCAGGCGCCTCCCTTCACAAGTGCGCAAAGCTCGACAGGACCAGCTGAGCCATGAAATGGACGATGAACACCTTCTTGTCGAACACTTGATCCCATATATCACAGAATTTCTGCGCAACTTGCCCGCTTCCTTTCTCCGTCCGAAAGACCACCGGCGGCCCCTATCGGCCGAGATAGTCTTACTCCCTGCAAACACGGTGCCGGCAGCACAGGGATGGTTACTGTCTGGCTTGGACCAGAGGCGGGAACATGCCGGCCACGTTCAGGTCGTAGAGGTCGCCTCGCCCGAGACGAAGCTGAAGTCTGATTGCCTGGATCAGAAGAAGCTTGACGCATCTTATGAGACTTTGGGGGAGAATACGAGAGACCTCATGTGGTGGCGCAATGAAGATCTGGCGGGCCGGCTGGCCTCCAATATCAGATGCTATCTCGAGCGTGACAAGAAAGTCGAGCCTGAATTGCGCTCGAGTGCGGATTACGACGAGGACAGTGGCCTAAGCCAGAAGCATGAGGATGGTTTCATTCGTCACAGTGGCTTCGTGAAAAGGGACAAGTCGCCTGGACGGCCTGCGAGTTTGCTTCTGGAGCGCTCAGACGACTCGCATGCCTCGACCAGTCGCACAGGACTCGGCGCTCAACCACACAGCCATCACACCAGGGGTACAAGTAACGATACGGAGGCAACGAAGGCGACCGTACAGGCAGAAGAGGTCGCCTTCCGGCGAGAAAACGATATGGGATTATGGGAGAGTTCGTCGGGATGGGCGATCGTCTTGACAGTGACGGTAACACTTTGATTGTAGAGCATCTATCATACCTACCCTACAATACTATTCGTGTTTGACAATAGGTGTCAATCACCTGCATTTTGTCTTTGTACACCTGAGGTCACTGTCATCATATCTGCAGGTATACGATTGTCACCACGTGTATATCTCGCAATGTTCTCCCTCGTCTGAGGATCAAGGGTCAATACCAATTCTCCTGAAGTGCCCTTTTTTCTTTGACAGATTTATATCCCATTACGATTGATCCATAATCCTCCACCTCGGTATCGAATCACCAAAGTGCTGTGTTGGAAGCATTCTGGCAGCAGAGGTATTGTTTGCGTGAACAAGAAAATTCATGCTTCATGTCAAGTCTCTAAGGCTGAAGGTTGCTCTAATGCTGGTCTATCAACTCCGATCTTTTCAACCTCGAGCCCAAAGCTCAGCGCCCGCCCCCTCTCCCCCCTCCCAAGGCCAAAGAGCCCAGAAGAAGACCCGAGGCTCAGACCAAATCCTTCCTCAAGATGACGAAATACAAATCATCCCTCAACGGCCTCCCGTTCGAGGCGTGCTCGTACGGGAAGGGCCTCTTCTCGTCGAGCAGCTCGTACCCCCTCCTGACATACCAGGCGACCAGCTCGTCCCGCAGCCAGATGACCTGCATCTCCAGGCGCCTGACGCCCAGCACCTCCCTGGCGTAGCGCTCCGCCTCCGCCAGGACCTTCTTGCCTATGCCGCCGTTCTGCAGGCCCGGGTTGACGGCGAACAGGCCAAAGTACGCCAGCCCGCCCTCGCCCGCGCCCGCGCCCTCGCCCTCGCCCGCGTACCTGAGGACCTCGCAGCAGGCGAGCGCCTGGCCGTCCGGGCCCGAGGCGATGATGATGGCGCCGCCGGGCTCGCCGATCTTGGCGAGGATGCCGGCCTCGTCGATGCGCTCGCCCTCGATGAAGTGGGCCTCGGTCGTCCACCCCTGCTTGCTGGACTCGCCGCGGTAGGCGGAGCGGACGAGGGCGTCTATGACGGGGACGTCTGCCTCTGTGGCCTTGCGGAAGGTGAGGGAGGGGGAGGGTGATGACATGGTTGGTTTGTGGCTGCTGCTCGTCCGGATCTTCTGGTGATACTGGTGTGCTGTGCTGTTGATAGATGATAGCTTCTGAGGAGCTCAATGTATGAGATGCGCAAGTGAGGCTGACCACGGGTTGGGTTACGTGATTTCTTTGCTGGTTGGTGTTGGCTGTCCAGGGCAATTGTTATGGATGATGGGAGGTTCAACGGTGTTGACGGCGACCATGTGGTTAGTAGATTTATAGACAAACTCACCCTGGCGCCGTTGCGCAGTCCGGTGGAGCTAGGCACTGCTAATCTGATGTGATGAAGTCTGATGCATGCTGATACCATCAATTGAGTCATCCAACGCACAGGCAGACACAGTCAAGCGAGCGCAGTAAGACACCGTCGTGTGTCATGAAGAAGTTGCTCCGTCTCGGGCCGGACTCGGCGCTCCGACCTCGGCAGCTTTAAAGTCACTGAATTGCCGGATTTAAGTCACGAAACGCCCGACGACGACGATGACCCTTGAGCCAAGTAAGCACTATACTCAAGTAGCCTGCTGCAGTCATTACACATGGCAATGCTCCTGGAACTAGAAAGAATCTCGCTCGACCTGGAAGAACATTACGGCTATTGTGATTTTGGGATGTACAACTCGAAATACCGACTTTTGTTTCATCGCCCATGCCAGGGCTCGCCATGCTAAGCTGAACCACGCTCCAATGTGACAGAGACATTGTCCTCCTCGACCAGTGCACCTGACCCCCCCCTACATCCCTACGATCCTCGGGTTTCGAGACTTCAGCCAAACCTGATCCCAGCCCCAGGCTCCCACTTCCCGCCGACGGGTGCCTTGCCACCTGACGCGGGACCGCCCTGGGCACTGCCCCCGGCGACCGGCGACGGTGCGAACTTGATACCCATTTCAGGCTGCCACATGGCCTGCAGTGGAGGCATCGACTGTCGCGGCTGTGGCTGTTCCGGAGGCTGAGAATTGCCATCTCGGGCCCAGGACTGGATGTGAGCCTCGACGGGCGGAGACATGGGCGCGACTGGCGCCGGCGGGCTTTGGTAGAATTGCTGCTGCGGGCTCTGAGGAGGCTGAAAGCTTGGTTGAGGGGTGCCGTGTTGCTGTTGGCTGAGGTTGAGGGATGATAGAGGCGGCATGGCAATCTCACTGTCATGGGTCAGTATGCCCACCTTCATCGTGGTTCCAGGAGGGTGAGGGGGGTAAACTCACTCTTCCAACCCTCTAGCATCCTTCCTCCTCTCACCAACCCAGTCCCTGCATCGATCTCTGAACGAGCCGACAATCTTGCTCAGGTCGTTGTAGAACTTCCTACCCACCTCCACGTTGCTCACTATCTCCTTGTACTTGTAGTAAGCATTGTCCAGGGTCTGCAGCGCCGCCTCTCTCTCTCTGGAGCCCCTGTCTCCCGCACTCTTCTTCTGTGCCTCAAACTCCATATTCGCCCGCGTCACATCCTGCAGCATCTTGTCCTGCTCGGCGGCCTCCTTCTCGATCTGCGCCAAGTCCGCTTCGTACATGCTATCCAGTCTCTTCTCGAAGAAGTCCTCGAAGTGCGCGGGGACGATCTGCGTGTTGGGGTACGTCCGTTCTAGCCGAGCCGCCTCCTTCATGATATCCGGCTTGATGTCGTCTGCCTTGGCTTTCTCGCGGAGGCCCTCGGCGCGCCGTCGCCGGCGGGACTCAAGCCGCTGTATGTCATTGTATGCGCCACGAAGACGACCAATAACGGGCTTGACCGACTCAGGAATCTCTGTCTTGCGGCTTTGCGGGATGGCATCCATTAAGCTGCGGTCGGAACCGGCAAGGATCGAGAGTGTACTCTCTACTGCGAGGTACTTTTCGCGGACGACAGCGTCGCTGGATGTGCTCGAGGCGAAGTATCCCTCGATATCGTTTGCTTGCTTCCAGAGTTTGGAGCCTAGAGCGTCTTCCTTGCTAGCTGGCCTCATCCATCGCTGCGTGCCATATTTCATCCGTAACCGCTGGTCCTCCTCTTCCTCCGTGGCAAGTAGAGACTTTCCCTCATCGAAAACGGCACGATCACTGGCCCTCAGCTTGTCGATGTCGGCGAAACTTCGTTGGACACGGCTCAAGGCATCAGCCTGTCGGATCTCCTCCGCGTGTTGCTGCAAAGTTCCGGGCAGACCAAGGGGCTTTTCCAGTGCCTGCAGTGATCCTGGCAAATTGAGCGACGACAATATCTCGTGAAGTTTTTCATTCAGGACTTCCAGCTCCTGTATGATGTTTTGGTTTACCAGGCGGTCTCTTCTCTCCTCGTAGATGGACACAGCAACATGAACTGAATACGGGACCAGCTTTGAGAACAGTGGTGGCCCGAAGTCTGCGTGATCGCCAAGATGTTCAGTAGGGCTCGCTACTTGTGGCGGGACGCGTGCGATGGCCAAGTTGGCACGATCGAGGATCTTGAGCTCGGTCTTGGCAGGGACGTGTTCTGGGGATAATTAGCTCTGCTGGGGCCATGGGGTCAAGCATAGCTGGCCGACTTACGCAGATAGATGACATCGTTGTCCTTTTCAGCTCGTTTCAGGTCATCCCCGACCCTCCTTTTCAAGCCATTCAGGTCTTCCACGACGGCCTTGTTCAGATAGCCTCCCTTGCCCTCCTTGAGGCCCTCATTAACACAGATCAGAGCGTCAGTCAACCGCGCCACCTCCTCGCCGTACTTCCTCTTTTCCAGGCAATCGCAAGCAGCTCGATATTGTGCTGCTGCGGCAAAGTGGTGGTGCTTCGCGCTCATGTGATGTATCCAAGCACTGCTGATGGCCTCGCTCTTCATGGCCGCCTCGCCGGACAGGCTGTAAAGGTCACTAACCCGTGCTGCAACCTTGGAAATAGAAGCATCTTTGTAGCCATCAATGACGGCCTTCTGCCAGAAACACTCTTGACTCTGAGCCAGTTGGAGCTGTATGATGGACTCGAGGGTGCTTTCGTCCATGTCTTCGGGCGGCGTAGCCATGCGCAACTCTGGCAGCACGACCTCTTTCATATGCTTGAAGACGCCAGCAGCTTGGCTGAAGTAGTTCGCAGCGGTCTTCAGACCCTCAGTGGTAGACCGATTGGAGGCTAGGGCGAGCTGGGAGTAGAGGACTGCGAGGTTGAAGAGGATGCTCATGAGCTCGTACTTGAGATTGTTCTGAACCAGGGGCCGCTCCGTGTTGTACCCCAGGGCCGGATACCAGGTAAAGTCGGCGCCTATGTCGATGGGGAACTTCCCGGATAGCCAGACAAGCTGTGCGGCATAAGCCTGCAGCTTCTTGATGCCGCTGGGATGGGCTTCGCGGACGTTTGTGGCATCGCGTCGGAGGGCATCAATGACCTCGAGGTCTTGACGGAACATGTCTGGGTGTTGGTCATATTTCTTGGAGATATACTGCCGTATTGCAGTCGAGAGGGAGACATGATTGGACTTGCGGAAGGGTATCGAAAGTTGGTTTGTACTGGGGGTCATGACTGTATTAGTATAGGTACAGGAAGCAATATACCAGGCCTGGCCGTCGGATGGGAAAGAATCCAGTGGCATCAACTCACGAAGACATGACTGGGGGAGCCTTGGGCTGAATGCGATCGTCGTCGTTCAACCGCACACAAACACACGCACACGCACAGCCGTTGCCGTTACACCAAGCAAATCAAGAATGACCTCATTCCTCCGGCTGGCTGCATGTGGTGTGGTGTTTGGGAGGGGCGTCATTCTGGGGGAAAGACCGACGGCCGGACGATGCCTGCCGAGAGTCAATTCTTACATAATCTACATTTGGTACCCTTCCTGGACCTGCTGGATCTGCCCTGGTCTTAATATCACCAACTAATCCGTCAGTCCGTACAGTATCAACACTACACTCAATACCAGACACACACACACAACTACCGTTATCATTGGTTTCATACGGCTGCTCTTTCCGGAATCTCCAGCCTCGACATGTCCCGGTAGAGCTCAGCTTCAAACGATGGCAGTCTGAACTGTACGATGCGACAGTCCAGGCCTTGCCAGCGCTACCGTGGACTCAGTATAGCTACGACTCAAATCCCTCCGTGTGGGTCAGCAACACCTCTATAGTACTGTACTTAGTAAGTACTTGGAGACAGCTGACAGGGAGTTGACCCTATTTTGCGGCTGGTCTACACCATCTCTTACAGTACTAAACAACATCTCATCATCAACGGCGCCGCACTATGATCTTGATGCAGGTTTCGGTGGGTTTTTCCTGCCATCGTTACCTGCTCAAGTACTTATGTACCTAAGTAGGTAGATAGCTCGACAAGGCCGACTGAGACACAGCTTGCACGATTATACGGACATCAGCCGGCCATCAGTAAGGCCATCAGTAAGGCCGGGCTTACAAGTGTGCCTGCAACGCAACTGGGTCTGTTTGCTCACCTATCGACTCTGACTGTTGTTCAACTCGTACCGCCTCTCCGAGGGATCCATCGACTTCTTGCCACGGGTCCGGCGCTTGCTCGCTGCGACTCTCTTACATTTTGTCAGGCGTCGTGTGCTCGGGTTGGCATTCAGCTTTGCTGCCAAGAGGCGTCCGCCTCATGACTACCTTGGGTCGCCATTTCTTGGTCCCGTATGTAGGCGAGGTGCTCTCATCTTAAGGGCAAGGGGGTTGATATTCTGAATGGTCCGATGAGCAAGTGCTTATTCGTTGCTGGGGAAAACGGTCCCCAAGCCTGCATCCGGAGATGGCACCGTTGGCGTTTATATATACTCTATTCCCTAGGGTGCCATGACTCTGGTCATCTCTCTTGCGCCTAGGCAGGATTTTAGACCTGGACGGGACAGGGATGCGTGCGGGTCATCCCCATGTTGTACGCCCAGTCCTCTTCCCGGACATCCCCAACATCCGTACTCAGATCCCCGATACACGCTACCTCCAGACAATGACTGAGTCAACCCCTTGATCGAGACCCGGGAGTCTGGTCTCGCCCAGGACATGCTACCCACCGGACACTAAAGCCTACGCCGGAGCAGATACCAGAGCAAGTCATCTGGCTCGTTGCATTCTATTGGTACCAGGCCAAAGATGGCTTGCGCTAACCTTTGAGTGTTCGAGAAGGGCAACGATAAACGTGTTCATCTGTGTTTAGGCATGGTTTTGGGAAGTCCCCGTCGATGCAGCTGAACCATGGAGGACAAGCGTCTGCATGGTCGCAACGTACCCATACTTTTGGCAATATCCCCAATCTTGCCCGAGCCGCAAGCTGCAGAACAACACGGTAGTGGTCATCACTAAGGAGTCACTCGGCCCACATTTACCATGTGCGCAGGGGGCATGTATCTGCAATCGCTAGTGTAGGCCCGAAACCGCATCCCCCCAATTATGAGGACCGCAGTGTTGTCTCTGCTCCTTGCCTCGCGCATACCACCATGTCGCCAAGCGATAACACTTCATATATACCATCCAGCTAGTGGCGCTGTCAACGCTGACGATCAGTGCGCCTACAAGAGAGGTCGGTTGTATAAGTACACAAGCAGTGCCTTCTCTTGTTGAAACCCAACACCCCTTCCTCTGACCTTCTCTCGCCCCCTCTTCTCCGATTAGCATTCTTCTTGCTTCTCGAATCGGTCTAATAATAGGCTTTCGCTAGGATGGCTTTCGAGATACCTGTCATAATACTGTATTTTGCCATACCAAGTCTTCTCCTCTCCGCAATACAACAGATCTTACAATGGAGAAAGAACAAGCTGTCCCAGCCCAAGTTTCCTGGGCCACGGCCGTTGCCTATCTTGCGCAACGGCCCTGAATTGCCGAGGTTTTCTATGTGGAAGAAGTTGAAGGAGTGGGCAGATACCTATGGGCCCATATACCAAATGAGCGTACCAGGCGCGGAATTCGTCATCATCTCGGACGAACAGATTGCGGAAGAGCTCCTCGTGAAGAGGGGCCATATATACTCAGGACGGCCACAGATCCGGGCCTTGATCGGCCACAAAACGGGTGTCGAGTACGTCGCGCTCATGGATCGCCATGGTGAGTAGTCTCACTGCCGTCTCGTAACTCGCACTTGGTCACACGAAGGGAAGCTAATAACCACGTTCCGTGCTGAACACAGACAACTGGACTAAGCAGCGTAAATGGGTTCACGCCGCTATGGCCGAGGCTTACAGACACCAGTTTTATGGGCACGTCGAGGCCGAGACGAAACGCTACCTGATGATGCTGGCGTCGGATCCTGTTCAGTTCATGGACCACAGCCGCGAGCACTGCGGGCGCATCATGAGCCGCCTGGCGTGGGACGAGGCCTCGCAGGGGAAGATGAATGGCGAGAGCGCCGACTGCACCCTGCACAACATGAGCGTCTCCGGCCCAATCGTCAATACTATGACGTTCCTCTGGCATATTCCCGATCCGTTTAACAAGTGGAAGACTTTCGAGCGGCAGAGGATGGCAACGCAGAAGGCTTGGTGGACGAACAATTACCGGATTGCCAAGGAAAAGTACAGGAACGACGCGTTGCCAAAGGATACGTGGGCTTACCGGTATATCGAGCAGGTGGCCCGGGAGCAGAAGGGGGACCTGGAGCAGACGTCGGAGCAGGAGATATTTGCAGCTTGCACCATTGGCTTCTTCAACCTGGTAGGTGTTGTCACGATTGCCGGTCCGCTGAAGTTCTTCCTGATGGCCATGGCGCTGCATCCGGAGTGGCAGAAGAAGGCACAGGAGGAGATCGACAGAATATGCGGTAACCGTATGCCGACCTTGGGTGACTTTGCGGATCTGCCAACTGTAAGGGCTTGCTTGAAGGAGACGATACGGTGGAGATCGGGTGTGCCGCTTGGTGAGTCGCATTCAAAGTCTAAACTTTTGGAGGCCGCTGTCGTAGCACTAGTTGGCTTTGGTGGCTGAGCAGGATGCTGACACAAACGGTCTTCCGTCTAGGTGTTCCTCACCAAGCTGAACGTGATGACGAATACCGTGGCGTCAAGATCAAGAAAGATACCATCGTTCTGGCTTGTGAATGGTAAGTTGCTCTTCCAACTGGTACTTGCCCTGGCCATCAACCGCCCCGCCCCCTCCTAAGGGACAAGAGGCCAGGAATGCCTATTCTCACCAACAAAAACCTGCAATGGATCCTCAAGGCTCACATGAATTTCCCTCTACCCAACAGGTCCATCAACCGCGTCCTCGAGAAGTATCCGGACTGCGAGTCCTACCGGCCCGACCGGTGGCTGGATCCGTCGTTCCCGACGTACCAGGAGCCCCTGAGCAAGTACCCCAACTTCCGTGACAGCAAGTTCGGCATGCACTCGTTCGGCTGGGGCCGGCGCAAGTGCCTGGGCATGGACATTGTGGACATCGAGCTGTTCGTCACGGGCGCCTGCGTCCTGTGGGCCTTTAACATGGGCCAGGCGACGTGCCCGCGGACGGGTGAGAAGGTCCCCATTGACGACCAGGCTACGAATAGCCATGTTATCCTGGAGCCGTCACCGTTCTCTATGCGATTTGACGTACGGGGCGAGGAGAGGAGAAGGGCTATCGTGGAGGGGTATGCTGGTGTTGCTGCTGGCTTGAAGGTGTACTGAAAGTGGTAGCATATTGCAGGGTGTTCCTTACGGCTTGGAGCGTTGGGGTTTGTAAATGATTCGTTCTCTTGGGTTTCCGTCTCGCCTCCATACCCCCCTGGTCGCGAAAGATGGCTGGATTCATCTGTTTGAACATAGCGTTTGTAATAGATTGCTGGTGTTGCTACCTGTCCTGTCCTGCCATGTCCTGCCCTGCCCTTCGACTGTGTTGGTTTCCTCCCAGGTGCCCAGCCTTTTCCTGTTCCGGCCATCAACGGTCAATGCAGCCCAGCTGAGTACCCAGAAGGTTTGAGTGGCAGCATGCTTATTAGGTCATCCCTGGTTTGACAAGCTTTTGCGTTCATGCTTACGGAACAACGTTTCCCACGAAAAACGGATTACGGCTGGTGTGAAGTGACGTGTGGTCTTCTTACCTGATGGCTCAGAAGATGCTAGATGGTCGTGGACATCATCCATGCATGAAGAGTAGCATCCCCCTCCATTCAAGGACCATTCAAGGTTCGTGATAGTGCCGGGTTGGGCTGGCATGAGGAATCCGGTTGCGATCCGCCGTCGTCACAACGGAGGACCGGGGACGGTCAGGCCCCCGAACACGGCAGAGAATATAGAGGAAGAGGCGGGTGCGATAAAAGGAAGGCGGAGGCAAGCCTGGGGCTGGTGAAGTTAGCGCATACGTACACGTGCACCTTTTATTGGATGTATGATGGTCAGGTCAGGTAGGATACGCGAGATAACCTACCTTGGTAGATATAACTACTGAATACATACAAAAAGGTGCCTGAAGCACGTTGCCAAGCGGCGCCGTAATGTGGCTTTGTCGACTCGTTGGGGTCTGAGCCACACATGATGTCACTCAGTGCCCGCTGCGCACTGCTTGCTGTTGTCGTCGTGCCACAGCTGAAGCTTGGCATGTGACTTGGTGTCTGCTAACTTGCGCGTTCATGTGCCTACTTGGTAATGGAAGAAGCGAAGACGTCTGAATATTTAATGATCCACAAGTAGTACTTGAATTGCTCTGCATTTCCCAAAGCTGACCTCATCGATCCATCCATCTCTCATCCCTTCTCTCCAAGATATTGCATCGTGCTCCTAGCCAATACAACATATCACAGCAAGCAAGTTACCCCTCCCCACCACCAAACCCAAAGCATCGTCATGGCCACCACCAACAGCAAGCTCCACGAGGAGTTCTACCCTCCTCCTCCTCCCGGCCCCCCTCCTGGACATAACGGCCTCGCCATGCACCCAACCGCGGATGCTGCGTCAGACTCCCATTCGGAGCTTTACAGTCCTCCTACGCCCACTCAGCCGCAGCAGGCTTACCAGCAGACCTACCAGCAAGCTCCTCACCAGCCGCCTCCTCCCGATAGCGATGGTGCTCCTCAGAAGGTTGGATGGGGCCAGCGTCTGTCTACATGGGGAGGAAAGGCCGCGACTCCATTCAACGCGCTGGCGAACAAGCTGGGCGCCGAGGCGTTCCTGCCTAGCACCATGGACAAGGAGTGCGAGAAAGCAGCGAGGACCCTGAGAAACTTCTGCAGTAAGTCAGATTATCAAGCATCCCAGTAGAATTATTCATGGGATTGGAAGACAAGGATGCTAACACATACGCCTCACAGAGGAGGGCATCTACACCGACACGCAGGCCCCTGAGACCGTTGAGGCACCAACTACCGACGCAGATGGCAAGCCCATCACGGCCACGGCGAAGCCCAGGAAGAACCGTACCCTCCTAACCATCCCCTCCAAAGTCATCAACCGTGCTGTCGGCCTGGCTATATTCACCACGGCTCGTGCAGGCTTCCATGTCTCG
The DNA here is from genome assembly GCA_016808195.1 of Cytospora chrysosperma. NCBI lineage: Eukaryota > Fungi > Ascomycota > Sordariomycetes > Diaporthales > Cytosporaceae > Cytospora > Cytospora chrysosperma. Next base: position 2,187,381 of record MU179926.1, on the reverse strand, counting down.
GGTGCCACCGGCTCGGGCGTGCTCATCGCCCGTCTTCCGGACGGAAGCTGGTCGCCACCCTCGGGCATCCAGGTCCACAGTCTCGGTGCCGGGTTCATGATCGGCATCGATATCTACGACTGTGTTGTTGTCATCAACACGAAGGAGGCCCTGGATGCCTTCACCAAGACCAGAATGTCCTTGGGTTCGGACCTCGCCGTGGTTGCAGGTCCCTGGGGCGCCGGCGGGTCCGTCGACTTTACTGCTCCCAAATCGCAGAAGGGCAAGGAAGGGGCTGCCACTGGGCCGCCCCAAACAGATGCCGATGGCAAGTCGGTGTCATCGACGCCAGATTCGGCAAGCGAGAAGCACTCTGATAAGGCTTCTAGTGTTCCTTCGGTGAACGAGCCTGCCTCTGAGTCTGCCAATTCGACTGGACGGCCCCAGGATGGCAAGGAGCGCAAGCCCTCTGTGTTTAAGAAGGCCTTGAAGCAGCCCACGTACTCCTACGTGAAGTCTCGCGGCTTCTACGCCGGCGTTCAGGTGGACGGCACTGTCATCACCGAGCGCAAGGATGCCAATGCGGCGTTCTACGGAGAGGCGGTGTCTGTCCACAACATCCTCAGGGGCGAGGTCCCTCGTATCCCCGGCAAGGACAACTGGGCGAACGCTGTTCTGTCTCTCTTCGACACCATCAGGGGCGCAGAGGGCAAGGCAGGTCAACAAAGCGAACAGTGGGCGAACCAGCAATTCCCTGTTGCCGCGGCTACAGGTACCTACGGCGACGAAAAGACCGCCGAGGGCTACCCAACCGGCTTCGACCCCGTCTTCTCCGCACCCCCAAGCATATACGAGAACGCTCCTCCCAAACCACCAAGGCCGGCCGCCGGTGCAGGGGGCGTAGCCGAAGGGGTTCAGCACGTGCAATTCGACGGACCACCCCACGCCGCCGCTCCCGTGCCACACGCGGACGACAAGACGCCAGGCGCCCGCTCCAAGGCCGCCGAGGCCGCTGCCGAAGCAGAGGCGGGCCGTGACCATGAGGAACGGGAGAGGAGGGAGCTGGAGCAGGTGATCGCGCGGGAGAACGCGTCGACGCAGCCGCGGCCCGTTTCGATGGCGCCGCCGTATACCGAGATGGCTGGGCCCGAGGAGTCGAGCCACGGGGACGCCGCGGGTGAGCAACCGCCAGCTTATGAAGGGGGCGCGGCCGCGCCTGTGGTCGGGGACTCGAAGCACCCTGACGGACCGTCCTCGTGATAGGGCCGGGCTAGCTGAGATTGTTACTGTGTTATGATGTTTCTTTTGGTGTTTTCCTGGTGTCTGTCTGGTGTCTGTCGTTTCTTCTCTTTTTTCTGCTTTCTATTTCTATTTGCTTTTCTACTGTGCACTTATACGGGCGAGTGCTGGATGGATGGATGAAAGGAAGACTGGGCGGGTGGCTAGCAGAATGCTGTGTCCTTTTTTAAGCGCAATGGAATACCTACGATACCTACCTAAACCTGTAGAGATGGGCTGGAAATACACGCATGCCTCCGTTTTGTCAACTTGTTCCGTCTACTTACTCTCCATGCCGTTTACACAAGACACCGCCACCACAGCACAATACTATCTCAAAAGGTTACTAGGCGCCACGCCAGGCCCGCCCTGACCGTTTGAGAAAAAAGCATGAACAAGGCATAGCATAACCCCTAATTGCACCGGCGTCAAGGCTAGCATGAAAGGGGGAGGAGGCATGTGCTTTACCGCGCCGGTCCCCTTTGTTCCCTCCTCCTCCCAAAACAATGGCGTACATACTCAAGTACCTACTTGAGTAGGTAGCTAATGTACTGCGTAGGGAGCCCGTGTCGCGCTAATCATGTGTGGCCTTGGCACGCTTGCTTGTGTTCATTCAGTGATCAGAGTTCGCCAAGCATTCCCACCACTATACCTACTATGTACGTATGCAGTGTATGCAGGCCTGCGCGGTGGTTCATCTTGGAAAGCCAAGACAAGCCGACATTTCTGGAGATTAATGAGCTTGCCAAGCAAGACATGTGATGGGCAAATTGGAGCGTGATTTGATGCGTGTTGGCTGGCAGGGACATCTCAGTTCCCAGACTTGGCAAAGTTGGCAGTGTCGCTTCAGCAGTCTCCGGGTTTCCTTCGAGCAAGCAAAGAGAGGCAGGCGGGAGAGACCTGTGGAATGGGGTTTGGTCATGACTGGATTCTTCTATAGATATTTACTCCGTCATTTTGTGTCAACGCACCCATGCCTCCAAGATATGTACTACATCCAACAGAGCGCTCTATCCACAGCTCCCTGGTGTGTGACTGTGAGCCGTAGTCGTACATACGCCTCCTCATACTGGGCGCCCCCCAAGCCCAGACCACTAGCACCATCCAGAAGAGAAGCAAAGCACACCCAAAGCCTAACCTCTCTATCCCAAAACGCTCAAACCACCATGAATGTGAAAGTGTTGCCAAAAAGGTGACCGTGTAGTATATACAGTTCGGTCGAAGATAAACTACCTTGTATCAGGTCGGTTCAAATGTAAAGTCTCGAAACGCCGGGCGGGATCACCGCCATATGCAAGGGCCCCTTCCTCCCCGCCATGTTTCGTTGCAAATGCCTCAAATGCATCAGGTTGTTTGTCGGATTAAAATGAAATCGTCGGTATGTTTGTTGGTAGCACCCCTTCGATAATTACGTATTACCATTCGCCGTCGTGGTGGTTGAGATTGGTGGGAAAGATGACGCGGATTTCCTCGAGTTGTAGGTGCGTATAGATAATAGGGGTGGCAGCGAAGTGAATGAAAATCCGGTATGCAAGACGTAAAAGGTCGAGGCTAGAGGTGAATACCGTGAAGAATACGGTTCTGGGGTTCAGAGCCGATGATGGAAAGTCGACGGCAGGTAGATTCGTAATGTTCGTCAAGTTTGGGTCGTCTAGTCATCTCTCGGCCGTTGCTAAAGATAGCGCACGACTGAGAGCACGCGCCGGTGGCTTAGCCTAGTCTGGCGGGCAGCATTCGATCATCCGGTTTTGGTCTGGCCAAAGAACGGCATGGGCGATGTTGCCCGTTCCTGAGCGCCTCTCGCATCCCAACGCCCGAGCAGTGTCAAAGCTGCTGCAAGCCCAGATTGCCCCCTTCTTAAATCTCAAGTCCCAAGTACTCCTGACTCGGCCGGAGCCAAGTAACGTCAATGATGAGAGAAAAGAATAGTGTCTGTCACCAGAGCTTTCATGGCAGCCAGACAAGCTCGATCACACCGTCGACTTGACTCATGGGCCAGCCCTCTGAATCCACCCAGCGGGGGTCTTGACCCTTGCGGACGTAGATTTGTGTGGCAGTGCCATCGTTGTTAACATGAGCCTTCTTGAGATCCCATGCGATCTTCTGGCCCGTCCTCAGAAGCGACACACGCTGAGGGCCAAAGGCATGATCCAAGTTCCAGCCCTTGTCTTCGGGTGCTGGAGTGAATGTGCGCTCCATCTGGTTCCAGTTGTAATTAGCACCCTCGGGGTACTGAGCGATACTGTAGCCGGTAGAGATAACAAAGTCGTCCTCGGTCATGAAACGCTGCATGGTGCAGTCTTCGCCGCAGACGTGAGCGATCTTAGTGTACTCAAAGGGATAGGCGTAGTGCCAGCCACCACCACGGTAGTGGTGCAGGGACAGAGGCTTGATTCCGCTCTCGTAGAACCCAGAGGGGTCCTCGTACAGGTCAAGCTGCCACAGGTCGTTCTCGAGGGTCAAACGGACGTCGCTGTTCTCGTAGATGCACTTTCGCAGGAGAATGTCTCCCTGGGCACCCCAGCCGGAATCGGCCTCCTGAAGCTTCTCAGGCGTCTTGCACGTCTCGTAGAGCTCGTCGATCATTTCACCCACGGGCAGGGAGATGAAGACGCCGGCGCCACCGAAGGCCTGGGACCCGTGGCGCTCGACCTGGTTGACGTCCTCGGAGAAGGTGCCAATGTAGAGGGGTCTGCTCGAGTCGAACGTCTGCATTCTCTCGGTAAGGGCGTTGGGGGAAGGGAAGAACGTGTCATCATCGCAGAGGACCAGCCACTTCTTGTTGGGTCGCTCGCGGTGGTTGTAGAGGGTCGGGACGAGAGTCAAGTAACGAACGGCCATCTCCATAGAGCTGTCAGAGTGGAAAACATCGGCATCAATTCCGACCTTGTGCAGCCTGTCCCAAGCGTCGTACAGCTCGTCGTCGCTGGCATCAAGCAGCAACAAGACCATCTTTCCACCGTTGGAGTGACCATGGCTGTCAGTCAGCCAGTAGCTCCAGTCGTCGACAGGGCTCGTCTCAGGATCGGTGAAACGCTTGTAGGTTGTCGACACGCCGAAGATGAAGTCGGTAAGGTTGGCAGAGTCGGGTGCAGGAGACTTGGCGACCGGCACAATCAGGGGCTCGGGGCACGATTCCTGCGTGTTCTTCTTGCCGAGATCAACGGTCTTGGCGGTGTTTGGGAGGAATCTCTGGTCGAGCTTGGTCATGCTCTTCCTATCCATATCTTGGCGGGAAGCCTTGACATAACGCTTGAAGTATTCAAACTGCTCGCCAAGATCATATGTCTCCTGCAGTTCCTTCAGATGCTCAGTGTCGTAGTTGCAGTTCATCAAGGCGGTAGTGTTTGAAGGCACGTCTTGCCAGCGGGTGTCATCAATGCCGTACGAGCCGGCGGAGGCATCCATAGGATGTTGAGCGGTCATGGACTGTTTGGCGGTGCTGGCAGCCTTCTTGATGGCGGTACGGACGTTATACGTGTTTTGCTTCATGGTCATGACGAAGAGGAAAAGTACCACCACCGCGAGGATGATGGCCCTGGAAAAAGGACTCCGCATGTTGAATAGTCGTTGTGGAGGAGGCATTATGGCACCCATGATTTTGATGTCCTTTGGTGCCAAGGAATATGGTGAGTTCATGTGGTCGAGTTGGGTTTCCTCCTCTTATAGGATGGGGATTAGACCAACCCTCAGTTACTGTTCCTCGCAGTTCTTGCAAGGCCAGTCAAGGCTATTGCGAAGGCAAGTCAAGGTGTGGGAATCTTTGAGCTTGTGTCTCAGGCGAAGTAGGCAATGTTCTAGCCCTTGATGTCCAACACAGATCGGATCGAAGATTGATTCAGTACGGTTGGGTCGTGAGGTGGTCTCTGGTGGTCGGCTGGGCCCAGCTAACGAAGGTCGCGCGGATCAAACCAGACCGAACGATGGGCAGGTCGTTAAGTTTGAGGATCCGCTGATAGACACACAAAACACAGACAAAAAGGCAGACCGGAGGTAAGCCAGGCAGACCGGAGGTAAGCCAAGATGATTGGGAAAAAAGTTGTGTGCCGTGGAACAAGACGACAGACAAAGAAGACGTAGGTTGAACAATAGAATAGCAGCAAAAGTGAAGGAAGACCTTTCCTCAACAAAGGACGAGTATTGGGGGGGAGGAGGAGGAATAAAGCAAAAAAATAATAATCCAAGGCCTGGGGAAGAGAGGAAAGCGAGAGGATGGAAAGTGGTTGTAGTTGGATGGAGGGAAAGGGGGAGGGGGGGAGGTGCACTAGAAAAGGGAGCACAGGCCAGACCCACTGTGGTCATGTACCTGGGGGGTGCGTACCCAGGCATGTACCGTACCCAGGTGGTGTGCTGAGGCGCTGTGGTGCCGTGGTGCTGTGGTGCCGTGGTGGGTATGTACGTGGGTACTTAGGTACAAGCCAGCCCTGTACTTTGGAAGCTGCCAGGCGTGGGGCATTTGGACATGGGGGCGGCGTGCCGGGCCAAATAAATGGAGCCAGACTAAAAAATCGATGGTCGGTGTCGAGGCAACTGTGCGATCGATGGCAGGATTGATGAGCGAAGGGAAGGGCATCAGGGATCCATCCAGCCAACAATAAACAACATTTCTCGCAGATACTGTAACTTCCAAGGTTGCAGTTGCCCATAGGCCCGCAATCACTCACTCGCTGACTTCCCCGACCTGCCAGGTGCCCCCACTGATAATGGGGCAAATTGTTAAATTGCCTAATTTACATCTCACCAGGCAAAGCAAACCAGGTGGGAATCCGGAATCAGGGGACCCAGGCCTGGCCACGGTGCTCGTTTACCACTGCCCGGGAGCACGGGGTGTTTTCACTCGGCCTGCTGTAGTGCATGGGCTTACGTACACTGGCACACTACCTACCTGGTAGGTACCTAGGTAGGTATGTACAGTATAGTAAATCGGGTGGTTATAGCGGGAGGCGGGAGGCACTGCCAAAGCCGCCAAAGCCTAGAAATGGATAGCGCAAATAATTCAAACACGAGTGGCTGGACAGTATCTTGTGACAAGTACCGCAGTACCTGCGTCAGTGGTGGCAATGTGCCCTCCCAGGAAGTCATCGGCAATCGGCAGGTGTGTTTGGATACCAGGTATATACAACCGTACCTATCTACTGCGTACATAGTTAAGCACCTAGGTACCCTTAGGTATGCCCAGGTGTACATAGAATGGGTGGGGGACTTGCAATCTCAAGCCTCCTTCATTATTGCTGAGGATCTTGGGAACGAGAACTGAACCAAGAATCGCATCCATTCTTCCTCCTTCTTTTCATCACGATGGAATCAGTGAGGTCATCACGCATCCAACAAGAGAACCAAACTGTCGACGATCATTGAGATTCTGGGTCCTATCGGCCCTGTTCTTGGCCATGGACAGTGGATTGCTACTGTAGTGGGTTTGTGGATTGCGGCTCCAGTCATACCATCAATTGATTCTGCCCCATATTGATTCAGAATTCCGCATCGTCACTTTTTTTAAGTTCTTAGGCGGTGGTGCGTACACCGCGGGGTTACCGAAACTAGAAAATGCACGCACGCAACAACAGTAGGTAATCTGTACTGTACATACATACATACACACATATATAGTTGTGAAGCCGTTGTTGAAACAGAGATGATGTTTACACTACCTAGGTACATACATACCAAGTTGGTAGATAGATAGAAGATGGAAGACTCGGCCCATCAGGTCAGCCACCCATGATGCGTTGTGATTTTCCTCAGCCGCGTGTCTACATATGTAAACAGGCTGACATCCGGGGACTTTTTCAAGCCCTTCGCATATTTGCATATACCCTTCTGCAACGCCACTGGGATTCCTCGTCAGTCTCACTGGCTCATCAGCGAAAACGCGGCCTGTTTCATCGGGAGGGTGGTTGAGATCTCGAAGTTCTGTCCCGTGCCAGTACGGAGTTAATGAGATAATCGTCTATACATAGCACACTGCGCCAACCTGGAGAATTCCCTACCTAAGCCTCGTGACGTTGTATGTCTCAACCCGCGCGTCCTGTCAGAACTCAGCGGCCCCAACAGGTAAAAGACCAGTTGACAGACGAACGACCTGTCAGCTTGTTTAGCCTCTCTGGGCAATCATCAGCGTCTTTGTCTCCTCTCTCCCGCCCTTGAAGTTCCTCAAACTGCGACTGCCACACGGCCGGCCGTCCCGCTACCGGCAATCGAAGATCCACCCACCACGCCGTACGAATCCGTTCATGTACTACCTAGCGTAGTGTATATAGAGCCACACTATGTACCGGGTACAGAGGTACATACATCCGCACTTGCGGTGCAAACTTGGTTGGCGACCCCGATTGGGCGCATGGTTTTCCCAGATTACCACAAACCTTGATTGAGACTTTCCCCCCCTGCCACGCTACTCGTCGACACTGCCAGACTGCCAGAGAGGCTGAAAAACACTGGAGCTGATGGAGTCCTCCGCTGAAGATCTCCAGAATACGAGTGGCTAAGGAAGGGAAAATAGAAACACCAGATATGTGCCACCTGCCACCATGCGGAGGGCTGCCTCTACATGCAATGGTTCGTGCCGTCATCGAACAGCTCGTATCAACCCGGACTTGAGCTGCTATCAACATGCAGTATCTTAAAAGACCCCAATCGATCAGCCGGCAGCATGGGCAGAGTAGTCGTCATCACGGAATGGAGGGGGGATTTCTGAAGCACTCGACGCCAGGGACCACTAGACTTGGTGAGACTCTCTCTCATGGTGACGTGATTTGGCCCCTGCCATGGCCCATGTGGAATCGGCGGGGCCATCTTCTAAACAGAACCCCAGACTCGGAAGTTGCAGTGGCCCTGTCCGGAAGTGATCAGCGGCCCCGAAACACCTCACCTCAAGTCAAGTCAACTGAGATCAACTTGACAGCTCGACCTCACCCAACTTGCTCAGCTTGAACATTCTGGGGTTTTTCGCTCGTCAGCCGATTCGGTTCGTGAACCGCAACCGCCAGACTGCCACGCGAATAAGTTTGCACCGCACCGTATGGACCTCAAATTCTGCGACACCCGGCGCCGGCGGCACATAGCGTGCCCTGCTGCGTAAGCTGCTCCAGGGAGGCCTTCATGGCCTCTGAACAATACTGCCAGGCTGCCATGCTGCCAAGCGCAACCGTTGGAGCGGAAAAAATTCACAGCGACTCGCGAACAAAATCAGCACCCGGCTCTCCTGAAGATCGGTAGATCCCTATCCCCTGTGATCAAATCTCGGCAGGCTTTGCCTGCCTTTTGATGTCACACTCATGAATTCCGAAGGAAAGGTTTGATATTGACCAGGACAGGGAGTCATGACCTCGCCGAACCAACAACGAACAATTGTTGTTCCAGAAGCATGCTTACACAGTCATACAGTATCGGAATGCGCCTTCAACATAAGCTTGAAGTTTGAGCCCGGTTTGGGGGACGGACAGTCTTGCTTCTGGTGGTCCCATCAACCAGGGGCCCAAAAGAAGTATTCGACGTCTTGTGCCATGTTGATTATGCCCAGATGTCAAGCACCTACACGGTAGCGTACAAAATGGCATGCATGGCTGCGGACGGACAAAATGAGGTTCGGCTGGATGCATCTCTTTTGGTGGCTAGCAGACGCTGTCACTCGTAGCACATATAGGCCTAATCTGAAAAACAAAAACCTTGAAATGCGCCATGCGGCCATGGCCACACCTCACTCGGATAAATCGTGTGAAGCAATACTGACAGATGTCGCTTCATGTCTTCGCCATTGGCCGCCTGGGGCCCTCGGCATACCTAGCCGCTTGCTGACGACGCTGTACTAAAGAACATGGCCAGAAGGCCTGTCAAAGACTCCAATGCGGCAAGCCGCGATCCTCCCGTCCACACCAGAAAGCCAGGGTGGCCAGGAGGGGGTGAAAGGAATCTGGATGCGCTTGCTTGCCCAGGCCGCCAGGGCTGCCAGGGCTGCCAGGGTGCAGTTGCATATCGTATTAAGGGTTCCTAAAGAGCCGCCGCCGCCGCCGCCGCCGGCGGTGTCTCTCCACCGATACAAGACAGGCACGGGCTCCTCAATCAAAAGGCGGAACACCAGGGTGTTGCTACCAGATTGTCTCTTCTCACGAATGAAAGGGAATAGACAAATCATCATAGCCAGATTAACAGGCCAAGTTCGTCTACTCATCCGCGCCCCCTCCCCCCCCAGCTTCGTGATGAGCACGAGCCCAGTGTCTCGGTTGGCGGCAAAATAAGCATCATTTCAAACCCCATGTCATACTGGAGTCTTTACATAGACTGCCCCGTATATGCCTCTTCCTTTTAATTTACGGCCTCCGCCTCGGAAAACAACGTGCGGGTTCTACGAGGCTTTATGAGTTGTGAAACGGCAAAACACGATGAGAGACCTGTGTAATAATGACCACTGATTCAGCACATCGTGGCCTCTGAATCACGTCGACGCCCATCCAATTATTGCCCAACAACGGCCCACAACATATACTTCGTGTACCTACTTTTGTACAGAAAGGGCCAAACCATGAAGGGCTAGCACCCGATAGACGGATGCATATCCAGGGGTCCGGTGTAGGTTTACCCAATGATTTACGCCCTTCTTGTCACATAATTTCCCAGAATTGGAAGGACTTTCGGCCGTGTTGCCGTGGAGTGGACGAGGCCTGAGCAGAAAGATAAGCCATTGTGACTGCGAATCTCTGGCGACTCTGCAGCGCGGCTAGCTATGTACGAAGAGTGGCAGAACACCGACTATATCGCACTTTTGTTGCCTCACAGCAGTTAGGTCTTCAGCGCAACTGCGCCTTCATATGAGGCGGTGCATTCGCCTCCCTTTGCCTCCCCTTGGCTGCGCCATGACCAACGACCTGGATGCTTTCCCAGGGTTGTCTCTCACAGGCAGCCATGCCAGCCATATTAACATGTGATGCCACTCAGGATTAGGTCCCCATAATCAGCGCCTTACTGGTGGGCAGCACTCAAATAGACTAGCATCCCTAGTATCGTATCCGTACTGCCCTTGCACCTAGTGTCGAGCGGCAAGAACATTGAAGGCAGGGGCTGGCTGCAGGCTGCAGCACACCACTTCGGTACACTAACCCTCCACAGATCTGCTCAGGGCAATTGGAAGAGGGATATTGGTTAGCTGTTTCAGAATCTGGTCGTATCACACGAATGTTGGGGAAGAAGGAAGCAAAGGCTCCGTCTTGTCCAACCGCCGGGTCCAAAACCAGAAAGTCTAGCAGTGACCCCGCGTTTGGATCTTCTGGAAGGCATTGTACATATGCAGTATCAAGCAAGCAAGAACAGCGTCCAATCAATCCGCCACGACCTGTCAGCAGCACTTCGTGATCGAACGCCCTACCGAGACGGTCGACAAAGGAGGCACAGATCTCAGCTTGACGAAGGCCTCGGACTATAGGAGGCTCGCACTGTCGCCTTGATCGTCAATAAGCTTACTCATATCCCATGTGTGAGCCGCCTACCATGTAGCCAATAGCCCAAGCCTCGAGAAGAACCCGTTGGCCTCCCCTGCTGCCCTGGCCTCGAGATGTGCAGTTGTCTGATTCATCCTTCCCTTCCTTCTGGCATGGCGTTGCAGTGATGATCTGCCGGCAGTGATCCCCGTGATCTCCTTGTACCAGGTATGTACGGAGTATGGATACTGTGCCGTCAAGCCGACGGCGATGACCATCTACGCAAAACTCACTCGAGATTGCGAGTCTCCTAACAAAAAGTCTCGTTGTGGAACTTTCGGGTCTCTCGGGTGGCATCTAAGGGCAGGTGGTTTAGCCGTGAACTTTTGAAACAACCCATTATCAAATACTTACCGCGTGTGGTGTGGTAGGCAGCACTTCGTACATAGTAGGTTTCCCGCCTGCTGCAACCCGTCTGCAGATCTGCGAACGTTTCATGATCTTGACACCCTGCTGCAGCGTCCAGGAGTCTGATCTGCTGAGTGGGCCACTCACGGGCCGGCCTTCCATTTTCAATGCCGTGCACACTCATCTCTGTTTGGTGGATCCACAAGGCCGGCCCCGCTAAAGGAGGAAGCTGGGGGGACCTTCGAGATTCATCCAACGGTGGTCCACCCTGGACCCCAGATGGCCAGACCGCCGGGGAAAGCTGAGGGTTGGTGGTGTTTTTCTTCCCGTTAGGGGAGTTGTGGTGTCTTGTTACGCGGAAGGGAACACAACAAGGCCAAACTATGCTGACGAGGCATAGTAGGGCGACACAGGAACTGTCACTTCCACCGGACGATACTTGTTTTATTTCCGTTTAGGATGGCATAACCCTGTGGTGCTGGCGGAGACATGTGTTTCGTTGAACCATCCCCCACATGTGGGCTTTGCCTGGCCGTGCAGCACATCACGTTGTGGACGACGAAGCATCTCGTGGCACCGGAACCTCGCGGCCTATCAGCGTTCCACAAATGTGCCCGACGCGTTGCTTGATTACGACGATACCAGAGGATTCTAGAGTCTCAGACGAGTGTCTTTCTGCGTCCTTCATCCGATACTGTCTCTGGGGCCGCGTCTCCGCAGCTCAGGCTCAAGTGTGCCGTCTTTGCGGAGCTGAAAACGTCCAACTTTGTGGTTTTGTACGCGCAGCGAGGCTGCCAGCATCAGGGACAGGGGGCACGGGACCTTGAAGTCAAGGGTTTGCATACTTGCAACTGACAATGGATGAAACGTGTCTTCCCAGGGCTAAGTTCCGATGGAAAACGACTCCAAGTTGAAGATCTCAAGAAAGACGTTTCACAATCAGCGGTTGTTGCATCATCGGTTCGTTCTCGAGGCACGAAAGCTCGGCTGCTTCACGTTCTCCATGTACTTTTCCCCGCCTGGCAACGGCTCAAAGTTTTGCAGCCGCATCAGGTATCGACCCGCAGTGGGTGAAGGATTGCATTTGAGCGATGGTTTCTCGATGGGGAAGGTCGCTTGTGCCTCGTTGCCCCATTTCCAGTTGGCCTGTAACAAAGAAGACCCAGCGAATGTCGTTGACTCGAGGGATCTACTGCGTGTCTTTGGACTTTCGCTGGGATGGCTTTGGCTAGGCCGGGAAGCATACATTGCTGCTTCGTGACATCTTTTTTCCTATCAGTGTGCGTATGATCGGCCGGAGCCTTGTCGATCGCACAGACCTCAACCGTTTCTTCTGTCGTCGGATCCAAAGAATGGATGGACGAGAGTGGCGGCCGGCAGATCCTGAGGTTACATATCTAGATATTCACACATCTAGACATCCACACATCTACACGTCTACACATCTAGATCTGAACCGGTTTATGTGCTGTCGAAAGATACACGATGTTTCCGCGGTGCTAGCTCATTTGCTTTGCGTACTGACCAGCAGTGACTGGCCTGTGCTCACGGGCCTTTGATCTCAACACTGCTCAATTTGGCATTACGGGTCCAGTCATTATCCAAGGGCGGGAGTTTGGGCAGCCTGGCAACTCGACGAGGTGTCGAACTGTTGAAGAACACCACAGCTGGGCTCCCGAGGCCGCTGTGGTGTTGGGCTAGCTGGCCTGGCCTGGACCTGTGGGCAGGAATGCTTGTGGGATTACGACGATGTCGAGGGGCACAATAAATTATTTGCACGAGTTCAGAGACACTTTCAGTCCACATACTCGTGAGGCACAGCCGGAGAGGTCTCATATGAGTGGCAATGTTCTTAATTAGTTGCCTCTTGGTGCATGTGTACCTAGGGGCGAGGCGGACTAGGAGCAGTTCTTCGTAGCTCAACCGCATGTTGCAATGAGGGAAGGCTGTTCTCCACGATCTCATCCATGAAGAACCAGACTTGCATTTCATCGGTGTCGTCTCATCTGATTATGCCGAACACCCCCAGATTTTGATACAAAACTCACTCAGACCTTCATTCCGGCCATCTGTAAATGGAATTTCATACCCTCCGGGACTTCAGTCCACTGCTTCTCATCATCAAGAAACACCTGACAGTCTTCCCACTCCTTTCTGACAAGTTCGGCATGGTGCTCGCTTCTTGGCGTGATACTAGCAGGGAAAGGTCTTGGGTGTACCAAGAGCCCTTGAGAGAGGTTGTCCGGATCAGGCATGATTTCCTCCCCTCGTTCATCAACGGCCTTTTCAAGGTTGAAAGCCCACAACAACCTCGCGATGCTCAGAAAGAGCGACCTATCTGCTATATGCAGACCCTGGCACAGCCGCCTTCCCGCACCGAAGCCGAAATGGTCCCTCTTGCTTGCGTCGCCATTCATCGCCGCCTCCGAAGAGGTTTGGTTGTCTCCCAGGTACCTGGAGGGGTCGAACGTCCGGGGGTTTGTGAATCTCTTGGGGTCCATGTGTATTGCCCATGCATTCCATGTCACTGAGGCTCCTTTTGGGATCTTATACCCCATGTACCAATCGTCCTGTATAACAGCATGCGGAACGCCGTTTATCGTTGTCGGCATCCAACGAAGGCTTTCCTTCACACTGGCGCGGATGTAAGGGAGAGCTTCCCAATCGTCCATAGTAGGGAGCCTGTCGCCACAAACGCGGTCGATCTCGTCTTGGGCCTGTTTCTGTACCGATGGGTAGAGCAGCATAGCCTGCACGAAGCCGATGATAGTTGCTGCGGTGGTATCGGACCCAGCTTCGAGAAGGGATCCAGTGATATAGCCTCCAAGGTCGTCCGAGAAGCCAAAGGCCTTCTGGCCCTCGACGAGACCAACGCAGGCACATGGCTGCTGGATTGTCAGTGCTGAATCGCCGCCCATATGCTATCAGAACTCACCTTCGAAGTGCCCTGAACGATGCGATTCTTGGCATCCATCCAGTGGCCAACATACAACTTTTTCTCCTCTCTATGCAGCTCCTGCGCATACCTGCGCAAGGGCAGCATGAAATCCGGCAGTCGTCTTAGGATAGGATACACGTTCAGGAGAGCGGCCGTGGATGATCCTACCAACTCACTCCACTTCTCCACGCCACGGTACAGCTTCTTTAGCTTTTCATCATGGATGCTCGTGGTTCGGAAGCCAAACACCATTTGCGTTGTAAGAGAAGTGGTGAATCGGCCTATGTGGGCGAGGAAGGCCTGCGGCTGTTCCAGGAATCCACATAACATTTGCTTGGTCTCGAGGTCCTGGTAGGGAACGTAACTCTTCGCCGCGTTCACGTTAAGTATGGAGTGTGTCATCTTTCGCACCATACGCCATGTGTCTCCATATTGCTGTTATACTTTAGCTCGGCATGACAAGGCGAAGAAGGCCGGTGTTTTTACGACCGAGCCTTCTGCAGAGCACTCACCATAAGAACCATTCTAAGGTATCCGCTGGCGATATTACCAAGGTATAGATCTGTTCGGGATGAATAGATGTTACCCCTCTTATCCAAGAGGTCCTTGACGGCTTGGTCAGATGACAGCACGACCAAGACCATGTTTCCCAGTATCAGGGAGTACACTGGACTGCCGTCGGCACAACTATCAGTCATTCAATCTTTCTGGCCCAAGGGCTTATCACGCTTACCCATATTCTTCCGCCCATTTCTTGTACTGGTGATGAGGGTCCTTTGCAGGAATCTGATGCAGATTCCCGATCAACGGCAGGGTTGGAGGGCCAGGAGGGTAATCCTTGGGCCTACGACCAACGTTACGCAGCTGGAAGAGCACCATCGCAACGATAGCGATGGGGACGAGAAATAGATATGCCATGGTTTTTATTAGTATCCTGGGACGAGGGAGGTTGGGAGTGGTAGTGTTGACAACAAGACCTTGAGAACAATAAGACCTTGACAAAAAGAAGAAGTGACCAAAAAGAAAAGGAGTAGGAACTACCGGGCATTCAAATATCCAAGATAGTAGAGTCTTCCCAAGGTCCCCGCGTCATATCACACCCAATTGGAGACTCACATAGAATTGCCTGCGGAGCTGGATACTGGAGCCTCATTGGGCATATGCAGCTGCGTATAAGCCGGAAGTCTTAGCAGTCACATCGTGGATCCTCTCATCTTCTTGTGACCTCGTTAGAGCGGTAGAGATCGCTATACGACACACTTGATTGAGCTATGTAGCATCTAGACATGCATGACTGCATACCCTAGGGTATACTCCGCAGTGATTACCGAGGACGAGGAAAGTAAATGCGCGTGCGTATTGCCACTCCATGCTCTATCAACTCTGCAAGTCCAGAGGGCTGACAATATACGGTGGAGACTTAGATATCGAGGTAACTTTGGGGTGCCAATATGTATCCTCATTTGCATACAATGTCACATGCAAAGCTGTCAGTGCAACGCTTGAATGCAAGACGAGTGTCGCCGTCACAATCCTCATTTTCGCCCTGTTCGCCCTCCCAGCTTCTATTGGAAATCAGTTCGTCATCGTCGCTTCGTCACGCATGCCTGCATAGAGATTGACAGGAGAGTGAAGCTGAAAGTATATAGTGGAAAGCGAGGGAGATACGATGCGCCTACACCTGGGCATTGAAACTTCGTAGACTGATAATACATGTAGAATAGTAACACCAAGGCTTATATTGCGCCAATTCCAAAGGACATCACTTCTTAATATACCAACCCCTAGGGTTCTGTAATCTCTATTGGAACTCTCTAAAGTCGTGACCGTTCGGATTCGCTCCAGATCCGGACGCAACATATCAGCGTAGCAATTAATTCTCCTGGCCTGAAGTCAGTCGACCCAACCTCGTACTTTATCCGGTCCAAGCCCCATGTATCCACCCGGGGAGGGGTAGACTAGCTCTTACCCGTAAATGCTGCCAGACCTTGTTATCCTTTTACCTGTTACAAAAGAAGCATCGCAGATGCGACAACCTGGGCTACCTAGGTATAGGCATTGACCCTCAGGGAGGCTCTTTGTCTCGTCTGAATTGATGCGGTTCTGTTCCGAGGCGAATACGCGGCATTGGGGAATATCTGCAGGGTTAGTTCATTCTTGCAGGAATATCCAAGCTACATCTTTGCGGGCAGAATGCCCTCTCGGTCTCGAAAAAGGCTTTCCCAAATATGCAGACCTTTGTCGTTAGCCTCCTACCGCTGTCACCCCTGAAAGTCCTCCTTGTCACGGTGAGCCGATATATATGCCAATACGGCATCAAGAATTCCTTGTACTGGCTCCTAGCATCGAAATGCTCATCGTGTCTCGATTCTTCGGCGGGTTGGTATATGCTGGTTGCATGGTACGTCCACTCAAGTCCGATTTAAAAAAAGTCTTATTCCGGACCCGAAAGCTAATTCCGCTATACCGCCAGAATCTAGGAGGTTTTAATATTGATCTATGACGTGGATGGTGACGAGAGACCCTCTGCGTACGCGATTCGGACGAAGCAAGCATACGGGCAGCCTGGAAATATGTATGTACTGTAGTGCGGGAGCTTGTCTCTTGCCTTTCTATAGGCATCCAGATGAGGCAAGATGAAAGCTGTGACTCTAGTCAAGGCACCTGATATAATATCCTGGAACTAAACCACTGAAAAACAGATTCTGTCAATATGGTTTAAATTCATAGATGTCCGCCCTACCGGTGACCCTCAGAAACCTGAGGTTAGGAGAGGTGGCGGTCGTACATGGGAAGACACAATGGTGTGAACTGGTTCGCATTATGTTTTCCTATGCCAAACCAGGATACAATCATCTTTCGTGATATCCTTGAGTACGTAGATTCGCAAAGCATTCATCACACGTCAAGGGAATGACATTATTGTAGTGTATGATGGGAAGAAAATCCGCAAAGGCGTGAATAACATATGTCATTGACAGGGCGTGCCGACACAACCGCGCAGGCCGAATGTGCAGCAGCATAAAAGAGGCAAGAAAGGAGAAAAATCACATTCAACACCCCAATAACCAAGAGCCTGAGAAATTTTGTATGACACACCTTTCCGCCAATTGATCCTTGTTCTGAACACTTCACCCGGCGTCCCGTCCCAATCACTCAGACTGTGCCCGTCTCGCAAGATGGTATGCATCGACGATCTTCCCAGGCCGAAGCTTGTCACCGGCGGTTGCTTGTGTGGAGCTATACGTTACCGTGCCGATTTCCCACAGGACCACGATTTTGTCCGAAAGGTGAGATTTACGCCCTGCAAATGGATGGATGAACGAGTGTTGAGCCCGTGCTGATGTGGAAGCCCAGACTGGCACATGTCAATGTACTCAGTGTCGACGTAACTCGGGATCTCTCTTCTTCATCTGCATACACATCCCCGAGGCCTATTTCAAGTGGCTCAGTCCTTCTGTCACCAACACTGATGAAGAGCCGGCACCGTTTGACCAGCCTCCATCCTCGCTGCGGTCGTTCTCGGCCACCCCAGGAATCCAGCGTGGGTTCTGCGCAACATGTGGCGGTTTCCTCTACTGGATGGAGAAAGGAGGCCCTGTCGAGCTTTCAATCGGCACAGTTGATCCGTTATTCCTGGTAGGCCCCAGTGATGATCCTGAGGTGGGACAAGTTGATATAGATGGAAACCACGTACCAAGGGAGGGCTATGGTGCGCTACTTGCTGGAGGATTCGGCACGCATCACTGGACCTGGAACGAGATCAAAGGAGTCACAGATGGCCTTTCGATTCTCGGCACGGGCAGAGGCGAGCGTGTAATGCCGAAGTGAAGTCTACGTACGATATAGGTAGAGCTTCTGCTGGGGCTGCCGAGACAAGGCGAAGGCGAGATGTCGTTGACAGCAGCGGGGGATGCTTACCTCATCAGACAATAAGTCTTGTAGCAGTGTTGGCTGATTAGAGGAGGTTTCAAGGTGGAATGAGAACAGTCAAGATATCTTTCAATTACGCAGTCTTCTTGGAGAAAAATAGCCTTTTTCCTGCCTTGCAGTAACAAAACTGAAGGCGTGCTGGTATTCATGAAGGTCTCTTGTCCCAATCAGCGGCGATAGCCGAGAGACAGCTCAACTCACTCATGCGCGATGCTATCATGTCCATTGCCGATCCCCACTATTTTTGCCGCTGCTGGACTACAGTGATGATAGTGTGTTGACTTGATATTCTCGTCCCCTCCTCTCTGTTCCTATTCCCAGACATCGAACAACATCAGTACAGCATTGGATTTCATTAAAATGGCACCAAGCGAGAAGCTGCCCTTGATGCAGGATGACATACCTACAGGCACAGGTAACACGACGCCGCCATCCCTCAGGACATCGCGGTCGAAATGGATGGCTTTCCCTGCGGTTGCGTTGCTCGCATTATGTGTGACCAACACCATTCCCATTTCACGCCACCATCACCACTCGGGCCACGACGACTTCGCCTCTCAGTGCCGTCAGGTCGACCCCCTTTTCCCGAGCCAGTCGTCGCTGGGCTCCATGGACGAGTACCTCGCCTCGGCCCAGTTCCTCAACACCAGCGTCGGCCGCTTAGCCGGCGCCATCCAGATCGCAACCCAGTCATATGACAACCTGGGGCCCGTCGGCGAAGACGAGCGGTGGGAGGTCATGTACCCTTTCGCCGAGTACCTGGAGAAGACCTTCCCGCTCGTGCACAGCACCCTGAAGCTGGAGAAGGTCAACACCCACGGCTTGCTGTTCACCTGGCAGGGCTCAAATGATGGCCTGAAGCCGACAGTGCTCATGGCACATCAGGATGTTGTCCCCGTCGAGACGTCCACCATCGGCCAGTGGACGCACCCTCCCTTCAGCGGGGAGTTTGACGGCAAGTTCGTGTGGGGCCGTGGCGCTGCAGATGACAAGAGCAGCCTCATTGGGATCATGGGCGCCGTTGAGGCCCTTATAGAGGCTGGATTCGAGCCCCAACGGACGCTTGTTCTGTCTTTTGGCTTTGACGAGGAGATCTCGGGCCACGCTGGAGCCGGCCATCTCGCAGAGGTCCTGCTGGACCGGTACGGCAAGGACGGCGCCGCCATCATCGTCGACGAGGGCTCGGGGATCCAGGAGCAATGGGGCACCATTTTCGCACTCCCTGGTGTCGCGGAGAAGGGCTACATCGACGTCGAGGTCGTTGTGCGGATGCCGGGCGGTCACTCCTCCGTGCCGCCCAAACACAACGGCATCGGCGTCATGGGCGAGGTCATCAGGCTCGTCGAGGCCAACCTCTATGAGCCACACCTCCACGACGAGAACCCGTTCCTAGCTGCTCTTCAGTGCGGCGCACGTTACGCGCCGGAATTCCCGCACAAGCTGAAGAAGGAGCTGGGTAAGCGCGACAGCAATGGCCTCGACACCTGCCACAAGAAGGACAAGCTTGCCCTGGAAGCAGCCACTCTTGGTGATGCGACCAAGTACCTGTTCACCACCTCGGTTGCTGCAGACCTGATCAGCGGAGGTGCCAAGGTGAATGCCCTGCCCGAGCGCACCGTCTTGACCGTCAACCACCGAGTCAACGTCGGCGACCACCCATCAGAAGTCCAGGAGCGCATGACGGGCATCGCGGCTATCGTTGCCGAGAAGTACAACCTTACACTCCACGCCTTCACCGAGGAGGCCGAGACCCCCAGCTCCATCACGCTCCAGGTCGCTGGCGGCGGCGGCAAGATGCTGGAGCCCGCCCCCGTTACCCCGACCGAGATTCTGGACAGCGGCGCGACGCCGTACTCGATCCTGTCGGGGACCACGCGCGCCCTGTATGGCGAGGACACGATCATGGCGCCGGCGCTGATGACTGGCAACACCGACACCAAGTTTTACTGGGACCTGACGAAGCACATCTTCCGATTCAACCCTGGCTTCGATGCGGAGCAGAGCTTCATGGAGGGCGTCCACACTGTTGATGAGAAGATAAGCATGCTGGCGCATGTCAGGGGCGTGCAGTGGTACAGCATGTTTGTGAGGAACATGGATGAGGCTGACCTGTGATCAGGAGTCTGTTAGAGGAGGAGGATATAAGCCCAGGGGATTTATCCATACTCGGGGTCCTGACTGGCCTGGTTGCCCAGGATACTTGCAGATTTGTACTTGCTTTATAACCAAGTGACTTTGAGTTTCCTGAGTTGTCTTGAGAGAACCGACTGTGTGAGTTTGAGTGTGGTTGTGTGCAACAGGGTTCACAGCCGTTCCTAGCAAGACCCCATATTTACTCGAAACACTTGTTGGTACTACTTGTGACGATTGTATACTGAAGATCTCTATCAGGTAGCTATTCTAGTAGGGACTTGGTGGCGAAGTGTAAGCGTTTGCAGAAGGCGGCTACCTGGGTAGGCACCTGCTGTGGCAGAATTTATCAGTTCAACACTCTGGAGGGGCCTTTGTTCCTTTCCATCTGTACTTACAATCAACTTTGCACACCAGACAGTCTTGAACGGAGGCATATCCTTCTTTCATACTTTGATTCTTCAGTTTCTTCCTTCCACTATTCGTACAGAGAAGCTTCTGCTCTCTACAACAGCTGGTAATCAGCCAAGTGAGCCTCTCCCGCGCCTATCCTCCGTCACAACACTTGAGGATAACGCTCGCCGACAACGCAACACAGTCAGCTAGCACAAAAGTATGTCTTGCCGATTCCAGCCTGACCGGGCACTTGAAACCAAACGACTAACCTAAACTCACTCAGGATAGAGACTCAAATCCAGTCCAGTGCCAAACCAATCTGCAACGCACCGACAAGCGCAGCAGCCATGGACCAGCAAGCGAAGCCCACCACTGGCGCCCAGGAGGAGGGCGGCTGCTGGCTGCTCAAGCTCCCAGACGAGGTTCTACTCAATATCTGCGAATTACTCTGTTGGCACTGCCAGTCAGCAAAGCCAAGCACTCAAGTGCGGGAGCGGGCAAGGCAACAGGTCAAGGACCTCATCCACACCCCGACCGCTGCACTGGCTTCGCTCTCTCGAACTTGTCGCCGCCTCAATGGGATTGGAAACCCGATCCTGTATCATGGGTTCTCAGCAGCCGAAGCGGCCGAGTTGTACAGCTTCTTGAGTACGATACAGAGCCGCCCTGAACTCGGTCGCTTGGTCAAGGCCATCTTTCTCCAACACGTCGAACTCAAAGATGATGATCGCAGCCCTGAACAGTACACACAGCTCATACGTACGAGCTTGTTCTCATTATGTGTGTCGCAGGTGGTGATGACGAATATCCAATATTGGCTTGCGCGGCGGAAGGAGCTTGGGCAATATGAAGTACTGGCCGGGACCATCATAGCCAGCCTCAGAAACATTGAGACTTTGCACCTCGAGATTGATGAAGATTCTCGAGCTTTTCACTTCTTTGGTGGCCTCGCTAGCTGCATACGCAACTCTTTCGGCCTGATACCTGTGTATAAGCCTGCAAGCGTTCTATGGCCGCATCTGAAGGATTGTACTTTTTTGGTGGGAGATCTTGGCACCCCTGTGGGACTCGGCCCCCTTGAACGCGACCGCGGTGCAGACTTCTATACAAGGTGCCTGTCAGCTTGCGAAATGTTCTTATCCCTTGCCCCACGAGCCTCCAGCCTACACACCCGATCCTTCATGGGTATCTTCCAAGGACCCGATGGGTTCATGGAGAATATCACACAGCTTCACCTGCAGAGTGCACATTTCTTGGGCCTTGCCTGTCTCGAGGATCTATTCCGTCCTATCCGTTCCCTGCAGGTGTTCTCCTTCACGTGGACGCATGACCATATGGGATTGCTTGAAGATTACTCTTTCGAGCTCACTGGCATCATACTAGAGGAGGTAGTCGAAAGTCTGGAGCATCACTACAAGGACACGCTTGAGCGCCTCCAGCTTGGATTTCCGGCTGCGTACTATGATATGGATAAGTCCACCGAGCTGCCCCAGTTAATCCAGTTCACCGCACTAGAGGAGTTGAAGATCAACGGCCCCAGCATCCCAAGGATCCAAGAAACCGACCAAGATACCCTCGAGAAGACGTCCTTGATCAGCCTCTTGCCGGTCTCCATTCGGCGTCTCCATATCATGTTCGCCGGACGGTCGCAAGTGGAACATCTCCTAGAACTCGCAGGTGATGCTCAACAGTCATCTACGGCCCGAAGACTCCCTCACCTATGCGAGGTCACTGTCATGAGCTATAGCCCTGCCGAGGGCGCGAGCAAGTCTTATGAGATTGACAGCATCCTTCGCAGTCCCGGCTGGCATGGGCTGCAATCCGCTTTTGGCCAGACTGACATCGCCTTCTCGGCCAGAACATCAGATCAGATCGAATGGGACATCTGCGAGTTCTGAAAGCCGCTCCAGCGATTTTATCAGGGAAAGGGCCAACCCAGGGGGTGGGATGTGTGGGATGGCTTCGCCACAAACCGAGACGAGAGGTTTCAATGAGAAGCCTTGTCACCGGAGAACATGGAAAAGTTTTGATTCTGCGGTTGGCGAGAAAAGAAGGACCGACACTGACGGCTTGTTGGTTGAATAAGCCGGTATGCAGGCGCGTTGACGCTTGCTATCGAGCAACTCGCCAACTCAGGCCAAATGCTGCAGGTACAAAGAGTGACCAACACCCCGAAGATATGGACAACAGTGACTGGGAAACAAGGCAGGATGCGTGAATGAAGACGTAATCGAACCTGCCAATGGTTACACTGTGGTCATTGCTACACACGGTGAGGTGACGGCCTCGTCACACAAGATTGACTCCATAGCTTCCCATAGTAATGAATTGACGTTACGCCTCAGTCTTGTCGGGTTGCGAGCAATTACCACCACTATGATTCAGGTGTACATGTGCCCTCAAGAGTTCGCTTGGCAACCAAATGGAAATATGCAGTTCTAGTGGTATAGCACAGTACCGTGTATGGATATTTAACACAACAAACGTTTAACAGTTACTCCAG
This sequence comes from Cytospora chrysosperma, assembly GCA_016808195.1. NCBI lineage: Eukaryota > Fungi > Ascomycota > Sordariomycetes > Diaporthales > Cytosporaceae > Cytospora > Cytospora chrysosperma. The sequence goes on along the minus strand of MU179926.1, from coordinate 2,164,403 downwards.
ACACCATGCCAGGACACCCGTTGTCCAAGAAAACAAAGCACCATCTTTCAGTGCAGCCACGAGTACGCAGACCCGAACGAAGATCGAAGATGCAATGATATATCGAACCTCTGAACGCTTGCGGCCCCCTCAGTCCTTCACCATCCAGAAACAACCGCCCAGCAGGCCGGCCGTGACGACCGTCGTCAGGAAGCCCGCACCGACCCTGTCGCCCATGGTGATGGCCTTGAGGGTACTCAGCGACGAGTCGTCCTTGTCCTGGCCGGCGGACGCGTCACCGGTCGAGGTGCCGCCGGTGTCGGCCGTGTAGGGGGCCGGGACGTTCCAGTTCTTGACCTGGGAGTAGACGACGGCCGAGAGGGCGGCCATCTGCTCGCCGACGCCGTTGGTGCCGTCCCACGCGGCGCCGTCGACCCAGTGCATGCCGCACGCCGTGCCGGCGAGGCCCTTGTACCCGTCGGCCGCGGTGGCCGTGCCGCTGCACTGCTGGGCGGCGGCGGCGGCCGAGGCCGCCATGATGGGCTGGATGGTCGTGTAGGTCCAGTCGGCCATCTGGACGGTGCCGGCGAGCCAGCGGGCGAGGTAGGACTTGAAGGACTTGGAGTCGGTGGTGCACGTCGACGTGGGCTCGCAGGCGGGCTCGTACATGACGTTGTTCTGGAAGAAGTAGTCGGCGGTGTGGTTGAGGATGCCGCTGACGCGCGCCTCCCACTGGGCCGAGGCGTTGGTGTAGTTGTACATGACGGCGCTGCCGTGCAGCCAGATGCCGGCGTTGTACGTCCACTGGACGTGGTCGATGCCCGTGCAGTTGGCGTTGTTGGCGTAGCCCGCGCCGTCGTAGACGTCCCACGTGTCGGTGATGAAGCCTACGTTCTCCATCCAGTCGTAGATCTTGACGGCCCAGTCCGCGTACGTCTGGTTGCCCGTGTAGCGCGCCAGCCGGGCGCCGATGTTGAAGAAGCAGCCGTTGGAGATGGTGTTCTTGTACGTGTAGCCGTTGTTGAAGGTGAAAACCTGCCACCGCAGGCCGCCGCCGCAGTCCGCCGCGTCCCACCGGCCCACGTACTCGTTGAAGACGGCCTGGACCAGGGCGAGCCATTGGACGCCTTCGGTGCCGGTGTCGTTGGGGTTGAGGAAGTTCATCTCGGCGGCGGTCATGGCGGCCAGTGCCCAGAAACCTTGACTGTAGTCCGGTGGTTAGCAATTTGGGACAGGATAGGACATGACATGGGGGACTCTCGGGTGTAGGTGAGGGTGTACATACTCGTCGTTTCCTATGGACTTGGTCTGGTTGGCTGGCATGAAATCGTTGTCTTCACCGACTTGATGTTGCAGCGCCTGGTATGTCACGTTGACATATGTCTCGTCGCCAGTGTATGCCCAATAGTCTACCATGGTACCGAACATGGCTCCTGCCTCCCACCCTGTGTTGCGCCCATGGTCAGTGTCCAGCGGGTCGTTGACGTTGTCGAAGAGGTTGACATACAGTAGTATGGATCGGGCAAGTTGCCTGCCACATCGCCGGTGTTGTTTCCGGTATAGTATTTCATCAAGCCGTATGCTATCGTCGCTGCGCCATCCCTGATCGAGGCTGCTCGCGTTCTGTTAGTTCACGATGTCCGTCAACGGTCCATGGCCCATGGCCCATGGCCCATGGCCCATGGCCTATGGAGAAGAGGGCGATTTGATGCCCGAGCATAGACACTATGAGAGACAATGACATGGGGCAGTGCCACATAAGTAGTTGACGCACCGTCATCGGTCCAATCGATATCGACAGCCAGGGCCAGTGGTGATAAGGCGGCTGCCAGCCATATCGAGGTTACTGAGGAGAGCTTCATCGCAAGTCACCTCGACTCACGTGCCACCGGGAACTTTGGTACGCGAAGTCTCGAGAAGTAAATGAGCGAAGTGGAATGAATCGTATAGTAACAATAAAGGGTAAGTAAGGAACGTAGTAGGAAATCTACAGGGCCGCAGAAGGGAAAGACAGGAACGGGGGGTGGCCGCTGGAGGTTCAGCAGCTCGAGTAGGGGTGCATGTTTTGACAGCGATTCATGACGGATCATGGGCTTTCTCGAAGTAGACGGGAGCTTTTTGCATCAGAACACAGGAAAGAAAGGGGTCCGAAGAGGCGCAAGCTGCCACTGCGGGTCCAATTCCAACCCCCGTCGCTGTCTGTCAACCGTGGTCGAGGGGGAACCCCAGCCTGGACCTTGATTTGACCCACGATGGTGGGGACCAGAGAGATCGATTGCTTCCATGCGCTTTTCGTGTTCATCTTCTTAGGCTGCCGTGAAACCCAGGACAAGCCCTTGGCCACCTTTAGACGCCGTGCAAGTGGCTATGCGAGTTGATCCCCTCTTCGATGAGTTCAATGTTGAGCCATCTGTCGTCGTCGAGGGGAAATGGACTGGCAGCATTGAAGCAGCAGCAAAGAACCATGCATATGCTTGCTTGATGGAAACTGAAGAGGCCGATTGGCCCAAGTCCCTTAGAATGCCAAGGGCGTCGATCTAATTGGTATCCAATTTTACTGTTCTCGAATCTCGACTCTGGACAAGGGCCCCACCGGTTTGGTTGGCTGCTCCAGTGACTTGGCCTGCTTGGCCATCATGTGGTGGTGGCGGGTCCCCGTTCCTGGGACCGTCTTGACTCGTCAGTTTCGGCTGATAATTACGAAACGGCACGGCGCATACAATTTCACGACGTTTGCTGTCTCGCCTTTCTTCTGCTGCTCCGCCTCGCGGCTCCGGGGCTCCTCTGGATGATGCAGGTTGCCGATTTGGTTTAGATGTTCGTCTTCTCTGAGATATTCTTTCCCCAGGTCCAGAGATTCGGCACCGTTGCCAATCACTGGGTCTCCAGATGCACAGTTGCCGATCTTGCGGAGAGTGCCCAATTGTTTTTCTTTAAACTTAAGACCCAACCTTCCTGCCCCTTGACACCAGGGATGTTTGGAGGTTCTCTTCTTCCGGCCCGAATGTGGTGGGTGTGTGTGTGTGTGTATGTGCTGGAATACAGCAAGGCAATAATCCCGCCTGTTGCATTGCGCAACTTCAGGACCGGCGTTGTACATAGTAGTCGTGTTCCTCGACGCTTTCCTAGGCGACAAACAGAAAGACAAACAAACTCGGCAATTGAGAGTGTGGAGAATGACAATAAATCATCTTGATCTTGCCTGCCGCAGAGACCCCACGAGCAGCAAGCAGTGTGTGTACCTCAGCACCGTACCTACTTTGTTGCAGCAGACTGCCCCATTCCAAAGCGAGGAGAAAGCGGAGAAAAGGAGACCTGGTAAGCCAATGATAACATAGTTGCTCTCGCAAAGACCCAGATACGGATCCGTATAAGCTGTTAGCCCAGCCAATAGGATATTTCTACCGCCACTGGTCACCACTGGTAGAATAAATACTATCAGGATCTAATAAGTACGGTATTTCTTTTTCCACCTGCATCTATAATTAAGTTGAAATCAGTTAAATAAATATGTGATTCTGTTGCCACATCGTGTATACCTGGTATACTTGATACACCACCTAGGTAACTTGCCCGACTATATCCGACCAGCCTCCAAGGCAAAAGGAGGCCACACACCATTCAAAAAGGTATGCCTCCTGACGGAATCGAACCGTCGATCTTCGCATAAATCGTATGACCGAAAGAAGGAATAAAGGAGTATCTTCTCTTATCCACGCATTTCTGTTCGGTATGTCCTACGAGTGCGACGCCTTACCGCTTGGCCAAGAAGGCTTGAAGGTCCAATGTGGAAATTGACCTAAGTCCGATGGAACGTCCAGCACAGCGCCGACGTGACTTGGCCACTCGGCAGTCAGGCAAAACAATCATGCATTCAGATTGATTCAGTGATAGCTTTGTCTTCTGCAAAGTGCATGAGCTTTGTCACTACTGTATTATCTCACGAGAAGTTTAAACCAGGGTTGATCATGATTAGATGGAGTGCAATTGATCCAACAGAGCACGTGTATCAAACCACCATCAAAAGGCAGTGGAAGACAACTACCCTTCTAAGGTATCACTTCCTCATGAAACTGGACTTCGTCTGTCTCTGAAGTTCGTCCTCCTGCCTAACAATCTGGCCAGAGCAATGCAACTCTGGAAGACTGAATATCTCGTCAGGGTCCAGAAAACAGCAGAATTACATGCAGATGATCTTGACGCAAGACCTACGGCAATGCAAAGCCATCCAGAGCTCTTGGCTCTTGAGTTCCAAATATTGGGTGCCAATTATTCTAGAGAGTCATAGACATCTCCATGCTTCATGAGTTCCATGGCAAACATATTCTGGTGTGAGTCAAAAACTCCGGCCACTGTCGACAGATTGTTTCCGCCGAGGAGTTTTGGCCGGCTAGGATTCTCTTCTATACTCCCAGGAGGAGATATACCTAAGATTAACATGTAGGCATTTGATCTTGGTACTTTTCATGTTTGTGGCACAAAGGACGGAGATGTTGGGTTCCTGTGAGTCTGATATTGAGCCTTGACATTTCCAGCTGCGACACCCACGCGGCAAAACAAGGACACCATGAGCACATGACAAGCAAACTTTGACTTCTTAAAATGGTGTTCGAGTCTCAATAAGAGTCTAGTAGTATATAGCTGCCCGGAGACTCAAGCCAGTGTAGAGTCCATCCCTTGACCTCTCATTCCAAGGTTGTATTGAACTTTGGTCACTTGGTAAGTACGCCCCAGATGCTCTGGGGACTATTTCCCACTCATACTCAAGACAGAAGACGCATGATGTCTGCCAGATTGTCATAGTTCAGCGGCATAATGTTCTCGTGTGCCATATCACCAAGGAAGCCTGTCAACCAGAGAAAACGGTGTCCGGACCACCGATGGCCGTCTCCCTCGCTGGCCAGATTGTTTGAAGTATGGTGTAACTGAAGATCATGCATTCATGACTGACAGATAGAACGCAATGCCAGCTCAAATGCGACCTTCCAGAGGATAGGACACTGCGACCTCTTGAGGATGGAGGCGGCAAAGGTTGTAACACCTGGGCATCAACGCCATGGGCCGTACTCTATCCAGGATAAACTCCAAGTAAACAGCAATACCAGTGACAGATACTAATTACCCACTGTCCCCTGAGCCAGAATTCAAGGTAACTTATCACTGCCTCTCCTTACGGAGCTAGACGGACGTCCGGGTGGACGGGCCGGCCGCCAAAACCTCGGGGCTCATCGACGTCAGATTCGGGGTAACTCATCCTACTCTATGCTACCTCATGGGCTCCTGCAGCGGACACCGGAATAAACAATGTAACATTTGCAGGTCCATGTATGTCCTTTTCAACTGCTGAAGGGGCTATATTCCGAAATCGGTGACTCGTCATGATGATGTCCCGAGCAAAGCATCCGACGGCTGAACTCTGCCTCCTCCTCAGTATATTTCATCGTGATGTGTCACGCAGACTTTCCTCGGTTTCCCCCTGATCCTGAACACAAAGTCTCGTGCATAGCAGCATCTCCGTAATCAAGAGTAAGCCATCATGTTCACCCAGTCAGAGAACCGCCTGACCTATACCTACGACCACGAAATCCTCCACCTCGAACCATGGGGCCCCAACGCACTTCGCGTCCGCTCCACCAAGAGCGCCGCCATGCCCACGGAGGACTGGGCCCTCGATGAGCCTGTCCCAGCCATCAAACCAGAGGTGACCATCGCGGAGGACCAGGCAACCATAACCAACGGGCTCCTCCGCGCGACCGTCTCCCGCCGGGGCAAGATCACCATGCACAACACCTCTACAGGGGCGCTCATCCTGGAGGAATACGCCCGCACGCGCGCCGACGTGCGGGACCCCAAGACGTCGGCGCTCGAGGTGCAGGCGCGCGAGTTCAAGCCCATTGTCGGTGGGGACTACGCGCTCACCCTCCGGCTGGAGTCCGTGTCCAAGAAGGAGAAGCTGTACGGCATGGGCCAGTACCAGCAGCCGTACCTCGACCTGAAGGGCGCGGACCTGGAGATGGCGCACCGGAACTCCCAGGCCAGCGTGCCGTTCCTGCTGAGCAGCCTGGGCTACGGCCTGCTGTGGAACAACCCCAGCGTCGGCCGGGCGGTGCTGGGGACCAACATCATGAGCTTCTCGGCGTCGAGCACCAACAAGCTCGACTACTGGGTCGTGGTGGACGAGTCGCCAAAGAGCATCGTCGAGGCCTACTGCGCCGTGACGGGCAAGCCCCCGATGATGCCCGAGTACGGCCTGGGCTTCTGGCAGAGCAAGCTGCGCTACCAGACGCAGGACGAGGCGCTGGAGGTGGCGAGGGGGTACAAGCGGCGCGGGCTGCCCCTGGACGTGCTCGTCATCGACTTCTTCCACTGGCGCGCGCAGGGGGAGTGGTCCTTCGACAAGGAGTACTGGCCCGACCCGCAGGCCATGTGCGACGAGCTCCGGTCGCTGGGCGTCGAGCCCATGGTGTCCATCTGGCCGACGGTGGAGCCCGACAGCGAGAACTGGGACGAGATGACGGAGAAGGGCCTCCTGATCCGCAGCGAGAGGGGCTTCCGGGCGGCCATGGACTTCCAGGCCAACACGGTGCACTTTGACGCCACGAACCCCGCCGCGAGGCAGTACGTGTGGGAGAAGGCGGCCAAGAACTACGGCCAGTACGGCATCCGTCTCTTCTGGCTCGACGAGGCGGAGCCCGAGTATGGCGTTTATGACTTTGACAACTGGCGGTACCACCTCGGCCCCAGCCTGGCCATCGGGAATATCTACCCGCGTAACTACTCACAGGCCTTCTACGAAGGCGCCACGGAAGGCGGCGGCGGCGGCGGCAGGTTCCAAGGCCGCGAGCCGAACACGGTCAACCTCGTCCGCTGTGCATGGGCGGGCAGCCAGAAATTCGGCGCACTGGTCTGGTCAGGGGATATAGCGAGCAGCTGGGGAAGCCTACGGAACCAGCTTGCCGCAGGGCTGAACATGGGCGTCGCGGGGATATCGCACTGGACGACTGACATCGGCGGATTCCACGGTGGCGACCCAAACGATCCTGCGTTCAGGGAGCTGTTGGTGCGGTGGTTCCAGTGGGGTGCGTTTCTGCCCGTGTTCAGGCTGCATGGTGACAGGTACCCAAACAAAAAGCCCCTTGGGACAAGTGGTGGTGGGAAGTGCCCGTCGGGCGTGGACAATGAAGTCTGGTCGTATGGCGAGGAGGTAGGGGCGATACTGGAGCGGTACTTGAAGCTCAGGGAGGATCTGAGAGACTATGTGCGGAGTCTGATGAAAGTGGCCAGTGAGAAGGGGACACCATTGATCAGGACCCTGTTTCTGGAGTTTCCTGAGGATGAAACAGCGTGGGAGGTGGAAGACCAGTATATGTTCGGATCGAAGTATCTGGTCGCTCCAGTGTTGTACCCAGGGCTGACCAAGAGGCAGGTATACTTTCCTGCCGGGGCAGAGTGGAAGGAGATGGAAGGCGAGAAGACCTACGAGGGCGGGAAGACAGCAGAGGTGGATGCACCGATAGAGAAAATGCCGGTATTCGAAAAGCTCTGAGCAGCCAGCTTGGTCGATCCGGCTAAGACATCTATAGATCTGATATATGCTATCTGCCTAGGGGCAGCACCGCACGTTCAGTCAGGAGCTTGATGCCGGCTCACGTGGCATCACATATTGAAGATGACTTGGAAACTAAGTACGCAGCTGCTGTGATAGATCATCAACGTAACACATAGCAGAATGCCACGTACAGAAAAAGGCCAACCAGATCGTAAAGGCGCCAATACACTCGAAGGAAACATGCTACAAGAATGGCCCTCCAGCCTCCGTGAATGCCCACTTGGTATGATAGCTTGTACTCCCATTCCGGAGTGTTTTCGAGATGTCATTGTAACCCAAGGTTAGAAAAGTGAAAACCTGGAAACTATCCCTACATGTAGCCGATGTGACGCCACTACCACCGGTCGCCGATATTTTCGTTCTGGTATTCCTCTTTGTCGCGTTCTCGCCTATCGGTCCGCTGATTTCTGCTTCTCAGATCTGAGGTTGACAACTAGATCCATCCGACTTTCTCATCCCTGTTGCTTCTCGTCGTCCCAATGGTCGATAGGCAACTGATCGCCTGGATTCCAAACCGGAACAAAGCCAGGTAAAGTTGACGAACCAAAATCCACCCTGTCCCTCGGCCCCATCGCAGTCAACCCCACGGCGGTAGTCGGAGACCCAAAGAACCCGTGCATGGAGTTTGGCGTCGGTGCAGAACCAGCACCATTCGCCGACTCATCGATACTGCCCAGTCGCGATTCCGCGAGCACGGAGCCATCGATTCTCGCCTGGCCTCCACTACCAGCCTGTGCATCAAGAGGGCTAACGATACTGCTCCCCCTCCGCCGCCCTGTGTTTACATGCGTAGAAGGCGGCCTATTGACCATCGTCGTCGACATGGGCGTGACAATATTGTTCATACTCAGGCCCGTGGAGCGCCTCCTCGGCCGTCGTGGTGGCTGACGGCTGCCCGGTCCGTGGGGCCCGATGCTCTCCGTCTCTGTGTCCGAGCCCGGCAGCTCCGGCACGAACCCGCCGTCGACGCCCAGCTCGATGGCAGTCGCCGGGATCAGCGGGGACCCCATGCCACGCTGCGACCTGACGTCGGAGTCGCTGCCCCCCGACAGCTCGCTGGCGTTGCTATACTGGCGGCCGTGGTCCTGGTAGGCGTGTCGATAGCTGTATTGGGACGAGTCCTGGCTGGTCCGCACGGGATTGCGGCCACCGGGGTGGTTGTGTACCCGGGGAGGGAGCTCAAAGTATCCCCGAGCGATACTGTCACCGCCGTCGGAGTCGACACTCGGCGTGTTCCACCTCGCAGCCGCCGCAGAACTGCTGTAGCCACTCGGCTGGCTCAGAGCGTCGGACCCACTTCGTGATCTGCCAGTGACAGTTTGAGGCTGTTGGTTGGATCTCCTGGGCGATGCAAGGCTTGAGCTCATCATCAGGGGATCGTAGTCCATGGCATCGACCTCGGATGGCGTGGGCTTGATGCGCACGATGCTGACATCTGTTGTTGACTTCTTTTCGGTGGTTTGCCGAGTACCACTGCCGGATGTAGTCTCCCGATGAGACTGGACGACACGTTCGGTCCGCTTGAGGCTTTTGACTATGAAGAAAGATGCCGCGAGGACAATGAGGAGGAGGGCTACCGCACCGCCGATGATGCCGCCGAGCTCACCTGATGTAAGGCCACTCTTGCCGTCGCTGGTTGAGTTGTTGCTATTGCCCTCCGTGGCAGCTGCCTTCTCATAAGTCGATGGAAAGACCTTGGCAGCGGCACCGGCATCGGTAGCAGATGAGTCGGCGGATCCTTCGGTAGGAGTTACAATCGTTGTGCTAGTTATGGTCGTAGCTGAGCCATCTGTGACCGTTGCAATGACGATCACGCTCGTCGAAGGCGAAGTGTTGTAGCAGACAGATATGCCACACCCCATGCCACTCTGGCAGCACCCATAGCTGGCGGAGGCTGGGCAAAGGTAATACCCCGTTGGACACGTCTGTGAGTAAGTGGCACCGGCAGGTTTGTTGCATCCTGAAGTTCCACATACAAGACCTGAATGATTTACCTTCATGTTAGTCGGGAAGTCGTTCGAGGCAACAGCTAGCAAGGCAGCCACTTTGAAAGTCGTGTGGAGGCATATCACGAACCTTGTTGACAGCATCCTCCCCCCAAGGAAAGGGGACAAGCATAGTACCCCGTGGATCCCGCACATGTCGAGACCGCAGCGGTCGTAGCATAGCATGATTTCTTGGCGCAGGCGTAGCCGTCCGGGCAGCAGTCACCGCCGAGCGAGGACGGGCACAGAGAATAACTCGTCGGGCATTGGTCTTTGGCACGCTTCTTGAGCTGGGTGTCTTCCGACAAGAAGTCCTCGATGACCTTGACCTTGTAGATTTTGTGGACGAATTCGCGCCTCCCGTCGCCCTGAAACATGGCTGCGGCGTCCCGGGGGAAGACGGCGGATAGCAGCAGGAATGCGCATGGGGCGCACGACCAGATACCTCGACCACCCATGCTGCTGGCTCCCGACGTCCCGGATAACGTGTGGTGAAATTGCCGTCGGCGGTTCCGATCAGTTGCTGCTTTTCTCGGGCCGTCTGTGCAGAGTCGGCAGATTCATGGGCCGACGTTCAGGCATCAGAAACTTGATGTTCCCTTGAATAGTCTCTTGACAATCCAGGGTGTTCCGAAACAAGTAACGACAGATCCGATGGATTGGGATGAGAGAATACAATCAATGGGTAGAGAGGAGAAGGGGAAGCAGATAAGCACCAGGTGTACAACACGGTATTGTATTGTCAGATCGGCAGGAAGGCAGAAGAACAGGGCAAACAACTCGTTTCCAAAAACAGATGCGGCGGGTAGTAGCTAAATCGCTTCTTGCCCTTCCAATGGATGGGCGTGGCTGCCAGCCTGGTAGCATAAGATATGCTCACATGTTCCTCCCTCTCCTCCCTGCGGTTGGGGGCTGAGGAATCTACGCCGCAAGGTTGCAGCTAACATAGTTCCTGTACAGCCAGCCATACGCACGGTGAACCACGGCCACGACATATCTATATCGACACCGACCTGAACAAAGAGCTGTCATACAGCAGACTAGACTTGGATGTGTTTCCCCAAGGGCCAAAGACACTGTTTCTGAAAACCCCGATCTGATGGACCCCTTTGGCGTCCTTGACTGTTGGGCGTACTCACTGAGTACACTGGGTTATCCTGTAGGAAAGATCAGAGGGGGAGGGGGGAGTAGCCTGCTGACACCCAAGAAGAGAGGAATTGGTGATTACCGCAGGCTCATGACACATGCCTTTTGCCTAGGAAAGGTCCCAACGCCGACACTTTCAAGGCAAACCCCGCCAATGCCTGTCTCGCTGTGGTGTACGGTGTACAGTGAGAGTGCGCCAAACATGCTCCGACAGCAACAAGGAGTGTAACGTTGGAGGGTGAGATTTTGAGCATCCTGCCCAATGAGAGTCCCGCAGAGAGGATAAAGAGCCACACACCCCGCCATGATTGGCGCCGGAGATGACGCTTCTGCAGATGTCGTAGCCGATTAGTATGTGAGACAGGGACCTTTGTTGACCTCTTTGGGGTTCGTGTGCTGCAGCAGTGATGAATATGTACAAATCGATCCACTGAAGCTGACATGCATGATACGCATGCAGTCGGGCAAAAAAAAGAAGTGTGTTGCTAAAGAGGGACAGGGCGTGGGAGACGAATGGCAGTACACGTGGCTTGATGCCCGAGAGTCTCTATCACTGCCACAGTGGAAGCGAAGATGCCCTCTGCTGCCCTGCGCTACCCTGCGCTGCTGGGCAGTCAACAAGGCCACCAATCCTGTCGTGTAAAGTGCTAATGTTGAGTGACCAGGCGAGAAGTCATGGGACAAGACATGATAGCCATGATAGGAACATGACTGCATTTGTACAACGGAGGCTTGTGCTGTACGACCTCGTGAATGCAACGCAAGAGATAATGATCGCGTAGTTGAGAAAGTGTCGGACCGAACAGACGGCATCGCTGGTGACCGGAAGCCCTGGAGGTGTCCGGAGGCGTGTCATTATCTAGAGGGGAGAAAGTCTTAGTGAGAGCAACACATCTGCTCCTGATCTTTTGCTGTGTATCGGCAACCCGATACCTGTTTATGAAGGTCGTCAACTTTCTGGTGAATTTGAGATCAACTTTAGATTCCCAGAGCCTGAATTCTTGACAGCCCTTGGTGAGCCCGCATTGATAGCTAGCTGCACGTCAGCAAGAGCTGACGCAGCGGGGTTGTCTGCACAAGTGGTGGAGACCAAGTTTTCAGTTGCCCATCGTTGCGCTTTTTGTTACCGGTACATGCAGAAATGTAGTGTAGGAGGATTGGAATCTGTTAAACGAGGAGGTCTTAGTAGGATGGTCATGTGTCTACCCATACCAGTCTTGTATTGATGAAGTGTAAGTAAGTGAGCGAGTCTGGTTCCTAGGGTTCCGTATGGAAGGGGATGCTAAGAGAGGGGTTTACGTAAGTACCTAGTAGCTTCGATCCCAGGTCGAAACCACCCCCACAAGGTAAGGTACTACTTCGATTGCACTGATTACAGTCCAGTTAACAAGAATGAGGGCGGCATGCAGTTGATCAATATCCCAGAGCTGTCGAGTTAAACTCAGATGGGAAGGGAAAAATAAAGTACGTTTAATCAAATCAATCCCACGTGTGAGATTTTTCATCCCTGCCAGGGCTGGTTTTTAGCGATCTTGATGAGCCTAATAGCAGGACCAAGGCCTGCCTGGATGTCAAAGATTGGAGTTTAGCCTTGATAGTTTATTTCATGTGCTTAGTAAATCTGTACCGTATTGATGAACATACTTAAGTACTTAATGTATCAGAACATAATGAATCCCAGCTTCCTACTCATGTAGTTCCGCTACATATGTAGGACCACCAACTTGTAGACATCAACGAAATGTACATCCCAACTTTACTTGGAAAACGGACGAAGCCTTACGAAAGAAACGAGTGAACCAGGCTGCTATATATCTATGTATACTGTAGAGTATCCTTCGTCTACGGTATGATCATCTTTAGTGTGCCTATGCCTAAGTTAGTCCTCCCAATGAGATATTAGCAAGATTTTTAAGGCGATATGTATTTAGGAAAAATACGAAGACATCTTCTCCTGTGGAGGGGTGGAGAAGTGGGAAGAGACACAGAGAGAAGAAAGAGCTTACCAATACTTTCCTACTGTAAAAACGGTTGCCCATGGTTCCGTGATATTTCTATAACTCGATGGCTGGCAGAGAGATCCCGAAGAGACAAGAGTAATGTCGACGTTAAGCCTCATCTCATAGTGTTATTCCATTGGCTGTGGCATGCACTGTGCAGGGCCATAACACAACGGGCTTCGGGAGCGATCACAATGCCGCATACATACTTCACTAAGTACTTGAGTAGGATCAGCAAAACCTTCGACACCCGTACACATGACCCTTTTCAAAAACAGAAGAAATAGCTAATGCGTCCAAAAAGACACGAAAGAGGCAAAAGAATTGCTCGACAAGAGCCGGATTTGAACCGACGCCTCCGAAGAGAGTAGATATCAGAACGAGCTACTGTATTCAGGAGAGATATTAATCAATCCTGATCATGTAAATTCGAGTCTACCGCCTTAACCGCTCGGCCATCTTGCCTTTGGAGATGAAATTGTTTGAGTCAGGGGACCCTATATCCACCGGTGCTGCGCGACCGTCTCTACGCAGTATCCAGACTCAATACGAGAAGCCACCCCCCTGTGGTCCATAGTCGATACGAGCCCATTCCACTGGTAGACTGGGGACGCTACTGGGATCAACCAGCCTGCCAGCCTGCCACAGCCAGTCAGTAGACCCCTGAATTGACCTGGGCCAAAAGGTGACAAGTTACCCCGCATGTCTCTCTCCACTCCCAATCCCGCGGGTCCATCAATGAGATGTCGAGAATCATTGTTTCCTGGTGACAAGGTCAGGCCCCACCGTGCCTATGTTGCCTGCTATTGTGAGCTTGGTTCCCCAGGTTTGCTGCCTTTTGGGGGCCTGAAGGTTGGAGGCGAGAGCTCTTGGCTCGGAACCTTGGCCGGAATGGGGACTGTGTGTGCGAAGGGCGGACAGGGGCATGGTCAGCGAGGAAACCTAGACACCATACCATCGTGACCTCAGATTTCCTTTACGGGCGGGCTGAAGACCGTCTGTCCGTCCGTCCGTTCCCAGGCACGTATTTCTCACTCTCACAAACTTTCTTTCCTGTGCTATTCCTAAGACTGTCTTCCTGTTCCATTCTGTGCTGCAGTGCCTCTTCTGCCCCCGGACCAGCTTGACGATCTAGACGAACGACCTGAACTCCAGAGTCGCCCCCATAATTCTTCCGAGGCTGTCTCACGACAAGTCGACCGCCCCCAATCCCCCGCATTGAGTCCAAGTTTTTGTGCAGCACGACATCGGTTCCTTGAAGTCGCCTCCGAGCCGGTTTGGCTATGAATGGTCGGGTGATTGCGCCAACCCCAATAATTGAGCGCATGTGAAGTCGAAGAGGGCAATTAGACAAGGCGTTTCCCAAGAAAGATCGATGATGTTGCTGTATACAAAAGTTGCGCCTCCAAAACCTCCCAAGAGGAGATCGAGGGCAGGTAAGTCCGCCCAAGACTTTGCTGGACCGCGCGCTCCTCGACCTTCAACCCTTGAGCGAGGAAGCCATGTCCAGCCGCCGTCATGGTGGTTTCAAGCCTGAGTTCCAGATTCAATGTTGGAGTGCTTGAGTTGAAGCTGACCAGAGTGGTCCATATCTCTTGCATCTGCAGGTTGCACCTTTTGGTACGTGATCCTGGCCTTGGTGTGGTTCCTCACTATGCTATGCACCTGTCCGCATTCGCTAACAGTGTACAATGTTACAGTAAAGAAAAGGTACGTCTGCCGCTATTTTCCATGCAGTTTCCGATCGTTGATCATTGGGAAGACCCCAAGAATTGAAACATAACAAGCGCATCAGTCCCTGACGACCTGGCCCTGTACAGAAGAAAAAATGTGACGAAGTCCGTCCTCTCTGCTCGCGCTGTGCCGAGCGTGGCCTCGACTGCTCCTACGAACCGGTGAGACCACGCCAGCGGAGGAAACGAGCTTCGAACGCCTCATCCTCCATCATAAGCGAGCTTGAACGAAGAACCTCCTTTGCCTCGACTCGCCGTTGGTCCTCTGGCAGCAACAGCAGTACTCACCATGATTGGTATCACTACCATTTCAATGGGGACATCAAGGCCCAGTCCGATCAACTCATCAGCCCCCTCGACAGCTCTTTCGATGCCTTCTCCCTGCCCAGCATTACCGACCTGAGTTGCACTATGAGTCCCGGAACCATTGCCGAATCCGCCATCGAGTTTGAAGAGGACGATTATACAGAAGGTGCAAGAACCCCAAGTATTACCAGCCAAGCCCTGACACACGTTTCGAAGCCACCCGACCTGGCCATGATTGCGCCGTGTCCTGTAGGGTCACCTCTGCTCGACTTTTATATGCCTGCATTTTCCGAATTTTCAGACCGAACAAACCGTCGCGCCCTCGTCGACCATTTCTGCAACAGCCTGAGCCATCTGATTGTTTTCCGGGAGGAGACGGGGAACCCATTCCAGGAGCTGGTACTGCCCCTGACGTCGCAGAGCTCCCCGGTCATGAATGCGCTCTATGCCCTAGCCAGTGCACATATGGAATATCGGGGTGTAAAGAACCAGGAACAGTCGCTCTACTTCCACGGCCAGGCCATACAGGGGCTAGCAGCTTTGATTGACCAGAAGGGAAGGACAGCCGAGAACAGAAACGAACTGTTGGCGGCTATCATGCTACTGGTCTACTACGAAGTGGTAAGCATAAAGATTCGTGATGTGGCACTCGTGCGAGATTATGCTAACCTGGCTGGCTACCGGATAGCTTGTGCAAAAGGGGCACTCCAACCTCGTGGATGGGCACTTGAAAGGCGCCATGACTATCATGGACTCGTACCCAACGGCCACAGATCCCACCGGAATCTTCCTGGAACGCGCGTTCCGGTTCTACGATGTGATCGCAGCCTTGTCCTTCGGCACAGCGCCTCTGTCCCAGGCACCTGGCAAAGGCTGCATGCACCCCTTCCCGCCCCCGGGCTCCCCAGTCACCTCGTCGCTGAGCTCTGTCGACACACTTCTCGGCATGGCCACCTCCCTCTGGCCAATCATCCATCGCCTCTCCAAGCTCTCGTCCGACAAGACAGAGCTGGAGACGGCATGTCGAGACGGCCAGGCGTCATCATCCAAGATTGCTGTGTTGAAGACGGAGTTCGAGACGAACGCGCACGCGATCGAGAGGGCCCTGGAGTCATGGCAGCCTTACCTGCCCCCAGGCTTCACCCCGGACGACCCACCCTCGCCCGAGACGGAAGAGAAGAGGCATGACTCGGAGACGGCGGCGAGGTCCCGCCTCCACAGCATCTTCAACAACGCCATGGCGTACCGGCACAGCGCGCTCGTGTACCTTTACCATACCATCTACGGGTACCAGCGCACGCACGATTCGGTGCAGACCCACGCGCACACGGCACTGTGGCACTGCCTCCAGACGTGCTCCCACGCAGGGCCGATGGGAGCCCTGCTGTGGCCCCTTTTTGTGGCGTCATGCGAGGCGGTGACGGGGGAGGACCGGCAGCTGGCGAGTGACGCGTTCCAGCTGGTCGAGAAGAGGCAGGGCATGATCAATATCAAATGGGCGTGGAATATTGTGCAGGAGGTCTGGAAGTTGGCTGACGCCATGGACAAGGAGGGCGGTGATCTACCGTCCAGCATCAGCTCAGAAGGCCTGTCCATGGCGGCGGGTTGTTCCACAACGGACCTGTGGAGGAAGGTGAGCAAGCAGATGGGCATCAGCATTGTCTTTGGGTAAAATGAGGGACCAGAGCAGGAAGGAAGTAGATGGTCGTCATTATTCTGCTGTTGGGCCCTGGAGTTTCAGCATCCTGGTCTTGCAACCCAGCCCTTCCCAAATCCCATCTGGGATGATGTAGCCGGGTCGGAGGCTCAGCGTTGATTTGCAGTTGGAGGCAAATGCCAGCCTATAATAACCATTTGAATTCCAAGCCTTGCTGTGTGACAGTTGTCACTTGGAAGCGTTCCGTGGCCTATATTACCATTGAATCTGTGCTATAACCATGGACGTGCCTTGGTGCTTTGAACCCTTTGGACGCTTTGGAACGTGGTACTCGACAGCTTTTGAGTTTGGTTGCATCCGCATGCTTCCAAAAGTTGGGTTTGAGCTACCTAGGTACCTACCATTGCAGCATGTACCTGCCACTCATGAAGTACTGCGTACATAGTACCAAGCCAGGCTAGCTGAGCTCAGCTCGGCTCCGGGATGCTCCTCCCTTGCCTCTGCCCCACTTTCAAAGCTTCACCAACCGCCGGCGCAATATTGATGGCAGCCAACAAGAGAATCCAGATGTCGTCGTCACCTGGCCAAGACTCCCCTTGGACAGGCCTTTTAAGGTTTCCAAAGGTTCTGCTGAACGGTGTAAAAACGCCGCGCAATCACTGGGATCTGTCTCTGTCACATGTCCACAATGTCACATACATACAAGAGTCAAGACCTGGTTCTTAATAAATGCTGGCCAGGCTTGTCAGATCTGATCAAACTGCACAGACGGGACTGCTGATGCTTTTGCCACTTTGCTTCTCGGTCGCACAGTAAGCAGGCCAACAAGATTTAGTCACGCCTGATACGCCTGCCTGGCCTGATACGCCTGGGACGCCTAGCATGCCTAGCATGCCTAGCACACATAAGTACCCTCTAGTGTCCCCTACCCGCACTCTCGTGACCTTGGCAGCTTGGCTGTTGGCTATAAAAGACGAGCCTCTCCGCCGATCCCTTCCCCTTCACTGCCCTTCCCCCGATCACCCCCGCCAAAACTGCCATACTGTGTAATGCTCCCACGGGGCCCCGCAACCGTCATCTGCCGGCGCCGAGCAACTGGGGCGGGGTGTGAACAAGCTCTGAACTTTTACGTACTGTGTGTGCATACAGGCAGACGACAGGTGTATCCAGCCTGGGGCAACCCTCGACCAACGCTGCTAACGTAGAGTAGTAGTAAAAGCCCTTTTTCCCCATCTGCATCCTGCGGTTTTGTCTGCTGCTGCTGTGTCTGTGTGGCTTAGGACCCACGTCTTCCCCGGATTCCTGTGACCAGAACACACCCGGTTTTTTGGGTGTTTTTTCGTTGGGTGTTTTATTTTTCCCTTTTCCCCGGCGCATGGTGGTCAAGCTCCCCTCCATGCGAGCGACCCCATATGTGTCATGGCCACTCCGTCAGACGGTGCCATACCGCCCCCCAAACAGATTCGCTTCGTCAACAATCAAGGCCAGCCTCCCTCCAAGAGGCGACGGGTCAACGCAGCGTAAGTGCATCCATCATTGAAGAAGCCCTCCGTCATTGTGATTTCAACCTTGTGCCACTGGCCCCACACTGTCATACAGTTCAATGTTCTGGCCGCGGTCTCTCCCTGAACCCCAGTTTTTCTTGCTGATATTAAAATGCGCCTCGCAGGTGTCTTACCTGTCGGAAACGAAAGACGCGATGCGACGGCGAGAAGCCGACATGTACCACCTGCGACAGGAACGGCCATCTATGCCTGGGTTACCCAGAACAATCTGAAAAGACGAGGGCGGAATCCACCATCTCACCTGTGAAGCTTGAAGGAGGAGGAGAGGCCAACGACACGTCTGCCGAGCCGGAAGGGGATGACACGGAACACACCGCTGATGCGCATGAAGACGAGCGTCGCCATTCCAAGGCACGAAATCGGGCCAGTCAACAGCCCCAGGCGGGCAAGGAAGGTGGAACCACTTTCAAGGACCGGAGAGATTCAACGACATCGAGCGCCGCAACGGCCACGAGGCCGGCAAGAGATAGTAGCGATTGCGAAGCAAATCCGTCAAATACGCAGACACCAGGAAGGTCGGCCAATAGGCTCTCGCTCCAGCGCACCGTCTCCTACTCTGAGGATGGCCGCAGCTCGAGCAACCGTTCGCCGGTCCAGCACCACCGCGAGGGTCACCGGGTCCCATACTTCCGCTACTTTGGCCCGACTGCTATCGTGCCAGGGTTCAAACAGATGGTCGTCAATGTACAGCATCACAACCGACGGCTCAGCAGGGGGGGCTCCATGTCAGCTGCATCGCCGAGCTCCATGTTGAGCTACCACAGCAGCCTTCAGTCCCTTGCTGAGGTCCATCTCGACGCCCCGGACGATATCCCCGTCTATGACCCCAACGACCCGGCGCCAGTCCACCCCATCACCACCAGCCTCATCAAGACCTTCTTCCTCCATCTAGGCTGCAGCTTCTCTTTCCTCCGGGAGGACAAGACGCTGCGGTTGATGAAAGAGAAACGACTGGAGGCGATTCTAGTGGATGCCATGTGCGCTTTGGCGGCCAGGTTCTCGAACATCGATGCCTTGGCCACTGATGGAGCCAGCCCAAAGTCGGATTATGGTAACGCGTTTGCGCAGAGAGCGAGAGCTGCGACGGTGGACACGTTCCCGTGCCCCACAGTCGGTGCGGTGCAGGCCTTCTTGCTTCTGGCCTATGAGGGCTTTGGCGCGAATCAAGACAGTACCCTTTGGATGTACCTCGGCCTCGCAATCCGCATGGCTTTCGACCTGGGTCTTCAGAGAAAAGAAGGCGTTCAGTATCAGGGTGACAAGGACCCTTGGTATACCCGTTGCTGGACTCACATAGGCGCTGACGAAGAAGATGTGAGCACGGTGGTAGGGAATGGTGAGCCGCTGAATTCCGAAGAACAACAGGAGATCGTCCAGGAGCGCATCGATACTGCCTGGGCTGTTTACGTCTTAGACCGGATCATATCATCGGGTACTGGGCGGCCGGTCACAGTCAGGGATGAAGAATTCGAGTTGCCAATACCAGAAGCACTGACCGATCCTGCTTCAGGTTGGCCACTGCCTTATCCTGCATTCATCCAGATCATCCAGCTCTATGGCCGTGTTAGTGACGTGCTTAACGAAATCAAAAGGGTCCAGGACCTCACAGAGGAAAAGATAGGTATCTTGGCCAAGATTGAGCACGACCTGACGAAGCTCTACCACAAGCAAGACCCCCAGCTGCATTTCAACCCTCTCCACTTCCAGAACTTCGTCAAGAACGGCCAGGGAACGTCATTCATTCTCTTGCATGTTTGGTTTCACGCCTTGATCATCCTCCTTCACCAGCCTCTCCTGACATATTTTGGCAGTAGGGAGCCTCAACTGACCCCACACAGTCGAGAGTTGGCCATGTCAAGCGCGAAGACCATCGCCGACATCTTGGCCCTGGCTGAACTCATCGACCCAAAGAGCTATATTGGAAACCCCTTCACGTCGCAACCCATTTACATTGCTGCATGTGCTTTCCTCACCGAGTCAGCCGCCATTGTGTCGCAACCTGTCTCGAGGAACCCATCTCCACCTATGGCCAACGGAAGCACCAATTCCAAGTTATCGAGACCAGTCCACGGCAAAACAGCCTCAGGACCCGAAGCAAGATCATCGAAGCATTCATTGTTGGCTGACGCAGCGAATCAAAATTATCAAAGATGCTACAAGTCTTTGCAGCAGCTGAATATGTACTGGGGCGGTGCCAATTACATCTTGGTTGTTCTTGAGCACAGGTCAAAAGGCATATGGGACTGTGAAACTTACACAGCCGAAGAGTACGAGAGCACGAGAGTGCCTCGCCGGCCTGCTTCCCTAGCTCGCTTTGCCGGGCTAGACAACCCATCCTCACCCCAGCCGAGCATACCACCGATTGCCTGGTCGCTGACGGGGACGACCAACTCACCTAACTCGAGCCTTACACTACTGTACCAGAACATGAACGCCGGATCGCAGCCTACTCCAATCCCTCCACCGCCCCCTCCCCCGCCTGTGCCAGTGTCTGCTCCAACACCTCCAGGCAACATGATCTACGATCCCATCCGCCAAAGCCTCCCACAAAGCACAACCACCTTTCCACCCAGCTACCCGCAACCCAACATGTCTGCTATCAGATATTCTGCGACCAATCATTCGAACCGGATGGCCTCATCGCTTCAGCCCAACCTCACTCCCGGCAGCAGAAGTGGATTGACACCCGAGGTCGGCCCAGGGACACCTGGTAACGACGCTAGGCTTCAAGTACTCTCTGGCCTTGCCAGCGGGACCCATGTCCTGCCGCCGCTGTCTGGGCCATTTACCCCATCTTCCAACTATGAACCATCTGGCCTCCCGGGCACTCCGCCATCCAACTCCCTCGCCGACCACCCGTCGTCGTCGTCTCATCAGCAACAGCGTCTAAGCCAGCTGAATGCCCCTACTCCACACCACTCGTCCGTCGAGGGACCCGGCGCATATGCCCACGACTTTGCGCCGAACGGGCTCGCGTCGAGCTCTTACTCGTACCTTGGCGGTGCATGTGGGCCAATCACCGACGCCATCACCGTCGAGGAGATCAACATCGGATCGCTGGGGCTGCCTAACGATATGATGCCGCCCTGGGACTTTTTCCCGAGCGACTTCTCCGGCCTCTTTGATGTCCACAATTTGGGGGAGGGGAACCATGGGCCGATATAGTTGTCTGTGCCGTTGTGTCCGCCTCCTTCCCCCGGGGGCACCCCTTCCCTCTCTGTTTGAGTGCGAGCGTGGCGAGTTCTTGTTTTTCAAACGTCTGCATTAACTGGCGTCCGTTATGTGATGATCCAATCATGTTTGCTTTTCCTTCTGTGTGTGCTACTGATCTCATTTACTGTGATATCCGTGGACAGGGTTTCAACTTCTCCTGCGATGTCTGTCTATCATTCAAGCATGTAGCAGTGGCATTTCAAGGAAGGAAATGGGTTGGGAAAATTGGGAATGGGGTTTCCGGTGTTTCGGTTCGGAGGTTGAAGCGAACGGTATCCAGGCCATATGGGCTGTTTGTTCATCTACGACTCTTGGAGGGTCTCGGCGACTGCGAGTTCTGTGGTTGGCTCTATTCTCGTCTCGTCGAGCTCTTTTACTTGTGAAGGCTAACCCCCCAAATTTAAAGTGTTTGAGCAAGTGGATCACAGTCCGCCGTGCCTGTGTTTACAAGCTACGAATGACCCATTGGGGCAACTCCATGCAGCACCACCACCCGATGGTCAGAGATTGTGGCTGTATCGAAAACGTTGAAATTTACATGTATTGAATTGAAGCTCGCTGTTGGTATTAAACTCGGTAAACACCCCCATCCCCCTTGCTCCCACTGCAACCCGTGTTTTATTCCTGCCTGGACACGGCCGACACCCGTTCCCACTCCCCCCCCCCTGGCTCCGGTCTCTTGAGCCCGTAGTGCCATATTGTGACCTGTGAGAACTCGCTCCTCCCCCTGGGGAGGTGGAGGGGCGGGAGATCGTCCGACTCCCCTCCGTCAACTAAGCTCCCGGGCCGGCAGGACCACATTCCTGATCCGGCCTGTGGTTCGGCGGCAGGCCCGTGGCGCCCACGGGCTGGCGGGGGTGGTGATGGCCCCGGCTGATCCTGGGGGCCTGTTGCGCCTCCTGCTCACTACTGGTGGTGGTGGTGGTGGTGGTGTTGCTGTGGTGGGGGGCAGGGAATTCTTCCCGGGGGCGGGGCGGTCCGTGCCGGTCACGTTGGGCTCCGAGGTGAGGGCATCCCGGGTCTCCTGGTTGGGGCGCATCGGGTCATTGGTGTGGGAGGGTGGCGTTTGGGTCCCGGCGTAGTCGGTGTCGTCGTCGGTCTTGTGGAGGGTTTGTTTGGGGTGGAGGACTTTGTTGAGGGCGTCCATGTTTTTGTTTTTTTGAGTGTGTTGATGTAGAATCTCGAAGATGATTTGACTGTGGAGGATGGGTTGTGTGGGTTTCGGTGTAGAAGTGTAGGAGGAGAGTATGATTTTTGCGGGCGACGGTCTGGGAAACCTACCAAGTACTTGGCCGCATACTTGGCAATCGATTCAGGTCTTGAAGGGAGGGGCGGTAGATCACGTCACAGGCAGACCACATCTTGTTCAGGGGTCCTGTTCTGGGACGTCATACAGCAACGACATCCATACCGTAAATCCGGGGTAGCGCAGCCACAGACGATCCTGGATCCTGCCGGGTCAATTCAGCGGGGCCAGGGACCGAGACCGTTACATCGACGACGACAACTCGTGGCGTGCCGCCAAAGATCAGATGGACGTTACCACTGTGGTACCCTTATACTCCGGTGGCCCGCCCTCCCACGTGCTATCCGCGGAAGTTTGTGCTTCTTCTTTCTGTCGGTCGTTCTGTTCCAAGCTTTGTCATGTCTGCTTGCACATGTGTACGTTTATGGGGTGGCTTGCTTCACCTCAAGGACTGCAGGTCCTTCTCCGTAACAAAGCTGTACCACGGTGGACAGCACCTATTCTTCAGTTACACCTCTTTCTTATGGGTCAGTGAGCACTAGTGTTGACTTTGGATTACTGTGTGTTATGGCCGGTTCATGTTATATTCCAAGTCCTTTTACCTTTCCATAACGACTGTTTGGTGTTCCGATTCATAACATTGGAAGATCGCCATGGGAGCCTTTGACTTTGGGAGAGGGGTCTCTCGCCTCACAATTAGTTCTCGGGGAACCTATTGCTTGCATTCTCAAGACCGATATTGAGAGCTGGTCTAGTAGAAGAACGGAAGCCATCGAAAACGACTGCCGACTTGTACAGCAACGCAATATGCCGCTGGGATGGTGGGATCCAAAGTTCAACTTTATGCCTGACGGCCATCGGACTGTCGGGGTCCGTCAATACATACATGACCCACATATCTCATATCTTCGGGCAAAACTTCATGAGTGGTAGAGAGTTCTGCTGCCACCACACGGGCTGTTGAGATGTTCCAAGCCGATATGATAATATGAGTCGAGTGGCTTATTGGCTGCCGAATGTAGTCCGAGAAAGGAAGCTCCTACTTATAAGCTTTCAAGGCCACCACGATATCGTCCACGATGCTACTGTGCCACAATCACGAGGACAAAGATCTCACCCGCCACTGGCCACTGATAATGGGAGTGTGGTGTGCCACTGTAACTCAGATGAATCGGAGGAGACACGAGGAGGGATCCGAGTAGGGGGGGGTCTAGAGACCAAGTCGGGCACACAAGGCGTGGGCGTTACGCCATCTAGTATTCAAAGTTTCCGAGTTTACATTCATCTATACCGGGACTGCAGTAGAATCCATCACGTCATCTCGGGCACAGAGTAGAGGAATCAATAGTAAAGACATAGCAGGCCAGGGCCTGGGAGAACACACCAAAGTCGTAAACTTGAATCATCACTGCCTATTGAGATTTTCTTGCGACGTGTATCTGATACTTAAGATCGTACCCATATTGATGTAATTCCCCAATGCCTATGTAAAATACTGTAAGTGCCCACCTACATACATGTATCGCCAGAGACATCTCTGAGACCAGTTTATCCCGAACAGAGCCTGAACCATTACTGATCGGACGGTCATGTAAGTGGTACTTCCCTCCGAGCTATTGGAGATGTACAGAATACAGAGCACTCGGTATTTAGCCATCTTCTTCATGAAAGACTTCCAAATATAGTACCGTACTACCTGCCTTGCTGTGCTGATCCATGCTCGTGTAATGGCTTCTTCTGATACATCCTGGTAGAGTTCATGCCAAGTTATACATGGGAATCAGCTAAGCAACTGGCTGCATACCCCTTCACACCAAGGACCTTTCGTCGGCCTGTCCTAAGCGGTGAGCATTGGTGGCAGATACTGGCATACTAAAAAGAAGCCGGGCGGTTGAATAATATCGAATCGAGATGGAGAATATCTCTTGAGGTATCACGCATTTGTTGATAGTGTATGATCAAGAGAGAAGTGGGCGGGATATGGGATATTCTACCCGTTCAAATTACTGTAGCTATCTGCTCAAGGAGGAGGACAACATAATCATCGAAAAATGAGTGACTCTGGTGGTCTTCAAGCATACAGGCTTGAGCTGATCGGATTTATATACCCAGGTAAAGACTGTGATCCGTTCTCCGCTCCAGAGAACTGCTAAGAAGTATGTACAGGTGGCTGCCAGAATCCTGCCTGTGGCCCACATTCAGAGATTCCAAACAAAGGAATAATTAGGTATCACAGTGTCAGGCTCCTAGTCTGACACGCAACCACACACCGGGACTTGATCCATCTTCATACCGGTGATTGTTGGGTTACATCCACGGTTTTCGTGACCGTAATGCCCGTCTTGCTCAACGAGGTCATTCGATACGAGTCCCTCGTGGATACCACGTTTGTATCCGCCAATATCCCGCGCTGGCTCCACGCATCTGGTTCCCCGACTATATGCTCGCCATACTTGGAGCTATATGTGCGCCCATAGGTGGCGCCATACGACCCGTACGTGTTAGTGGTCTTGGGCTTGCGTGGTTGGATGCCGCAAGCCTGCATCATGCTCACGTATGCCGGTCTACAAACGGGAAGCCCGATGCAGATCATAGTCACGGCCATCTCAGCACCGTGCCAGAGGTAGAGTACCGCAGCTGTATGGAGATTGTCGTTAGTATGTGTCCACAGAGAGCCCGCGTTTGGGGGCGGGGGGGAGAGGAGGTTCGCAATGTGGAGGCATACCTGAGTTGGCTTCTGTGTTGTTCACAGCCGCGTAGATAGTAAGAGCCCTCGCAATACCACAACCGGCAGCGATGATCCCCAAGCTCATACTGCCCTGGATCAAAAACTTCTCCCTCCTGGGCCTCTGGAGCCGGCGGAGCAGATACCACGGCATGGCCGCATACCAGAGGTCGATGGCGACACTGAAGCCCGCTGCCACCTGCATCGCGTGCATCGCGGGGATCACGCTCGAACAGAGCAGCGTCGTGCCTGCCAGGGCAGTGAAGCACCGTGCCCACATCGCCATCATTGCACCAAACGAGACGATGCCAAAGCTGACCATGGGTGCAATGACCAGGACTTTCCATTTCATCTGAGACTGGTGTTGTGGTACCAGACGCATGAGGAAGACGACGAGGGAGACTTTGGCGACGATGAGGCCGATGCTGCCGATGTCGTAGAGGACGTTTTCGAATACTATCGCGAGGGAGATATCCGAAGTTGTCATCTGGTCGGGCAGCTGACTGCCAAGGCCGTGGTAGCTATAGAATGTGATCATGGCATTGTATGCCAGGAGGAGTGTCTGCCGGGTGCAAGAAGATGTTAGACATTGTCGTTCCCGGCAGGGCGCAGTGGGGTATCATCGAGGTCGAAAGCGAAGACTTACAAAGGCGACATTATACAGATAGTCCTCCGCAGAGTAGAACTGGAGGATCTTGACCCGGGAAAATAGTCGAAGGATAACAAAAATCGATGTTACGAAAAACAAGGCCCACAGGACTGCGATGACCCTGACATCCCAGGCGGTGATGGGGAAGTAGGTGAGATTGGAGCTGTCTACCACATCCATGCCATCTTGGCTTTTCCTTGGTATTGAATTCATGTCGACATTACCACGAAGTCTCCTCGGATGGGACGAATAGGGTCGTCCGTACGGACGGTCCGGTCAGATTGCAGATCGGCGGCGAGTTGGGGGCGGAAGACACGGCGTAGGTTAGCGGCAACCCGGTGGCTGATTGTGGGCTGCAGTGAAGCTCCTTGATATGTCGATTGTTGAAATCCGGTCTTGATCACGAGGAAGGAATGGAGGATCGTGTCGGAGCTCTCGAGGTGTCGAACACCACAATATACATGGCAGAACTCGCGTGGTTTACCAAGGTGGGAGGGAGCTGGTGCCACAGGTTATACACACAAGCAACGGAGACCGAGGCGGATATTTGGCCGACAGAACCGGCTGTGGCATGACCTTTCGAAAAGCGATTCGGCTGCAAAAGAGACTCGAGTGTGTGGAAAAGAAGGCCTCTCATTTAACCCCTCCTAACCCACCCCCAGTCGGCATCTAAGGTGTATTAGGCAGGAGACGCATGCAAATTCCGGGCGATCCTTCGTTGTTATCATGTACGCCACTTTGTGGGCAGCCAATCCGGATATACAGCCGGTGTGGTCTCGCATGGCCCGGGCATGGGGGAACAAGCCAACCGCGTGGCAGCATGGACTCAGTGATGCACGATGAGCAGCGACGGAGAACCGGAAACGTGGTTGGGGGAATGCTTCTTTTTCTCGTTGGTCAGATATTGTTGTCATCCCACAATTCCACGACTTGTCCGTTCCCAGTCTACTGGATCTTGTTGGTGTGACCTCGACGTTGAGCGTTTCGAAGCCCGTGCTTATCTTCAAGGATTTAAGCCTATCGAAATTCTCCGTTAGACTGCAGCTCGTCACTCCCTCTGATATCGGAGCACCACCTAGTTGTGCAATTTCCCACATGCACGACACCGTGAGAGACTCCTGCAGCGGACACCCAAACTCGAAAAGGCGCTTAACTCCGCGATACGGAGCGAGGCAACGTTGGAAGCAATGCAGATCAAAGGTTTGTGAACCAGTCAAGCCCACCATATAGGGACGCACTTGCGCTGCAAGGACGATGATGACCTGCAGGGCAATAAGGACATCACGAGATCCATCGGGAGTTGGGAATTGGGAGATTGCAGCTATCGTGGAAACTGCATGGGGAACGATGACTAGGTAACACATGCATACAGTAATACCCCGGAAGAAAAGGTCAAAACACTCGGCATGCGACCCGGCTCGCCGCCGGTTAAAGTTGTAATAAAGTGAGCCTGCAGCAGACCTTGAAGATGGCCGAGGTGCTTGCACAATTAGTGTTTAATTAATATGTGCTCCGTATGTGACTGTCTGGACAGCATGCAGCTTTTAAGTTTTCAGGCACGCTATCAACACCCAAGGTACTCCGTACATAAGTACCTGAGTTTTAGCAGACTTGTATGCAGTGATAGTTCTACACTACGAAGCCTATCTTCGGAACCCATGCCTGACTGCATGAGTGCATGAGTGTTGAAACATCACATATCACGTGCATCAAGATGCAAGTAACTGCCACCTTTCATATTATACTGGCTCCTCGCCGGGCCCCCCCCCGCCCCCCCCCGCCCGTTAGCCAGGGCTCCACCAGTCCGAAGTCTTGCGCACCATACATGTCTCGTGCCGGTTCGGCTCGCAGGTCGACTATCACACGTGTAGGCAGATTTCCAGACCCCGAACGGGGAATAACTCCGATAGGGTAAGATGGCCTGCTTGTGTCTCACTTGGGAATAAAGCAGGTACATTAGCCAGGGGCCCGAGTTTTGGTTCGGGTCAAATTCGGAGGGGCTATGATCTTTGTATTTGAAACCGTGCGGTGCAAGTCCTCCTGTGGAATCTGGGAATTTTGGGCTGCTTGTCGTTGCACAGAGACCATTGGATGCCCAAGCATGATCACGGTTACACGCACCACTTTGCCTGTTGTGATAGGAACTTATTGGGAGGCTGGAATTCTCCACCGGATCGAATCAAGCAGACAAGTCTGTGACTCTGTTCAACATCAATGATAATATTTATCTCAAGTCTACTACGTAACATCTGTCAAGGCCGCTTCAAATACAAGATCTGCGAAGTTTAAAGCATGGTGAATTAACATCAAGTCCTCGTATTGACTTTGCTATCTCCCGGGGTCTAGTCAGCGGCAAGAGACACTTTTTTATGCTTCTTCGGATTATTACAGCTGTGTTAATCTACTGCTCATTGACCCCTTTTGAACTTCAGACCTTATTACTCGACTGACCACCACACCACCACATGACAAATAACCATGGTCTACATTATGGATCGACTCTTACTCGCTGCAGCTCAATGCCTGTAAAGAGAAGAGTGACGGGGAGGGTGGGTCAATCAACCAATTTGTGCTTTCTATATCTGGTCCAGCCCCCGGAAAGGCTTGACATGCAGTATGGCTGCAGACTGTAGGCCATAAGACCGTTGAAGGAGACTAAGATGTGGACAGGGGAGATATTGTGTGCTTCCAGGAGCAAGTGATGTGTGATGGGGCCGCGAGCCAAAGACATCTCATCCATTTATATTTGATATTCAAATGTAAGCGTGACACAGACCACTCGACTACAGTCTCGTCACTGCTTCCAATATGGCATCTATGGCAAGATTTGTTGATCCAAGATCTAGACCATGAGAAAGGTGCATTGACACTATCAACTAATTATAGCAAAGAGCAATTAAGATACCGATCTTGCTTGGAAATTATAATCCTAGTATAGATCCCGAGTGATACTAATAGAGGGTTTAAAAGGGAAACTGTCAGTCAGTATAGACCCCAAAGCACATCCTGGGACGTTGCATCGCCCGAGCAACTCATTGTCCCCTTGGCTCCCACCTTCCCGCCTCCACCGAACATGCTAATCGACACCGTGATTATGTCGATAATATCCTGGTTCCCAATGGTTAAATCAACATTTCCGATCGATTTGCCCTGGCCTTGGATGCCAAAAGCACAAGTTCCGTACTGGACCAGTTGGTGCTGGTTGCCACTAGAGTCAACGATCCAGTCGCCGCCGAGTTCGATGTTGGTCGCGATCTTCTGGCAATCGAAAACGGTCGGCGAGGCGTCGCTCAAGTGGTCTCGTCAACCAAGGTCGAGTCGCCGCAGTATGCCTCGCCCTGCGGCTTGTTGCATGGGAAATCGTCGGCGCTGGACAGGGAGCTATTAAAGGAGATAACGGCGTCCCAGTTAGTATATGCCAGCTCAGCGCTACAGACCGCAGAGTTCTGCGTTCCCCTTCGCGGCAACGAGATAGTACAACTTGTTGTTATAACAGCCCTGAGTCGCCGATGCTGTCTTTTCCGTGAGATACTTGTCCAAGGTGTTGCCAGTTGTATCACAACCGTAATCGAAACCAAGCACAAAAGCATGAGTGCCTGATAACGTCCATCCGACTGGGATCCCATAGGAGGATATCTGAGGAGAGGCATGGCATGTAAGGCCTTACATGGCATGTTGAGTTTACATGGCATGTCGATTTGGCATGGCATGTTGGCGAAAAGAGCTTAGCGTGGGACAACTGTAGGGGTGTACCCACTATATCTATCTAGATGATTGGTAGCTGTTATATTAGTTAGCGTAGCGGTCCATCCAGTAGTTCAATATTTCAATTAATACGGTGTGTGATAGTGGGGTTGTGGGTTCAATTCCCGGTACTAACGCAGTTTTTTTGCCGCCGTTTAATTTTTAACGCTAAACCCTTTTTGCCAACATGCCATGCCAAATCGACATGCCATGTAAGAATAACATAGGATGTTACTTTTACATGGCATGTACTAACTTACATGCCATGTCTGTACCCAGATATCCCCCAACGGGATGGTATAAGACAGAAACGCAGTGGTGATGTTCCCCTCGAGGCTCCAGGTCGGTATTTGAGCCGGGAGTATCACTTGTGCCAGTAGCATGGCCATTCGCGCTACCCTCGATAAACCGGCCATCAGCAATTTGCCTGGTCAAAGTATTGATGTTGTTATCTGAGCCGTTGTAGAGGTTTGTGGACGGCCTGCTCCGTGACTGCCTTCCAGCCAGAAACAAAGTCAGCCGTGTATTGCTCAAGCAATGGATGCCCCAGGGTGGGGACCAGCGTGTCCTAGATCGCGTAGCCCGCTGGCCCCGTGCCCACGCCTCCCGCTTGGGTACAGACGATAGTATTACCATAGTTGGTATCCACGAAAAGTTGACCATCTCCTTTTCTCGTGTTCAGTGAAAGTAGATTTGTCTCGCAGAACAATTCCCCTCAAAGCACAAATTGAGTAACGCCTGCATGAACAAGCCTCAGAAGACCGAACACTGCCCACCCAAGCCTCACCGGCATAACCAAATTGGCGTTTGATGTCTGAGAGGGCTGCGGGCACCCGGTAGTAAGGTCTGGGTGCGAGCCCGCGCACGCAGAGGCCGTGATGCCAGCTGAAATGCTTGAGGCTTGTGCAGTACCAAGCGGAACGGCGCAGGGGTTCGCACTTGGTGATGGCTCCGCGAGCACGGCGCAAGAGTTTCGGCCACCTTCACCAGGATCATTCTGCTGTGGTAGTGTCCCGACTACGTTGAAAGGCTGATTAGGCATGGTAGCACATATTTCGGGGCCCGTCGCGGCGACCAGATCAGGCTGCTGTGCACCATTCTGAAGTGTGAACGTGACATAGTTGTTCCCACTCCAAAACTTCGGGCCTGTCGAGCCGCTGCTGGAGCATTTGGCCGCATACACATACCAGAGCATCGTGAAGCCGCCCTCGGTGTGGTTGAGCAGCGGGGTGTAGGTGAAGATGTAGTATGGGTCGCTACTGTAATCGGTTGAGGTCAGATCCCAGAAACCGAAGAGGGACAGATTATCCGAACTACCGATCCTCCCGATTTGCCAGTCGATGGTAAGACCGAGAGAAGATGCGGCTTGGGAGTTCTGGACCGCGAAGACGAGAGGCATCAACTCTGTCGGCGCATAGGTGTTGTCACGCGGGAAGACGAGGTCGACTTCGACAGTGGTGGGATATGTTGTTTGGGTCGCTGACATCCCTGCATAGGCGAGGAAGTACGCGAAGAGAGTGAGGAGCGGTGGGAACATGTTTTCTCTGCAAGGACCGAGGTGAGTTCCAGGACAACTGATTAATCGATGCTCGGTCAGTGAGAAATGGGGTGACGTAAAACCTAGGGTGTGAAGGATGAAGTTTGTAAATTTAGAGAAAGGTTGCTCGAAAGTAATCCGTGAATGCAAAAGTGTTTCAAATCATGTAGTTGACAGGACCCCAATTTTACACCATAGATGTGACAGCCCTCAAGTGCTTTGTCCTTGAAATTATGGTTGCCGCTTACGTCCTGCAAAGTATACACGCTTATATACCTAAGTACATATGTCGGCAACCATATATCTCACTGGTGAAGTGATGTACCTAGGTATTACACCAAATCTCGGCTTTCAGACTATATAAGTACTCAAGTACCTATATAGATGAATATTACAACCCCAGGGAAAACACAGGTCTCACAGAAACTGGCAGACATTGGATGGTGATGTATCTGGGCACGGAGGGACTACTTACATATGTAGGTAAATATACAGAATGCTGCTGAAGTCGGCTAGATTTGAGACCCTGAACCCAGGTGTCGTTTGCCCAGCGCTCATCGTCGGGCAATCATACTGTGTGCTCGGGAAGGTCACCACGGCCTCATCCACAAGCAGCACTTCCCTTCCCACCATCTCGTCAACATCATCCCAGGCAGTCGTCACTTCGAGCACTTCGAGCACTTCCTCATCTATGACCCTGAACCCTTCCATAACATCATCAACTTCATCGTCAGGGCATGAGCCAACACAGCCCGGCCTTGCAGCAAATTGTAAGCCGTTGTTTAACACAGTCCACTCTATCCTCATCGTTGATATGATATCTTTTTGCTGAAGTATTTACTTTTTAGGCAACAACTACTACCTCGTGCAATCTGGTGACACTTGCATATCGATCGAGTCCAAGTACGGCATTACTGAGACTGAGTTCTACACCTGGAATCCAGCCAACGACTCGAGTAAGCCCTATGTCCGAAGTGATTCCCAAATCGTCCTCTCTGATACAAGTGACTAACATACAAACCTGTCCAAGCATGCTCCAACCTCTTCCTATACTACTGGGTTGCGTCGGCGTTCCCGGCGCCACGAGACCATCCTCTTCTGCGGCTCCCACGCCCACGGGCTTGACGCCACAGATGCCAGGCATCGTGTCTAACTGCGCTGACTAATATCTCGTGGCGTCTGGCGATACTTGTGAGAAAAATTGATTTGGCTAATGGCATAACTCTGGCGAACTTCCTCTCGTGGAACACTGACGTGGACGCGAATTATGATGACCTGTGGCTGGGGTATTATGTCTGCGTTGGGGTGTAATATGAAGTACTCCTTTAACTTTTCCTGTTTTCCATTGTCCAGACCATTTTCTATGCCATATGGATTCTATTACGCAGTGTTCAGGCAGCAATGCTGAAGTGGCATGGTGGCCGGAAAGTTTCGTATGCCGCACAGACTACTGTATAGCATTAATTATTATGTACTCTTATGGTGTTTGACCACTAGGCCAACCATGCCAGATAGGGAATGCTCATCTCTATAGTGTAGCTTAGAGTTTAGACTCTAACATATTTCCACTTCCGTTTACTCATGGCAATAACAGGGGCTTGAAACTGCAAGGTTGGTTGACCTGCCAAGTTCCACCAAATTCTCACATGTGCAGTCATGCTTGTAAGTATCGATACTTGCAGTGAGATACAGCCCGAAGCGAGGCAGCTCTGAATAATGATAGAATATTTCTTCTCGTAATATTTGATACTGTAGGCAAGCTGGAGAGTTATGAGATTGATCAGAACCCAAGGCGATTAAAGGCGCAGTCCGTGCTGCATCCATTGATGTTCAAAGTGACTTCCTGAACTCTGAATCGTCGGTAACAGCGTTCGTGGGGTAGATAGGACTATCATACTGGGTAGAATCCATTTATATTGATATGTAATAGGGACCCTCGGGGAAATTCCGTGAATTTTGGGGCACGTTATCACAAAGCTATAACAATAGATGGAAGCATAGTGCATAGGCGCGTGTCTCAGGTGATACTTACTTAAGTATGTATAATCATCACTGCAGAGGCGGATCGGAAGGCAACGCCTCAGCAACTTTGTACTTACCAAGGGTGTGATGAGGGCTTACACGATCATATATCAATTGATGGTCGAACGGGAGCACGAACGCCACACTTGGTGGCTCGTAGACGTTCAATACTTTCCTTCGGGGCGTAGGTATGATTATATACTCAGACTACACGTACCAGTCGTGGTCGCCACGGTCTCGTCGTCCATGGAGGCGCAACTGAACAGCGGGAGAGCGACAAAAGCACCCCCATCCTTCTCCCACCTCCCCACATCAGGGGTTCGTTCCTTCAGAGGACGACGATTCAGGTACCGAGCACCAAGACATGATGCTCACGACTCGGCGCCTCCGTTCTCAGGTACCATCGTGCAGCACACGATCTCCAGATGTCCCCTTCCGATGGAGCCACATGCGTGCCACGGTTCCCCGGTCTCTGACGATCTCTGGATCGGGAAGATGCATTGTAGTATCACCTGGTCACTTTGTAACCCCGTCTTCCCCTCCGATCGGACAGCTTTGCCCCGGCTGTTCCCCAACGTTGGAAGCCCTGGAGGATTAATGATAACATGCATTCCCGAATTGCCTAGTGGTAGAATACTGAGCCGCCCGTTGCATCCTCCCCCGCAGTGTCCCGGCGGGGAAGCCCACTGCCGACAGAGTAACCTTGGAACGACGTCGTCGCTGGAATTCCTGATGTAGGATCCCGCCGGTAACGGCTCCCAGACTTGGCGTCAACCTCCACAGCCCAGGGTGGTAGTGGCTTGGCCAGCTTGGCCTACGGTGAGAGATTGGGATCGTAATTAAAGGCCCGAATGTGAATCATGATGCGTGACTGGGATTGGATTCTTGGTTGGGGTTCAGGCGAGAAGTCTTTAAAAGCACGCCGGTGGCCTCTCCCACCCCCTTGCGAGGAGGAAAAGAGCACTGAGCCTCGGGAATCTTGGAAATCTTCAGTCGCCGAGAGATCAGGAGGATACTTACGAACCATGGCCTTGTCATCACTCCCACTTCTTGCCGCTCTGGCCATCGCTCGTGTCAAGGCACAGGATGTGCCTGCACAGGCCCAGATCGTCGATCAGAGGACCTGGAACGTCCTGCCCACCGTCCTGCCTTCGACCGAGGCCAACGGCAGCCAGATATTCCAGCCGCCCAAGGTGACCCCGGAGGATCTTCTGGCCAAGCCCTTCCACATCTATGATGACGAGTTCTACTCCATCATCGGCACGGATCCGACCTTGACCCTTCTCGCTGAATCGGACTTGGACCCTCTTTTCCATGAGGCTGTCGTGTGGTGAGTACACATCCATGACCGGGCCGCTACCGACACTGAGCTGGGCTGGAGACTGACTACTGTTTCTTCCCACACAGGTATGAGCCCACCGATGAGGTCTTCTTCGTCCAGAACGCCGGGTCCGTAGACGCCGGGACTGGCCTCAACAAGTCGGCCATCATCCAGAAGATCTCCCTCGCCGAGGCCGATGCCATCAAGAGCCAGACCAACGGCTCCAAGCAGGTCACCGTGGACGTGGTGCCGTCCAACCCGACCGTGGTCAACCCCAACGGGGCCACAAACTACCGCGGCCAGATCGTCTACATGGCCGAGGGCGCCGGGCCCGACAACACGTCCAACGTCATCCTCATGAACCCCGTCGAGCCGTACAACACGACCGTCCTGGTCAACAACTACTTCGGCCGCCAGTTCAGCTCCCTGAACGACGTCGCCGTCCACCCGGTCAACAAGGACCTGTACTTCGTCGACACGCTGTACGGATACCTTCAGGACTTCAGGCCCGCCCCCGGCCTGCCGAACCAGGTTTACCGCTGGAACGAACTCACGGGTGCCGTGACCATCGTTGCTGATGGCTTTGTGCTGCCGAATGGTAAGGAAGACACCTCCCAGCTTTGAAATTGTGGGAGGCAAACCCAATAGTTAGAGTGACCTTTTGCTGACCCTGTCATTACCTTGATCTAGGAGTCGCCTTCTCCCCAGACGGAGCCTTAGCGTATGTCACCGACACGGGCGTCATCAAGGGCTTCTCCGGGAACTTCTACACTGAGCCAGCCCACATGTGAGTTTGAACAGCCCGCGCCCCATTGATCCCACCGTCCATCCCCCTTCTCCCACCGAGACTAACCCCCCCAACCCAGCTACCGGTACGACGTCATGGCAGACGGGACCTGGGAGCACCGCAAGACGTTCGCCTACGTGGACTCGGGCGTGCCGGACGGCGTGCACACGGACGCGGCCGGCAACGTGTACGCGGGCTGCGGCGACGGCGTGCACGTCTGGAACCCCTCGGGCAAGCTGCTGGGCAAGATCTACGTGGGCGGGACGTCGGCCAACTTCCAGTTCGCCGGCCAGGGCCGCATGGTCATCGGCGCCGAGACGAAGCTGTTCTACGCCACGCTGAACGCGACCGGGTGGGTGCCCGAGGGGCAGATGTAGATGGGAAGTGTGTGTACTTTTGGTAGATGTACCTCTAAAATACGTAATAAGCATGCCTGAGGGTGTGTACATACATAATCATGCACTGACTGCCCGGTAAAGGGTGGTAAACCCCAACAATGAGAGGCAGTTGGTTCTTTTGATCTCACCTCCCGAGTTAGCATCGCTTGAGTTGTATCTGGTGAAGCATTTTTTCCTATGGAGATTTGACGTGTTCAGCTGATTACACGAAGGACTATAAGCCTGGGATCTTTGCTAAGTGCCTAGTTACATATTTGGTATCCAATCAGCCTAACTCTGGGGGAGGACATACGGATCCGTACCTGCATAACGAGCAACGAGCTCGGAGATGCGTGTCGTCTGCCAAGAAATGATCAACTAGCTCAATGTTGATGCATCTCGTTTATTCATCCCTGGTAATACCGCGCTTCGATGTTTCGTTTCGAATGAGCTTGTTTCAACCTTGGAAGTACCTAGCTACGTGAATAACTGGGTAAGGTGTGGACGGCGCGTGTATAGCAGGCATCTATAGCATTTTGGCCTAGGTCAGTCAATTGACCTCCTCCATAGCATCCCATTATCATCTCTTGTCAGCTGGGGGATCAGATGGCTGGTCGCATTTCAGTTCCAGGATCATGCGATGGAGTGTCTGCTACACAACACTTGGAGGACGACCAAGAATGAATATCTACTTGAGTACTGAGTAGTGACTAGGAATAGCCGACCGGGTAAAAAATAGTCACGTCACACATGAACACGTAACAAGTATTGGCAAAGAGCAGTGGCTCAACCATTGGACCCCGTTCTATGATTGCGCGAACAAACGGACTATTATACAAGCCTCTGGTCAGTCATCTTCAAATAAGCCCAGATTCGACGGAAGATGGTGAAGCTCGCACTTGACCTCTTCAGTACAAGGCGAGCCGTCCGCGATCGTCTCTAAATGCAAAACCACTCTAGAGATGGCAGAATCGTAACCTTGGCAGCCTTCCAGATGTCCCACCTTCTAGGAGCGCCACCGTCTATCACATCTTGGCCGCACTTCTCTATCCTCCTGATCCTCGCATCAAGTCATTACCCGCAAAGTATTCCATGGCATCTATTTGGCGATCTCGACTCCACCGGTGGCACCAAGTGCGCTCTTGACTGTAGCTTGCTGTCAGCGGTCTGCCGGGGCTCGACAAGAACATACGGGGTAACTTACCGGAACCGTAGATGGCGAATTGGAAGGCGGTCAGAGTACCAACCATGAACAGACGGGTGTTGATACCAGTGTAGGAGCCACGGAGGCCGAGCTCCTTGGCGATCTTGATCAGACGGCTGGTTGTGCCCTCACCGGGGGCACCCTTGGTCTTGTTGATCTTGGACAGCATAGTGTCGGCGGGCTGAGAGACGATGGCAGCGGCGAAACCAGCAATCAGACCAGAGCCCAGGTTAACACCAGTCTGCATGCTCTCGGACATGTTCTGCTTGGGGAAGGAGCGGTAGACAGCCTCGGCGACCTTCTCGTAGACGACGAACTTGGCCATGGTGTAAGGGATCCTAGTGAAAGAGAGGCGTGTGAGCACTTAGGCCGGGGACGCATTGAGGAGGAATTGACAACTTACTGCTTCAACAGGATAGGACCGAAGCCGGCGTAGAAAGCGCCGAGACCCTCGTTCCTGGCTATCTTGGAGAAACCGCCCAGCAGACCGTTGGCGTAGGTAGGATCGGAGACGAGGCGGATACGAGTGGCCTCGAGAGGGCAGAGGGCAATGTCGGCGATGAACTCGGCGCATGCGGAAGAGGCCAGGTAGATACCAGTACGGTAGTTGGTGGCATTCTCGATGCCGACAAGGTTGATGGCCTGCTGCTTGAAGAACTCGTAACCTCCGAACTTGAAGGCGCCCTGCATGAAGTAACCAGCGGCGGTGGGACCGAATCCGGTCAACAGAGCACCGGCACCCTCAGACTGGATAACCTGCTTGAAGCCACCGATCATGCCCTTGTTGTACTTGAGCGGGTCAAGCTGGATACGGGTCTTGACGCTGTATATCACCATATTCTTGTCAGCAACGGTCCTGCTTCCGTAGGAGATAGGTACATGGCCGGCGGCCTCGAGCTTCAATGCTCGGAGGAGAAGCGCCGGGCGTGACTGCGGATGTCACCGGTCGCGAAGCTAAAGAGGCCCGGAAAGATTTCCTTTCCGACCATGGGTATGCAAGAGCACACGAAGCAATTGGTTGGGGGGGGGGTTCGACGTACACATCGACGGGGGTGAGGGCACCGTGTGTTACTGAGCAGCAGATGGCACCAGCGAGGGCGAATCTGGAGTAGAGGTTGGCACCGGTGGGCTTGCTGGGGGCCTGGGCAGCAACATTCTCGACGACGCCATCGACCTTGGCCGAACCGGTAGAAGGCCAAACCATTATGAGGGTGGTTAAGGGGAGGAACTGAGAGAAATTGAGTGGAGTGGGATGCGGCGGGAGGTTGCGAGGTGCAAGATGCGACTGTTGGTTCGCTCGACGTTGGCTGGGCTGGTAAGTGGAAGTTGAGGATTGAGGGTTGAAGACGGAACAAACAGAAGTTTTGAGGCCTTTTCTCCCCTTCTTTTTTTTTCTTCCCTGCCTGTGCCTGTACCTAAGTTAAGGGCCCCCAAGCCAAGCAGGGCCATTGAAGTGCGCCAACCAAACAATTGGGTCGGGTCCTTTCGGGCGTTGGCTAGTGGACCGGGATTGGGTGGGGGGGGGTTGAACAGGCATTGCACGGGCTGTGAATGGCTCCGTGCACCGCAAGCTTCCCGAGGCAGGCGAGGAAGAGGAGGAAAGAGGAGGAAGAGCGACCCACCTGTCAGTTGTCGTCTGCCAATCAGCCTTGATGTCTTTGCTTGGGCCAAGCAGCAATGACGACACCGCATCCACTGCATATATACCTTACATAGATGCTATATCCGACGACAGAGAACCACTACTAAGTAGTTGCTGCTCACCGTTTCCTAGGCTGATTACCGCCTGTTCACAGTCACCTATCTACCATATCACGTTGAGGAGATAGATAGATTCGACGCAACGCCGTCCGTCCATGACCACCTGGGTACCATTATGTGCTTGAGTAAGTACCTAACTACAGGTGATGAGGTCACTGTCCGCTTAGTCAGGCCCGTGGTGCTGTAGCTTGAGCCTCCTTACGCGGATGCCTTTCGCGGATGCCTCTCGCAGATATCTTTCGCATACACCCTAAATCCGGAGCCCAACCCCACAAACTTGTGGGACATTTCCCACGGCTCTTGCATGTGCCAACTGTTAACTGGTATGCGTACGGATCCGTATGTAAATCAGCAAAGTACAAATCCCAGCCAAGATAGCTAATTTATGTTTAAAGGTCACTGCCCGTCTCAGCCTCAGAGACCATCTCCCAAGGCTCCTCAAGGTCCTCCACATCACTCTTCTCAATTACATCCCATTCCCCCTTCCTCCTCCTCTTCTCTTCCAACGCCTCTGCAGCCTCCTTTGCAATCTTCTGGGCCTGCTCTCTACGCTTCTGTGCCTCAACTTTGATCCCTTGCAAAAACGTCGTGAAGTCGAGCAGCAGGTCCTGCCCCAGGCCTGCCGTCACTAGGAAATCCCGGACCTTCTCGGCAGCTTCCAGGTTGTACGGCGGTTCCCCAGACACATCGAGGTCGAGTCCTCTCAACAGGTCAAAAAACTCACGTCGTGTCTGGATCCGCAGACATGGGGCTTGGGTGTTTCGCAGTCGAGACTAGGAGGGAAGCGAGGGCGGGACAAATATTAGTATTCTGATAACTAAGTGTCATGCGCCAAGGCAAGAAACGGAGGAACGCACCGAGACTCGAGCCATGAAGTCGGCCACGCCTGGATTCCTCAGCACGGCTGAACGGGCCTCGCCGGGCTGCTCGTCGCCAATTGCATGCACACGTGCATCAGCCGGATTTGTTGCTTTCGGGGCCGCGATGGCTCCGTTTGTGGAAGGACACATGGGTGTGTTGCCGTCGAAGGGTCAGCTTGAGACGTATCACGAAGAGGTAGGGCAGGTCCTCGTCATTGGCCTTGGCCTCGGAAGAAAGGAGAAATTGTCGGGTCGGATGGGGGACAAGCAACGAGAAAGGAAACCTCGATGTGTCGGTTTTGAAGCTTTCCGTCGCAAAGTTGCCTGCCCTTTTACACTGGCTCGTTTAGTATGGACCAGCCTAAATATCTAGGTTTACGACGGTCTGCGAGGTTGATGGGGGCCGTCTCACCGTCTTATTTGACGATGGCGCCCGGTCGAAAGCTAACCAAGCCCCCTCATGGCAAGTGCCATATCCTACTGCTCCGAAAAACTTTTACTCCACACATTGGTATGAGCCCTCAGTGACACTGGTGGAGTCAAAACAGTGAATGCTTCGAGCAAACCAAGTGGTTCCGTCTCTAGTGAGGTACAGCTAGCTACCCGGGATGGAAACATTTTTGTGGCCGAGCGCTGACAACCAAGGCTGCCCGGGTAGGCCTCTACTCCTGGAATCGCAATCTTCAAGCTCACATTTCAGCCAGGAGCACCTTTTAGGAAGAGCGTGATGTCACATGTGTCAAGGAGAAGAAAAAAGAGGCAGTCAGCTGTATTGTGTCCATCCCATCAGCTTGTGCCAATCCCCTTTGTCCCCACAAGCAGCAGCCTCTGCCTACTCCCCCGCTGTGAGAACTCGAGGTGCCCAGGTACCTTCAGCTGGGGTGTAATTCTTGACTGCTGCATCAGAGGAAAACATCCCCGAGACGCTTCCACTCTGAAGCGCTCATTTGGACAAAAGGATCTATACATGATCAGTTGCAGTTCGAAACAGCACATACATGTATGAACACTGTCGAGGTGCCGAATGATGACCCAACCAGTATCCAGTGATCACTACATAATTTTGTACTTACCCTTGCTATATGTTGATGACCAGAATGTTTGTGAAACATCTGCTGTCTCTATGCCGTTGGCTTCTTCTGTCAAAACCTCTTGATGATGGCAATCAGGGGCTTTCTCTGCCCGGGCTTTCTGGCCCGTCATAGCCTGGAGGTTCTCTTGCTTCTGCCCTCGTTTTCGCCCGAGGCTTTCTGCACTCCCAACATAAGCTAAAGCCCATATATACTGACTGTCCTGGAGGGATGTCTTCTTACCGACAATTTCGGCCACAATCTCTTTGCATGCGCCAGCTCGGATCTCATCCGTGACGACCAGCAGGGAAACTACAGAGATGTGAGCCTTCTCCAGGTGCACTATAGGTAGCATGTGGGAAAACTGGGTATGACTGCATACCAATCTTGTCCGTGACTTTCTCGGCTACAATCTCTGTGAAATCCCCTGGTATCATGGAGTCAGGTGCTTGCTCTGGGTGAAGGAATAACATCATTCCTTACTATCAGAGAGTGTTGATGACAGCTGATTGCCTGGAGAAGAAGCTCTGGAAGTTTCCATGGCTGAGTTTGAAGGCTTGGTCATCCAGATCCGGATGATATCCAACTGTTACCATGTGTTAATGGTGGTAATCAAGTGTAAAACCGGAGCCTGGAGACGCAAAAAGTATATCTGATCAGTAGCAAACACCAAAATCTGGTCTGTAATAGGTGAAGCTTCCTGGTGCGGTCTTAAACTTGCACTTTAGATAGCCTGAGTTGATAAGCACTGATAGGGCAGTCGTTGGGTGATTAACGAGTGTTTGGAGTGCGATATGAGAAAAAATTGATCAAGAGGGGGGTGGGGGAGGGGGTGATACCAGTTGACGGTCGGTTACCCAGACAATTATAGCTCTACAATATCTGCCAGTGTCTACAGTGAGAACAATAACATCCCTCAGTTTACGCCTGTGTATTATTGTCAGATTCGATATAAAGGCCAAAAAGGGTACACCCAAAGGGCGCCACAAGAGCATAATGATCCAAGGTCACACCAGCAGTCATATGCAGGGATCAATAGAAGGGTCCTAGGCCAGGTAGCGCAGTATCGTAGGACCCTGATCACTGCTTTCAAGATTGGCTGGCTGAGACATCATATTGCATTTACTTCTACAACCTACTTATGGGGCTTACTATATAGCTATTGAGGCTGGTTACAGCTATGCTACTACTATACTGGTCATATGCAACTCAGGGATTCCAAACCTTGAGAGCCTGCATATCCAATTCTACCGCCCTGCTTACCCTAGGGTAGTGCTCTGATAATGCCCCCTGCATTATCCCTTTCTCTACACTTTGCCTGTATGACTCCTGCTTCGAAATAAGATAAGTTCAAATAACATCGATCTACGGCCCAACATCCCGTTGTCAACCATGCTGGCTTTGCTGGGCCAAAGTCCAGCCACCGAGAATAACACCACACCTCAATTGTATCAGTATACTCTATTGCCCTACTGGAAAAGGCTTTCACATTAAGTATCCATATCATCGATGATCACTGTCTGCTAATTGCTTTAAAGTGAATTGTTGCCACTAAAGCAGCGGCGGCCGGAGTGCTCGATAAGATGACCAATTAGGCAGCATGAGCGCCCATCAAAGACCACCTGGGCATTGCAACCGAGTTGCGCCGTTCTACCTCCTTCGAGATGAGGTATTTATGTTTAGCACTGAGAATCCGTATCAAGTAGCCTTCCTCATAGGCGATCTCCTGAACTATCTCCTCCGCAAGTGGTTTCGCCCCTATCGAAGCGAGATCGAGTACGGGCGGTCTCTCGCGAAACTTATAGTCCCACCACCAAATCGCCTTCCAGAGGAGACTCTCGACCGAAACACATGGTCGGACTAGTCAAGGGACCCAACGCGAGCGTTTGCGCGGGAGTCGACAACACCCAGAGCGCTGTCAAAGTTCTTGAGGGTTATGCTCGCAAGACGAAGCTTTATGGGCTAGCCGGGTCGCTAGGTCATAACAGAAGCAGGGCACAGATTATACGAGACCAGCATACGGCCGTTGGTTTCTTGATGGGCCTGGAACAGCGAGGAATCGCGGCCTTTGACCTTCGACCAGACCCTGTTGAGTCTACGAGGAGGCTACAGAGTGGTTGTCTCGAAAGCCGCGAGTTTCTTTTGAGGGAAGCTGAGCGGCTTGGTTGGCACAAAGAGATGCAGCCACTGGAAGGACCAAGCTCGAGTTGGGTTGACATGGAGAGATATCCAACATGGTCTGGGCCGGGCTTCAATTTCCATAACCTTATGCGGAAAGCTTGGAGATGCGCAAGAGACACGCACGAACATCCAAGAGAATTTACGAGGAAGGCCTGGTTTCCTGAGGGTATCCGTACTAAGGTCGACAACGTTGTTGGCTAGGTGTCTCGCCGCCGATGCTCTTTATGACTGCCGCAGAAGCGCTGGGCCGTCTACTTGATTGGGAATGCACCATAGATCTATCCGATTTCTGGAGTGGCCATAGCTAGGAAATTTATTTATTCATGGAGGCCTTACTCGAATGATAATGGATATCATGGACGTGGTCTTTTTTGATGCGGTGAGTGCGAATGGGAATCGTCATGGTACTGCGCAAAGTGTCTATCAGGGACTAGGCAGATTTGTAAAGGGCTCTGCTCCCTCTGCCTATACAGTATACAGTAGCCAGCTCTCTTGTATTATTTCGGGAATGGTCATCATATCTTTCCCAATGAGAGGCATGCAGGCGCCGCCGGGGTGAGAGTGTCTTGACTCCGTCCTTTGAGGAAGGTCGGGTTGAAAGGTCGGGTTGAAATGATTAGTGTCAGCTTGAGACGGAGGAGAAAGGGTCAGTGACAGTACAAAATCGCGGGACCCTGGGCGAAGATACACGTAGGGCTGGCAGGGCCTGAATGGATAGTGGAAATAAGGGATTGCCGTGAAGTGACCTGTGTGATACATTGCCAGGCGGTCATACGCACCCTACGCTATTTAGGTAGTACAAAACATAAGCCCTCCGTCAAAGGCGTTGCTCAGCCTCGTTGCCCTGCAGTCCCCCAACAAACTGATTATCCCTGAAATTCGGCTTTAAAAGCTGGCGTTGTCCTCAACTTACGAGCAAGCGCTTATCTAAAAGTATGAAATCCGGTCTTGTCATCGTCTCCCTGAAGCACGTCCTTCATGGCATCCAAGATGCAAGCACCGCCACCATGTCTTCACCTCTGATATCTACATCACCACTAAACGGGTACGAGATCGACGCTACTAGTACCAACACCATAAGAGGTACTATAATCAACGACAGCCTGAAGACCGCTACATCATCGAGCACTGCAGTCCACGCAACTAGCATCTTTCCCGATGCAAGTAAGGCAACTTCAGTTAATATCAACAGCATCCATTCTGGAGCGTTGCCAACGGGTAATAGAGCTTCGGATCACATCTCTGGGCCGGCCATGATAGAGAGTATGACAACAAGCACGAGCAGCTCGTGTCCACCGACGAGTACGATCACCACTGTCTCACAATCAAACCTCAGCCGTCTCAACATACTATGCACTATCAGCCTATTCATCTCATGCTGCGCCAGCTTGATCATGATCAGCGTCGTGATCGGTGTCGTATTAGATACGAGGAGGAGGAGGAAAAGGTGGCAGCCGAGAGACGACGGAG
This sequence comes from Cytospora chrysosperma, assembly GCA_016808195.1. Classification (NCBI taxonomy): domain Eukaryota; kingdom Fungi; phylum Ascomycota; class Sordariomycetes; order Diaporthales; family Cytosporaceae; genus Cytospora; species Cytospora chrysosperma. The sequence goes on along the minus strand of MU179926.1, from coordinate 2,120,256 downwards.
AAGCGAGGCCTATCGAACCGAGCCATATCACTATAATCATCAAACAAGAGTTTCAAACTTCCAATTCTCTGGGAAGTCCAATTGCTACCGCTATAGAGACACCGGCTTCTTTTGGAATATTTCAAACCAATGCTTACCAAAACCTCAACGGAGTACCAACATCGCAAAATCCGGTAAATACCTCGTGTGTTGGAAGACAAACACCTCCGACTTCTCCTCGGCCAGAGCTAGAAGACACCGAACTTGAATCCAATTTTGAGTTGCCTGGCAACCAAATGTGATCTGGTTCTCCCCTCGCAATTTCCATCTTGATGATAGAGGCTCAGAATATCTCGGAGAGCAAGACCGGATTCAGTGCAGGTACTCAAAAAGTATGGGTTCGAGAGATGAAAAGTGGACATAGAAACATAGACATCAACAGGGTAGTGATCCGTCGCCCGCTCGCAATTTGATATTTTCTGTCAAGGTGTCCTTAGCCCCCCCATTGATTGCCAACTAGGTAGACAAAATATAGTACCGAGAGCCTGGGCCAATTTCCGTGCCCAGCTGCTCAAGAACCCCCTCGTCCCTCAATAGTTGAGATGTTGGCTAGTGAATGTTCCTCATCCAGATTGCCCACTGGAGAATTCTCAGCCTTCCCGCCACTCATTACGCTCCTCATGTAGACCAGAGGGTTCGATTCTCGGGCTAGAGCCACGATTGTTGCCAACACCTCCATACCCATGGCCATTCTCGTCTCCCGCATCACCGTCTTCTTCATCGACATCTTCTGCCTCAGATTCCCGCCCGGTGAGCAGTGGTCGAGTAGACGAGGATCCATAACCAGTCCTTCGCGACCCCTGTCCGAACAGATCGCCCCATGAGAAGGCCTGGAATCTTCCGGCATAATGTCTCGCGAGGATGCAGCTTACAATCTAGACAGGTGTCAGCGAACATACGCAAGGTAGGGTGCGGGACCTGTATATTTTACCTGAAGGAGCCCAACAGCGATCACCACTCCAAACTCCACACCGGCGTTCTTCTGCAGCGCTCTCGTCCAGGGGCCTTGGCATGGCAAGGACCGATCGAACCTCGTGGCGCACGTTACATCAGTTGGTGGAAACGGCCACGCCATATCTTTTACGCTTCTGAAGCCGCAGCACTCGAAAGCGTCCTGGATGGCTTTGACAGTCTTGCCATCTTTGCCGCGAAATAACCGTTGCCACAGAGTAGATAGTTCGCAGCCTTGAGATTCGCCTGGCACAATGTAGGTAGCGTACAGGGTGGCAATTACGGTGGTGAAGATCCCCTGGAAGACCTGGATGACAGCTGGGTGTATGGGGTTGAGCAGGGACTTGGGCGGGTTCGTAGATCTGCGGGTGAGGTACGGAAGGGCGAAGACGTTTGCTGCAGCGAACGCGGGGAGGAGTATGGTCAAGAAGGTTAGGACTGGAGACAGCGGGAGAGAAAGCGTGACAGCGTTGATGTGCTCGTATCTAAGAAGCTTTGTCAGCTTATCGATCCTGGCTTTGTTCATTTGCGAGTAGAACAGACTCACATGGCGACGCCCATCAGGGCGAGAATAAGCTGTAGTGTATGTATTTTAGCTCAAGAATTTCAAAACAAACATGAGGCATCGGGAGCTTTCGGGGGCAACTTTGAAGCACTCACCACTGGGAACGCAATAAATAGCCACGACATCTTGGGCACACAATCCACCGTCTCTCAATATGTCGAAGCTTGGAGACGAATGGTTGTAAACACAGTCGAGTTGGAAAGAAGAGGGGTTCTGTTTATGTATTGTGGTTTCGTTGCATTGCCTCACGGTCTGCCTATCAAACTCTAGCTCGGCTGCAGGAGGCCTACCGCCGTGTTGGTTATAGTTGACCAATGTGCTCTCGTTGTTTCACTGCAGATGCCATGTACAGCAGATCATCGTTTAGGTGTCTCACTGGCATCTCCCAGGCTACCAATTACTGTGACTTGCTATTGGCCCGGATTGCTATACTCAAATACCTGGGTTCATATTCAGGTAATTATATAAGCAACATGTGGCATAGAGCATAGTGCCGAGTCGCATCAGGCCCACGGGCGCGTACCAACAAGTGCATCAAATGCCATCCCCACGTATACCTTCGTAGCGTGAACTGACAATGCCACCATCTTTCGACTTCTTTTGCGTCAACTGGTTCTACTCCTAAGCTGACCATGGAGCACCTTTGATCACAATGACGACCAAGGGGGGTCTGACACCGGCTGTAGGTACTGAAGGAGGGCTTTGAATTCTGTTGGGATTGAAGGTCTGTAATCTTGGCCGGGATCATTGGTAGCGACGCCATGAAGATTTGCTGCACAGCAACAGAATAATTAAAGAGCTTGGGGGCGGGGGGAGGGGTGGCAGATGGAGAGGTCCGATAGGACCTGATCTGGCCATCACTATCTGCTGAGTTGTCAATTGACTGCTGGTTATGAAAAATGGACCTAAAGAAGTAAGGCTCTCCTGCTCCGATGCCTTGATGGGAATATGGGGATCCATAGAGTGGTGTTGGTCCCATACACTTAGGGAGTGTGAGGCTCTAAGGCCGCAGGAAGACGAGATCACAGATGAGACGGAAGTACGTGCCGTGTTTCTATCGACTCAAACAAGTGTGGGCATGACGAATGACGAGAAGAGTCTACGTTGCTGGAGGGTATCCATAGTCTGTTGGAAACTTTGTTGAATGTCCATATACTAAGCGAGGCATTCAGCTTCTGGGGAAGTCCAAAAGTGCTGGAGTGTTTCATCAGACTCCTTTTTCACACCTACCTGCCTCCCTTGCCTAGTTCCAAGCTTGAGAGGAGAGTGGAGCACAGAAGCACAGAATTTCTCACCCCGGAACCTACACACCACATCTGATTTGCATAGAATCCGAGGTAGAGCCAGCAATACAGTTCTGCCGGATGATAAATGTTGTTTTGTGACCGTACCAACGAACACACGGGCTAGCGAACCGCAGCCGCTACACTATCGAGGAATGTTTCAGATATATACCAGCCCAACTGCTTCTTAGCCTCGCCGGGTACCAACGCAACGGCCCGGTCCGCTCGAGTCTTTGGGTGAGTGACTGCGGGTCAGGAGCTCGATTCCCCGTGTGGAGTTAGTTAATTGGTCTCGCCTTATGCTTTACGTACAGAGAAGGAGTTGCGAACTGATTTGAAGAAGTCTGCTCGGTTGGTAAAATTGCTAGCATTCTTCAATGCCCCTCAACCAACCTGGGTAAAACAACAGATGATGTTTGTCCAGCCCGGTCAGTAAGAGGAAGATCTTCGACTGTATCGCCGTCTCAAAGCATGGCCTGTAAGCTCTTTGCTACACCACCTCGCCAGCACTAGCCGTCGCAGTGGTAGCGTTACTAGCTACGATTGTGATATACTATTGATACCTCTCAATACCTGGGTGCCTGTTGCAAGGCTATTGCACCTTCACGTCAGTGTCCAGAGCACCCAGAACGAGCAGCTCAGAGGCGCATGAGAAGTATGGACACGTCGTTTGGTCAACAAGGAGGTCCTGCGTGAGCCATCCTTACGCCATCAGGAGGATCCTACCTGCGCCCATCGAGAGGTCAGTCTGTTACCATAGATTGAGCCATGAAGAGAACCTGCAATGGTGTGGGGCTTCTGGTCCATACTGAGACTTCACCCAGGACACTATGTGGAAGATGAGCACCTACCCAGGTTGGCGCTATCAAAAATCCATTGTCTTTTGCCAACCCAGCGCGAAGTCGAACTCCCGAGTCAATTTTCCTCAGGGTATACCATCCCCAATACAACCGAGGTCGAGGCTTGTTCCATCCACTGGCTCATCTCGCAGTTGCTCGACTGCCTGAGATATCCTGGTGTCCTATAAGTTCTCCGCTTCGTCTTCCTGCGCGGCCAAGGCTCTGACTGTTTGGTAACACTGGAAACGCAGTTTGGAGCTGGATATATGTCTTGCCCTGACCAACATTGAACACTTGGGGAACCCCGATTAGCTGGGCGAATGGAACGCTTTTGTCACTATGGTGCCGTATAGATGGTAATTATATAAGTTAGCAGACGCGCGTCTCCTCGACGGTCTGAGATTTCGAAATAGCATCATGTTGAGTGGTGGTCTCCTGAAGGTGAAGGCCCAACCACCTCTCCCGCCTTCTACCTACCTCTTCCCTAGGGGGCAGTTAAAGGGCCCATAGCCCTAACCCTGTATATATAATACATATATATACCCCTTTTGTGGAGCTCTCTCAACTGGGTCCTTTTTTTGCCCGGCGTACCCCCGAAAATGCAGCAAATGAGCAGTGCTGTGAACTTTGCTCTTCATGGTGAAAGCTTGTCTTCCAGCCTGTATCTTGGGCAGGCTAAGCTACTTAAGTACACAGCAAGCTGTAATGGGTGGTACCGCCGGTGCCACTGCATGTATGTTGAGGTTCCAAAAGATGGTGGAAGGAGACATGTGAGACTCCAAAAATAGAGCATACTTACTACATACATGTAAATACGGATCCGTACACTGACCCTGTCCCCAGCAGACGGAGCCGGGGCCGAGAGTTGAGGGCCTGGAAGTCCGGATGACGTTAAATTGCCATGTGGTGATGACAAATGGGCTTCAGATGGCCGGATGAAACAAGGCTCCATTGGGGAGGGCCGATGGCTGAAGGTACTATAGGTATACTGTCAAATACCCAGAGCAGTGATCGGTGTGGTCAAGAGCGGAGATTATGGTGTATGGCACAGGATAAGCCATGCCGGGCCTTCGTCCAACAAAGATTTCCAGCTACCGGTATCCCACACTTGGTTGAGAAGACTTGGTACTGTATTGGCACAGGCTAAGGTTTTAGAGGCTAGGGGCTGGGGTTTGGGGCCTAAAACCTATGCAATAATGACGGGTTGGGAAGGTTTTCAAGCCTTTTGCATGAGAAGGTGCTCCAAAGTCACAATATTGATATCAGAATAGGATGATGCACAAAGGCTTGATAACCAGGCGTCTCTGATCTGTGCCTACAAGCACCAAGGACGAAAGGTAGTTGTAGCAGTTGATTGAGCACCCCTGCCACCCCTGAAAGCATCCCGTGAGCACACCATTTCTTGGCAAGCTTAGGGCCTGGGTGGAGCTCCTCTTCCAATACCAGCTCAGCTGTGCCCGTGCCCGCCCGTGTTGCCGTGCCGCCGTGCCAGCCTAGTCTGACTCCATAGGCGCCCAAAGCGCTGACGTGCATGCATACGACCTGCCAGCCTCCAGAAGAGTGAGCAACAAGCCAAAGCCAGCAGCAACACCTTCAATCACGTTGAAATCACTACCAACGGAATATTCCAGGTATTAATCCGTGTGTACCAGCCGATCTTTCTAATATTGCTCCTTCGCACAACCTCATGAATCCAGCGGCTCGACTTCCCCCTCTTTGACCACCGGCGACGACTCACGGACCCAATCCGGACCAACCAAACCCAACACTCTTTCTCCTCACCTCGGAAGTACTCTCGACGCCGACATCCCGCAAGATACACTCGACCCAGACTCCTTGCGTACCAACAGACCATCAGAATCCATCCATCGACCAGCCGATCAATCATTCTGAGGCGCATAGAGGAAAGAGCCGGAAGTACTGGTCTCCAGGTTGGAGACATTCACCATGCGTTCGCAACGATCCATGCGACGCTCTCCAGGTGCCGAGCCTGGGCCTCCTCCCAACGTTCCCATACGATCCATCTCCCCTGCCGTCGGCATAACAGGAAGCGTTCAGCCTCGGGGATCGACCGCTTCAAACAGATCAAATGATAGCATCGAGAGGAATAGCGGCAGTACCAAAAGGCCGAGTGTAGGTTCCCCCTCCCTTGCTCCTGCCCACCCGCAGCCGGGTCAGCTTCTCTATGCGAAAGCATGCAGGGCCGCGGTTTCATGGGGGAAAGCGATTGTTGCGCTGCCAGCATCGGTAGCTGGCCTATCTGCAACTTCTACTCCCCAGTTTTACCAAGTCCTTTCACATTACATTGCTAACGTATGGACCCGTGCAAAAGACCTCGAGTGGCAGTTCTGCCATGCCCTTGTCCCAAATCGAAAAAAGTGTCACACACCTCCTCGTCGCGACGAAACAACTCCTCGAGACCTTAACGCAATGGTCCCGCGGTCAGGCAACAGACACACAGGTGTCTGACGTATACGTGAGGCTGGGGTACGAGTTCAACATGGCATGTCGAGCCTTTACTGCCATCAATGTCGATACTTCCGACCTCGGCAACGTCCCTGAGTTGCTGAGGCACATCCTCGAGGCAACGCTCAGCCAGGAGGCCAGCGTTGAGAGTTTGGAGAAGTACCTGCCGAGGATAAGGGATATCATCATAAATCTACTGCATGGGTTGAAACGGAAACAACAAAAACTGCGACAGAAACAGTCACGAGACAAGGAGAATGGAGAGCCATCATCGGGGCGCATAAACAGCACGAGCACCACCGGAAGCAACTCAGGCTTATCAGCAATGTTGAACGAGGGCCTGGCGCACAACGGATATCGACCTACTAGTCGCGCAGGGCCGGAAGACCTCACAAGTCCCAAGGCTGTAGGTGGTTCGCCCCGGCGCTTTCAACCACGAGACGATTCACAGGCGACCGTTTCCGACAACTCGATTTCGAGCGAAACAATGCAAGCCATCCCTGTTGTCCCTCCCTATCCGTCCGAAGACTCGATTCCGGCTCCTGCGCCAGCCAATGAACTCGACAACTTCCCTCCACCACCACCTCCGCCAAAGTCGTCCACGCAGAGTGCTTTGGCGGCCTTGCAGCGAGGTGGAGATCTGGAGCGCCGAGCCTCTCGAAGATACTCCCAATACCAAATATCAAAACACCTGGGGAGCGGCGCAAATGGGGTACCTATGCTACCACCTCAGAACACACCAATTCCAAACCGAGGAAGGGGCGAGGTCCGAGAATCGATGCGCGCTGTTCAAGTCAGGGAGACATTACGCAGAAAGAACAACGAGGGTTCGATCAGCACGAGACCAGAATCTTTCGTGGACTCGTCCTCGCCTCAACGTGTGCCCAGTCGTAGTCCAGAAGAGAAAGAAGAGCCAAGACCAGAGATTCCGGTGGTTCAAACGCCCGAGGAGAATTACAAGCCAAGTGCGACCTTGAAAGGGCCTCTGCCAGATGTGCCTATCATCAGCGAGGAAGACCTCACCCCCAAGACCGAGACGGCAGAGGAATCGAGGCCAACAGTGCAGAAACCAGTGACGCCCACTCCCGAGCAACAAGGCAGACCCCTTGTACTTGATCAGTCTCCCCCGGGGACGCCGCCTAAGGAACTCACGCTCTTCCTCCAGTATAAATCAAGAGTCAAGAAGTTCGTGCTACAAGATGGATATGGTGAGCTGTCGATTGGCCGGCTGCAGCTTGCTTTTATTGAGAAGTTTTCCTGGAATACCCACTCGAATGGGTCAGATCTGCCCGAGATCTATCTACAGGACCCCGTATCGGGTGTGCGGCACGAACTCGAGGATCTTTCGGATATCAAGGACCGGTCTGTGCTTGTGTTGAATGTGGAGGCCTTGGACGAGATCAAGAAGCATGTGGATGACGGATTAGGCTCCATTCGCCAGCTTATAGAGACAGTCAAGCAGAATGTTCACGAGCAAGGCACTGCGTTACAGCGAGTCTCCGAACGGCAGCAGGAAGCGGCCAAGGAAATGGCGCGTCTTGCAGCAGCGCCGCCTACGTCGCCACCGGCAGACTCTTCCAGATCTAGAAGCCTCGGTCCAGTGCGAAAGCTGAAGAGTGGCCCGGCGGGCGAGCTTCAGAGCCTTCGGAGGGATCTGGCAGTTTTGCGGCAGACGTACACTGATTTCCAGTCCGACGTAGAGGGCTCGATGAACTTGCTTCGCAACAAGGCGAATCACGTCAAGGCGGCCGCAGCAAAGGCATCCATACCCGATGTTGAGGGAGGCTCCGGCCACCTCTATGTATCAAAGGGACGAAAGCAGCTCAACGCCGATTCGGATCGCCTTGTCAACAAAGTTGATGACCTACAGGATCTTGTGGAGGATCTGCGCAAGGATGTCGTGCACCGCGGCGTCCGTCCTAGGCCACGACAGCTCGAGACGGTGGCGAAGGACATCCAAGCTGCCATGAAAGAGCTCAACAAGATGGAGGAGTACATGAAGCGCGAGAAGCCGGTTTGGACCAAGATCTGGGAGAAGGAGCTCGAGGACGTATGCAACGGACGCGACGAGGTAAAGCTCATGGAGGACCTCATGGCGGACCTGCAGGACGACCTGGAGAAGGCCAACGAGACGTTCGCGCTTGTGGAACAAGCCACGAAGGAGCAGATGAAGGACACCACTACTGGGCCATCAGCTGCTACTCTCTCGCGCCAGTTTTCCAAAGGCTTGACCCACATTGTGGCAAACATCGGCGCCGACCCCACAGAGGCCAAAGAAGGCGTACTTGGCGAAGTGCGTGCACTTCAACCAAATCACGAGGACCGCATGGAGGCAATTGAGAGGGCGGAGAAGTTGCGCCAGAAGGATCTCGAAACCCGCAACCAGAACCCCATCAAGAAGGAGCTGGCAGAGTTTGTTGGCGAGGGCAAGCTCAAGAAGAGCGGCGGGTTCGAGGAGCTCGAGCGACAGCGCCAGGCGAAAGAGGACCGCATCAGAAAAGAGGTCTGGGAACGGATGAACGGTTTGATTCCCGAGGACCCGATCGGCGAAGATGGTGTTCCCGATGACGAAGACGACGAGTTCGACGAAGACGAGGAGGAGGAAGATGAGGAGGACGAGGATGAGGACGAGGATGAGGCGATGGAAGACGCCGCTGAGGATGCTGCTGAGGATGGGGTGGAAGAGATTGATGAGACCAAGGAGGCGGAGAAGACAGAGGGAACGCAGGAGACAGAGGAGAAGCCAGCAGCGTAAAATGACTGCGGATTCTTAATGGAGATCGGGATCGGATTTAGGTGGTTACGTATATGGACGGGGACCATGCGGTCTCTCACATACAGTGGGAAAGGGAAACAGAAGGTGCTGATCGGATACCCAACCCCCTGTTTACTCAGCGCTGCACTGGGGTGGTGGCGTTTGTCACTTCTTTTAACCTTCATATGATTTTGGTCGTTTTGCTTTCAATGTCCACAGCCTCGCCAAACCTTGCACAAATTTCCCAGCACATAGTACACTGTCTCTGTTTTACATCACGACATCACGCCAGCGCTACAGCGGTTTCAGTGCTATCATTTCGCGGGCAGAGGGTTTATTTTCCTCAGGGGCGCTTGTGTATTTCAGCTTGCCCTTTAGTCTACTTGGTACGAGCCGGTCTATCATGGACGATAACTTCCAGTTAAAAATGGGAGAATGGAGAGAATGAACTAGAAAATTTTGACGACCGGTTTTTCAGATTGCTTTCCAAGTTTACAAGCCATCACCTACCCTAGGGTATCCTCATGGCCCACGAGCCACAATTCACATCCTTCATCTGCTGCGAACGAATGATCTTTGGCGTGCCCTGCCGAGATAGAGTCATCAGGCAGACATATGGCTATATCTTCAGCTGTTCATACAAGCCGAGCTCGTAGATCTTCATGGCTTCCTCAACCTGCGCATCAGCAGGAGGAATGAAACTTGTGCCGAACAAGGCAATCAGGCCAGTCTCACGGTCGATGAACTGCATGTTTGGTGTTTGTCCGTCAGCTTCATGATACAGGCACTCCACTCCGTCTGTCCCCGTTGTGGTTTTGTGCGACTTACCCAGGAAGAGTTGTACATCCCGCCCCATTGCAGAAACGTCTTTCCCCTATGGTCCTTTCCACCTGGGGTGAGTAAACCCGACAGACTCCACGTATAGCCCTCGTCCGGCCCGGGTGTCCAACCCACGGCCAGCTCAGTCACCTCAAGTTTGCCCTTGACACGGAGCTGTGACTGGAACAATAACTCTGCCACATTATTTCTCTTCAACAACTTCTCGTCATCCGCCAAGATACTCTCCAGCACCTTCAAGTAGTCATCGATACTTGCGAACAGACCACTGCCGCCGAGGCAATGCTTGATCTGTGCAGGATCAACGTCGGCCATCTCAGGGGGCGCCGGGACCGACTTCCCAGTCTTCTCGTCCCGCATTGACAAGCCCGCTATCCTCTCCACCATCCCGGGGCGGCGGGCTGGGAAGAAAGTGATGTCCCTGATGCCCAGGGGCGCGAAGATGTGCACCCGCATGAGCTCCTCGAGCGACACGCCGCTGAGCTTCTCCAGCACGAGGCCCGCCCAGTCGATGCCGGGGCCATACATCCACGCCTCGCCCGGCTCGAAGAGGAGCGGGAAGTCGAACGTCTCCTCGACGCTGCGGGCGCCGTCGATGGGCACCTCGGGCACGCCCTGGGACTTCAGGTACCGGCCCGTCACGGCCGGGTCCATCATGGCGTAGGTCTGCCCGTAGCTGTGCGTCATCAGGTGGCGGAACGTGATGGCCGCGCGCCTCTTCCTCAGCAGGGGCTTGCCCGAGCTGTCGAAGCCCGTGAGGATGGGCTGCGCGGCCAGGGTGGGCAGGAGCGGGGTGACGTCCGTGTCGAGCGTGATGAGCCCCTGCTCAATGGCCTGCGCAGCGGCGATGGAGGTGAGGAGCTTCGTCATGGATTTCATGGAGAAGAGGGTCGTGGTGTCCCACGGGCCGATGCTCTTGGTGTAGTCTAGGCGGCCATCCTTGGACTTGGCACGGAGGACGACGCCAGGGATGATGTTGTCGGCCAGGGCCTGGGATATCTTGGTCTCGAAGGGGAGGGAAGCCATTTTTGATATACTAACCTCGCGGTTAGATATGGCTCGAAGGGGTGGGGGCAACTGGCAGTGATGTTGCAATTATATGGTTGGCTACAAGTGTTCTACACCTTCATCACAGGCGCTGTGATGTTCAATGTGCGTTCCATTCCTGTTATCACCTCTGGCCCTTCTCCACCGATATATAGTTCACGGTCTCGGGAGCCTCCATTCCGATTTAGGCTTCGCTCCCTAATCGCCACCTTCGTTCTCGAGGGGGGTCAGCAAGGGAGGTGGAAGGAAACAATTACAAAGCGAATCAGGATTACAAACCCGTGGCCGAGTTGTCTGGTTAGAAATCATAATTGTGCTGTCCATGTACGATGACGAGCCACTGTCTAAGATCTGAAGCCACAAGCACTTCCGGCAGAAGCTTTGCTTGCTTTTCTGGGTGCAAGGACCGACAAGTTTGCCCGCCTCCGTATGATGGCTCGACTAATCTGAGTCCACCCGATATCACCAACACATATTTCCGGGGTTCTTGGACTCTTCCTGCATATATACGAGGTAAGTGAACACTTGAGGAAGTGAGCATGTGCCCACCTCCATGCCACGCACGAAAGTTTATGTCAGCTTACAACCAGCGTCCTCGTACGCAAGGTGGGCTGCAGCGGCATCATAAAGTAGTTACTACGTGCACATTGCTCCTATCCTCTTCCCTTCTATCCTCCAACCCCGCCCCTTGCGCCTTCGTGCTTCAACATGTCGCCTGTTGATCTTTCCATGGGCGTTGCCTCTAATATGAATTTCACAGTCAACAGTCTAGACGAATGTAGTAATATTAAGGAAGACAATTTGATGCAACGATTAAAGCAGAAATCAGAAAAAGAAACGCAATCCCTAAAATACTGCTTCGACAGGATTGTTGTACCTAGTCGGCATCCTGATTCACTTCGCTCTTGAAACCATTTTCTTGAGATAGCTGTATTGGTTTGAAGACTGCCTCCTTCTGTAGGAGCGGGCTGCAATAGAACTTTGATGCAAGCCATACAGTGGATACTTGCCACCATAGCACATGTCCTAATTGACTACTCGTAAACAGAGTACCTATGCACATCAGATTGCTGTAGCTTGAAGGCAGCTGCAGTTGCATCGACAAGTGCATTGTATGAACGGGCCTCTACGGCAGCCCACCAGTGACTACCTAGTATTTACCTGCTATGAGTTCGAAAAGGTAGAAGATCGAATCACAGACCGCGAGTGCAACATGCGGCTATACTAATGTCAAGAATGGGGGGTTGTAATATTTCAGCCCGGAATGATTTAGATAGACTAACTGAAGGGGAAAAAGAAATAAACCACTTCGGTGCTCCTTGGGCAATCCGTCCGCTTATGAGTACCCTACTGTGAAGGCGTGCCACCGGACCTCTCCAACTGGTGAGCCCGTACAGTATGCGAGATAAGACTCTGTGCTTCTTTAAAAATAGAACAATGATAATCATCGAAGCAATAACTTGACAGGCGGCTTGTGGCTTAGTGTACATGCCACAACCTAATTCTAAGCACTATCATCCGGGGGCCGGAGTATTTACGGGCGCTGCAGGGTATTATGCACGGCGGATACGTTTACGGAGATCCTTTCGATAGCACAATGACGGGGTTGTCATGGTTCAAGGGAAGTAGCCATCTTCGAAGGATTTCGATATCAGTCTCCTGGAACGCCGATGAGCCGCAACGGAAGTTGATATTGCTAGGCTCGAGCTCAACAAAAAGGGTAATACGCCCCTGAATGTGGTTAGATGTGGCACGGCGTCCGAACCTGTGGATAGCTGGACCGGCATCTCCAACAATGTCCGAAAGTACCGAGATATTAAGACAAGACTCCGTCGAGGGCAGAGACACACTGCATGTGGCGTATATAGCCATACAAAGTCGCCATGTTCCTTCATTCGAGTGAGTTTCAACACCACCGCTATACTTTCATGCTCTTCGTCACTCGAATTACTATAGTATCACATCACTAAAGCCATCTATTTGAGCGTCGAGCCTGACAGAGACAACACACCAACATGGACGCCGTTCTGACAGAAGATATCCTTGAGGTTCCCCTCCCCACCACTACCAAGACCAACGGCATCAATGGGAAACACACTCTTACAGAGGACGTTGTCGAGGACCCCGTGCCCGCGAAGAAGGGCAAATACAATGCCATTCCCGGTCCTCTCGGGTTGGCATCAGCATCACTTGAAGGCAAGGTTGCGCTCGTCACTGGTGCTGGTAGGTGACACCCTGAACAGGCTCTTACTAGCAGCCCTTCCAAATCACAGCTATTACCTATCTGCTGTCAAATCCGTGCATCACACCTTTGTTTCCGATGACTTCGCCTGGGGCAGATTATCTGAAAATCATGCCCCGGAGCCCGGACACCGAGTGGGGAAGTCCGGTCGGCTCCTGAACCCCTGAGTGAAGCCCTGAACACTGGATCCGGAGTGCCGGGTCCGCCACAGGGATCATCACTTACACGGATCTACTTACACGCGCGCTCACACACACCTCCTATTATACACGACCAACCCTCCAATCCCCCTTTGACAAATGAGCTTTGGACCCAAGAATGCTGATGTTGTTGCAGGACGTGGGATCGGCCGCGAGATGGCCCTGGAGCTCGGCCGCCGCGGCGCCAAGGTCATCGTCAACTACGCCAACAGCACCGAGTCGGCCGAGGAGGTGGTCGCGGCCATCAAGGCGGGGGGCTCCGACGCCGTGTCCATAAAGGCCAACGTCTCGGACGTCGACCAGATCGTCTCCCTGTTCGAGCAGGCCAGGCAGGTCTGGGGCCACATCAACATCGTCTGCTCCAACAGCGGCGTCGTGTCCTTCGGCCACGTCAAGGACGTCACCCCGGAGGAGTTCGACCGCGTCTTCGCCGTCAACACGCGCGGCCAGTTCTTCGTCGCCCGCGAGGCCTACAAGCACCTCGAAGTCGGCGGACGCCTGATCCTCATGGGCTCCATCACCGGCCAGGCCAAGGCCGTCCCCAGGCATGCCGTGTACTCGGGCTCCAAGGGCACCATCGAGACGTTTGTGCGGTGCATGGCCATCGACTTCGGTGACAAGAAGATCACCGTCAACGCCATCGCCCCCGGCGGCATCAAGACGGATATGTACCACGCCGTGTGCAGGGAGTATATTCCTAACGGCCTGGGACTCGATGATGATGGGGTCGACGAGGTATGTGACTCTCCTCCTGCGCCTGGTATCTGCAGTCATCGCCACTAACATGTTTACAGTATGCTGCTGGATGGTCACCGCTGCACCGGGTGGGCCTCCCCATTGACATTGCCCGTGTCGTCTGTTTCCTTGCTTCTCAGGATGGCGAGTGGATCAACGGCAAGGTCCTTGGGATTGACGGTGCTGCTTGTATGTGAGATGATTCGGAGGAAGAGTAATACTGTGGCATGAACATTCACTTGGTTTTCCATTGCATCTAGCAGGCGTTGAAGATAGTTCATTATATGACTAGTCAGGCGATTGATTCCCTTGCTTGAATTGAAGCACATCAATCTGCTATCATAGATCTTATAATATACCAATCTCCTTTATCCCCTACTCCGACGTAAATTTAACCCCACAACTCTAGATAAGAGGAAGTATCATTGACACTACAACTATAACAGTGATGACTGTTACAGACTGAACATGTATATGCATCCTTCCAGCCGCCTGCCCTAGGACTCTCTCCCCAGTTCCCAGGTGTCTCCGTGTGTTTGGGGAATGCGCCGTTCTAGACCATAGACTCCACATAAGTGCGCAAGTCCTCGCCCTGCTGCTCAAACTGCTTCTGAAGCTCGGATTTGAGAATCAGAACCGCAATTCCGAGGGGCGCATAAAACGTCTCATACGAGACGTACCTGGTCACTCCTCCGCCCTGACTGACCAGTATGTTTGGGTGCTCAGAGGGCACTGAGGCACTCCATGCATTGAGGAGGTATCCTGCATCAGCATCGTTCTCAAGGAACGTGACGGTTTCGTCGCTGGTGGTGTTGATCAGAGGAAGGAGCCCGCTCGTGGTGAAGGTCATTGGCATGTTGATGTACACGTCGTCGGGTGTGTTTGTGACGTTTGAGGGAACTTCTACGTTGATGACGAACGAGTTCCAGATATGGTATGACTTGAAGTCGATGAGGGTATTGTAGATGAGCTCGGCAGGGGCGTTGATGAGCAACTCGGCACAGACTGTGAAGATACCGCCTGTGCCACCATATGTCGGCGTCGGAAGGATGGTGTCTGTATCATCTGGACACTGCAGAGTACTCCAGTCTGTTGTGTCTCTTGGGACTCTTGGGTCTCTTGGGATCAACAATGCGTCAACCCCGAGACTCCAGATGAAGACGGCATCGAGGAAAGCGTGGGTACGCATTTGGGCAGCAAGATGTCGAATAGACACGTTGGGATGTGAAAAGAGGATAAAGATTGTAGTATTTTGCTTGCTCTTAAACAAAGTTCTGGGCCTGATCGCAGATCACCATCCCCACTGCAGGGTTGGCGTTATTTATAAGGAGCAGCCCTAGAGAAGACAGTGAGAGTTCGCGATGTTAGTATCCAAACGCTCCGGAGTATAAACCTCCGATTTTTCACCTCATAAATACTCTATTCAGTACTTAGCATGCATTGGAACATGGGATCTCAGGTACCATCGACGAGGTCGCCCAATGGCGACCGGTGAGAGAATGCAGCTATCACATGCAGCATGTTCAGCCTTGGCACGAGCAAGTGGCTGGCTGGCTACCCCTGGTAGCAGATAACCTTCGAGGAAGATAAACCCCTATACACCGTGGTTATCGTAGGGAGTCTTTTCAGTTTTCTTTTGGTTTGGTCAGCAGTTATCGTAAACGTATAGCCCTGGGAAAAGTATATCTGACCCGTGGTTGAGATTTAGGTAGGAAGGACTAACAAGAGGCCTATGCAGGTGTTTGCATATCCACCAACAAGCATTCCTATCATCCACGGGGCTCCTCTTTAGGTGCCTACGCTGCATGTACATATACATGTCAGAATAGCTCTGCTGGTCTGTGCGCCGAATCATGGATACCCCTCTTGGAAGAAAAGTATGTCTGGGTTGGAATCCCCCTTTCCGGGGGTGATCCGTCCGGTCAGTCAGTCCATAGGTCCATTACTACTTTTGAGTGTTGGCAATACGAATGCCGTGTTTCCCGTCCCCCGTTCCTGCCTAGCAGATGTTGAGGACGGACCGACCAGGTGGTTGGTTAGCGGTATTGGTTATTGGGACCAAGACCAATTGATCCCTGCAGGAAATTCCAGCTATCGTGTTTAGCTGGAAGTGATGGCAATAGACAGATCACCATGATGTTAGCGGCACGTTCAAGAGCATGTTTCCCTCCCAGGCTTTCTCTCTCCCCGCCCTGAACTGTATGTAAGATCCCCTCGGGTTCATGCACCACACACAACGACAACACAATCATCACGTCCACGAATATGCCGAACGATATTTCAGTAATTGGTCTCGTGACAAGAGCTGTCGCCGTCCTGTTAGCCTTGACCATAGCTCACTTCTTCTATCGCCTTTATCAAGTCCGAACTCTCTTCAGGGAGGCAGTACAGAAGCATGGCGTCGTGAGTATCTTGCTATTGTCCTGTGAATAGCATTACTATTCTACTCGATCCCCGTCACCAATACATACTACACTGTGGCTGACCAGTTGCAAAGCCAATGCTTCCTCATTCGTTCTGGCTGGGACATCTAGAGATATTGGGTAGGGTACAAGCCAAGTATCCTGCAGACTTGCATCCCCAGTGCATGCCACTCCTCCTCGCCAAAGAATACCCGGAGATCGCATCGCATGGTCTTCTCTACGTGGATTCTTGGCCCTTTAGTTGGCCCATGCTAGTCGTCTTCCACCCAGACATGATGGCCCAGTTCACTCAGGACACCTCTCTCCCGAAGCACCCTCTGTTGCACGACGAGTTCATGCCCCTGGATGGATGCAACGATCTAGTATGCCAGAACGGTCAGGCGTGGAAGACCTGGAGAACCATCTTTAACCCCGGGTTTTCCTCCAAGAACTTGATGGCTTTAGTACCGGCCTTCCTTGAAGAGATCCAGGTCTTCAGGGACTGGCTCGAGACAATTGCAGAAGCAGACAAGGTAGTCCAGTTGGAACCAAAGGCCATGCGAACTACTGCAGATATTATCGGACGGGCAGCCTTGTAAGTCCGGACCTATTGTTGCTTGTTTCACGCAAGCATTTCATCCACCGAGGCCTTGTCCAGTACTGACCAGTTGATCCCAGGGGCGAGCGACTGAGCTGTCACAAGGGAGACAACATATTCTTCGAATCACTCAAAGATTCGATAGGCTGGCTCATCACTGACAAGACGCCCCCAAGCATCTTGAAGTCGATGCATCCCCTTCGACGCTATAAGCTATGGAGGAACAATCGAAACATGCAGAATTATCTAAAACCTATCATCGAGCGCGGTCTGCTGGAATCTGCAGAGGACAGACGTGCTGCTTCTGGTCCGCAGACAATAATGTCACTCGCTATCCAGTCGTACGTCAACGAAGTGCAGTCGGTGTCAGACAAGTCAAAAACAGTCGGGATTGATCCAAGATTCATGGATATGGCGATCAGCCAGCTGAAGATATTCATGCTGGCCGGACACGATACTACGGCATCAACCCTATGCTTCGCATACCATCTGCTTAACAAGTACCCGAAGACGCTGGCAGCCATTCGGGCAGAGCACGACGAAGTTCTCGGGAAGGACCCATCCGCAGCGAAGGATAGCATCATCGCCAACCCACAGCTGCTCAACCGACTACCCTACACGTCTGCTGTGATCAAGGAGACCCTTCGGATGTTCCCACCCGTCGGGACGATTCGCCAGAGCCCAGACGACTTCTTCCTGACACACCCCGACACGGGTTTACGCTACCCGACAAAAGGGATGATGATCTTCGGCTGCAGCATTGCCGAACAGCGCAGCGAGCAGTTCTGGCCGCGCCCTCACGAGTTCGTCCCCGAGCGGTGGCTTGCCAGGGAAGGGGAACCGCTGTACGTCCGGAAGAATGCTTTTCGCTCCTTCGAGCTGGGGCCGCGGAGTTGCATCGGCCAGGAACTGGCGCTGCTGGAGCTGAGGGCCATTCTGGTGCTGACTATTCGGGAATTCGATGTCCAGAGCGTCTGGCACGAGGACGATCCCGAATGGTTTGGTGACAAAGCTTACCAAGCGAATATGCCGGGTGAGGTTACAGCGCACCTGAAGAGATATATGCCCGCGAGGGTGTCGAAGAGAGTTGTAGGGCCTTAGAAAGGATGCTCCTTAGAGGACTCACAGAGTGCCATCCAGAGCATTTGGGTTGCCCACGGCCATGTCAGGCACAGGAATGTTTTATGCGCATCCGGGACCCAAGCGCATGGAATCTAGAGACGTAGGGTGCAACTGTGAACAAGCTCTGCTTTGGGCCCCGCTCCAAGTCTCAGACAACATTGAAAGTCCCCACGACCCCCTTCTTTCATATCTCTACAAACAAGATACCAAGATGGGTGATTTTTTTGTGTATCCCCCTTCGTTGGAAAGCCACTGTAGAAGGTGGGTCGCTGCCACGGTTGGCAGTATTGCTAATCGTAGAGCTGCGTAACACCGTGAGGCAAGGTATTAGAGGCCGAACTTTCAACCGGTTGTTCATATCGGCTTGATTATTGCATGTAAGTGCCTGAGACATACCGTTGTTACAGTGGAAGAAACGTTGCTGGTTACAAATTGACTTCTTGCAACTTGGGTAAGGGTTGCTTTCCCGTATGAACTAAGGACATATTAATCACAACTCATATGGTGTAGAGAGATCGTTGAAATAGCCAACCAAAAAGACGGCCACCCTCACCGTGCTAGAGAGTATCTGGTCTAGAGAGTGTCTGGTCTATAAGTGGGTGAGTAAAGATTTGTCTTCATAAAACGGTAAATACTGACGAAGACTCAATCCTATGCGCATGGTCCGACTTCAAAATGTGGCAACGACTTGCTGCACTGTAGTTGGCGCATCAAATACATCTTGAACGACTTATCTCGCCAACTTCAGAGGTGGCGACCTTGAACACTGACCAAAATCAACTAGCCCCTGAGCTCTTGAGACCAAGTCGCAGAAAAAGCGTCAATCATCCTACATCTCGTATGCTTTTGTTGAGAGCGACTACCAGCAGAAGAGCATCGACAGTACAGGAGCATTTAGTATTCAATGGCAAACCAGACTTATAATTGTTTCATGCCTCATGTATTCCTGTTTTTAGAGCCCCATGAACCCGCCCATAAAAGACGCCGATATTCAACGATATCAAATCGTAGTACATCTCTAGATTTTCGTTGCGATTTCCAAAGGTCAGTCATCATCATCTGTCCTTATCATATTTTCTCTTCACATTCTTGCTTTTCGTCTTAAGCGTTCATCACAGCCTGCGCCCTGGCCAATTTGCCCTTGTCCAGAACTATTTCAAAGTCCGCGTCCCTTACCGCCTCCACACGGTGGGCAATGGTGATAACCGTGCTCTGCCGCAGCTCCTCCCTCAATACCTTCTGGATATAATACGCCGTCTTCTTGTCTATGCTCGCCGTCGCCTCATCGAGGATGACCACCGGGCTGCGGCGCAGGACCGCACGACCCAGGCCGATAAGCTGCCGCTGGCCTTGCGAGAGGTTCTTCCCGCCTCCATCCACACTGGTGGCTAGTGAGAGGGCGGACGCATTGTGTTTGTCGCTGCTGTCGTTGGTGCTAGCTGGCACGATAGCAGTCTTTGCGTCGGCACGCCCCGTGTGGCCGTTGCCGTCGTGTTCTCCGTCACTTTCTCCGCCACTGCTGCTGCTGCTGCTACTGCTATTACTAGAGCTAGAGTCGGAGCTTTGGCTCGCAGGACCGAAACTCGATCCCGAATTCGGTTGCTCGCTGCTAGAACCAGCCGAGTCCAACTCGTCACTCGCGCCCAGAACCCTCCTCAGCACCAGAGCACAATCCTCGTTGGAGTATTCGCCCAATGGATCCAAGTTGTCCCTCAGAGTGCCGGGGAACAACACCGGGTCCTGCGCAACAAAGCTGATACGCTTCCTAAGCGCGTGCTTGTTCACCTTCGCAACATCCACACTGCCTATCCTGATAGTACCCAACGTCCCCGTCGCCTCGTCGAACTCGGGCAACATAGTCCCCAGGAGCGTCAGCGCAAGCGTGCTCTTGCCGCTGCCGGTGCGCCCAGTAACGGCGACTGTTGCGCCGGCGGGGATCCGGAAACTCAGGCCACGTAGGGACGGATCGAGCCCCTTGGCGTACCGTACCGTGACATTATCGAAAATAATATCGTCGTCATATCCAGGCCAAGCCGCTGGGGGCTCGAGGTCCCCGCGGGGTTCCTCTTCGAGATCCATGAGCTCGATCACTCGCTCGACGCTGACAAACTGCATCTGCAGGTCACCGTACTTGCGACAAAGATTGTGTGTACAAGAAACGAAGTTAGCCGCCGCAGCAAGGACAAATCCTACTGTGCCGGCGCCAAGTCCTGTGGCTAAGGCTGACATGGTAAGAATAAAAGTCGATAGAGCAGAGAGCACGTCGAAGCGGAACATGAGCCAGGCTTGCAGGCTCCAGTAGAAGTGATCCATCTTCTGGAAGGCATCAGTTGTAACAATGATTCGTTCCTGGAAATGAGGCTGAGCACGGAACGCTCGTACTGTGGTCAAGCCCTCGAGGAGCGTGCCGAAGTTGGACATCAGTGCTATTTAACATTTTGAGTCAGTAAATTGTTCGGCTCGAATGTCTAAGGAGTTCGTATCAGGAGTAGTGAGACGAATCACAGAAGGCTCAGCCCTCATGAGGCAGTGTCCTCCCTACCCCAGATACATGTTCATAGGAAATTCGGCGCGGAGGGAACGTACGTGACAAGGATACCATTTCGAGGCGGCGAAGGGATTGTGAGGCGGGCAGGAAGCGCATAAAGATCACCACAAAGATGGCGGTCATGAGAATAGCGATGCCCAGGAAAATGGGCGTAGTTGAAGCAATAACGGACAGGTTGGTGACCCAGAACATCATGTACCAGACCACATCACGGACCTGCGTAACGATCTGGCCGTCAATAGTGCCAATGTCGCTTGTCAGCCTGTTCATCAGTCTCCCAACAGGCGTGACGTCGTAGAAGCGGAATGTTGCGTTAGCGACCTTGCGCATGACCTCCTCGAATAGATGTTTGCCCGCGGTATAGATGATGAGCACGATTGTGAGATCCGAGAGGACAATTGATATAAACTGCAGCAAGGCAATAATGAAGAACCAGAACAGCCAGGGACGGGCGTCAGTATCTGGAGGGGGCAGGTTTAAGTCGATGTGCCACCAGTCTCCTGAAGTCGCGGTGATTGGCGGCGTTGATATCGCTTGAAAGCTGTACTCGGGTTCGTTGCTTAACGCGAGGTAGACCTGAGTCGAAGGTTCGTAAGATTCGCCCCAAATCTTGAGGAAGTAAAAGTGCGCCAATCTCGATAGTCGGAATATGATGAAAAGCAGAAGCAGAAGTCCCCAATACCAAAGGTTTCCTGCTTTGACATACTTCCAGTAGACCGAGGCCATAACGCCGCCATGCGCACGATGTTCTTCCTCGATAAATTTGTCAGGGGTAACGTCTTCTGCATCATCTTGTTCCCCCTCATCCATGGACTGCCGCCGCTGATCGTCTTTGGCGGTAAAGTGCAATAGCTCCTCGTGTTGATTGATCTCTTCGCGCGATATCACCAGTACCGTTCCGTTCTGCGAGATCTCGAGCACCTGGCCGGCGTATCTCGTCAATAAGTCCATCCGGTGAGTGACGAAGATTAGTATGCGACCCTGTGTTAAGTCCGTATTCGTGAACAGGTTTCTCAAGATCGTCTCTGCGGTCTGATGGTCCAGCGCAGCAATGGGATCGTCCAGCAACAAGATCCTCGCCTTGCTGTAGACGGCCCTGGCCAACGCGACTCTCGCTTTCTGGCCACCTGATAAGCCCACCCCGTTCTCCCCAATCATAGTCAGATCGCCAGCTTTCCAGTTCGCCAGGTCGGGTATCAAGCAGCACGCTGCAAGCACCTGCCGATATCTTGTCTCGTCGAGCCCAGACGAGAACAGAATATTCTCACGGATGCTCATACTCTGCAGCCACGGCGTCTGTGCACAATACCCAACCATCTCATTCGGGACCTTTCGCATCCCACCCTTGTCGTCCAATTCCCCAAGAATGGCGTGTAGTAGGGCTGTCTTCCCAGATCCGACCTTGCCGCACACAGCCGTTACCCCTGGCCCAGCGTCGAAAGAGACGCCAGACAGAACTTGCTTTTGCGGAGAACCCGGCCACGAGAATGATGCCTCGCGGAACGATATCTTCAGTTCTCCCAGCGGCTCCGCAACGGACTCCCCATACGCACCGGACCCATATTCCTCCTCCTTGTTGGGTTCAGCCATGAAATTTTCAATCCTGCCCATAGCAACGCTTGCATTCAACAGAACTGTGACTAGCCCCGGCAGCTCATTCAAGTTCTGGTTCAACATCGTGAAGAGGCTCAAGGCCGGGAAAGCAACATCAATGCGCAGTGGTTTCCCGCCAATGATCGTGTATGCATAGAATGCAGCCACGGGGAAGAAGGACGCCGAGATCTTGTTCGTTGCCGCCACGGCCTTCCTGAAAAGGTTCACAATGACCATGTATCTCAGCTCCTTCTGGCGGGCCGTCAGAATCTGCCCCAGCCAACGGTCCTGCCAGTCGTACCAACGGAGATGCCGGATCGCCTCGACAAATTGCGCGGTCACCTGTAGTTTGACGTCGGTTACCGCACGGCGGGCGCGTTCCCAGCTGACCAGGGCACGAATGATGAAGCTGTTGAGAATCTGCGCAAATACTACAAGCAGGACACCACCAAGCGCCGCCGGGCCGAGGATCTTCCAGATGAGAACTATTGTGAGGATAAAGTTCATGGGCTTCGTGAAAAAATTCGCGAACTCCCAGAATCGCTGGGCGATCTCGTAAACGTCGTTCCTCATCAGATTGAGGATTTTGCCCATTGAGGCAGGGCCGTTGCTGCTCTCCTTGCCCTTGCCGTTCTTCTCATCCGCCTCATCATTGTTGTTGGTTGGGAAGGTGAAGGCTTTCCGCATCAAAGTCTTCTCGTAGATCATGGTGATCATCTCGCCCCGAGATCGCTCGTAAGCCCGTCGACAGAACCACAGAGTAAAGATGCCCGACTGCGCACTGATCAGACGGGCAACAAGAATAAAGACACCATAGACCATGGCCACCTTCCTGTTAGGATGGTCACCCTCCAAGGCAGAAAGGAGCTGCTTTAGAAAGACGATTGGCACGAGAGAGCATATGGATTCCAGAATGCTCAAGCAGGTCGTGATGATCAGATCTGGGGCGTTCACTTTCATAATCCGAGCCAGCACCGATCCCTTGACATCTCTGAAAAGGTGGTGCAAGCGACCATGCTGGAATTCGAGCGGTAGTTGCCAGATATCCTCATCGTGAAGCTGCCTCTGGTAACCTTCCTTAACGATAGGCGCCATCCATGCTACCGACATCCACTGCCAGAGAGTGAAGCCATCCTCCGGGCTGCGAAGCTTGAATGTAGGGGTCTGGAATGGGGCGCAGACATCGTTATTCTCAAGGAGCGGGTTTCGCATAGGCATGTTGAGGATCAAGGTCAGCGATACCAGAGGGATTACCATCTCAACCACCCATACTATCAAACCTTCCCGCGGGGTGACCTGGAGGATGGTACTGAACAGGACGACCTGAATAAGCAGTAGAGCCCCCTGTAGGGCAAGTGCCGCCCCCGGAGTTGATCGAGGCCTTTCAATTAGCAAGATTGCTATTGTTACAATCTTGTGGAGTGTCAGCAGTCATCTTGTGAGAGTCAGCGAAACAGCTTAATTATACTTACATGTGGTATCAAGGGTGTGAGGAATAGGGGTCCAGCTGTTGGGTTCAGCGAGGCTAAGATGCTGGTCGCGAGACCGGCTGCCGAGTTCAAAGCAAGGACTATAGTGAAGGGGGCCCATATCCTAGGCTTGAAAGTGACGATTTCTATTGCAAGGCCATCTGCCTCGTCAGGCTCCTCAGCTGCGAAGTTGCGCAGCCATACTGGCCTGCGCCGCCATAATGGATGTAGTCCATATCGTAGTATCACGACAAGGATGGAAACCGCTGTGGGAATCCATGCAATCACACCAACGCAGTCTCCGAAAATAGCAAGTTCGTTGATCTGCAGGTGCCCGTTAACATGGGATTCAGGCTTTGAGACATTATGTCCCGAGGTCACTCATGACGCTTGTAAATATAAAGGGTGTGAATGGTCGACATACCCAAAGTTGATTACAACAGTTTAAACATGGTCGCAAGATGTTCCATGAGAAAAAGGGTGATTGAGAGGAAATCATCTTGGTACTAGACTACAAGACGCAAACAAAGGCGAACCGGAAAACTCATCATACGTCTCTCGCAGTATGCCAGCGACCAGTAGAACCTTGCATGGAAGGAATAGTTCGATGATTGGAGATGATCTGTTGTGTTTTTGTTTTTTCCCAGCAGATTTAAAGTAATGTCGTTCCAGCAGGAATATTGGCGATTTGAGCTCCGGTACGGAGTGGCGGTCTGGACAAAGACGGCCTGACTGCGACATCGAGAAAATCGAAGCCTGTGGGGGGCTAGCTGGCCTCGGCAGGGGGCGATCACTAAATTCGGGAAGACGGAGCGACCTGACAACCGCTAATCCACCGTCCCCTATGGATGGTGCGCATTAGCGTGCTGCTGACGGTACGACAGTATGGTTAGTTATCTTTGCTCGTTCACCTTATACGGTACCAGTAATAGGTTGGGTCTGCTGAATACGTTACATACTTTGCAAAGGTGTACACCAAATTGGCGAGTCCATACATAGAAAGGGGCAGGGTGAATGCCGGAATACTTGATATGGCCATAACAGGCATTGTGCTTGGGGCTGTTGTTATTCGTCAGCCCTGGAGGAACCTCCTGCCGGTACGCTGGCAGGCTGGCCAGGATCTGGCTCACTGCGGAGGCCTGACAACGGCCTTCTGGCGCGGACCAAGCAGCTGCATACTGAATTGGGTATGTAGCCAGCACAGCCCCGCCCCGTTGTTCCGCAACGTCGCATGGTGCTATCGCGCTATCGCGGTGGAACTGCTGTGATACTCCGTGTTGGATTTCTGCCCCTAAAGAATCGACACAAGCGACGAACATCTGGCGGCAAGATAGATGTCCGATAATGCGACGCCGGTAGATCGCTACGGGAATCCTAGTGAGACTGATTGTAACCCGTACAGCTCGACAGGATGATGAGGAGTTAGGCTTGTGCTGCACAAAGCAATGATGCCCAACTTTTGCAATGTATACAAATGCTGCCATAGACCGTTGTGATGCTGTCAGTAGGCATCTCAGAAGTCATATACCGCTCATACCAAATGCCTTGCATGATAATGTGAACCGAGACCCAACCGATGTGCGCCTCACGATTGCAAACCCGCCATGCGTCCGTCGCCATTTCTTAGATGCATGCTACTTTGATGCAAAGAGGATGACCGGGTATCTTCCAGAGGGGGGAGGGCGTCCCGTCATGCAATATAAGACCAAATGTGAACAACATTCGGAGAAGTATTAGGCTTCCTGGGTGACAGTCCAGGATTCTGTTGGTAGAGAGTTTTGGGCTCTCAAAGAAACTCGCTCGGATGGAAAGCCCCTGTGGTCGATACTCAACACAGTCGTCTCCAAAATAGCGAGAGGTCGGTGACACCGTGGGTGACGTGTTTGAGATGATGGGCATCTCGACATGAGCCACAGACAGTAATACAGAGACTGGTCTTTCGTTATCAGTCGAAATTTCAAAAATGTCCGGTGGTGGTCGGTGTAAGTTACCCAATCCCGGGTGCAGCTTCACGACATCGAATGCACCTGGTGACCAGGGGGACTTGGCTACCGTCTGGCGACGGGTGCTAGCTCTTGCGAGGATCAATAGCGTCTTCTAGATCCGAGGGCACTATTGATGTGCGGTTAGGAGTTGCGGCCCCGGGGCTTTTTACTTCGAATATGGTAGCGCCCTCGCCCATGGAATTGGGTGGTGATTGTCCTCCCAGATGATGCACCTCCTCGTACGTGTGGTTGCAACGCTGTCGCTGACGACAGTAGAAGAACAGCACTGCGGCAAAGAGAGCTGCCCCTGCGGTGGCTCATCCGACGATGATTCCCACTCTTGCGCCAGTCGGAAAGCCACTATTACTGTCAGTATCCGGTGTGGAGGTAGGTTTCGGTGGACCTATTGTGGTCTGGCCAAACCCTGCCCTGTAGTAGCTGTGAATACTGTGCTTGTTCACACCGTTTTGCTCACTGATGTCTTGCTGGAGCCGGTGAAAGAAGAAACAATCGACCGTTCTGCCATCCAGTCTTGCTTGGAGACACTTAGAGGGGTGTTTGAGTTGGAGCAGTGCAAGCTCATGACTTTATAATTGTTCTCCAGGACATCAGGGTCTTCCTCGGTGATACACTTCGCGGACTTGGTAATGATATCGCCACCATTGCCGAAGAGGCACTGCTTCATCTCGGGGATGGTCTCGCCATTGCAACCCGAGTAGCTGGATGAATCGTAGAGGCATTGTTGCACACCGGATGGGTAGTCGGAGAAGTCATTTCTGACAGTCCTCCTGTCGGCTGTGAGAGAGGATGGTGTGAGAAGAAGGACAAGCTGTGACCACCTTTGGCGTCGAAGAGGCATCTTCAAAGCTGCAGGGTCGATCAGTGGAGTTTGTGTTAGTGAGGGCTGTCGAAACGCTGTTAAATGGGGCCGTTACTCGCCACAGAAAGATAAAGGTTTCCCAGACAACAACCATTGGCGACCGTTGACACCACTTCGAATCTGTCTTCTTGTTTTGATGTTCCAATTGGATCTCGAGGCAATCAGAAACCGAGTTATGGTCTTGTCAAGGACAAAAGGGAGCGATCACCATTTGAACAGAAGGCCAACAACTGAATATTAGAATACAAAGCAACATCTTGGGCAAGCATTACCTACCAAGTACTTAAGTACCTAGGTACCTACTGTAGGTAGGTACCTGTAGGTAGGTACCCATGGCTTCCAAGGTTCCTAGACAGGCATGGGAGATATCGATTTAGCACCAATAGGTCGGTGCACGGCTGAGTGATGGAGCAGTAAGAGGGAAGAACTCCCTTACTTGGATACCTAGGCACCCACGTACCTACCTAGGTAAACATCTCTGCTCAGTTAGGCAGCCATGGCTTTGTCTTAGTCCTTCCTCTCTTTGGAAAACATTTACATGTGGACTGTCGTCACCATCTTTGAGCACGTCTCTTCCAGCAAGGCTCTATCCTCAAGCAACGCGGGGCCTCAGTGCATCCACTCTTCCAACGTCTAGCCCGGCTGCCCGGATAGTTCCAAAATGGTTTGGTACGTGCGGGCGTGGACATTCGGCCTTTGCTTCGCTTAGGCTCTGTTGCTATGCTAGGCCTTTCGTCGCTAGGTTATCTGACAGGCCGGTGCTTATTTTTAAGACCTCAAGATGGTATGTGGCATGGGCTTGCCGTGGAGTCGTTTGTGCCCACAGCTGAAGGCCGTGGATCCTTTGTTTCGATAAACTTTATTTGGTGGGTGATCTTGGCGGTAGTCAAGTCTACCTACAATAGGTACCTAGGTAGTCACCAAGTTCCAAGCACGCCTTCGAGTACTTGAGGGTTGACTTGGGTAGCAAACAAGCTTCCAAGCAGCCTATCACCATCTCTCGCCCTTGCAGCAAGTGATACCGACACCACCCAAGGTATTTACCAATGTAACTAGATAGGTACATACCATTCAAGACTCGAATTCAACCCACAAAGCGGCAAAGGCAGGGCATACGGGTTGTTCGAGACGATCAAATCACTGACCAGATGATAAGGATATGTATCTACTACGGCTTTGTAGAATCGGAACATATCCAGCGGAGCTCAGATTGAAAGACCGGGTTCATAACATGCTCATCACCACCCTCTCGATAGCGTTCCAAAATCGGGTCTTTGGCTATCAACCTGAGTGCTATTCTCATGTGATATGGGTAATTTCTTCTCGATCGCTTTGACGGATATGCACAGAACAGCTACATATATATATATGCCTGTTAGCATCGACCTTATGATCTCAGCAGGTACGGATGTTCAGCCACACACAACCACTGTCAGCATTACAGATAGTGAATTATGAAATTATTCGAGAGCCTCCAGCGCTGTTGATCTCCATTGTACCCCTGTAGATTTGAAGATCGTAGAACAGCCCACATGTGCATATCAACGTTCCCCGCCTTTCCCCGCCTAAAGAGAGGGCCGTGGAGCATTTGGCGTCAACACTACAAGAAAATACATCACTATTACGGATATTACCGTGTGTACTGAGGTATCCCATGCTAGACCCTTAATCACAGTAAGTACCGAAGTACCGTCCGCTGCTGCCTTCCAAGGTTGTCACGGTTTCTCGCGCTGGCCTTCTTGCCAGTCTTCAAATAAACGCGCTAACCCACTATCGCTCGACGCGTCTCCCAACTCCCCTCCTTTATCTAATTGTCAACAGTGGGCATTCTTCTTGACCCGCCAGGTCCTGATGAGCTCCAATATCTTTCAATCTGATCATTCCAAAGTCTCCCACTAGTGGACATTCCAAAGCACCAACCGCAATGGCGGGGTCCCCAGTGAAGGATGAGCCGCGTCACGTCAAGCCTGAACCCGGTGCTGATGCTGACGATGCAGGCATCGATGCATCTATCCCTGCTGCTGAGGATGTTACGGATGACGCGACCCAAGCCACAGCCGTTTGCGAGACCAACTACATCGAACGACTGATATCCAATGCATCTACGGAGGAGCTCGAGGCCGGCGTCAAGACCAGCGTTCAGCTCCTCGACAGCCTCAAACCTCCTCTGCAAGCTGCCTTGGCAAGCGGAGAAACCCAAGCAGCCACCTGGCTGGAGTCGATCACACGATTGCAAGATGCGGCGAAGCCAGCGCGTACTGTCGTCGGCGTGGTGTACGTACCCTTACCTTCAGAACGTTGAGGGTGCATCGATGCTGACTTTGATGTGGAAGGGGCAATACCGGCGCAGGCAAGAGCTCTGTGATCAATGCGCTGCTTGACGAGGAGAAGTACGGTCTTTCTTGACTTCCGCTGGAGAGGTTACGTTTGCTAATCCGTCCCGCAGATTGGTGCCTACCAATGGCATGCGTGCGTGCACTGCATCTGCCACGGAGATTTCCTACAACTACTCTGATGATCCCGAGCAGTTGTACCGAGCGGAAATCGAGTTCATCAGCGCCGCGGATTGGGCTCAAGAGCTCAAGACCCTGTTGGACGATTTACTAGATGGCAACGGCCAAGTTTCCAGGGATTGCACGACCCCTGATACCGAGGCCAATTTGGCATATTCGAGAATCAAAGCCGTCTACCCACATTTGACCAAGGAAATGATTGCGAACGCCAGCCCCGCCGAATTGGCTAGGGCTCCGTCCATTCGTAAGGTGATCGGTAGTCTGAAGCGGCTCAACGCGACAACTTCATCCCAGCTCTTCCAGGGACTACAGCACTATGTTGATAGCAAGGAGAAGACATCTGGTAACGGCCATGTGATGGAATACTGGCGTATGTATAACGGCGATCTTTCCATTACACCTTCAACTACCCTGCCTTCTCCCTGCTTCCCTAATGCCCCATCTCTACTATCCTGGTACGAACAAAACTAACAAGTTTCAGCACTCATCAAGGTGGTTCGTATCTACTGCAAGGCAGATGCTCTTTCGACCGGAGCTGTCATTGTTGACTTGCCAGGTATTCAAGATAGCAACGCAGCCCGAGCCGCTGTTGCCGAGAGTTACATGAAAGCATGCACGGGACTGTGGATTACTGCGGCCATTCAGCGTGCAGTGGATGACAAGACAGCCAAGAACCTTCTCGGAGACTCTTTCAAGCGCCAGCTCAAGTACGATGGAACCTACTCCGCTGTTACGTTTATCTGCACCAAGACGGACGATATCCTCGAGTCGGAGGTTGCGGCCAGCCTTGATATCGAAGGCGAGATGGGAGAATCCTGGGCAAAGATTGAGGGGTTTCGGAGCGAGCAAAGGGAGCTCAAGCGCAGGATCGGAGGTCTAAAGGATCGAAAAAACGCAATAGACGACGAGCTGGAAGATTTGGATACGAAGTTCGACCAGTGGGAGGACCTAGCGACGAAACTTAGGGACGGAAAGACGGTCTATCGGCCATCCGAGAACGCCAGTAAGAAGCGAAAGCGAAGTGCTAGCCCCGGTCGACATCGCAAGAGACGGGGCTCGGTCGACACAACATTCGACTCGGACGACAGCTATGAATCTGATGGTAGCGACAAAGAGAACAGCCAGACCGTCCAGGAGACCCGCACGCCCTTGACCGAGGACGAGATCGAGATGGAGCTGGTTCAGATCAAGTCTCAGAAAAAGGACTTCCGCAAGTCACGGAAGACTTTGGATGAAAACATTTCGGCTACCAAGAAGGAGTTGAATTCCATTGTCTCTCAGGAGAAGGCGTTGCTTTCTGAAGTCAAGTCAATATGTATCAAGGGGAGGAACGAATACTCCAGACGTGCTATCAAGAGCGACTTCGCAATGGGTATCAAGGAGTAAGTCTCAATTCTTTCCGCCCCTTTGCCCATCTCCCTTATCTGGTTTTCGCGTTTACTCTTCGAGTTCTTAACAAGATTGTCAGACTTGACCAACAGACGGCGGTAGAAGAGGACGAGACGGCGTTCAATCCGGACGAGGATGTAAGGGATTACGATGAAGTAGCTCGAAGCCTTCCCGTCTTCACTGTCAGCGGTCGTGTAGGTTCTACCCAATCACTAACTCTGTTCACTCCCTGACGCGGCTTCTCTGTTATAGGCCTACCAAAAGCTCTCGGGGAGGTTGAAGAAAGACGCAGTGCACGTTGATGGCTTTCTTTCCGTTCAAGATACAGAGATCCCACAGTTACAGGAGCACGCGAAGAAACTGACTGAGGGTGGCCGAGCAACCAGCTCTTGTCGCTTTCTCAATGAATTGAGCCAACTCTTGAACTCAATGAAGCTTTGGGCTACTTACGATCGCCGTGTAGGGCACAGCAAGAAGGATCAAAAGGTCGACGAGATCTTCTTGCGCACCCGCCTGACCAATCTCCAAAAGGTAGCATTTTCATTCGATGTGCTGTAAAGCTGTTCGCTAATGAAGTCATGCCAGGAACTTCATACCGCGGTGGAGGACTGCGCAGCTTCTTTTAAGGACACTCTTGGTGAGCAGCTGTATGAGACCTTTGACCGTCTGATACCGGCTGCTTCTGATAGTGCTGTCGCGACTGCAACGTAAGTAATCTGGCGGCGGGCGCTTTATCGGTGATTTAGCCGTGCCGTTTGCTGTGTTACAGGGCTTACCTTTCATTCACCTCCTTGTTCCCGTTTCCAAGTTCTATCTAGGGGTGTGCTCAACAACGGCGACTAACTGCGGGTTTTCTAGTGGATGGGGTGCTCATCGATCTCTTGGTGGCTTGTTTTGGGCGACCTACAAAGCCACAACTCGTCGCTCCGGCGTCTTCTCCGGCGCTTCTGGTCAGAAAGACTTCAATGCTGAGCTATTCGAGCCGATCGGTAAGCATCTTGCCGGAAATTGGGAGAGGGCGTTTCAACGACGACTCCCAGCTGCTTTGGAGTCTTTTGCGAGGACTGGCAAGCAAATTATCAAGGCTTTCCACGACGACGCTGTCGCTGGGGTTCAGCAAAATCTTGCCCAGAACCCTACTGGTCTGAATATGCTCAACCAGCAGGTTCGGGTGTACACTGCCGCCATGGAAGCTGCTCCTGCGGCTCTGCGGACGGCGATCACGGAGAGACAAAGAGATGCCAACCGAGAATTCACACCTGTTATTCAACAGGCTATGCAACATGCTTACGATGTCTGCACAGCTGAGCGAGGTATGTATCCTCCAGAACCCTACCATGGCGACAATAAAGCCATCCGTGCTGACTAAGCCTGGGCCACAGGTACTGGTTCCTACGCCCGAATGAAGGCATCCATGCAGTCACACGTGGAGACCGCGCGCCACACAATGTTCCAGCAGGCTTGCGATACTGTGAAGAACGATCTCGAAGACATGTGTGCGTATGTCGAGAAAGCGATGCTGATTCTTGTGGATGACCTGTTCGTCAAGTTGGAGAAGGACTACCTTGCTGTCCTTGTTGGTGACGATGCGGAAATTGAAGGAGGTGCTGTCCCTTGGGATGAGCTTATGCTGCGCGGCGAGATGCAGAAGCGCCTTGCGGAGGCCGACTCTCTTTTGGCGGGACTCTTGCCTCTTGAGGTTACAGACGAGGCAGCCTCTGACGAGCTTGACGACGCCGAAGAACACCTCATCGCCCAGCAATTGGAAGGAAACCACGCAGCACAGTCCCCGAGGGTCAAACCAGAGCTCTAGGCAGGAAGCCCGAGCTATCAGTGGCCCAATTGTGATGATATGGATGTACGATCATGGGTTCGACTTTACGTGCTACGAGATACGACTGCTTGTAGCGAGTTCCTGCACGGAAATGCTTGTTAATGATGGATGCCGCCTGTAGAAATTGTTGCAGCCGCTGTAACGACCTGGGGGGGGGAGGGAAATGAAGTACGGGTTGGAGGCTAGAGGGTTTGGCTGAACAACTGTATGCTCTGACTGAGCTGGGTTTCGAATCTCTTACTTTGCCCCCCTGCCGCTGAGGTTAACGACCCATGAATCAATCTACGGTGCATGGTTTGTTGGCGGTCCTTTTACTGAACCCATATATGGTTAACGGGCCTAGAAGAAGATGGTCTTGGCATCGAGACGATACTGAGATTGATATCAGAAATCCGATAGTTGTGCTCACTCTACTAATCAATCACGATCACTGACTGATCAGGATTCGCGAGGCCAATGTCGTTGGTCGGTGTTCACCGAGCGATAACCCCCGGCCCGGCACTTCGTCCTTCTCCTATCTCATGTAGCAGGGCAAGAGCACGTACCACCGTCCCCTCCAGGTGATAAGATGCAGTCGCAATGAGTTCGATAGAAGCCGACTCAGCCTATCATATCCGCCTCAGCAGCGTCGAGGCACACTGTGATCTATCATCGTTTTGCCGGCTCTCGATGTGTGTGGGTGGACCGGGCTGTGAGACGGTGGTTGATATGTTAGTCTCCCGAATACCAAGCAAAGTCTGGGCGTCCTTGATAAGATAGTCACCCCCAGGCAGATGTAACGATTGCCCCAGAGCTCTAGAACTCCCCATCGATGAGGCGTGAATCGTGAGCATTCCCCACTTCAGCACTGCTGGGGCTTGTCGGGGAGGTGGGATGCTGTGACCTCGGGAGGAGTTATCGCTGGTTCCTCGATATGCCACGCTGATCAGGCATCTCAAGTGCTTGGCTGCATTAATTTCAGCGAATCTTCAAAGCTTTGTCCGAGGTATCGGGTTGCGGAGGTATGGGCTGA
This sequence comes from Cytospora chrysosperma, assembly GCA_016808195.1. Taxonomy (NCBI): domain Eukaryota; kingdom Fungi; phylum Ascomycota; class Sordariomycetes; order Diaporthales; family Cytosporaceae; genus Cytospora; species Cytospora chrysosperma. The sequence continues at coordinate 2,086,952 of MU179926.1, read as the reverse complement.
AGATATGACCCCAGGGCCGTAGTATATAAAGCGTTTATATGTAAGTGCAGAGTCGCAACCGGGGGTCATAAGGAAATTGTCAGCGCCATCCCCCAGTCGAGTTTTGTGTGCCTGGCCTCATATTCCTTCATGAATACCTCAAAATGACTACTACAATCTCAGAGGTCACAATGATACCGGCGGAGATGGATGACATCCTCGCCGGTGGCAACCATCGTGAGAAGCAGGCTGACTGCGAAAAGAAGCTGGGCAGTGACAGTGAGGAAGTCAAGTCGGAAGGTAGTGTGGTCGCCGCATCGGTGATAGAGGAACATGGTATTTTGTTTTCCAAACGATGATCTATATGCAGCTGTATGTGGTGATTGACAGTGAACAGGCCAATACACCGAGGAGGAGTACAAAGCTCTGAAGCGGAAGATTGACCGTTACCTACTCCCGTTGATGTGGCTCTGCTATGGCATCCAGCAGACCGACAAGACATCTCTCAGCACTCAAGCGACATTCGGACTCCGTGACGACACCAATCTTGTGGGTCAGCAGTATGCTTGGCTGACCACCATCTTCTACATCACGTACGTTTGCTTCGAGTTCCCGTCGAATATCATACTGCAGAGGTATAAGATGGGGCGGACGCTGTCACTCTACATGATCGCCTGGGGGATCGTCGTTCTCTGTATCGGCTTCGCCAAGAACTTCACGCACCTCATCACCCTGCGGGCTCTGCAGGGAATGTTTGAGTGCTGCATAAGCCCTGGGTTCATCCTCGTCATCGGCTCCTGGTACACGACGAGAGAGCACTCGTCCCGCTCCCTTGTCTTCCAGAGCGCCAATGCCGGGTTCGGTATCATCTCGAGTCTGATCTTGTACGGGATCGGTTCTCTTCAAAACCATCGAGGACCGGAGTTTGAGGCTTGGAGGTATATGTCATACTTCCTCGGTTCACTCACTATCGTCATCGGGTGCCTCTGTCTTCTTCTCCTGGGCACCCCGTCAGAAGTGCGATGGCTGTCCGCCAGGGAGAAGGACATGGCGAACACACGAATCCTGTCCAACAACACTGGGCATGACCGAACTGGTGTCAAAAAATGGAGATGGGAACAGGCGGTGGAGTGCCTCATTGATCCATGCGTACGTTGCACGCTTTTCAAGGATAATAATAAGCCTGTTGTTTACTAACCGATGTGTGGTCGATGCAGTTCTGGTTCGCCGGCGTCAACGCCTTTCTGAGCTCCGTACCCAACGGCGGCCTCACCACCTTCGGCTCCATAATCACCACCAGCTTTGGTTTCACGAACCTCGAGGTGATTCTTCTGGACATCCCGAGGAGCGTGTTCTCGGTGCTGTACTTCGTGATGATCGGCCTCGTCACGAGCAAGTGGAAGAACCTGAGGATGTACTTCATGATGTTCTCGACCATCCCCCCCTTCACTGGCTTCCTCCTCATGGCGCTCCTCCCCGACGAGCCCATGTACAAGTGGGCAAAGTGGGGGGGCTTCTTCATGACCGTCCCTTTCGTCATCTCGCTTTTCCTCGCGTGGACCCTGATCCCGTCCAACACGGGCGGGAGGACCAAACGGACGCTCACCTCGTCCTTCACCTTTGTCGGGTACTGCGTGGGCAACATGTGCGGCTCCCAGATCTTCAAGGCGGTCGACGCGCCCCGGTACATCCCCGGCACCGTGGGCTGTGCTGTCTGCTTTGCGCTCCAGTTCATCACCATCGTCCTCTGGAGGCTTGTCTATGTCTTCCGGAACCGGCGGACGCAGAAGAGGCTTGCGGAGGAAGGGGTCAGTGAGGAGGAGAGAGTCAGCCGGGGCCAGGAGCTGGGGCAGCAAGATGCTACTGACTTCCAAAATCCCTATGTGAGTTGCGCCATGCAAGGAATCCATGTGAGCGTCCGCTCGTGCTGACATTGCTCCCAGTTCATCTATACCATGTGAGTCTTCGGAATAGAAAGAAGATGAAGGTACTTCTAGAGCTGGTAATGCCGGGGACGTCGACGACTGGAGGGCGTCCGCCCTACGCGGGACAATCCAAAGGACCGTCCGATAAGCTGTCTTGCCATACCGTGACAATGTCATATTCATCCTGGTGGCGGGCGCCTCATGGTTTTCAGAGGGAGTAAACTCTATCGAACTCAGCCCACCAAAATCACCAGCCTGGTTCAATATGAAGGCTCTCAAGTTGGAAAATAGTGCCCAGGCGGTAGCGAGAGGATATGGGGGCGTACGCCACAGGCTTTATATACATGAAATACAACGAGATTTGCGGCCTTGAACGTAGCCTACGTATATACTGCGGCAATGCCTAATACAGAGAGAAGCAACCAAGAGGCTTATACAGAAAATGGCGGGTAGGTACACAACGAAGTAGGCCAAGCGAGAGCCAAGATCACTAGATCACAATTCCTCTTTGTGCCCAGCCGTTCTTGCCCTTCCATGCCCAGAGCACCAGCAGGCATGCGACCCAGACGCTGACCGCCATGGCCCAATAAGCAGTGGCGTAGCACTGTGTTCCGTAGCAGAACAGATCTCCGTTGCCCTCTTCCGGCGGATTGAGGCTCTTCTCCGCTCCAGCCTGGTACACCGCCGAGTAGACAAGTCCCCAGAGCGTATTTCCGAGGGCGGGGACGGTGGCAATGATCCCCCAATTGGTCCCGAAGTTCTCGACTCCCCAGATTATCGTGACGATGATCGGTGTGATGCTGAAAAGCGCGCCATAGCTGGCACCAATGAGACTAGATACGATCCAGAAACGGCCTGCATGGTTCTGGATTACCCCCGATGCCAGAATGACCAAGCCCAGGGACAGCACAAGAGCAAAGAATACTAGGAAGGCAACGCGGGAGATGGAAAACTTCATGCGCTGGAGCCTACTGCCAGAAGACACTGAGGGGATCTGCACATGTTGTGTTGCGGGGGTTGGGGCCAGTAGATCTGTCAGGGCACCCACCATTAGTCGGACGATGGTGCTTGCCGTGCAAATGATCGACACATGTGTCGCGACCGAGGTCCCTGAGCCATTCTGGATGGCAGTCGGGGGGGTTAGTGTCTTGATCACCGTGCCCATGTTGTTGATGAACGCTTCGCCAGGCCCGATCATGAAGAAGAACCCGAGGGCGAAGAACCACATGGTGTAGTCTCCTAGGAAACGCCTGGTCTCGGCATTGAGAACCCAGTTCTTTTTGAACCTGGCGTCGTCCTCGACGTCCTCGGCCGGATCCAAAAGCCGAGTGTCCACCTCATCTTCCATGGGGTCGGACCGTTCAATCGCACCATATCCACCACCAGGCGTCCGCCCACCTGTGAACAAGGCGCTTCCATCAAGGAGACCACTCCGCTCCAGCTCCTCGACAGCTTCGTCGATGAGTTCCTGCTCGTCAACGACCTTCATAGTGAACGCCCCGATGAACCCGACCGTGAAGAGCATAACAGCCAGGAAGATGAAAAAGTAGAAGACGTCCACGTCTCCTTTGCTTCCGTCCGGCATACGCTCATACAACAGCCTACTTCCCACCTGACTCTGCCACATGCCGCTCAGGCCGATGGCGGCGATGGGCATGGCGAGAGCCAGGCCGCGGTGCTTGCCCTTGCCGAAATTCTTCGCACATGTTGCTACCGAGCCGATATAGATGGCACAAGTCCCCGTACCAATCAAGATGAATGCAAAGATCATCCAGGCATACGAAGAGCGCCCCGCGCCTTGCTTGTACAGCCCCGCGGCCAGCCCATATCCGGCTCCATGCAGCACGGCGGACACGGCGGACAACGGAGCGGGGCCGAACCGATCGCAGATGTAGCCGAAGATGGGCACGAGGAGATAGACGGCGAAGCTGGCGACGATGGCAACGCCGTTGACTTGGTACTGGGAGTAGTGCAGACGCTCCTGGAATAGATGGCCGTACAGCGAGAAGGCAGTCAGAGAGCCGGCGCCCAGGGCGCCTAGCATGGCGGAGAAGAAGGAGACATTTCGTTTCGTGACGAGGGCGGCGCGACGTCTGTGTCTGTGAGAGGGTGTGGGAGAGTCGGAGCGGTAGGAGGAGGCTGAACTGCTACGGGAGGAGGAGACGTCACGGTTTGAGGACGACACTTGGGGAGTTGTCGTGTCTTTGCCGGATGGGTATGTCGACGAGGCCGGCTGTTGGCCGCGGCTCGTCGTAGCTCCAGCCATGGTCGTCGGTTGTGTTACTGGATGAAGGGAATTGAATGGAAGGATGCAAGGGAAGGAAGAGACGACGGGTTGGGACGTCGCCTCAGATGCCGTACTTGTGTGTTGTCACGGCTACTAAGCGAAGCTCCCCGAGCTCGGGGGTTTGGGCAGCTGATAAGATGATAAGATTAGATCTTACGGGTACGTCCGTGCCTAAGCAAGGTACGTACCTGCCCACTCAAGTAGGTACCTAGGTACCTGTGTAGAAAGATAAGTAGGTACTTAAGTACCTAAGTACCTACTTGGGGTACCTAAGCTTAAGTAGCCGACCCAGCCGGTTCCAGGCCGAATGGTACCTGGGTACTTGACTATCCGTACTAGAGAGCCTTCTGGGTTAGGGTCAGCAGACGACATTCCTCCATTTACTTCAGAACCATCTCATCCCCTCCTGTCCTGGTCACCATCTCCCTCATGCGACTGAGCTGTCAGCATGTATAAATCTGGTGCTATCCGAGTTGTATGAAATCTTTTACCTATAAGGACGGCTTGATTGGGATGATCTCCTGTGGACAGTCTGTTCCCTACGTTGCGTTCACAACTATTATCGTCATCACCAAGATAAACCACCGCAGGCCCTACGAACATGGCCAACGCAAGGGAGGTACTGCGAGGCTTTGATCTCGCTGACCCAGCTGAGAGATTAGAGATCATCCGGGGACTTGCCGATCGCATTTCGGTTGATGAGGCTGATTGCCTCGCCAAAGCCCGTCACAAATGCGATATCTTAGGCCATGATCAGATGCCTCCCGAAATTCGGCTCATGATTGTCCAATACCTGGATATTTCCGATATATACAACTGTACCCTTCTTGTCTGTCGCAAATGGAAGTATCTGTTTCAGAGCTTCAAGGCGATGGCCGAGGATGTGCTCCAAAAATGGTTCCCGTGCCTCTACGGCAAGGATATGCCGGTGGAAGACATGCTGAAGCTGTTCTCACAAGCCATAACGAAACGGTATCTTCGGGATACAGGGCGATTTCAATCCAGGTAAACGGCTCATCTCATATCATGTTGCCCTCCCCACCCTCTTACCTTCATGGCCTTGCATCGGAGCAAAGACGATAGCGCTACAACGGAAAAGTGTGGTTTTAAACAAGAATGGAAGAAGGCAAAGATATGGAGTGGCTCTTAGGGTAAAATCCAACTGACAATTTTTGTCGCCTATAGACTCACTTTCAAATTCGCAAAGTCGAACAACCAAACCAGAAAACGAATCGAAGGACTGCAGCGAGGCCACACTTACAAAGACCTAACATGCTCCTCAACGCCCTGGATCCCAACGTCGTCTGGGTCTTCGATATCAACAAGCCCTCCCACCGGATCAGAATCCGCAGACGAAGTGGAACACTCTATCCAGAGTTCCGAGACCAAGGAGAGTACTGTGGCTAAATATATATACGCTGACGGGCGTCTTGCATGGCAGATGCGGGGGAGCGATCCCGGGTCGTCAGTGATATTCTTCCATGATTTGCATAACTTGAAGGCACAACAACCTTGTGTCTTTCAGATACCCAGACAACGAGTCCAGGGGATCAAGTTAAGGCTTGAATCAGTTGGAAACGAATTGATAATTGCTTCAGTTGTGGGACAGCGAAGACTGTAAGAGGCTATCATTCTATGGCAAATATGCATGCTGACCGTCCCTAGATATGCGCGGAATTTTCTGACTCAGACAGATGACAGCGTCACCCTTCCAGCCGCGCTCGACAGGTGTATCACACATGGCCAGTCGGTGCTGATAATCACTGTACAAGGGGACTTGCTACTGTGGACATTCCTACGGGAAGTGGTCCAGATAGACACCAGTACACAACCCCAGGACCAGGAAGCATACTGCGGACCAGCGAAGTATCCTTTCGATCCCTGCCCGTCCCTGACAAGACAAGATGTACGACAATCGAAGTTCATCTTCCATCCAGAGGACGCAAATATATTTTTTATAGCGACTGTTCATGTGTCAGATTCTGGCTGGACACGCGTCTCTGAGTTCAGAGACAAACTATGCTCCCGGATTTTTACCTACAACTTTGCAAGCCCAATCGAGATGATTACCCACACATCTTCGACTTGGGACAGGCTAACAGACTACGATGGCATATGGAAGCCTCCCCTTAGCCCAGACCTTACGGCCAAAAAGGCTGACGCTCACGGAACATACATGCTGTGGGAGGTGAGAGCCAGAATCGATGACACAAATCGTCTTATCTATGTCATGTTCAACACTTTGAGCACATCGTTCTCCGCCCGGAGTTTCGAAACGCCATCCAAGTGCGACTATCTGCCAGGGGAGCCGGCTTTGGTTTGGAACGGCCAGTTGTGTCTACATGACCGCCACCTCCGTACATCAAGTGCTCAGGCCTGCCATTCCAACCCATTGCTTGTGCTGCAATCACTCAAGCCAGCCACATTACCCAGAGAAGACCGTCTCGGCACCCAAAGGGAGAAAGACCAGTCGGAGATGGTCACCAACAAGAAGGATAAGCTAGATGAGCTAGAGCTGAGAGTGGTCTGGAAAGAGATGCTCACGAGCACTATGATGCAGCAGCCGGAGACCTTTCGTACTCCTGTCGCGCCCAAGAAGGACATTGTCCGCTACCAGGACATTGCGCGGGCTTATCCCTATGCGACCGACTTCCACTATAGGTTGGGCCTGCTCTACATGTGCTCCTTCTATGGCGGTGAATGTAACTCTGCCGATCCCCATGTCACAGGCTGCACACGAAAACCGCTGGCCCCACCGTCCGGGGGGGATATTGCCCCCAGGACACAATTGTCATGTTTCCCATTGAATCACTTTCCTCACAGGGGTGACGAGGATTGGCAGGATATCCAGCCAGAGGCGATCTTTGGTGACGATGATTTCTTAATCGTCGTTACTGCTCGAGGCTTGTGTACTGTCTTCGCTCTTGATCCAGATAGGGCCATGGCCAAGGCACTCACAGAGATCCCAGGAGGCTCAGCAGATATAATGGACACCGGACCTTGAGTAGGGTTAGTGGCAGAAAGCTGCAAAACTCGATAGTGTATGTAGCATATCTTCTTTCGCTTCCAATTGTTGGCTGGTCTTTTATTACGTATTATATGTATCCTGAATTTATGCGGTGACCTTGCCCTTCCACTCGGCCACAAGCTTCTCGATCTCCCCGATGATCTCACTCTTCCTCGATTCGGTGCACCAGCTGCCCTGGGCGGCATTCGTCGCGATGGTGCCCCACTCCGACACGCTCAGATCGAACGCGTCCTGCACCGCGCAGTAATTCTCCAGGATGTACCCGCCAAAGTAGGCCGGGTCGTCGCTGTTTATGCTGAACGGCACGCCCTTGTCCAGGAACGTCCGGATGGGCACCTCGCTGACCTTGGTGACGCCCCTGAGCACGACGTTGGACAGCGGGCACACGCTGAGCATGACGCGGTCCCGGGCCAGCCTCTCCATGACGGCCGCGTCGTCGCGCGCGTTGACGCCGTGGTCGATGCGCGTCACGGCCAGCTCGTCCAGCGCCTCCGAGATGTACGCGGCGGGGCCCTCCTCGCCCGCGTGCGCCGTCAGCCGGACGCCCTCTGCGCGCGCCAGCCCGAACACCTCCTTCCACAGCGAGGGCGGGCTGTCCTTCTCGGTGGAGCAGAGGCCCATGCCGGCCAGGGTGCCGTCCCGGAAGTGGCCGGCCGCCCGCATCGTCTCGAAGCAGGCCAGCGAGTCCGGCACGGGGAGGTGGCGCAGCAGGCAGGGCACCAGCAGGCTGGTCAGGCCGAGGTCCGCCTCGGCGCGCCGGCGCGCCTTGGTGAAGCCGCCCACGACCGTCTCGTAGGCGATGCCCCTGTTGACGTGCACCTGCGGGTCGAAGAAGACCTCGGCGTGCCTGACGCCCTGGCCCGAGGCCTTCTCGAAGTAGGCATACGCCAGCGCCTCAAAGTCCGACTCGTGGATGAGCACCGTGAAGCCGATGTAGTAGTAGTGCAGAAAGTCGTCCAGGGAGGTGAAGTTGGAGTAGCGCTCGTAGAGTGTGGCTACGGAGGCGAAGGCCGGGTCCTCGGAGACTGAGGGCAGGGGGATGTTGTTCCGCTCGGAGAGCTGGAAGAGGAGCTCCGGGGAGAGTGAGCCCTCCAGGTGCATGTGGTGTTCACATTTGGGCAGGGCGGCCAGGAAGTCGTGCAGGGCGTGTTTGCACATCTTTTCACTTGGGTCACCTCGAAATCTCTTGTGATGATGGTGGTGAGTTTGTGTTGTGTATTGCCGCTGTGTATTACTCGGCGATCTACACTATTGACACTTCACTACAAGCCTCAGACGCGTGTAGCTTGGTGGTCGATGAGCGGTTGATGCTGGCTGGTTCGATGGGTCTTCCAATTTCGGGACTGTCAAAGAAGCTATCCCGTTCGTACTGTGGAGATATTGGCACTGTTGTTCCCCTGATTCCTTGTTGTCGACAGGCGTATTGAGGCTCTGCTTTTCACTGAAGCTGCTGAGTGACTTGACTTCGTTGATCTGAACTGTCCAAGTGTCAAGCGCCCTTCAGGAGAATTGTTCTGCGGAGCGATCAGAACTTATTCATTAATGAGAGCGCCTTGAAGTCTGGGACACGACTAGCCGAGGCCGGGGCAAGTTACAATGATTCGTAAGAACTACGCAGAGTTTTCAGGTCTTCTCCATTCTCCTTGTTCTCATCACCGTAGTCGCCTCTAGCTCGCCGGTGTTTCGAATTCCACTTTTATAGGGACTCGCCGACCGCCGCTACTTGCAGTGCCCGCTGCCCGCTGCCGCAGCGGCTTGACTTGAAAGGAATAGGGCTGTCATCCTTGCAGGCGGCCCGAGTCTGAGTCGCTGAAGAGTTTTTGAATGCCACGGGCTTCAAATTCCAGGAATGGTGATAATGATATCTGTCTGCAATGACAAAAGCTGGTCGCAATGTCGGTCGGTGGCGGGATCAGCCGCTGTCTGCCGAGGCAAATCCACTGCAACTCCAGGGGCAAAGTCCCCCAGCTCACTGACGCTTCCAAGGTTGGTCGCCCCTATCTAACCTCCCTCGCTGAACTCTTCGGAACCACTTGACGTCCCATCTAACAACTACCCAGACGACCACGAAAACGATGGACCTAACGACGCCGCCGTGAGGCCGTGTATGTCACAAGACGGTGCTGTTTCTTGTCATCAACACTATTAGATCTTCATTGAGCCGGCTCGGTAGGGTTCCAACTTCGTATATCTATGGAGCCAGGTCGCGGATGTCTGCCACAAGCCCGCCATCATGGTCTCCTGAATCCCCCTCGCAACATGACGAAGTAAGGTCCAGACAACGACTTGGCCATCGAGATGAAGGGCCTGCCGCAAATGCAAAAACAAATCCAGCACGGATTTTTTGCAGGAGCTATGGTAATTATCTTGTGCTATAGGCAGATGCTGAAGCTTCGCCTGACGATGATTGTCGTGCAGGTACCATGCGACTTCTCATGTGCGCGATCTCGAGGATGGCCGTTGCCCCGAGTTCTGCAAGTGGAGGTCCTCTGATCGGTAGCAAAGAGTGCAGCACCTGACGCCAAATGGGACACCAGCTCGCCAAACCCTCAAGAACCAGGAAGACGCGGATGACAGCCGTGGCGATGCAAGTGTGTTGGCATCGGCCCAGGGGCTCCAGCCTGTCTATCATTGTTGTTGCCCCATCGTTTCGAGGGTCAATGACTTTCGATAAGCCACTTGCCAGGCTTCCGGGGCATGTACATGCCGTCAAACAACAGGTCTCGGAGCAGAGTGGGCACGGAAATCCAGGGGCGCGAGATACTCATTGCATCCACAATTGATGCCCGGTCACCACTTTTGCCGCCATCCTATCTATTACCGCATGTTGTGTCACAGTCCAACTCAGCCCTGTGCAGGAACAAATCAGCTTGGTCATGGTCATGATGTCGAGGTGATCCGATGCTGTCGGGGTGCGCACTCAATCAAGCGTTGGGTCAAGGAGCGAGTGAATACTTCTGATTCTCATGCTGATTTTGGACTCAGGCACATAAGGTTAAAGGTCGGCGAAATCGTGCTGGCAGGTGGTACATTGGGAACCATAGCCTTGGACACAAGCTCCATACAATATCTATGGAGCTGGCCCAGATGGCTGAGCCGGGTCCCCGCCGTGGTGATCCCACGCGGAAAGTCTAATTCCTCACAGTATGCTTCTGCCTGCTCTGTTGTGAGATATGCTTCACCGTCAGTTGATGTCTGATATTGCTTTCTGCAGTCGGCATCCTTCCGGACCAACCGCCCTCGCCCTCCCCCGGCTGAGGTCTTGGGATTCCAGGGTGTTGGCCCCCGAGCTGCCAAATGCCCTTGATCTGGGATTACCCGCGTTTAAGCCAATGAACCTGTTCCTGGTCTTCTAGAAGGTCCCAGCCGCGAGGGGAAGTTCATGCCCGTAGGGCTTGCTTCCGGATGACATCTCAGTCTAGCTCTGGAGGACCTCGTGTCGACAAAGGAGGCTTTGTCGGGTCACCGATAGATTGGGATGGCCCGGCCTGGGCCGTGCTGGTCGTTACCTGTCGTAACGGCTGTGGGATCAACGAGCGTTGCATTGTCGAGCCCATGGGGTGAACCTGGGGTAGACAAAACGCGGGGAGGCCGCTTGGGGCTCGTATTGCGCCGCCCCCTAGGGATGCCATCATATTTGTTACGCACGGCACGCTGAGGCCATGTTGGGTCCCTGTCCTGGTTCGCTGGGGGCTTGAAGACAATAACTGCGAACATCTTTCGGAGGGTGTAACAAGCAGTGCTTCCCGTGTGTACAACCTCAGTTATTGGTGGAATCTGGCGAGCCGCATTACTTCGGCGACGGAAGCAAACGAGACAGCGTCGGCTCGAATATTAGCCTGCCATCGACCGCTGTGTCGTCTAGACGAGTAGCCTCTGACCAATGCATAGAGTTATCGTCTCCGAAGGAAAAATGATGCCAGCAACAATATGATGACAGGACTACCGGGACAGCTTGGCTGGAAGTTTCGAAGTTGATTTGGGTTTTGTGCACTGGCGTTGGCATTTCTATTGCACCACCATACCTGACTCTGATGCGTTCCGCAAGAACACCGAGAACTCACAGTGCCCCCATAGGGATAGGGGACCCTTTCGCATCAATGTATGTTTGCATTTGTCGATGGTGGTGTCCTGTCCGCTGGCCGAGATGGAGTACTCCTTTTTACACTGAAAATGCCATGTTCGTTTGCAGCCACACTCGAGTCTCCGGCTCGACCTCGTCACGCCTGGACAGCGCCGCTATGTATCCAGCCGCATCGTGAAATGGCCGGACCGAGAGCAGATCGACAATCGTAATCGGTCTCGGCAATTATGGCCACGACTCAGGTCGTGGGTCATATGTAGTGTAGCTACCCATTGCTTTCTGAACTTTAATGCACACGCCTGGGGATCACTGCCCGTCACGGCAAGCCTTGGGCAGTGCCACGATTCCTTCCGGTAATGGCATGGCCTGATAGGGATTATGCCTGCGGTCTTGAATGATCGGCAGCCGGCCTCTCTGTTTCAACGGTCGGTCATTTGCGCCGGCCAGATCTCCGGGCGTAGAAATGACGGTAACGTCCCCTATAGAAATTGTTGACCATCAAGATTTGATAGAGATCTTCGATTGCGGTAGTCCTCCTCTCCAGCCCGGTGGTCTGATGAGATCTTCTCGCTGACGAAGCCTTTGGGTCGTTGCGCGAACCATCATGTGCGGACCATATTTCTATTTTGGGATTGATACAGTTACTGCCGATCACTTCCCCCGAGGCACGCTAGATTTGTCGGTAATCGGCTGGCTTCCACCTGGGCAAGTGGCTTCCGGGCTCCATCGGGAAGTTCTCCTGTCACATCGTTGCGTTTTGTATTGTGCCGAGAAGCACAATCAAGGTTGCATCGACTTGGTGGGGAGCGTGGGAGTGCAGAAAATATGCTCTTCGCGCCGAATCCTCAAACACACAAATCCCGCACCCCCCTAGGATCCTTGTCGTCGGCGGGCCCTTTGTTTGTGGGCGTGAGGCTACCTATATCACACAGCCGTTAAGGTCGCATTGTCTACATGAAGCAAGCTGTGATGGAATTATGATGTTCTCCAAGTTGTGTTAGTAACACATTATCTGATAGACTGACAGTTGTTGCTGGAAGCGAATCATGTCTTCTTCGAGAGAGAGAGAGGATGGACATATTCTCCGTAGCTTGCATCATCACGTGTTGGTGCAAGACCAGTCGCACCGAGATTTTTGCTGCTCCAGCAGGATGGTTCCGGGGAATGGGCGTGACGGACCCAACGCTCTGGCTCATCCACGAGTCTGGACAATAGCGCGGCAGGCGGTAAAGCGGCAGTCTCCAGGGTCCTGGTCTCTGTGTCTTGCACGCACTCGTGGCGGCCTGCCGACCTGCGTGTTGGCCCGTTTCTAGATTTGCGCCGTAAGCGCCACTAAGCATCCCGATGCCCCGCAGACAAGTCAAACGGGGAGTTATCGTACAGTACTGTGTACTTTGCCGAGCTCAATGATATTCCGCTGCCTTGTGGCTTGACGCGAGTACTAACAGCGTGCAACTTAAAGCAGTGGAGCAAGGTCGAGCCTTCTTGTTTATGTTGACCATACAGCTCCCGCAGCACTGCGTGACGACGCTGTGTGCAGAGTTGGTGCAGGTGTCGGTAAAGCGAGAAGCGAATGATTTTCTCTTTTTCTCTTGTTCGTTGAGGACCATCGCCGATCGTCTTGGATGATGGCTGTCAGCACGTCTCGGCCTCGAAAGAGACTGCGATGTAGGGTCCACTTTAAGCTCGGAGTTTGTACCTGGTACGGGATGGAATGTACGTACTTGAGTGTGTTTGGCATGGATCGAGCCCAGATGGTTCCACGAAGCGGACATGATATTAGCGGAACCAGGTTGACGACCAGCCCATGTGCCGTTCCGAGGCGGAACTATAGCGGAAGAAGCCTTTCCTTGCTTCCCCTCAGCTGAGAGCCTGAGAGCCCCTGACCCCGTGCCACGCCCCGAGATCAATCATTCGTTTCGAGTCCCTAACGGGTAAAGACATCCGGTTTCCATTCCTTGACCACTCTCGGCAACATTAGTCGCAAGATGATATCAAGGTTGGGCACCGCGGGCTCAATTGACGCTTCAGGCCATCATGATCGGCGTGCCGGATGGCGTGTCAGAGAGCCCTTTGCAGTCTGAATATGTACGTATGTACATCGAAGAGATCCAATACTTTGGCGCGGCTGCACTGCAATAGAAGCTTGATAGCCTGGCATGGCTTGGCAATGTTAAGCCGGGAATCGGCCTGAGTGCCGGCGAGTTGGTAGCCATATCTGGTTTGGAGGAAGTCTCGAATCTGGAGTCAAATCACTCCTCAGCTTCGTGCTTTGGAGAGATGCTGTCCATCCCTTCTAGGTGCAGTTTTGGTACTGGCACCAATGTTAGCGAGACAGGGAGCATCTTACATGGGATATGAGATAATCCGTCTTCTGATCTGCCCCAGCGGTCACCAATAAGCACATGCCGCATTAACCAGACGAGCCAACGCCTAGTGTAATAATGTGTGAGGCTAGCCATGGCGCAAAACAACGGCCAAAGGCCCGCTGCACCACCTTGAAACGTTCGGCAACGGCCAGCCGGCCATCGCTTCCTGCCGGGGCTCCAACGGGGACCCATGGGTCCGATAATAGTAGGTCGTGAACGAGGTCAATAACTTGGCTGGGTTGCCAGCCAAGCCATACTTTGTACCACTGTTTGGATGTACAACACATTGTACAGTACACAGTACCTGCATGGATTGTTCCGAAAGCGCGTGGACAAGGCCAGCACGGGGGACGATTTCGCGTGCCCTCTGCCGTTATGAGCAGTCATCGATCAGCACCAAAGCCTCCGGAGCAGGCCGAGATGGGTGTCAAGCTTGTCAATCTCAAGACTGGTGTAATAAGCTTTGTGACGATCATAACCTCAAATGCTCTGAGATTAGCAGTAGGAATTTCCCTCGTGGCTGAGGCGAACAGCTACTAGTAGGGATGCAAATCTGCCTCAATGACGAACGAAGACCAACCGCAGATCTTTAAGGCCTTGGCTGGTTTAGTGCAGTGGAATTGCAAAGGAGACTAATGGAAGCCGTAAAAAAAAAAGTCTCCTGGGAGATTGGCGTCCCGCGGATGCCCCAGACGAATCCTCCACCGCGATCGACTTCCGTAATGGGCGAAGCGCGAGATGTAATGGTGGCCCCATCAACGGCAGTATGAAATCGATGGAGCATGGAGATGCTGCAATGTAGTATAGAGCGGCAGATAGATGAAATGGGGTGGTGGTCTGGGCCAGTGCCTGGCCCCTTTAGCTGCAGTGAGCATTGTCACGATGGGATTGTCCCATCCTACTTGGATGTTTGGGGGCAAAGGCACGGCGTTGTCGTGCGCTCTGGGTCTTGATGAAGGTACCTGCTTGCTCAAGTACTCAAGTACCTACCTAGGTAGGTAGGTTGGCATAGATCGTAGATGCTGTACATATGTAGAGCATCCCGGAATGCCTGGCCGGGAACGGGAACGGGAGGAAGGTCAACGTCATTTCCAAGGCCTGTTTAGTATTTGTAGGTACTTCGTTGATGGGAAAGCAGATGGAAAATATATTCCCCCACTACAGTAGCATTAGTCTAGACTGCCTTGGCCAGGAACTGACAAGTGACCAACGCTTTGGCCACGGTACATACATACAGGTGAGTGTGGGGGTTACTTTGCAATCCTTTGGCACCATTTCTGACCAACCGGAGAAGCTGGCAGCACGTGGGCAGACAGTGGTGTGGGTTTCGATTGGCTACTAACCGATTTGAAAGCTGGGCAAAGCGAGGTCTGGTGCTCTCAACAGCTAACAAGAACGACGATCTGGTCGAAGATATCACTCGATGGTGGTGACAGTTTTGAGATGGTCACGATCAATGGTGGTATTGACAGCTGGAAGCACTAGAGCACCTGCGCTCAGCGCGACTGCCTACTAAGTACCTACCTAGGTAGCTACCTAGGTACCGGGGTAGGCACTGTGAATGTGCACTTGAGTACTTCGGGTACCTACTCAGTAGGTACTTGCCTAGGCAAGTACCGAGTTCTGAGTCAGCTGCCCAGATCTACTTTCAAGTCCATGTGGAAGGGTTATTTCCTCCTGGGAATGCCGCAGCCAAAGTTGTTCAATGGTGCATTGCTGCATCACCCTCGCAGTCGCCACAGTCCAACGTAACCGAGAGCTACAATATTGCAGAAATATGCAGCATCAACGGCTTGTACCTGCACCTGCAGATAAATGGTCAAGAAATACGCCTTAATGCCCACCACCTTTTGAGCCTGAAACCTTTGCCTTGATCCAAAAGCCCCTTACATAACTCACCCTACCTGCACATTTCAATGTTGCAGTGCATGATACCCATGGAGGAGGTACCCACACGATGTGCACCCAACTGCCTACCTATGTAAGTACCTAGGTAGTGTAGGTATGTAGGTACGTCCCTGACTATGTATCAAACATGGCGTACACTGTCGCACGTGGCGGTCTGCTGACAGTCAGTCACCATCGTCTGCCGCTTGACAAATCCGTCGTACAGTCTAGACAGTACGGGCTGTACTCGCAACAACGGGCCCCAACGTTGACCTGAATGTTGCCCAACATCCAGCTCACATTGTATTTCGTGATACCTTCTCGAACTTCTACAGCCGGGGGAGAACCAACACATAAAGTCCCCGTACGCGTCCGTCCACAAAGCTGCCAAGCAGGTCGATCTGATGTGTGTGTGTGGAAGCATCCGCTTGATGAGCACCAATTTCACTGTCTCCAATCTGAGGTCGAAGTTCCCGAGGTTCTCTCCCTAGACGCCGTTTTTTGCATTAAAGACTGGGCTGTCATGTGTAGACTGCGCCTTATACCTTCCGAAGTCAGGGTTATTTGCCGAACCAATTCAGTCACACAATGATGACAACCTTGGACAAGCGCTGCAGTGTGTCACGGAACAACCCAGCAGGCTCATCTTCGTAGTGTAGATCGCATGTGTCTGCCACAGCTGGGAGACCCGGTACGACATTCCATGTCACCTCACCACGCCAGGCGTTACCGGGAGCGGATCCCGTAATCTTCAGATCCACCCATACCAATCCTTTCAAAGTGTATATGCTACCACATGTACCTAGGTATTTAGTACACTACATAGGTAGATGCGGTTTCGGCACCGAATCAGGCGACACCAGCAATAGGTTATTTATTTTATACATAGTTGACCTCTTCTGGTCAGCCCCGGCTGTCACCATCTTACTCACCAATACCAAATTTCCGCATTTAACGTCCAGAGCTAGTGCCGAGACACCAACTACTACTGCGTGCGGTACTGTCACAATATACAGGTGTACATGACACTGATCCACCTGGGCACCCTTCCTCCCCCGCTGCCCGTGCCCTCTCCCCCAAAGTTCTCATGGAGATTCAACATCAGTTGACACCACCACCACCCCCCCTCTTGAAACAAAAAAGGTACCTAGGTACTATGTACGGACGTAATACCCAGGCATATCGTCCAGGGAGGGATTGATTTGTTATCTGTCTTCACAGGCATGATATGTGACTGTTTGTGCCAACATGTGGAGAATTAGGGCCAGCGACTTTAAGTTGTAAGCAGATTTGCTGTCATCCTCGGTATCGTAGATCAACCCCACAAGTAGAACGAATTAATTGTCTAGGTAATTAATCCCTAAGCACTGTATATGTATACTATGTACTATGGTATATGTGATATCGTTCTTTGGGGATGATCCTTGCTCTTCTTGTGGCACGTCCCCAGATTTGCCGCGTGCACGTTGTGCCCAACGCTAAAGCCGGTCGGAGCAGTTGGCAGTTGCATGGGCGGTGGATCCATGGACAAAATCCAGCCTGTTCCGGACCACCACGGCAATCTTCTTAGGTACACTACCTATGTATATGCACAGTACAGTATGTATAGTATCCAAGTGTATACGACTTATTTGCCTACATGCCTACATTGCCTACATCCCATTTTCTCTTTTGAACCCCGGAAACCGGGTAGCAGCCTCATATCGGCTAGAATATCCCTGGCAAATCTTGCACAGCCTCATCTTATTCATTAGGCGACGTCCAGACTCTCAGATTCCCAATGCAACTCCCATGACTCTCGGTCAACAGGAGCCGGGAAAGCGCTATCTAACGCCACACGTCTGAGGGAAATACAGCCGTGCCTTGTTGTTGCTGCCGGCGGTATGTAGGCTGGCTCGAGAGGCGAAAACAGGGAGCAAGCAGCCGTTGATGAGGGCTCAGTGTACACAGTACGGCCCTATCAGCACCTCATGGGAACGCGGCACACGGCACACGGTACAAGTCGCTGGACTTGCATGAATGGAGGTTTTCAGTTAACGGACGTCATGCCTAGACTGGCTAGAGGCCCATGATCTTAACCCGACACATATAGGTGGTGTGCATATACTATGTATATTTTTACTATGTATATATATAGTGAGATAGAGAGCAAGTATGTACATACATGGCTTGTCGTCAGGGTGTCGCTGCAAGGGGCTTTGACGAGTCGGCGAGTCAACCGCATGGCCCGTCCCTATCTCAATAACGTTGATGAGGTGTCATCTGTGGGATTTGGCGTTGCCGGGCTCATGCCTTGTTCCCATCGACAAGCCTCGAAGCGAGGGAGTCCGAGAGACAGTCCGAGGCAGTCTCTGGACCCTATTTCCATCGTCCATTACACATGGCCAAGAAGGACAATGCCTGTCCGCCCTTGGGAAGGCCAGACCCGGCAGTGGGAAAGTCGCTGTCATCGAAATTCCCGGTCTTTCGGTCCGCCAATCGCTAGCAAGCCATTCATCATACCGACCTCGGGAGGCGATTCCGCCAGCACAGGCTTGGTTTTCTGCTATTTCCACCGGTACAGCAGGATGACGGACGGGTCGTGTCCAGGCCGAACCAACAGCTTCCATTTGATGGGTAGAGAAGGGGTGCTAATGCACCTCAGTTTCCAAAAGTGGTCACCATAATAATGCGCATTACCGGTATGTATAAAGGACCAAGCATGGCAAACTTTGAAGGTCACCAGCACTCCGGGACCAGAAGTACCTACCTGGATAGGTACGGGTACCTGATCGCGGTACAGTACCTGATTCAGCGACCAGGCCGACCTTGCTTTCGACTCGCAACGGCACAAGCCAAGGGCGGCGGGGAGCGCACGGAACAATGGCGGCTCCGACTGGTACGGGGTATGTACAGATTACAGTACTGGCGATGCATGCGTCTCCAGGATCTGGATAGGTACATACAGTCCATACGAGCAACCTTGATGCTGGAAGCCCCTTGCGAGCCTGCCATCGAGGACGGCAGCCGAAGCGCAGCCCGAGAAGGGTGTTCCCCGGTCCCCATGACGGTGATTTCGGTATACGTGGTACTGTCCATGTATAATAATACGAGAACGGATGGTCCCCGTTAGTTATCGGCTGGAACCTTGTCATGTCTATGTGTATGTACATACAGTACACTAGTGTAGGCTATATAGTGTAGAAACATGGCGCCCGCAGACGCCAGAAAAGGGGGTATATGGGGACTCTGGAAGGGGCCATGCTCGATATGATCAGGCATACACAATCCGATATCCGTCCGCGGCTCGGGGTAAATCCCACGAAATCAGAATCTAGCCGAGCACGCCAGACTGAACTTTATTAAAGCACAGCTGCTAGTTTCTAGTTTCAACCGTCACCGACGATCCGTCAACTAGCGCCGCGTGGCCAAGCTGATGGCCATGGCATTTTGGCGTCGACTAATCTGTAAACAGACGCCCAACTAATGGACGTTCTACCGATCCGCACACTGACTGTGTGTAAAGCCAGCCACCATCAAACCATCCCTCACACCAACCCCCCATCCCTTTTTGTTTTCTTTTTTGTTGGCTGACTTCTCATCTTGTTTTGATTTTGCTGCTGAGAGCTAACAAGTACACACTGTAAGTCCCTACTTGAGTAAGTATTAAGAGTGGAAAGATGGCCGGCTTATCACGACCGAGCACAGCTCTTACCACTAACACATCCTGTACAAAGACTCCAAGTTCTGTACATACGTACCGAGGTGGCTGCAGAATGCGAGATACTGGGGCTCCTACCGACACTAGGTACGGACAAGAGGTCTATCATGGGTATCATGTAGGTGTTATGTAGGTATTATGTACATAGCAGGACGGGTCGTTGAGGAGGACCGCTTGCCGGCAACAAACAAGCCCCTTAGTAGACTCGAAACACGCCAGCGATAACATTCAGAAGCTTCAAGGCCCTGCCTCTCTCTCTCTCTCTCTCTCACGCGCACACACACACACACACACGCTCACTCGTTCCCCTTGGCCCCCCCCCCTGGCCACTGTGTGAATGCTAACAGTTAGGGTGGCTTTGCAGGTGGGCTGGATGGACTCAACCGTCCAGATAATCATTCCGATTCAGCGCTCACTTCACCACACACACGCGCGGAGAGTCCCGGACAAGCGAGAATAATCCTGGCCCCAGATGGATGGATCACCTGATGGCATGGCCAGCAGACGGAGACGAGGTACGGATACATAAGTACCTACACGCTATTGCATGCCCAGGTGGTACTGGGTCTACCCTAGGTATCTGGGTACCTGTGTACCTCGGTACCTACGTAGGTATGTAGGGAGCTCTGTATTCGGTACCGGGTACCGGGTACTGGGTACTATCTAAGTACCTAGCAAGGTGTTTGGTACCTACCTACATGCCTAGGTATGTAGGTATACGGATGGGTACGTACCTGGGTAGTACGTACCAGGAAAGAGCAGGCCAGCTCCTCCCTCCACATCAACTCTCCACTTACACGCCCCGACTTGTCATGGTAATCCGGGCCTCTGCCAGTGTGGATTTACAGAACTAACTCCCCATTTACGTTACTCCCTCTCTCTCACCAAGCTCATCAAGAGCTGGCGAGCCTGGATAAGGATCCCCTTCTCCATACTAGTACCCTTCCTCTCCTCTTGTACTCACACCCGGGGGGGGGCTAGACCTCTTTCCTTTTTCCTGCCATCAACCTGCAGGCCTTGCCTTTCTGAACTCGTCGCAGAAGCCTGTCTTCCGACCTCCAGCAGCAAGCAAAAAGGTCCTTTGTTCACCGAGTCACCCCGAAATCTGCTTCTAGCCTTTTCAGTCCCGCATCTGACGGCTCAGTGACACGGGCCTGCACCTTTCGTACGGAACCCTAGGAAACTTGGCCTCGGCTATTGTGTTGCCTAGACGTCGGGGGGTGTATTTGTCCATCCGCCTTGCCTCCCAGGAAGAAGAGGTGGCCGGGTATTTCTTCGGCAACTTAGGTGCAGAACTGAACCCCACGCCAATTGGGCAATTGCGCTGCAACCAGATGCAGCTTTGCGCCTGACGACGAGCCTCACGACCTACTGGGCCGCTGGTATTAGCCCGCTGGAGTCGAGTACCTGCCGGGGCCGACCAAGGGGGGGGCAAAGTCTGACAAGCAAGCCGCATTACAACTACGGACCAGAAACGTATCGAGGTTGCACAGGAGCTGCAGCACAGCGAGGCATTGCCGCGAAGAGGACACACATTCACTGTTGACCCGGGCGAGATTGGGGGCTTAGAAAAGACTTTGAGACATCCTTGCGTTGCCGGCTCTGATCGACAGATAGATACCCACCACCTTGGCTGCGTACCAGACTGAACGAGAACTCGATTCGGGTCGAAGGAGGCTGTAGGGAGGAAGGTGGACGGTGAGCAAGCCTGTCACTTAACCGCTACAGTCTACTCTTAATTCACAGCCTGTCCCCTCGGATCAGCCCGCCTGACGACAGAAGAGAAGGAGGAGGACTCCGAGCAGAACTTAGTCTGCATGTTCCTTGACAGGCAAACCCCACGAATCTCGCTTTCTGGGAAGCCTCTGGACTCCCTACCGAAGAAGGCCAGCGACTACTGGTCCCTGGGCTCCTCCAGCATGGCAGCCACGTCACACAACCCATATCCTCGATCCCCTAACCCCTCCACAAGGTCATACGACTCTTCGTCTGTATCATCTGCCACCTCTCCAGCACCTCCTGCCCAGTACTTGGGCGGATTGATGAGCACAAGTGCGAGGTCGAACCCGGTGTCAGCACCACAGCCCATAGGCATCCCCTCCTTATCCTCGGTCCACCAGCCCTCGTCCTTCCAGCCGTACACTCAGGTCGCCCCTACTGCTATGATGGGGCGTGAGTCTCTACCCTCGAACGATTCGGTCGCCAGCACGCCAGGGACAGCCCACGCCCAGCTTCCGCCAACGTCCGCCACCAGCAGCGGCAGCAATGTGCAGCAGAAGCGTGCCTACCGCCAAAGGAGGAAAGACCCGAGCTGCGACGCCTGCCGCGAGCGCAAGGTCAAGTGCGACGCGACCGAGACGACGAGCTGCTCCGAGTGCTCGAGCCGGAACGTCAAGTGCCAGTTCACCAAGGAGACGAACCGCCGCATGTCGTCCATCAAGCAGGTCCAGGATCTCGAGAAGCTGATCGAGCGCATCCGCAGAGAAAACAACAGCCTCCGGCGCATGATCTCCGAGAAGGATGGGCAGCTGGACGTGGACGTGGACGGCATGGAGCAGCTGCCACTCCAGCTCCCCAGCATAGGGACAGAACCGAAGAGGAGGAAACGACCCGCGCCCATGCACGACCTTTCTAGGGCGCGATCGAACCTACTGAGTTTCTCGAAGGGCGTCTGGAAGCCACCAGCACAGTATCGTCACCCTCTGACGCTGGGCTTGTTTGACGTGCAGAGGCCTGAGCTGCCGCCAATAAACACGACAAAGCGGCTTCTTGACTCCTACTTCGCCTCTACGCACAGCATGTTTCCAATCCTACACTGGCGCACGTTCGAGCAGGGCATAGACGAGATGTACAGGGCTCCAAACTTGCAGAGCGTCCCCCTTTCGTTTCTGTCCATGTTTTTCGCAGTTCTGGCTCTGGGCAGTTTATTCGTCCCCGAGGCACCAGTTGAACGCTCTTTCCACGGGGCGGAATTTCTTGAGCTTTCAAGAAAATTGGTTGACCCATGGAACAACAACTTCGTTCTCGACAACGCGCGAACGCTGGTTCTTCAAACGATGTTCTTAGACGAGATGAACCTCAAGTCAGCTGCCTGGAACTGCCTAGGAAACGCCGTCCGCGTCGCACAAGACATAGGGCTGTACTCCGAGTCAGGCCCCTGGCCGGTCGTCGAGGGCGAGATGCGTAGGAGGGTGTGGTGGACGATCTATATCCTCGACCGCAGCCTTTCTGTGGAGCTCGGACGACCGCTCCTGATCGATGATTCCGATTGCGACGTCTCTCTCCCTGCGGGCGTTGATGATACCTATATCCACGACGGCGGGATGACCGTGCCTGCAGGTGCAGAGCCCCTGACCAACTCACTTCTCGCGCTCATCAATGTCGTGCGATCTTACGGCGCCCTTCACAAGGCGCTTTCCTCGCCTGTAATTGCACCAACCCGCCTCGCAACATTCGACACACACTTTGCGTCATGTCTGCGCACATTCCCCCCAGCATGCGACCCTTCATCCCAGGTCCCGATGAGCCCGCACCTGCTCAACCCCCTAATCTACCTTCTCCACGCCCGGCTGCTCCTGCACAGGCACAACCTGACTCCCAGCTGCCCCCCGGACGTCCGGATCACCGCACTCGAGCAGTGCACGCACACGGCGCTGGAGACGGCCTCGCTCGTGGCGCGGACCACGCCCCAGCTCCCAGACGGCGCAACGTCACTCCTCGCCATGCATATCTTCCGTTGCACTCACTTCCTCCTGCTCGCGGGGTTCCTGGACGCGGCGACGGCCTGCGTCCGCGCTCTGGCCGCCATTGGTGCGCGCCGGGATGTCACCACGCCTTGCGGGCGGTTCCTTGCCTTCTTCGCCACCGTTCTGGCTGGTAAAAGGACAGAGTACGCAGCCTACATCGCCCGGAGCAGCCCGCAGGCCCTCCCACCTCCGCTGCCGGGAAGGTCGCAACCCAGCCCTCTACAGGATGCCCTGCTGAGGGATGAGGAGCTACTTGTATATGCGAGTGCGGATCTACAAGCCGGTCCTGAAACCGGATGGGTCTGGGCTGGTGGAGAGAGGGAAGCGCAGGCTCAGCAGGTTCCCAGCCCCAGCTTGGGACGTGGTGCGCCTGCAGGCGGCAACGGAGCCCTGTTCAGCACGGAGGCCCGGACGGGACTCAGCGAGGATGAAAGCCGGGACTGGGGTGGCTGGGAGAGAGTGGAGGGGTTGATCCGTGGACTGGCCTCGGGCTCGACCACGCCTACGGCATATATGAGCGGTGAACCTTGGGCCCATCCGCCGCCACCACTGGCGCAGCCGCCTGGGCTGGCAGTACAGGTCAAGATGGAACCGGGTTTGGCGCCGCAGCCCTCGAGTACGGCGGGGCCAAGTAGCGGGGGAGGAAGCCATGCGAACAGTCCCACGACAGCGGGCAAGACGAAGAGTCAGGAGAGGATCAGCATTGCGAATATTATCTGAAAGGGAAGGAGACGCGTGTCTGAAGAAATACGACAGAATAAACAACCACCACCATACGCAACGACTATTTCAGAATTCGAGCCGAGCCGAGCTGAAGCAGCACCTCTTATCCACTGCTTGATGAGTTTTCTTGGGCATGACCGTTTCTTTGGGTGCATCTACAGATTCCAAAAACATACGAGAGATAGATGATGCATTACATGGCGTGTACGACTACGAGTCAACCAAAGATACCTGATTTTAAGATTTTTTTTTCCTTACGAGCGGCCTACATATCTCGATCTTTCGGTGCGAATATAATGTGTGCGTGCATTTTTTTCGTTTATGGGGTCTCAAGGCGGCCCGGGCAGGAGAGGACGTAACACGATCATGATCAATGGGTGTGGGCTCAGGACTGAGGGCGGCGGGCTGATCTCAGTGACCAGCGTAATGAGGGGCCAGGTCACACAGCGAGAGAGATATGGAGAGGAAGGAGGCAGTTTGTGGCAGCAGCTCGGCTCGGCTGACGGTGGCTCGCTCATGTTCTCCAACTCGACAGGCCTGACGCCGGATGGACGGGACGCTTTGCCCTGAACAAGATGTAAGAATGTGTTGTACAACCCCAGATAGAAACCGAAAAAGGAATCCCGGCGAAGGAGGGTGGAGGGGGCAAGGCACAGGCAGATCTATCTATCTGCACGGGTCCGGCTCGGGAGAGGAAGAAGAGGGAAGGGACAAGACATCTAACAGCAGGGGTGGGGCGCTGGGGGGGGGGGATGGCAAGCAGGCTGTTGGGTTTTGACAGCTGGTGAGTGTGGTGAAGGGGGAGGGGGGGGAAGGAAGGGAAGCGAGACCAACTTGGGGGGGCCTGTACATGTTCGCCCATCCATCTGCCGGAATTCCATCTCAATTTCTAGAAGGTGGAGGTCCGGCGGACGTACATAAATATCTGCAAGGCGTACATACACACGGTAACGGGAACTGTACAAGAAAAGAACTATTTCTCGGAGCCAAGAACCGTGCGAATCATAGAGGGGGGAGGATAGAAAGCCCTTCCAACAGCCTTGTCTTGATTTCCTGCCCGTGTTGTCCTCCAAGACACACACATACACTCATCCCCGTGTCTATCTACTTCCTCCCTGAGTAAGCTGCCTCCCGAACCCCTTTTGCGGTCTGGACATGGCCTGCCCCCCCCCTCCCGCCCCCTGGGATCAAGCAGGTAGGCAAGATCTACAACACCTTTAGCCAAAGCCCAGGCCGTGTGTCCCTCCTCCGTCTTATATTCGAATAAAACTACACGAGAATGCTTACTTGGGTAGTAGTAGTATTTAGTAAAAGTTACTGCGAGAAGGTAGATAATACCCCCACCTCACCCCACCCAGGCCGCAGTTCCAGGCCGCCAGTGTCCGCCCGGGACCAAAAGAGAAACAATATTAATTCGGACATATCTACTACATCGACCGCCAAGAAAGGAAGGGGGGGGGGGTTTGTTGGCCAGCTCGGGATGGGGCTGGCAGCACCGAGGTAGTTTAGATTGTCAACCTCCTTCTTTCGGCCGACGAGCAGAGTCCTGAAAGTATACTCACAGCCGGCTAGTTGCCTACATGTCGTTTCGAAGTGTCGTCGGGGTGGTGTCACGGAGCGTTACACCACCGTGTAACCCAAGCCCTGGAATACGAAGTCAGGAGGCGATAGAGAGAGTGAGAGGCAGAGGGAGAGGGAGAGAAAGAGAGAGAGAGGGGAAGAGAGAGAGAGAGAGAGAGAGAGAGAGAGAGAGGAGACAGTCAAGACTCAGGCCCGGGAGTTGACTTTGCCTCAACCAAGACTCAATCACACAGAGCTGAACAATTTCGGCTCAGTACATACGGCGAGAGAGATGGGCGGGGATTCGGCAGCTACGCCCAAATTATTGGTTGAGTCATTCTGCGCGAGTTGTCGTGTCTATCGTTGAGCTGAGGATCGAATAGTCAGGTGTCTAGTCTGCTGACTTGACTTGTGACATTTTATGGGGTTCTTCGTGTAACCATGTCAGCGAGGGAAACAGTATAGTGTCTTTTTCGTTTAAGGGGAAACTTCCCGCCCGGGGTTGTATTGTGTATCCTCTTGAAGTAACCTCTAACTTGCCCAAACCCTCTTTTGTTCCTGCAAAACGCTACGCAATATGTATCATGGCAGTTTGACGATGCCCCAAAATTGGCATAGCAGCTAACCTCGCAAGACTAGGTCTTGATGAACCAAAACAGAACGCAGTACCCAAACAGACTGGGGAAAGATGATGGTGCTTATGGTGCTTAGCAGACTGCGTGAGTCTTGCCAGTCTTCCCCTGGAGGGAATGCTTCTCGTTCTGCAAAACATGAGTTAGTACTATTAATGATGATAAACGTGGCACAGTTGGCTTACCCTGTAATCGGGGTGGTTGTGGTTCGGTTTTCCAGCATGCTGGTGACTCTTGGCATGGAATTTCTGCAGCCTCTTGACGCTTTCCTTATCCATCTGTTCGAGCAGCTGCATACACAGCTTGATGTCGGTAATGAGGGCGTCGCAACGGTTGCGGCTGAAGTCCTCACGAACGACAACACGCAGCATCTTCAGGTTGTTGGTGTTCGGGGCCATGGTGTACGCAGGGACGACCCAGCCGCGGACGCGAAGCTGACGCGCCAGAGCGAACTCGTCATAGCTTCGTTCCTCACTCTCATCATCCGGTAGCCTGAAAGCAACCAATGGCAGGCCTTCGCCGGACTTCTTCGACATAAGAACGAAGCCTAGGGCTTGCACAGAGTCGGCGAGGTAGTCGGAAGTTCGGGTCAAGTTGGACATGATCGCCTTGTAACCG
Organism: Cytospora chrysosperma; assembly: GCA_016808195.1. Lineage (NCBI taxonomy): Eukaryota > Fungi > Ascomycota > Sordariomycetes > Diaporthales > Cytosporaceae > Cytospora > Cytospora chrysosperma. Next base: position 2,060,414 of record MU179926.1, on the reverse strand, counting down.
TGCTTGCCGAGACGGATCAGCTGGTAGTACTGGCCAATGACCTGAGAGGCACCCTTGGAGAAGTTAAGAGTGAAGGACGACTGGTCAGCCCCTAGGTAGTTGATGTTGAAGACCAGTTCCTGTGGCAAGAACTCGGCGCCACGCCAGACTACCCAGCCGACACCAGGGTAGACAAGGCCGTACTTGTGGCCGGAAACGTTGATGCTCACAACCCTGGGCAGGCGGAAGTCCCACTCGAGGTCAGGGACGGTGAAAGGTGCGACAAAGCCACCACTCGCCGCGTCGACGTGGATGGGAGTGTCCATTCCCCGCTCAATGAGCAAGTCGTTGACAGCCTTGACATCCTCATACTCGCCCGTGTAGGTTGTTCCGAGGATGCAGCAAATACCGATGGTGTTCTCATCGACCAAGTCGACTGTCTCCTTGGGATCAATGACATAACGGTCCTGGCTGCAGTAGACGAGCTTCTCCTCAATCTCAAAGTAGCGTGTGGCCTTCTCCCAGCAAACCTGGACGGCCGAGCTCATGACGATATTCGGGTTCTCGGTCGATTTCCCCTCGGCCTTTCTCTTGTTCTTCCAGACACGCTTCATGGCAAGGACCCCAAGCATGATGGCTTCAGACGAGCCAACACAACTGGTTCCCACGGCACCAACGCCCTCTCCGGTAGGAGCATTGAACATACGTCCGATCATGCTGACGCAGCGGCTAAACCCAATTGTATCAGCATCAGGCCATTGTAATTCCGGCAGCTCCAGAATCTAAATTGGGGGACATAGCGCCTGCCCCCGCGGCTACTTTGTTTGACGGACGCTTACTTCTGGATCTCCGCAGTCTTGGGATACTCTTCATAGTCAATGAAGTTTTTGGAGAGGGATTCGGCCATGAGTTTCTCAGCCTCGTCCTCCTGAAAGTAGGTCAGTACGTTTGTATCTGGGTACATTGCTGAATAATTATATAGTCACGTACCATGTAAGTTGTGACAAAGGAAGCGAGGCTATTGAAGACTGTAGCGTTAGCCATGGGCACTGCGGCAAGTCACGAGTTGACATTCCACGGGAGCTTACTTGAGCATTGGATTACCGTCGAGAGAGAGTTCGTCCCTTATCATTCGGTAGGCAACGTCTTTGGGCATCTCCGCGTCAGGGATCTCGTGGCGGGGCAAGTCTTCGACAGCGAATTTGGAGCCATAGACCGAGGTCGTGAACTCGTTGTTGTTCTCGGCGAGTTCAAGGTGGACCTTCTTGACCGCACTCACGAGGTGCTTGTCAACCTCCTCGGGGTTGGGGATGTGACTGAGGTGAACCATTCTGGATGATGAGCCGGCGGGAGCACAGCTTCTCGTATTTATGAGGTATGGAGAGCTGTTTGTTGTCGTCTTTGGTTTGTATCTAGAGAGAAACTGCAAGTCAGCGTTGCTTGTTCCAAATTGGTTTAGATACTCAAGATATGTCTCAGATTCACATGGGGTGACAGTCCGTTGGAAGCAACCCGCGCAGGTGGGTTCACCGGAGCAAGGGGAGATAGGAGATAGGAAAACATGCAAATCAACTGTCGTCGATCGTACGTACCTGAAGTTGCTCCTTGCGTGCGTGAACGGAGTTCTCTTGGGGCAGGTCTGACAGGGGATGAAGGTGAGGATGAGGATGAGGACAAGGACAAAGATGAGGGTGGAGAGACAAGAGAGAAGGTTGGAATAACTTTGTAGGTTGCTTGCCAAGTTTTCTGAAGGGGGGAGGAGGGACAGGAGCAGGGGCACAATGGAGGGGGCCTCCATATGGAGGGGAACCTTGAAGGCGTACGGGAGAAGGTTCCTTGCCTACCAGAATAGGCAAGTACCTTGATAGCTCAAACAAGCCACCCTTTCCCCGGTGACGTATATGCTGCAGCAAACTTGGAGCTTACTGTTAACAGTAACGCGTAACGGCACCCATTTGCCGAGACAGGGATATGCTGGTAATGAGAGCAGCTGGGAAAGACTCCACGAGCCTAGTCAACTTTGGTAGATACATCATACAGCATCTTCTCTGGCCATTGACACAGACACACGTAGTCGTCGTGCGTGAATCATGCTCTGCAGGTCCTGGATGGAAGAAGGTCTGAGTCTGTGGGTTGGTCGTGCCAGCCTCTGTCCAGCTCCTCCAGCTCTTCCAGCTGTTTCAGAGTCACTACGTCTACTCCTCAGGTAGATATCACTCAAGAAGCCATGTACATACATATGTATGTATGATCGGCAAGGGGGAGAAAACAAGCATTCTAGACCTATTTCGGGCATGGTTCGGCAAAAAAGCTTGGCCTGGGCCCAGCAGGGATCTGATCTTGCAGTGTGGAAGTTCCGGTTTGCGGTCTTTTGCAGTTCCATCCTCCTGCTTCTTCACGTCTAGACACAAAAATGATCGTCAATGTGGGCACGTGTGTGGCTCCCCTCGCTCACATCTCCTTGAATCTTGATGACTGGCAGACTGACAGATCAGCGCCTGCCAATCAGTGGGGACCCGGCAGCACGTCCCACTATCCCAGATTTTCCAAGACTGCATGCACGCCGTCCTGGGCTTCGGGATGCTGTTTGATGACACTCAGACTCTCGTGCTATGCTGCTGCCTCTCCGACTCCCGAAGCTACAGATGGTGGGATTTGGGGGGGGGGGGCGGGAGTGCCAGATGTAGGGAACGCATGCCTTACTATTGACCCTTTTGATCAAGATCATCCAGTCAACCTATAGCGCATCAGACATCAGACACGCTATTGGCAACACGGACACAGTTTGCTGCCATTCTGCGCCTACTAACAGCCCGGACAGTCTTTCGCGTGTTAGTTTCGTGTCGAAACTTGTAGAAATGTCCTAGTTGTTCTCAGAACAAAGAGACTACATGCAACCTGATCCCTTTCTAATTGTTTGCTCATAACGCCATGCCATGTCATAATCCCACGTGGTATAGTTCACCGTACAAAGAAGCCGTCCCTGAACGCCTTTAACCGCCAAACCGCCCTCGCTATAAGCCGTCCCAGACTCGTCAAACCTGCCCACCATGATCATGACATGGGGCATAATAGTGCGGCATTGAAGTCATTCCTGTGTCGTGTCCATCCCCCAGCCCATACCGTCGATGACGACTGTCAGTCACATCACCATGCTTCGTCGCCATCTCTCCATCTCAATTTCGCAGGAACATTCAGTGATCTTCCTGATAAAGAACGAGGTTTGCCTAGCTTCGGCTTGCGCTGGTAGTCGGTACGGGAGACGAGTCTCCTGCCTGATCAGACGACGACCGTCGTGCTGCCCTTGTCCTGATGTGGAATCTATCTCTCAGTCGGTCTGTCAACCTAGCCCGGGTATGGCTCTCATCCTCGTTGCTTCTGGACAGTCCTTGCCGTTGCTCTGTTTGATACCGCCTGAGCGCTTCGATGCGTTCCTCGACAGTGGCATTTCGGAGCCCACGCAACTCTAACAGTCTGGACCGACGATGTGATGCATGCGACGAGTGTTCACCTTCAATATCTGCGTCCAATTCGGCACTGCCTTCCTCACCCTTGGTCTCGTCCGGTCGCAAATCGAGACGGCTGATAATATATCGATTAGCACGGGGCAGATTGAAACTTGAGTAGGGAAAAATGCGCCATAACTTACCATAGCGGACAAGTACCAGACACGTTGACAAGCCAAGGGTCGATACACTGTGGGTGGAATTTATGGTTACAAGGCAGCACTCGGACGTCCTCTCCAATAGTGAAATCATCTGTGCAGATGGAGCAACCCAATCCTCCCTCATCTGGTGCATCTGTGTGCATGCCGGCGACGCCACTGTTCCCAGCTTCTCCAACGTTCGCCTCGCTATCTGGAGCTGACCCGAGCGCACCTGCGCCAGCGGGATGGGCTGGAGCTCCGTGAAGAGTCTCGGGGTTGGTCGAGAGATGACGACTCGAGCCGTTGTTTGATAATTCGTCATTCTCATTGGCGGTGTTCGGCGGTCGTGCATTCTCGAGTTCAATGTTGGGATCCTGTTTTGGCGGCTCCGAGTCGCCGAACTTGACGATGGGTATGGTCTCGAGCACAGCGCGAGCCAGGCCCCTCGCTCGGCTCTGCGCTGGCCGTCCACCTATTCCGTTACGCGGTCCGTACCTCTCGGGATACCTGCGGGCGCGTATAGCACCGGTCGCGATGATGATGAGGAACAGAACAGTGATCAGTCCAGTAATACTGTACAGTATGCTCATAGCAATCGCTGGATTGCTCCCGCCTTGCTGGCCTGTCTTGGATGCTGTGGACGCCGTGGTGAAATTCCCACTGATCGTTGCACCTATGGTCCCACCCGACGAGTTGGTGACAGTCAAGACCTGTGAAGCCTCTTCTGCGTCTGACATTGTCAGAAATGCGTCGTAGACGAGATCCTGGCCGGCAAGACCGCAGCTCGTTCCCAGCTGGCTGTACAAAATTATGGCTGCTGGTTGTGGGTCGTTGCTCATGAGGGCGTTTAGGATCATGTTTGGTTGTATGAATGAATCGTTCAGTTGGTCACAACACAGATATGGTATGATGTCGGAGCCGCTGACACTGGCATAGTTGTTCTCGTCGGCAACAATCAGGTTCCCTTCAATGTTGATCTTCTGGGGTCTGTGTCAGCAAAGATTGAATTTTAAATAGAGATATTGGCCATGTGGCTTACCCCTCGCGAAACCTGGGATTCATTTAGACCCAGATTCGTCGTCAACGGAATGACAGTGTAGGTCAAGGGTACAATAACCCCATTCGACTCCGATATGGACAGTTGCATCTCAGAGTCCTTCTGCCAGCTATAAACTTCCATCATGGTGTACGTCTCGGCCAGGCCGCACACAACTGGATTGACATGAGCAAGGACCAATGCCAGTGCGTAGGCGTGAATGCGACGCATTTTCCCCATCTTTGCGACGGTCGACTCTGCCGTGGTTTTCAATGGGCGACTTGATGCTTGGGTGGCCTCTGGCGATGATTAGGCAATCCAGGAGCGAACGCGTGGTGGTGGAGTCGGTTCAAGTCGACCAAGTTGTGTACGCCCAGAAATCACTCGAGCATTTGGATTTGCGATGACGGCAACAAGACGGCAACACACTTCTATCCAGAGATACGAGTATGGTGTGCACCAGTGCAAGCGATGTCAGGCTGAAGTTGAGAGCAGGAAGAAAACCCCGTCTGGTAAAACCTACTTGGTACCTAGGTACACGCAAGTGGAAAATGTGATGTCAAGAGACTTTCAAGGTTTAGCATGAAACCTTGAGAGCCACCTGATCTCAAGAAAAGTAAGGCGGCTCTGATATCCTGGGCCTGGGCAGGTAAGAACGCTTAGCATCGAAAGAGCGCTCGCGGTTTCTGGTCTGACGAGGGCGCTGTCGCACAGGATAAGCGTGTTTGATGACCACTTGCCATTCGGTCGGTGCGGTCTTGGGGGACAGTAGGTGGTTGATGGTGATAGGCTGCATTCCAGAGGTGAGTTTCGTCAAAGAAGCTGGGCAGGCACAGGCTGATGTCTGGTACACAGTACTACTGGGCTATGCGGTACTGGTGACGCCGTTCTCGGTGCGGATCTGCCGGTCTTTCTCTTGGCGCTTCAGAACTCAAGCTTGGGGATGTCAAGGACTTAAATGAAAGGACCTGGGTAAGCATTGGCACGTTTATCGGGAGATGGAGATCGTTCATGTAGCGGCGGTTGATAGTCAGTGGCATTGAACGAAAGTCGCCACGTCCTGAGCTGAGGTCTGGAGGAAGCACCTGGGCTGGGCATTGATGAGAGAGAAGCAGGAGTTTCAGGTGGTGCACGCAGACTTGACCTCAGACCGCAGGTGCGAGGGGGGACTTCAAAAGGGAGTCCAGGGTTAGGGTCTGGTCGTCATGAACATTTAAGTTTCCGTCGAGGGCCCCTATCTCTTCTTCCATCCCATCCCAAGGCATTAATACGACTTCTGGACTTTCTTCTGGAGTATCTTCTGACTTCATGCATTCCCTTTGGAGGCTCTGTCTCTGTGTTGTCGTTGTGTTCTTTTGGGGAGCGGAGAGGAGTGGCGACGGCCTGTCATAGACGTGCGTCAATCTTAGAAGATGGCCAAAGGCGTTTATAAGGCTTGGAATGTCAGTGTAACTTGGTGAATAACCCATGAGAATTTTCGATGTTTCGATGTAGCAGAACTGAGCTTCATACAGGAGCCGTTTGAGCCCTTGAACCCCCTGTCGAGGCAGACCACATAGAGAAGGCCATGGGCCACGGGTCGCCCCTTTCGAGGGATTAAGCTTGATTGTTACTGTGTGCAGCTCTTGTGTGCTATGGCTTGTCAATAATATCGAGTTGGAATTATGGTCCAAGGCCAGGGGATGCATGCATCCCTCTCAGCCAGATCGCTGTGATTCCGCCTAACCGTCTAGGAAAAGCGCTGGATGCTTTCTAGTGTGGCTGTGGATGCTTGTCGTATATACCTACTCTTGGCTACCAACCGTATGTTATTATTGCCTCTTGATAAAGGTCAGTCGACTCAGGGTCGAAGTTCGCCAAGGATAGATCCCACGCCCAGCAATATGGATGACCATCTCCGGTCTCAGGAGGCCCGGAAAAGGAACGAGCTCTTGCGCAAAGTATTTCCGACCGGCGTAGGATCTATTCTTGGGAGGGGTCAGGATGAAGATATAGCTAGCTATTTAGACCTGAGAGCTTTACCAAGGAAATCGTTTCAGAGATTCGTTCGAGAAGATGAGCTTCACCTGCCACCAGCGGAGCCACCTGACCGCTCAAATCTCTTCCATGTCCCCCAAGTCGTCCATCGGCGGGTATTCCCCAACATCTACCCTCTCGGGTCTCACAAAGACGCCATGTTTCAGCTCCGAGGGCCCGCCCCAGTACCTCACGCCGTTGATGCTGCCATCGTTCTTGCCCACGGGCTCGTCGAGATGAATGCCAACCCACGCGCCTGGGCCACCAGGGATCTCCTTCACATCACCCACGTACATGATGACTCCCCTCCGTGTGTCATCGCCTCCCACGCGGCAACGTTTGCCGGTCTCGATCCCGCGACTGCGAACCTCTTCGGCAAACGCGGCGATCTTGGCCTGCTCGCGGCTGGGGCCGTTAGGATCAAACCGGCCCAGCTTCTCGGACTTCTTCCAGGCGAGAACGGAGTCGGTCTTCTTGGCGTACTCTTCCTCTGGCATCACATACTTCTCGACACCCGTGGCATCTGTGAGGTTCAACCTAGCCCCGGGGGGTCGGGTGTCGAGGATCTGCACTGGATGTTAGCATGCGGATTGTTCCGACTAGTACAGGTCTGAGAGGCCATAGGGACACACGTGTAGCTCAGCGTATGCCGTAAGAGGGAAGGCGGTGAGATAAGTTGAGTCTTCATCGCTAGCTTCTATGGGTATGGTCCCGTGAGCCGGAGTCTTGAGGGAGAGCCTCTGTGACGATGGGGGTATGCCGGTGATAGGCTCCAGTTTCGCCTTCAGTCGGCTGATTGACCATGAGGGGGTAATACGACGCTCTGATGAGGAGTTCTCAGCCACGAGCAGTAGTGGGACGTCCGCCATTGTGTGGTATGCCTTGGTTTTGGGACTCGAATAATGTTTGATTGTGAATCCTTGCTCACACACGGTGTAGTGTATGCTTTTGAATTAATTGCGCGGGTGTCACGACACGATGCCTTGAAGTAACGAAAGCGTTGTCGTGTCGAGTGAGGTTATCCGGACGATCATCGGTTCCACCTTGGGGCAGTCCACATGTCCAGATTCGAACAGATCCAGATTAATATCGAGGTGGCAAGCCACATGTTGAACATCGAAGCCTCATGTGCCCCAGGCCAGGCCAGGGGGCCCGTTGATTGTGGCGCATGGCCCGTGCATACACTTAGGTACCTACATACCTAAGTACCTAGGCAGGTAGTCAGTTAGTGTACCTAGCAAGTACTGTAGGTACCTGGCTGCCTGGGTACCTACCTAGGTACGTACTTAGTAGGTAGTCTTAGGTGGTCTAGGTACTCTCCATCAGGCAGCTCCAGGCGGCGCGATCTTCCCTTCCCAAAAGAGTCCGAGCTTCCCAAGATTTCACCGACGACAACGATACTTCACCAACTAATCAAAAGCCCTCCTCTTCTTCACCATCTCCAAGGCCTCATCCAGATACCTCACCGAGGATCATACGTCCCAGCTACCGCTGTCAACCCAAACCCGAGATCCAGCTTACATTTCTTCTCTCGATCCAGGATGTACTTGGATGGCTACACCCATCTCCCCAATCCAAAAAGCATATTGGGATCGAGACGCAAAAGCGGTGACCTAGCAACTCGACGCTCCCGGGTTGACAGGCGCCCACGACAGCTACCCTACACTAGGTGCCGTACTATGCAAGTACAAGGTCCCGTGAGGTCACTTGAAACTCGTTAGTGATGCCTGAACAAAGATGGCTATGGCCATGCCATGACAATGCCGACAAAGTCATCCACCCATTGGCCAACGCCCGTTTGCAGGCTCCTTAATATGGAGAACTCGCCGCATCAGGGCAACACGACATTGACGACATTGCAGGCGGATGCAGAATCGAATGCTGTCAAACCTGAGATTTCGCGTGTCTCTAGTCCCTGTCTTCGGAACATTTCCTTGTGGCTGGCTGTCCCGGTGCTCTTCCATTGGTTGGTATCTGCCCTTCGACAAACGGTCAGTGTGAGAGTTCAACTTGATTTGCTACTCCTCACCACGTCGCCGCTGTTTCGTGGTTCCCGGAAGCAAGCCAGAAGCCGCGGTAGACTGCAGTCTGACATGGACGCCCATGGCTCGCCTCGCCCTGGGCTGCATTGCCAGCCGAAACAAACGGAAGCAGAAGCATAATACTACGCAAAGCAAGAGGTTCGCTGCATGACATGCCCGTATGCAGCCACCACTGCACAATTTATTGTTGCGGATTGTTTAGCCGACCGTTGGGTAACTTCGGTTGTCGCCCAGACAGGTTCATATCTACACATGTTCTCTTGTAGCACCCAATTCCCCGAAACCGTACTGGTTCATCTGGGCACTACGTCGTCCAAGATCCCCAAGATCTATCGGGATCGAGGTGTTCTCGTGCCACACGGACTCATCGCAACGGACAAGGCACGGACTAAACCAACGATTCTCTCGGTGCGCACGAGATATAGGATGTGTTTGCTTCTGTAACGGGGCTGGCGAGCTACCACAGTACTCGCGGCATTGCGTACCACAAGGTTGCCGGTGTTGACTACTGCGCCGTCAGGTCATGGATGATATTGATGGGCATCGATCCTTGCTACCTAAGATCCCGTCTTGCTGCTCAATCTTCACCGCTATGTTAGTTTCTCACGCGAAGCTTGCCAGGAAAGCCTTCTTTCATGTTCCAGAAAGTATACGACCGCAGTGGGCGGTAACACCTGATAACGGCGCCTCGTCCAAAAGTCGTCTAAACCTACGGCGGGTGTGTTGTTTGGGGGCATATCCCCAATTCAATGGGGATTTTTACTGTGGCCTATGATTGCCTCCCATACAACGTCACCGAATCGAGACCACTTCAGCCGCTTGAGACATTGGTCCCGTCCCATCGGTTTCAAGTGGTGGCGGAGGATCGTGATATAAGATCCGGCACACCCTCCCCGCCGACCAGACATCTGCTGGGAGACAACTGTCTCGGCCGCCGCGACATCGGGCGTCGGAGTGCTCATGACATTGCAGCCCCAGCACTGCTTACTGTCACGATTCATCGGTGATGCATTGAACCAGGCTAAGCCCAGGCCTTATGCAAAGCCAACAAACCATTCCTCCCAACCTGCATCGCAACCCTCCGCTTCGGTACGACAGGGGGACATGCTCCTTCAGATCATCCATGTCCAAGGTTGGCCAATAGTTCAGGGGAGGCGATGAGAGGAGTGACTCGGTTGGGCCCTTGTTTGAGCAGCTGCCCTACTAACGGTACATACAGCGCCAGGGCTGCCGGCACCACAATGACGGCACACATGAGCATTCTCTCACTTGACCTGTACGTGGCTCTTAGGGTGGATGGGTGTGTCAACGACTTTGCAGAAGCCTTGATGCCCTGACAGGCAGGCAGTTCTTCAGATGCCTAGTCAATGCAACGGCGACGGCTGCATGCACAATACTTACAATCGGAGTGATTTCTGCTTCCTCTGACCTGACCGGGCAAACGGAGATGATAACAGGCGGCTGTCAACGTCAACAGCTCGCTGCGGTCTCCTCAATGCATTGTGGCTGAACTACGACAAATGACACGGAGACACAGACCGCGCTTCTGTGCCACCATGGCTCGGGCAGCAACAGCCACGACGACCTAGGCTCAATTTCGTGCCGCCCTCCTAGTCCATGCTACTGCGATGCGTATCAAGTGTCATCTCGCAGCAGGCAGGTGCGGCATCGTGCGTCTGGAGCTTGGTCGCAACTTGACAGCCCGCTTCCCTTGTTACTTGTAGCTCTTCCTGGCATTGTTCGCCAAAGTCGCAGCCTGTTCAGGGTTCCTCCCTGTCGCAGATCCCACACGACATGCTGACGGAAGAAGACCTGGGAGAAGCTCGACGTGGAAGGTTTTCAACGCCTTATTTGCCTGCCCGTACACGGGCAGAACGACCAGAAAAAGCAAGGCCTCAACGTACCAAATTCGCGGCTCGTTGCCCCGTTCGGGACTGGTATTGATCCAAAGGAACCCCTCTCCCCTCTGGTCAACTATGGGGTCTCGTCTTATAGGTACACTAGAACGAGAGTGCACACAACCGGCATCGCACCAGACGTAATCCGCACTTCGTACCAAACTGCTGGCACATGTACCATGAGATACTATCGATCGAGAATCGAAGATCATGGTTCATGGGCAGGGTCAGTCCTGTGGAAGAAGTTATAATCCAAACAAAGCGGCAGGTCTAGCATACGACAGATCGGTATCGGCGTAGGATCAAAGCAGGGCTTGCCGCATAAAAAATGACCAGATGGGATGATATGACCACGGCAACCCAACACCACGGTTCAGAGACTCATGGGTCTATCTGCAACCCGATGATGAACCTGACAAACACCCGAACAGTTTCGCTGATGCAGCGGGGAGAGGTGGCGGGAAGGATGCAGAGCTGACCGCCAGTTCATCAATACTTCAACGTAGGTGTGAGCTAGGGCTCGGCATCACAGGGAATTGCCCAGGGCCTAGCTTGCAACCCTCCTGCTGGGCATGCGCTCGAGACAAACGATTGAGAGACGAGTGCTATTCTATGGCGACCCAGATGTGATGAAGCGTAACGGACAATGGGGCAAGAAGTCGGCGAACGAGAATATGTCTTGCATGAGGCCCCGCAACAATGGCCTTGTCGATGCCGGTGGGCCCCACACTCATTGTCGATATGTCCAAGAACAACAAGCCTCTACAGGACACCGTCACATTGATCAAGTTTCCGAGAATCTCATCTCTAACGCCACCGCCCACGTCTCCGCTCTCTTACTGCGTAGACCAGTCGGCAGCCTAGTCAAGATCAAGTTCATGGATTGCCTGGATTCAATTTAGGTTATTGCTTAGGGCCTCGAGGCTTCCCAACCATCTCACAGACATCTGGATCGGTTTCACTGTTCACACGCCTGCTCACAATGCCTCGATCTTGGTGAGAAGCCGCTACTTGTACGCCCAGGTACTCGCCAACCACGTTCTTTTCGACCCTACCCGCGCAGGCGTCAGACAATGGCCACCTCACATCCATTGCACGCCCTGCAACCACGTGTGCACGAAGAACGCCTACTACATCTAGGACCTAACCCAATCAGGTCCTCCACACATCCTTCACATTGACTGATCCCAACAGCGTCCTTGCTGACGTCCTGGCTGACCTCGTCAAGGTTCAGGACGAGTTCGGAAAGCACTATTTGGCCGGGGTCACCATCCCGGAAGCTTGACCCGCAGTTGCCGGGGTGGCGAACTGACACAGAGCCCTGGTTCTCGGCATTGTGGTCACCTGGCCCATTGCGTTTTATTCAGATCTTCTCTCTAGGCCGTCCGGTCCAGTGAAGCATTCAACCCCGGGATCTCCGAAGGTGCTGTTCCTCAACCCTTTGGGCTGAATGCCACTGGATCTTTCTCGCCATCAAGTGATGGCAGATATCCTCAAGGCGATGAGCCGTAGGGCACCACTCACAAGATCTCAACAAGGGGGTGTAGACGGAATACATAGTCAGCTAACTGCCCAGCAAGCTCATGCATGGATTCGTGGCCATGTCATCAGTCAGGCCCTACACAGTACTTACTGTACATAATCGTAGCTCACACACCAACAACAATCCTTAAGTTGGGTCTACCTTCGACAAGGGCACCCCTTCATGGGTTCCCACACACTGACGAAAGGTAAGCACACGTCCGGGGGCGCCCCTACAGACCTAAACTGTTACCCTGATCCTTTCCCATATCGTTGCTTCTTCTGACCTTGTCTCGAATAATGAGCAGCAACATGACCAGTTCTGGCCCCTATGGTTCGTCCATCAAGCTAGAGACGACGCCACAACCCTGAGGGCGTTCATGATCCCTCTCGCTGCTGCCACTGCTGGCTGTTGATACTGCGACACCTAGTGGGTCGTGGCCTTTTCCAGATCAACCCTATATCCGTAATGTACTCGCTCTGTTATAGGCGCCGGACATTCCAGAACCCAAACTAGGTATCTCGAGCCCGCCATCAGCCACTTATACATGATGATGTTGCCATCCACTTACTTGGGCTGGCCTCTCTCTCCCGGCTCCACACTCAGAACACGCCCCTCGTGGCGACACCCCCCCCCCTCCCTGGTCACTTACTGCCTTTCTTACCTTGTGCTGGCCTAGCTAGTGCCCATTTTTCTATTTTCCTCGTCTACATACCTCACTGTACTTTTTTGGTTGGCCCTTCGATGAGCCATACTGCTACATACTACCAGCACTTTCGGACGAACCTGCTCGTTTCTTTTTCTTGTCTTCTTTTTCTTCCTATCATTTACTTGCAGGCGCATCCTCCCGCAGCTAGTCCAGCCTGTTCCCTGTCAAGCACGCCTCCATCCCACCCCCCTACTCGTTACAAGACGACGACAACAACACTGGCGGCTTCCTTTTCTGCGGTGAACGAAAACCCTTGACAAACTAGTTTAATTAAAGTATTCACCCGCTTTAAGGCTGCGATCTTGCGACTCTGGAACCCTGGACGGGCCCATTCTGGTGTTAATTTGCTTCCTTCTTGTTCGCCCTGTCAGGAAGTCGACATATCCATATCCCAGTCGTCATTGGTGGACGAGTGTTGAGGTGGCGCCAATCATGTTCATGTCTTTTACTTCCCAATACGCGACCCACGCCTTATATCTCTGAGGACGCCCCCTGAAGGATCCTTTTTGATCTTTCCGTGTTGAGCTCCTGGTGTCCAAATCCATCCACATTGCATCTGCTACACCTCCCATTGTCTCTCGTGGCGTTCAAGGTCTAGCTCTACCGATTTGTTATCTGATAACAAAGGTTTGCTTGGGGCCTACCCCTTCTAGCACCCTAGAGCGTTGCCGAGGTACTGTCACTTCGAAAGCATTGGACACAGGGGGAACGGAGACTGCTGGACGAAGTCGAGCTGTTGCCATCAAGCGAAGAAGTGGTGTGGAGGTTGGTGGCAGAGTCATCAGGCCAGGAGTCGTGAGCGATCGAGGTACTGTTGAAGTACAGACGTCACCCTTGAGCATTGTTTCGAACAGCACCCCACTTATATCCACCAGAAGGCAAGGGGCAAACACCAGACATCAGCGAAGCGGAGAAGGGGACGAGAGCGCGAGCGCCGAGTACAAGAGGAAGCCATCGCAAAGCCTGCCCGCGTCAAGTAATCACTTGCCACTCACAGGCAGATCCAGGGTGAAGATACCATCACCGTGGATATCAGGTCTCTCCTCAAGGTTCCCGACTCAGATGAGTCCTCCGACTCGACTCCCAACCAGCCCTCACGAGCCAGAGCCGCGCCCCTTCTTGCGCCTCCCCATTCGACGGCAGTACGAGCAGCCGCTCACCCCTCAACGAGGACACCAACAACAGCTACATTGGCACCAGCTGCGACCATCACAGGTGGTCCGCAGCCAGTCGCCGGAGTGGCTCCCTCAGCAGCAACCCTGTACGCCGCGCCGCCCCCGTCCGGCGGCTACCCGTGGCTCGGGGGAGGAGGCTACGCGCCAGCAAGGACCATCTTGGGAGGAGGAGGAGGAGGAGGTGGTGGTGGAGGAGGAGGAGGGTCAGGGTTTGTGTCGGCAGCCCCAAGAGGACCGTCGCCAGCAAGCAAACGCAGCATGCCGCCGCACACGGCCGAGAGCCCGGCCAAGAAACAGAGCAAGTGGTCGCCGGAGGAGGACGCGCTCATCATCGAGCTACGCGGCCGCGGCATGAAATGGGAGGACATCTCGAAGCGGCTACCGGGCCGCAGTGCGATTAGCTGCCGGCTTCACTACCAGAACTACCTCGAGAGGCGAAGCGAGTGGGACGAGGAGCGCAAGAACAAGCTCGCGCGATTGTACGAGAGGTGAGTAATGACTGACTGAGGCACCTGATCCCGCCTTTATTTTTCCTTCTTTTTCTGTCTCCTTGTCTTTTGACCCCCTCTTTCCTCCTTCTTGCTCTTTTGGACCACATCATGGATGAGCAATAATCATTCTGTCTTACAATCGGGCACCACCAGCCCAACTTTTCTCAACAGCTGGGCAGCGAGGGAGAATTGGGGGGGGGGCTGGACCGGTCGAGAGCGTCCAGTTCACCAAGCCGATCTCCGGGCGTAAGGAGCAGCGGAGTGCAGCTCTTGAAGATCCACACCAACCCCCCACCCGATCTCGTACAGCAAAAAACTAGCACCAAGAAAACCGCTGACTCGCGCGCCTTTCCGTTCCCATCACAGGTTCAAGCCAGAAATGTGGGCCAAAGTGGCAGAAGAGATGCAGGTCCCCTGGCGCGCAGCGGAAGCTATGCACTGGCAGCTGGGCGAGACGGACATGGCGCGCAGGGCTGGGGTCGTCCCCTTTTCGCTGTCGTCGGCCAACGTGGCGGCACAGGACGCCAACAGCAGCAACAACATCAGTATTACCAGCATCAGCGACCGACGGTCACCCTCCAGGGGCCACGTTCACTCCCAGTCCCAGGGCAGTGTGCCCCGGGCCGAACCTCACATACTTGGTATATACCATAATCGCGGCGGCGCCGGTGGCGGTGGTGGTGGTGGCGCACCACCTTACCAGACTGCTCATCCACACCATCATCAACATCAACATACTCACCCTCCACACCCACTATCAATTCCCGCGCCATTACCGACGATACCGCCGCCGGGCTCGGGGCGTGGTGGTGGTGGTCCTCTGGTTCCAAGACGGGAGAGTTTGCCACCCCGACCGCCGCCCGGCGACTTTCTCTACGAGACTGCACCCCTGGCGCCTGGGCCGGGACTTGCACCGATCCAACCGAGGGAACGTGTTGGGGGTATGGTAGGAGGTAGTGGAGGGATGCAGCTGCCGGGCGTGGCCGAGCTCACGACCGGGGTCAGCCCTTACTCAACGCCGGCGTACTCGCTGGGTGGTACGAGTGCGAGTCCCAGCGCCACTGCAAGTCCCAGACAAGTGGTGTTGCAAGGCCCGCCCCTGGGCTACGGTGAGTCGCCGGGTGGCGGCGGGGGGAGCACTCCCGGGTCGGTGAAGCGAGGGAGGTCAAGTCCGGACTCCGGAAGACAGGCTACGAGGAGGAGACATTGAAGCTTTACGCTTTGGTGGGTGGGCATGACTTTTCAATGACGACGAAAGTTACGACGAATACGACGATGTTGGGTGGGCATAGATCTGGGTTCAGGTAGACACAGGAAAAAGTCTTAGACACACATACACACACACATTCAAAGCACAAAAACAGGGCCGGGAATAGGGAAGGGTGTCCAGGACGGAAGGGGGAAAGGTAGGACGATGATAGGGCCTGGGGCTGGTCTGTTTGGTCTCACAAGAACAAACTCCTACACGGGGAAATCACGGGCAGTGGATGTCAAGTGGAACGGAGGAGCAAATGACCATCTCACGACGCGCTACGACATGATTGATGATGAATGGGTTAAGGGCCAAACGGAACTGCATTTGACAGGGTGTGCGTGCATTGGATTGGAACGGATGCATTTTGTTTTGCCCTCGAGTCCCCTCAAGTCTACCACGAGGAAGGAATATCAGCCGTGGTCGGTTTTGTCTGTCTGTCCGTCTGTCTATCTACATCTTATCCTCCCGCGACCACAAGAATCACCCACAACAAGAGACCAGTGTCCCATGCCTTGGTTCGCGGCGGCTTCTCGTCCTGCCATTACTTATATGCACAGTATTCTCTGCTACCTGTACCTACTCCTTTCCTTTGTTGGGTTGCAGTTGGGCCCATGGGAAAATATACGGTCGGTCCAAACCTGGTATAGTGAGGGTGCAAAGGGGGAGGGACCGGAGGGGATCTTGAGCTTAGGGGTTGGTTTTCGGGGGGGGGGGGACTTGGTCGGGGCATAGCGATGCGATGTGATGGAATACCACATACGAAATGCCGATTGCGGGAGGTTTGGGGGATGGGGGGGAAGCCATCACTCGGCATAGGCAGTTGATAGACATCTCCTGTCAATATCACAAAAGTTCTACATGACGACTTCGCGGCGGTCACAAAAAAGCAAAAGTCTTGCCGTCTTGTGTTCTCGAAGGTCGTCCCCCCTCCCCCCCCCCCCTTTTTTCTTCTTCTCCCATCATCAGCCTGCAATAACCCACCAGTTGTCCCGCTCGTAGCCGCTCTTGATGACCTTTCCCCCAGCGGAGATGACCTCTTCCTCCAGCTCGCCCTTCCTGTAGAGGTGGTAGTACCGGTGGAACGTCTTGTCGGCGTGCCGATCCCCCTGCTGCTTGCTGCTGCTGTCACCGTCGTTTCCGGCTGTGCCCGCAGCTGCACTAGCGGCGGCATCCGCACCAGCCTCGCTTCCGCGACCCTGCTGTTGCTGTTGTTGCCGTGTATTCCCATGCCCGTGTTGGTGTTGTATGTGGTGGTGGTCGTCGTCCCCCTGCAGCTTTTCACCGCCCTCACCGCCGCCCGGTTGGTCAGCAGCACGCGGGCTGTCGCTGCTTCTCGTGCCGGCAGCACCCCCGGGACGATCCAGGCTGTTTTTCTCGGCAGCGTCGTCGTGCTCACTGGCCCGTACCTGCGCCTGCACCTGCCCCTGCCCCTGCCCCTGTCCATTCCTCTTCCCCTGCTTCTGGCCCCTTGTTGCTTGTTTCTTCTCCTTGTTCTTCTTTTCCTTCTTCTCCTTCTTCTGCGGCGGCGCCTTCATCACCCACGGAACCAGGAGGTCCTGCTCCCCACCCTCGTCCCAGCCCCGCCTGCTGCTGCTCTGCTCCAGCGCCCAGACGTACACGAGGACCTTCCCGCCGCTGTCGTCGTCGTCGTCGTCACCACCACCACCACCACCACCACCACCCTGGTGGCCCCGCCGGATGCACCGCAGGAGCTGCCGTATCGCGTCGACCCGCCTCTCGCGCGTGGAGAGGTGGTGGATGACGGCGATGCAGATGGCAAAGTCGGCGCTGGCCTCGCGGAAGGGCAGGACGAGGCTGTCCGCCACGGCGACGTCCGCGCCCGGTATGACCACCCCTGTGCCGTCGTCGTCGTTGTCGTCGTCGTCGGCCCCACCCGGCCCCAGCCCCGGCCGTGGCCCTGACCCCTCCGCCGCCGCCGTCGCAGCCGCGTTATCAACATCAACATCAACATCCACATCCCCACGGCCACGGCGGCGGCGGCGGCGACGGGGATACCGCGCGCCGCACCAGGCGTCCCTCGCGAGGGCCACGAGGGCGGCGCTCCTGTCGCAGCCCAGCATGACGACGTCCCGGTTGACGCCCATGTTCTTGCCGTTGCCGCAGCCGACGTCCAGGCCGACGGAGCCCGGGGCCCGCGAGGCCAGGAAGGAGGAGACCAGGGGCCAGGGCTTGTGGCGCGTGGCGCTGAAGTGCGGGGCGATGGCCTCGTAGACGCCGTGCACGTGCGCCTCCTCGTAGGCGTCCACCGCCGCGCCGTCCCCGTCCCCGTCCGCCCCCGGCCGCGACGGCTGCGGCGCCGGGGGTGATGTTAGGACCATGATGTGAGTGGGTGGGTGAGTATATTGTGTGAGTGGGTAGGAAAGTAGGAATGCAGGTATGTATGACTGTGGTTTTGACCCAAAGCGGTAAGCAACCACAAGACTTGCAGTGATGCACACGATGATGCCCCTTGTTGACCCGCACCAGACGATGGCGTACGATGGCGTACAGTAATTAAAAAGAAGAAGAGGTCCCTGGAGTGCAGCTGTTGTTTCCTGTTGTATTCCCGGAGAGCAGCAGCCGTCGATATCTTATCTGGTACCTGAAAGAAAATCACGGTACGGTATGTATGGGGTTATGTTTAGGGTTAGGGGTGGATGGGTTCCTGGTATCAGGGTAAGGGTTTCAAACCACACTCGGGACTTATACATACATACTTACCTATCTAGGCACTTAAGTAGGTATATGCATACAGCATTCAACACCAAAGTCATCCCAGGGCTCGAATCGACCTGCTCGTGGGCTGACATTGCGAGCTGTGGTCCAAATCCCATGAAGACTTCAGCGGTGTGTGTCTTGTGTACCCAACAGAAAACAACAAAAGACTCGTGTCGTCAGATGAGGCTCATGAGGCTCAACTCAATGCCTGGGGCTGCGCGCAGGCGCCCGAGACAGGCACGGCGTTCGACTGTTGTCCAAGATCCTGCAGGAGACAAATCGATCTCAGTAGTGAGAAAGAGGCTTTGTGTGTCGTCGTACGGATACGCCGTGTTCTTTCCACATGTACTTGTCTAGTCCGTATATGGTGAGGAGAGGGAGGGGGTGGGGTGTGGAACTGCAGGACTCAGGGGGGGTGTGAGCTCATCATTCAGAGTACCTTTTGTCAATATGAGAGACAATCTTCATGACTGTCTCTGTGGCTGTCTTTGTGGCTGTCTCCGTGACTGTCTCTAATACTGTCTCTGTTTCTGTCTCTATCTCCCTGCTGTACTAATCCACCCTACACGAAAAAGGAGACTCACGCCTTGCCCGTGTTGAGGGGGCTCTGGGGGTCATACACATCCGTGGTGATGAGCTCCGGGTACGCGACGCCGCCCTGCTTGAGGGCCTCCTCCATGACCTCCATGATGACGACCGACTCCTCCCACGGCAGCGACGCGCTCTCGAGCTTGCCGTCCCGGAGGCAGCGCGCGCACTCGTCCGCCTCCCAGAACATGCCGTGGCCCCAGCCGCGCGCCTCGTCGATGGGGATCGGGCAGTCGACCGTCTCGACCTCGCCCGGGCGCGCCTTCCGGAGCACGCGGTACTGCAGCGGCCGGTACGCCGGCGCCGCCACCTGGATCTCGCCCTCGCTCCCCTGGATCCTCATGGCCGGCCCCGCCGTGCCCTTCTCGTCAAGGTCGGTCGCCGCGCGCATCCCCGTCGTCGCGATGCCCATCTGCTTGTGCTCCGGGAACGACAACACCAGCGTCGTGTTGTCGTCCGCCCCCGTCGTGTACTTGTTCATGGCCGCCACCACCTGCGGCTTCTCCTTCTTCTCCTGCAGGTGGTACAGCGTCTGGAACAGCCACGTCAGGGAGTAGATGCCCAGGTCGAGGAGCGCGCCGCCCGCCAGGTCCAGGTTGACCATGCGGTGGTTGTCTGGGAACTCCAGCGAGCCATCCGGCTTGGTGCTGTTGAACGAGTTGTCGGCTGTTGTGGCAATTGCCCGGTTGTTAGCCCCATACACTCACTTATCTTCCCTTATTTGCGGCAGGCCCATAGAACGGAGTCCCAAAGCACTCACCCATGACCCGGTACACGGTCCCAATCTCGCCGGACGAGATCAATTCGCGGACCTTGATGCTGAGCGGGAAGTACCTCGTCCACACGGCCTCCATGAAGAACAGGCCCTTCTCGGCCGCCTTGGCCACCAGCTTCCTCGCCTGGGACGCGTTCACCGTCAGGGCCTTCTCGCACAGGACGTGCTTGCCGGCCTCGAGGGCGAGCATGGCGTTCTGGAAGTGGTGGCTGTGCGGCGTGGCCACGTAGACGATCTGCACGTCCGGGTCGGCCACGAGCTCGGCGTACGAGCCGTACGCCCGCGGGCTGCCCGGCACGCCGTGCTCCTTGAGGAAGGCCTCGGCGCGGGACTTGGACGACGACGAGGCCGCCGCCACGACCTCGTGGGCCACGTCACTGACGCCGCGGGAGGCGGGGTTGTTCAGGAGGTCCTTTACGAAGGCTGGGGGTGTGGATGTCAGCGTCAGTTGTCTATTTGCGTTCTGGTCCCATGTAGGGAGGAGATTGGTTGGTCTTAACTGGTTGCTATGCCACCCGTGGCCATGATGCCCCATTTCGCCGTGTAAGGAGACATGATGTACAATGGCTTTTACTTTGCACTGTGGATTGATTGATTGATTGATTGATTGACTCGTGGACTGAGGTGAGTGAAATAAGCTTCAAGATCCACCTTGGCAACTTCTCAATTACGCAGATGAAGCGTTTCACATATGTAGGTATAGATTAAGGAAGATGAATTATCCGTGACGATCGAAGATCTTCTGCGGGGGTGCGAAGATGATGACGATAATGCTGGAAATGATGCTATGCCCCTCTTTGCCCCCACGCTCAGTGTAACGTATCACTGATCGAATGCCGGTAGGTAGGCAAGTCCATATATTTTCCACTGTATAGGGCATAGCTCGGGAATAAAAAGAAGGGGGGGGGAGGGTGAGTGTGTCTGGAGAGCCTTCCCTGTCGGCTGGAGACTCCGGATTTAAGACCTCTCGGATTCAAAACACCCAATCCACAACCAGACCAATATCAAAGCAGCTCACCCAAGATCACCAGTTGTCTCTCATGACAGGTCACAAGCTCTATTGGTTTCCTACAGTCACTACTTATGCATAACGTCAAGGCAGTAAGCACCTATGTAGGTATGTTGTGATACGACAGTGGATGAATGCGTCCGGTCCCTTCACCTATCTTGGAACCCACCAGGCCATGTCAAGTCCCGTGAGCTTCTATCATGCGCCGTCTCAATGTAGACTCTGCAATGTGCAAATCCGCTGTGCTATGCTCAGCTCCCTCCCTCCAAACCCATCTCCAATGATTAGAGCCCCATGGTGCGCCGTTCCCAGCACTCTTTGATGTGAATGTCACGCGTTAATCTCCATATCACCGCGCCGCCCCCTCCCCCCCTTCCTTTCCTCCCTATGGAGAGAAGACACAGAAGTCCCAAGAACATCATCATGCCCCCTGGAGCCGCCAATGTATGCAACAAAAATGGTGTCCTGCCTTGTCCTGCACTTTGCCCCATACGGTACATAGTACAGGGCAGGGGGTGTTAGGAATTGTGAGGCAGACAGGTAGGTATATAGGCGAAATATAGCATGTCTCGCAAGTCGGAACGATGCTCGGCAGAGGCAGCACGCCGTGCTGCTAGCCATCCTTGGCATGGTCGAATTGCCAGCACGAGAGCCTCGCCGGTCGTCAAACACCGACATCCCTCGCTCCCAGCATCATATGATCATGAGTCCATCTTGAGACGTCTGAGGCTGACCATGTCGTCCTAACATAAACAACAAAACAAAGTCAGCACGTTACTCACATCCCCTCAGAGTTACTCTCCAGCCAGAACTTACCTCGGCCTTCCTCTTGCCCAAAACACGATCAGGCGTTGCCCGTGCGCCACGCCCTCCGTACATAGGCGTGTTGCCTCCATCCTTGGTCACCTCGGCATAGCAACTGGCGTGATATGCCCTGTCACCGACACGGAGGGCATCCGTCCACACCCACTCCTGCGCCTCGTCGAGCCACTTGGTCACGAACTTCTCCTGGCAGATAGGGCAGACCGAGTTGGTCTTGTCTCCATCATCCGGGACGGGGATGTACTGGATCTTCGGCTGTGATGACCCGGCAGACGTCGAATCCGCGTCATTGTTGTTTGCGGCGCTGTCGGCCTCGGGTGTATGGTCGAGGTCGGCGGTTTCACGGGATTTTATCCAGTCCTAGATGAAACGTTAGCCATCGCCGTTCATAGAGAAGGTTGAGCTGCTGCTGAGCCGGAAAGGAGAGAGGGGGGAATAGATAGAGCTGCTTACCGCCTGATCCACATACCAGCTCCGATGCTGGCCTCTCTTCTCCGCCTCCACGATCCGTTGGTGCACCCGGAAGTGCCAGTCCATGTGCGCCGTCTTCTTCCTCTTCCCTTCCGCGTCCGTCTTGAACCGCCTCCCACACTGTGTACATGGTGGTCCGAGGGCCTCGTAGAGGGTAGGTAGAAGATGGGGTCGGAATCTGACAGTATATGTTAGTCCAAGAACAAAAGTATAGAAGGAAACAAAAGCCAGTTGAACAGCTCTGCATGGGGCTGATGTGAATGAAGTGATAGTCGTTTCGATATACGTACTGCTTGAGCGAAGACGCCGTCAGGCTGATGTCGCCGCTCGTGATGACCGGCTGCGCCTGTGCTGCTGCAAGGCTACGAGCCGAGGCAAGTATGCTCGCCAGGTTCATGGGCACCGGCACGCCACCCCCGGCCGCGGGAGCAGGCGCCACAGCAGCAGGTGCGGCTGTAGTAGTATTGGGTCCGTAAGGCGCCGGAGGGGGCGCAAGTGGCTTGTTCACGGGCGTCGTGCCAGACGGCGTCGTGGAGGGCAACAGGCCAGCACCCCGCAGCGCGCCCAGTAATGCCAGTGGGTCAGGGGTGGTGGACTTCTGCGGCTCGGCCCTCTGAGGAGTCGGCGACCGCAGGGCAGCAACAGGTGCTGGTTGAGGCTGCGGTGTCGAGGTTTGTGGGGTAGCAGATCGCCGTGTCAGCAACGCAGCCAGAGCACCCTTACCGAGCAGCGCATCAAGCGACACAGGGGCCGGAGCAGGCGGCACGGGGGCTACTGGTGCTACTGGCTGAGGTGTGTGCTGCAAGGGAGCATGAAATGGGGGTGCGTGTATAGGTGGTGTAGGAGTGACAGTCTGGTGGGCATTTGAGGCCCGGTATTTTACGGCAAGAGTAGCTACTTGAGTCTTCACAGGCACCAACTGCTCTTGCGACAGCATCGTCCCGCGGGTCTTCAGAACCGTCTGCAGATCCAACAGCGCCTTCAACTCCGTTTGTATACTACTGTCATACGGCGATCTTCCAAGTTCAGCTCCGGCGGCAACAATGAGTTGCTCGATTTCATTGATCACGGAATCTATGCTTATCCCAGGCTGAGCAGCAGGGGCGCCGTAGCCCTGAGGGGGTGGTGGGTGGTAAGGAACAGCAGCTGAGGCAGAAGGGGGCCGCTGCGGTGTTGATCCAGGGTAGGCAACAGGCTGCAATCACAGTCAGTAGGCGCACAAAAGCATGCGGATCATGCGGATCTTACCAGGTTTTGTGGTGTATATGACTGCTGGCCGATGGCTGATTCCGGGCGATGGCCATTCGTTCCGGGAAAGTTGGGATGGTTGAATGGCGGACGCACGTTTGGGGGGGTCGGCGTCTGACGATAGGGGGCACCAGGTCTTACGCCTCTGTTGAACAGCTGCGATTGGCTCCGCATCTGCTCTTGCTGGGCCTGGAGGGCCGAAGTCCTGGCCTTGATCAAGGCATTCTCAATTGGTCGAACAACATCGGCAGGGAAGACGGGGTTCTTGTCGATGGATCCAGGGACAGGTTCTTTCCACGTCTTCAGCATCTCCTCCATCTTTTTGCGGGTGTTGTTGTCAACTATGGTGTATGCCTCCATGAAAGTCTGGTACAGGTTCTTGCCAAAGAACAAGGTGTAGGGTGTGCCGATGTTCTTGACGATGGAGTCTAACACGTAGAGAGCCGGAAGCTTCCTTTGTGGCGGTACCTAATACCAGTGTCAGCAGTGCTCCAATGTGCCGATGAACGATATATGGCTGGGTCGGTGATTATCGTCTTGAGAATCGAGGAAGCCGGCTAGCGTTCCACGACGCTGCAAGCAAAGCAGCCACAGGGAACAAGGCTACCTACCTTCTTAATATGCTGTTCCAGTGTCTCTGAGATGGGGAAAGCATAGCTCGTCAAGTCTCTTGCGATCTGGGTCAGGTTTGTAATTTCGAACCGAGAATTCATTGTCAAGCCATCCAGGGCGCTCTGGTAATCCTCGATCACCTCAGCCGTCTGGTCCTGCTCTTCAAATGACATGGTGGGCAGAGATCTGGGCTGATGGTCTAAGTTTTTGATTGGGAAGCCTCAGGGGCAGAGCACTTGAAGGGAAATGAAGAGAAACTGGGCCAAGATGGAGGATGCTTTTAAGGAATGGCCTTGGGAACCTGTCTGGTGCCAGCGTTTGCAACAGGGCGGCATTCAGAAATCGCCTGAAACTCCAGTCACACTCAAATAGACAGCGAACAATGAATCTGGGTAATCACAGGACCCGATGTTCTCTAACACCTGGCACTCAGGGGACGCTCTTCCTAGCCCGTCCCACCACAGCTTGACCAAGTGAATCTGACTTGCGAAATGAGTGTGCTCGTCACTTCAACATCATCTTCCTCCCAGCTGCGACACCCACCAATCTTGAACTTTGCCGTCGAACAGTTATGGTATCGTGTTTTGGACAATGTTTCAGGGTATTTGGCGGAAGCTTTGCGGAAAGAAACAAAGACTGTCTTTGGTTTGCGGTCAACGGTTTGTCGTGGTTGGGGACGGCAAAGTCGGCAGCGAAGAGGACCAGCAGACAAAGGTCAGGTCAAAAAGATCTAGTAGGCGGTGGCGCGCAAGGGCTGTAGTAGAAGCTGTAAGTACTGCTGGCAGAACAATTACAGCACGATCTTGTGGGCGTCGGGGAAAGGTGTCGTGGTGTGTTGAGGTACTGGCTGGCGAAGATGGGCTGAAGATGGCACAGGGAAGGGTTGAGGTTCCAGGTTGAGTCGCACCAGAGAAGACAAGAAGGTCAACTGATGCTGCTAGTGCTGGTTGCTGATTACATAACAACCTTGGAACTTCTTAGCTGTGGGGACCTCGGGAGCTATGTAACCATGTAACCACCAAGTGCGGTCCGTGCTTAGGACCCTTGATCTGCCCGGTGGCCTTAAGCACAGCCGCTCACAGTCTACAAATAGATAGAAGACACCTTAGTATATATATATATCACCAATTTCACACCTGTCAGTTGTCATTTGACGAAACGCTCGCTCTCACAGGTGCATTGCATCCCTATTCGCATAGTTTCTAGGTGTCCTCCAGTCCCGTCATGCTACCCACCCACCCCCAATTCTTCCAGGTTATCTTTCAGGCAAAAGGTCCCTTCGGTGGATAACCTTCAATGATCCCAGTCCTCCTCAGAGTCCAGTAGATGGTACCACCACGGGGGCTGTCCGAGTCCGCAGGAGTGGTGCAGTTCATGCTGCCATCGACGACGTGGAGCTTAGTGCCATCGCCGAACCTGGCCATCTCGATGGACGTGTTCATCAGGACCCTCAGGTCCTGGTCTCCGATCTACAATATGGCAGATAGGTATTTGTGTCAGTATGTTGTCCAAGTGGACTCAAATGGCTCGCTGGAAAGGGGATGCAGGGAGACTAACGACGAGGAGATCATCAAGGGAGCTGCTGTAGCCCCCGAGCCGCTTCATAGCAAGCTGGCAAGTGCCGTGATTGATGAGCTTGGTGTCGCGCATGCCATCGGTGATATCCACCCACTCGTACATCTCGACGTTGAAGGAGCTATTCCCCCAGCCCTGAAGGGCAACCTCTATAGTAACCCTTTGTATCAGCCACTCCCTGTCCGTCACCCACCACAACAACTGGCAACTGAAGAAGCAGCTATCCGAGGTAGAGTGAGTTGTGTGGGACTGACTACTCACCGCAGTCCTCGGTCAAGATTTCAGCACCTCCAATGACGTCGAATGTGCTGTCGCTGCAAGCCTTGCTAGGCTGGTCAACAGTAATGTTCTTGAAGACACCTGGGACCTGGTACTCGACGGCGAGGCAGACGGTCACCAGCAACTGGGCCACAAAGAGGAAGAGGATGGTCCGAATGGTGGAAGACATCTTGACAATATCGACTTGTTTGCTGGGTGTTGCTTGGCTGTAGTAGGGCTTGGTTTGTAATGGTCTCAGGGTTTTGTGACGTGCGGTATATCGAGGGTCTTTTACGTTGGTGGATGCGGTGGTGATGGAAAGGATCCAATAGAAGCTACTCGACGAGGGGTGCATGAGGAAGCACCCATTAAGTAGGTACCTGCCTGTCGCAGGTTTGAGTGGCTAGCTACAAGAGTTGGTACTCTCTCTTCTCTATCAGGATGTTGATGGCTTGACAACTACCGACTTGTGACTGGCAGCCACTTCGACACCTGAGAGGAACCGCCAACGGCTGTATATATGTGTATGTATGCGAATCACTCAGGCACTAGGCATCAGGCACTGGCTCATCCACTTCGGCATTTAACGCTGAGTAAGCTCTATCCAGTGTTCCAACGTCACTTCTGTTACGAATGATCCAAGGGTTGTAGGGAATACTGGGGTTGGTTCCCGAATCCAATTCTAATGCTACCTATCCTGAACTCTCTGTGCTATGCAATGCCGTGCCACTCCATCCCGCCATGCCCGCCATGCCCCCTGATGGCATGCCCTTCTCCTTCGGTGTGTATATCTTGCACAAACAAGCTGCTGCTCCTCCGTATACTTTACACGCCTGACTTGGCGAGTCACATATGCGAATGCCATATGGTGTGTGTGTGTGTGTGTGTGTGTGTGACACTCGTCTTCAATGAACATGATCCCGCCCCACCCGCCTTGGTCCATAAGAAACGCCGCCCCGTTCCAGCATTGCTCACTCCGCCACCCGTTCGCCCCCAAGCTCCGGTTCGCAAGATAGCAAATATCCACGCATGCCAGTGACTTATCCAAAAACGCAGTCCGCCTCAACACCTGGCTGCCAATAGAATGAATGCATAGGAACTTCCCGTGTACTTGAACACACTTCCTGCCCACCAGGCCCTTCACCAAAACTTCACGTTTCTATTCCAGCCAGTCCCTTACAGCACTGACTGCCCACCTAGGGAAGCTTCTATCTCCCCTCGGAGAGGCTACCTCCATCAAGCTTCAGATTGTACGTCCCATCCAGCATGGGGAAGGCCCTCGCGAAGGCATCCCCCAGCGTCCAGTTCTCCAGCCTCCGCAGGTGCCTCTCGAACACAGGGTTGATCATCAGCTCGTCGCTCTCCGGGCTCTGCAGTAACGTATCGGTGTCCTCGTAGGGCCAGTTCAGGCTCACCGTGGTGGTGAACGGGATGAAGAAGTGCTCGAAGGGGAAGACGTCCGGCGGGACATAGTCCCGGACCAGCTTCTCCCGCATCGCGGGGAAGGGCAGGTGGTCTATCCAGGATGGATGGGGCGTATACAGCTGGCAAGGCAGCGGGCGGACAAAGTCGGGGAGCCGATCATAGTTTTCCTGCGAGGGGTGGATCTGCCAGCGCATGAGGAGGAACATGACATATAAGACGGCAACGCGCTCAGGCAGATGTGAGATGTCGGGGAAGGTCTGAAGGATGTCGATGAACACCTTGGAGAGCGGGTGTGACTCCTTCATGGGGTTGAGCAAGGCAGAAACGCTGGGGTACCGCGGGCCGATGATCTCGCTCGTGGGAAGACCTTCGGCGGCGCGCTGGCGGCGCTCATGGAGGAAGTCCAGGAGGAGGTTGTCGAGGGGACACGTCGGCGGGCAGTTCTTGACCGGCGTGGAGTAGCTCGATAGCGCCGGGTCGATGGCGCCCTGCAAGGCCGGATCGATGTTGCTGTTCATGGCGGCGTCGCGCGCGTTCGAGGAATAGTCCACCCCCCTGCTGTTCGAGTGCGGGTAGGGCGAGGTGGGATGGGACGAGCTCGTAGGGGCATGTTGCTGACGGTAGCTTGAGACATCATGTGAGGCCCCGTTGGACATGCTATGAGGCCCCCTTGCCCGCTGAGACTGTTCGAGAAGGAAGTCCAGCCCCAACCGTTCCGAGCCGCCAAAGCCCAAGCCGTGGGCTAGGTCGTGGCGCTGCTGGTTTAGCTGTGATCTATAATTCTGAGCCTGTGCCGCAACGGGTCCGCTGTTGGTGGATGCCCCCGAGTTCCATTGAGCATAGGGATCTCCTGGGGGCGATGCAGCGCTCGACGGCGTCGATATGTTGTTCTGGCCTGGCGCAGAGGCCGGGGTGGTCGTCGTGGGAACATTGAGATAAGACTGGCCGGGCGATGGTAGGACGGGCTGCTCATTTGGGCTCTGGGTTACGAGGGGCTGTAGCACAGAGATGACGGAGGCAAGACGTCTCTTGATATCTGCATTCTCGGCCTCGACGGCCTCCTTGGCCCTCAGAGCGGCCTGCAGCTCTTGATAGGGCTGCTGGCTAGTAAGCTCCCGGATCCGCCGCTCGAGGCTCTCTATCGTCATTTTGGTGCGTTCCCTGATGGCCCTTTGCGCCTCACGGTCTGTAACTGGACGTCAGCCAAAAGGTGGTCCCCACACCTGGATCACGTCGCATATGCAATGCAGTCACGCCGGCAGCGATGTGTGTGTGGTCTTGGGGCTGAGAAGTGACAGGCTGGACAGATGTGGTAAACATAAAAGGACATGGACATACCATTGGCACGCTTCTTGGCGAGCTGCTCCGGGGTCAGATTGGCGACACCCCTCGAGCCGGGCGCCGACTTACGTTTCTTGACATCAGGGCCCTGGGACGCAGCAGGGGTCGAACGCTGAGAATCAGTTTGAGACATGGCCGGCGGACTGGTGGCCACCTCAATGGCGCGCTCCCTCTTGATGCCAGCGGCCGACGAGTCGCCGGCGGCACTGTTGGCCCGGCCACGGCTGCGGGTGCCTCCCGCCGGAGATGCAGCTGTGATGGACGAGATGTTGGACATGTTAATGAATCTTACAAACCCTAATTATTATCCCAACCCGAGTCCCAGTCCCACGGTACTGGGACCCAATGACATCCGCTTGGCCGACGTTGGTGCGGTAGTCCGGATCCGGCAGGGCAGGGCAGGGCAGGGAAGAAGAAGCAGCAGGACGAGATCTTCCAGACGCGTCTCTTTGGTTTCCCTTTCCTGAGTCGCGTCTGTCGCCGTAGACGAGGAGGAACTGATTCTGGGAAGAGGGGCCGTTGCGCTGAACCAGATGAGAACTGACTAGGGCTTGGGGTGGTTTTGGTTGCCGTTTCTGGATGAATCGGAACCTCTGGGTTGCTTCCTTTTTTTTTTGTCCCTTTTTTTTTTTGGTCTCTTTCCCTTTTCGATTTCTTTCGGAACTGTCAGATCTGGTAGGATCTCGGCGCGTCAAGATCGGTGTGGCACAGCAGGCCAGGACTTATTTCCGTACGCCTTACGAGGACGTCTTGACGTTTGCTAGGGAAAAAAACGATTCAGAAGATTTCTAAAAGCTCACGAGAAGTTTCTTCAGCCCGAGTCAGAAAATTTCTGAAAGGAGCCGTCGCTTCCAAGTGGCCGGGTTCAGGTTGCAGACAAGTAGTGGACAGTAATAAAGTGAGTAAGTAGTATGTAAAGTAGGCTTGTAGTGTGGTGAGTTAGTAGGTAGAGGTACAGACAGGCTGACAAGTTGCAACAAGGTTTAGGTTCGGTTTTCTGTTCCCTTCTCTCCTGCTCCGGGTCTCCAGTGTGTCACAAGCTTCTGCCATTCACCAACAATCAAACCCCCCCCCTTGCCCATAGAAGAAAAAACACACCGATAAAAACCACCGATAACGAAGGTTGCCAAACCCTGGTCCCTGTCCTTGTCCCTGTCCATGTCCCTGTCCCTGTCCCTGTTCCTCACGATGACCTCACACTACTGCTCAAAACGGCAGTCATATCCCGGCCACCTCTTATAAAATATCAATCACATTATAATTTACTACCTGCGGTATATGCCTCTCTCTTGATAATGTTGCAGGGGCTGGTTTTTTTCCTCCCTGGAAGGTAGGTATACATACCTTGGTACATACCTAAATACTGTGGTCTTTACATATTATATTTGTCTTCCCATCATGACATGACATGATATGACATGACGGCTTTTCCTCTAGTGTACGTACCTACCTGGTTCATGTCCCGATTTCGGTCCCGGCTCACACACACACACACACACACACACACACACACACACACACACACAAACTCACCCACACTTACACACACATACACTTTCTCTTTTCTCTCTTTCTCCCTCTCTCATACTTATCATGTCATCTATTAAAAACACCTCTGCACCACTCAATCACTGATGCAGTCAAAAACGCTAGGCCAGCTGGCACCCGAGCAAAAAACCACGTAGCCAGTTCATCCATCCATCCACGTATTTCCGCCGGGCTCACTCCACGGCCTCAGCGCCTCCCAGCCTCCAGAATCTCCCTTCAAAACAGGTACCTACATACTCTAGGCATCCATGTTGTCCTCGTGTAATGCTCTCCACACCCTATTTTTCCCAAATTCGCCACAGCTTCTTCAATCCGCCGAAGCCCTTGCGAGCGCCTCCAGCAGGCTCGACGGGAACCGATACCGCAGCTGGGAGGTGTATGTCGTCAGGTCTAGGCTCATCTGCTTCAGCTGTACCTGCAGGTCGCGCGACGTGCCCTCGTTCCCGCTGAATTGGCCACTAGCCAGCCTGTCCCGCTGTCGCGTGCAGCACACAACGGTCCACATCAGTAGGTTGCCCACATTGGCCGATACCGACTGTGGTAGGCTAGCAAACTTGGCTGCATAGGCCCGGATCGCCGTGGGGTCGCCCCTGGCCTCCAGGGGGAGGATCTCGAGGGTTTTGATTTGCTATAATCGTGCTGTCAGTACCTGCAATGCGACCATGGAAAAGGTACCACGGGCAGTCGGTGGGTTTCTTGTTTCTCTTTTCGCATGCACTTACATCCAGAGCTAGCATCCACTGCCCGGCCTCAACAAGGCTCTTGATGTCCGACATCTGCAGCAGCACTCCGCACGCCGTGCGGTTCACGTCCTGGATCCTCTCTCGGAAGAACCTGTCCCTCTCGTACATCTGCATCATCGTCTGCGCCAGCTCCACAGGGTCATCAATGGCTGCGAGGCTGAGGCTGCTGCCGGACTGGGCCTCCGGCTGCGTGCCCTCGATACGTGGCTTGACAGGCTGGAGACGCATGGTCTCTCCTCCAACCTCCAATGAGATGGCCTCGCTGAGCGCCCGGCCGACAATCGCCACCACCGTGTCATAGTCCTCGGCGAGGTGGTACAGCAGGACAGCATCCGTCGTCCGGCCATTGTCGTTTGCGAACCGGGCTGCCTGCAACGTGATGCTCCGGACAAATTCCTGCTGGTCGGGAAGGCCGATCAGCGAGCCGCGGTTCTCGATAATGCCAGGGATGCGCTGGCCATCTGGCCGGATATCTCCGATAAGCTTGCTGAACTCCCTCGTCTCCAGCACCAACTCCCGCAGTGCCTCGTGGCACAGCTCCGCATGCTGCTTGCCCATCTCGGGGTTGGGATCGTCGAGGTTGAGGCAGATGAGGATGATGTAGTCGACAGCCGCAGCCACGTTGCCGGCACGGAAATCACGCGTGTAGTAGCCCAACATCCTTCCAAAGCTGATCTGGGGCTGGCCGCGCGTGCTGTGTGTCAAGAGGTCGTTGCCGCTTGTCATGGAGTCCGAAGCGCGAAGCAGGCCGTAGTACTCGAGAGCAATCGCAAAATGGACAGCGTCCACGTATGCGAACGAGTACAGGTACGCGATAGCCTGCTCAAACATCCCCGACATGATCTGCATGAAGAAGAACATGCCAAAGTTGCCATTGGCGCCGTCAGCATTGTTCTTGGGGAAGTACTTCATGCCAACCTCGCGGATGGTGTTCTGCACGTCGGACAGACCAAACATCTCGCCCGCGATCTCCACCGTCCGGTCGCCTTCACGGGCAAGGTTGAACTGCAACCACATCCAGTCGTGGACGTCCGCGTTGAATCCCTCGAAGCTCCGGTTGCTCAGCTCACAACGGCCAATAATCTTGTAGCACGCTGCCCGGTAGGGATCAATTGAGTTGTCGGGGGCGTTTCGGATACGCTGACTGAACTCGGTATTGCAACGGTCCTGCAATTGCCTCTTAAGACGCCTATCCTCGCTTGACGCGTAGCTACTAATAAAGCCAGGGAAGGACCGGTCGATGCTCTTGAAGTGGTTCGCATTCTCGTTCACGTAGTGCGCTGCTTCGTTCACGTGGCCTGAACGGATGAGGTAGAATATGATGGCCCAGACGAATTCCTCTTGTCCCTCGCGTCGGATCGACTGGAGGTCCGTGTTGTCTGGGGCGAGATGCTTTCCTTGCGACAACAGGCGGACATAAGCCTTGATCTTGCTGGTGACATCCGGTCTTCCGCCAAGCTGAGCATTCTGAGGGTTCCTAGCAATCTGCTGCTCAACCTGATCCATAAACTTCATCTCCAGGAATCGGTTGGCGCCCGCCAGTATCCTCTTCCTCAAGGCCAATCCACCCGCCGAGTTGGTATTTGGATCCAGGTAGGCATTAGAGAATTGTCGCTCACTGGCCGTAGCATCTGCGCCTGGGAGATCAGCATCGGGGTTCTCGCCGACAATCTCTGCCATGGCGCGGTAAGCATCAACGAGGTGTTCTGCATGTCGGTCGCCAGACTTCGATTCGACCTCGGCGAGCTCGTTGAGGATAGGATAGGATACGGCTTGAGCTTGTTGGCGGTTATCGTTGAGTTGGTGAACCTTCTCAGCCAGCTTGTTTTGCTTCTCTCGCAGGAAGCGATCGTCACCACCACCTCCGTTCAGAGCACCACCCGCAGCAGGGCCGCTGATGTCCGAGAACTCTGCAGGGTGTGGACCAATCCTACTAGCAGTGCCAATAACAGACTTCCCAAGACCGGATCGTCCAAATACACTGCCCTTGTTCGTCGACCTTGTCGGGCTCGATGGCCCTGCACCTCTTCTCCGCGATCTGCCAAAGCCGCCCTGTGAGTCCCTTCCAGGCGTGGCTCCGGCACCTCCAGCAGGTGCCTGCTTGGCCTTGATGCCAAAGTGCTCGTAAATGCGGTTCCTCTGCGCCTCCCACTCCATCGTGACATTGTCCTCCAAGAACGCATCAAAGTCCCTGACAGACCTCTCCAGCCCGTCGGCAATCATGCTCAGTGTAGTCTTGTTCTGCAAGTTCGAAAGGTATGTGTCGACGTCCATCTCGCCTTGCGGGGCGCCGTATGTAGTTCGGTCGAAGCGCGAGGACTGAAAGCCCAGGGAGCCCAGGTCTCGGACGGCAGAGCCAGGGTCGACGCCGGACGCAGCAAGCAGGTAGTGCGCCCTCCCGTCGAGCTGGCGGTCGCCGGTGGTGGTGGCCTTGGGGCCGAGCTTCTTCAGCCGCTGTCGAAGGTCGCCGAGACCCAGCTGCAGGCTGGGCAGGTCTTCCATGCTGGCATCTCCCTCGATATGGTTTCTCTTGCTCTTGGCCAGCAGGCTGTCGAAGAAGGCGCCGGTCGGTGCGTGGTGGGAAGGGTTCGCATTGGGGGCCTGGGCAGTCAAGGTGTTCCCGAACATGCTTCCACCAAGCGTACTCGTCGCGGCGGGCTGTGCTTGCGCGGAAGTAGTGGTTGTGTTGCCGAACATGCTGAGTGAGGGTTTGTTTGGGTCTCCAAAGAGACTGCTTTGTTGTGGCTGGGTTGTTGTTGTGGTGTTGTTGCCCCCGCCAAACAGGCCGCCGCCGGTGTTTGTGGCAGGCTGGCCTGCTGGAGTGTTGCTACCAAGCCCAATTCCTCCGAACAGGCCTCCAGATTGTTGTTGAGGTTGTGGGGTGGTCGTCGAAGCCCCAAATAGTCCTCCAGACTGCTGTTGAGGTTGTGGAGTAGTCGATGATGCCCCGAATAGCCCTCCTGTGCTTGAGGGCTGGGATGTGGCAGTGCCAGATCCAAACAGGCCACCGGTGCCGGTGCTGGGAGTCTGCTTGTTCAGGTTACCAAAGAGACCTCCTCCAGGTGTCGAGGTTGAAGGGTTGGAGGCCCCAGGGGTGTTCAGGTTGCCAAATAGAGACATCTTGCCTGCAATGGTAATTGAGAGGTGAGAGCAGGAGCAAGATGAGAAGGGAAGACACGTCAAGTGGACGCGTTTGAGGGTAGGTAGGTTGGCACGAAACCCTCCTCAGCAACCTTTTTTGTTTACGTGCTGCAACAAGGTCTTGGGAGGGAAATGCAAACAGATCCAGAGGCTGCATGTGCTTGAGCTCTAGCTTGAGGCCTGGTTCCATGCCACAGCACTGCAGTTCGGCAGGCAAGCAGGCAAGCTCCTCCCAAAATTTTAGGTTCCAGGCACTAAGCCAGCCCCACCTGGGGCAATGCTATCCACCAATATATCAGAGCTCCAGGCTATGGGCTGCTGCTAGCAGCTGGTCACCTCCCATGGAACCCTCCTGGGAATATAATATATGATCTCTAACATGGGCATACTTCACTGCTTGACAAAACACAAAACACAAATACGATACCAACACACAATTTCACAATGCACAATGATATCAGGATAGCCAAGGCTCAAGATAATCTTGGCTTTGTCAGAATCAATCATTCGTGGCAGTCCACCTGTCTGCCTACACCTAACGCCAATGCCAAAGTAAAACGTCTCATCATCATCAAGAGGCAAACAAGCCATCTCCGTCCTGCTCTTCAGGGGCAAGAACAGGCTGGTAAAACGCACACAATAACGAACGTCCCCCCTTCCTAGCCCTTGAGGGCCGCATCGACCTTGTTCCTGTACTCCCTCTGGGTGCGGCACTGCTCCAGGAAGACCTCATACTTGACCTCGAGCAGCTTCTTCTTGGCGGGGTCGGCGTCCGCCCGCACCGTCTTGCCGGGCTTGCTCATGCGGTCCATGATGCTCCACAGCGACTCGGTGTTGCCCTCGTCGTCGCCGCTGGCCGCCTTGGCCCCCAGCATCGCGGCCCCGTGCACCACCGCGGCGTTGACGTACCGGGGCACCAGCACCGGCATGTCGCACGCCGTGGCGATCAGGTCCATCAGGATGTCGTTCTGGCACTGGCTGCCGGACATGAAGATGCTAAGGATCGTGTGGCCCGACTTGTTCATGGTCTCGATGATGTGGCGCGTCTGCAGGGCGATGAACTCCATGACAGAGTAGTACAGCAGCGCGAGGCCGTTCTGGGTCTTGTCGCTGCTCATGCCGATGACGGCGCCTCGCATGTTGGGGTCCGCGATGGGCGAGCGGTTGCCCCACAGGTCGCCGTAGAAGAAGTAGTGGCGCGTCAGGTAGCCCATGAAGGGCGCCTTCTCCTTCGCGCTCATCTCCTGCAGGTGCTTGTTCAGGAAGTCGTAGATGTTGCTGCCCAGGGCATTCGCGCTCGCCTTCGTCTCGGCGTACGCAGGGTGCGTCTCCAACATGTACTTCAACAGCTCGCCGGTCGCAGACTGTCCGCCCTCGGCCATCCAGTATCCCGGGATCAACACATCTCGGTAGGGACCCCAGACTCCAGGGACGAAGACGGCCTCTGGAGACATGGCGAGGTGGCATGTAGAGGTTCCGGCCACAGCAGCCAGCCGGGTAAAAGCCTGGCTCACGTCGTTCTTTGCCACAGAGTCGTCGAGACGGTCCGGTCCGAGGTGGACCTTAGCACCCACGGTTCCGATCCATCCGGCGTACGCGTCGATGACACCACTGCCCACGGCGATTCCGGCGGGGAGGCCTAACTGCTTGCCTGCCTTCTCAGAGAGGGCCCCCACGAGCTCGCCTGCGCTCAGGTAGGTGCCGTTCTGTGCAACATCCAAGTCAGTCTCTCTTGTCTTCGGTGCAGTAGTAGAAAGTAGGACAAAATGAATGGGGTAATAATAGTAACGAAAGGGCTCACCACCCCATTGACGCCTCCGACGCGCTTGAAATTGTCCTTCACCAGGTCGCCCAGACCGATAGAGTGGTAGAAGTCTTCCTGCCAGCCCTTCACACTGCCATCCACGCCCACGGGGACAAAGCCCTGCTTGCAGACGGTGCTGCAGAAGCTCCTGGTCTCATTGCCAGTCGCCATGTGCGTCAGCGCATCCGCCAGGTCGTAGAACTTGCAACGGTCGAACAGCTCGGGGGCCATGTGGTTCTTCAGCCAGAGGACCTTGGGGATCTCCATCTCCACGCTCATGGTGCCGCCGACATAGCGAAGCAGGTTGTGGCCGGTCGCGTTGATCTTCTCCGTCTCCTCGATGGGTCGGTGGTCGAGCCACAGGATGACGTTGCGGTCATTGCCGTCATTTTTGAAGTCTGGGCCAGTGACGGGGACTGGCTCGTCGGTATCGTGAGAAAAGACGGCAAGGGAGCATGTGGCGTCAAAGCCAAGGCCCTTGATGGTGCTGGGCTTGACCAAGGAGTCCTTCACCACCTTCTGCACACAGTTGCAGATGGCATTCCAGATGTCGGTTGTAGATTGCTCCTGCAAGAAGAAAGCTCAATTGGTTAGAAGCTTTCACCACGACCCGCACTGAGAAGCTTCGACCCTTCACTCACATAATGAGCGGCGTCACCACCGACGGGCTGCCACAGCTTGATCTCCTGAGAGGCCAGTGCCTTGATCTCTCCAGTGGAGTCAATGATGCAAGCTCGAGCTGAGCCTGTGCCCACATCGATGCCGATGTAGTGCTCCTGGCGTCTGTCCATTTTGGGGTCAGCTTTTGTTTTTGTTGGGTAGAGGCTGATTTTCAAGGTGTAGGAAATTGTGTGTACGACAAGGCTGAGAGACTTCGAGGTGAAGTACTAACTCTTCAGTGGTAGGTAGATTTGTGTCAGACACAGAGGCCATGGTGGATCAGAAAGGTCTCGGGTTATTTTGCCTTTGATTCGTAGATCAGACGAAAAGTCCAGAAAAAGTAGACAGGTGTGGGATGAGGTCAATGGCTTGTCTCAATTCCTATCTCAACGGGTATTGTGGAAGCTGTCAAGGTCCAAAGGGATCAATGAGACCAATGAGACCAGTGCTATTATGAATTTGTACCACGAGGCTTGAGAGTTTGATCAACACGGCTAAGCAGTGATGGGAGCAGGGAGACGGAAATATTCTGGGACGACCTCGTCGAGAGGCTGACAAGCTCCCTAAGTTGCTTTAACTTTGCCTCAGCTTCCGCAAGCTCCTTCTCATCACCCGATGCCGCATACCGCTTGGATGACGTTAAGGGGGCAAAGCGTACTTAGCATGTACTTTATGGTACTATACACGTGCTATAGTAGATACATACCGTAGCTTCCCCACATGCTTCGAGGGGATTCTGGAAGATTGACACGAGTCTAGAGGGCTTGCATCCCAGCCCCACCCGGCGGCAAGCATCGTGACCGTGATATTGGTGTTCTGCTCCCTGGCAGCCGGGAAGACATGCAGTAAAAGTGGTCCTCAACCCCGGATTTCCAGCGCAGTCCTGCTTGCGTACATATTGGGCGACATTAGAGATACTTCTCATGCCCTTTTGTCATATCTCTCGGGAGTTCGAATCATCTATTCATCACCGGGCCTGTCAGACTCTCTCCTTCTCAAGCGGGGATGCCCTTCCGGCCGTCAAGCAGATGACCCAAAACACTTAGCAGTCACCCGGTGGCCAACCGGTCTTCCGTGTCCGCCCAGCCTTCAAGGTTGTTGTGTACCACAACTGCGTAGGTACATACATGATCCTTCATATTCACGCGATGCCTCTTGACATCGTGGGGTGACTGTCGTCCGAAGGGGAGACGTGAGACATCTCTCACGGGAGGTTGTCAGCCATTGGCATGTTGGCTGGGGTCGGGGCTCTCCGAGCAAGGTCTTGGATACTACATGTCAAAGTTTCCCCGGACCCCATAAACTGCCTTCGTTCCTGACTAGGACAAGGGTATCCGCTTCCCCGGAATCGAGAACATGGACTTGGGGCTGTCTACGGAGTAGGATGGTTGTATGCAGCACCGGCCAAGAGTCTAGATCATGCGTCCAAGATCAGGTAGCTGGATAGACTCTATTGATGTACGTTCACGAGGGAAGCTTTAGGCTGGAAAACAGTCAGGTGGTATAGCAAAAGGTACAATGGGCCCCTAACTCATCACCCCATACTCCCAGCCTGCCGACCTCCCAGACTCACTCATTCTGCTGATGTTGGGCTCCCATGCCAACTCAGAAGGTTGAGCTTGTCAGGCAGGCAAGCAGGCCTACATACACTCAGGGCGGCTTGCCATGTCACATCAACGCCCCAAGTAAAGGTGAAGGTAGCAATGTTTCGCAGGGCACGTTTACCTCCAGTAGAATACGGTTGAACACTGGCCACCAAGAGACGTGCAACTCCAGAGACGTTCCCGTAAGTCAGCTGAGTGGTGTTTCAACGTCCAGGACTGGGTTATCCCAGGTTCAATGGACTGGGATAAGCTTCTAGTAGCGAAGGGCTGGCTGCTAATGATGAGATATCGATTGGCAAGTCAATTGAGATCATTAATGGCCCAATATTGAGTCGAATATTTCCAAGAATTGAAACCGGCGATGAATCTGCATAGGTAGTTTCTGCCTCAATGAGCTATCAGTGAGGTGTCGCTGAGATTCCTCGGCCGCAGCTGCTTGCCTGCCTCAGCTGCCTCTGAAAAGCCAAGTCAGGACACCTCAATTTTCAGACATTCCTTCAAAGTGCAAAAGTGAGCCACAACACCACGAGAGGCCGTCCCGACCATCGACAAAATGGGCCAAGGAGGAAATGAGATGACGCACGACGACATTTGGGACGATTCGGCACTGGTGAACAGCTGGAACGAGGCGTTGGACGAGTACAAAGTATGGCCAATACCTCAACCCTCCTCTCTCTCACAACCACTTTAGACCCCCCCCCCTCCAAAACAGAATCATAAAGCCTCATGAACTAACACACTCGTATAAAGAAATACCACAGCATCCACGCAAGTGGAGGAAAGCTAGAGGACCTCCCCGAGTACGTTGCGGCTCACCCCCTTGCCCCTTTCCCATTCCCATGTGTTGCTTCTAGCTCACCAGCCGTCGCAGGTTCCAACAGGACGCCAATGCCAAGCCTGAGCCCGCCGTCCTGCCGTCAGGCGCACCTACAGCAGAGCAGGAACAGGCACCGCCAGATCACCAGCCCCAAAGCATAGAACAGCACGATGTCAAGCTCGCGACGGCGTCTGTCGTGGCCAACGGTGACGGGACCGCGGGCATGGCTGAGGGCCCGAGTGCCGGAGGACCTGTGCCCCCCCAGGCCCTGCTGGGCTCCAGTACGTGTATCATCTCCCGGTCTCACTTGCGATCCCGGATGGCTTGTCCCATTTTTCCACCAAAGTCTGTTCAGTACTGACCAGTGGGAAATCAACAGTGCAAGACGAGGGGCTAAAGAGGCTGCTTATGTCCTGGTACTACGCCGGTTACTACACAGGCCTCTACGAGGGCCAGCAGCGCAAGTCCTAGCAGGCAACACCGTCCCGAGGTGCGTGATCGGGCAATTGATCACATCTTATCCATGAGAACAACGGCATGGCAAGGCAAGCTTGACATGGAAGCTGGCCGGAGGAACTACGTCACGGGATGCTGAGACCCGTACGGAAGCCAGCAGGCCGGCAGAGGCAGACAGTACAGGGAGGCTCTGAGGTGGAGCATGCGTGATGATACTCTTGGCAGGACGCAAGGCTGAGCCTGGTCGACTGCTCTTGGTCGAAACTCCAGCCCGACCATTTGGTATATACTGGCATCATACCGTCGTTGGGCATGCTGCAGCTGTCCTGCTTTGATGGGCCAGCAGCATGTGTTGAGGCCTAGCAGCCGTTACATATAGGGCTGTCTGATGTCCTGCAGGGTAGAGATTCAGATGAACATTGCAAGCATGCTAGCATTATGCCGGTCGAGGGACAGATATGGCTTGTCGATACTTCTAGTGGTGGCGTTGCAGATATGGTACGTTGCGCATGAGCCGAATCTGGCCCCAAGGAGATACGAAACAAACCGCAGGCTGGGTGCTGAAGATGAGGTCTTCGAAATGGCAAAATATAGATAAACCGTCGTCCACACAGTGCTGAACGAGATTGTCTACCAGTCCTCTCGGTCCCTTTGTATGACGGCGTCTTCTCCTCCGGCCAAGGCGTGTCCTCGTCTGGGGCGTCCTGGCCTTGTCTCTTCTCGCCGGAGGATCTGTATGGAGGCAGCAGTTTCTCATCAGGCTGGTACACACACGCTGGACATCTTGTCCAGCCCATCCAAAACTGTTTGGGGTAATAAAAAAGTGTATTGCACGAAAGGAGACTACTACAGCCCTCCAGTCGCCTACCCAATGAAATTGCCGAACCTGATATCGCCTTCGTTGCCGCAAACTCCAGGCTGGCCCATTATATATGGTCTCGTCCCAGATTGTGTCGTCGTGGGGTGTTCGTCGACGATGCCAGGCTCTTCCGTGTTCCCGAAACCATTGCTCCATGCTGTTGTATATCAAAAAATAAAATGGCAGAATCCATCCAAAGTCCTCTCGTGACTTGTCTATCGCAGTGACGCTTGGAAATGCTGTTTCGCCGTCTCGGTCGTTGGGGTAGGAAGAAGACGTAGACTACTTCTTGCCCGCGGCCTCGGCGGCTTTACGCTCGTCGGCTGTAAATAACATGTCCCATGGTTAGATTGCAGACACAACAAGTGGACGGTATGTTTCTTTTCGCAGGCAAGATGCCCCCGCCCTACCTTGTCGCTGCTTCTCGCGCATCATGGCGGCGACCTGCTCCTTGTCGCGCTGCATCTCGCTGCCAGTCTTGGCGTTTTTGGACTTCTGCGACGCGGCAAGGCAGATCGGGTCAGCAAATCAATCAGAGATCCTCCCAGCCTGTCTGGAGTGTTTCTGCCGCGGGCGCAAAGAATTAGAGGATTGCCCGATCGCTCCGGCCTGGGCCACCCCAGTATAGCCAGCCGGGTCGGGTTCCTCGACGTTTAGATTTTTCGAGATTGGCCGTCGAGGCGGTTGACGGGTCTCGTCGCGGGACAAACGGGCAGGACTTACCATCTGGGCCATCTTCTTCTGGTTGGCCTCTCGGGCCTTCTCACGCTGGTTTCCACGAGCCATTGTTGTTGTTGTTATTCTTATTGTTGTTCTTATCTCTGTTGTTTTTTTGTGTGCAGCGCAGCGTTTTGGTGGCGATCGACTTGATGGCTCTGGGTGTTAGCACGGGCTGGAATGTTGTTGTCACGAGCACACTGTCGTAAGGGGAGAGTGGTTGGTTGGAGAAGAATTTGTCCTTCAGCTGTCAGACGACAGCCGCCAGCACCAGCCGTGAAGAAAGGGGGTTCTAGAACGACTTTTGGACGAGGCTGTGTCCACACCAGGAGGCGCTCGGACCACCGGTTCCAATTGGCGGATTGGGCAGCCTGCCTGCCTAGGTACTTGCTGTACCTGCCTACTACAGTAGGTACCTAAGCTAGGTAAGTACCCAAGTACCTAGTGTATGCAGGTGATGCCAGTGCCGAAAGTCAACTTTAAATCTTCACTAAGACCAAATTGGAGATATATGTATATATGTATGTACGTGTGTATATATATACCTTCCGTGATGTATGCTGAGGAGTGGGAAGTTTTCACTGACAAGGCCCAAGAAGAAGTGAGCGGTGGACCTTGGGGCTGAAACATCCTCTTTTCGGTGTACAAATTCGTACGTAGTGGGATGACGGATTACTTGTACCTCTAAGCCGTGGTGGTACATCATACCTATGCTGACGGTCACGATATTTTGGGAGCAACATATAAATAACATATCTAACCGGCCCATGCCCATCTTCATCAGCACAAGCGAGTGTGACTCTGGCCAACACAGCGCAATTTTAAAGGTGCCTCCAAGGCCAATGTAGGAAGCCCACGGCGCGCTTCGAATCCGTGTTTCTGCCGCCGTGCCGCGCGCCGCGTGCCGCCCTACCGAAGCGCAAGCGCTGGGCTACATATAGATTGCATGTTCCAGGAAAAGAAAGCCGTGTTGGACAGGCAGGAGGCCGGCGCTTCCCAAGATACTTGTTTGATGGGATTTGCGGTATACTACAAGCGCCCATGACGGGTTTACCTAAGTAGATACTGTGTAGTCCCTGAAGCATGAGGGTTTTCACGGATAGACGATGCTTGCTTGAGAGACATCATATCGAACTTGGCTTTGGATTCGCTCAGGAGTCATCCCCTAACCCTGAGTGTTATCTGTAGGTATCTGAAGCCTTTTGGCAGGCGGAGGGGTGAGGTGGTGAGTTGTCGTTGGCATTGAAGCAGTAGCAGTCTCGCATCCGCAACCTCAACCAACATCTTCATTAAGATGACTCCTGCTCGTGGTCTTCTCGCGATCCGAATGGTGCCTTCATCGATGCAAGTCCCTTTGGTGTTTGTAATTGGCATAGAATTCATCCCATGCTCATGATGGGGACCTCTCTCTCTCTCTCACTCGCACCTTTTTTGTTACTTCTTGTTGCAGAAGGCTAAGTCGAGGTGAAACACCTTCAGAAGCCCTGACATCCAATCGAATCCCCATCGCGAGTCCCCCCTGGAGACGCGCATTGTTTCCTCCCACTTTCTTCCCGCTTGCGCTCTTCAACGATTCCCACTGCCACTCCCAAGCCCCTCCCAAGCCCCTTCAGTTCATTGGGTCCGTCGGTGATCAATCTGAACAATCTAGATCCCCGTATCCGCAACCCGGAGACATATGCACCATGCGCTGGCCTGAGCGTTACCCCGGTTTGCCACAACCGCCCAGCACGACACGGACGCGACGGGAGTCTTCTTAATACCCTTCAAGATGCAGGGTCGCCCCCTCCCTGACATGGGATCCCTCGTCCCGGACGGGAAGCGGTTGGCCCTCGTCGTCCCTTGTCTGTGCCACACTTCCTTGACGATGAGTCGACTCGGCCCAAGAAGGTGACCCCTGCCTCCACATACTACACTCAGTAGATACCCAAAGAGTGGGCACACCACACAACCGAGAGCGCGTCTAAGGCAGCATCAGGTCGAGCCTCTCGTCCTCGTTTGCTACGTGACTATCTAGGGGGGAGAGGAGGGGGGGGAGGCTTCCCGAACGAGCTAAGATGCAGGTTCCTGTCTGCGTGAAACGAGCAGCTGGGATCTCTTCTGAAGAACAGTCCTGGATGGACGCCTGAGCCATTGGCTGAAATGCCTTCTCGTTGCAATCAACGGGTCCCTGGAGCTACCCTAGCAATCTGCCGTGTTAATGGGGTGGGCAGTGGGAGTATGTGAGTGAGTCTTCATGTTCATTTTCCCTATCTTGCATATCCATCCATCCCTCTTTGTCTTCCATTCACTCCTGCCGGCAAATATAGCACAACGAGACGGTATGGTCTCGTCTCCTATTAAAAGACCCAAGGCACCCGCTTTTCCATTGTCTCTCGTATGATCCCCATTGAGTTTTCTTGACCATCCGATCCCGTGGACCCGGCATAGTTGCCGTCGACAATGCTCGATATCCTTCTATTCAATCATTATATTCTTCAGCCACAATAGAGCTGCTCGACGCAGTCTCTCGATAAAACCCGCCTCTACTCGACACGCCGATCTTTCTGGATTCGTATTTCCGTCGTCGTTCACCTCTCATTCAGGACCTATTTCACCAATTTTTCGAATCTGCGAGACAGAGTCGAGTCAACATTATCCTCGTCGTCACTCACTCCTATCACTGCCGGCAGTAACACACACACATACATCCTTTGTAAGTGAGACCAACCAGCTATCCAGGAACTCACAATTAACTAACCACCCATCAGTATCCAACTAACCCAACTACTACTACTACTACTATCACCACTACTACTTTCCTATTTCAAAAAAATGGCCATCAAAATGATCAACATGTCAGAAGGCGCAAGGTGGCTGGGCCCGGCCTGGTGGATCCTCCAGACCCTCCGCGTCTGCAACATCATCTCCCTGCTCAGCATCGCGGCCTCGAGCGTCGTCATGGTCATCAAGACCGAGATCGTCAACAACTTCTTCTTCTTCCAGGCCTTCAGCCACTTCATCACCTGCGGCGTGGCGCTGGTGCTCATCACCAGCGAGCTGCCCCAGCCCGCCTTCGTCCGCGAGTTCTACCGCCGCAACTGGCCCATCTTCTCCAC
This sequence comes from Cytospora chrysosperma, assembly GCA_016808195.1. Classification (NCBI taxonomy): domain Eukaryota; kingdom Fungi; phylum Ascomycota; class Sordariomycetes; order Diaporthales; family Cytosporaceae; genus Cytospora; species Cytospora chrysosperma. The sequence goes on along the minus strand of MU179926.1, from coordinate 2,016,356 downwards.
CGTCGACGCCTGCAACAGGGGCCACTCGCTGGCCTGGCTGGGGGCCTGGATGGCCGCGCTCGGGGTGTGGACCATGGGGTCCCTGAACGCCGAGGGCCTCGTCGGGAAGCTGTCCCTGCCGCTGTGGAGGCTCACGCTCGGGTCCGGCATCCTCGCCGTCGTCTTCGGCTCCTTCAACGGCATCGTCTCGGCCCTCTTCCGCAACGGGCCCCAGGGCATCACCGTGCGCATGGTCCGCGAGCACGGCGCAAACGTCTACAACGTCCGCACCATGGTCATGCCGCCCGCCTACGACCTCGAGGGCCGCGCGTCGCCGTCGCTGGGCGCCGGCGGCGGCGGCAGCCACCGCTCCAACAACTCGAGCCACAACGAGAAGCGGTACAACGCCGCCAACAGGTTCTCGTACAAGTTCACGCCCAACTTCTCGCACGGCTTCAGGCAGAACCGCGTCACGAGGCTGTTCGCCAAGGACAGGAAGCCCCAGATCAGCGGGCCCATCATCCAGCACCACCGCCAGGACGACGATGTCGAGGCTCTGCACCCCCCACAGCACCAGGAGGTGAGCCCGGGCAGCCCCGAGTCCGGCAGGGGGTCGTGGGAGGCACACGACCGCGCGAGTCCTATCGCCCCACATGTTCAGGTTAGTCATGTCTGCAGGCCGAAATGTGTGTGAGTGTGAGAGTAAGAGACATGTGCTGACATTGTTTTCCCCAGCGTCCCCCTACGGCACTCCATCCCGCGTACACGGGCGGAGCTAGGTCCAGCTACTACTCCGAGGTCAGCCACCTGAACCGCTTCTAAGAAGGACTGGTCTCGATGTGGATGGCTCCCAATTCTAGGGGACAGGATGACGATGGTTTATGAAGGCGTTTGATTGAGCATTGGAGCATTGACATTGAGGGGCGGCGTTAAGAAAAACAAAAAATTGGCCGAAAACAGATACCCATATTCTTGAAAGAAACCCCGGAGGAGGGCAAGGGCCCGGATAGCACGCAGTAAGTTGCTGCTCGTAGGACGTCCTGTAGTCTGTAATTGTGCTGCTGAAGAGGTAGTCGAGTAGTGATCGCAGGATTCATTCTGCAATAGGAAATCAATCAGTGCTTGCCACCACTCTTGTTCGACTTCTCCATCTGCTCAGCCGGATCTTCCTGGATTCGTCGTATGGGAGGTACATAGCGGGTAGGCGAGCAAGTTAATGTACCATCGACACGCGTAGAGGTTATCCTTTTTTTTCAAGGCATGGAGGACCAAGTGAGGTACTGAATTGAAGAGCGTAGTTTGGGAAAAAGGGGTATCTCAAGGAGGTTGTGGAGGAAGGAAAAATCAAATGCGCTGCACAACGCCATGCGGACCAAACCTGCTTTCCTTTTTGCCGACCTGTGGCGCTCCCTCTCCCACAATGAACCAGACCGCCAGAGGAAACATCCCGGCCTGGTGACTCAATATACAAAACAAAGCCAAAGAATAAAGAAGAGCCAGCGCTTCCCCCTTACCACTCCTCCTCGTCCGTGTCCGCCCCGAAGCTGAACTTCTTCACCACGGGGCCCACGCCCACGAAGAGGCTCGTGCCCCTCTCCCACGGCATCTTCGCGAACTGGAGGGCCTTGACGACGCCGGCGGCCCTGAGCCTCGCCGGGTCGTCCACGTCCCCGGCCCGGAGCCGCCTGCCGCTCCGCAGCGAGAAGACCCCGACGGTGCCGTCGTCCATGGCCGCCGCCACCACGCCGCCGCAGCCCAGGCCCCCGACGCCGCCCGCGTCGCGCGTCACGTCCAGCCCGATCTGCATGTGCGCCGCGTTCCGGTACCCGGGGAACCGCACCACGGGCTCCATGGCGGCCTCCCTGCCGCCGGTGCCGCCGCCGCCGCCGGGGGAGCCCCCGGACGAGCCCCCCCAGCGCACGTCGTAGATGGCCATGGAGCTCCTCGGGCCGGCCGCCAGGACCTGGTTGTCGTCGAGGCAGCGGACGTGGGCCACGGCGCTGTGGTGGCGGAACCAGTCCCAGCCGGACGACGACGACGATGACGACGACGCCGCCGCGGTCCAGTACGGCGTGCGCATGTCGACGCGGTGGATCCTGGCGTCGCGGCACCCCGCGTAGAGGATCTGCCCGTTGGAGGGGTGGTAGTCGACGCTGAAGACGTCCCGGGGCGTGGGTCTGTCCTTCCTGCCGCGCCAGCCGCCGGCCCGCCAGCTGTGCATGCCGTTGTCGCCGGGCGCGGGCGTGACCCACTGGATGTTGGCCGGGCCGCCGGCCCCGTCGAGGCGGATGATGCCGTGGCTCGTCGCGAGGACGGCGTTGAGCTGGCCGGGGCCCGAGGCGGGGCAGGCGCGCACCGAGTTGACGGTCAGGCCCCGGACGGGCGAGGTGAAGCGCAGGTGGCTGTCGCAGCTGCCGATCAGCCACGCGGGCTTCCTGCCGCCGTACTCCTCGCGGAAGTACCGCCGCGACGCGTCGTCGTCGACGAGGTCCTCGGAGAGGCGCGGCTGGAAGATGCACACCTGGCTCTGGGCACTCCCGTTCGGGCCGGTGGGTTGGATGGATGTGACCACGACGCTATGTGACGGCTTGTGGTAGGTCATGGACGTGATCTCGTGTAGGTGGATCGCCTCAGCCCTGAGGTCTGCCAGGCGTGAGGCCCGCATCTCGTCTGTGTCGGCAAAGTTGATCCTCTCGTCCTTGTCGGTCGGTATATAGCTTCCGATGACGTGGTGGCCGTCAGGAGCTGCGGGATACGGTGAGCAATCCGGGAAGGGGTAGTTGGGTTCTGAGAGGGACGGGCGACGACGGGGTTCGGAGGGAGGGGGGAAGACCTACTTGCATACGCGGCACCCAGGCCCGACGCCTCATCCTCGCCGTTGATGAGCATGCACGAGATGTTGGGTGCGTCCTCCCTCCACTCCTGGCCCGGGAGGAAACATATGCCGCCCTTCTCCCGCAGCCCAGCCGCCCAGCTCGCGACCGGCAGCTCAGGGTCGACGACGCCAAACTCTCTGACCAGCCGGCCGCCGGTCTGGGGGTGGGCGAGGGCGCCGGACCGCTTGATGAGACCCTTTGTCTTCTCCTGCCGCTTCTGCTCCCGCACGGCCAGCTGTTTCTCGGCCTTGCGCTTCTTGACGTTCTCTGCGGACCAGGCTGCGTTGGAGGGTGCCGTGCGGCCCGCCTCGATCTTGAAGTAGCGCTTCTTCTCCTCATCTGGGGGGATATGTTAGCAAGACTGATGGCGGTGGGGTGGATGAGACTATCGCCTCATACGGATGATGATACTTGCCGTAGTAGAACCCGGGCAGGTCACGTATCTTGGCGCCTGAAGGCGGCGGGACGGGCATTGTGGCAGCCGATATATATCCAAGTACGTAGGTGAGTAGACACGGGGGATGATGGCCTGACACGTGGGTATGTACTAGAATTGCTCCAAGTGGCGCTGGGCAGTTGATAATAGTCTGGTTTTCCACGTAGACTTGTTTCTGTTCAATGTGTTCAACCTGATTGATCTGATAGGTTTAATCTGGTACATGGGAGCAAGTGTTGGTGAAGTTGAGAGTTCAAAGCCATCACAATGCACGCGGTCACGTGCCGTGGGCATTCAGCACCATGACGGCTCCATGGCCATCTGCATATTTACGAATCTCCGTGAACAAACAAGCATCCTTCAGCCTTGTGCATGTTCCGATCATCTGGGGGAAGATGCAGCCACCTTAAGAGAACAGCCGTCTTCGTTCAGTATGAATATAGGAAAGGTGTCTCAGTAATTGTCACTCTATGAGTACTTAGCACAGTAGAACATGTCAAGCACAATGATACTATTACTATGGAGAATGGCCTTGTTCAAGCCTTGCCACCAGCACCACTATCACCACCACCATCACCAGCACACCCCCCTTCTATTGTGAACCCTTGCTGCCGTCTAGAAACTTTGCCGAAGCCAGCCTGGTAATACCATCAACCAACCAACCAACCAACCAGGCCCCCGGGACATCTCATCCACACCATTGGCATAAAAGTTTCAGTCCAGTGTCGAATACAGTGCCTGAGATGTGCCGAGTCTCATTACTTGAGGCATTTTGCGGCGTCTCCTTTTGTTTACAGCCAAGGAAGGGATGCTCGGTTCGCAGTGAATTCCCTCACAGTGTGTGTGTGTGTGTGGCAAACAAAGGTGCCCAGAGGTTGTTGCTTGGCAAGATGCAGCCTCTTAACCATGCAGCGGAGAGACCGTCAGTCAGCCGCTGGGTGGACGGGCCGAAGTTGGAAAGCTGCAGAGGGTCCTGGCGCCTACTCTGGTACTGCCCAGCAGCCCAGGTGCCCAGGTGCTCAGCTGCTCAGGTGCCCCTCCACCCGTAACCCCTCACCCCGCCTTCCATGACAGGCCCTGACTCTGACTAATAATGATGCTGGCCTGGCATGACCTCCCACCCCCCCTCCTGCGGCCACCCCGTCCAAGCTTCTACAAACACACACACACACACAAATACCTATACACCACCACAGACCATACACAAGCCTCGAACCTTGTACTACTACGCCAATATACAGTACATACCTTTTTTCACATCTCACAAGCCTGCCCAAGATGGTCTACACAATCACCGTCCACATGCACGCCAACGACCACCCGGACTCGGTCGATAAGCTTAAGGCCAAGCTGATCGAGGCCAGCCGCATCTACTCCAAGGACAAGGAGACCATCAGCTGGTTCGTCATGCAGAGCACCTCGGACCCTCGGGACTTCACCATTGTCGAGCGCTACGAGAATGAGGGTGTAAGTTTGACCAACTTTCCCCCCCTCCAAACCCAAAGTTCCCCTTCCCTCTCTCTGTTCCCTTCTCAACTTGGTATTTGAGAAAAGAAACCCCCCCCCCCCCCCCAAAAAAAAAACCAAGAACAAAACAAGAAACCAATTAGCTGACAAGCTGTTTCTCTTCTCCTTCTCTACAGAGCCAGAAGTACCACCTGGGAAACCCCTACTGGAAGACCTTTGACCCCTACGTCATCCCCCTGCTCGACCGCCCCATGGACCTGAGACGTGCCGAGGAGCTCGACACCAGCAAGGACGTCGTCGTCCCTGCTTGAACATATACATACTTAAGTAGGCACATAGTTTAGCTATCACCTTAGCTACTACTGGAAAGACAGTCAGTCAGACGACACCTGTAGTAGTTGAAAAATGAAAGTAAAATATACAAGTAGTTGAAAATGCTACCACTCAAAACTGCCATCTACTCCTACCGGCATATACGATCCTTCAATTGCTTGCTACCAAACTGAGGTCAGGTCAGGATATGCAGTGTAGATGCTTCCACGGCTAGCAAGCACGCTGTCTGCATCAATTGGCATGCCTTACCTTCTTGAATGTCCAGGATTGTATGAGCCACATCTATACAGGTACCCTAGAAATAGCAAGCCTTTGTTTGTATTTACCTATTCATCAGAGGGCTGGTGGATCAGAGAACATATTATCACATCGCATCATGGCACAGATTAGTATTTTTATATGAATTGGCATTACTTTATGTTCTCGTATTAAGTTCCTGATGAACTGCATGACGGGCTTTCAAATCCATCGTGGTTTAATGCACATGCTAATTAACTGAAATTGAAAGCCGCCTCGGCTGCATGCTTGCAGGCCATGTATGGACACTTGGGTATATCTTCCTCTCATCGCCTAGTCCTTTCCTATTGGGACTTCTCGTGTTGTGTAGAAACACGCTGGAGGGAAACAACTGCACATGACTGTTAGCTGGCTGAAGACAATATAATATGATGGTTTCAATGGGGAAAACTTACCAAAATCCTCGAGGGATCGCTGCTTCTGGCTGCCCTTGGGGGACTTGCCATGCATGAGGTTATCGAATCCAACGCTGTCCTGGAGGAGGTAGTAGACACCACCCATGACGCAGAAGATGCCGAAGGAGAAGATCCAGATACGGACAACGGCGACAATGGAGGTCTGCTTTCCACCAACGAACCATCCGAAGATACAGAACAGGGTGGCAATGATATCGACGACAAAGATGGCGCCGGTCAGCTGCCACGAGGGGATTGAAGACCAGAAGGGACCGTTGGCACGGGTGATGAAGATCAGCCAGTTCTCAGTCAGGGAGACCTCGAGGAAGACGACCTCATCGATGTTACCGAAGTTCTGGACGATACCGCCGTTGACACCACCAGCGTACATGGTGGTGACCGTGATCCAGGTACCGACAGCGAGGACAACTCCCAGCAGGACGGACATTCCCCAGAGCTTGGGCAGGTTCCACTTGACGGGGGACTTGCTGAAGGGAGCGTTGTCGTAGGCAATGGCCAGGGTGGCGATATCGGCGAAAATGGCAATGAAGACAACCAGCTCGATGTTCAGGGATCGGTTGAGAATGGCAATCCAGAGACCGAGGTAGATCTCCAAGTGGATAGACAGAGCGATACGGTAGACAACGTAGGCGTACATGCGGTGGAAAATCTGGCGAGAAGTCTTGAGGGCGTCAATGATAGCACCAAGACCGGGGGCAAGGAAGACAATGTCGGCAGCGGAACGGGCAGCATCGGAGGCACCCTCAACAGCAATACCAGTATCGGCCTTCTTCAGGGAGGGAGCATCGTTGACACCGTCACCAGTCATGGCAACAAGGTAGCCACGCTGCTGGAGAATCTCAACGACGTTGTACTTGTGCTGGGGGAAGACCTCAGCGAAACCATCAGCAGCCTCAACGAAATCGTAAACCTCAGAACCGGGCATGTCACCACCGCCACCGAGACCGAGACGCTCAGCGTTGTAGACGTTGGTACCAAGACCGAGCTGGCGGGAAGTCTCACGAGCGATACCGACGGCATCACCAGTCAACATCTTGATGGACAGACCCAGGGTCTTGGCCTCGTTGATAGTCTTAGCAGTGTCGTGACGGGGAGGGTCGGAGCAGGGCATGATACCCAGGATCTCCCAGGAACCCTCACCACGCTTGCGAGCAACACCGAGAGAACGGAAACCACGGGTAGCGAACTCAGCAACCTTGTTCTTGTAGGCCTGGTCGACCTCCTCAGGGATGGGGTGGTCCTCCTCGACCGTCTTGAGGACGAAGAGAGGAGCACCCTTAACACAGGTGATCTCCTCGCCTTGGGGAGACTCAACAACAGCGGTGACCTTCTTGGAGACGGGGTCGAAGGGGTAGAAAGTGATGACCTTGTACTTGGAGAGGACAGACTTGGCGCGGGGGTAGTACTTCAGGGACTTCAGGAAAGCCTTGTCGATAGCGTCGATACCCTTCTTCTTGCGGGAAGCAGCCAAGCAAGCAGTAAGCATGAGGTCCTCGGGGTCAACACCAGCGACACAGTAAGGCTCGGCCAGAGACAGCTTGTTCTTGGTCAGGGTACCGGTCTTGTCAGAGCAGAGAATCTCGACACCAGCCAGGGACTCAATAGCGGACAGCTTCTGGACGATGGCCTTCTTCTTGGCGAGGTAGGCAGCACCGACAGCCATGGTGGTGGTAACGACGGCGGGAAGACCGACGGGGACACCAATGATGGTAATAGCCAGGGTAAAGCGCAGGATCTGGACAATGGGGTTGGATCGGTAGAAGCTGGAAACCCAGACAATGAGCAGGGTGAAGACGACCAGGATCAGGAGCACTGTGCCGATACCGTTCAGGACCTCAGTGAAGTGACCAGTTCCAGAGTTGGCAGCGTTGACAAGGGCGGCAGCACGACCGACGAAGGTGTTGTCACCAGTGGCAGTGACAATGACGAAGGCCTCACCACGCTTGACGGCGGAGGAAGCGAAACACTGGTCACCCTTGTGCTTGTCGACAGCGAGAGACTCGCCAGTGATGGCAGACTGGTCAACCTGCAGGAAGGCATCCTCGGTGACAATGCGACCGTCAGCGGGGATGATGGAACCATCCTCAACCTGGAGAATATCACCGGGGACAACCTCAGGAGCCTCAATCTCCTTCAGGGTACCGTCACGAAGGACAACAGCCTTCAGAGCGAGAGTCTTCTTGAGTTCGTCGACAATGCTGCCAGCCTGGAATTCCTGGATGAAACCGACACAGGCGTTGAGCAGAAGCAGGGCGCAAATGACACCGAAATCAACCCAATCCTCAAGACCAGCAGCCAGGACGGCAGCGGCCTCCATGACGAACTGGATAGGACCAACGAAGTACATGAAAAACTTCAGAATCATGTTCTCCTTCTCCTCCTTCATCTGGTTGAGACCAAACTTCTTGCGGCGGGAGGTGACCTCAGCGTCGGTAAGACCAGTGCGAGTGTCCTGTGCGATTCATGTGGTTAGCGTTTGTGGGGGAAACAAACATAAAGTGGGGAGCGGAGCTGGGGTGTGTGGTTGACTTACAGTTTGCAGCAGCTCCTCGGGGATGACACGACCACCGGTCTGGTCGCGCTCCTCCTCCTCGTCCTCCTCACCGTGGCCATCCTGAGACTCAAGATCCTCGATCAGGGCGTCAATGTCCTCATCTTCGTCCTCGTCGTTCTCAGCCTTGGGGAGGTTGTTGTTGGTGGGCTGCTGAGAAGCCTCGCGCTTCTCGTCGAAACCGCCAGTCTCGATCTGCGTATTCAACGCAGGAGTGCCGTGTTCGGCCATTGTGATTGTGTTGATATTAAGACAAAAGTATTTGTGAGTGTCGTGGTTTGTCGGAGACGAGAGTAAAAAGAGGTAGGAATGTTTTTGTTATTTGTTGACCTAAGTGGTGCTCGGAAGCTCTGTCGCGATCTTGACGAGGCGAAGAGATTGAGAGTGTCGCACGACAAAGGGATTTGAAGGGGGGGGGGAGAAGCACCGTGAAGGTCGCACCTTTTCAGGTAATCTAGGTTCGAGTCCTTCAAGTGGTGTTAAGAGGGAAAGGAAAGAAGGAAGGAAGAGATCAAGTCGGGGTTTGAGGCAGTCTTTATCAGCTTTTCGAAAGCGCTGGAGGAATCTGAGAGGAGCTGCTGTACTGGGGCAGTGGGCTGGCCGGTCGATGCAGCGGTGCAGGGTGCAAGGTCCAAGTGCCATGAGCTAGTGCAAACGAGGGCCACAGTACAAAGTGTACGTACCTTCCTTATTTCTTCTGTGCTTTGTACCCCAGCAAGGTTGCCCTGGGAAACAGACCAACAACACACGCACACAAACTGCTATACTGTGCAACTCTTCAGTGTTGACGCTTATTGACACTATCTGGGTAGAGAGCGAGCTTTCGGGCGACCCCTAAAGGAGAGGTGTGAGTCTCGGCTATGGCCAGCTGTTACCGCTATGGCTCGGCTTATTCCCACCGCAACATGCCTGGGCCCATGCCTGGGACGACCCTGTCAGTCCCGCCATCCCACACTGTGCACAAAACATTTATGGGGCCTGCCCCGACCGAGCTCCAGTTGAGATGGCCCCTAATAGTGCCCCACCTGCCCTAGAGCTTTGGCCAATGACGCTCCGGATAAAACTCTCAATTGGGGTACTTACGCTTCTCGAAGGAATCAGGTACCCGGACCCCATAGCAACCATCCGCTCGATCCCTGTTCATCACCAAGCTGCCTGCGAGCCGCCCCAGTCTTGCACTGGCACCAACCCCGGACGCCTCAATCTCGCTCCCATACCGTGGCTCACGGGTACCTGACAACCGTCCCCACTCGAGGTATCTACATAGTCTTCTACCGCATGGACCCCCACCGGGCCTTACTCACATGTGGTGGTCATTCCAGGAGGACCAAACACCCAGGCCCGGCGGATGGATAGATTGGCTTGAGCGATGAGGGATTTTCTTGCTGGTACCCTACCATAGTAATCTGTGCCTACTGTACTTACTGTCCCTACCAGGCCTACCTACCTGCTCTGCATGTGGTGGCTCTGCACTCGCTCGCCCTCGGCATCAATTCGCGGAATCATCTTGCCGCACTGGTACGCTGGTACGCTGGTCCGCTGGTACGCTCGTATGCTCGTTCGTATGGATGCAGAGAAAGGCGGTCAATTGAGAGCTTAACCTCCATCCGATTCTGGATAGTATGAGGAGGCTTGAGGCTATTTCCAGCCAGTTTCCATTATGGACAAACGGCGACACCAATTGGTCTGTCTTGTCTCTCTTTCTCTGCCTGTCTATCTGTCTGCCTGTCTGTCTATTACGCAGTACGCTAGGTACAGTCTTACAACCTTGAATCTAAACACCCATGTATCACAGTACAGATTCAAGTTCCCGTGTTTTTGTCTTGTCTTGTCTTGTCTCTTCTTGGCCCTCGACTCTTAGATTTCGACCGTCCTATGATAGACACCAGGGACCAATTGACTACATACGGAACCGTATAGCCCCGATCCGACTGTTTACCGTGACGTCGACCTATCAACACAGACATTGGCAACCGTGCTCTGATTAAGGTCGTCGATGATGAGCTCAAATCCGGAGGCGAGATGAGGCATGTAACTGTTTGTTTGTTTGACCAGCATTGCCCAGACATTCTGACAATCTGAGCCTCTGCTAACCCTCTGACACTCTGACACTGTACTGTGTCAGTGTGTGAGGATCGCCGTGGCGCTTGCTGACTGCTGCACGGTCACTACCAGCTCCTCTCTTCCCCGGACTCTCTGCTATGGTGCTCTCCAGTTCTCATCTTCTCCAGCTTTTTTTTTTGTTGCTCAATCGGCAAGCCGCGATCGCAAAATGCCTCGACACCAAATTTTTTGCCTACCCAATAGCTACGGTGGTTGGTCACAGCGTCTGATACGGGAAACAAGACAAAACAACCTGGCTGAAACATGTCGACCATAAGGCGACAGGGCAGATTATTAGTATTGAATGCAATTTTCTGCCTCCGTGATAGCCTCTGTGGCCCGACATCCGGGGTTGACCATGCGCTGCCAGGCCGCGCTTGGCTGGCCTCGAACTCAATCACACAAGGATTCTCGTAGCTCCCGCCCTCGACCTTGCATACAAGAAACAGATTGCCCTATCATACTGTGTATTTGTATGAGTGTTTTATAGCATCGTGAAGCCCGGGGCTAGCTTGGCAGCTTGGCTGCCGGAGATTTTTTCCTTCATGTTCGGGAAAGCACGATATCTCACAGGGACATACAGCGACAACGAGTCGTCCTACGTACTTGCATTCCTCATCCTCGAACTCTGATTGACCGACATGTTTCTCGCCACGTCGTTTAGACCATCACCGATGATAAGGGGCGAAAGTCTACGAGCAACGGCCGAGCCGCACCGTTCCTCCTGCACTCTGCGCCGGAGTTTGCATCTACACTTGGCACTTGGCATGGAAGCAACAGCCTTGGTTGCCGTGGGGTGAAAGGGGGGGGGGGGGGAGACTGGGAGAGAGACCCAAGAACCCAGATTGATCCCACATCCCTCATCCGTTCCCCAGCGATTCAGTGTGGGGGTTGCTGATCACGACTGGCGCTAGCGAGCATGCACAACGTCTCGTCTCTGGGGGAGAACAAATGAACGCTTCTCCTTGACAGGCTTGTGTGAAACTGCGCCTTTTATCACAGCGAAACGAGTTTGCCAGGCTGTCGCCCAGGCTTGCCCAGGTAGGCTAATTCTTCATCCGCCGCATTGTTACGATTCACGTCCAGAAGTCGCAATCACCCGGGGCCCAATCCGATCATCCTCAGGATTGGAAGTCCCGCTGTCTTCCGCGCATCATGCATGCTGAGGCTGTCCGGGGGACGGAACCTGATCAACGAATGCCGGTTGGCCCTTGCGACTTGTCATCAATCACATCTGGGCCAGCTACGTCACCTTGATCCGCCAGAGAGGACCCGATTGGCTCCCCATGCTTGCAGACAGGAAACATTCAACATCAGAGTTCACCCCGGATCAGCAATGGGCCCCCCCGTTCTGCACGTTTCTCCTAGAAGGTCAGGCCTGATGACCGAGTCCTGATGATGATATGAAGACCCCAGACAAGCTGACAAGCCAGAGACCTCGGCAGTACCAGACTGCCAGTCCTCCTCTCCCACGCAGGCCTGGCAGGCTGGTCCCACGCAGGCTGGTACGCCACGCTCCCAGTGCCCCCCCCCTACACCACGATGGGGGGGACCCAGCCAGGTCTAGGTCTGCCGTGCGCACTCACTGTGTTTGGGGTTTTGGTGGCTTTGGGGATTTCTAGCGCCCACAATATTTCCTCTCCCCGCCAGAAAAACGCCCCTACCCCTTTCCGCCCTCTACACGCCAGCACGCTCAAGGAACTGCGATTCAGTAGTATGGCAGGCTAGCGCCAGTGGCCGCATGGCTGTAGTAGCTCCTGGGCTAGGTGCGGTTCGGATCATGGAGCCCTAAGAAACGTCGTGGCAATAGGTGTCACCGTTGCTCATGCAGGGTCGCCAGTGCGATAAGCGGGTATCGCAAATCGGCATCGCCGCATTTCAAACTTTCACACTGTCGAAATGCCTATATCGTGCTAGGGTGAAGACTGCTACCTTCATACATACGGTAAGATACCTGACTATGTTTTGAGAAAGTGAAAGGGTTGCATGGCAGCGTAGTGATACGCCACACTACTGAATGCTATTACCGTCGCCGCCTTATTGATTTTTTCTGGTGTTTGTCCCCCCTTCTATCTCTCTTCCCTCTCATCTTTTCCTTCTTTTAGTTTACTGTGTATTTCCAAGACACCAGGCCCATCAAAATTTTGCGACAACACACACACAATCTTAACATCACCCATTCGAACCAAATCTTCAACTCAATTGGCGCGTTTCAAAAAAGGTTGCCCAGTCGTCCAATGTTTCCGACACACGGCAATTATATCTCTCACATCTATAGTATGCTACCATAGCTGCTATGAGATAAAGAGAAGGTCCCATCGAAGCCTTGGTAAAGAACCAGAGAACAAACGGTCACAGGGAAGACTGTATCATATACGGAGCGATGACAGATGCCAAGATCGAAAGCTTGGCTTGGCTTCGATCGAAATGAAACAGCAGGCACAACTGGAAGATCTCTGGTTTTGCCATACATATTGTACCACTTTTGCGACTATCGTTGCACTACGAAATGGATGCACTGATACAGTACACTGATACAGTACACTAACAATACGGTCCGACTGGCCTGGCTGGCTGACCGGGACATGGGCAGATCGATAAGTCTTCTTGTCTACTAGTACGGATCCGTACGTACCACTACTCAGCACACTACTACTGCGTATAGCAGCTAGGTACGGACCCGTAGTCAGGTAGTAAAGTTAAACGACCCTTAGATGCTGGATCTTGCATTCGACGTTATTCATTATGCATGATTGACATTTTCTTCTTGGTGAGATAGGAAAGTGGCCGCGGATCAATGATCTGCCTAGCCAGAGCGCTGGGCGACACTGGGCGACACAGGTGACACTGGGTGACACTGGGTGATAATCAGCGGTGCGTCGTCGTCCATCAGCAAATCTTCACCGACGGGATTTCCTGGGCGCCACAGCTGGGCAGCTGGGCAGCAACAGATGGCCTGAAATGGCCGCGTGGGCAGAGGCCAGAGGCTCAGAGGCCCAGCAGCAGTAGCCGTGACTAACTACTTGGTCCATTAGTGTGTGTAGCACATACAACATGGCGAAAACAGCCGAGAGATCTCCATGATCCATTCTGCCATCCAGCATCTTTGCTACTGTACCTCCGCGGGGGCTATCGACGGCTGCTCCATTGTGGAGGATTGCCGCGTCTTGCCGGGAGAAGCAATAAAAAGGCATGCCAGGCTGCCAGGGTTGGCACTGGTGGCTGACAACTCACACACAGACCATACAACAACTCACCCGCACTCACACACAGACTGAGAGATTGGCCGGTGCCGACTCGCCAAAACGCTTTGCCCACAAAAGGCCCGTCTCCAGTACCATCCATGTTCATCAGTCAATCGCCTGTCAGAGGCCCTGTTACAGGCAGATAGGCAGATAAGCCGATAGGTGAACAGTTTCGAGAGCCCAAGAAAGGACCCTTACCGTTCTATTGTCCACACACACACTCTCTCTCTCTCTCTATATGGTCCGGGGTCTTGGACACGCACTCAATATGTCTGCGACAAATACGACAGTGACAGACGAGGGACTTTCGTCCACGACACCATGAGGATATAGTGTGCGGCCAGTCGGCCAAGATAGACAAGGTTTGGCTCGTCCCGTGGCGCTCTAGGCAGGGGATCCTGAGGGAGGCACTGGTCGCCTGGTCGCTCCAGAAAGAAACTGCCTGCTGGTCTCTGCCGCCGACCGGACATTGGCCGTGCCGGCTTTGTTTCCTGATGAATCCCTCAGAACAAAAGCCCATAAAGTTTTGCCATTGAACGCCCTGCTATTCTGGCAGGTGTCCCGGCTGCCATTTCCCAATTCCTCTCTGCCTGGATGCAAACAATTTGCCATGCAGCAGCGGTAATAATGCGGCCCAGTTCACGCACGCCCATATCACAGCAGCAAGCAGGGCCCAGCCGCTTGACCGGTCGCGGCAAACCTTCCGATGGAATCGGATCAATCATGGCGAGGCTGGGCACTCGTGAAAATGGGCCCCCTTTGGGATGGAGCCGCAACGACCCCGGGAGCAACGAATGGATGCTGCGAGATCCCCTGCATTAGTATATGGGGAGGGTGCCACTTATGGACCCGGTGTCGACTTCTGCCATTTGCTGGGCGAGGCTGAACTTGCGGGCTCATGTTCCATCCGGCCATTATTTCCTGGACGATCCACACGGGCCATCCTTCGAGGCGAACGGTTGGTCACTCACTGTGCCTGGTGCAGGAAATGCCTATTTCGACTGTGACGGACCCTTCAATGCGACGCGACGAGCCCTTTGGATGGCCTCTGAAGGACCACCTCTGTCGCGTGCCTCTTGGGCCTCATCTCCGGGGGGATGCAAAAACCTACAGGTGTGGGTATTGGTGGAAACCTGCCTCAGGAAATTACAGCTCCAGCCTGCCATGTCTGATCCTGATGTCATGGCCGTGGCCAAAGCAAAGTGAACGCAATGCTCACTGCAGTCTTGTCAGCTGGTGCCAATAGCCCATCATCAGCAACTCTCTCGATACGGGGGGCGACAAACGTGGCTCGGTTCTGGACCTGATCAACTGCGATCAACTGTTCGTGGCCCTGGCTGTTCCGCTACACCGACAAACGACCGCGGCGCTCGTGTCTTTTACCGCTCGCGGGATGTGACAGGTACATACATACACCGTTCATTGTCGAGTCCACAGAGGCGAACGATGAAGTGCAACCCTGCGTGCCGTGCGCGGGCTGATTGACAGGGGCCGTATCTTGTCAGGTGAAGGACAATCGCCACTCGCCCTATCGCCTCAAACCTTAATCCGTGGGAAATCAATATTGCCCACTGGGCCCTTTTAACGGTCACGATCGCCAATATGATATGACTTACAGGCCTATGGAATGTTCAAGAAAACCCATTCCCGGCTGCTCGTGTTGCCACTGCAGCCAGTATAATGCGAGATCATCAAGGCGACACGCGAGGCGAAGGTATGTACTATAAGCATGGCAGATTGGCAAATTGGCAGCTTGGACGGCCTCGATTTTCGAGGTTTTGCTCCCCATGCCACTTGAAGCCCTAATGACTGAACCAAGGACGGTAATTACACACAGCTTCTCGGTGCGTACTGCCCTTGTTACTCAAGCAAGACAAAAAAAAAGGGGGGGGGGTTGCCTATGAGATCGGTTTCGACATATTTCCAAACACCCATCTGACTAGATACGGACGTTAAGCAGCACTCTGTGTAGCAATGCCACGAGCACTCCCCCTCCCTCTTCTCGCTCACAGCCCTCAACATAGGTACATCAGTCTCAGCCTTACAGGTCCCAAGAGGTCGGCACTTGGACTCGGCCCAAGTCGTTTCCCGTGAATCATCCCGAAATCCACGCATAGGTTTCCGAATCGAACATAGTCCCAATGGTTGTACTACAACCGAGACGGCGGCAAGACCCCATTCTGCAAATCGACTTGGCAATGGACTTGGCTGGGTTGCCATGAGACAGCCCGAGTTTCAAGAATATGCTCTCGAGCAAACAAACACGATTCCTTAGGTCAGCTTGCGAGCCTGTGAGGGTTTGCCGCAGGGATCTGTTGTGTTGTTAGCCACCAACAACATTGTTTTTTGATGGAGTTTGGGCCGTCAGCCAAGTCCGCCTGCAGTTCAACTCGCCGATCGACAGGAGGAAACACTCGACACGGCCAACGCCAAGTTTGGATAGTGGCGACTAGCCAAGTGGCTGGTCCGTGGACAATGGGTTGTGTGTGCTTCCACAGTGCTCCTGATGCAGCCGACGAGCTGAGAGGCTATAGCAGCCCCCCAATGTCTTGTCGCAGAATGGTCGGGCTCTACGGTAGGTGAGGCGGCCTGATCCATATGTTCTGTCCTGCTACGGGACGAACGAACTCGGCTGCCGTCCAAGTCGGATCAGGATATGGCATTCCATAGGGGGCGCAGACAAGCGTGAGCAAGGCAAGGAGGCATCTCACTAGTCTCAGGCTCATCTACAACGAGGGAAAACTGTTTGTCAAATCGGGCTGGGTTGCAACATCGCCTCAATCTCGGCACGGATGTCGACGTGCGCGGAGTGAGCATGGCAGCTTTGATGATGGATGGGCATAATCAGGCTTGGGGATGGGATTTAGAAGGTGAGGGAGTCGAGTTCTCCCTCATGTGCTAGATTACATCTACTACCAAAACCGTATATGCCTCGCATCAAGCAAGCCTGGTCACCAGTCTACGGTGCTCTTCTGTAGCCCAATCTCTGTCTGCGTCGGCACGTCGTGTCTATATACCCTTGACCTCACTGGCGCGCCCTCTAACCCGCCGTCCTACCAGTCTCGTCCCGGCGCTTAGCTTGAACTGTGTGCCATGAGCCACTCGCTGCGGATGACGACTGATATTCCTAGCTGCCCCTATACTCGACCGTGTTTTGATCGATCAAGAGCAGTGGGTGACGGGCGCTACCGTTTCATCCCGCAACACCGGCGGTGTCCCAAGCATATTGAGAACTGTGTCGCACTTTGATGGAGTGGCTGTCGACGATACTGTTGACAGGGGGGATCCGGTCCGACCCAGTCACGCCCACCAGCATACCGGTGGCTCTCGACACCCTGACACTCCACGATGACGACCGGAAGGGCACCCGAATCTGTGAGGAGTAGTCGCTCGGCACGGGCACACCCTTTCACGAGCCCGCCCTCTGTCAGAACAAGAAGGACAAAGTTGGACGGCACCTCTGGGCGTCCTGACTGACGGAACAGCTTGGTGGGAAGGCAGTGGACCGTACTACGGGGTGAATGAAGCGGAGGAAACATGCCCTCTGACTGGAGAAGAAAACTGGCGTGGCCAATACTGTCACTCACGAGCGTGACATACCCGGGGCCCCCTTCGCCGGCAGGATGGAGAGGCCCTGCCAGCAACAGCAGGTTGGTGACGGTCCTGCTGCCTGCCTCGCGAGAGCAAGGCTCGAACCACGGACCCAGGGCCGTCACGATCACCCCCTCGGCCATTCGCTCCCAACAACGGACACAAGTGACACCAAGAGGCGGAGCGGCTCGAGCAGAAATACCCACCAGACTGGACTGGACCGACCTTTTCGTCCCTGCCGAGAACAAGATGCCAGAACGCAACCTGCAACAATTGCATTTCCCGCAGCAGCAATATCAACGAAGCGAAGCGAAGAAGACTCTGACTGAATGCCCCCTCCCGAAGATACAGACAGCATACAGCACACCAGACCACACCATCCTAACAGCCAGCGATGCCTGGACACTCAAGCCCAATGTTCCCCTGGTACAGCGGTAGCTATTATACCAGCTACGCACAGCCAGCAATGCCTAGACACTCGAGCCCAGTGTTCCCCTGGTACAGCGGCAGCCATTACCCCAGCTACGAGGTAATAGAGCGGTGCGAGCCGCGGGGCCGCCATGGCTATTTCTTCCAGGGACCATTTGTCCATGATGGGTACTGGAACAACCAGCGGATCATGGATTGGATGAACTACTCTGATCATTACCATCATCATCACCATCATCATTATTGATGATGTAGACGCCATCGACACCGGCGATAGGTAATGTATACTGGTGGCTTAGATACAGCCCCTGGCTCCAGTCCCAACGAGGCTGGTGAGTGTGAGTAGGTAGATAGATGTAGGCGAATATGAATACAAGACTTGCATCCTCCGAGGTCACTGTTTACGTTCCATGCCTCTGGTGACTTGTATGTAGATATGTCATCTGACCCAGATTGACTCAAGGCCAGAACGTGGGTGGCATATGATTGATGGGCACGATTCTGAAGGCAGGATATGAGACTTGCTATTGTATGAGAAAGCTCCAGAGCCGTGGAGGTTCTCTCGATGGCATCTTATAGGACCATGTCTAATCAAGGCACGCTAGAAGATTATAGTCAACCTCCAATAGAACAAGATATTATCTTGTGTGTCTACTCGTCAGCATAGTGACCAGCCTAGGGCACACATGCATCATTTTCCAATGGCGCAAGACCCAAGACACCGGACGACCACCTGAAGAAAAAGCATCCATTTGATAATCAACTCTGGCTACATACGAAAGTGCGACTTCTCATACATATGACCTTGTGCTCAATCTCTTCAGAGGATCCCTTCAGGTAGAGGGTAAGAAATTTGCTGTTCAGTTCATCTTTGCTGCAACGCGGGAGGCATGATGGTCTTGTGGAAATGTGCATGCTATATTGTGACCCTCATAATCTCGCTCTGTCGCAATCTCTATCTCGGCCTCATAGTATTGTTGTCACCGGAGTAGCATGGCAAGTCACTCCTGCAGCGGATAGACTATTGTTTGACTTGGATTAAATTGTATAGCCGTGTGTACTGTCATCATCTCCCATCAATGCATAACCTATATTCCTTTGCCTGGCTACACGGCTGAATGATAGCTGGGGGGAGCCAGACTTCTCCCCAGTCTCCCGTATCCCAAACGGCCAAAACAGCATGCGAATCAGGCTTTTGAAGTGCTACCGCCCAAGGAGTTGTCCATCCAACGCCGTGCCAAACGTCACGTCCGGTTAAAGCAGATCGCCTTTTGTTCTTCGTAAGCCCCCTCGCTGTGGCCTTTGTATGAGATATTAGTATTTGTTATGCAAGCACGTTGAGGTAGCAGGAAGGGAGGGCTCACCTAATAGCCAACAAATCTCTATCTAGCAATACCGAGTTCACTCTGCTTAGGACCTCACTGGTCACTCGCCGGCGGCTTGAAGATGCCACATGTCGGCCGATAGATGTCTGCCGTCGAGTCCGGGCTCTCGACGGCCAGTAATCTCATGGACTATGTCTCGCCTCGAAGCTCCGCCTGCCCCATTGGGTTCCTCATGCATCCTAGTATGGAGGGTTGTTGGTCGCGTCCCCTGGGGCTGGGAACACAAAGCCAGCTGGGAAGACGGGCATACCGTTCTGGTCCATATTGATACCATATGGGAAACCAGGTACGACAGGTTCATTGTTAGGGTTGGTATTGTTCATTTGTGACCGGTCCTCATCGCGGTGCCGGTGGTCGCCTCGTCCTCCGCGTCTGCCGTGGCGGCCACGTTCATTTCGGTCATTGCGGTCATTGCGCTCCTCGTTGCCGTCTCGAAGGCTAGATTTTGGTCCGTGGCTACCACCTTTGTCTGTCTGCATGCGGCGACTGATGGCCTTGGATGACACGCCGGCGCCAATTTCGATATCTGGCTCCTCGACAACCATCCCGTGGGTAATGGGCTTGCCACCACTGCCGCCGTAAGGGGCAGTGAGCATCCACTTGCGATCCGCCTCTGTTAGCTTGTGAATCGGGATGACACTGATGCCTGTCTGGTAGTCGCTGCAATCACGGGGTCCGAAACCGACGCCCCAGCGAGTGCGCAATTGAGCGTCCGGGCTGCGACCCTCTTCCATGGCTTCCTTGGCACTAACGGCATCTTTGCGACTGTACATCTTGACAAAGGCATGTCGTTTCTCCTTGTTCACGATGCACGTCTGAACAGTGCCAAAGAGGTTGAAGATGTTGCGCAGCTCACTCTCTGAGCAATTAACCCCACCCACGAACAGGGTACGGCTCAAGACCTTGATGTGATTGCTGGGAAGGTTTGGCTCGTGCCCTATCCATTTCTGCTGCTGGAAGGCAGGCATTTCATCGTGCCGAGGGCTCTGGCCATGCCGTCCAGGGGGCGACCGTTGCCGGTAAGCACGGCTCCGGTCCCGCTCATCGTAGCGATCGCGGTTTGGAGAATTACGTCCGTAGTCCCCGAAACGCCGCTCATCACGACTGCGGGGAGAGTCACGAGCGTCCCAATGCCGCCCGGGAGATCGCGAGCGCGATCTGCCACGGTTCCTATTCGTGGGAGATCTACCATCAAGTGGGTCATCAGGCCTCTGGGGGGCCCAGCCGTTGTTCCCATTGGGAGGCAGCTGATAGCCTTGATTTGGCTGAGCAACTGGAGCAGCATTCGCAGGTGCCGCAGTATTACTTCCTGCAAGTGCCTTCACGACAGCAGCAATCTGGTCTGGGGGCAATCCCTTCTGAATAAGTTGCTGGATTAGTGCCACTTGCAGAGCGGTCGGATCAGTGGCTCCGGCTGGCATGGTTGGGGCTGCGCCAGGCATCCCGCTGAGCAGATTAGCCATGCCATTCTGAGCGCCAAAGTTGGGCAGCGGCGTGGTCTGAGGCTGAGGTGGGATGAATGGCAAAGAAGGCGGGTTTACAGGCGGGACAATCGGCTGCGTTGTTGGCATGTAGGACATGCCCGACTGAGTAGGGTTCATGAAGGATAGAGGGGCTGTAGGGTTACTGGGAGGTCCAGAGGCGGCATACGGGCCAGACACCGGAGCGTGGGCCGAGGCCGGAGGCACTGCAGCAGAAGCGCTGGAGGTATTATTCGCATTCTGGCGAGCAATGTTGGCAAGTGTTTCCATGATGTTGGCTGGTACTGCGGGTGGAGCTGGATTTGGACGGTTGTTGAGGGATCCGACCGTATTGGTGGGTGGGCTGCCTGGGGGAGTAGTAGAATGATCTACACGCGAGGATCTAGTCAGAAAAACTGAACACAAATGAAGATGCCGATGTCCTTCGCAGAGGGTCTGCTACTGGGAAAGTCGTGGACTGGTTGCCAAGAGTGCTGACTTACTACTGTTCAGCTTCGCCTTGAAACCCTCAATCATATCTGCAGGAAAGGTTTGGCCCTTCTCCCATATGTCCACGAGTTTTCTAATCTTGTCCTGTTTTCGCCAAGGTACCAGTAAGTTTCTATTCAACGGTGTGGTGGAAAGTGCTCGTGAGCCCGTGATTACGAGGAGTTGAGTTGCCTCACTACAATTGTGTGGACGGTCTCAAGTTTACCTCCTCCAAGGAGATGGCAACGCCCAGACTAGTACGGTGATAACAAAACATACCTTTTGATCCTGGGGGGCTGATGAGACAATGTCATTCATCAAGACTGGCATGAGTTCCGTCACCCTGTTGACACCGGCAGCGAAAGTGCCATCAGGGGCTGAGCTGCCTACAGGCTGGCCCTGCTGCTTTGCCTGTTCCAACCATTTTCGGGTTACGGAGTCTACAACATAGAGAACACCCAGCTTGTGTGTACCAGGGGCCTTCTTGAAGTGGGTGAAAATCTTCTGGATCAGAACTGACTCGGACTGTGCACGGCTGATTAGTATGCCATCTACAGACAGACATGTATGTATGGGTGTAAGAAGGCTGGCTAGTGTGGGTGGTGTGATGGGCTTTTGGGCAAGGCTGTTTGTCCGTCGTAAAACCCGTAGAAAGGCGAAGTCATCAATCGTACCTGAACGTTGGCTATGCAGAGGCTGGTGACGGTGCTGATCTTAGAACCAGAAACACCAGGAGGCTTGAGGGCAAGCATGGCCTGGAGGTTGGTCTCCAGATCTGCTACGGCAGATGACATGGTGCTTGATTGTAAGGCGGTTGGCCAACAAGAGAATACGGGTCGAGCCTCAACAAAACTCCTCTCTCTCTCTCTCTCTCTCTGTCTGTCTCGTCTTCCCTAGTACGATGGGCACCAGCACGTGAAGCGCTTGGCGGCGACGCGACTTGAATGATGCAGGGTCAAGTGAAGGAAGGATACGGTATTGTTTTGTCTCCCTCTGTGGTGTGATCAAATAATGACCCTCGAGCCCTCCCCGTCTGATTTTCAATCCTTCAAAATGACTACGGAGGCACAGGCAGGTCAAGGTGAAGTCACCTGATACTGAGAGGCTTGAGACTTTTGAGACTTGAGACTGGGAGTTGAGCGAGCGTACGACCTCAAAGCCTTTCTCGAATTGTCAAGACCACCTGGAGTGCGATCCAGAGAAGAGTGCAGCAAGTGTACGTTGGCGACCGTTGTCAAAACGTGTCAGCGTCGGCCTAAAAAAGTTCCTACTGCGGAAGGGCAGGCCAAATTTTCTTAGAAAGCCGACTTGTGTCGCTCGCGTGAGCAGAATCGAAGTTAGAAAGCGCTGGAAGCTTTACGTGGGGACGATGTCCAGAGAAAAGGCCACCAGATGCTGAGACTACTTTTTGTTTTGTTTGGAGAAGAAATTTGATGGAATCAAGTCGGCTCGGTCGTATGTTGATGGAGTAAAGCTCTTTTGTCTTTTTATGATACGAGATGGTGTTACAGTGGTCGTGGAAGTTGTGTGGCATGAAGGGAAGAAGTCCAAGTGCTGGAGGCAAAAGAGCAAGAGGCAGAAGAGAGGAATGAGCTGGCAGGTGGTGGGATTTAAATCAAACGCTGACGCTGGCACTTGGGCGAAAAGAGGGGCAGGAAAAAAAAAGTTTAGCGGGCTCTGCACTGGGGGTGGCACCTGCGTTACAGCTGGAGGGCAGCTGTGCACACTGCCTGTAGGATGTCGATTGTTGTGGGTTGCAAGTGATACATAATTAACAGTGAGCACAACAGTCAATAAAGACTATAGAATGAGATGACGAGAACATGCAGTCAAGTAGTTCCTGAGTAGTCCTGCAGCCTGCAGTGTACGTATTAAAATGCTTTATCAAAGACAGCACTGAGACATTGGAGAGTTGATGGTAAATGACCCCCAAGTAAAATGTATCAAAGAAACTGGACTAGCGACTGCTGGCATGTGCTCAGGGCGTGCCCATCAGTGAGTGCTCATCAGTGCACATCAGTGCCCATCAGGGTCAGTGCCCACTGCTGGGACACCAGCGTGAACAGGCAGAACAGGGCAGGCAGAACCGATGCATGCTTACATAAACATATCAATGCAAGGCGAGCATTGGGGGCATGGGAAAAGGGGCCCCACACACAAAACACACACACACACATGATCACTTGGTGTACCGCATAGTCTGGTGAACCTCGAATTCAAAGCCCCCGTTTTTAATTGCCTGCCGCGGCCACCCTTTCAAATTACTATAGATCGCTTCTCTTTTAAGGGCCATTTCGAAGCCATTTTATCTCCACACTACTATCACGAAAGCCTTCGAAGGCCCACGATAACTAGGACCCCTGCTAAACGCTTTTATACCTACTAGCGGCCTATTAAGCTGCTTACTCACCTATTCTCGCAGGTATTTACCTATTACGATACCGCCTTCTAGTTATTTACTATCGCTATAGTAGTTATTGCCGTTAGCCGCTTAGCTGCCTTTACTATAGCACCCTTATAGGAGATTAATCCTAATTCCCGTCTATTAAGTATAAATCCTACTTAAACTATAGAGAAAGAAGCTAACCCGCTAGGAATTAAAATTAGCGGTGCCCGTATTATAAGGATAAAGCTAGAGCGGCCTACTAAAGCCCTTATATAGCTTACGCCGCGCTATATTACTAAACTAATTTAACGGCCCGTATAAATCTATAGTAGAGCGAGGAAGATTCGAGTGCTGCTTTTCCTTATATACTACCGCGTTCTTTACGAAACTATCACGACCCCTCTACTTATAAAAAAGCGCCCTCGCCTTTATACTAACTAACTAGTAGGCTTTAAGTACTAGGCTATCTAAAATAGTAAGGGAGTTATATAGGTTTTATAGCCCCTAACCTACTAGGAAGCTACCGCCTTCTAGAAAATCAAGCCGAATACTATTTATAATTAGTAGAAAAAGAGAGACTATATCCTTAAGAGCATGCCCTGCGTATATATATATAAATAGCTAGATCTCGAGGAAGCTTTATATACGGCTTTCTTATAGTACCGTAAAGCCGGCCGTATAGTTACAGGTAGCTAGTTTCGGCGTAAAATAAAGCTGCTATAGATATAGCTTTATCCCTATACGCTATAGGAGATATTTCACTACTCGGTTAGATAGCTGCGAGGTTTTTTTCGAAGGTATATAATTATATAGCGCCGCCTTACTAAAATAGCTACTAGACTGCCCGGCGAGTATATTATTATTATAAACTCCTTCCTCTAATTTATCCGGCGCGTTTTATAGCCTCGCGAAACTAATATTAGACCGATCGATACTAGCTTATATTTATCTCCTATCTCTCCCGCTATACGAAAGCGGCGTTTCCGGAAGCGACTTATTATTAATATCGACGAAACTCTACTACCTTTTAAGTACCTAGATAGCTATACTTTCGAGTGCTTAGGGGCTAAGACTATTGCGGGCAAATTAGATCGATCTAGGTAGAATAAACAGTAGGCTATACTTATTTTAAAGATCTCTATAGATAGTCTTAACTAGTAAGTAGTACCTCTATTTTATAGCGCGGCCTATATTAATAGAGGTATAGTTTTTTGCCTATAGTTATCTTCTATAGGAAAGGTAATGTATACGAAAAGGAGAAGCACCTGTACTACCCTAATATTATTATACGATTTAACGAGACGGCCTATAATAACGAAGGCCTGTTTAAAGAGTTTATTACGGAGGAACTTATGCCTGTAGCCGACGGCGAGGATACCCTATTAGTAATGGATGTAGTAGCCTTTATTATAGGCTAGCCTTTAGCTAAGCCTTTGAGGTTAACAGCGTGGGTTAGGGTTAGCTAGCGATAAACAGAATACCCGTAGTATATCTAGTCATCTTATATACTTAGCTTTCTTAGGCATTCTCTCTCCTTCTCTTATAGTTCGAATAATACTTCCTTACAGGCACCTACCAGATTATCCAACCGTAGGCCAGCCCCTTACATTCATTCGAACTCCTTTTTCGAACTAGGCCCCTTCGAAATCAAAGCCACTTTATTAGTTCAAGATAGAATCTACTCGCCAGGTCCTTCCTACCCCCGAGCCGCTCGTACGCCGCGAGGACCTTCAAGCCTAGCTCGTTTCTATAAGGGCTAAATTTGCTATAGATAGGCACGTTATAAGAACGAACCAAGCTTAGTTCTTCTATACGTATAGTCGCCTCTCCGGTCCCTTCTAGTCGTCGTTCCTCCCGTATATCTCGAGAATTCAAAACTTCGATAACTAACTAGCAGCCTTCCTTAAGTTTATTTCCGATAACCTAAGTAAACTTTACTAATAACGTAAAGCCGCACTCCGCTTAATTACTATACGCTAGGGCGCGGAGAGGATAGGCATGTACCTTAACCGGTAGGAGCAGACCTTATTCGAGGCTAGGGCCGAGGGTTAGCCCGATAATTATAAAATTATCCTTCTTACTTCCGATCTAGTATATAAGGCCCGAGAGCGTCTCGAGAAGGAGACGTAGTTACCTACCTATTCCGGTTTTACTTCCTAATTACGCCTTTACGACGGAGTATTCTCGAACCTCGAATATACTGTCCCGATAACCTCCCTCGCCCCTTCCCTAGACCCGATATAGATCGATGCCGCGCAGACTACGTAGCGAAGGTGCTTTTCTTACGGCAGTACGAATTACCTATAGCGCGATTACCCTCGGAGGAAAAGGTCTAGCAGGCCGAGAGGGCTAAACGTATCCTCTGTAACTATAGTAGGGTACAATAAAAATTCTAAAGGGGAGTCTAATTTTAAGTAAGGGATTTTTAGATTTAAGTTTATATAGGGAGGGTTATATATATAGGTAGGGACGGACCGACGACGGACCGGCAGCGCGCCGGTACCGGACCGGCACTAAGCACCTCCGGTCGAGGTCTGCCCTTATCTAATTAGCTAGATAAGTCGGTTAAGTAAACGGTTAAGTTAATCCTCCTAGCTTAGGGTAGCCGGTTAAGTAGATACTCCTGACCCTCGGTATTATATAATTAATCGAAACGTTATCCCTTAAGCGATCCCTAAGAAGAGAGGGAGGTATATATCCGCCCGGGATCTAAGACGAGGTTTATTCCTCGCTAATACGGGTTTTATAGTATAACGAAGGACTAGAGGTCTTAGATAAGACCGGTCTACGATAATCTAGGTACTAGAGACTAGGTATCGTCCCTATTAGCCCCTTACGGCAGCAACGAGGCTGCGAGATTATACGAAATCGTACTACCGTCCCTTCCGTTTAGGTAGAGCGGAGGGATATATTATAGGCTAGCCTTTAGCTAAGCCTTTAAGGTTAATAGCGTGGGTTAGGGTTAGCTAGCGATAAACAGAATACCCGTAGTATATCTAGTTATCTTATATACTTAGCTTTCTTAAGCATTCTCTCTCCTTCTCTTATAGTTCGAATGATACTTCCTTACAGGCACCTACTAGATTATCCAACCGTAAGCCAGCCCCTTACAGCCTTCTATAAGACCCCCGATATTCTCGATTTCCTAAAGACTTTATATATTACCCCGGTTATAATACCGCCTAGCTATATATCCCTTCTTTAGCTACTAGATACTGCTATTAACGGGCCCTTTAAATAGTAGCTTCGAGACTATATAGACGATTATATTAACGATTACGAGGAGACCTACGGACTAGTAGAAAAGTAGGACGTATCTCGGTACCGTATTATAGTTACTTATATAGTAGCTAAGGCGTGTAAACGGCTAGAGGAAGAGAGGTTAGAAATAGTTAAAAAGGCCTTCGAGAACTACGGTATCTCTATACGCTTAGATAGGTTATAGATCGATCGGATCTCGATTAAGGATATACCCTAGGGCAGTATATCTTTTAAGGGCTAGGAGATAGCAAATTAGGATACCGTGCTAGGTTCTAACCTTGCAGAGGTTTTAGACGGCCTAGATTAACTTAAAGAGTTTATTATAGTAGTAGAGGATATAGGTCTTCCTTGCTTCCGTACCCGGAATTACTATAGGGCTAGTAAGGCTAGGCTATAAGCACTACTAGTATCAAGGGGCCTGCTAAAGTCTAGCCGGAATAAAGCAGCTTTAATATAGCGCTTCGAAGCCGACGATACGAAGAAGGCCGCAGACTAACGGGCTAACCAGCAGTAGCCAGATTAGGCCGTAGAAAGCGATAAAGGCGATAACGTATAGGCGCTAGATCTATAGCTAGATCTGGCTATAGAAAGCGATAAAGGCGATAACGTATAGAAAGCGCTAGATTTAGCTGTAGATTAGGCTATAGAAAGCGATAAAAGCGATAAAAGCGATAACGTATAGGCGCTAGATCTATAGCTAAATCTAGCTATTAATACCCTTAAGTTTGATATCGCAGCCGGGATCTTCGAGGCTGCAGGCCCTACAGCCGCTACCCTTATAGACGACGATCTAGCTAACCTCGAAGCTACTTATAGCCTCGAGTAAGAATCAGAGCTAATTATTACCTAATTAGAGTAGCTAGATGTTCTAACGGCTATAGAAGAAAGCTTCTTCCTAGCTAATATTAGTAGTGATATATACGATTTAGGCAGCCTATTGTTATTATAGCCGCTGCTATTGCCTACCCCTGTTAGGTTAACGCTAATTATGCCGGGTTCCCTAGTTTTTAGTGCTGTGCCTATATAAACTCCGGCACCTGCGTATTTATATCACTAGTAGCAATACTATTAATAGTAGCAGGCATATGTAATGCCTATGCCGAGTTCCGTATTTTATATATAATCTTAGGGGTCTTTTAGGGAGGAGAGTATTTAAGTGCTGCAGATACTAACACTAGGTATATAGGGATAATTTAATGATTAGCCCTTGCCTGGGCTAGACTTTCAGTACTAGAATTACACTGTTTTATTCTGATAAGCCTAAGTTTCGTATATCTAAATAACTAACTTAATGGCTATTAAATGGTCTATCGGGTATAATAGATAATAGTGTCTAGCACTGCAGTAAGTCCGTATAGCCTAACTTATAGCTAAAAACCTTGCTCGGAAGTAGAGTAGTGTATCGCGCCTACCCAAATCGCTACTATCGCTTTCGCCCTTAGTTATCGCACTATTTAGAGTACCGCCGGCCTATCTTAAAGGGGGTATAGAATATAACGACCTGCTTAAACTCGCTATTATTTTAGGTGCGTATAAAGCGCTTAACGGTAGCCCTATCCTTCTGCTTAACCCAGCTATAGTGCCTACCCCCTTTAGCCCTAATTAATACGGCTATTTGGTTACCCTAGGGGCTAGTTGTAGCCTAATCTAGCGATAAAGGTATCGCTATCTGCAGCTAATATAGCTATAGGGGTTTAAGGGTAAAGTACTCGTCGCCCTCGAAATCGCTATTAACGTTTATAGAGATAGTAGTTTAGCTACTATTAAAATTATATCGCGATAGTCTAGGGATATTAAAATAGATTTATAGATGACCTTAACCTCGCCTAAATACAGCTTATTTATATAAATCTTTATACTTAGATATAGCTAGATCACTAGGTTAGTAATACTAGAAATACCGATGCTAGAAGTTAGAAATTTATAGAGGGTAGTTAGCCTTATAGCGATAGCAGACCCTTATAATAGAAGTTACTTTTACCCCTGTCTTGCCCTATAGTAACCTCGGAAGCGAGATTACGATGTCCGTGCGAGACCGAGAAAGGCGGGGGCTTTAAATTCGAGGTTCACCAGACTATGCGGTACGTGCATCCCTCGTCAGTACCTAGGTACTTAATATGTAAGTATGTAACTGCACGGTGCAACATCGGGCCTTGTAACCATGATGTTCTGGCAAATCTGAGACCCGAAGTCGCCGACATGCATAGTCAGCTTGAGAAGGGATTTTGTCCTCTCTTTCACCAGGTACCGATCTGTTGTATCAACGTACCCTGCCGGACATAGCACTCACTGACTCTGTGCATTGGTACACTCCAGCTGGCATTACTAACCAAAGTAAGTACTGAGGTATCTTCCGGGACTCCGGGGGAGAAGCGGGAGTGGGAAAGGACAGCTTCTGGCAATCTGGGGGCACCGCATGTGACGTCAAAGTTCCCGACCAGCGGAGATCAATTGGAGGTGGAGGTGGAGCACATTGACAGTGAGCTTTGCCAATCACCCACGGCTGAATGGTGAGATCCCGGAAGTTATGCCGTAGTTTGTGAGTAGATGGGACAATGACTTGGGCTTCATGTTATGGTCATATCTGGCCACATAGTCCAGTCATAAGGTTGAGATACCTTCTGATGTATCATACGAGGAACACAAACATCTTGTTCCAGGTCTTTGAACTGTTTTCTCAACAAAAAGACGCCGTGTCACGGTGCCTGCAGCGCCATGCGTAGCCCCTTCGCCCTTGTAGCTGGTACCTGGCCTCGTGCTTAGCGTGTTCTTTGCTGCCGGCCAATCAATCGGCTACCTACTGGAAGGTAGCTACTGGCCGAAAGAGCATCCGCATCCCCGGCCAGCCGTCAATTTTTGCGCCCTTTTCCTGTCCACGAGCTGCTTTTATTTCTCTACATCTTCCAATCCCTCTTCTTCGAAATCAGCTCCTGTCTTTCTTCCATACGATTCATCTACCAGCCAGTCCTGCCCGTGCCCTCACAATGGCCACTGCTCTGCGCCTCGGTTCTTCTGCCCTGAGAAGCTCTCTCAGGGCCCCAACCTTCTCCGCACGGAATGCCTCCTTCAACGCCGTCCGCTGCTACTCCGCTAAGACACAGGTACACGCCGACACTGGTGACGATCTCCGAGAAACCGGGGGATGGCCCTTGTGGAAGAGCTCTTGCGCTAACACTTCTTCCTGTTAACAGACCCTGAAGGAGCGCTTCGCCGAGCAGCTGCCCCAGAAGATCGAGGAGATCAAGGCCCTCCGAAAGTCAGTACCCAACTGCGTCGATGATTCCCGCACATCACTCTGGCTGACACCGGCTCTGAACACAGGGAACATGGCTCCAAGGTTATCGACAAGGTGACCCTCGACCAGGTCTACGGTGGTGCCCGTGGTATCAAGTGCCTCGTCTGGGAGGGCTCCGTCCTCGACTCCGAGGAGGGTATCCGATTCCGCGGCAAGACCATCCCCGAGTGCCAGGAGCTTCTCCCCAAGGCTCCCGGTGGCAACGAGCCCCTTCCTGAAGGTAAGCTTACCCGTCTCGCAATCAAGTTCTGGGGGGGTCTGTGCATCCATACTGATTTCCAGGTCTCTTCTGGCTCCTCCTGACCGGTGAGGTCCCGAGCGAGCAGCAGGTTCGCGATCTGTCCGCCGAGTGGGCCGCCCGATCCGGTGTCCCCAAGTTCGTCGAGGAGCTCATCGACCGCTGCCCATCCGACCTCCACCCCATGGCCCAGTTCTCCCTCGCCGTCACTGCCCTCGAGCACACCTCCTCGTTCTCCAAGGCCTACGCCAAGGGCATGAACAAGAAGGACTACTGGCAATACACCTTTGAGGACTCGATGGACCTGATCGCCAAGCTGCCTACCATCGCCTCCCGCATCTACCAGAACGTCTTCAAGGGCGGCAAGGTCGCTGCTGTCCAGAAGGACAAGGACTACTCCTTCAACTTTGCCAACCAGCTGGGCTTCGGCAGCAACACCGACTTCGTCGAGCTGCTGCGTCTCTACCTGACCATCCACACCGACCACGAGGGTGGCAACGTCTCCGCCCACACCACCCACCTGGTCGGCTCTGCTCTCAGCTCTCCCTTCCTGGCCGTCTCTGCCGGTCTCCAGGGTCTGGCCGGCCCTCTGCACGGTCTTGCCAACCAGGAGGTCCTGAACTGGCTCACCGAGATGAAGAAGGCTGTCGGTGACGATCTGTCCGACAAGTCCATCACCGACTACCTGTGGTCCACGCTGAACTCTGGCCGTGTCGTGCCTGGCTACGGCCACGCCGTGCTGCGCAAGACCGACCCCCGCTACATGGCCCAGCGCAAGTTCGCCCAGGACAAGATGCCCGAGGACCCCATGTTCCAGCTGGTCAGCCAGGTCTACAAGATCGCCCCTGGTGTCCTGACTGAGCACGGCAAGACCAAGAACCCGTTCCCCAACGTCGATGCACACTCTGGTGTTCTCCTGCAGTACTACGGCCTGACCGAGGCCAGCTTCTACACTGTTCTCTTCGGTGTCTCCCGTGCCATTGGTGTCCTGCCCCAGCTGATTATTGACCGTGCTGTTGGCGCCCCGATTGAGAGGTAAGTTTCCCCCGGAGCGCGCACACTGGCTGACTGCCTTTCGGAGGTTCGCGATTGCTGACGTGAGACTGTACAGGCCCAAGTCTTTCTCTACCGAGAAGTGGATCGAGATCTGCAAGAAGCTCTAAATGGACTTGGACGCATTTTGAATTAAAGACGGAGGAGGTTCATGAGCATCTTGAGCAAATTGGCATCTGAAAGGATACAGGGACTTGAAGGATGTGCCAAAGGGGATGCTGCCAAGTGCTACGAACGAAAGACTGGGGAGGTAGAGTATTTAAGAGCGATACCCCATCCCTGGCGCCTGTATTATAGTAAGGATCCCAAAAACATGTAACAACTTTGAAATACTGTCGAGCGTTCCTTGTGATCGTATGATGACCGTATGATAACCGTGATGAGCAGCTGAACGCATGCGCAGCTCTCCGGACCCCTCCAGGGTACAACATCAACAGCAACAACAACAATGACAACAACAGACACTTGCTGCTTGGTTTCATCAACTCAATGGTCACTACTCGGAGTTTTCATTCACTACTCGGAGTATTCAAGCTGACCGGCACGTTTTGGGGGCCATTCCTCAGACTCGCTTGGGGGCTGAGATGGGAATGGTGATTGCCAGCCAAGCCGGAGTCGGCAGGGTTTCTGCATAGGGTTTGAAGCCAGTGATTTCACAGGCGGTCTAGTGTACATGTATGTACGGGTTACTGTGGCATTAAGCTGGAAAGCCCCAATTCGACCGACGGAGAGCGTTGGGAAAAACGGGCTCAATAGTTGAGAGCCGGATTCCGGGGAACGTTGAGCTGGAGAAAAGCGCACTATCAGGGAGTACATGCCTTCAAGGCAGACACCAGCAGCAGTGGCTCGTACCTGCTGTTGCGCAGGCCTCCCCTGTAAGGGCCCTAGCGCCCCACGGGTGGACCCTTGGTGGTGCCTGTTTCCCCGAGCCAGCTTGCGGCGGTCTCCAATTGTCTGTCTTTGATTGCCCGAGGCGAACCCACCCGCCCGTCAGTGCTCCTTCAGCTAGGTACTCAGGCTACTCCCCCACCCCCTCTTCCTCTGCAGCCAGATCCAAAACACAGATCTTCTTTGATCCCATTGTTGTACCTACACAGTACCTCTGAGACCCTTCAGGCGATCCAGCTCTCGAAAACAGCATCCTGCGCATCACAGTCCTGCAACTTGTAAGTGTAATGGAAAGATGGCGGGGGAACAAAGGCCGAGCTTCCTTATCTCATACGGAGCTTCATCATGATAGCGCCGGACATGAGAAGGGGGAGGGAGCTGTGCGAGTTTCCTAAGCTGGAGTACCTCGGCAAGACAGAGACACAAGCATCGCCGAGTGTCAGCGACTAACACGCCGGTTGCAGCAGATATTCCCGCAGCCTTGATTTGAGACAAGTATCCGAGGTCACCCTTGAAACCCACGTCGTACGTCCTCGACAGCATCCCCGAATAGCTGCTTACCCAGGTAGCTGCTCCCTTACAAAGAAATTCAGCCACTGACCGTTCCGATCCTCGACCAGAACTCGACAACACACACAAGAAACCAAAAAAAACCCACCTAGTACTCCTCTATCTACCTGCGAAGAAGCACCCTCTTTCCCTTGGTCAGGGCCCCTTCCCGTCAACCTTCCGCCATCGTCATGTCCGCCGTCGCCACCGTGCCGACTCCGGCCAAGGAGACTAAGCTGGAGAAGAAGCCCGTCAAGTTCTCCAACCTGCTCCTTGGAGCCGGCCTCAACCTGTTCGAGGTCACCACCCTTGGCCAGCCACTCGAGGTCACCAAGACCACCATGGCTGCCCACCGTGGCGACGGCTTCATGACCGCCTTGAGCCGCATCTGGGGGCGTGGTGGTGTCTTTGGATGTACGTCTTACAGAACTGCCCCCATTCCCAACTCAAGAGTCAAGACAAAAGACAAAAGAGAAAGAAGAACCGACAAGACGTCTTGCTGACATGTGTAATCAATGATGTAGTCTACCAAGGTCTCATCCCCTGGGCCTGGATCGAAGCATCCACCAAGGGCGCCGTGCTTCTCTTCGTCGCCTCTGAGGCCGAATACTACGCCCGCACCTTTGGCGCCCACGACTTCCTGGCCGGCATCACGGGTGGCGTGACGGGCGGCGTGGCCCAGGCCTACGCCACCATGGGCTTCTGCACCTGCATGAAGACGGTCGAGATCACCAAGCACAAGGTCGTCTCGGCCGGCGGCAAGCCGCCCTCCACCTGGGCCACCTTCGCCGACATCTACCGCCGCGAGGGCATCAGGGGCATCAACAAGGGCGTCAACGCCGTCGCCATCCGCCAGATGACCAACTGGGGCTCTCGCTTCGGCCTGTCGCGCCTGGCCGAGAGCGGCATCCGCAAGGCCACCGGCAAGGCGGAGGGCGAGAAGCTGGGCGCCTTGGAGAAGATCCTCGCCTCCGGCCTGGGCGGTGGCCTGTCGGCGTGGAACCAGCCCATCGAGGTCATCCGCGTCGAGATGCAGAGCAGGACGGAGGACCCCAACCGGCCCAAGAAGATGACGGTCGGGAACACGTTCAGTTACATTTACAAGTCCAACGGTATCAAGGGTCTGTACCGTGGTGTCGTCCCGCGTATCGGCCTGGGCATGTGGCAGACGATTTGCATGGTTGCGCTTGGTGATATGTGAGTTTCCCCCACCTGCGGTGCCAGTGATGACCTTCTATTTCTGCGGGCAAGATACTGACGTTCGTCGCGATCACAGGGCAAAGCAAGCTGTTGAGAGGTTGACCGGAGAGCAGGTGACGGCGAAGCATTGAAGCGGTGGCGTTTTACGGTGGATACCATTCAGGGACGGTTGCTTTTACGAGTAATCTCGGAACCTTTCGGGCTTTTGTGTTTATTTCTTTCGGACGACGATACGATTAGAAGAGGGATCTCGGATGTATTGAGACGGACTTGGTCGTTCTTCGCTATGTGTGTTGTTTCTTTTTTAAAACTTTTTGGTTTCATGTCCTTCAACACGCCGGTATAGAGGAGGACAGGCCTGCCTGGCCGCATCCAAAACTACAATATATGGAATCAGGACGGCCAACATGTGTGATGACTCGGCCGGATATCCACCTTCATGAACACCAATTCGTGACCACGGAGGATTTCTTGCTTGGTAAGATGCACGAGCAACTCACATACCCTGGGCTCGAGGGCCGCAATACCACAGCGATCTGCAACAGACAACCAAGCAGGAGTCTTTCAAGTCACATTTCTGACGAGCGGCACGTTCCGGAACGCGCCGAGGTGTTGTCGTCTGCAGGCGGTTTCTTGACGAAGGAGTACTCAAGTTTGAGAGCGTTCCCTTCTTCCGAGAGTGGTCCCTTCTTCCGAGAATCAGGTCGGCAATCGCGTCTTGAATAACCGTCTCGGTAGCGAGATCTAATCTGTGGACACCCGCCCACCCATCGACCAATCTGTCTTTCTGAAGATCGATCATCAGAATGGGGAGTTTTGAGTCTTGCCTGGTCTATCGAGCCGTATTTCTTATCCTGTTCAAGCAGCACGAGTATTCAAGGCTGGCCTGCTCCAGCCAGTCCGCCCTATTCCCCCGGACTGTTTGCCATGACTTCCAGCAGTGTGCCGTATAGGATGGATGGATGGCTTCACAGGTATTCAAATATCCAACGTTCCTGGGCAAGTGAAATTGCACGTTGTTGTGTATCTGGCCCGCGTCAGCGATGGCTAGGGCTGGCAGGGGTCGTATGCACGACGCCGGACGGACGCAACGCATGTGATGGCAGGATGGAGAAACCGGGCGCATGTATGTAGGTACCCAGTACACTTCTTGAGCTTGGTTGGATTAAGCTTGCCTTGCATCCGTTAAGCCGCTCGCGTCACTCCCACCCCCTTTCCTCTTGTCTCACGGAGACGTTTCATTAGCGAGCTGCCAGTCGACAGGCACGATGACAGCACGAGAAGCGGCTAGCGAGGGCAGATTTCAGTGCAGGAAGAGATAAGAAGAAATCTCTATTCCGTATGAGAGGTGTGGCCCACATACATAGGCTCGTGTGGTTCTTCTCCCAGGGTGATGTACCAGTCATTCCATGTGAAAGCAGCGCGTTTCCTGCCCTGGCCAGTCTACCGTACCCTTCTCGACTCGACGACAGACTCGCCAGCACATGCTCGTCGAAGGCAAGACAGGAACAGCCCTGCTCCACGGCTCATCCCATGGACATGAGGAAGGTTTGTTGTGTTGCCTGCTCTGCTTCTTGGAACAGTATGGTGGATACCTGCCTCCACACACTTGCACCGTAACATATTCCCATCTTGTCGGCCTGCTGCGCCGTACGACACCCACAGCAGACAGCCAGGTCCTCCTCGTCGTTTGCATCGCCTGGTCTGGCCTGGCTCCGTGTTCTTGACAGGTAATCCCCGAGGGGGGCTGTCTTTGGTCCGCACGGGCACCGACGATACGATCCACCACGTGCTCGCGCAGGTCGCGAGGCACGTGGCGCGGGGCCTCTTATCGCCTACTCAGCATGAACATGAGCGAGTACTCGTGCGTGGTCGTCATGTCGACGGAGCTCCCGAGGCAGGACCTGATGTGGAAGAATGGGTTCTCGTGGGATAGGGAGGATCACCCGCAGCAGAGGAGTCGTCGGACTGGCGTGGTTGGGCCCAGACGGGGGGGACGGTTCAAGCTGGGTTCACCTAGATGGTCTCTGTTTGCTTGTAGTAGCTTGAATAGCAGAGAAGTCGAATCGAAAGTCCATCTACGCCTTGGGAGGTATGTTGCAAAGAATGTATTCAATTATGCAATGCGCAATCCTCAGTCTGCTACTGACAAGTTGTTTCAACTCGGACTGAGACCATACGGACATTGGGTAACACACCTCAGAGTTGAAACCTTTCTTTTTAAATTAATCGAAATTAGCCTCATCTGCGCGCCGATTCCGCAGGCAGGAAAATAGGTCCCTCGACCAGTTACCCTCCCGGCTCAATAATGTACATTGGGTAAGGGGAACGTTGAAGAAAACATCCCCCTGGGCCTGGGGGTCGACTCTCGACAGCATCCGTATAGTAAGAGACAACTGTCCTGCGTAAGCCCTTGCCCATGTGCGAGGATAATCATGCTTCCTTGTTCTGCCTTGTGCACACGTTGATAGTCCCTCCCGCCCTCTCCAGTTGCCATCCCGCACGTCTCACACAACACATACAACACAAGCATGTGAGCATACCGATGCCCTCCTTAATAGCCGAGCTCATCATCATCTTCCTTCTTCCGGTCGACCACGGCCTTCTTGCAGACCTCATCGACCTCGTCAATATACTCAAAGTCGTCCTCAAACAACCCGTCGCGAAGCTGCTGAGGGCCAATTCCCTCCCGCGCCAGGATGTCGCGGACCTCCGGGACCAGGCTCAGCTTCTCAAACTCCAAGTCGATCTTGCAGTTCTCCGCGTGCGCCCTCATCAGCTTGCTCCGCCTGTGCGGCTCCCCATCCACATCCATCCTGTCAACCCACCCCTCGTCGTCGTCGTCGTCTTCAGCCCATACAATCTTCTTCAGGCGCCTCGTGCGGAGCGGTGGGTTGGAGTAGGCCTTCAGGTTCTCCTGCCGCTGACACTCGTAGTAGGCCATAAACGGCCGCTCCGGGTCGTAATCCGCATGTGCTTCCATGCGGAACAGGCCCGTCTCGGCGTAGTCAACATCCTGGACTATGCCCACGGTCGGGTCTCCGCTGTGGCGGAGCTGGCGCGATGCCAGGTAGGCGCGGCCGAGGGAGATGCCCGTCTGCAGGCTCGCCAGCGTCCCCGGCGGGGGAGGCGGCTCTGCGTGCGGTGTGATAGGCGTGGGCCGGCGGCGCGTGCCTCGGGCCCCAGGCAAATTGACAAAGGAGGCGGGCTTCTCCTCGTCCTCATCTACGGACAGGAGGAACACGCGGCCGCTGGCGTCGCCGATCACGAGCTTGGAGAAGTCTGGTGAGAAGGCACCGTATGAGATCTGTGCCGGTGCCTCGAGGATGACTCTGCCCTTAGCTCTTCTTCCTCCTCGCACCGTCCACACCTTGACTGCGCCGTCGGACGAGCCCGTGTAAAAGCGATCGAGCGACGTGCCCCACGCGGTGAACTTGACTCCCGTATCATCCTCGTCATCGCCGACCGTCACGCCTTCGATAGGTGGTCCGTGGGCTAGGACGTGGGTAGGCTTGTCGTTCAGGGCAGAATCCCAAACGTACGTCTTGCCGTCGGTGCAGCCTGCAGTTACGTAGCAGAACAAGCCGCTGTTGGGCATGATTGTAAGCTCGTTGATGTCGACGGCCGGACAGTCGAGGGCCTTAACCTCGCTGAAAACGAAGCCATGGTCTTGATTCTTAGTCCTAGCAAAGATCCGTACTTGCGTTCGAACACCAGCGTCGAGATTATTTCCTGTTGGCGAGGATGCCATAACAAAAGCCGGCTGTGTTGGGTGCCATAGGACCTCAAACACGTTTTGCGAGTTCGCACTAGTAATCCGAACCGGTTCACGGGTAAGGCTATCCCAGAGACAGAGCTCGCCGGTGTTCAACCTATCCGGAGGAATATCGCTGTCGTTTCCTGTCTATATCAATCGGAGTTAGTACATCTTGAAGCATGTTTCAGGGCCCCAGGGGGGAAGGAGAGAGTGACGTACGAGGCTGCGCGGAGAGAAACCGACGAGGAGTAGATGTTTCACACTCTCCTCGATGCCCCATTTCATCGTTGAAGGGAAGTAGGCCCACTTGTCCGTAATAAGTGGCGTTCCATCCGCATTCTGAATCCTCGAGCCCGACAAGGAAAGGTAGCTGCTATTCGGAATATCCAGTGGATTCACCTGGTAGATCCTGACGGCATTGGTTGGGACGTCCGAAGCAGTAGCGACGAAGCCTGCCGGGCTTCTTAGCTTAGATGCCTGTACAAAGTTCACGATACCATCGTGCTTCCAAGTTCCGAGACAAGCCATCGAAGTTCCAGACTCCTCAACTTTCCAAACCTTAACGGTTCGATCAAAGCTTGATGTATAGGTTCGGCCGTGAACTGGATCGTGATCTGACGACACAACCGATGTATACAGCCAAGGGTCCTGGGATTCTCGCATCTCGTCCGTCGAGTTTTCACCCTTCGTAACTAGGGGACGGGGGATGCGATGATCCGGATAGGATCTTAGAAGCACATTGCCCGGGGAATTCGTACCAAGCGAGGCACTCCCCAGCAGTAAGTTTCCCGGTTTGTTGTACTGCTGATTGTGCGAGTCCATGTGAACGGTGGTACCAGCAATATAAGTAGTGTCAGACACCCAGCTGACAGTAGAGACATCACCGGCGCAGTTGGTGAATTCTGCTCGAAGCTCTAGCCTATCTTCGAGGCACTTGTGAAACTCGTTCGTGAAGTGTTCCTGCCGCCTCATTGAGAAGCCACGATTGCCCGAGATCTCTCGCGCCAAAAGGAGCGAGGACAGACGGCTTTCGCGGAGGTCCTCGCCGCGCTTGTCAAAGGCATCTTTCTCAATAGATAGGATCTGTGGTTCCTTAGCTAGCGGCCTCTTCTGTACGACGTCCTGGAAATAAGCGTGGATATCATCCACACTTCTGCCCTCGACTTGGATTTGGCCTGCAAGACGAGAAATGTTATCGGGGGTCTTGAGCTTCTTAAGCAGTTTGGCAACGTCCCTAAACGGATCGTCCCTCTCTCCTGCCGGTCTGTTCAAGACTTGTCGTACGGCAGCCCGGACCTTGCGGACCTCGTCCGAGGTAAAGTCCACGTGAAAGATCTCTGGTCGATCAAGTAGGCCTGGTTTCATCCTCGAGAGCCGACCATTGCTCTGCAGGATCGCCTCCTTCGACGTTGCGTCGACGTAAGGGCGACGATCCAGCGCAAAGTATGCCGATGTCTTCTTCGTCCCATCTTGCTTGTGCTTGCCGCGCTCAGACTTCCATGCGGCAGCCTTGGCGCGGGACCGGAAGTTTGCTGGCGATGTCGGGACCGCAATGGCCGTCCTAGTTCCCTTGGGTGAGGCTGGAGGAGTCTTGGGTTGCGCGGAACGGCAACCGGGAGTACGAAGGACTCGTGACGTCGGTGGCTCGGCGGCTCGAGGAGTCTGCGCGGCCGGAGGCTTT
Source organism: Cytospora chrysosperma (assembly GCA_016808195.1). NCBI lineage: Eukaryota > Fungi > Ascomycota > Sordariomycetes > Diaporthales > Cytosporaceae > Cytospora > Cytospora chrysosperma. The sequence goes on along the minus strand of MU179926.1, from coordinate 1,976,991 downwards.
GTAACTTGGGGCTGTACCCTTTGAGGATGTGCGGCTGGCTGTTTGGGAGTTGGGGGTTCTGCCGTTTGAGTGAGGTCGATGAAGCTGGGCGTAGGCGCTCGGGGTAGCGCAGAGGTTGAGCTACCGGATATGGGAGTTGAAGCAGCCACGCGAGGATGATGTTGAGCGGCTGGCACAGGGGCTGGCGCGGGTGTGACCCGGGTACGATTCAGAGTTGCTGGAGCGGCAGGTGTAGCGGGTTTTGCAGTCGTCGCAGTCGTCGCAGTAGGTATGTGTCGACGGAAACCCTGTATAAAGAATGTTAGCCATTGCGAGTCTCGAAGGCCTCTCCGTACTTACCGGCAGGGTAGAGAAGTTCTTAGCCAGAACCTTAGAACGGGCTTCAACATCATCGTGTAGGTGCTTGGGGACCACTCCACTGGAACGGCGGAGCAGGTCGCCGAACTGTTGGACGAGGGCATCTTTAATCTGACAATGACAAGGGAGAAAACGACATTAGCAATTGACTCCATGACCATTCAAGATGCTTGTTTATAGTCACCTACCTCTCCCCTCAGCTTGTCCTCGTCCACCCGCGCGTCCGCTATTTTCTCCGCAGCGGCCCTCGCGTAGGGCCACAATGCCGCCGAGATCGAGGCGGCGACATGCTGGGCCTCAGTCAGCTTTGGAGACCGTGGAGTCTCGGATAGCCTCTGTCTCTTGGCTGGCGGCCCGTAGGCGAGGTCGGAACCATTAGGTGGATTGTAAGAAGAGGCGGGCTGGGGACGGTTGACGTCTACTCGTGGGAGCCCATTTGCAAGGCCATTCAGGGATGGTGGAAAAGCAGGTGTTGTTGACGCGTTGTCATCGCTATCATCGTCGCCAGTGAGGTCGATCACCTCTTTAATCAATCGTTGAGTCGGTACCGCCATTACCACATCTACCGCGTCGACGCGGGTTTACTTAATAAATCCTAGGGTAGGCTCCCGCAGTCGCGTCGTATAGCAGTTCGAGATTACGCTTAATTGCATATTTAAAGGATGTGCTATAATGTAATTAGGAAGCTAGAGCTATGCCTAAGCTCATTTTAGACAATCCAGTCTAAAAACCTGCTAACTCTTTTTTCTATTATTTACTACTAAAGTTCAAGCTTAGCTAAGCTTATTACTATTAATAATATAAGCTAAGCTAGATCAGGCTATTTATTTGAATCTATAAGTAACTTTTTTCTAGTTTATATAGCTTTTAATTCTATCGCTTTTAGCATTATATCTAAAGTTTTAAGAAGCATATGTTCTAATGTTTCAAAGCAATGAGATCGGATAATATATAGGAACATTGTTAAAAGCATTTCTTTATCAGTGCAAAACAGTTGGTGACAACTGCCCTGGAGCTTGAGTATAAAGCTAGAACAACAAGAGAAGGGCCGTTCTGCAGTTGAGAACGAACAGAAATGGATCCTTCTGTTATTATCTTAGCAGGTGATTGCTACTAAATGGTCATTAATAGAACTATATACTATAGACATTTCCAACTCTTGCTGTCATTTATATCTAACTACAAGACAAATAGGCATACTTGCTGGCTAGACATGTGAATCATCTATAAGAAGTGTGGAAATAAAGCCTACTGGGGCGAGCTACTTTCTAGCCAATCACTACTGCTTCCCGCTTTGGTGCAATGCAGTAAACCGTTTGGATATCGCTGTAGCGGGACGACAGGCTTCCGAGGCAGAACCATGGTATTGTTGAAGATCCTACTTAGGTACCTAGGTATCTAATCAGGCTCTTTGTTGCGAGAGTCAAGTACTCTACCACCCTAGAGACATAAGTCAAGCAGAATCTTCATCCACCAACCAAACTCTTAGACATCTGTTTATAACCGTCATTTGTCTGAGATATCCTTCGAGTCTCGCCATTCTATAACTTCTAAGCCGCTGTCCATACACATAACCTCTGGACCGCCAAGCAAGGAGGTCTGTGGCGATTCTTGTGTGCCACTGGCGTATCTCACAACTTGGCCTTCGTGACCTCGTTCTCCTGAGCCAGCTCCTCGTACATGTCGTCAATCTGTTTCCTGAATGCCCTCGCTGTTTGCACGCGCTTGATCTTGAGACTATTGAGTTGTTAGTACCATGATGTAATCATTGACGCAGGGGAAGGAAAGAGGCCGTCAGGACTCTGGGAAAACGGGGGTGAATGACTTACGTGGGTGTCAAAAGGTCATTGTCGATAGAGAACGGCTCGATATCCATGTAGCAGTTCCTCACCCTCTCATAGCTGTTGAACTTGTGCCTCCTGGCAATTTCATCAAGCTGCTTGAGGAATGCTTTCCGGACCTTGGGGTCGTTCGCCGCAGTCTTCAGTGCCGCGAGGTCTGTAGCCGAGACCGATCTCTTCAGGATCTTACCTGCATATGGCGCAAACAGCTCCGGATCAATGCCGAATACCGCGACCAGCGCGCTCTCTTTGGGGTCGCCATGCACGTAGGCCATCTGTATGAGACTGGTACTGCCCATATAGACGTTCTCGATGCGTTCCGGCGAAATGTACTCGCCCTGCGCGAGCTTGAGCACGTTCTTCTTGCGGTCGATGATCTTGAAGCGGCCCATGCTGTCGATCTCGCATATGTCGCCTGTGTGGAACCACCCGTCGGGCTCGATAGTCTTTTGTGTCTCTTCGTCATTCTTGTAGTAACCCTTGAAGATGATGGGGCCGCGCATGAGCAGTTCACCTCGTGGGTTGGGCTTGTCCGTTACCATATACTCTAGTTCAGGTTGGGACTCGAGACACAGCTCCACGCAGGCCATAGGTGCGCCGATGTTGCCTGTGCTGTAGTCATCCCTGTACTGAACCGTGCCGACAGCGTAGGTCTCCGTCATGCCGAAGCCCTGGACAAAGTCGTTACCGAACGCAGCACGGAGGAACTGTTGTACATCCGGATCGAGTTGGGCACTGCCGCTGACCATGGAGTGTGCCCGGTCCAGCCCGACGGCTGCCAGCACCTTTGGCGTCCATATCCTGTCGTAGATCAGGTGTTTGTTGGTCGCCTTGCCTGGGGGGAGCTTCATGGAAGCCTTTTTGGTGTTGATGACGTGCCGGGATAGGGCGCCCTTCACTCCCTCGGCCTTGACAGTCGCTGTTGAAATAGCAGCCTGGAAGCGGTTGAAGAGCCTCGGTACCGACATGAAACCGGTAGGCCTCAAGATCTTGATATCTTCCACCAAGGTTGGAATATCACCATGGAAGTACCCAACGGGAGCTCCGGAAAGGAAGGCGGCTTGGTCAGCCATGCGCCCATATATATGAGCCAGGGGAAGGTATGACAGGTGAATATCATTCTCTCCCACGGTGGCAGAGGAACGAGCACATGCTATTCCGGCAACAGCATTCGCATGGGTCAGAACAACGCCCTTTGGGTCGCCCGTCGTACCAGACGTGTAATTAATGGTGAAGATGTCATCCTTCGTTGGTGGTCGCATCTGTCGTCCAGAGTTTTGTCCGATTGCTTCAACCTCCGCCAGGGAGAACACCTGAATCCCGCTGTCGGCGGCCAGCTTGCTCAGCAGTTCCTTCTTGGTGTAACCGGCCATTTCGCCGTCGTTCAAGGAATCGAGGCAGATGATGAGCTTCAGAGTTGGACATTTGGGCGCGATCTTCAGCAGGGTGGGAACGTGTGGTAGGGAGCAGACGACGCAGGCCAGTTCACCATGGTTGATGATGTATTCGGATGTCTGGGGACCAAGGGTCTCGTAGAGCGTGACAGGGTACAGTGCTTGGGACACCACGGCAAGCTCTGTCTCTGTCGTCAGTCATTCAAGCTCCCAAGCTGCGCTGGCACATACACCCGCAAGAACTGACCTGTGATCTGCCACTCAGGCCGGTTCTGGGACCATATACCCACGCCGTAGTTATGCGCTGTGATCCCAACCCGCTGGTGCAATTCCGCGATACCAGCACCCATGTTCTTCCTCCTCTCCGCGACCTCGGCATATGTCATCCACTCATATCTGGGCTCCCAGGTCTTGGTCGCAGGGTTCCAGGGTCGCCGGCCCAACATGCGCTTGTTTGGTCGATCTTGCCATGCCTTTTCGAACAGCTCGTGGAAAGTTGAGCAAGAGGCTTCTAGTCGGTCGAGCAATGGGCCGTCGCGAAATGCCCAATTGCGGTAGACGGCGGTGCGATTCTCCCGCTCGGAGCCGGGAATGGGAAGACTGTAGGGAGTGCCGGGCGGAGGGGGGGTTGAGCACTTGGCAATGGTTGCCTGAACGTCTGGATCGGATCGCATTTTTGTATATATTTGATTGCTTCTGGGGGTTTTTTTTTTGGAGGGGAGGGGGAGGGTGGTTTTCAAGGAATACTTTGTTGCACTCGTCGAGTAGGCACAAACGTAGAGATACTCGTGATGTAAGTGCTTGGGACTAGGGTACCTGTATCAGGTCAGGGAAAGAGGACAGGTATAGGGACAACTCTGTGGACGAGGAGGAGTAACTGCGAGATATCAAGGTAGAGGATAGCTTTCTGTATTTATTGAGAAGATACGGATTGCCTGAGATGGTAGGAAAGGAAAGTCCAAAGGACCCGTGACCGATACAGGGGCGGTTGTCCCGGCGGAATGACCACACCTGCCACCTAGGCGTGCCGGTATGTACACACAGTAGCTCCATTTAGTGGGTTCCCGAGTACCTCGGCAAAACCTGGAAGATCCATGGGTTGATTGCATCACTGCTTTTGACGAGGATCATCTCAAGCAGGATATCCATGGTTACCACTGACGGGTCGCACAGGAATTGTATGTATGCATGTAGCAGCATACGCCAGCTGGTATCCTGGTTCTTACCTTCTGCCCAGCCTGAGCCAAGGTGGTGAGTGTTCAAGTCCATCAGGTCAGTCAGACGGCCTGCAGGTGGCTTGATATATCGTACTATGGTAACCATAACTGTTCTGAACGTTCAACGGTTCTCATATAGTTGCGGGGGGGAGGAGAGGAGGGGGGGAGGGAGAAACGCGGCAAGTCAAGGACGATAAGGATGAAGGTCCGGGGCTGATTCCAATTGCAGGGCAAGTCTGAAGGTCAATGGACCTCGGGATCTTTTCATCGAACGTCTGCCGTACATACATAGCTATGTAGTATCCAATCTTTATTATGTGGGATGGGATGATGGTTCGGACCGGACAGCCAAGTCAGGTACCCACACCTCATGCAAGCCACACCGTGGTCCAAACACGAATGGGGGCCCCTTGCCGAAGGTGGAGAGCAGCTGATAGCTGGGGTAATTAGAAGGTTAACTTTAGCATATGAGACCAAGCAGGCGCCAACAGATAGTGCACTATCGGCACTGACTCCATCACATGTCTGGGTCTTGGAAGCTCTCCGTCCGGGTCTTGGTCCCCGTCCCCCTTCGTCTGGTCAGTTCTCACAGCTTTACCAACGACAGCTTTTTGTTATACATACTTAAGTATGTACTGAATATGACCTTGATGATCTCTGCCACCCATCCAAGTACGTATGTACCTGGGCTGCTAGTACCTGACCGTCTTCAGCCCCCGGTCTGTCTGTGGACTCGGAGACACATCAATCACCTCGACATTTGGCCAAGGATGCAGCTGTCTGCCCACTGCACGATGCTATGCACCTACTTGCTGTAAATAACTCAGTATCAGTCAACACGACGCCGTGGCATGCGTTTAGCAACAGCAGGTAAGGCTGAGCCGGAAGCGGATGCTGTTTCTTGTCTTGGGGCGCAGACGATCAGTCAAACGCGAAAGGTCGAAGGTCGAGTCGACTCCCAACGACTGGCTCCCTCATACTTTGTTAGTACTTAGTACCTAACCGCCAACCACCACAATGGGCGGTTACCAGGATGGAAGATATCTCTACCACCCATGCACGTGTGCAGAGCCCGACTGCAAGTGCAGATCCGTCTTTCTTCCTCACAGGAAGATGCATTCATTCATGCAAAATCAAAAAAAAGATGCTGCGGTCTCGAGGGCGGGCGCTGGGATTGGACGGCTCCGTTGCACTCCCAAATGTGCAACTTGTGTGCATCATGCGTAACCGCCCCCTTGTCGACGGACCGCGTTTCAAATGGGCTTCAGAATAGCACATCGAAGCGCACGGATTCCTCGTCCTCCGTCGTCCCAGGCGGGCTGGTCCTGGACACACGCGCGTTGATTCTATGTACCGTGTATACACTGCAGTCCGCTATATACCGAGCCAGTTCTCCTGGTTGCACTGGATCCGCGTCCTGTCCCCTCCGTCTAAACAGAACTTTCTCGGCATTTCAATCCTTTTGTTTATACATCAATTTAAATCAATCTATTATCCTGTTGATCAGCGCACCGGTTGCTCGCTCTCAGGCCATAATCTCATTCTACTCTCGTCCATCTATCTGCAGGCCTGATCTTTCTATTCTCTTGGTGGTGGCAGCATTCATTTCCGAGGCAACCATCTCACGACATTCAAGATGGAGTTCCCACTGGTTCTGGCTCTCCGTGCCGTGCAAGGCGTCTTCGCAGTGATTATTCTTGGTCTTTCAGCATCTGGTATGGGCCCTACAGTGAAATAGCAGCCGGAAAGCAGGCACATGGGGGCAATTCTTGCTGACAAGGCATGCACAGTCATCCAGTGGTACAACGACGACACCTTGACATCGCCACCGGCGCCGGTCAGCTTCATGATCTTCGTACCGCTGTTCTCTATGGTCTCCTGCGTCTACCTGGAGATTACCCCAAAGTTCTTGCCCAAGTGTAAGCACCCCCTGCCTCCCTCTTCCTTCAGAACCCGACCACGCAAGACTAACATTACTACATGCAGACCTCCACCCCTGGGCCGTCCTTGGCTTCGAGGTCATCAACGTGATATTCTACTTCGCCGGCTTTGTCGCCATGGCCGTCTTCCTCAACAACCTGGTCTACTGCCGTGGCGCCGTCTGCGCCTCCGCCCGTGCGGCGACCGTCTTCGCGTCCTTCAACTTCGTCCTCTGGGGTGTCACGGCCGGCCTCGCCATCAAGGGCACGTTCAACGGGATGTTCGCGAGCCTGCTCGCCCGCCGCACTGGCGCAAATTCGGGGGCCACAGACCAGAGCCCCCAGATGAAGGAGGCCGTATGAGCGACCCTTCCTTGGGTGCTCCGACAGCCGAGGGGGGGCTGGGGGTGTCGTCGTGTGGTTTCTAGGGTCACACCCCCGAACGAGACCGCCTGTCGAGACGACAATTGGGATATATGAAAGGGATTATGGGCAGAGGAGGCTATGGGATGTTTTGAATGTCATGATACCCTATGAATGAAACGACAAGGATGACCTGTGCGCCACCTGTGCTGGATTTGGACTCTACGCTTGGCGCATAAAGGGGTAACGTTTATTTATTTTCGAGAGGCCTGGGCCTTGCCTGTTGAGATCGGATCGCTTTGAGAGTACAGATCGGAATGAGACAAACAGCTCCATGACCGTACCCACGCTGAGACCACTTTCATAGTCCACCTCTTGAAGGCATGTCGTTGAAATTGACTTTGGCAGGATGCAGTAGCCTGCGGCGTAACGACCACGGAAAAGGTGGCCGGGCAATCATGGACCTCCACGGCCGATGCCCCTGCCGTCCAAGACAGCCTTTTGTTCATGACACCCTACGGAGTGGCCTGACCGCCAAGCCCTTTCAACATTTACGGTCCCGTGGCCCCATCATCTCATCGTGGAGTCTCTTGGTATGCTCTGGGGCTTGAGGCATAGTGTCCTTACCAGCCGCCGCCCAACGTTGAATACTGGCAGCATCTTAGACGAGTGCCTCCTCTCGTTGTTCGAACAAGCCATGCCACTCGTCGACAGTCGAACCACGAGAAGATGTTCACCACATACTGCACCACCGTTGAAAGCATATCGTTCTATTCACCAGTTTCATAGACGGGTCGATTTTATAGCCATATCACAGTATTGTCGAAGATTGACATGTGGGTATACGCAATGAGTGGTATATAGGGGTGATCAATTTGATTCTATTGCATGGTGCTCTCAGGCACGCAGGTTATGACATTCTATAATCTCCGGCGGCAACCAAACATGCATTCTCTGGCCGTAGTCTGCTTCTTCCACAGGGTTATTAATCGCACCCGGTAGCCTTGGGGGCGACGTTGTCGAAGCACTTCAGATATCCATCCTCGTTTCCCACGACGTCATCTAGAGGAGAGGGTGATCAGCTACTCTGCATATCCCGGTGTCTCTGGGGGAGGGGTCCACGGTCCGGGCCTCGGGAGCTCTCCTTTGGCACGGCTGTGTAAGAGGAGAGGACTCACCCAGCTTGAATTCCGTATAGTCGTAGATCAGCGAGCCATCGGGGAAGTATGCGCCCGTCCAGCACTGACAACCCAGGACGAGGGACTCGGATTCTCCGCATGTGTCACACATCTTTGTGAAGTCTCCACTGCCATGGATGAGGAACAAATCAGTCACTGCCAATTGTATCGTGGTGACAACACACTTGGGCAAGTGGTTAGTGTATGTTCGACAAGGAGGCCACTTACCCATCCTTCGCAACAAGTTTTCCGGAATCACTACCCAGGCACTTGTTGAGGTCAAGCTTTGTGCAGACCCATGGCGGTCCCATGGCGGTCTTCGTCGTGCATTTGGCCTGGACTGAGGAACCTTCGTCTCCGACTTTGATCTCGTCGCATGTCTTGCTGAAGTCCGAGGTTGTCGCAGCTTGACCGACGAGAAGACTTGCCAGGAGGCCGAGGATATAGATTGCTTTCATCTTCGAGTTCAAGTGAGGATAATCGATATATCTGGCTAGGCAACGATGAATTTTGGGTGTCCGATGTACTACTTATCGTGAAATGAAATGATGTCCTAGAAGGTGTGCAGCGGCTTCAATCTTATAAAGGACGAAGACGAGTCTATACTCAGGTATGACAAGGTGAGTTTCTGTGACAGCCGTCGGGGCTCATACTGCCGTGACTGTTATTTAGTATATGATAAATACTTAAGAAGTAGTCGGTTTGTCTGCACCAACTGTCCCTGCCGTTCTTGAGTAGCTCCTTCTGGGTTTGGAGAGTATGACAACGGTTTCCAGCGAGGAGAACCGCCCATCCCTCCAGAAATCCTTCCCAACAAGCAACTTAGGAATCTGCTCAGGAGCTACCTAGGTCCTAAATTGTCGAATAGCTGGATCCTTCCAAGTAAGGCGAAGGGTTTTGCAAAACTCGCCACTGTAAAACCACGATTCGTAAGCAGTTCATCAAGATGGCAGTCGCGGCAGTACTGCCATCCCTTGCTGGAGTAGAATCAAGGTCAAAAGTCATCTGGTGTTTGAGCTTCTTCTCAGCACCGAGTGTCAAACATTTAATGGGCCAGTCCCCATATGTGAAGGGTAGATGACGCTGAAGGTGACTTGTTATCGAAAAGCAACGATTATTTCAGGGGCAAAGCAGTACTGTAGATATGTGCAAGTGAAATCATTACCTTTACCAGATGCTTCCGTTCACTGGCAGGGTCATGCCGAAGGTTATGGTGCCAGTAGAACCACCTTCGAGAAGACTCTTGCGGTACTACCCCTCTAAGATATGCCCGGAGAAGTTTGTGCCAAAAATTCCGTAAAAGTGTTTCTTAGAAGTATGGGAAGAGGACGAGCGGCGCTGGCTATACCAAGGGGGTCACTCACAGATATGGGTATCAGGAAGACAATCATCACAAGAGTACATCACCATGTGCTAGGGAGTGCGAGGGGACTCGAGAATAACGTATGAATTGGGGTATAATTTTCAGATCCTTTCTCAGCACCGTTTCGCAACTCATCAGACACGTGACTCCCACCTAAGTGTCACGAGGCTGATCGACTTGTGCTGTTTTTAATCGTTTGACTGCCTCCTCCTTCTCGGCCGGCTTACCACCCTCGTCCTAAGTTGTCTTCGTCGCAGACGCAGCCTCGAATGACTGCTCGAAATCAGCAATAATATCGTCAATGTGCTCGGTGCCGACGGAGATCCGGATGAGGTCCTCAGTCACGCCCGAGCTGGTCTTCTCCTCGTCCGACAGCTGCTCGTGGGTCGTCGTCCAAGGGTGGATGGCCAGCGTCTTCGAGTCGCCGACGTTGGCCAGGTTGGAGATCAGCTTGAAGCCGTCCACAACCTGGCTGCCAGCCCTGCCGCCCCCCTTCACGCCGAAGCTGAGGACACCGCCAAAGCCCCGCTTGAGGTATTTCTTGGCCAGCTCGTGGTACGGGTGGTCCTCCAGCCCCGGGTACGACACCCAGCTGACGTAGGGGCTCTTTTCCAGGTACCGGGCCAGCGCCAGGGCGTTCTGGGCGTGACGTTCCGCGCGGAGGCTGAGAGTCTCAATGCCCAGGAGGAGTTGCTGCGCGGCGAAGGGGTTGAGGCATCCGCCCATGTCTCGCAAGAACTCGACCCGCACCCGAAGGATGAAGGCGAGGGGCCCGAAGGTCTCCCAGAACTTGAGGCCGTGGTATCCTTCGGATGGCTCGACCATTTGTGGGAACCGCTTTGCGTGCTTGCCCCAGTCGAACTTGCCAGAGTCGATCACAACACCGCCGATTGTGGTGCCATGACCTCCGATCCACTTGGTTGCCGAATGAACGACGACTACGCGAGATTAGGGTTTAGTAAGGGCATGGTACTTGATTCTTCTGGGAGGGCAAATACTGACTGTCTGCGCCATGCTCGATAGGTCTTATAAAATAGCCACCAGCACCAAATGTGTTATCGACCACAACCGGGACACCCTTCTCGTGCGCCAACTCGGAAATCCTTGCAAGATCAGGCACGTTGTACTTTGGGTTCCCAATGCTCTCCAGATACACGGCCTTTGTCTTGTCATCGATGGCAGCGGCCAACTGCTCGGGGTCGTCCCCGTCGACGAACTTGCAGTTTATCCCCAGCCGTGGGAACGTGACCTTGAGCTGGTTGTAGGTACCGCCATACAGGTTGGACGTCGCCACGATGTTGTCGCCCGCATGCGCCAATGCGGCTATGGCCATGAACTGGGCTGCCTGCCCGGACGAGGCAGCGACTGCGCCCACGCCCCCCTCGAGGGCTGCCATGCGCTTCTCGAAGACGTCGACAGTAGGCTAGCAGCAGTTCAGTTATGGGCCCTTATCCCCCGACGACCACAGGTCTCATTCTCACTCACATTCGTCATGCGGCTGTACATGTTGCCCAGCTCCTTGAGGCCGAACAGCCTCGCGCCGTGGGCCGAATCATTGAAGACGTAACTCTGTCATAATTGCTTAGTCTATATTCGTGACTTAGGGGACCCATCTCCGGGGCGTTTTCTGGGTTCATACAGTCGTGGCATAGATTGGAACAGCGCGGGAGCGTGTGGCAGAGTCTGGCTCCTGGCTGTTTACATATGGTTAGTAGAACTGGTCAACCTCCCCCGTGATATGTGACCTTGCTCACCCGCTGTGGAGTTGCATGGTCTCGAAGTGTTTGCTGTTGGCCATTGTGTTCTGAGGTGAGTTGCAGTACTGAAGTAAGGCAATTATATATTATATGATGTATGGCACAATACAACAGGCACGAGTAGAAGCACAACTGGCTCTTTATACCTACGGCCGGGTTGAGGCTGTTGTCGCACAGTCGCAGTGAGTCAGCCTGGATCAACGCCAACCTTTGATCGTCAACTGATCATCTTGATAATTTGCCTAAGTCCCAATGCCTCTCCACCTTCTCACTGGGCATATGCGTGATCATCAAGCCATGCGGCAGTGAAACAGGGTCACTAATCACTCTTTTGGGCGGTGGTGTGCGAGCACGCCATCTCACGACTTTGCGCCCAGCGTGCGGCTCTACCTCTGGGGTAGCCTCGCCGTGCCGGCCGAGGGCCGGGTCAGGGCCGTACAAGCCGTTGTATGGCTTGGGAAGACTCGAAAGAGGCATTTCATCGTGGAACTGTGTCTGTCACAGGTCGAGGTGCCAAGCACCGTCCTGGCTTGCTGGTGAGGAGGAGGCTTCGGCATTCGCGGGATCTTTGGAGGATGCTTTCTTTGATGGCCTGGATCGACCAGCGAATTTCATGTCCTGCGAAGACTGAGACTTGATGGGGAAGAGGATTCTGATTCACAAGGCTAATCTGTATCTCGAGAAGTCCGTTCCAACATGGCTGGATATATAGCTGGAGACTGCAAACGGCATATAGATGTAGGGAAGTGGAATGTTTATGCTGGTGAGAATAGAACGCTTTCGGTGTTATTGGGAAACAAGGCCTCCCTATCATCAACAGTTCAAGAGCTGTACAGTGGCTGTTATGCCTAGCTCAGAAAAGGATCATAGTGTGTTCCCTTAATCATCCTTTTGGGTCTGCTTGCTTCCATCTTAAAAAGACTGTGTGTTGTGAGGGAAGAACATTGGCAAGCTGATATATGCCCAGGTGCTTACACAGTAGGTACCGTACTTTACAGATCTAGGTACATACCACATGGCACCTGGGCTGGACTGCAGTGGTATCCCAGCTTTCTATCCTGGCCAATGAGCGTTGCTCTGAGGCCCATTTTTCGACGTAGCTCCAGCTTGAGATGTCCCCAGCGACACTCGCTCTAATCCGTACGTACGTACACTTGCAACACGACCAAAAGCTGGACAAAACCGTCAATAATACCACCAACCCACCAAACCAGACAACCCGAACTGAGGCTGTCACCCTGCCGCCAGAATGCGCGCCCAACTCCTCAACAACCTATTAGTCCCCCTCCTCGCCCTCGTTACAGCAGCAGCAGCAACAACAACAACCACCATAACCTTCCACATCCCACCGTCCCAGATCCTCCCGAACCCGCGCGGCCTCCCGCCCCAGACGCACGCCACGCTGACGTCCTTCCACTTCGACGCCTCGGCGCTCCTGACGCCCGCCGGCACCTTCGTCTTCCGCAACGTCTCGGAGGGGAGCTACCTCCTGGACGTGCACAGCCCGGCGGTCGCCTTCGCCCCGCTGAGGGTGGACGTGCTCCCCGTGGTGTCGGGGGCCGGGCAGACGGGCAAGGAGGAGCGCACGGCGCTGCTCAAGGTGAACGCGTGGGAGACGTACAGGGGCAACGACTGGGGGAACACGGGCGAGGCGGTGGGCGTCGGCAGCGGGGGCGTCTTGGACGTCAAGGTGCTGGGTGGGAAGAACTTCTACATGGAGAGGAGTAAATGTGAGTGTGCTTGTTCTGGACCTGGGAATCCCAAGCCCGTGTATGGAAAGCTAAGCTGATGGTTGTGGTGTCGCAGTCAACGTCCTGAGCATCTTCAAGAGCCCCATGATCCTGATCGGCCTGGTCAGCATGGCTGCCGTCTTTGGCATGCCGTACCTGATGGATAACAGTAAGTCCACATCTGCGTATGGCCTGTTGGCTCATGGCTTCGATTTAGTGATGCTGACGAAACACTGCTGCAGTGGACCCCGAGCTGAAGAAGGAGTGGGAAGAAAGCCAGAAGAGCAACCCGATGAACAGCCTGATGGGCGGCCAGCAAGCAGCACAGAACCCAATGAGCAACTTCGACATGGCGGCGTTCTTGGCGGGATCTTCACCCAAGAGCAGCGGGGATTCGGCTGGCGCAGCAAGCTCGAAGGGCCAGAAGGGTGCAAAGAAGTGATGTATCGGATGTCAAGAGCCGTTTAATACTTGCGGCTTTGCACTGCATAGATCGGGACTTGGGAAAGAGTTGATATGGATAGATTACTGCGGGACTGCTTGCATTTCGCTTCGAGGGTTGGCAAAACGCAGACTCAAATTCCAGGAACGATGCACATGGAATATACTGGAAAGGACCAATGTTCTAAACTTGCATTTATTGAGAGACGATAACCCGGAGTTCTAGCGATAGGCCAGCTGGGTGTCTCCAGGCACCTTCTCCATCTGCCATTGCAATATTCCCGTCCAATACAGCAGGAAAGCATCGATAACCAGAACGCCATCGTGAAGCATTCTTCGTGGAATTTGATCACGCCCAAACAATTAGAAATCGCCGCCACCATCATCGCCTCCGCCGTAATCATCACCACCGCCACCACCATAATCGTCGTTGTCGTCGATAGCATCTTCTAGGAGCATGCCACCGACCAGTCCAGCACCAAGACCAAGCGCCGCACCGCCAGCCATACCCATACCGCCGCCGCCGCTCCTACCGGGTCGCTGCTGGGAATAGCCACCGCCGCCATAGCCACCTCCGTAGCCCTGCTGCTGGGGGTAGTATCCGCCCTGCTGTGGGGGATAGCCTCCACCATAGCCCTGCTGTGGAGGGTAGTAGCCCTGCTGAGGCTGCGATTGGTAATGACCACCCTGTTGTCCGTAGCCGCCGCCGCCGCCGTACCCCCCATAGCCGCCACCGCTGCCGCTGCTGCCGAGCTTGTTCTTGCCGCTGCTGAAGAGCTTGCCCAACAAGCCGCGGCTCTTAGATTCGGTCTCGCGTGGTGGGAGCGGGCTCGTGCTCTGGCTGGGCACCGGGCTGGTGCTGGTGTTCAGGTAGCTGGCTGCCGCGCCGCCGCCGACACCCCGCGCGCGGGCGTCCTCCTCCTCCTGGAGCCTGCGCGCGAACTCGGCATCCTTGTCCACGGAGCTGCTCGAGGGGCCGGAACCGGTGGAGTGTGGGGTGAAGGGGTTCGACTTGGAGTCGGTGGGAGCGGGGCCGCCGGCCTGGTAGGGATAGGAAGGTGGTGGGCCCGGAGGGGCGTCATCGTCAAAGGGCGGGCGGGCAGGCTCGGTTGGCTTTTCCCATTGCGACTTCTTGGTGAAGGTGTTGACGTAGAACCTGGCAGTAATGGTTACTTGTTAGTCACTGAATGCGATGCGCAACCTGTGGTATGTGGTGGTGCAATGTGTGCAGTGCGGATTGCTGGGCAGGAAAGGGAACAACGTACCATTCTTGGTACTGCGCATTCCATCGTGCGACCCAGCCCTCCGGTACTCTGGGTGGGGGCGGGCCCGAGGGAGCCTCGAAATCTGCCATGAGTGTCGATGTAGTTGTTCCCTGAAGAGGGGAAAGGATGTCAAGCGTATCTGCGCTGTTCGTGGAGCGTGGGATTGAGATTGGGGATTTTAGGTAGAGTCAAGGTGTGTAGAAAGAAGCCGGGAATTGGTTGAGTATCGAGGTTGATCAATGATGGAAGATAGCGGGAGTCAAGTGTAGCATCTAAGTCCAAGTGGGGCGAAGTTGAAGACGTCACTCCAGTTTGGAGACGGTTATTGGTTCTGCAGTTTGGGGCGGCTTTGACGCAGATCCGTTACAGTAGTGTTACCGGTAGCCTGGAGCGCAGAGTTAGGTACCAACGTGCACAGTAAATTAAGGCGATTATACGAATGATGGCAAGACAACAGAAGAAACCCCAGATCACAACGACAACATGAATATAAATGATCTTGTCCGAGTTGCAGCTGAGGGCTTTTATCGATCCCCAGTTGCCCCTTCGACTGTCTGACTGTCAGGTTCCGGAAACACGCAGGCTCTTGGTGAAGTGAAGCGAAGCGAACACCAGATTGCACAGCCCCTTGGGCCCGGTGCTAGGCTGCTAGGCCGACGACTGTTCTGGTAGGCTGATAGGGCTGTACGTCCGTAGTCTCTATCGTAGGCCTCCGTGGCTCCCTGTCGGCAACGGAATCTTCTTGCCTCTCCGTTGCCACTAATGTTTGGTCGCTCAGTCACTCAACCATGGTGAACCCGTCAACACAGCTGAAACCGCGTAGACGGCACCGCCACAACTCCTTGAAATACACACCACCTGGCTACTCGCCTTAAGGATCCTCCACGCAACCACAAGGGTTGGTGGCACAAGTAGGCCACTCTCCAGAGATGCGAAGCTTAGTTTCTCGCTGCGTCCGCATCAATCTCTCGAAATGATGTGGACTGGAGACGGCTCAACACCTTTGCCACGTCGTTGACCTACCTAACACGCGTCGCAATTCGAAACCCGAGTCGAAATCCTTGCTGGACTTGCAGAATTCCCGAACGTGCATTCGCACAAGATGATGATCGTGGCTCCGGGAATCTTGCCTCCCAATACTTGATCCGTCTCGACAATGGGTGATAACACTCATCTCTGGGATGGGTTCATGACCATGGCTTGTGCCAATGCAAGATACTTCCTCATCGCCGAGGGCAGTTTCTCTCGAATAGGTAAGGGAAATTGGGTTTGCTATAAAAATATACAGGACCTAGCTGAGATCTGCTAGATCCAAAAACGTGTCGTGTTGCTGCCGAGGCTGGTCTGGTAATGTATACGACGCACCTGTTGGTTAGTTAGCCCGACTATACCAAGTAGGTAGTGGGTGGGCTCCGGGATCAGGGGAAGTCACACCATCAAAAGACGGCACGGCACATAGGCTCGAGGCAGCTCGATAAAATACGTGCTGCTATGTAGGGTTGGGCTGCCCACATGGACACAGCTGCTGGTAGTCGGTGGGAGATTGTTCCATCTTCTGCGTCCCACTCGCCGTCGACTCATTCCCTTTCATTTGGCGCCCTTTTACTGACGTAACCCGGGTGGGTGATGCGACCAGATTACCTAGATAGATATGTAGGTATGCTGAGAATGGGCCTGAAGATACTTACTGTATCTACCTAGTAGGGACCAATAATTTTTAGAGGGTCGACTCGAAAACAAATCACCATACCTCTGCCTTTCAGTCTGACATGTCTAGTTTGTACCTATATAATAAGTGACTGAGTTCATTACTATCATGGGAAGTACCTGATAGGCTAGTGCCAATACTGTAGTGTGTAGAAAAGGCTGCTGCATGTGTCGGATGAGGCTCTTACAATCTTCGCAAGTCCTAGACCTAGGTACAGCAGGTAGGTACAGTTACATGATATTCGTAGGACTTCCTCCCACTGGCAAACCTCAGTGGCAAAAGCAACGACGAAGAAATGCCGGCCCGGTTTTGAACTCTTGAACACCTCACCTTACATGCGGTTGCATAGTGGGAGGAGCAGAACACCCCGCCGATGCCAAGGGATCGAACCGGATAAGACGTCGCATCAAGTGTGCTGGCAATATGAACTGTATGGTTATTCTTTGTTCGTTGTTGAATTCTGACGAGTATGTACATGTACGGATCTGTACGGTCTACGGTATGGCATGTGAAGACCTAGATCTGTGAGGAAGCCTGTGCTCCGTTCCTGTTCTTTACCTGTTCTCTACTTACTAAGTACGCTCCAAGGTTCCCAAGCAAGGTTCCAAGGTGGCACCTAGTGCCGGGCAGAAACGGTGCTCGGCATTGGTCATTAGGCCCTTGAGAAGACCGGCCGTTTATCTCCCCTATCAGCAGCTCTCGTATGTTGGTAGTGAAGGACTTCAGGAGCGGGCACAGCCTCGCAAATGAGTGAATCAACACTGGGAGAACCAATGCAGTATGGTGTCATGTCATCTCTGTGCATACTTGCATACATAGCACTACATATCTAGGTACTTGCTCAAGGTGTCGAGTAGAGCAAGGCATAGAAGGCTGGGAACGGAGAGGCAATGCAATGAGATAGCTACCAGCCTACCTACTTAAGTAGGCATTGCAAATCAAGGTTCAGTGTCGAGTGTGCTGGTGCCAGCTGAAACCATGGTACAATAGCCAAGAGCCAGCATGTTTTCTCTTTGATTGAGTGTTGTAGTATGTATGAATTATATTGATTTGATTTTAAAGAGTGGCTGCCTACTTCCGCACTGCTGCTGCTATGTAGATTAGCTAGGTACCTAGGTACCTAGGTATGAAGTAGTAGGCTGGTTCCCTCTCGGTGAAACCCTGAATCCTCTTTGTTGGAGGAGGTAGCAATTGATGCGCAGTGCTTCACAGCGTCCACGGGTGTCCTGTATCGTGTGAGCCCACAGGCTGGAGCTGTCAGCTAATCTGTGCTTAGTACGTACGGAGTTAATCACAAGTTGCCAATTAATCTCAGCGACAGTGCCTGTCATTCAATTCGTGCAGCCCAGTGCCGCTTTGCCTGGCTGCCCTGGTTGTTCCCTCCCCCTTTCTTTCCAGGCTGCAAAGGCCCCACTTTTCGCCTTAACAGGGCCTGCAAAGCGGCTGCTAACTCCAGATGCTCGTAGGCTGATGAGGTCGGCCTCCACCGCCTTCTAATCCTTATAATAGCAGTGCACTGAGCACCGGAGCACTGAGCACACTGCACTTGGCCCCTGCACCTGCACCCCGACCTAAACGTGACCTCTGCTCTGTCGCTGGAACCGGCTTGCCTCTTCCAAGTCTCTTGTTCCATCACCCCTTCTTCTCTATCTACACTTACTGCCAACCCAACCACCACCCGTCACGATCATCTTCTTCTGCCTTCATCTTGACTCTCCGTCGAGACTCGCATTCCCCACAACCCACCAGTCTAACACTTTCTTTCATCTCCAACCCTTCAGATCCAGAGCATACCATTCAAGATGGCCGAACTCCGTAGAAAGCTGGTCATTGTTGGTGATGGTGCTTGTGGAAAAACATGTCTTTTGATGTAGGTTCACTCCCCCCAGAGCCAGCCAATTGCTGTTCCATCCACCTCCCACTCAACCATCTTCATCAATGCCATCCTTTCCTGTCCTCATCATGCTGACCTCAATTCTAGTGTTTTCTCCAAGGGTACCTTCCCCGAGGTAAGAGACTCACCGTTGTTACCGCGTCCGATTCGAATTCGTCATCCTTCAACCCTCCATGTCAAGGTCCCCTGTCGCGAGGCCCATCTGTTTGGCATGGCCACCAACCAAGCCAGCTGGCCTCCACAACCCCTTTCGATCACCAGCACAACTGTCGACATGCTATACATGATATTTTGCAACGAAGCATATGCCAAAAAGTCACGTCACTAACTTGACTAGGTCTACGTCCCCACCGTTTTCGAGAACTACGTCGCCGATGTTGAGGTTGATGGCAAGCACGTTGAGCTGGCACTATGGGATACTGCTGGCCAGGAGGATTACGATCGTCTCCGACCGCTGTCATACCCCGACTCTCACGTTATCTTGATCTGCTTTGCTGTTGACTCGCCCGATTCCCTGGACAACGTGCAGGAGAAGGTGAGTTCTTTGTACCCTTTCCTCGCGTGCTCACATTGGTATCCGATAACGCCCTTACTGACAACTGTATTTATCACAGTGGATTTCCGAGGTCCTTCACTTCTGCCAAGGCCTTCCCATCGTTCTCGTTGGTTGCAAGAAGGATTTGCGTAACGACCCCAAGACTATCGAGGAGCTCCGTAAGACAAGCCAGAAGCCTGTCGAACCCCAGGACGTGAGTTTGAACCCCATCCTGCCTAACTCTGCGTCCCTGCACCAGCCTACAGAGGGCCTGGTACCATTACACGACTGCCTTCCGCTGGAGAACCTGAAAGTTTGATCTGATGGCTGACCGCGCTTTTGTCAAACAGGCCGAGCATGTCGCCTCCAAGATCGGTGCCCACAGATACCTCGAGTGCTCAGCCAAGACCAACGAGGGTGTCCGAGAGGTTTTCGAGCATGCCACGCGCGCCGCCCTGATGCAGCGGAAAGGAGGCATCAAGAAGCGCAAGTGCCTGGTCCTCTAAGGGATCTGCACTTGTCATGCCTGCTGTGGCTCCTTTGGACCAGGACGCTCCGGCGCTGTAATGCGTCATCAGACACGTTTTCCCGATCGGCCTGCAACCCTCAAGTTTGCTGTTGTTGATGTCGATCATGGGTGGCTTTCGCATAAACCGCGGGCAGCCATGGGGATCATGTCATAGTGGCAAAGAGTCGCCGGGGTGACGTCTCTCTTTGTTTTTCGGCTGGCGTTAATACCAATCGGCCGTGGCCGTCGTCCTGCTCGCCTCATGTCACCACATATTTATCTTCATTGGACCGGCGTGTCATCTTTGGTTGGGGACAAATACACGGCGGGGTTAATCACTCCTAAACTTCGGAACAGGAAACAGCGGTGTCTTTCTTCCCGCAACTGACAACGGCGTGGTCTGGACGGGCAATTGGGTGTTTGTGCATGCGAAGGGACCGGAAACCAGAGACAAGGGCAACTGTGTTGTGTTTAAGGTGGACGCAAATCGATTCACCAGGGGAATCGCCGTGGTCGAGTTCTCATCGTACATATTTCTCGGCCCTGCCACCTCTCTTCCCGCTGTTCTGCAACCCCCCTCTCGACCTCAACATTTGATACCTCTTCAGACTGGGAGGGAAAGAAAGGACATTGGGTCGACGAGGGAAATCTGTTTGCGTACAGCCTCTTGGGTTGCCGGGATCTCCCGGTCCGTGTGGTCTTTCCTTATATCTCTTTCCGAGCTTTTTCTTTGATAATTTACGGGCTCATGCGTTGTGTTGCCTCTTTTTTCATCACACTCTGGAGAGAACTGCCCGGGTCCTTAGGTAGCCCGCTCCTCGCGATACAGATCTTCATTGCGATTAGTGGTTGCATCTTGTGTACAATACTAGTTAACTTGTCTCTAGATATCTTGGCCCTTTCCTACCCTTTCCTACTCCCTGCTTGCGCTGTGCTGTATAGTTTCCCACATGTAGGCTCATGCCCCGTGCACTGTAGTATCCCATTCCTCTTTCCCGCCAACCCCGTCGTGAATGGCCATGCTTGGCCATGCTTAGCCATGCTTCTGGGCTTGCAGAAGATGTCAAGGGTCTCGATCCTCACACGGCAGCGATTTGAACATGATAGTAATACCAGAGCAGCTGAGGTGCCGTCATGGGGCCTCACGAGATGTTTCTCAAGACCTAGGAGCCCAGTCCAGCCAGGGTCAAGTCATACGACAGAACATGGCGAACCAAGGCAAAAAAGGAGAGCACATAGAATGAAGGCTGAATTTTGGCATGAAGTCCATAGCTGCGCACAGTATACATGAGCTATCACATAGGGGTGCTTCCAATCTTCAATTTCTTGAGCCCGATAGACAACTTATAACTTCTAACGGAGAGCGAACCCGTCTCAATACTGCTTGGTCAAGCCGAACATCCATCACAAAGCCCTTGCTCCCATGCAGACCCAACGGTTACTCCTGGACATGGTGTCAAGCCCTCCCCATTGGGGCGTCTACTGGGGACAAGTCTGCGTTTCATACAAATGAGCACCAGGAACGTTTACACATGAACCAAGTTTTTGGGAGACAGCCGGGGGGGGGAAGGGTTTTGGGGGGGGGGGGGCAGTGACAGAGGTAGACGAACCGCGCCACAGCTTCCGCAGCTCTTGCTGGAGCCGCTAGAGGCGGCACCACACTTGGGACAGCTGCTTCCGTGCATGTTTGCTCGAGGGGGGGGTGTTGGATGGTTATGATCGAAGTTTGGAGGCGAGGGCTGAGTAATGGGGGCTTCTTGTGTGATTGAGTTGGAATAGCGGGGCACGAGGAGGTGGTGGAGGAGGAAAGCAAGGTAGACCAAGCCAAGACGGACGGCAATCGAGGCGGCGTGGGGGGGTTCTTATAGATTTGAGATGTCGATGTAGAGGAAGGAGTGAGACTTTCTGCCTGTCTGGGTGGTTGACCCAGGGGACTTGTGAGATTCTGTCTGGGACCTCTCCACCTTGGGACATGCAGGTAGGGAGGGCCTGGGAAAAGGTCATCCATCCATCCACCGTCGTCCCACGCTACATACAGCATCTGCCGTCTGCATCCTCTCTTGTCCAGTGAGGTGCTGCATAACCCGCCACACCCGGACGACAAGCAACAGTAACCGTGCCTGGCACGGGAGTTATGCCTAGACAATGCAGCTTTACCCGACTCCAGCTCTCGGCTCATTCTCGCAAGAGAGGTTCATGCTGAGCCAGCCTCAAGGGTGATTATACGACGGGTAGCTTGGCAGGGCTATCTACCCATCTACTCAAGTACCTACCTATCTTATACTGACTGATTCGTCCCCATCTGTCGAAAACCCTCAGCAGCGCAGACAATCATTGACAAGACAGCTAGCTACCTAGGTAGCTAGTTGCCTACGTAACTGAAGTACTTATCTAGGCAGCCGAACAGACTATCTAGTCTGCAAGGCGAACCTCTCTCACGAGGGCCCAATCACCCTTCCCCCAGCTGACCTCCTGCTGCCGCATGTACTGCCAATGCCAGGCTCTCATCATGGTGGTGGTCATATTTGGGGAGGGGGGGGGGAGCTGGCTGGCTGGCTGGGCGTACAATAGCCGAAACCTTCCCCCCTGTTCAGAAGAACCAAACATGTGCGCGCATGTGTTGTGTGCATGTATGTGGGCGTGGACCTTATCAACGCAAGCCCCGTCGTCGCCTTATGTACATCGTGTGACTTGGAATGGGGCGTCACCTGTTACCGTGTGGGCTCCAAGGGCCCTCTGGTTATGAGCCTTGATTTCCATTACGTATCCGCAAGGCTGATGCGCCAGTTCCCATCACCATGACTGGAAGATTTGCAAGAAGTGCTGCTGTCTTGTCTAGGCATAAACATCCAAACACATGCCATATCTAGGCCCCTCTACGGTAACATGTCATCTACCGGTTGGAGACCTACCCAAGCAATAGGCTCCCGAAGGCTTGACATCATGGAAGTCTTCTGAAACCAATGATTGGTTTTTTTTATTACTAATGTGTTTGTTCTGGAGCATCTAAATTCTATAGGGCCAAAGTATATGGCCTGTGGTCTCACATGCACTGAGCAACTCCTCCCTCGCCTAGTGAGTAGCAATATGTCAGCTTCGGGCCAGGGCCAAGACCAGATTCGTGAAGGATGTAGAATGCAACTCACCTTTTATGATCTTCCCGACCGCCTGGAAGGTGCTGATGACCATAACACAGCAGCCGAAGATCACGACCGCTATGGCCATGTACGTCTTCCACGACCTCGAGGTCAGCTTGATATAACACAGCGGCGGGAGTATGTAGGCCATGGCGCAGGCGCTGGTCGCGCCGACCAGCTCAAAGACCGAGCCCAGGTCGCACGTCATGACGCTCAGGACGGTGGCGCTGACGACCAGGCTCGTGCTGAAGATGAGGTGGAGGTGCATGTTGAAGGGCTCGCCCGGGAAGTAGTAGTTGAGCATGACCTCGCGGCAGACAAAGGCCTCGAGCGGCAGGGTGGTGAGCATGTTGAGGCCGAAGCACAGGCGCGCGACGTTGACCATGGTGTTGTCGGCGGGGAAGTTGTTGAGCACGTTGCCGAGCGTCTTGTCGCCAAAGGTGAGGAAGCCGGCGAGCGCCATGAGCATGCACGCCAGCATGGAGATGCCCGTCGAGTAGTGCGTGACCCGGCTGAAGCGGTCGATAGTCGGCGTCTTGAGGGAGCCGTAGATCAGGAGGGAGTTGTGGTGGCAGACAAAGGCGAACGAGATGACGCCTATCGCCTGGAATATCCCCGAGTTGATGGTGAGAAGCGGCGTGGTGAAGGAGCCGCGGTCGGCCGAGGGCACCAGGGCGCTCTGTATTATAACAGTAATGATGATCACCATCATGCTCATCAGGGCAAGCGTGCTCGCTTTTGCAAGCTTCTCGGCGTCAGCGTCCAGTCTGTCCCAAGGAAGCGCGATGGGGAGGAGAGTCGCGTGAATTTGGGGGATGGGGAGCTGTCTGGACTCACCTTGGCGATGTCTCTATATAGCGTAAGGGGGTAGCTGACCCCCAGAATAAAAATCACAATCACGGCCCTCCTGTCCGCCAGTATGCCCAGGACCGGCATGTCCCTCAGGCCAGGCCAGATGGCCTGCAGGACGTGCGGTATCGTGTCGCCCACGATGACGCCAAAGGCCACCATGCCGCCGAAGGCAAACAGCCATTGCGCCAGGGAGATGGCGACGAGCCCGCTCCGGCCGAAGCAGTGCTCGACGGTGCCCTGGAAGCTGTTGGCGCCGCTCAGCTTGCTGTTGACGACGATGAGGCAGATGGTCCAGTCCACGACGACCGTCAGCCCCACCAGCAGGGCGACGCCGGACAGCAGGCCCGCCTGGCGGAAGGCGTACGGCTGGCCGATGATGCCGGCGCCGATGATGCTGTTGGCCATGTTCATGAAGGCGGACCGCAGCCCGGACTTGGGCCGGCGGCGCTCGACCTCGGCCCACGCGTGCACGTCGCCGTCGCCGTCGGCGCCGAGCCAGGGCCCGTTGGCCAGCGCCACCGAGGGCGCCTCGATCCCCGTCAGCAGCGGCGTCCGGTGCTGCCCGCCGTGCGCGCCGTCGTCGATCTGGAAGTCGAGGTCGTCGAGGCTGTCGCGGTGCTCGTCCTCGTACGAGGCCGAGGCTGAGGACCGCCGCTGGCTGTCGAAGCTGTTTGCGTAGCCATTTGGCGTCCGTCCCTGGAGGATCGTGGGGTTGGGGTCGAAGTGTACCCGTGGTGGTGGTGTTCGCGGCGCGCGCTGGTGTTCTTGTTGTTGTTGTTCTGCTGTTGCTGGGGACGAAGGTGGGATCAATGCGCCGCCGCCGCTGCTGTGTGCCCCCGTGGCAGCGGGTTTGAAGCCATGTGCGGCCGCCTCCTCTTCCTCTCCTATGGATGATGCCTCGTCGTCGAAGAGTAGGGCCTCCGCCTCGGGGTCCCGGGTGCTCGCCGGCTCGACGCCGGACTGGTGGTGACCAGCAGCATGTTGCGATCTGGCCTCGGCCATCGTTTGTCTCGTCTTATTGTGGGCTCATCTTCGAGGGCAGCAGTCGTCGATGTTCTGGGTCCAGCCTGTCGACTGTTTGGGTTGTGGAGGGGGGGATCTGTGCGGCGTGTTTATCTGCTAGACTTCTGTGTGAGTCGACCACCTGTGTTTGATTGTTGATTGATTGATTGTTGTGCTTTGTTCATCCCAAGACTTGGAGAGGAGGCCACACAGAAGACAGAAGGTGGGTGTGTTTTCAAAACTCATTGAACTACGGATCCGGTCGAGCGTTAAGGCGAGAGGACCGCTCCGTGGTCCGCCCACACCGCGTCGCCCGCAAAGGGGCAACTAAGTTCAACTTGCAACACAAATAAGCCACAGGATACACACACGAATTATACAGAAAGTGGTTTTTTTGGTTTGTTCGAATTATCTGAATTATGATTACATATTATGGTATAGACTACATGTTTCTATGTACTCAAGCTGGGGGGTCCAACCCTGACACTTTCCGGCCAGAGAAGGGGGTATCTCGCAAAACAAATATCATGTCGACTCCTCGCTCCTTATGCCCAATACCTCTCGCCCTATATATGTATATGATAATATATATATATCTCATATGGTGGCGAGCCTCAAATCCCTCTTCGCTGGGTATCTTGTTTCCTTTCCGCCTGCCTCCCCTTTGTGCTCCCTATTATATCACCAACCCGATGACAGCTGCAATGCAGAGTATCGACCAAGATCGGCCGAACCCCAGCTGAGATCCTGAAGAAGCAGCTATCGGTGTCGAGGTGGACCCAGCTGTGTCCGCTGCAGCAGTCGCCCCTGATGAGGAAACAGCAGAGCTTGTTGCCACTGCAGGAAGACTCGAGTCTGTGCTGCTGGCGCTCGTGGTGGTGGATGACTCTGAAGACGATTTCGACGTGGCCGTGGCCTTGGTAGCAAAGCCTAGGAATCGTTAGCAATGGGGTACCTTCGAAATATGCAGGTGATGAGCGGAAGAAAAAGAAAGACATACCAATTCGGGACTGGTCGACATCAAAGACGGTGTAGACGTTCTTCAGGAAGACATCCCCCAGCAACCATGCACCACTGACTACCTCCTGGCCATACACATTGCTCGTGCAGACACCACTGCTCGATGGGTCCGACAGCCAGTCCTTGACGGAGATCTCGTGATCAACGCCGGAGAATGTGATGGTCATGGACTTGTTGGTGTCACAGGGCGCCGTGAATGTTACACCATCTTTGCTGGTCGCACCGGGGATGAGTTCGTGCAGGGCCGCAACATCATCGGCTGGCCCGAACGCGTACGTCGTACCGGTATCGATGTAGGCAAGCCTCTCCGTGACTCCGGCAGCACTCCCGTCGTATCCCATATCATCCAGTGTGATCGCCCACTCGCCATTTGTCGAAGTGTCGACGGTCGTGTAGGTAATATCCCCGGTGTACTTGCTGGAGTCGATGGTGCCGAAGGTGAGTTCTCCAGTGTTTGGGCCGTCCTCGGCCCTGTTGAGGTCAAAGCTGAAGACGTTCGACTTCATAAGCTTGTCTTCTTGAACGCTGGTCATGAAGTTGTCGGTCGGCCCCTTGATCATGGCCAGGCCCAATATCCCGTCGAAAGCAAAATGCGTGAAGTCGCTCGAGGTCGTGTCTGCTACGCCGAATGTCATGGTGACATCTAGGGAGCCAACTGATATCGAGTCTTGGGCTAGTGATCCAGAGACCTTGCCGGTGCCGTATGTTATGGAGAAAGCTTCGCCTGTCTCTTCAGACGTGGTCGACTGTGAGGGGTCCCAGGTCGTGTGCATCCCACAGGCTGCCGAGTCGCAATCGTTGCCCATGACCCACGTCGTGCCTGCTCCGGTATCACAGAGCATATACACTGACTGCCCAGTCGACCCCAGGGTTGCTTCGATAAAGTAGGCGAAGTCTGTCCCGTCCTGATCGATGCCGACACTGCTGGTCTCGGAAGGCGTCGCTGCTGTCATGACAGAATACGTATTGTCCCTCTTGGCCAGGTCCGCCGGGTCGGCCGACGTGCGGGAAGCTTGAAGAGACGCATATTTCCGACCCAGGCGAGCTGCCTCCCGGACTGCTACGCCCGACGACGCTGCCCGGTACCGAGAAGAGGCCCTTTGTGAGACCTTAAAGGTCGCTACTGCGTCGTCTCCCTCTCGGTAGGTCGGGATGAAGGGGTAGAATGCCACAACAGAGGTCGCCCATGATGCAAGAAGAGCAGCACGAAGCATCATCGAGTTCTGTTGGGTTCCGTGGGATCAGGATAGCAGATATAGATTTCCGACTTCACCCACTTCCAGCTTGGGACAGACAAAGGCCAAGAAACAATAAAGTCCTCAGCGATACGTTAACTGGAGCAGGAACCAGACTCTGGCGTCTCCTAGTCGACAGTAGATATTAAGGTATTAGAGGGTAGGTATTAGATATTACGTGGCATTGGTGAAGGCCAGAACAGCTCTGGCATGCTCCCAAAGCTTTTTGAAACGACGAGAGCGTGAACGTCGAGGGGTGTCCAAGAAACAAAATGAATTATCCGGGGACTGGAACGTGGTTATCAAGCGCACGGCTGATCCTCATGAAGCAGATGATGTTCCGAGACACATGCAAAAGAACGCACACACACAGAGAGAGAGAGAGGATTGGGGGGAAAGGGCGCCACCAGAACAATGCAAAAGAGATGCTGCAGTCACGAGAGAAAACACCTGCAGTATTATAAGATGAGATGATTGATCGGAGTGATGGCGGAGGAGTAGGAGGAGGAGGAGGAAAGGGAGAAGAAAGTCAACAAAAGTAAAAAAGAGCGACAGAGCGGGCGGGCAAAGAATGGCGAGGTTCTCAGTCAGTGCAACCTTGGGAGGCTTTTCTCCTTCTCAAGGTTCCCAGGTTGTTACCGCGAGGAAGTTGCTTCATCTTAGTACCACAGTATGTATCGCAACCCCAGAAACCTACCCACCCATCAATCTTTCAATACTACATACACATAGCAGCCGCGAGGCTCAAGACGGTTTAGTATCGTCCATCCCCGTTTTCCGAAGAAACACAAAAGACGCTATTCTTGGGGCGGAAGAATCAATCATACTACAGATACTACTGTTTATTATAGTCCGTTCCCCCCTGCATTGGACCGTGATGAGCTACCGAAAACCCGGCACATGTGCATGATATGATATGTTTGCAACTGTCTGTTGGCAATGGGAACTCACAATTGAGGATTGATACATACTCCGTACCTGATACAGTACAGTATATCTCTACTTCCCTGAGCAAGTAGATCCTGCCCAGGTGGTGCCAGGTTTCGATGCTCACACATCCCCCCCCCCCTGCACTGCATCCTGCCAGCCTGCTGCTTGCATTGGCCATCACATTTAGCCGTTTGTCGCAGAAAGAAAGACAAGTCCTCCGCAGGTTTGCAGATCCTCAAAAAGAAGAGATGAGAAACACCCGGGTTCTACTTGCTACCGACATTCCTCATTAGTAAACACGAGAACGCCCCGAGACCTTGCTTCGCGCCTCGTCACCCCGAGATATTTCGGTCAAGGTCCTCGCAACCCGTGTCGCCCAAAAATAAAAAAGTAAAAACAAAAAACTGACCGAGAAAGACAGACGAGTCCAGGCCTGATACCACCTGACCAGTCTGACAGTCTGACAATGACATGCACTGATACATAAAAGGGAAAAACGGAGAATTGCTTTAATTATGATAGACCCGATCGGGTCAAGCCTCAACCAGGGACCAGGGCCAAGCAAGCCTAAAAGAGGAAACAAACACAGGGCACGGACAGGAGCCAGGGGTACATGAGAGATGTCAAGATGATGAATGTGGGGGGCCCACAGCAATATTACCACTCACTTCTTTTACATACACTAAGTACCATGTACATACACATCTAGACATCACGAGGCATCTCTCGAGTCCTTGGCGGGTCGATCAATGATCTTGCGTATCACTGCTACAGACGTAGATCAAAATCCGGACGTTATTGTGTCACTACGCCTGTCATGTACAGATCAGTAGATCTTCCGCCATGTGATGGTCCGGTAGCATTTAAGATAGGTGAGAGGAGCGGGCTAAATCCGAAATGAGTAGTGGACTTTGGCCAAGCTACGCCCTCGATAGTCTCTCCCCCGCCTGCCGGACC
Organism: Cytospora chrysosperma; assembly: GCA_016808195.1. Lineage (NCBI taxonomy): Eukaryota > Fungi > Ascomycota > Sordariomycetes > Diaporthales > Cytosporaceae > Cytospora > Cytospora chrysosperma. Next base: position 1,948,388 of record MU179926.1, on the reverse strand, counting down.
TTCCAGGAGAATGATGCCTTCCTCTCACAGCGGACGTGTATGGCAAAGATGTTCGCAGCTGCCAGGATCAGCCGTATCTAGACCGTCTTGCGGCTGTGGGATCCTCAGCAAGCGAGATGTCTCGCCAGCGGCGCCACTGATGCTCCCTCATGAAACGCATGCGCGAAGCCGGATCAGGACGGGCGGCGCCGGTACGTCTCGGTCCAGGAGCGAGCCTCCTCCAACACTCGCCTCCCCTCCGTGTTCTCGGCCTTTTGGCGCAGAGCCTCCCTGGCCTCGTGGAACAAGGCAAGCCCCTTCTCCCCTGTGGCTCCGGACGCCGCGAGTGTCCTTAGAAAAACCCACGTCGACTCGTTGGTCCACTGTAACGACGTTGCGAGCCGGGCAGTCTCCTCGAGCACGGCCGCGCTCCTCGACCCGTCGAGCCTCATGAGCAAGAAATGAAGAAACGACCACCCGGAGGTGTCTGTGTGGTTGCGAAAACACCAAGCCTTCGTCGCCCCCATCAACTCCTCAAGAGCTGTGAGTTGCTGGCTGTCCGGGATCAAGCTGGTCAGCCACCGCGCGTGGCACCACGCGTAATAATTCCTCGGATGCCTTTCACCAGCTATCATGACCACATCCTTGACCACAGCAATAACATTGGGATGTATTCCGTGACGCGATGCCATCTGGGCTAGCCATCGCCGATGGTTCCACAAAGTCGGTGATTTCGTGTGTCTGTGGAGCCGGCTGGTGAGGAGGCTGTCGATGAAGCGCCCGTCCTTCCTGAGCATGCTTAGTAGTCGTTCCGGGGACGTAGGCCCCCCCAAGAGCGAAAGCGAGAGCCTCTTGCGAGCATTGGCAGCCGTAAGGTTCTCTGGGTCCATCAGCAGCATCACGCTTGTGGCGGCTAGGAGGTCGTCAGGAGACATCGAGCTCTGGGAGCTTCCAGTATCCAGGTAGTCCCGGAACTTCTTCCGGGCGACAAAAAAGGCCTGGACGAGGCCGACCTTGGAGACAGCGACCGCGTTCCCATCTTGAAGCAGAAAGGTGCCGGCCTCAAGTTGGTGACTCTTGCCCAGTATCTCGATCTCTAAAAGTTGCTCATGCTGCTCGTCGTCTTGATTGTTGACCAAAACTTGTGAAATGGCCTCGTAAGCCGCAGCCGAGTCACCGCTCTTCAGAGACGCAACCACACTCTTCTCGAGCGCTCGAGACATTTTTGCCGGTGTTCTGAAGTCTAGTTCGAGACCGCAGTGGGCTTTAGGGGTTGCAACTGTCAGCATCCAGTCGCAACATGGAATGGCCAGGAGACTTGCAAGCTCGGCCAATCACCACGAACAGGTGCTGAACTCGTTGCGAGGCTTGCTCACAATGTCAGGTGCCGTACATGATCGATGTCACCCAAGGGAGAGTTCAAACAAGAAGTCTTCTGTCTTCTCACGTAATTCTGAGAGACTCGCCTCTTTGAGGTTCGATGCGATTATCGGGTGGGTGCGAGCATTGAATGGACTTGGAACTGTTTACGTACATTTACAACGTCTGACGGTCCTGAACTTGCTTAAGTAAGCATTATGAGCTACCCATGGGTCATCGAGCGAGTACCTACCCAGGTAGATATCTAGGTACCTAGGTAGTTATGGACACATCACTTGATCGAATGTAGTTTCTACTAGGAGATGCCCAGGTAGAGTTCAGGCCCGGAGGAGACGCCTCGACGGTGGTAGTCTATGTACTTGGCTACAGACGTTTCCGTCTCGAGACTCCAACGGCGTCGCATAGCATGTAAGTCATCCAGGAATACACGATGTAGCACCTTGAGGAAGAGACCCCCAGTTCATAGAAGCTCCATGCTACACAGACCATACTCACTTTACGAGGTAAGAGGAACCAATAATGCTGCCTCTCGTTCATGGTCGTGATCAAGTTGATTATCTGCAATGCTGCCCTGCATTTCAGCACCCGTGGTATAATGATGCTCCCCCCACCGTCTTCTTCTATTGCTGCCCTTCCATATTGATTCGCCAAGTTATGCATGTGCCGCACTGTGCATACTTGGTGTCGCATGCTTATCTGTCGCAACACGACCAACGGACAGCCGATGCCGAATCGCCCGTAGATGGTAGCATTTTTCGCATATCTTGCCGAGCCACCCCAGCCAAGGTCTCGATGTTTATGCGCCACCAACGAGGATGTTGTTGAGGGGGATGTGGATCAGCTTGACGACGTATCCGACGAAACCCATGATCAGGACTGTAATGAATATATTAGCATTTGTTTCCGTACGTTGCAAGGTCGAGTCGGGGAAAGGCTGCAAATCGCCTAATCTCGTGGGAACATCGCTCGCGATCATTTCAAGGCAGCCGAGTACGGTCGATCCGAAGGAGGTTCGTGTGTGTACTTACAGCCCATACCAACTGCTTGTGAGATCTATACAACGCTGTTTTAGCTGAGAGCCGATAGTCGCATGCCCATGTAGAACGTACCTTGATGAACTCCTTCTGGTCGGGTTTTTGGCACCTCGTCACTGCAGCAGTTAGCGTCAGACGTTGCGATCGGAGGAGAAGAAGATTATAGGAAGCGCCATACTGAATTGCATGCCATCCTTGACGAACTCCCGGGGCGCCTCGAGGATCTCAGACACTTGGTCGGCCATTATTGCTGATTATTGTGGGTTGAAGAAAGGCGAAATGAAAGACTGGTCTATAGTGACAAAGACTGGATGGGTCGTCGGGGAGTTGCTTGAGTAAGTTGTTGGGCGTCGAAGATGTGAAGGAGAGAAACAGTCAAGTTGAAGTTCTGCCAACGTCGCCTCATCAAAGGTCAATTGGAATCGCATTGCTGGCCTTCCCGGCTGGCGCCAGACTTACAGGGGTGTCCGACTGGCCTGGCCGGCCCCCAAGGGTCCCTTAGCGGGTCTCAGCGGTTGACCGCCCTTGGCAGAATTCCAGAAAAAGTTCCCAGTGAAGAGTTAAAAGCTGATAGCGGCACACGAGGAGCTTCTTCACCGTGCAACTGTTCCAAGAGACAACAATCAAACCTTTGACATATCAAGAACCACCCAACATGCCGGTAGAACTACGACCCAGAAGGACCAGGGGTATATATTCACCATTCCCTCCTCAACAAACCTGGACTCTTGCTGACAACGATCAATAGCTGCAGCCTCAAATGAGGCGGTCGAGGAGACCCCGAAGCCAAAGAGCGCAAAGACCCCCAAGTCCTCGTCAAAGCGCAAGGGTAAGAAGAGGTGTTCTGGGACTTTGATATGGAGAATGCAGTTCTGACAAGTATGCAGCCATTGAGGATGTCTCTCCCTCCGCTACGAAGAAGCAGAAGTCCGCGAAGACGCCAGCCAAGATGAAGGACGTCCTGCCGGCCCCCACGGAAACCGAAGCCGAAGCCGAAGCAGAAGCCGAATCCTCAACACCTGCACCTAAGGCCAAGAAGGAGAAGAAGGAGAAGACGCCTGCCAAACCCAAAGCCACTGAGAGTGCCGCGGTTGAAGAAGCCGTGAAGACACCTGTCAGCAAGACCAAGAAGGAGAAGGCAACGCCCATGAGAACGAAGGCCACCGAGGTGTCCACGCAGGAAGCCGAGAAGGCAACTCCCAAGTCCAACAAGAAGGAGAAGACCCCCGCCAAGGCAAAGGAGACCCCCAAGGCCGAGTCCACGGAAATCGAGACCCCCGCTCCCAAGTCCAACAAGAAGGAGAAGACCCCCGCCAAAGCGAAGGAGACCCCCAAGGCTGAGTCGAAGGAGATTGAGACACCCGCTCCCAAGTCCAGCAAGAAGGAGAAGACCCCCGCCAAGGCAAAGGAGACTCCCAAGGCCGAACCCAAGGACGACAAGACCCCGAAGAAGACCCCCAAGACCAACAAGAAGTCCGCAAAGAAGGCAGAGCCCGAGGTGGTCGCAGAGGAAGAGGAAGATGTCGTTGCTGAAGACGTGGAGGAAGCAACCACGGTCCCTGAGGTAGAGGAAACCACCTTCTCCGACGAGGAGGCCGACGAGCAGACCAAGGCTCTAGTCCAGACAATCGACAGCGGAGATGAGGACGAGGAAGTGTCTGGTGCCCTGGTTTTTGAGGAGGGACAGGATGTCGGCAAGATTCCCGCCATCTCCAAGAAGGAGAAGAAGGCCCTGAAGGCCCTCAAGGCCGCCAGTGCTCCAAAGGAGAAGGTCGAAACCGGAGTCATCTACATCGGGCGTCTGCCCCACGGTTTCTACGAGCATGAGATGAAAAGCTACTTCAGCCAGTTTGGCCCCATCAAGAACCTGAGGGTCTCGAGGAACAAGAAGACTGGCAAGGCGAAGCACTTCGCGTTCGTCGAATTTGAGGATGCCAGCACCGCTGAGATTGTGGCCAAGACTATGGACGTAAGTATCCCACTGCGCACCTCTATGCGGGAAACCATTGCTGACTTTTCTCTCAGAACTACCTGCTTTTCGGCCATATCCTGAAGTGCAGCGTTATTCCCAAGGCACAGGTCCACAGCGATTTGTTCAAGGGCGCGAACAAGAGGTTCAAGGTATGCTGACAACCGCCTACGTTTGAGATGCGACTGATGCTGACTCTCTCTACCAGTCGATACCTTGGAACAAGATGCAGGGCAAGGAGATGGAGCGACCGAAGCTTGAGGACCAGTGGACCAGGAAGATCCAGCGCGAGAACAAGAAGCGAGCCGTCAGAGCCAAAAACCTGGAGGCTTTGGGCTACAAGTTCAACGCGCCGGAGGTCAAGTCGGTTGCTGACGCAGTAGCTGCAAAGGCTATCGCGGCGCCTGAGGAGGAGACTCCCAAGGCCATCGAGGCGCCGCCTGCGGCCGAGCCCAAGGTTGCCGCCCCTGCTGAGGTTGTGGAGGAGTCCAAGGAAGAGGCAGATGAGCAGAAGGACGAGGCGAGCCCAGTGAAGAAGCCCAGAGGCCGTGGCAGACCCGCAAAGACGCCTACGAAGACGGCAAAGGCGACGGAGACGCCTAAAAAGGCGACTCGTAAGGCCAAAGCATAGATGACGACGGCAATGTTGTTGGTTTTTTAGTAATTACACAGAGATGCTACATGCTACAGAATGGAGGAGAGTAGAAATGAATATGTTCCGCACCAGCGAACCCAAAGAGTCCACTTGAGAGGATTGATTACCTCGGACCGTCATCAGGATTATATAAGCGCGTGTTTCGATCTACTTCGCTTCATTCAAAGAATGAACAGAGCTCATGGCGTGGGAGCCAATTTGAACTCTGGTTTTGCGAAGGTGGTATATGTATGAAGAGAAAAGAGAGAAAACTTACACCAAAGAAAAAATTGCCGAACAGAACTAAATACTTTCGGTACGGGGATACCTAAGACAAGGCAACCCACTACCGCAGCCCCCGGCCAATGAGCTCTAGCACCATCTGAACAGGCGTCACAGTGAAGGGGGCCCACCGTTTCCCACCGTTTCCCACCAAGCTGTCCGGTTTCCGCTCACTAACACGACCTGGGACCAGGCCCTGAACGCATGTCATACCTGTGCAGCTGGGCCACCGCCCCAAAAGGTCTGCGAAGTCGACACCCTTTTTCAAAGCATTTCATCCAATGCCATTCGTTTCGAGGCGCAGGTGTCCCAATTGACCATGTCTTCGGCGGCCCCACAGGACGCGATCGCAAGCCAAGCCCAAGCTCAAGCTTCTGGTTCCAAAAAGAAGAAGAACAAGAAGAACAAGCCCAAGAAGAACCTCGACACGCTTGATAGTTCTAATGATGGCGCTGGCACAGCTGGGCCTGAACCCAGTCCTCGCGACGGTAACAGCAACAACCAGAATAACAGCAATCATCTGTCGGCTGAGGACGAGCCAGACACCCCGGTGGTAAGCACGCGCACGCACACAGAGATGGAGACCCACTCTGGCCTGGCCTTGCGGACACGAGGCTCCCTGGCCAGATGGGCTATTTTGGACCGCAGTATCCTAACACCCAGGGCCCGTTCCTTATGGCCATGGGTAGTTTGTTCGCCATGTCACTCATTGTTTCTAACAATGCCTTGACAGACCGAAAGTAGTGATACCAGAAAAGAAAATCAAGAGCCGCCAAGGAGTAGCAGTAGTAGTACTACAACGGCGACCGAACCACAAGCAAACGGACATGTTCGAGCGCCCTCAGGAAACAGCCACCCAATCCCCTCCGATACACCTTCAGCCGCACCCAGCAGTGCCAAGGATCCCAGCGCAAAACTAGAAGCCATGTCAGAAGAACGGGAGGCACTGCGGACCGAGGTGGAACAACTTCGAAAGCAGCTCGAGACCTTACAAGAGTCGCACTCGTCAGAAATCACCAGCTTGAAGTCGAACCTCGAGGAGACCGAGGCCGCAAGGGAGCAAGCCGAAGAACAATACCAGACATTGCTGGGGAGGGTCGAGAAGATCAAAGAAACACTAGGCGACCGCCTCAAGAGGGACAGGGCAGCTTTGGAGGAAGCAAACCAGCGCATCGAGGAATTGGAGGCACAAAATGAGGAGCTGCAGAAAGGGGGCTCATCGTCTGAGGAGGAGGTGGCCAGGCTGATGGATGAGCTCCAGGAGTCAAACCGCGAGCTCACAACACTGAGGAGTCGAAGTAATCTGTCGCAGCAGAACTGGCTCAAAGAGAAGGATGATATGGCAAGACAGGTCCAGCACTTCAGGAATGAGCTGGAGTCTACAAGCAGCGCCATGGGCGAATGGGAGGCCATCGCCATGGAGGAGCGGCAGGTGAGGGAGACGCTTGCGGAGAAGGCAATGGACCTCGAAGAACAGTTGGCATCCGTAAGGGAAGCTTACGAGAAGGCTGCAGAAGAACGAGACGGCTCGCTGCAGACCATTGACGGGCTCCAGAGGGTCCTACAGGAGATCCAGGACGCACGGCGGAAGGAGCTGAGAGACCTCGTCGAGTCCTCAGAGGAGCAGCTGCAGGAAATGAAGAAACGTGTCGAGGAGGCCGACAAGAAGGCAGCAGAAGCCGAGGAGGCGAAGGAGAGACTGTCGAAAGAGCTGGAGAGAACAGCGCCGTTCGAAAAGGAGGTCCGTGAGAAGAACCTGCTCATCGGCAAGCTGAGGCATGAGGGCATCATCTTGAACGACCATCTCACAAAAGCGCTGCGGTATCTGAAAAAGACAAAACCGGATGAGCAGGTTGACAGGTGAGCTCATAGCAGCGCATCAGCCACCTTGACTAGTATACTGACAGATTCCAGGCAAATCATCACCAACTATCTCCTGCAATTCCTCTCCCTGGACCGATCGGACCCCAAGAGGTTCCAGATATTACAAGTTATAGCCGGTTACCTCGCCTGGACGGAGGAGCAGAAAGAGCAAGCAGGCCTGGCTCGACCTGGCGCCTCACATAATACGCTACGCCTACCAGCGTCGCCATTCCACCGCACGCCCAGCACGCCCTCCCTACACACAGACTTCTTTTCCGAGCAGACATCGACGTCCGGCAAGGAATCGCTCGCGGATCTCTGGGCCGGCTTCCTTGAGCGAAGCGCCGAGGAGGGCCGACAGGCAGAGATCACGGGGACGGACTCGAGGAAAGGGAGCGTGTCTAGCAGCACGGGCACGGGGATTACTATAACGAAACCGGACGGTGGGAAAGGTTAGAAGGGGGCTACAGCTCGAGCAGCGCATCGAGATAGAAGCCCCAAAAGGGGCCCCGTTGGGGTTCGGGAACATGTCGGAGCGAGATAGATGGGTGGGTGTAAAATACTTCTATCCAGGAGATCACTCTGCCCTGCTGGGTGGCATTATCATGACCATTCTCCAAGGGCCAAATCAAGTTGGTTTGAAAGTCTTGATTGCATTACTTCAGGCACCGGGAAGCCATGACTAATATATATCTATCTATAACGACTCTGCGCAACGCTAATTGCGCATGGCCTGCTGGAGCACATTCTGGGCATAGGTTTCGGCATCCTGCCCGATAGCGCCCAGATCAATGCGGCGGTTCTCGACAGCATCCCGCATGCTCTCCACGACCTCCTCGCTCTCCATGGCCTCCTGGTTGGTCACGACCTCAAAGGCCCAGTACCTCGCCTCGGCAGCCCTCAGCTCCGCGTCTCTAGCCGTGGTGTTCTTGATGATGCCGGCAGCCTGCAGCCTGGCGCGCGTCTTGTGCATCCCCTCGGTGACGGCGTCGACCCTCTCCGACGTGGACGGCGGCACCAGGAACATCCTGTTGGTGGCGCTGAGGTAGAGGAGGCCGGCCAGGAGCAGGTCCAGGCCGGCGAGGGCGAGGTACCTGCAGGCGCGCAGGGTCCAGTGGAGGAAGGTGACCTCGGCGAGCACCCTCGCCTTCTCGTTGCCGGCGACGTGGTCCCACTGCGACAGGACGTACATGTCGGCGGCGGCGAGGGCGGCGGCGGCGTAGGTGGCGAGGGCGCGCCACTGGGCGCCCTGGCGGCCCGTGACGGGCTGGGCCGTGGCGAGGCCGACGAGCACGGCGTTGGCGAGGTGCGCGGCGGCGGCGGCGGGCACGGCGTAGAGGAGGTAGGTGGAGGGCTCCTGGGAGGTGCAGAAGGGGCAGTCGAGGAGGACGTCCGGGCCGTACTTGTAGTAGAGCAGCTTGGAGGCCTTGGACTCGAACTTGGCCTGCAGGACGTCGTCGCGGGCGGTCAGGGGCCGGAGCGTCGCGAGCCGCGACAGGAGCAGGTTGGTGGACGTGGTCGGGTTGGAGCGCGTCACGGCGAAGACGTTCTCCGGCGAGAGGACGGGGAGGGTGTGGACCGCGAGGAGGGCGGCGGCCGAGACGAGGAGGCTGACGGCGAAGAGGGCGCGCGTCGTGAGCGCGCGGACGGCCGCCTTCTGCGAGTTCTGCGCCGCGCGTGCGGACCGGTACCAGTTTATGGCCCTGGGGACGAGGATGGGCCCGAAGAAGAGGACGAGGGACCTGATACTGTAGACATTTTTGATGTCAGCACCGTTGGCCAGATATGTTTGTTTGTCGCTGGGGATTCTGAACTTACGTCCCCCACGAAATCGCCATGACTGCTGGTTGTCGAGCTGTGTTTTGGCAGATGTGGTTTGTGAAGGGAGAAAGGCCAGATTGTTTGAGGTATGTGTAAAGGGAATAAGGGAGTTGAGTGCTAGTAGACAAGGCTGTACTGTACTACTATGTAAGCTGTGAGGCTGGACGGCTGTGACAGCATGTCCCTGTCGATCCGGGGATGACCCAGGGACTGCTAGGGAGCGCTAATCCTAGGGGACCTTGCAGTGGAGGTTCGGGCCTACCTAACTCCAGCTCCGGCATCAAGACCCCACCAAAGCTAGCTAGGAGCTCTTCCAAGCAGGAAGCAAGCGCTAGAATCCTCCAGCTCAAACTTCTTTCCCAAACTGTCAAGAACCCAGAATTGCTTGAACATCTTACCTTCCACGTGTCACTAATTCACCGACTCACCAGGAACACTAACACATGATCGCCGCTTGATCACGTTACCCGTTATACCTCCTCGTCCCTATGAACTGCCGTTCGCCATATATTGCAGGCAACATCGTATACATGGAGTCGTCTCCGGACTGACCACCCTGCAACGCTACTAGAGGTCCTTGGTATTACCAAACGTGCCACGACACCTTCCAGCCTTTGCTCGGTTCTACATGAGGACAAACAATCTCTCTTAACACAATGGCCGCAGCATTCAACCCCACGGTTCCCGCGCCGACGTGGTCTTTCGGCGATGTTCCTCCGTCATCTGCAGAGACACCACCGCGAGCGGCATCGCCGGAACGCACCCCTCCCTTTGGTGCTGAGACTGCATACGGTAGTCACGCTCACGCCGATGAGGCACCTCCAAAAAGACACAGGCGATACAAACCTCGAACCTGTCGCATCTGCTTCGAAGACGTTCTCCCCACGTTCGAAGAGCCGGGTATCTCGGCAAAGTACCTGGGAAAGGAACCACGAGTGAGGTACATTTCGGAGGACCCTGAGATGGGAAGGCTCATGAGTCCTTGCAAGTGCAAGGGTTCTCAGCAATATGTCCACGAGGGCTGCCTCCGAGCCTGGAGGAGGGCGTCTCCCGCCGACCGCAACCTCTGGCAATGCCCGACCTGCAAATACGAGTACAAGCTGGAACGCCTGACTTGGGCGCGATGGGTCAGTAGTAAGATTACCCGCGTGTTTCTCACCGCGACAGTCTTTGTCCTGGCCATCTTCGTTCTGGGCTTTGTCGCCGACCCTCTCATCAATCTATGCATTGATCCTATGACAGCCGTCATGGAGGCGGTTACCGGAGGCCTGGACGAGTTCGAAGAGCTCCGTGATTGGGTGCCCGACGAAGGATCAGGAGGCTGGATCGATCATTTCTCGAAAGGCTTCCTCTCTCTAGGCGCGGTTGGCCTTGTGAAGGCCTTCTTTGGGATGAGCCCTTGGCATTGGTGGAACATCAGGGTTGGGGGTGGCATCAGGAGAGGTGCAAGAGGCAGGAACAGGCTTGAGAACATCAGCTGGACGCTCGTTGCGATCGGTGTGGTGACATTCTTGACGGTGAGTACTCCCTTCTTCTCCGGTGCTTCCCATTATGCCGGCCAGAACCGGCTGACTTGCTACAGGCTGTTTGGAAAGGCGTGAGCGCCATTTGTGCCCGCTACCAGGCAAGAGTCAGCGACAAGATTGTCGATGTACAGGGTGAGGGTGAGGATGAGGATGAGGATGAGGATGAGGACGAAGATGACGAAGAACCCCAAGCCGAGTCTAGGAAGGATCAATGAAGCTGGAATGCGCATTTCCAAGTCTGCTCACACCGTTTCTGGTGTTCACGCGCGAAACCACCGATTATCTAGCACTTGCACACTCTTAAGTTGCCTCGGACCTGCTCTCCCATGCTGTGTCAACTAGTCTGTGTGCAGAGATCGAGGCTTCGTTGCCACCTAGGATTTTGGGCGTTTTGTTCATTATCCATTACAGATTGGTACGAGCCCGTCAACCTGATGATGCAGTCGGGCTGGCCTTCGGGCCTTGCTTGACAACAGGTATCAACCTGCTCTCCAGACCATAGATATGGCTGCTCGTCAGCCACGGTTACCCTGATGGAGTAGTAGACTGAATCTTGGTTGATACAAATTTCCAATCAAGTATGTTTTTCTGTATTAGACTGAACAAACATCTACTTGTGTATATATATATATATATATATATATATATATATATATACACGTAAATAGATACAACTCCTCCAATGAGTCTCGCAGGGCTGAAGACGCTGGAATGAACTATAAGTATGGCCTTGGAGACATTCCAGAAATATAAGAGACATGCTGTGGCAGCTGATACGATACGATCCCATGAGCCCTCAATGTTGTTCGTCAGCATGGTAATATATAGTACCTAAATAGATACTTTACCTGTTGTCTATGATTAGCTATAGGCATGCTAGGAAAGTACTGTGATTATATTGAATACTAGGCATACAGTTCAACTGTCAGATGGGTCCAGATGTTGTTGTTGTGGATCTCGTCTGCGGGATCATTTAGGGGTCTGTCCGTTGGAGGGTCTCGACCGTCATACTACCAAGGTACTTTCATTAGTATGTAGTTAGTTGTATGTAATATGTAACTCTGTCGCAACAACTCTCTCACTCTTTCACTCTCTCACACCCTCTCCCATGTCTTCACGTGGATGCTCGTCTCATCTAATCTTTTGTTCATGGCAATGAGCTGGACAGCAATGGATTGTATGTCCAATTAGCTGACAAGAGGTGCGCCGCACCCTCACGGTTTCTTGATCCCATCAGCCAGCATCAATCGCTATTTTCTCGTATCTGGTGCGCAGCCAAGCGCATTCGGCAATTTCCAGTCCTTCATGCCGTCCGCTGTGAGACCCTAAGCACCACCTGTCTCTCTTCCCAAAGTGTCTTTGTCACACCCCACGGTCCTTTTGCCCAGTGACTTTTCTTGCGACACTTGGTTAGCTGTTTGCTTTTACCTATCTATCTACCTACATACCTATCTTGGAACTCTTGCTCAACAGGTGTGTTTATTGCTTCGTCGAACTTGACCGACGACAACGTCGTGTATTCGGCGCAGACAGCCGTGACCCGACACAGAAGACCGCGCAAGACATCCCACAAGGTTTCGCGCCGCCAATCATCCTGACGACAAGCTGACGAGAGCAGGTACCGCCTTCTCAGGTGTGCCTTCGTGCATCACAACAACAACACCAACACCACCACCGCCCAGCAACAGCGACAGCAACAATCAACAACAACATCTTTCGCCGTTTGCCTTGCTTCCTCGCTCACCCTCTATTGGGCGCTCCATTGCTCGTCGCCCAGCCCCCAGGGGGCCGAAGCCCCATCTCCTCGAAGAAGGCTCGCTCTCTCGCTCGCTAGCTCTACCAGGGCACACACGCCGGACGACTGTTCCGTCCAGCGCGGCCCCCGAGACATATCTACAGTAACAATGCATCTACCATACCCAAAACGAAAGGCCTCTAACGCGCCGCCCTTCCTCCCGCGCGGCACCGGCTCCTACTCTTCCTACTCCTCCTCCTTTGGCCGAGGCTTCTCGATACCACGGCGGTACCGACAGCAGGTCTTCGCGATAGCAGCCCTCGTGTTGATCGGGCTCATATGGCTCCTCACGCGCGGCGGCGGCCCACATGATGGCCACCGCGGGGGAGGCCGCGGGATGGCCAACCATGTTCCGGCCGGGAAGCCGCCGACGGTGATAGTGACGGTCATAGATCCGGCGAGGTTTGGGACGAGGTACACAGAACTGGTCAAGGAGAACAGGAAACTATATGCCGACAAGCACGGTACGTCCCCACGGTATACCTCGATTGCCGGGGCGTTGGAAGGTGGCCCTGCAGGAGGGGCAGGGTAGGGAAGGGAAATTCGAGGCTGACAATGACATGACGAGTACAGGTTACGAAACATTCTTCCCGATTATTGGCGATTACGACCTGAAGGGGGCGCCCATGTCCTGGACCAAGGTCGTGGCGTTGCGGCATGCCCTCACGCTGTTCCCCGAGGCGACGTACTTTTGGTACATCGACGTCGACACATTCATCATGAACCCACACCTATCGATAGAGAAAGACATCATGGCGCCGGCCCAGCTCGAACAGAAGATGATTTTGGACTATCCAGTCGTGCCGCCAGACAGCATCATCCACACGTTCAAGCACCTACAGGGGGAAGACGTCGACTTTGTGGTGACGCAGGATAAAGACGGGCTGTCGACGTCCAGCTTCCTGGTTCGGAACTCGGAGTGGTCGAGATACTTCCTGGAGACGTGGTTTGATCCGATGTACCGGTCCTATAACTTCCAGAAGGCGGAGACGCATGCTCTGGTGAGTTTTGTCTCTTTGGTTCTTTTATCATCTATTGCGTTCTGGGATGAGGGCAGAAGTGTGCTGACTGAGAAACAGGAACACATCGTACAGTGGCACCCAACCATCCTCTCAAAACTGGCCATCGTGCCCCAGCGCACCATCAACTCGTACGACAAGCCAGACAAGGGCCAGGCATACTCGACGGGCGACCTTGCTGTCCGCTTTCCCAAGTGTGCCAAGTCGGCGAAGAACCCGACGTGCGAGGCACTTTCCGAGCCATACGCATCCGTCTGGAGATCAGCTTACAGGACTCAATAATAATGAAGGCTCTACCACCACCACCACCACCTAGCTGAGCTCGACTAGGCTTTCAATTGCCGGCGCTTTTCTTTCAGGGGGTCAATCAAAAAGATCTAAGGGCCCTTGAGCCCAGGCGTTTCTAATGGGACTTGCTTTACACAACAAAGGGTATGGGCATATGGGGATCTTTGAGCTACATGGGTCATTTAGCAAGCAGAGAGGGCATCATGATGGTGGTGGTGTGGTGGTGGTGCAGGAAGACTGGATGACCGTCCAGAGCCTTGGTTTGTCCCCTGCATGATTGAGGATGACATTTTGTATATGACTGGATGTCATGTCACTTTTCATGATACCTAAATACCAATCACGAGCCCTTGGCTTTCTCAATTCTTGTGCCTATGTCATCTCGGCTTTTCCATTCCTGAAACATACCATAAACCCCAAATTACACATGGCCAGTATTTGTTTTAGCCTCCCTGCCGCCTCACATGTCAAGAAAACAAAGGCAGTGGGTATCATCTTGCTTGCGCAAATCCTGTATTTGGAGACAAGGAAAGAGGAAGACAAAAGAAGAGAGGGCCCCAGCACCATCTCCGCCCCTCAGAGTGCCACCGGGCTACCCAGCCGAGCCGGGCCGGACAAGGTACTGCCGCCCGACTCGGAGGAGGATCCCGTGACGGCGGCGGCGGCGGCGAAGGAGCTGCCCTTCCTGGCGGCCCACCTGCCCCTCAGCTCGGACCAGTCGTCCTTCCAGCTGCGGATGCTCCGGTCCAGCTCCGGGTCCGCGCCCGCGGGCACGTAGCCGAGGCACTGCGCCTCGATGGCGCGGAGCTGGATGCGGAGGTACCGCAGCTCGCTCTCGTCCTCGGCCGCGGCGCCCTCGAGCTCGCCGATGCGCCCGGCCTGCTCGCGAAGGAGCTTGTCCGCAGCGACCTCTCGCTCGACAAGTACTGCCTGTAGATGCTGTTTGGCCGGGGAGGCACGGGGTTAGCAGGGGTTTGGCCTGGAGTTTGGGGTTTGGGGGGGGGGTGTTGGAAGGGGTGTATCGGGGGGTGGGGGACGGGGGAAGAGGAAAGGGGAAGTGGAAGGGGAAAGGGGAGGATAGGTATGGAATTCACATCTGACTCTTCACGCCGCTTCTGAAGACTTTCTATGACAGAAGCCATCTCGGCGCATAGGCCTTCTGCCTCCTGGACGATGGTGTCGGCCATCTCGTAGGATAACCTGGACGACGACGGGCTGCGGGGGGTCGTGGCGGCAGCAGCAACAACGGGCTCCGGATGCTCGGCCGACGATGGTGGGTGCAGGCTTGCCGGCGGTGGCACGACAGGGCGGGCCCCGTTGGTCCTCCCCCTCTCATCAACATCATCACCGCCACCCTCCTCGTCCTTCTCCTTCTCCTTAACCTCCCTGAGTGACGATATCGAGGGCTGCCTCCTCTGGAGCTGCGACAGGAGCCACGACGGGCTCAAGGGCGGTCCCATGAGGCCCAGCGCGTCCCCGCTGTGCCCACCACTGCCGCCGCCACCACCGCCACCGCCCGGAAACACCATCGACGACCTGCCGTTCCGCTGCAGCGAGGACCCCCTGCGCCCGGCAGCAGCAGACAAGGAGGAGTTCCCGCCCGTGGCCGTCGTCATAGCCGTGGTCGTGCTCCTCGCCGTGGCGGCGCCCCTGCGGCGGTGGCGGCGGCTACCGCCGGTGCCCGCCGAGAGGACGCGCTCCATGGCGTCGACGTGCGCGTGCAGCGCGCCCACGTCGCCGCCGCGCACCTTGTCCGCGGCGCCCAGGCGCCCGGCCAGGTCGTTCAGCCGCTGGACGAGCACGTCGCGGCTGTCCTGGGTTACGTCGTCGTCGTCGTCGTCGGCCGAGATGACGGAGGAGGAGTCGGAGTCGGAGCCAGAGGAGCCGGAGGAGCCGGAGGAGTTGCTGGTGGTGTTCACGTCATGGTCGCCGGCGGCGTCGACCTCGATCTTGGGGCGGCCGGCCAGGGGGCTGCGGCGGGCTGCTGGCGTGCGCGGCGGTGGCGCGTGGTGGGGGAGGACGAGGAAGCGGTGGCGGTGGTGGTTTTGCTGGTGGTGGTGCTGGTCGGTGCCACGGTGCTGATCGTCGTTCTCGTCGTCGTCGTCATGGTCATCGTCTGGTTCTCGTTGTCGGATCTGTTCGGATGGACCGGAAGGGCGGGCGGCGCTGCTGGGGCTGAGGGACGTGGAGTAGCGTGGCCGCAAGGGGGAGAGCGGTGAAATGTGGAAGTTCATCGCTCTGGGTTGCGCGGTCGGCGCATGGTGTCTCTCTCTCTCTCTCTCCTGTCTGTTCTTCTTTCCCTTCCTCTCCTCCTTTTTCCCTCCCCTTCTTCGTGGGCTGGAGTTGTGGTCCTAGCAGGAGGTGTGGATACGTAGCCAACCGACATGCAGGTTGATACCTATCGATATGATATCGATTATCGATAGCGACGTCGAGGGAGAAGGGTGACGTCGTCTCGTGCTTGTCTCGCCAATCGAGATGCCTACTACAGATGGGTCTGGGCTCTGTTGTCGCGTGCAGCAATAATACAGATTACTGACTGATCGTGGTGTGCTATGTATGTCAGTATGGCGAGGTTTGGTCGGACATGTTCCGTTTACTATGTATGTAATCCACTGGGCAGTTAGTTGTGTGCCAGTACTGTGCAAGGCCATTCCAGGAGAAGACTGATATTATTTCATTACCCGGTACATAGCGTCCAGGAAAGATACGAGAGGAGCCCCTGAATTGGGAAAAAAAATAAAATAACGGGTCCCTATCAGGTATGTACCGTACATACCAACTTCACTGCGTGCCTATTAGCACCAGAAGCCCACCTACTTGGTACATACCCAAGGTACTGCCTAGCTCGAGTAGCCACATGTAATTGTGGTGTGACTGCAATGAGCTGTGGTGAGATCTGGACTTGGACGCATCCGTGGAAACGTACATATATACATACATACGTACGTACATACATGCAGTATGTAGTGAGCACGCCCCTGGCTGCAGCCCTTGGAGCATCCCTATGACGAACTGGAAAGGGTATTCATCCATCCATCCATCCATCCATCCATCCGATGGCCCGATATGAGATGACTGAAATTGTCTAGGTCGTTTTGTCTGTACTTATAAGGTATTGATTGTATGTATGGTGTGAGACAGACGCATTGCATCCCCCTTTGGAGTGAGACTGACTCAACCCATCCTGCCCCAAAAATCAAGGGCAGCAAGCTCACTCCTCTGACATGTGACATGTGATGCTACTACATATAGATATAGATACTCCCTGTCAAATATATATATATGTACCGGTCAGCAAGAACTCGACTTGTTTCTCCATCCCTTCCTGTACGGGGTAAATAAACCATGCACATAGCACTCCGTATGTAGACATGAATCTCGCCAACGGCCCTGGAAATCCACCAGTCAGCCAATTCGAGTCTGGGTATTGCTTCACCTGTCATCTACCAAGACTCTTGGCTTGCAGGACGGCGGGAGAGACTGGGGGCGGCAATGCGGTCAAGTGGAGGCGCGTGCACACATACCGTACACGGCGTAGTGTGCTGTGGTGTACCTAGTTAGTGTACGGAATACGGATCTGTACCTGCTAGCGGATGTCAGTCGGAAACATGGAGCTCTCACCCGGGGGTTCTTGGCCCTGGAAGACGGACCAAGAAGGGATGAGGGGGTCAAGTATGGAGTCTTGCTTCCAAGCTTCTTTCTTCCTCTCTATTCCCCCTCCTCCCCCCCCTTCTCTCTCTCTCTCTCTCCTAGTGTTAGTATACGGATCCGTTGACCGCATACCTGATCTGTGTGTGGTGGATATGGGATGCATACAATGGGTACCTGGGCAGGTACAGATCCGTACTGCACATGCCATAGTAGGCAGATTGCCGGATGCCGGGGATACACACGAGCTCCGCCCGTATGTACGAAAGTGACAGTATGTAGCATGTGCGTGTGCGTGTGTGTGTGTGTGTGTGTTTTGTTTGTGTGTATGGATGCATATTTGTATGTAGTGTAGAGTGTAAAAGTGCTACTCTGCAAGTAGGTCGCAGAGTCAGTCGAACTTTATCTGTTGTTCCGAATCATCTCATCCCTGGCCAAGTTGCCCGTTGAAAGAAGGAAACCTCCTCTTTTTCCCTTGACTGTTGTTGTTCTTCTCTTCATATCCTCATCCTCATCCTCGACTTCATCCTTATAGTGAGCAACCCCCTGTTCTGTTGAACCTGGACCAACCCCTAATATACAACATACCTACTTGCTTGATACTTACACTTATTTTAGTAGGATATACACAAGTGAAGCAACCATCCCAGGCTTCAGGGGGCCTCTTTACTTACACAGTCCTCACCCGACCAAGTACATAAAGAAGGTAGCTGTGAGCACAAGTTAGCGCTGCGTCATTAGCTATATATCCATATCGATAACACCCGCCGCACCAACCCGTTGCCTCGGCTAAGCCCTTCCTTCTTCACCTCTGAACCCTACTTACATACCTGGGTACATACATACATACATACATATCCGTGGACTGCTTTCTTGCATCTGCCATTTGCTCATACTCGGCACTCGATCCTCCATCCTCGACCCGTGACCCTCGACCCTCGACACCCCGACATCCCTCCCAGACTCGAGAACCCGGCCCTCTGACTGCCAGACACGAGCACAGCTATTCCCAGGGGAGCCACTCGTCTTCAATGAGGCAATCATAGTCGAAACCCGAGTCTCTCAAGGCAATCGTGGGCATCCACGCAGACCGCCCAACATGTCGTGGAAAAAGTCCAGCAAGCTGATGGACACCATCCGCCACTATGCCAACTTCCCCGCGACTGGCGTCAGCTTGCGGCAGATGGTCCAATTCGGGGAGAGGCCTTCCGTCGGTAAGTCGAGAGAGACCAACGAGCAGCTGAAACAATTATATGTCGTGCTCGCAGCCACCGTCGAGCCACCTAGCGCGACAACGCACACACACATACAAGTGCTGACCGCCCCCCCCAGGGACTCTCTTCCGCGCCTCCCAGTTCCTCACCGAGGAGCTTCCCATAAGACTCGCCCACAGGGTGCAGGAGCTCGAGAACCTCCCCGATGGGCTCAGTGACATGCCCTCGGTCAAGAAGGTCCACGACTGGTATGCCCAGTCGTTCGAGGTATGTCCGCCAGCCTCGTCTCTGGCACGTGCAAGGTCGATGGATGATTGGTGACTCACACAAAGCTTGGCAACGCAACAGGAGATAACCGACCTCACGAGGCCACGGCTCGACCCAGACGTACGAGAACGGCTGATGCGACCGTCCATGTCCCTTGGCGGCAAGGGCCAGATGCTCCCAGAGGCGACACCAAACCCCAGCATCGAGGAGGGCCAGTACACGTCCATGCCGCCGTCGGCACATAACAACAACATCAACGGGGCCTGGGCCAAAAAGTACCACGCGGCGCGGCGGTACTTCGCCATGGTTGACGACAGCGGCGACTGGCCCCCGGACCTGCAGCTGTACAACCAGAAGTTTGCACAAACCCTCCACAAGATCAAGCGGCGGCACGACGGCGTCGTGACCACCATGGCCCAGGGCATCCTCGAGTACAAGCGCAAGCGCCAGCGCATGCAGATCGACGGCACCATACAGTCCTTCCTGGACCGCTTCTACATGTCGCGCATCGGCATCCGCATGCTCATCGGCCAGCAGATCGCCCTGACGGACCAGAGCCACTACTCGGACCCCAACTACGTCGGCATCATCTGCACAAAGTCCAACGTGCACGACCTGGCGCAGGAGGCCATCGAGAACGCGAGGTTCGTGTGCGAGGACCACTACGGCCTGTTTGAGGCGCCCAAGATCCAGCTGGTGTGCAACCCCAACCTGGAGTTCATGTACGTCCCCGGGCACCTGAGCCACATGCTCTTCGAGACGCTCAAGAACTCGCTGCGCGCCGTCGTCGAGACGCACGGCCAGGACAAGCAGGAGTTCCCCGTGACAAAGGTGATTGTGGCCGAGGGCAAGGAGGACATCACCATCAAGATCTCGGACGAGGGCGGCGGCATCCCGCGCAGCGCCATACCGCTGGTCTGGACCTACATGTACACGACCGTGGACCGGACGCCCAACCTGGACCCTGACTTTGATAAGAGCGACTTCAAGGCGCCCATGGCTGGGTTCGGGTACGGCCTGCCCATCTCGAGGCTGTATGCGCGGTATTTCGGTGGCGACCTGAAGCTGATCAGCATGGAAGGGTAAGTCTCTCTTCTCTCATCTGGGCCCAAGCTGTTGGTGGTAACGATAACGAGGCGCTGACACAAAGCTTTTGTTGGTGGGAACAGGTACGGGACAGATGTCTACCTGCACCTGAACCGGCTGTCCAGTTCATCGGAGCCCCTGCAATAGCAATCAGCGGTCATGAGGGATTCGACATCTCGAGGACTGACCATGGGGATGAGATATATCCTACACAAGAGGCTGAAGTTCCCACACCAAATCGAGATCTCGGAGAGGAGGCAGGTTGGCGATGTGGAGGATGTGGTGAAGCAGAGCGACCCGGGCACGGGGGCATTCCGGGACCGGGACTCTGATCTATAGTTGTGTGAGAAATTAGTAGCTGGTATCGCAGTGATGGCGGTGGCGAAGACAATTGTACCTTGAACATTGCTATAAGCGAGAGAGAAGTAGCAGGGTTTGGTCAAGCGTTGCATATAGCTTCATTTGGGAGGGAGAAAATGTTTGGCTGGGGTTGACACCCACCATGGATGCATGCATGGACAGACATACATACATACAGACAGACAGGCAGGCAGGCAGGCAAAACATTGTTAAAACCAGGGTGGATTGATAGCAACTTCTGGATCTTGGGCAAGAGGGAGGGGGCCAGGGCAGGGATGGGCAGGGCAGGTAGAGACTGGGTATTGGTACTGCGTGTGCGGATGACTGGTTTTGCTGGAATATCGATAGCTAGGATCTATACCAGAGGTGTGATGATGGCCCAGGTGTCGAGGACATGCATCTGAATAATTACTTGCAAGGGGACAGCTGGGGCCCAAGATGGATATGGATGGACAGATGGAAGGATGGACGACCAATAAAACATTGCCGGGGGGGGGCGAGATAACAGGAGAGACACAGGCCACTCTCACGAGCAGATACAATGGATGATGCTTCTTGCTTGCTTGATGACCATGTTCATGGACTCTCTCTTTCCTCTATCATGTGGTTTGTATGCAGCCTACTTCGTGCTATCTAGGTGTTTATTATTGAGTGACAGGTGTGTACCACTGAGGGACAGATGTTCTGGTGGTCCCCATGGCAGATGTGGATTCTGATGACCAAGTGGCATGTCGTTGTTATTGATTTGATATCTGCCCAGGCTCCCAAGGGCCTGTCTTGTTTTGTCTCTCTTTCAGTACTGGAAGAAGAAAAAAAGGGGCCAAATTGTTTGTCTGTCAGCTTGTTTGTTTCCTTTGGGAGGAGGAAACCCTCATCGTCTGTGTCATGATAAAACTCACCCTCCTCCCTCTTCTTCCTCATCCTCATCCTCCCTCCTCCCGTCCCCCTCAAAGCACACATGCTCGCTTTTCCCCCCTCAATGCCATTCTCAAGATCTCAAATCTCATCTCATGCCTCATGCCTTGTAGAGGGTATCCAGGAACGAGGTGGCCAGGTCGACGACGACGCCCTTGTGCGGCAGGCTGCCGGCGACGCCGTACAGGGCGGCCGAGTCGCCCATGGCCTTGCCGCGGGCGCCCTTGCCCTCGGCGGCCCTGGCGCGCTCCTTCTCGCGCTCCTCGGCGACGCAGGCCTCGAGGTCGTCCGTCAGCCTCTCCCAGACCTTTGCGATGGGCAGCGTGACGGCGACGTGCATGGCGGGCGGGTCCTGCAGCGAGTTGAGGTGCCACCCCCGGCGGGCCATGGCGTCGGCGACGTCGTAGATGTTGAGGCTGCGCGCCGTGAAGGCCACGACCGACACGAGCGGGTCGCCCATGACCTCGAGCTCGGCCGCCAGCACGGGCGACGACCGCAGCCGGCCCGCCACCTGCCGCGCCGCCCCGACGATGCGCACGCACGCGTCCAGGTAGCCCGCCTCGCCCACGCGCACCAGGCTCGCCCAGCACGCCGCGATGAGCGCCCCCGGCCGCGACCCCGCGAACCCGGGCGACGCGTACACGCCGCCCGGCCAGTCGGCGATGACAAAGTACTGGTACGCGCGCAGCTCGGCCGTGCGGTAGAGCACGACCGAGTTGCCCTTGGGCGCGAACCCGTACTTGTGCGTGTCGCACGAGATGGACGTGACGCCGCGCAGCCCAAAGTCGAACGGCGCCGTCTCGAACCCGGCCCGCGACAGGAACGGCACCAGGAACGACCCCAGGCAGCAGTCGACGTGCAGCGGGATGCGCCGCCGCAGCGCGATCCGCGACAGCGCCGCGATGTCGTCCATGATGCCGTGCGGGAAGTTGGGCGCGCTGCCCACGATCAGCACCGTGTTGGCGTTGACGAGCCGCGCCACCCGCCGCGTGTCCACCTTGTAGCTGGGCGCCGGGCAGGGCACGAGCTGGAGCTTGATCTTGAAGTACTCGCACGCCTTGCGGAATGCCGTGTGCGCCGTGTCCGGGAGGATCCTGAGAGAGAGAGAGAGGTCGTTAGTACTCACTCACAACGCTGGGGGAGGGGGGGGGGTTCAAGACAAGAACAACATCAACAAGACTTACATCTCCGGCTCCGTCACGCCCCTCTCGACATAGGCCTTCTGCCGGGCGCTCAGGCACGCCATCAGGATGCTCTCGGTGCCGCCGCAGGTGGTGACGCCGGCGGCGCCGGGCGGGGCGTTGAACAGGCCCAGCACCATGGCCACGACCTCGGCCTCCATCTTGCGCACGCCGGGGAACACGTCCGGGTGTATGGGGTTGGCGACGGTGAACCTGCCGTAGGCCTCGGTCTGCAGCCTGATGAGGTCGTCCTCGCCGTGGTACACGGCGCCCGACACGAAGCCGTCCTCCCAGCGGGTGTGGTCCATGTCGGCCAGCCGCGCCAGCTCGGCGCGCACCTCGTCGTCGCTCCACCCCTGCTCCGGCAGCGCCAGGTACCGCTTCTCGCCCGCCGGCACCAGCTTCTGCTCCAGCTTGGCCCGCGCCTCGTCCACCTGCGCCTTCACCTTGCCGCGCACCCCCGGCGCCTGGAGGAACCACCCGAACGTCACCCGCCGCACGTCCCTGTACAGCTCGACCAGGGTGCCGACCAGCCCACGGCCCTTGAGTTTCCAGAAGGACCGCCGGGTCCAGCGGAGGAGGAAGTAGAAGAAGAGGATGTTCTTGAGCCTGTAGGGAGGGAGGAGGAGGGAAGGACAAGTCTGGTCAGCAAGGATCCCCATCTGAGCCGAGGTACGGATTATATGTATGGGATGAGATCATGATGCGCCGGTGGTCTCAGAGGCACGGATGGTGGGTTTGCGCCGCGTGGCACAGACACAGCATCAGCCCTGTGAGCACCACCAGCCCTGGGCTGGGCTGGGCATGCGCGACACTGCTGGGGTTCTCGAAGGTAGGGTATGGGGGAAGACCGGGGACCGAAGGTGTTTGTGGGGGAGGGGAGGGTGAAAGTGGATTGCCGGAGGATTCTTTGTCTGAGCGTTGCCTCTTCGGCGCAGCAAAGACTGGGTCCTCTTCTCTCTCCTTCTCACACGCACACTTTCACACACATACACAGACACACTTACAGATCGATGTTCAGGAACTGTATGGCGGCGCCTGCGCGGGACTTCTTGACGCTGCTGATGCCATCCCGCAGGCTGATGGGCATGCGCGAAGAGCCCGGCATCTTGGAAGGACGGTTCTGCTGTCTGCAGTCTCTCCGGGAGCTGATGAGCGACCTGGGGGGAGGAAGGAGTGGGTGACAGGCAAAAGAAGAGGAAGAACAACAAGAGGAGGAAGAGGAGGACGAGGATCAGAGGCTAGCCTGATGGAAGTGTCTTGTTCTCTTCTCCATATGAACAAAGCAAGAAAATAAAGGGCAGCAGCAGCAGCAGCAGCAGCAAGCAGCAGTTTAATAGTAGTAGTTAATAGTAGTAGTGGTAGTAGTGGTACTAGTAGTAGTAGTAGTGGTAGTAGTCGTAGGGCCGCAGAGAAAGGAACCGTTGGAAATGTCGTCGGCGAAACGGGCAAGCCTTATTTTATTACCTATTATGCAATGATGCATGCAAAAGACCCCCGGCGTCCCGAGGGTGCCGATCTGGCGCAACATGTGCTCTTTGGAGGGGCCTAAATACACGCATCCGAACCGCCTTGAGCCGTGGTTGGGGCACTTAAAAGTCCCCTGCGCTCTTATGTCGCTGTAGCTCGGTATCTTTCTCGGCCACCGCGGCCTTCCGAGTCTCTCTCTTTCTTTCTACGTACTCAGTACTGCGTACATACTTAGTATGTACATGCTCTCTGGGTCTAGTTTTGGTATCGTCTTTTGAGTTCTTTTTTCTCTTTTCTTTTCTTCATCACTCTTTATCCTTCTCTTGCACTCCTGTCTACGTAGTCCTCGTCTACGTGGGACATATGTGGACGGTTGACAAGTACATATGCCCCAGCTACTGTGTGATCCGTACATTTACCTACCTGAGCAGTAGAAGACATCAGGTCTTTGTTTATATCATAGAACTCGTCCCTCGTATTCAATTTCAATTTGGTTTCAATATAAAGGGAAAAAGGTATCATAGAATTCCCCACCGCCATCCGGATAGAAGAGAAAATTACCGTTCCGCGGCACCCACCCATTGTACTGCCGATGTCTTCAGGAGGATGCATGCCCTCCTAATATCCAACCAACCCCCCTTTTCCTTTCCTTTCCCTTCCCCTTCCCCTTCCAACCAGTTCCTGACAATGATCTACTCACCACAAAGTTGCATGAGGACTCTTGCCCGTGTCTTACACGCGGGCGACAGGATCGTGCTGGGGCTTCGGGGAGAGGGCCTTCTCATGGTGTGCCAGAGTCTCGTCGTGGGGGGCCGCGGGCGCTGCCACGTCGCGCCGGAAGATGTAGTGGCTGAAGAAGTAGTAGAACTGCTGGAGGCCGTACTTGGCGTGCACGCGCAGCGGCACGTTGAACACGCTGTCCAGCTCCTCGAGCGTCTTCTCCTTGGTCTCGGGCAGGAAGAAGAGGACCTGGTAAGGTGGTGGTGCCCAAAACGTCAGCTGCGGGTTTTCCTCCCAGACCAAAGGGGAACGGGCTTCTGGCCTGCCTGCCATCGGCAAAGCAGTAAATAAGGAGAGGAGAGAAGGGGAGAGATGCTCACCAAAAAGAACCCAACGATGTTCCAGCCAGCGTACCAACTAAACGCACCCTGCGGCTTGAACGCCTGCAGCAGTGAGGGCCAGGTCACAGATAGGATAAAGTTGAAGAACCAGGTCGTCGCCGTGGCCAGCGACATTCCGATAGGACGGATGTACAGAGGGTATGCCTCGGCAGAGTACGTGAAGGGTACCGGGCCTTCACCGGGAGAATACACGATGCCGAAGAGATAGATCCCCAACGCAATACAGGCTATCCGGGCAGTCGTGTCTTCTGGGATCCAGAAGCTAAAGCCCGTGAAGAATACTATGTTGCAATCGTGAGTATGGTAATCGGCTTTCCGTTGGACCCTTCGAACCTCCGGCTAGGTACCCGAGGAAGGGGGGGAGGACAAATACTTACGGCAGAGGGCCATTAAAGGAAATGTAGTCAACAGCAGGTTACGTCTACCGAACGTGTCGATGGCTGCCAGACATGTTAGCACCGGTGTCCCGATTTCTGAAGAGGACCCTGCTGGCTGGGAACTCACTGTAAACTGCCGGAATCGCAAACAACCAGTTGATGATTCCAAAACCCAGAGAGGCCGCCAGGGCGTTCGTGTTGGACAGGTTTGCGTCCAGGAAGATCTCAGAAGAGTAATAAGCGATGACGTTGACGCCGCAGAACTGCTGCATGAACATGACAATCTCGGAACCGATCATTGCGTTGCGGTTTCGTCGGATGGTCAGGAACTCCTTGATGCGGTTCTGCTTGCCGATCGACATGGCTTCCTCCTCGGCCTTGAGGCCGATGTGCATGTAAAACAGGTCCCGAGCCCCCTGGATCTTGTTAAGCCGCAGCTGGCAGATGGCTTTGTACGCATCGAGGTGGCGGCCCTTGGTCAGGTACCAGCGAGGGCTCTCTGGGTACAATGGGATCAGACAGCAGACAACGACGGCTGGGATCATCGCTGAAGCCATCATGAGTCTCCAGTTCAGCCCAAGTTCAATGCCATGGTCAGGAACCTATCAGGTCGATTAGCAGTGGTGTTTGTTGCAAGGGTGGCAACAGGTGGAACCTCTTGGGCCGAATGCGAAGTCGTCACCTCCGTATGATCAACACACTTACAAAGTAAAAGGCGAGGTCGGCAGCATAACCAACCATGATCCCGAAAGCCGTCCACATTTGCCACTGCATCGTCAAGGCACCTCGCAGCTTAGGCGGAGAGCACTCAGCAGCAAAGATAGCTGTAGTGCTGTTAACATCATATACGCGTGTATGGATACATATCAGGCAACTCCAATACTTACGGGTCGTGGCTGACTTGGGCCCGATGCCGAAACCAAGTGCGAATCGGGCGATGAACATATGCCACCAATTATCTAAGAGCCAACATCGTCAGCCGTAGTCATGCCAAAATACAAGAGGACACAGAGGAGAGAGACAAAGCTAGGCAGGTAGGTGGGCATCTTACTAGTGAAACCCTGCCACAGGCAGGTCAGCGCAGAGATGAGACAGCTGATCCAGACGGTGCCTCGGCGGCCGAACTTCTTGTTCATGGGCTCGGTGAGCCAGCAACCGATGATTGCACAGCAGAGGTAAGGGGCGCCATTGACCAGCCCGACGAGCCAAGAATCACGCGTCGAGTCCGGGTCACCAATCCCAAATGACATCTTGTAGAAGATCTGAGCACCGTTGACTACGGTCTCGTCCATACCCTGGACGGCAGCGCAGAGTGCCTGGAGGTCACAAGAGTCAGTGGGAGTGTTCAGACACGATAGACGGAGGGCAGATGATACCTACACAGACGACGATGACACCATATAGCTTCTTCGGGTTGGCCCTCCACTTGTGGTCGACCTCCATCCGAAGAGCCTCTTTTTCCGGGTCTGTCAGGCCCTCGATTGTATCATACTGGAAATCATTCCCGGCAATCCTTGCTCCCAGACGAAAGACGCGTTTGTCCTCTTCGTCAGTGAAGCCAAACTCTTCACAGTATTCCTCTGCCATACGAACCAACACGTCCTGGCTCAACCCGGCAAGCGGGTTCGCCATTTTGGCCGAGGCATCGTGGCGTAGGCGCAATGCCTCATCTGAGTTCGAAGGCCTCTGGACAGAGTGTATAGAGTCGCTATGGCTTTGGTGCTCAACTTCAGCCTTGGAGGCGTAGTCTATTGACTCCCCCTTGAGGTCCTTCTCGGATGGTTGGATGTCGGCCATGTCGAGACAGTCAGGACGACGAATTTCCCCAAGAGGAAACCCGTGGTATCTAAGTGAAGTGAAGCGGGTGGAGGGAGGGAGGGTTCTGCTGCTAATAGAGCCAAGGACGACCAAGGCCGCCCAGGCTACTTTAGAGGCGGGAAAAGAATCTTGGTGAGGGTGACAGGACTGGGCGTATTCAACTTCCAAAGAACATGGAAGTACTGTAGACGATTGTCGTCAAGAAAGAACCTCCAGACTCACAGAGGGCGGGAAGATGCCTCTACCTATACTTATACCTCTGCTGATCCCACCTAGTCCACCAACACCACAGGGGGGTTCTCGCCAGGGAGGGGAGGGGGCCCAGCAGTTACGATCCAAAGACACGGCCATTGGCCAGCCTTGGACCTGGGTGGAAGGCCGAGGATGCATGGTTGGGATGTTGGTGATCAGGTGACTCCCCCAGGATTGTAGTATTAAACCTGGAGTTGGTTCGTGGGGCATCAATCCCCAGACACACCACGGAGCAACCCCAGATTGTCCTGGAATGGGCTGGCTGCGCTGCCTCAACGTGCGACATGCACTGTCATGATGACTATGACAAGAAAACCGTCGAAGTTAGTCGGCCCGCCTCTCCACTGTCTAGGCCTCGATATCCTCACAATATATTGAAGTCTGCAAGCAGGCTGGGCGCAGATCCAGATGGCCAATAACCTTGATGAGGTGGGCACAGATGGATCCGTCCATATGGGTGAGACGACGTCATTGCGTGCCTTTTTTTTGGACCGCGAAGTCTTGTGTAGGATGGCCAAGAGTTGTGAGTCGTTGGTGCCAAACCTTGGAGGATTCCTGGCGCGTCTCGGCAGAATGCTTCTGACCACCTAGATTTTACTATGTGTAGAGGATGGTCCTCGACGGCGGTAAGGCTGGTGATGGACGGTTGTACATAGTAAATAAAGGATGGGAAATATGTCTCTGTTTAGAAGTTGGGGATACCCTCAAGTCTGTCTTCCTGCAGAGCTGTCTACATTTATGTATCACTGATGTAGTAGTAGTATGTGGTTGTAAGTGAGATAAATACCACATATATGCAGGTAGTGTACAGATCTGTGTGCATAGTAATAGTATTAAGAGTGAGCGACCCCACAAAACCCAATTATGTACGACGATCATTGTTGATCTCAGTGCCGCTGTGGAGTCCCCGCATCGATTCCCCCACACATTAGGACGGCAGGACGGTCATCGATGTATTCTCACCGTTTCGCTTCTGCATAGACAGGTCCGCCAGCGTCTTTCATGCAGTTTTTTGTTTGACTTTTATTTTATTCTTTTTCTCGTTTCATGTAGGGAAGATCCATAAAGAAGGCATGGTCGTTGTCCTTAAAGTGCATGTGTAATTAACCTGCCACAGTCATGTGAAGGCATATTCAAAACGGCTGGCAAAACGTATATCCAAACGGCGAGCTGCCGCTGGAAACGTTTGGAATAACCCAGAGGGCCATGGTGGATACTGCCAAGTACGGTACAGTACTAATAATTACTTATACCCTATAGGTACCATTCACAGCTATATTCGACTCGGTGAGCCATGTCGCGCCGCTGCAGCCTCCCAT
This sequence comes from Cytospora chrysosperma, assembly GCA_016808195.1. NCBI lineage: Eukaryota > Fungi > Ascomycota > Sordariomycetes > Diaporthales > Cytosporaceae > Cytospora > Cytospora chrysosperma. The sequence goes on along the minus strand of MU179926.1, from coordinate 1,919,767 downwards.
CAAATACGGTGTGAGGCTCCAGCCGCCCACTCCGCAACAAAAGTCGAACAAACAAAAACACTTGTGCAGAAGGCACTGGTTTGGACCAGACACTCATTACATATCCAGGCTGTTCTAAATACAAGCAGTCAAAGTCCATCTTCGATATCGATCCACGGACCACAAACTCTGAACAAACAAATGGTGGTCGTCCGACCTTTGCCCGTACCATCCATCTCTGCTTCCTCCTCCCACACCTCGCTAACAACCCTCCCAGTTTTGGAGGGTAATATGACATCACCCCTGTATTATTACCCAGTATTTCGATCCCATCCATGGGCACACAGCTCCATTCAGGCTTCGCATTCCGGCCCCTAATACAACGTAGTTGTGGGTGAAAACAGTGTCTGCCGGTCACGGTAAGCAAGCACGACAGGACAGTCGAGACACGACCACAACAGCCAGTTGCTAGCCTGCTTCAGGATCCGTCCGTATGTATGTAGCAAGAGCCGCTACTCTTTGTATCGTCAGACACACCTACCTGGCGGGACAGTCAAACAAAGGGGTGATCAGGCCTCGGGGAGGGCCGCGATTGCAGGTACTCTCGCCGCCTGTCGCGTGCGTGTGTGGTCGGGAATCGCGGGCGGACCACCGCATGCCACCTACATACCTACCCACCCACCCAAATGTGAGAGGGGATCGGCCTGATCGACACATGTTCGCGTGGTTGTGCCAGCGTCCTCGTGTGTGTGACAGTAAGCCCGACTCTGCAAGTCTGCGGAGTTCACTACCACCCTTTGGTAGGACAAGATCGGGAAGATCTACTTACAGTAAAGAGCCCCGTGCTATTCTCCGGGTTACACGGCTGAGATGCAGCCTGGCAGCCTCTGGACAGCGTTCCTGTAGGGTGGTATCCCTGGCGGCCAGCATTTGGGCCCCTCTGTAAGTATGTAGAAGCATAAAAGGTCGCAGGGTATATGGCGAGGCCACACGGTAAGAAGGACGCTTCTGGAGCTGGAAATAATTCAATCTTTGGTACCTACTTGAGTACTTCGTAGGTCTACAACTGTGCTTTTAGGTATACGATACAGCAATCCAAACATCAAAATCATATTTCCCTACTCTTCCAAGCTGTTCCATATCCCCCATATTCCTTGCTTTTCCGTTACGAAGAACAATGTTATAACCCCAAACCCCTAGATTCGTGGACTCATGGCAGTTTTATGTTCCAAGAAGTGAAATGCCGAAACAACTGGCCAGATTGTCTCCTCTGAAATCGCAGAACCGATCAAACCCCCCCCCCCCAGTTCCCTTTCCCCGGGCTCTTAGCCGACAGATCACACTATCCAATATCCCCCCTTTTCATGAAAGCCGGGGTAGCACTCTTCGGCGCGGAGCTCTTCAAGTAGTCATCCCAAGTCGGCCCCTTGATATCCGGCAGAACCACGCTCCTCCTCTTCGCCGAACGGCTGCCGTTGCCGTTGCCGCTACTGCTGTTCTCCAGTCCGCCCTTGTCCCGTAGGTTCCATCCCGAGGCCGGCGCCCGGGGCGCCGGCTCGTCCATGCTGGTCCGCTTGTCTCGGTGGGCGGCGGAGTCGCTACCGTTGGTGCGTGAGCCCCGTGTGCTGTTGTCGGAGGACGAGTTGCTCTGGACGGGTGCCGCAGCGGGAGCAGAGCCCCCCGCGAGTGAAGACGATCCCAACACTGCCGCTACTGTTGCAGCGACGGCTGATATCGTGGAAGAGCCGCGGATGCGGTCCGTCCCCGGGTCGTTACGGTCGAGGCCGTTGGGGGCGGACTGGCTGTGCGGTTTGCGCTGTGGGCTGCGGTTCTTTTTCGAGGAAGATGTAGATGTTGCCGGAGCCCTATTCGACCCCCCGCTAGATGACGAGACGTGTGGCGTCCTGCTAGCACTCTTGCCATTGTTGTCGAGCGAGTGAGTTCGTCCGAGATGACCTGGCCCTGGCGGCGGCGGCGGCATGCTTTTCCGGCTATTGTCGTGGTCGCGAGCGTCTCGGCTGCTCGTGTTCATTGATGTCGTCCTCCTGAGCTTATCATGGCCACTTCCCCCTTCATCTGCCCTGTTCTTTTCAAGCAAGTTTTCTGGGACATATCGTGAGCTCGCCCCGCTGTTTGTGGTTGTCGAAGGCCGTCTTTCAGGAGTGGTAGCAATAGGTGTCGGCTTGTTGCTACTACCGCCCCCGCCACCGTTACCCCTTTTCGCCTGTGGTGCTTGGGTGTTATTGATAACCTCGATGAAATCTCTCATGGCCTCATCCACAAGCTTCTGTGACTTCCTCAGAGGCTTTTCTGGGAGCAGGTAGCGTGATATTTGCTTGGGAAGTCTCTCACTTTTCCCATCCAAGAGACTGTCAGCCTCGATAGGTAGGTCCGAGACAATCTTGTCCAGGCGCTTTGCTTCTTCATCCGGATACGCCTGAATCATAGTGACCAGCCAGCGGGAGAAGCCCGTGGGAGTCAAGCCGGGCACAGTAGGTCGAGATCTGGCATCAACTGGGACCAGGAAATATTGGCATCCAAAGTCCTCGTAGAGAGCCGCTAACGCTCCATTGAGGTCCTTGGACCGTGACTTGAATAGGACAGCGAATGGGAAGACCTCTTTGTCCAAACGATGATATGAATAAAACGCCGCCATCTTCTCTGGCGTGATGACGATCGACTCCTGCGGGATGAACTCATCGATAATGTAGTTTGCTAGACCCTGCACAACATTATCCATCCGCTTTGTTGGGGTGCCGTCATTTTCGAAAAGTGTACCCCATCTCTGGTCGATAGCAGTCAGTTCAATTTTGCTGGATTTGCTGGTTGGAGCGTGCTTAGACTCGTCGACGATGCCTCGGGGTGTGACGGGTACAGCCGGTTTGGTCTCGTCGCTGAAGCGCACAGTCGAGTGTCTTGGAGATTCCTTAGCCTGAGTGGTAGTTGGAGATTGCCCTGCAGTCGTCGATGTGACGTTCTTGTCGCCAGGTTCTTTTGACGAGGTAGCAGGCGCAGACCCCTGGGTGCCGGTCCAGGGCCGGGCTGACGAAGAGGGAACTGACGGGCGCGGGGTCTTGCCAGTGCCAGCCCCTGGTGGCTCAGCCTTTTCTTCTCCTTTGTTCAGCTGCTCGACCTCCTCCCTAATGATCTTTCGTAATTCCTTCAGCAGGTCCGGAGATACTGAGCTAAGATCGGGCCGGGGCGGCGGATCTGATGTTGAATGAGCTGTAGCAGGAGACTGAGCCGCCTGGCTTGCTGACCTTGAAGATGCATCGGCCGCCGAAGTCATCTTCGCCTTCTCCTTGGCTTCCTCAATACGCCTTCGAATCTCTTCTGTTTGTTTGTCGCTCAGGGGAATCTCGCCTTTCGACCGCGGCGACACATCTTCGGTATCCTTCTGTGCCCTCGCTAAGCCATGTGAAGTCTTCCAGTCAGTTGTGTTGAGGGCTGGTGGCCTTTCCTTCTCTTTGGGCTGGCTCGTATAATTTTCATTCCCGTACATGATCATGGATTCCTAATACTTATGAGGTTGACGGTATGTGTGCTTAATGAAGCATCATGGGCTTGAAGAGAACACTTGATAGCCGATAAGCAAGCAGGACGAATGTTATGACTGGAAACCTCAATAACTCCGACACAGTCATAGAGATACAAACATGAATATCAAAAAGGCAGCTCGAAAAGAAGATGCAAAATGTAGGGCTGGAACGAACAGGGCGAAATGAAACATGGATTGTAGATATTGATCGTAAGGCGATGAGACGATCACTCAGCCACAGGGATCAATGCACCCCCACAGTGCTGGGTACGCCTTCTGATTTGTGCAGCAGGAAAAAGAAACTGGTAGATGGAAAGGAAGAGTATGCAATCGGTGGTTAGCCTTTTTGACGTCCCCCTTCATACAGCAGTCGGGCGCTGCGCCAACGAAGCCTTATGGGGAAGGGCAATCCCTGCTGATTAGGCCTCAAACCCACATTGGCCTGAAGGGGAAGGGGGCAAAGCAACCCACCCGTCCAGAGACTTTCGTCAGGCGACCGAATTGTTGCACTGCACAGATAGTGGGAGTCTCGAGTGTCTGGGTGTGGAGTGGAAGGGGGAGCTGGCCTTGCCGATCGTTGCGGGTGATTGAACAACATCGGCGGCTCTAATCGTGAGCGACGTGTCGTACCATATCTGTTCGTGGCGAAAAACTTACTAGGGATTCACAACAGGAACGGATCGTCATATCGCACTTAGCGACCGTGATATACAATGTTGTGGACCGGCGCTGCGGTCGCGGCACCGAAAACGAGGGATCGGGGAACTCATCGGGATGCGCATAAGCAGACAGAACGTAGCACAAGGTTCCGACACACCATGGAAAGAAGCATCTCTCGCGCGGGGCAGCACCGGAATTGTCAATCGCAGTTCACCCCCAAATCGCACAAATGAAACACGAATAATCAAGAAGCTCATGACCACGAGATACCAACACAATGAAATGGTACTGACTTATAGCCAGAGTCACCCACTTGACATGCATGCGGAGGTTTGGATTAGTCTCAAATATGACGTGTTGACTCATCTTGGCCTACCTGCACTCAATGTGCGACTCCAAAGCCATAAACCTCAGTATTTCCCATCTGAGATCCCAAAACTGGCCGACTCCTCGATACTGAACATGTCTCTCAAATCAGCGAGCATCTTAGCTGAAGGTCATCATGTGTATGTGCCATCCTTGGCCGAGGGTTGGTTGTGGTGATCATGGGCATCTAGCAAAAATCCTCGCTCCCGTCGCTGTCGTAACAGTTTCCGGCCTCGTCAGGATTCTCGTACTCAAGGTAGGAGGGAGGGGCAATGCCCGTCTTCCGACCCTCGGGCTTGGCCCAGTTCTTGCGTCCCGGAACGCTAGATGAGGCCGAGGTGGCTGTTATCTTGGATGCAGCAGTGGCAGACTGGACGCGCTTCTGGGCCTGACCCTCGGGACCGTAGGCGTTGAACTCGACGTGGCCGTGAGGGCGCACGGTGGATACAGTGCCAAAGGTGGAGGCACTATCGGTCGGAGCAGAAGATGCGTGGTAGCTCTGGCCGCTACGACTGTAGGTAGGGTTCGACGCGTTGAAGTTCTGCAGAGCATAGGTGGTAAGGCCGTGGGGGTTGCCGGCAAGAGGCTGGTTGGAATGGCCGACAGACGAGGCCTGGTCAGTGGAGGAGGCGGCGCCGTCGATCTCAGTCACGTATTCGTCCTCCTTCTCGTACTCGTCGGAGACCTCGATCGTCTGCTGTGGGCGCTGGTAGAGCTCCCGCTCCTCAATGGAGCGCTGGGCGTTGGGAGCAGGCAGTGGATTGTAGCCAGGCAAGTCAGCCTCGGACCAGTCGACACAGTCACGGCAGCGGTGAGAACCGTTCATCTTGCGCGCAGAGTTGCTGAAACAATTGAGAGGCCTGTACCTGTAACAGGTGACGCACTTGATCTCGGAGACGGGACCCTGGGTATGCTTGCGGCAGGTGATGTCCTGACCAGAGTGGTATTTCTGGAGCATGTTGTTGGAGAACATCTCTTTGAGCTCCCACTTGCCATCAGCAATGCACTTGAGCCTGGGTTCAATACAGTCAGTATCATTCAAGCTAACTTACAAGGCAGGTCTTACTTACCGGTGGGGCAGGCCCTGGTTCTTCTTGTTCGTGGACCACTTGTTGGCAGACATTGTGCTGGCTTTGTGCTGGTTGGTCGTGTGTAGATGTTGCGATGTGTGGTGGATGTGAGGGAACGAGGTTCTTGTATGGAGTTGTGGGCAAACGAAATACCTTACCTATCTAGGTAGGTACTTGGTATCAGGGAGGTATGCGTGAATGCAAAGATCCACCTGGGCATCCACAAACAAAGCGCCGTCTGAAGTTCAGAACGTCGTTAGTGACTAGACTCGCTGGTGGTCTAAGTGGGATGGAGGTTAGTCCCGCAGGTAGAGGAAGGAGCAATTGCAGAACCGAAGCTCCGCGGCTGAGCTGGTTTGCGAGAAACTACAAACGCACTTAGTCCTCGATACCAATCTTGAGGGGCTATGCTAACACTTGCCTGGGGTGGACGCTTCTAAATGGGCTTGACTGAGATTTCGATGCTTGTGTGCCTCGAGAGGACGTCTCCGTACTTGACGCTGGGAGACGTGTATCGGTAGTAAGATCCTTGCAAGGTGAACAGATGGCCGCCCAAAGTGAAGCTGGGGTCTGTTGGTTGGAGGGAAAGAAAGATCAAGGATAGAGTATGGAGTGAGCCGATATCTGGAAGAATATCAACAAAAGTGCAAAGCGCAAAGCGCGCAAGGTATCGCAGCAAGGGAAAAGAGGTACCAGTACCGCTTAGGGAAATATGAAACGTATGCACGTACCTACTTGCGCAGGTACAGTAAGTACTAGGAGTCTCCGTCACTTTCAGGAACCTTGAAAGCCTGTAAGCACAAGATCGAGACGGCGAGGGCCAAGTGAAGAAGGAAAGAACGACTCTTGTTGTTGGCAGACGGTACCTATGTGGACCACAATGCTCTCCGCAGAGTACCTACTTGTCAGGTATTCACGCAGAGCATAAATTTTAGAGTGAGCAGATCGAACGCTGGTGGTGTTGCTGTTGCTGTCAAAGTTGAGTGCGTCTTCATCTAGATTTTCCCATTTGGGGGCATAAGGAGGATGCTGCAACTAACCAACCTATGTACCTAGGTACTTAGGTACTCAAGTAGGTACTTCAGGTGTCGGCATGGAGGAAGCCAAAGTGGAAGGGGCGACGAATTGCAGTGGAGTGATAGGGTGCCCAGGTGGTCGAGGTGTTGTCGATGCTGATGCTTAGTACTTATGGCCGATAGATGGCTTTGACGCCTAATGATGGTATGTTGGGAAAAGGTGGAAGGTCTTGTCCATCTCGAACAAGGATTCGAAGCATCGCATGTGTGCATTGTTCCTCTGCTAGGAATAGCCAAACTTTCAAGCCGAACAAATTCTACCTGGGTTGCACCTATCTTTCGAAAACACCTGGGCACGTTCACCCTAACCGTAGTGTGCTTCTTCAAGAGTGTATTAGGTCCTTGACCAGACTTAACATCAGTCTCGATGATACAGTCTCCTCTGAGAGTACAATGCGGATAAGAAGTCCTAGCATCCAGCTGAGAACGGGTCCGGGGAAGAACAACAGTGTCCAGATCGACGATGCTCTTTCATCGAAAGCCAACAAGCTTCACTGCTCGTCTTATGGAGGCGACATCATCTTTCCCAACCTCCGTGCTCTGCAGCCTCCAAACCCATGTTCTGCCAGACTTTGCATATACCTTGTCCCTCCATCCGAGATCATTCACTAGCATGTCCAACTTTTGAGAAATAATTCAGTTTTTCCATCCATCAACATACTACACCAGCGCAGCCCCATACATCTGATCTCGTGGCTTGAGAGTTGGGCATGCTTTTGATACCCTCTGTGTTTTTTCCTGCCCGGCAAAGATCCCTTGTTGGCCTTTGAAGATGGCGGTGTCACAACTGGGAGTCACACTTGTGACAAGGTGAACAACGGGAACCATGGAAGATGTCACTGACATCACGTTGTGTAGTGAAATTTGAGCATAGCTGCATCAGTAAGGAACTTGAGCACCCCCTGAAGAGTCTTGTCCAGATAGGCACGTGACGACTGCTCTGGGTCTGACAGTTCACCCCAAAGGGTTCCAGCAGGAAGGACGCTCAGATGCATGAACTATGATCGCCGCAGGCCCCAGTGGTTGTCTAGCGGGAGCCCAGATGCCAGAACTCGTCACCTCCAAGCATGCAGCATCGAGTCCAAGCACTCAAACAGCCTGTTGCGGGAGACCGCATTGAGATCTCTAGGCGAGCTAACCCAAAATACTCTGCCTCACTCAAGGCACGGAGGATTCAACAACACGAACAACGCCCATCAAAAGGAGCTTCAATGCTCATCCCCCCACCTTACCCCCCCTTCTCCCGACCACTCGGCAGGAGGGCGGAGGGACCCTGCCCACAAACCACGTGGGATTTCAAGTCGGTGAGGGCAACGTAACCCGGGATTCGGGACCCGGGGGGCTGGGTTTCTCAGGGCCCATCGCTCTTGACAGGTCTTCCTTGACCGCCAGCAGCAGGCATGGCGGTCAGGGGAGGAGCTTCTGCGTTACCGCGTCAACTACTAGTTTGATGATCTCGTGATTCGGGATGGGGAAAAACAAGAACTTCCAGCCACCATCGTTGCAGCATATATGGCGAAACAGGCCCAGAGTTCATCGCCGACTTGCGCATATTACGGGCAGCAGTCGTTGAGCAGATGGGGGCTGGGAAACAGGATCGTTGACAAACCCCTGGCTAGAGCGATGGAAGGCCAAAGAAGCAGTGGAGCATTCCGATCAATGAAGACTAGCGATAGCCGGGGTTGAAGGTCTGTTGTGGAATTTGTGTTTTGACGGTGCGGCGGGCGAGCGGCGCTGCTTGACTCTCGATCCAACGGCAGCCGGATCGACGAACGGCGCGTCCGAGATTTCCCAGGGGAGAGGGCCATGACGGGAAACGATCAGGCATCATGGGTCCCGGCAGTGTCGGGATATGGCCCCGGATCGCACTATGGTAGGGGCGCCCCTTTTTCTCGGTCAGGGTCTCCTGGCTTGGCGAGTCACATCCTGCTGCGTGCTCACTGCTGGTGGTGGCAGGCTGTTGCACATGACCGCCCACTGCTCTACTCAGTCACGGGCCTTGTCAGTGCATGGCGAGAAAGGTTTCCGCCTCGGTGTGATGGTGTGGTCCAGCGCGCAGGCTGGCAGGCTGGGCTTGCGACGAGTCAATGGTGATCTGTGACAAGAAATCAACATTTGTGGGGTTCACCGCGAACGCACAGCAGTTTGGAACCTTGTTGGGCAGCAGCGGGTGGCGGAACCAATATTATCGCCGATAGCGTATGTGCTATGTACGTACTAAGTAGCTATCGGGAAAGAGGCTGGAGACGAGACAAACTGCACCCGTGGGAAGTTGCAATGTCTTCCAAGGTTGGGGACCTCGAGTCTCTCAGGCCTACTGGCTGCACTGGCCGGTACGAGAAAGTTCAGTTGGTGGCATGTTGCCAACCAGCTGGATTCCTATGTTGGTAGGTATTTCTGGTCAATTTAGCCTTATTAGCCGCAGATGAAGAAGCAAAGAATACTTAGTATGTAGCATGAGGTCTATTATGCTGGATCCAACGAAAGGCCCAAGCTCCCAAGTATTGAATAGCTAATTCGTGGGATCTGTCCCCAAGCAAGGGCAAGCAACAGGGCAGGCATTGGCGAGCATTGCGTTCCAAGGTTCTGCTTTTCTTTTGCTGATGAAATCTCGCGGCAAGGTGCGTGTTTTGCATGAACGGGAGGACCGGCCCCCACGATCACATTCGAACGACATTGCATGAATCTCTCGATGGCGAGACACAAAGCCTCTGAGTGTCTCTGATTTGCCCCGGTCGGTGTATTACACCATGATTGACCATCTGAGTGGCGTTGTTTAGTCGTGCTTCAGAATCATCATCATCATGTCGGCCTGATCGGCTTTGGGACGAGAATCAATACATAATCCTGATAATACGATCATGTCCCGCCACGGCCGCTGATGCCCATTACGGCTTCAATATCGAGATCTCGTTTCGTCGATATGTTTAGCAAAGAAATACCGCTTGCCACCTCTGCTCATTTACCGAGATGCGTGTCCATGTCCCCGTGTCCCTGTCCCTGGCTCCCTGTTAGGCTGAAGAGCTGAGAGCCTCGAAGTTCGATCTGCCCCGTATCATCGTGTTCTTTCCCGTTCTTTTCTTGTTCTTTGGGAGATTTCCGTCCCCGCCCTCGTTTCAACCGGGGAGCTTCGTCTCAACTTGAGGTGGGCGTAGTCAAGGATGTCGAGATCCAAAGCCCCCCAGCAGGTACCAATCGATAACAGCAGTGTACATATAGCTATGGCTTGAGGGATCGAGGGAGCTCAACTTCTCACCATGTGGTTGGTTCCTGCTGACCTAGCTGCCTAGGAAATGTTATTGGCCACCTTGTTACCTAGTGAATGAACATCTCAATGTCCGTGACGGCACAGAGCTAAGCTTGTTCCCATATACTGCAACCTAATCTCGAATACCAACCTCAATTTCGCCCCCGTGGATTGCGAGAGCCAGATGTCTCGCGACCTGACGGTTCAACACTGCTCCCATGATCAAGGTACCATACACCTTAGTCAGTCGTATGTGATGTACCGAGGTGTGCCATGCAACCCGGAATTTGAGTTGTCGTTCCCGCGGACGGGCCCTTGTGGTTGGGTAAAATCAGTGCCAATCCCCCCTTTTATTAGCGGGCCCATGTCGCCGTCTCGTTCATGTTTTGGGCTTAGGCCACGCATGACACGTTCGTCTCCATTACCAAACGGGAAATGGTTCCTGCAAGGCACGGTGAGTTGGCACGTTTGGTAGACAAGTCCGGCAACAAATTGGCCTGTCAAAGGCTCGATGAGTACGGATCTGTACTGCTGATTGAGGCGCTGCAAGCAAACCCGCAATAACCACGCCTCACCATGCTCTGTTGGCTGAGAAAGCAAAGAAAAAACAACAAGAAGAAACTGTATCAGTATGGTCTTATCGAGGACAAAACTTACGACGACATCATCAGGGTTCTTTTCCCCCTGGCGCTGGTGCCGCCCTGTCAGACACTGAAGCGCTTGTGTAGTAGCAACTAGGCAGGACGGTACCTACTCCGTCTGTCCGTATCCAGGTGCTTCTGCCGGAACGGGTCGCATCGTGGCGTCCGCGTTAGTCTTTGACACTGGGAACCTGGAAGGTTTTGCGGTGCCAAGACGGTGTTTTTGTCTAGATTCCTAAGTAGCGGTCTATCAGAACGATGTGATTCATGCAGGGGACTCAGCTTGTAGAGTACATTGCACAAGGTACATGGGACACCATGCGTCAGTACTGAATTACGGATGGTCAGGTCACCCATCCTGAACGGTACCTAACGGTGCAGGGAAGAGCGCTGAGCCACGGTACACTGCCCTGAGTCCTGGCTGCCCATCCCAGTCCAAGGCCTCAAAACGTTACTGGCCTCCACCACAGTTGATACTGTGAACGCCAACCTGCTAGAGAAAGCTGCTGCGCATTTGACAGTTGCGGTCGCCTTCAATCACGTCTGGGCAAGATGCCAACAGCGACGAGAATAGCAATGCAGGTATGCACTGCGCCCACCCACTACTACCACAGTACCTACCTACCTACCTACCTACCTATCTAAGGTACCTGGATAAGTGGACTGGTAGGCAATGTACTGAGCATGCTTGGTATCGCCTCGACAACGGGTCTGTACACAGTAGCTTCAAGCTTCAAGGCCTTCCGTCATTGGATGTGCATTGACAATGCAACGGTTGAGGTCAAATTCCAACCCCCCTAAGAAACCCCCCCTAAAGTTAATTGGACTGGGCCGTGTCCCTCTATCTCCTTCCCTTCATCGAATGTTTTATGCAACCAACCATATTGACTGCCCGCCTTTTTCTTCCCACGTTCCTCTGTCCCACGTCTCGGCTTCACCTTCATCTCACCTTCTATACTACAACTGCATGTGATTCATTGGGGTGCCCATAACCGCCAGTTTCTCACCTGAGAGCACCCATCCACTCATCTGATTGGGGTTGAGCTAAGGGTGATAGAAGTGTGGTAGTTTAACAGGGGTGGCCATCTCGTTGCTTATCTACTATTAGCCAGTTGTTCCTTTTCACATACTTTTCACAACTTCCTCACCGGAATACGCAGTAAAACGGTACTCAGAAGTGAACAGCAACCCCGAAAATCCCGGTCGTGAGCGCAAATTGCAACTCTCAAAGAGACGCTGTGGTGCGGATCGTTAGCGAGATTGACTGCCCCTATCCCTATCGATCCCTCTCGACCACCCCAGCTTCTTGCAATTCATGCCTGGGACGGGTTCAGGGTTCTCTCTCGATCGAAGGACCTTGTCTTGCACGCCAGCCCTCAAGGACCCCGGTCTGCTGACCACGAGTCTCCAGTCCTCCTCATCAAGCAATCAGGTCCGTCTTTGGGGGCATCCTCTCTGTGTGCGACGACTCCCCGGCTGGATCTACTGCTAATCACTTTCCCAGGACTTACGGGTCCTTGTCCAACAATCAATACCAGCAGACCAGTCAGCCGTACGGGCCAGTTCAAGAACTGTCGTCAGGGCAGCCCACGACGCGGGACTATCTCCCACCTTGTCCAGTTGCCGCGGTTGTCTCCTTTGACTGGACGTGTTTCTGGTCCCCCCCCCCCACCACCCCGTCATTCCAATCCTGCGACAGACGTCTTCCCAGCACAGCGAACGAAAAGCAACAGGCGGTCGTTGGAAACACGACAGCCGGCCCTTCTTCTTCTCTTCCCTCAAACCATCCTTCTTTATTAATCTCCTAGCGGTACAACGACTCTGCAAGACCAATCTTCTGAGCGACTGGGCAAGGCACATTTGATTGCCAGTCGGATCCACGTCTTACTGCGTATTCTAATAATTGCATCTTTACACGCTAAGACCGGAAACATCACGCGAAGTCGACCAAGTACCTGCGTCAAAACTCCGGAGCCGCCTAAGGGACGGACCCGCAACCCAATCTTCTGGTCCCTCCCTGCACGCCCATCAATCTCTTCACTTTTTCCTTTTAATAATTCCAGGCCCGATTCTCCAGGAGGCCCGTCCACTCTTTTTGACCTTTACTATATTCGATCTCAATTCAAGTCAACCTGGTTTCCCTCTTTTCACGTATACTACATACATCCCAGCTATTCTTTCCAAGTATTGACAACCAGAAGCAACTGCAAATCCATCCCACACGGCAACTATCAGCACTGACGCCAACAATACCCACCGAACTGCCTTGACTGACTCTTCGACACCCGCCATTGTTGACTCTGAATGCTCCAATTACAGCATTAAGCTCTTCCGAAAAGAGCTTCTTCGAAGCCTCCGACGCCGCTCCACGCCAGCATCACCCTGCAACGTTGGAAGACGGCAAACACTTACCTTTGAAACGGGAATTTACCGTCCTAATCCATCATGACTGTCGCTCATGACCTGACCCATCGCGGGTCAACCATCAGTGGAGCGACCGCTCTCGCCCTGGAAGATCGGTTTGAGGTCCTCAAGGAAATCGGTGATGGAAGCTTTGGCAGCGTGGTCTTGGCGAGGGTCCGAACCGCTGGCGCCCACGTCGCCAGGCGAGGAACTGTAGTAAGTAATATCAGAAATAGATGGCCCAGTGGTGGTAAATGAGTTGAGAGCTGATAGACGGCCAGATCGCCATCAAAACCATGAAAAAGACATTCGAGTCCTTCGCACCGTGTCTAGAGCTCCGAGAAGTCGTCTTTCTGAGGACCCTGCCTCCTCACCAACATCTGGTTCCGTCTTTGGATATCTTCCTAGACCCTTTCAGCAAGAAGCTCCATATCTGCATGGAGTACATGGAAGGCAATTTGTACCAGTTAATGAAGGCCAGAGATCACAAATGCCTTGACAACTCGAGTGTCAAGAGCATCTTGTTCCAGATCATGCAGGGACTCGAGCACATACACGCCCACAACTTCTTCCACCGCGACATCAAACCAGAAAACATCCTAGTTTCGACTTCATCTCACCAAGACACAACAAATTCTTTCCGGCGGTATTCTGCTTTGGTTACGCCACCATCGACACCTCCCACATACACCGTCAAAATAGCCGACTTCGGATTGGCAAGAGAAACGCATTCGAAGCTGCCATACACGACGTATGTTTCGACACGATGGTACCGGGCCCCTGAGGTCTTGTTGCGAGCTGGCGAATATTCTGCCCCCGTGGATATCTGGGCTATTGGCGCTATGGCTGTTGAGATTGCGACGCTGAAACCACTGTTCCCCGGCGGAAACGAGGTTGATCAGGTCTGGAGGGTTTGTGAGATCATGGGCAGCCCCGGGAACTGGTACAACAAGGCTGGCCAGCGTGTAGGTGGTGGTGATTGGCGTGATGGCACCCGGCTGGCTGGGAAGCTGGGTTTCTCCTTCCCCAAGATGGCACCTCACTCGATGGACACGATCCTGCAACAACCGCAATGGCCTGCCTCGCTGAGCCACTTCGTGACATGGTGCTTGATGTGGGATCCTAAGAACAGGCCAACCTCCACGCAATCGCTACAGCACGAGTACTTTGCCGATGCAGTCGACCCTCTACGACCCAAGTCATCCGCGTCACGGATCCTGGGCCGGAAACCATCAACGATCAGCCGCTCCAAGGATGCTACAACCCCGCCTACAACTTCCAAGCCATCCTGGTTCAGGAAGTCACTCATCGGTCGCTCTGATTCGAACGAGGCGGTGGCACAGATCGCTGCGAAGGACCCACCTGCTGCCCGCGTACCTCACCAGGTGCACCTTACGGTTGATGTCGCACCCGCCGTGCCCGCAAAGTCTCGGCCGGCTAACAACAAGAGGACAACTTGGACCAACGGCCCGTCGAATGTGGCACCCATGCCAATCCTGCCCACTATCCGCCCCATCTCACCATTATCAGATGCTGTGACTGCGCAGGCTAGCAACCGAACGCCATCGTACAACGATGCCTACGCCAATGCTGCCGGGAGACACGGTCGTGATGAGAAGGCCAAGAAGATCGGGCGTCAGCTGTCTGTGCAGTCCAACTCGAACCACTACGCCGAACTCCATCGGCAACAGGCTGAGCGTGCGCTGAATGGCAGTGGACTCGCATCACCTCCTAGTGCTCACAAGGAGAGCTTCTTCTCACATTTGCGGAAAAGGGCTAGGAGATTTTCCGGAAGGCATCAAACCCCCGTTTCCCCAATTGACAGGGACGTTGAAGCCCAAGCTGGGTGTGGCCCCTGGGCAAGCCAGAGATCATCCATGGTAATCGACAATCCACCGGCGCCCGTACCAAAGGACACTTACGAACCCCTCGACAGAGCCTTGAGAGACCCCAATTCCGATAACTTGCACGCCCCGGCCCCTCCCGCACACCAGGTCACACCCAACAGCAACCTGAAGCGTCACCACTCGTTGCCACACCACCAGCCACGGTCACTAGATAACCTCGTCGGCGCAGCTCGAAGCGGTGGTCCCATCTCCAGCCGAACGAGAAAAGCGCAAGCGACCCATGGTGTGCACCAATATGATGCCCCGGACGAGGAGGATGAACTCATGGATGAGGCCCTCTCCTCGACTCACAAGGCCATAGCACGATTCGAGCGGGACGGAAAACCGAGCAACCTGCGGCAAGCATCGAACCCAGTCGGATTAATGAACCCTTACCCGACGCCTTCACCTTCGGCCAATGGCAACGCCTGCCTCTTCGGCGATGGACAAGAGGCAATTGCCCCGAAGCCATTGGATTTAAACAGGAAGGTCTCGGAGTACAAATGGCCGACTCCTCCTTATGAAGAAAGTGAGTGGGCAGCATCCGCGTCGGCCAGTATCTGGGCAGCGAGTAACAGATACTAGGCGGCATCTTTGCATTGGCGGCATCTTTCAGCGTTCGACAAACACAATAAGCATTCTGGACCCGGTCGATTCTTCTATTTTCTATTCATTTTTTACCACGGAGTTTTTGGTGTTGAGAGGATTCCCACCGCGTCACTCATTCTGGACCGGGTTCGAGGCTACGGCATATCTTGGGCGGGCGGACACGGCCTCAGTTGCATTCGAATTTGTTCTATTTCAAATACCCACCGCCCGCGCCGGGCTTCAGTCGTCATTGGCGGGATGACCTTGTCTCGTGTATCAGGTTGTCGTACACAATACCCTAATAGATCAGGCGGATCGACCGAGAGAGAATCGAACGTCTTTGCCTTTTTATTCCATTTTCTTTGTTAGACTACGAGTGGGCAGAAACCACAGTTGCTGTTTTTTTGGGAGCTAGGTGATCGGGTAACACTGGTGCCATTGGGATCATCTGGGGTTTTGCTTTAGTGGTACTTTCTCGGGAGAAGATTTTGGAAATGGGGAAGAGGACAAAAAAAAAAGAGAGATGGCATCTTGTGTGCACAAGTGGTTGGAGTTCGGATCAGGGGTTCTTATTTTCTTCGGAACAACCCCTCTTCGATCTATAAGGAGGGAATCGAGTTCTGCTTCGCAATTCTGGTCCAGCCCAGTCTTGTCTGTCCTGTAGAGATTGGACATTTGTATTTAACTTACCTTTGTACCTACCAGCGGTGCGTGTTTGCGGCCGCCGAGTAATTGGTGATGGTGGATGGGAACGTGAGAGAAAAACAATATCAGTCATCTCGGGACGGGAATGGCGTCTAGTACGCCTGACCACCGGCTCCTTCACTCCTGAAAGATAGGGCTCTGATCCAGTACTGCTTCACATATGATGAGTGATAGGTATTCGACGCAAGGCGCCTGCAGCAGCCACTGGTCCCTCTCTCTCTCCTCCCCCCTCCTCTCCTTGGGGCGGAGCAGCTATTGGAAAGGGAACATGAAGGTCTTATTCTTCATTGCAAGTCTCATCAGCGGGAGATTATCCAAGTCGAAACGGGTTTCAGGTTTCCACCAGGGAGTGGCATGGCCTGCCTGCCTGCCCTGTAAGTCGAGAATAGGCAGCAGAATTGTTTCCTGGAAGGAATCATGTTACGACCCGCACGAGTCCATAGATAGATACGAGTAATGCCAAACATATCTTGGCTTCTTGACCCCCCCCAAAAATGTAGGTGCATATATATTTGTATATTTATACACTTGTATTCTGATACATATATCTGGTCATGCTATTGTTGTCCATCCACACTCTGGCCCTGGTTGCTTCCTTGCGTATGTAAAGTCAGTGTCAGATACTGACTTGAGTACAATAAGAGACGGACAGACGCAGTGCAGCGGAAGGAACCGAAGACTTGCCCCGCCTCTTGCCTCAATCGACTCAATTGGGACTTCGACTGCGGAAGGTGTCAGCAAGCCACAACGGGTCACTTGCACACTTCATCTTCGCCTTCACCTTTACCTTGTACCTTGTACCTTTCTATCCTCACCTTTACGAATCTTGACTTCCAATACGAGAGGCATAAGTGACGATATCAAATAATCCCGATTCCTTACAGCTTTCAGTCCGACCCGCTTAACATCAGCTGTTTGCCGCTGACCATTGGCGAGAGGGCGGGCCTGGGCCTCACATGCTGCTTGGGCGACAGGTCGCAACCTCATCGTGTTCCCAGTCATATCTCACATTCCCCCTGACTTCACACTCTTCTCTTTCTCCCCCTCCTGACCGAGCATGAAGACACAGCCCGCAAGGTAGCACCCAGTGAGCAGCTGTCAGCCCGGCTCGTTGTCGCAGGTCAAAACACCGCCATGGACCACCTCGCCTTGCCGATCCGCACTTCTCCCACCAGCGAGCGGAACCAACAGAGCAGGAACTACTTCACGAGCCATGGACTGCCGCCGTCGGCCGAGGCCATCAATGGGCCTGTACGGGAGCCATTCAGGGACTTTGCACCCATAGCAGACAGGTTGATCGTGGGCGTGGACTTTGGCACCACCTTCTCGGGGTCAGTTGACCGCTGCCGGAATCTTTCCCATCTTTCTGGTGGCCTTTCTCATGTTGAGCATGACTGACACTGTCCCCATCTAGTGTTGCTGCCGTGTACACCTCAAACCCTGACGATGTTGAGATCATCAAGACCTGGCCGGGGGGCAACGGCATCACCTCCGACAAGGTGCCAACAGAGATCTCCTACGAGCTGCCCCCCGATGCTCCCGCGGGAACGGAGCCCACGGTCAAATGGGGCTTCCAGTTCAGGCCCGAGGAGTCACGGCTACGGTGCATCAAACTGTTCCTGGACCGGTCACAGAAGCTCCCCTTCTACGTCAGCCCGCTCGAGACGGCTGCCCAGCTCAAGAAGTTCAACAAGACGGTCGTCGACGCCGTCAGCGACTACCTGACCCAGGTCTACAGCCACACCATGGACACGCTGACGCGGCGGTACGGCGAGTCCTTCATGGCCTCCACAAAGGTCGACTTTGTGCTCACGTGCCCTGCTGTGTGGTCAGATCATGCCAAGAACACGACGCTCCAGGCTGCCGAGAGGGCCGGCATGGGCTCCAAGTCGTCCATCCAGATGATCAGCGAGCCGGAGGCCGCCGCAGTATATACTCTAAAAGCTATACAGCCTAATAACCTTAACGTGGGGGATAACTTTATTGTGTGTGACGGCGGTGGTGGCACGGTAGAGTAAGTACGGGCAGGTGTTGACCACGAGGTCGTTGACAAGCGTACTGACCGTGTCCCAGTCTGATTGCATATAAGATAATATCGCTCAAGCCCTTCAAGGTAGAAGAGTCGGCCGTGGGGACCGGTGGGCTCTGCGGAAGCGCATTCCTGAATTATCGATTTGAGGAACATGTCAAGACCCGACTTGGCAAGACCCGGTTCGAGGAGATGAAGACTAAGAAAGGTAAGACATGGCAGATGGGCTTGAGATATTTCGAGGAGTTTGTGAAAAGGAACTTCAACGAGGACGAGCACCACGAGATCAACATCCCGTTCCCCGGCCTCCCGGACGACGAAGAAGTCGGCCTTGACTCGGGCTTCATGGTCATGACCGCCGCGCAGGTAAAAGACATATTCGAGCCCGTGGTCAAGGAGGTCTGCGACCTCGTACAGGGCCAGGTCGACGGGCTCCGGGCCAAGGGCGGCATCGTCTCGGGCATCATCCTCGTCGGCGGCTTCGGCCAGAGCGACTACCTGTACCGCCGGCTGAAATCGTTCTTCACGAGCGCGGCGCCGCCGCCATACAGCGAGAGGCCGACGCACGCCTCGGCCAACTCCCCCGGCGACCAGGCCGCCATCGAGGTCATGCAGCCCGTGTACGCGTGGACGGCGGTCGTCAGGGGTGCGGTGCTGAGGGGCCTCGAGGGGAACATGGTCATCTCGAGGAAGGCGAGGATGCACTACGGGACGAGCTATGCGACCGTGTTTGATGAGGAGAAGCACAGCGTCAGCGAGAGGTATTGGAGCCCGCTCTGGGAGAGGTGGATGGTGAGCGATCGGATGCAGTGGCATATCGCGAAGGTAAGATGATTCACCTCTGTTGGCTTCTCGCGTAGCAAGAGTGCGCCGAGGTGAACAGACAGACACTGACCGTGATGTAGGGCGAGGCGATATCGCCACTAACACCGATCGCGTTCCACTACACGAGGAACTTCAGACCAGGGCAGTCCCTTGTGGTCACAGACGACCTGATCGCCTGCGAGGCGGATGAGCCCCCCGTGGCGTACACGCGGGACCTGGTCCACGTGTGCAAGCTCACGACGGACCTGAACGCCGTGCCCCGGAGCCTGTTCACCCGGCTGACGACGACGAGGGGCGTCGAGTTCGACAACCTGGACTTCACCCTCGAGATGATCGTGGACAGCGCCGGCTTGGGGTTCGAGCTCAAGGTTGATGGGGTCCGGTATGGCCGTGTAGATGCTGATTTCCAATAACACTTTGGTATACAATGGTGATCATGGGTTCTGGGTTTCTGGGTCTGGGTCTGGTTCAGGGCATACCGTACTGTACTTACTATATTGGATTATGCAAAAGGGTGGGTGGACATGAAGGCAGGCTCGGCATCGATCGCCAGCCACTACCATAACAAGCAGCAATATGATACACTGCACGAACGCATCTCCGAGGACAACCTCCACGCCGGGAGAACAGCAGTCACCGCGGTATCTTCCTTGCGTCGCACAAGGAAATCAGAAGACCTTGCAAGACCCGTCAAAGAGAGTATATGAGGGCTTGTCGTACGAAGGGTTGGCCCAGTCCTGATTGGCCTCCCTACACTTTATTATCAAGAACCGCGGACATGTCGAATCTCGCCGTCTGGATCTGTCCAAGTTCGATGCCCGCCAGACGAACAAGAGGACAAGGACAATATCGCCTCCTCCCCCCCACCTGCTCTCTGGAATGACACCTTCCCGGCTGAGACTTCGTAAGGCGTCCGTCCGTCCGTCATGGTTCGCATTTGTTGAGCCTTTTTTTTCTTCCTTTGCTTACTTCCCTCATCTTGTGTTTGCCTCGCTGTCGCCTTCTCTGGACGTAAAAGCCCTTTTTCTTTTAGGGGGAGGGGAGGCTGCATGAGGCAAACAACCCCAAAATGCAAGGGTTTGATCGCCGTGTGGTTTGCCCACTGCATCAGTGCATACAAGCCGGGCGTAAAATCCTCCTGCAGGTCAGAAACACAGCCACCCTCCCTCAACCTCTTCATTTTTCTCCGGCACACACGGTCGGCCGCGCACTTGCGCAGGAGGAGGATGTTTCTTCTCTCTTTTTTGTCTTGCTTGACCAGCACCCATCCCCCCGGGCTCCAACAGGTAGGGCGGATCTTGCCCGTTTTGCCACTTGGCAGTGATGGCTGGCTGGCTGGCTGGCTGCCTACTTAAAGTACTTGACTTACCGTGAGGCGGTCAGGGGTAAAGGCTGGGGGAGACATGTATATAAGACACTTTTGTCGTCCGCTCCCAAATCTTCCCGGGCTTACTCGTCGTGAGGGAGTCTGATGGGAGTTCTTGCTTTGCTCCTCTTTTGCACACCTCTCGTATTGTCACGAGGGGCATTGTAAAGACTTCTTTCTCCGTGTCGGATTGTTCGATTGGTCGCGATACCTAAGCACAGCCCTTACGTATCTAAACTACTGTGGAATTTTGATCCATCATGAACGCCCACAGCAAACTCTCCTCCATCCGTCGATCCCACTCGTCAGGAATGACCACCATATCGTACCATATCAGTCATAAGTCGTCACTTATTTTTCATCACTCATCACCGTCCCATTTCGTGCCTAGAAGATTTCCCCCGAGACCTCGTTGCGTCGTCAAGCCCCGCGAGGAACCACCCCTGAGAAGGCCGTACCACACAATACATGAACACAGAACCAAGGAAATGACAAGGACTCGAACCGGCAAACTGGGTTACCCAGATGTGACGACCACCCGGCTAGCTACCCAGCGCAAACATCTGGGCCGACGGGTTCCTGCGTCTTGTTTCTTTTTCCGTCGACGGGTCGCCGAATATACACCCGGGCATCCAATACCATGGCCCGGGGAGGAGAGAGCTGGCCAAGG
Organism: Cytospora chrysosperma; assembly: GCA_016808195.1. Lineage (NCBI taxonomy): Eukaryota > Fungi > Ascomycota > Sordariomycetes > Diaporthales > Cytosporaceae > Cytospora > Cytospora chrysosperma. Next base: position 1,898,718 of record MU179926.1, on the reverse strand, counting down.
AGAGGTGTAACGATCAACAGGAGGAACGATGAACAACAGCGTTTGCGATCCCACGACGACTCCAAAGATCAGCGAGGCCTTGAGAGCCCACCAAACGCCTCCTCACGCATGTGTGCTCGGCCCGAACCCACCTCGCCGGTTGTCCTGCTGCGGCCCGAAGACTGGGACTCAGCCCTTGTCGTTGGATAGCCAAGCGTATAGGGGTCGGGTTGCAAGGAAATCAACGACATCATAGGACCCTTTTTGGGGGAAGTGGACGGGGGGGGGGGCATAGGTAGAGGTAAGTAACACAAGGCTCTTCGTGGGTATCAGCCCTCACAAACATCGGATCACCCGATCTTCACAGCCTGCCCCCCACTCCCGACCCACTCCAAACACACCCTGCCACGGCTCACCTCCTGTGTTTCTTCTTGGACGACTCGTGCTTTTCCTTTCTCTCCTGCCGCCTGGTCCTGGACGACGAGGCAGGCTCCTCTACAACGTCAAGCGGCGTCGCAGACCGACTGCCTGGTATCGACGGCACCGTCGTCGGGTTCAAGTTCTGCAGGATCTTATCATAGGTCTGACTGCTGATGATGCGCTCATGCCTGAGGTGCCTGATCAAGCCGCCGTCTGGCCGCATGTTGGAGGCACTATGGCCGTCGTCCATGATATGGTCACGGATATGTTCCATGCGCCTTTCGAAGTTGTGAAACTTGTCTCCGCCGCAATAGTGGTCATTCGCGTCAAAGGTAAACGTTTCACAGAACCCTTCACGTGGCATCGGAACCGAGATCAGCCTTCCTGTACTAAAAAGAGCCGGGGTCTGGAATAGGAGTGGGTTATACTCACAGCATCTCAGCTTGGTCGGGAACTTGGAGTCCAGGTGTGACACAAGGTGTTCCTTCCACTCCCTCTCCTCGCCGCCTTGGAACACGACCGTGCAACCAGTCAGGGTCCGGAACTCGCAAGGGAGCTCGTACCGGTTCCGTGGCGGCGGCTGCTGCGCGATGTGGTGGTCGACCGAGTTGGCCTGGTACCTGGGAGGGACAGTCGACGGCGCGGTCGACGCGTACGACTGCGCATAGCCGGAGGACGCATAGCTTGACGGCGCGTAGGACGATGCATAGCTGGACGACTCGGCATACCCGGAGGCCGCATAGTCGCTCTCGTAGGACGAGGCCCTGCCGGTCGTGGTCGGTGGGGAGGCGGTTACATAGCCCTCGTACCCAGCATTGTAAGCAAGAGCTGATGGTGTACTGTGACTATCCTGATATTGGTGTGTGTATGCGTTGTTGTTGGTATAATTCGACGTCGGATGACTCGGATAATCATACTGCTCCAGGCCACTCCGAGGGAGAGATGGATCGTTGGTGCCTTCTAAGCTGAGTTCGCCCATTCTGTCGGCAAGATTCTCCTTCTTCTCTGTGTCCTTACCCTTACCCTTTGAGTGGTGGCCCTTATTTCTCTGCATGTTTGGGGCTTCTACTATGGCACGATGGCTGACTAGATGATAGATAATGGTGATAATGGTGGTGGTGGCAGTGGTGGTGGTAATGTATCAAGATGCGCATAAGGGAGGAGGGGTAGCGATACACTGGTCAAGAGAGGAGTTGCAAGTACAAATGGGAAATCTCAGCCAGGAATTCGACCGGATATAAGACGCCAGATATATATCCTCGAGATCTTGGTGACTCAAGAGACTCAGGAAACCATCGGTCTACGACGGCATATGGTCCTGGCAGGTCCATCATCACTTGTCGGAAGGGGTTCTCAACGAGGCCAAGAGATGATGCAGTACTTGCTGCACGACGACCTGCCCTGCAGGCCACCAAGATCTGACAGATGGCAATCCACCGCATGCCCACGCGCACACATACACACACACACACACACACACACAACAAGGACCGTGGAACAACCGGCGCGAGTATCTGGTCGGATGCAGAGCCGTCAGACAGCCCGCGGGAGGATGACGATTACGGTGCACAGAGGGCTCTATCACTCGCTTCTGCCGTGCCATGTCTTGCGATGTGGATGGCTTTGGGGGAGGGGGCGCATATTGCCCCCTTTTTGCTTTTCTCCGTCCACAAGCCGCAAGCTCGGGTTTTGGACCTCGAGCTTGACGGGGACCATCCATCTGCCCGCCACTTGGCCGTTGTTTTTGCTGGTTCTGAGCCGAGAGTCTGGGATGGGATGGGCGGAGATCCGCATCTCGACGAGCATCTGAGATTGTGATCTGTGGACGCACACCATCAATCAAGAGATTCCTTGCTGCATATGCAAGAGCCCCCCACCGGTGGGCGTAGCGCAAGCTCGACGTTCATGGCTCCAGGTCAGCAGTCCATTATCGGCTAGTGGCTATCAGCCTCTGCATAGCATCTTCCGCGCAGAGGCGATGGATGTGTTGCTGTTTGTTGGATTTCCTCCATATCTCGTCGCGGAAGACGGAAGATGTGAAACTTCCTATCTTTTTCTGCTTCCGGAGGACAGCCACGTCTGCCGCAGATCCCTCGACTCCCATGCTGCTTTGTCGAAGGGTTCATGCAGCAAGCCTACAAGCCAAGGTCCGCCGCAGTATCACCGGGAGTAAAAAGCCACATTGCATGGCCTGGTTGGTTTTCCCGTTACGGCTATTTTTTCGATCCAGCCCGATCCGCACCGTCATGGCTTGTTGGCTCACCGCACAAGAACACTCGTTGTAAATGGCTGCGAGGTGAGATACTTGCAGCCAACAACAATGCTATAGGTTATTTCATCGACGCCGTCTGGAGGCTTGGCGGTCTGTCTACCAATATCTTGAGGCAACACCTCCCTGAACAGGGTTGGCTGCATGTGATGCACCCGCGAACCGGAAACGGTTGGGTTCCCCGGCCCAGGACGATCTCTCCCGCGACCGGAGGCTGTTCTCATGGCCGAAGATACATGGCCGAGGTGCGCACAAAACCAGGGAGCAGCAAGCTTGCAGAGAGATTCTGGGGAGCCGAATGAGAACTCCCAGCAGAGTCATACGTCCCATGAACTTGATGCTTTGCGAGAGTGCAATACATAAGCCAAAATGCGCCTGCCAGGAGGGCGTCTTGAAATGTCGGCTGCAAGCAGCTGTCGGCATGTACTACTTGTTATGCAGTCATTCCGTCCGTCAGCGAGCGTTCTTCGCCGGCCACGCGACGGCCCGCAGGTGAGCCTGGAGCAAGAAGTGGGAACCAAGGACCGTCTGAGAGCGTGGGTAAGGGCTGAACCCCAAAAAGTTGAGGCTCTGCCGGCGTTGTAATCGGAGGAAGGCCTTCTTGCTGTCCCCCCACCTCACCACGATAGGTTGCTGCTAGGCTGCAGCAACATGCAGGCGGCATCCAATCAACAGGCCTCAAGAGTCCTTGCAATGGCTGTCCAGCTGAACGCCATGGGCAGTTCTTTGGGTCCGGAAATACGTCCCTCGGTGACCCTACGAAATCACACCGGTCCCGACTAGCTGAAGAGCACATGATTGCTTTTCCCACCAGCGGTTGGTTATATCAGGCCGGTATGACACCACGTCAGGGCCCGCGTGGCTGCTATGCCACCCGCCGTCCATCCGAGCGGAAGGTCGCAGAAGTGTGTGGGAAGAGCCGAGCAAGGCGCCAGTATGTCGGGCCAGGGACTTGGACAAGGGCCTCGGTGAAGCCGGACAGGAAATTATTGCCGGGTGTGGGTCATGACCAACATGCTGGTGAGGGACCCGATGCTCGTCAAAAGCTTGCGTGCGTAAGAGCGAGCGGCAAACAGGTTCGACTGACGATGGGGTGTGTATGAGGACGCTTCGATGTCGTGCGCGCACGGGACAGCTTTTTGTACAAAGCCCAGCCGACCGGAAGCACACCGGTAGAACACGGCAGGCGACACCGGGAAGAAGCTGCCGGCATCACAAAAGTAGATGCCGGCACCCAATCCTTTTGTCTTTGAGGATTTCACATGGCATGATCTTGGCGATCATAGCGGCGTGATCTATTCAGCGCGGCATAGGACCCTCGCTCTCGATATGACATTTCTAAATTGTAACTGCCCGCCGTTCTCATCGCCTCGCTTGATGATGCCCGGGAAAGTGACACAGCAGATCTCCCTCTGGACAAGTTTCTCTTCGTCCTCGCCCCCGATGTCTTCCATGGTGCCATTGTTGAACATGACCTGCTGATGGAGCAGTATGTCAGGCATCCAGACCTCGAAGACGGCCTTCTGCACCACCAACAGCCGTGATAGCTCAATGGCGCTGTTCACGAGCTGTCGGAGTGCTTGGCTTCTCGCGTCCGCGTTCATCGAGGCTGTTGTGTTGCTGCTACTACCGGCCCTGCCAGCGTTGTCTGTTGTGATCGAGTCCAGGACCCTGTCTATCCTGGTCACAACATCCTCGGCTGTTTGTGTCGTCTGTACCTGCATATTGTGTGCCGCGTCCCTCTTCAACACCGACAGGGTCACGGAGCGCCATTGGTTGACAGACTCAACCGACCCTGGAATGCGTGTGAGCTCAAGAGCTTGCCTCGGCCCGAAGCCTCTGTAAGCGAGTGAATAAGCGACATGGGAACCACTCACCAAAGGATTCCAGCAGCGCCTCCGTTTGCCTCAACTGCAGTTCCTGTTCGGGGGACAGACCCACGAAGTAGGAACGGAATATCCTCTGCACGAGTATCCGGGACACAACCGACTGCAGGAGATGGACCTTGGCCGTCTGGGCCAGCTCCTCGTACATGGGCACAAGCTCCGCCAGCTCCTGCAGTGATGCCTCGTTTGCCTTGGACAGGTCGATCTTGGACTTCCTGAAATTCGTAATGACCCAGTTCTGTAGCCCGTTGCCCAAGTTTGCAATGCCGGCGCCGAACACCTCATCGCTCGTCGTGCCATCCGCCCTGGTGCTTGCGCTCACCCACTCCTTCAGGCCTCGGACCTGTGCCTTCAGATCCCGGATCTCATCATTCTTTTGCTTCAGCTCCATCTCCAGCGCATCCCTCCACCCCCTCGGAGCCGCCTCTGTGTCTGCCTCCTGCGCACGTATCTCTTCTTTCAAGAGTCGTAGCTCCATGTCTGTTCGTAGAAACTGCTGGTTTAGAGCGCTGTGTTTGGCCTGCCAGAACGAGGCCGTCTCGCTCTCGCTCTGCGAGAGCTTGTCCAGTTCACGCTTGAACTCGGTCTCCATCGCCGACAGCTCTCGTTCCAGACTGGCTATACGCTTGTCCTTCTCCTTGGTGCCAGCTTCTGTGGAGGACAACGCCTCAGCGGGGATCGTTGCCCCATTGCTCATCGGGGCGTCCATGCTGGCATGTGGCGTGCGGGGCGGACCTTCGGGGCTTGGGGAGGAGTCTGACTGGATTCGAGCCGTCGACGTCGAGGAAGATGCAGGCACTTCTTTGCGCGGACTCCCGCCCTGGAAGACGTGCTTTGGACCCTTGGAGCTGCCGGCAGCCCCACGCTTGTTTGGGGGGCTCATCGCGGCAAAGTCCAGACTCGAAGCTGTGGTTTGGCGTGTTCGTGGCGCACTTGTACAGGTGGTGCTACCCCAGACGTTCGGGTTCAGGGGTGATAGGATCTTGACGAAAGGTAGCCTTGGGAAATGCTCCTGCAGCACACAAACTGCCGCATCGTGTAGATTTCTCCGGATGGAGGGGCTGATTATGCAAGGCGAATGGCCTTGTGTTGGTTGTGCTTAGACTCCAACTCACATTGCTTCCTTCTGGAAGCCCCTGAAGACAGCATAGCGGCAGTTCGAAGGTCAGATGTTAGTCCACATTGTTAGTAAGCGCGCCAGTCCCTAGCAGCTGCTGCAACAGGGGATCATGTCATTTTACTGCACACTACGCCAAGGTAGTTACTGGCTGACTGGTACTGATAAACCCAGCGGGCCCTAATGCCCACCCCAGGTTCAGCCCAGGTTCAGGGTTCACCAAGACTCATCCAGACCCTGAATCTCAAATGCCCAAGTCGGGTGACCAGTGATGCCTGTGACTAGTGTAACATCATCAACAATCCTCAAAACAGCCCCAGGCCTGGCACGACTGACAACCAGCTTTGGTTCGATGGCATTCTATTGCTTCATATACGAGCCCTCGTTCTAACCAAAAGTAGTACAGCCAAAAAAGCAAACGGCAGGCAGTTGGTCCCCCCCCCTCCTCACACATGAACCAGCTGCTGAGAGTAGGCATCAAGATGTCTTCCTCCCAGAGACCCAAACCACCCCAGCTCACACACTTTCTCTGTATCCCCCTCGCCACCGCCACATCTCGGCCCCAGCTGTCTCAGGCCCTCGCATCCTTCCGGGACGATGTCACCCGGCCCAAGGAGCTGGGGGGGTTCGGGCTGCCCATCGATGCGGTCCGGCCCGTGGGGACACTGCATCTCACGCTGGGCATGATGTCGTTCCCGAATGATGACGGGCTGGACAAGGCTGTCGAGCTGCTCAGGTCTCTGAGGCTGAGGGAGGTGTTGTCCACGGTCGAGAAGTCGGTGATGCCTGGGGAGGCGAAGGAGGCGGTTGTTCCAGATGCAGACGCAGCGCGGCAGCAGCAGGTACTCATCACCCTGAAGGGCTTGCATCCGATGCAGAAGGTTGACAAGGCAACGGTGCTCTACGCGCCTCCGTCGGACCCACATGGGATCCTCCAGGGCTTCGGCGAGAAGATCAAGGCACAGTTCAAGGAAGCCGGCCTCCTCGCCCCCGGCGACCTGCCGTTGCTGTTGCACGCCACCATCGTCAACACCATCTACGTCAAGGGGCGGGGCAAGCACGGCGCGGGCAAGAAGAAGTGGGAGAGGGCGGTCATCAAGGACGCCCAGGCCATGGTGGACCGGTACGAGGATCAGGTGTGGATGGAGGACGTGCCGCTGGACAAGATCGCCATATGCCGGATGAGCGCGAAGCCGATCGAGAAGGACGGCGTCGTGGTCGATGCCGCGTACGAGGCCGTGGCCGAGGTTGACTTCTGATAGGTGGGCGCTATCAGGGAACAAGCATCACGGTCTGGGCGCTCCTTATGGACATACACGGCTCCCCCTTGGCAGTCTGCGCGACCCAGCCCGATGTTAGGTAAACCCATGTCGCTCGCCGTGTATGGCGCGTATCCCAGCCGCAAGGATCTGCTCGTTTGGGTCTGTTGTCAAGTCCCGAGTGTTGTTAAGGCTGACCTGCATATCGGCTGAAGAAACCTGCAGTAGATGCATGAGTAGATCAGCCTGTCGCGGCGGGCCTTGTGGAGCATTGCGAGCAATGTTACATGTGCAACGATGCCTGCCATTCTACAGTGACTTCAAGGGGTGGAAGAGTCTAGCTATTGCTTGCAGCCGACTTTGGCCAGCGTTTACGATTATGAAGCTCGGGGAGAAGGCTGCCTATAGCATTCAAACATATGCAATGCTTACATGGAATTGGCATGCCCGCCTCGGTTGTCTTGAAGGCAGGGCCCAGGGAATCATTGTCTTGTTGGTCAACGGTGGTCTCTAGCTATAAGTTAGTGGCTGGAGGCCTGGAGGAGGTGACATCTTTGTTAGAGGGAGAATCTTGATGGAATGTAATTCAGTCCACCTGGTGGGCATTCGCGTATATGTGCAATGGAAGGAATGCTTGTGGACCAGGTGAATAGATCTAGTACCCCTCAAGGCTACTTTCTAGTCAAAAGCCAGGAACTAAATGCTAGCAACAAAAGCTCCCTGCTGCATCGCTAAGGTAAAGTTTCATCAAGAGCTGCTGGCTAGACACTGCCTGCTTATTAATTTCCAATGAGACTATAAACTTTCTCGTCTGATACAAGAACTAGACCACTTGATGCGTCGCAGCCACAAAAAAAAAAAAGGGACACTGCCACCACCATCACCGTGAAATCTGTGAGGGGGATAACGTGCCATCCTGCAAAATGCTGTCCAAAGGGACCGGTGTGAAGTCTTTATCAATTCCAAATCCAAAGAAGTCCGCCAAGAGCTTCCTGAGTATACACAAGGATATCCTGAAGGCGTCCTACCATGCCAAGACTGGCGTGTCACGTGCGCCGATTCGAGAAACTGCCAGAGGGACCAGACCCTTGGTATCACTCGGCGCTGGGCTCGGCGCTGTTGAAGAAGACCTTCAATTCCTTCTCGAGGTCGGCGTAATCTACCTTGACGGCTTTCAGGGCCTCGGTGATCTTCTTCAGGCAGACCTCTTCATCCGTCTCGGGCGTTCCAGCGAGGTCGAGCTTGTGACCATATTGTTGAATGACCTGGCAGCTATCTCGGATTTTGTTGAAGCCAAGAGTAGCCGATGATCCCTTGAGGAAATGACCGAGGCTCGATAGCTCTTCCAGGTCCTTCTCCTCCCTATGAAGACGGAGATTGTGGTCAGCGTGAGGCCCATGGTTGACGATGAAACCGGTTCAGATGGGCATAAGGCGTTGTGGGCAAGCCATATTTATAGTACTTGGAGGGAGCATAGGAGGAAGGGGGGGGGGTCGGGGGCTCACAAGGCCGTGTCCATTTTCTCGAAAGTCTCCTCGACCTGCTCGAAGAAGTTGAAAACTAGGGGCTTGGAGAACTCGCGCTCAGCCTCGTCCTCATCCATCTCCAGGATCTGGGAAAAGGTGGCCATGTCGACATTGTCGCCAAAGTCTGGCACGGTGGAATCGTCGGTCTGTTATTGTTTCAATATTAGCAACAGCACTAGAAAGCCATCTCTCCATGGCATGACGAGATGTAATCGAGTGGTGAGCTGTGACGACATACTTCAGGCATGGTGGGTGGCTTCCTAGTAGTTTGGGGATATGCCTCCTACTGTGTCGAGATTTGTGAATGGAGGAGGGGTTTCCCCAGCTGTAGAGTAGAATAGCAGGTGACGGTCAGAGGAGCGCAGGCCCCGTCGGTCCCTATCAAATATATTACTTGGTCAGCCAGGTGCAGAAAAAGAACATGTGGGTCTAATGTTGCGGGCCTTTGACAGAAGCGGGCCAGCCGTGATGCAAGAGGGGAAGGGACAGAAGGTGTGGGATTGAGCATGCAGCCATGTGCGGTAGATGTGATGAGTGGCTTGTGGATTGTTCCTTGGACTTGAGCCCTGACCAGAAGATGGGATGAGAGCACATCAAGGGCAAGTAGCTAACAGAAGGCCCCAGATGTCTCCTGGTTCCTATATGACCACCACCTGCCTAGTAGGCTACCCCCAGCTGAAGCGGTAGGCAAGTATACTGTGGCAGCGGCTTGGGCAGTCAAAGTGGGGGTTGGTGATTACTTTCTCACAGAACCTCAGGTGAGAGAGATGTTCAGTTGAGTCAAAGGGCAGTGACAGAATGAAAGCTGACACGACAGGTGTGCTTCCGAGCTTTCAGACTCAGGGGGATGGTATATCGACGGCAAGCTTACCTGCTACTGGGGAGAATGATATTCAACGAGACGGTTGGAGGAGTCTCGGAGGGACAAGTCAGTCACAGACGAAAGTGATGGTATGTCCTGGGTGGTAGGATGTTGGTTGTTCGGGTTAACAGGGACAGGATAGGCTTCTTCGAAGGTCAGATTAGAGCTGAGCGCATATAATGATTGATGTTGAAGTTAATGATGTGGTCAGGGTGGGCCATATACCTGGGTAATTAGGGCCTGCAGGTACTTACCTTATCGACAAGCTTTCACAGTCCACGGGTAGTCTGACACGGTGATTCAGGGGCAAGTTAAGCGGCAAGGAGGGAAAAAGATGCTTAGTTTAGACAGGGCCTCGTCACGATGTTAGCGTGAGGGAAAGGTGCGGATACCATAGTGTTTTCCTCAGATGGTGAGGGGTTCGGCTGTAAAATACAGTGGTGCTTCTGGAAGACTACTAGCACATACCTACTTAGTACTGTACCTAACTACTTAAGTACCTAGGTACTTAGGTAAGTGATTTAGTAGGGTACGTACTCTAGCTGTCTAGGTGGTGTAGATGGTAAATTCTAGAGCACGACGACCACACGGTACCGTACAGCACTGCAGGGCGGCTGAGGAACTAATGTACTGCAGGATACCGTAGGGTTGATGCTGCCTTTTTCGACTCCTCATTATTTAAAGTTCCTTGTACTCTGCCAGTACTACGTATCAACAACGTCATTTGCAGGGTCCATCTTCCAAGGTGGGGTGTAACCTTCCCGAGTGGGCCTGCACAGGGGTCAACTGGATTATCAACTGGTTTATCAACGCCGGTGCCTACATCCAAGGTATTGTATGTGAACTTCAACGCTCGTCTTCACTTTCCTTTCTTTCCTTACAAATATACCAGTGGCTCACAAAACCACAATTCATCGACTTTACAAATACCATACTTTGGCAGTGTGAGAGAGATAATTTTGACACAATCATCTTTGCACTGTGGAGGAGGTCGAGTTGAGTTGAGTCGAGTGTCACGGAAGCTTCGACCGGCTCCGAGTACGGAGAGGGTACAAGTACAAGGACAAGCAGAGACCACGAGACCACGAGACCACGAGACCCGGACTGATCTGCTCCCTCCATCCATATCTTCGATTCTAGAACTGTTTGCTGACCTGACGCCGTACAAGTCTCTCCCCCGACTCCTTGAAGAGCTGCCCTCTTGCCCCCCAAACTATGCTACAAACTATGCTCCAAAGAAGGTCGACATAGGCTGGCTGTGGCCGATCCTATGAAATCCATCAAGGTCATCAAGCCCATCAAAGAGTCGACCGCTCAGCACCGTCGCCAGATGCAACGCACGCGTTGCTGCAGCCCGGTGAGCACGAGGCCGGCAACTTTGTTAGCGTCCCGCTTGCGATTGACGGGCTGGAAGTTGTCCAGATGCATAATAGCCCATGGCTTACACCGATGTGGTCATGATCGACATTCCCACCAACCCTGCTGGCAGCAACACAAGCCCAACTCGTCCGCACACCGAAGAAGCCAACGCAGAGCAACTCCCATATGGACAGCTCACAACGGTCTAGGGGGTAGATCATCCCACTACCCAGCCGTCATCGAAGATGCCTTATGGCCGCTGCAGGTGAAGTTCGGGACAATCCCGACGTCTACAATTTCAACGATTGGGCAACGCAGTGTCAGGAATGCAGCAGGGAGCAAGCTATAAAAAACAAAAACAAAAAATAAAGGGGCCACGGAAGCCTAGCAAGACAAATCTCTCATTGCCCCCGCGTCCGGTTGACGACAAAAGCGCATGCGATCGGACGATGGCACCGCATCGCAGAATGGCGCTCGAGGACGTCATGGCCGGCTAGTACACCATCGCACAACACGGCCCCTTTCCTGGCCCGGGGATCTGGCGACGAATACAATAAAAGGGACGAGACCGTCGGCGACACAGGCGGAAAGGGAAGACAGGCCACCTTGGCTAGTTAAAATGACTTTTAACGGTAGTCGCGCCACTTTCCAAGGTCGAACTACACATCCGCGACCGGAAGACAGCTTCCGCAACTCTCAACATCGAAACTTGTCCGTCTTGGGATGTCCGCAGGACAAGCATGAACGGCAGACATCGATGGGGCTTCATTCTTCCAGTCCTTTAACGGTTCGTAACGGCAGTACCATACTACATACTAAGTAGGTTAGGTATTAGTAAGTTTTCTTAAGAGTGCCAAGACACTACGTCATAGCTGCTCCCGTGTACCCTCCGTGCAGACGGCACTAAGCCCAATTTGGCATCCGGGACTGTGATTGCTGCAAGGGTCTCTGTTCTTGGCGGGGAAATATTTGGGTCGATAACTTCACCTGGACTGCCTGGGCACCTTGCTCTCCTTCTGTCGGTGTCCCTCACCAGTCTCTCAACAACTTCCATAGGTTGACACTGCCCCGGACGGAGTGACCCCGACAAGGCCCCTTGTTCTGCAACGTCTTAATGCACAACGAGATACTCCTAGACCCTTCCTTTAGACCAGTCAGCCAGTGGAACAACGTCGATTTCTTCCAGGCTAGACGCAACTCTCTGCTCATGCCATCGGAAATCTTCGGCTGCTTGTATCTCAGGGATGTATCTCAGAGATGCACAGTGCTTCATACACGGCCTCTATCCCTCCTTACAACGGCGCCGGCAAGATTCGATCGATGGATTGCAGTGACACTAGGACACACCAGAATTCCCACAACCGCGAACGGCGACGGCCCACACCACGGTACGTCAGGGGGGGGGGGGGTTTGGCCAGTCAGCAGTCTAGGTACCAGCCTCCGGTAGGTAAGCAGTACTGGTGGTGTACGATGGTACCTCGATGACGAACACATCACACAGCGGCTTACTGTACATAGTACTATGGGACTGCATACAGTAGTGCTGCATTGGTTCATTACTGATTAACTGCAGTCTCGAAGACAGTACTGCGGAATGGCACCGCGGCTGATCCCGCGCTGGCTCTGGAGTTCTATCAGCCTCTCGGAGCGCTTCACTCGACCGAAAATCTGACTACCGTTGGCAACGCTCTCACGGGACACTGTATTGCATGGGCTACGAGCCGACGGGATATTAGGTCAGGCTAGGCATGTGACTACTACGACAGTAGAGACCGCTTGTTCCTCGGGACCTCGCCGTTTGGCCTCCCGCTTGAGACTACCAGTGGTGAGCTTGCGAAGCAGTGGGTCTCTCGGCGCGGCTAGCACGTCCTGCACATCCGGTGGTTTCGGGATCATTTCGAGAGCTTGTCAAACACTGTGGCCGTTGCAGTCCTGTTTCGGGGAGAAAAGCCATAAAAGACGAAAGAAAGAACAGAAAAAAAAGACGGCGTAGAGAATTTGAATTCAGAGAAAATTTTGAAACTTATTATGCACGAGAGAATTGACAGGCCAGAAACCCCTGCCTCCTCAGCAAAGATGAACCGTACGGCCCCACGTTTTGTACCACACAGTACACACTCACAGCTCCAGCTAGCGAGTTCATAGCTGACACACCGGCTTCACCGTCCTCGATCACCTCGACGGGAGGAAAGGGACCGAAGGTGGCATGTATGTAAGAAAGGCATTTTTCGGCTGATCGGCCAGGAAGATCATGCATGTAGTAGATGCATAGCAACAATCATTTGGAAACCTGTTTTTGACACCTTCTCCAGCCTGTCGTCTCTCGCTGGCCCGGGCTTCCCAGAGCCCATTGCGGCACGGCATCCTGGACCCCATGTACCCCTCCAAGCCGGCTTGAAGTTGCATCCAGAGCTTCCGCCATCAGGCCCCGCTGCATGCTCATAATGGAAATGATCCGTGGGGGCCGGCAAGAAGAGAGGGTGCTGAAGGGGACAGCGGCTAATCCACAGCGACAGTGCAGTTCCGTGAGGCTGACCTGAACCACTCCCGTTCAAAGCCGTGGGAAGTTTCTTGGGCCGCGGGGTACTGTTTCCGTAAGCAGGTCCCTGAGGCACCTGTCTCGGCGGAGTCGTCTCCACTATAATGTAGCTGGCAAGCGCGTGGCCGAGGCCGCTAGGTAGGTATCCTAACGCATTGTCGCATTGAGAACATGCTCCGCTGCTTTGAGGCTCGTATCTTATCTCCGGTTCTTATGTAGAGCCGCAGGCCCCATTGGCTCCTCTGTTCAAGACCAGGCAACCTTCGAAGCAACAGACAGCAGCCAAGCTGCATCTTGCCAACCGCCCTCGTCGACCTGCGGCGGGGGCATTTTTTGCTCGGACAAGGATGTGACTCCTTCGAATTGTCTCTCGAGAGGAGTCTCTGGGACTGATGCCTCGTCCTCGCCGTCACTTCCTTCTCCGTCGGCCTCATCGTCTTCGTCATTCTCCTCGACGGAGAACAAGGCCCAGCCTAGGATATTGCCAAACCACGTGCTTGGCCGGGCATTGCCACTCTTCACGAGCCTCCTTACGTCGGCCTCATCGTCCTGGATGGTATCCTGCTCCATCCCGGTCGCCTCTAGCTTCTCATCCAGATTGACAAAGTCCGGACCCGGGGCAAAGTCCTCGATCGCAGAAGATTGCGAGGCGAAGTACCCTTCGGCGGCTGTCCGCTCACCCGGCGTCACCAGCTGGCTTCGGCTGGCTGCCTGGCTCGCATACAAGCTCCCACGACGGCTCATGAATGGCGAGTCGTCCCCATCCACGTACACCTGGCTGTTCCTGTGGCTCGCATGTTTGCTCACGAGCGCGTTCTCACGTGCCAGCCTCTCCCTCTCGAACATGTCGAGACCATGCTCGTCGTCCTCGTCCCCTGCACTCCTCATGCCCGCCAAGCTGGTCGAGCTCGCCCGAGATACAAGCCATGACTGCCCCTTCGATTCTCGCGTCTTGCTGCTTATCAGAACGCCCGCGCGGAGGAGCCAGTCGCTGTCGGTCCGGCCGGGGGCGGGACCTGACTCCTCCTTCTTGGAGCCCTGCCGGTGCCCTCCAGGGGTTGTGGCCCCGGACCTAGATGGGCGGCCTTGATCCAGGTGGACAGCAGACCTGCTTTTCGGCAGGGGAGCGGCTGACCGGGGGCGGGAACGCTGCCGATTCCTGGATGTAGCCCGCACAGGGGAGTGGCTTAGTAACGAGGGCGTCGTGGGGGCGGACTTGCCCTGGATATAGGAGGTGGACTGCGTTGGGGCAGTCAAATCGGAAAAGTACATGTCGTTGTCGTTGATGGGTAGCTTAGTAGTGAGTGGAGCAAGTGAAAGACGGTTAAGGTTTGTTGATGAGCGGTTCTTCCGCCTGGTCTGGTTCGAGTGCTGGTTATAAGCTGTGTCCATGTTGACGTGATTTTGCCTCGTGAAGCCGAGACTATGTGACCTCCTTTCGCCCGTGTCTCATTAATAGAGCCAATTCACCCGGAGAGGACCTACAGCAGGGGGAAGAAAATGATGTGCGTAGATGGAAACAGGCGATATATGGGGTGATGGGCTGATGAACTGATGGACAGGTTTGAACATGCGTCGCCTCTCCCCGGATTGTGAAGGCGTCAGGGCGTGGAGCGTGTCAGGGGAGGGGACGGGGGGCATCATGGGGTAAGCAAAAGGCGGAGTGATTTGCCATGTGAGGTTCCATGGTTGCAACAGCAAGCTGCAAGCCCAACCGAAAGGTTCCGGCAGGCCTGTAAAAAAAACCACCTGCCAGCTGCCGGCAGCCCCCGACACAACTCCCCCCCCCCGGTCCCCCCCCCCGCCCGCCTCACATGGGCGCTAGAAACACGATCGGCTTTAATTCTTGCCCAGATCGGATTTGCTTGACGGCACACTGTCAGGAAAAATTGCACGAGCAGCGACTCACACAGGAAAAGCTGCCTCAAGGACAGTGCGTACTTGCTTTGTTGCACACAGTCTCCGCTTCATACGGATTTTGTGAAAGGACGCTCGTGAGAGCAGGCCATCAAGGCCATCTCGTTGTGACTTTGTGACCCTTGGCAGCCGGTTCCTACGAGAAAACTCAAAAGCATGAGGAACCTTCGAAACATCTGCCATAAGGTTGGCAAGGCAGCATCTGATATCACGGCAACATGCTGGGATCCCAGCAAAGACGAAGTCTTAGTCACCTGTGGTCCAGCTGCGCCGGATCAGAAAATCGAACTCTTGAGGATCGTTGAGGATGTGAGCCGTCTGGATCCAGCCTTTCCACTGTAAGTCACCTGCATGCTTGATATGCGTGGTCTGTCTGTCTGTCTGTCTGTCTGTCTTGAAACCGTCACTAACTCAGCCCCAGACTATGCGAGCGGATAGCATCATGGGATGCACCCAGTCCAAACCCAGACCTGCCAGTGGACAGGGTAGTGAGCCTTCATTATTTCAGTGACACTGCCACAGCATGTCTTGTCCTCGAGGGTGGCGACATCGTCATCGTCCAGGAACATTTAAGCCCCGAGGATGTCCACATCGAGATAATGGGCTCTATCGATGCCGGCATAACTGCTGCACGATGGTCCCCAGACGAGGAGCTCCTGATAATCACCACAAAGGCCGATGCTGTGGTCTTTATGAGCCGCAGCTTCGACGGTATCGCCGAGGCGACCATGACCCCCGAAGACCTGTCAGCCTCCAAGCATGTCAGTGTCGGCTGGGGCAAGAAGGAGACACAGTTCCAGGGAAAGGGCGCCAAGGCGAAAGGACTTCGTGACCCAACAATACCGGAGAAAGTCGACGAGGGAAGTCTCAGTCCCAACGACGATGGCAGGACGAGCGTGTCCTGGAGAGGAGATGGAGCCTATGCTGCGGTCAACTCCACCGATTCTGCCTCAAGGAGAGTCATTCGTGTCTATACTCGAGATGGCGTACTTGACGGCGTAAGTGAGCCGGTGGATGGCTTGGAGGGTGCTCTGAGTTGGAGGCCGGCAGGAAACTTGATGGCTGGAGTCCAGCGGTTCTCTGACCACGTCGACGTTGTCTTCTTCGAGAAGAATGGACTCAGGCATGGCCAGTTCACACTTCGCTCCACCGTACCGCTGGACGACCCAAGTATACACATCAGCTTGGAATGGAACTCGGACTCTACTGTTCTCGCAGTCTTCTTCGCTGACACCGTCCAATTATGGACGACGGGTAACTACCATTGGTACCTCAAGCAAGAGATCCTCCTGAGGACTCCATGCTCGCAGCTCTCGTGGCATCCAGAGAAGGCTTTGCGCATCGCAATTGCCGCTACAGGTTGTGCCACTCGACCTTGAAAATTCTTGGGCCGTTGCTAATCGGAACTAGACAACTTTCTTTATACCGAATTCGTTCTTGCTATGACAAGAGGCTCGATCATGCCACCTCAAGATTATGGAGCCGTTGCGGTGATAGACGGCAAGACCGTGAAGATCACCCCCCTTCGGACCGCCAATGTGCCACCGCCCATGGCCTTGTTCGAGATCGAAGCCAGCCACACTGTCATAGATGTTGGCTTCTCCCATGACAACTCGACCATGGCAGTCCTCCATCACAATGGTGTCGATCTGTATGAGTGGCAAACCAAGAATGGCCGCTCTTCAATTCCCCGGTTGCTCACAAAACTCGATTCTGAACACGACGGATTGCTGCGAACGGCCCTTCAGATTTGCTTCGCGTCAGTCTACGAACCTCGTGTTCTCTACTTTAATGATGGCTTGAACATCTGCCGGTTGAGCCTGAACTCTGATGCAGGTAGTCTCATTATTGATGACCTGACCTCGCTCGATGATGAGGTCCTATTCACACAAGCGAACTCTCTCACCAATGCTTCTGAGGATGTCAGCTTCGGAGAGGCCTGTGTGCAAACCAGATCAGGCAGGCTACTCCGCCTGTCAAGAGGGAATGACACCCTGGAGCCCCTGTCTGTCAGCTTTCCCGTCCAGCTCCCTTGGGTTGAGACGACGGAAACCGATGGCGAGATTGTAGCTTTCGGCGTGTCAAGAAGTGGCCATTTGTACGCAAACTCTCGGCTACTCGTGAAGAACTGTACATCGTTCCTGGTTACATGCGACCATCTCATATTCACTACAAGCACACATTTCCTTAAATTTGTTCATCTGGGCATGCCCGAAGGTCCGTCTACCCTCTAAGACGTGTCGGGAATGACATAAAGCTAACTGTGACAGATCTCGACCTGCCGCCTGACGACCCGGAGAACGATGAGAGGTGTAGGAGCATCGAAAGAGGAGCTAGGCTTGTCACAGCCATGCCGACGACAATGAGCGTTGTCCTTCAAATGCCACGCGGTAATCTGGAGACGATATTCCCACGCGCTATGGTTCTTGCTGGTGTTCGGGCACTTGTCGATGAGAAGGACTACGGTAAGGCTTTCGCTCATTGCAGGACGCAAAGAGTAGATATGAACATACTCTATGACCACAATCCGGACCAGTTCCTATCAAACATTGGTCTTTTCCTGGACCAACTCCAGGATGTGGCCAACGTCGATTTGTTCTTAGCCTCCCTCAGAGAAGAGGATGTGACTGAGGTCATGTACAAGGACACCAAAAAATCAAAATCCACGACCAATGTTGGCGGAGCCCAAGTTGTGCCGTCCAGCGCCAGCAAGAGCACACCATCAAAGGTCAACGCAATATGCGACTCTGTCCTGAAGCACCTTCAAGCTCGAAAAGACACTGCAGGTACGAACCTGCAAAATATCATTACAGCGAATGTGTGTAAGAACCCACCAGCTCTCGAAGACGGCCTGCTGGTCGTCTCCGAACTGATGCAGGAAGACGAAGCACTAGCCGAGAGGGCGGTCGAGCACATCTGCTTCTTGCAAGATGTCAACAGGCTCTACGATCACGCGCTCGGACTATACAACTTGGATCTTGCATTACTGGTGGCGCAGCAAGGGCAACGAGACCCGCGTGAATATCTGCCCTTCATCCAGGATCTCCACACCTTGCCCGAGCTCAGGAGGAAGTTCGCCATCGACGAGCATCTGGGCCGGCGTGAGAAAGCACTACAGCACCTGCACGCGCTCAACGTTTTTGATGAAGTCCAGACCTACACGGTCAAATACTCCCTCTACCAAACTGCGCTCCGTCTCTACCGGTACGATGCGGAGCGTCACAGAGTCCTCACAGATCTTTATGCCGCCTACCTCGAATCGCGGTCCAAACATCGCGAGGCCGGCTTGGCTTACGAGTCCCTCAACAACTTCGCGCGCGCCACTGCCTGCTACCGCGCAGCCGGTGCAGCGTGCTGGCGGGAATGTCTCTACACCGCGCAGCAACAAGACCCCCCACTGTCCGAATCCACGTTCTCCGACCTTGCCACAGCCCTAGCAGAGGCGCTCTGGGAGGCAAAGGACTACAGCTCCGCGGCGACAGTGCATCTCGAGTACCTCGACTCCATCGAGCAGGCCGTCAGGTGCCTGTGCAAGGGCTACCACTTCGCGGACGCGATGCGGCTGGTCGTGCGGCGCAACAGGGCCGACCTGCTCGAGGCTGCCGTCGACGCCGGCCTGGCAGACGCCCTGTCGTCGTCGACCGAGTTCCTGGCCGACTGCAAGGCGCAGCTCAGGGCGCAGGTGCCGCGGATAGCGGAGCTGCGCCGCAAGGCCATCGAGGACCCGCTCGCCTTCTACGAGGGCGAGCGGCCCTCGGCGCTCGCCGACCTGCCGGACGACGTCTCGATCGCGAGCTCGCGCGCCACCACCAGCGCCTCCCTGTTCACGCGGTACACGGGCAAGCAGGGGGGCAGCGTCGGGACGCTGGGCTCCAACGTGTCGCGGGCGACGAGCAAGAACCGCAAGCGGGAGGAGAAGAAGCGCGCCAGGGGCCGCAAGGGCACCGTCTACGAGGCCGAGTACCTCGTCAACAGCGTCAGGAGGCTGGTCGAGAGGGTCGAGGCGGCCAAGGGCGAGGTCGAGAGGCTCGTGTTCGGCCTGATGAGGAGGGGCATGGCGGAGCGGGCGAGGGCCGCCGAGGGGCTGGTGGACGAGGTCGTCGAGGCCTGCAGGGCCGCCGTGGCCGAGGTGTTTGGGGAGCCAGAGGAACAACAACAGCAGCAGCAGCAACAGCAGCAGCAGCAGCTCGGAGAGGAGGGTTCGGCGGACGGGTGGAGGACGAGCGGGCCGGATGGGGTGCTCGCGGCGAGCCTCGAGGCTGTGAATGCTCCTCAGGTCGCTCCTGTCATTACGGCATTTTCGAAGCTGACGCTATTGGGTTGATAGTTATAGGTAGTCTGCTTGTCATGGGTGGGCTTCCTGTTCGTTGTGGTGGGAATGATGTTTGCATAGCAGGGATAAGCATAATTCAGGAGTGCAACGGAATCAATGTCGCTTAGTTGAAGGCACATTACGCGGATGGGAGGTTCGGTGAAGGCAGAGTCACAGTATTTCCCATTCTCTTGTCACCCTTGAATACGCTTTTTTTTTTGTCTATGTCACAGTGATGTACAGGTTCCGATTACAAGACCCTCGAAGGATCATCACGAAGGAGGAGGTGCCCTGGTCTCGGGCGCCGGAATCCTGAGGATCTCTGCCCTCGCCTCCACCCGTGCGGTACCAGACCCCGCCAGCGTGCGTTTCCTGTTCCTCGCCATGACCTCCCCGATCCTGGCGAGCATGTCGTCCGACAGCTCGGGCTGGCCGCGGGCCTTCCTCTCGGCCTTGATCTTGGCGTTGAGCTCCTGGAGCGGCGTCTGCATGGTCTTGAGCATCTTCCTGCGGGCGACCTTCTCGGCCTCCTCGGCCTCCTTCTTGGCGATGTAGGCGGGCTCGTGGCGCGTGCGGAACTTGGAGTAGCGGTTCCGCAGCTCGTCGATGACGGCCGAGGGCATGGGCGGGCTCAGCAGCGTCGGCCTGAAGGTGTTCTCCTCGACGCTGATGCGCAGCGTGTCGCACTCGTGGTCGTCAAAGGTGCCCTCGAGGTTCTGCCGCTCCGCGTCCTCGAAGGCCCTGGGCCAGGGGATCTCGATGTTCAGCCCGGGGACGACGCGGGTCCACGTCTCGCGGCCCGTGGCCTTGTCCTTGTAGTAGTTGCGCGCCGCGAGCTCGTTGATGATGACGTCGCGCACCTTGCCCGTCGCGGGGTCCTTGAGCGGGTGGACCAGGCGGATGGCCTGGAAGGGCACGCGGTACTCGGCGAGCTGGGCGTAGACGGCGCTCCCGTCGTCCTGGAGTTTGGACATGTATTCGGGCACGGTGAAGTTGTGCTGGATAGGTTGCACACATGCAAAAGTCAGCCAGCCAGCCTACCAGCCTGAACAGGCCCCCACCCCCGCCGCCTCGCAGCCCGGGGGGGGGGGCATCAAAACACAGAGGCTAGCTCAGACTCACCTGCAGGTGCTCGCCCTCGAGGGCGACGCTCCCTTGCTCCTCCGAGAGGAACTTGACGATGCCGATCTTGCCCTTGTCCGGGCCCTCCATGATGGCGACGCGGTCGCCGGCCTTGACGCAGAAGGTCTTGCGGCCGCCGGCCCACCGGCAGGCGAGCTCCCGCTGCTTCTCGGGGAAGTTCTCGCCCATGTTCCTGCGGAGGCCCATGGTGCCGAAGTAGGCGTCTGTCGAGTCCTTGAGGGGCGTGTCGCGCTGGGGCGCCAGGGGGCCCATCTCCCAGTCCTCGCGCCGCCTGCGCGCCGCCTCCTTGACGGCCCTGTGCGAGTCCTGCGTCGCCGCCATGCGCCTCTTGAAGTCCTCCCGCTGCTCTGCCCTCTGGGCCATCTTGCCCTTCTTGCTGGCCCGCCGCAGCACCTGCCTCTCGGCCTGGGCCGTCCGCCGGAGGAGCTTCTGCATGGTGGGTGGTGGGCTGTCTGTGTGTGTGTGTGTGTGTGTGGGCGGCCGCGCGCCGGCGCTGCTTGAATGGGGAGAGGTTGGGTAGTAAGGGCGGTCCTGCTGGGAACCTGGGCAGGTTATGGAGATGGAACGGTTTGCTGGATCTGGGTTGGGACCAGCGGCGTTATCTGGTGCCGGCGTGGTGGGCTTTGGTTGTCACTAAAGGACTGGAAGGCACTGATGATTGATGGCGGATTGAGTATTTGGGAGTGGATGGGAATTTTCGAGCTTGGACCAATTGGTCAACGGCGGGCGCCTTGCAGGGATCGGGCATGTTTTGGTAGCCGTTGGCCGAGCTTCACTATGTACCTACCCTACCTAGGTAGCTAATTAAGTAGTAGGTAGGTACTTAAGTACTCGAGTAAGTATCCGTCGTCTCCAGATATTAATTGTCCTTATTCATCAAATGCTAGCTGGGTACGGTCTACTATCATGCAGATGCTGTTCCAGATCCCTTTGCAGTCTGCGCTGTATCTTGGATATAGTAACCAGAGCAGCGCCGCATAGGCAAGATGGGATGAGCTGACTGCCTCAGCAGCCTACTTGAGTACCTACCTAAGTAACTGTCCAGGTACTTGAGCACCTGTTCAAACAGTATTAGGTACCTGAACGGGCCTGTGACGCTCATAACGCTGGAGGCCTTCAACACCAGGCCCAGCTCTTCGTGTACATCTGAGAGCCCCTCCTGGGCACTGATCTGATCAGTCGTACATACAGTGAATGATACACACATTATCCCCCTCAGTTACGATACGATACGATATCATAGCCAGACCGACTAATCATTGACAGCAGAAAGTTGTGGGGTCTGCGCTGGCAGATCAAACCAACCTTGCGTCTCTGAAAATCCATCCCCAGCCAATGTGAGGAACAAAACTTTGGTCGGCCGGAACACAAGGCTGGGAAATCCTGGGAAATCCTGGGAAATCCTGGGAAACCCTGGGGTCCAGAAGTCCAAGGGCTCCACAGGCTCATGCTTAATGCTCTTGCTACTGCAGATGTTGTCGAACGCGTGAGGCCATTGCGGGTTCCGGAACACCGTGGGAAGACGGCCAGACACGACGTGATAGGCATGAGATACCTAGTCAAATATGAAGATGCTTGTCAGCTATGTATCTAGATAGATACTTATGCACTCAGATACTGGGGAAAGGATCTGCAATAAATCGCTTTCTTATTATTGGAGGTAGATACTTGGTTATTGCAGCCATAATTAGGAGTCCAGTGACGAAAGGACTGACTCCTCTTCAGTGTACGCATCCGTAGAGACGACTACCATACCATTCTGTTTGTGCTTTGAGACTTACTTATACATGCCTACATAGTACATAGTAGTAGTAGGTATGGGTCAGACAACTTGACCTCTTCCGTTTCCTCTTGCAGGGCCGGTAGTCTGTCTCCGTTAATCTGTGGGCTTCTCATTAACGGTCCCTGGTAGTAAAAGTCGGGGTGCACCTGCAGCTCAACTATCCTACTGCAGCGTTTCAGGGGCTGGGCTCTGCCGTACGGATCCCGTTCAGTACTCAAGCAAAGTCACCCGTAACCTTCGTCTTCTTCCAAAATTCTATTAAGGCTGAAAGTAACTGCGGTGGTTGGTCGTTCATTCCATTGCACCGAGCCATACAGTTTGCATCTCTTCTTCTATTTGTGTTTCCATCTACTACTTAATAATAATCAACTGATACATACGCCCATACAGCGACTTCTCGTTGTCTTCACCATCGATAATAATCCCCCTCCCTTTTCATCCCTAGTTATCCATCCAACCTCCCCCCAAACCAGCCCAAAACATCCTGCTATAAACGCATAACTGTCAACGATCGCCCTTGCGCTCTGCGATCCGGGCCTCAAATTTGTTCCATCCGCAGCCTTACCGTGCTTGCCTGCATCAGACGCAACGCATAAGAGGCTTAGAGCTCTAGATTGCCAGCTCATTTGAACCACCTCAAAAAACTTATGACGCGCAACCCAATTGGGCCCCTCGGCTTCCAGAGTGCCCTGCCTATATTCTCACCTCACTAAAACGAGTTCCACAACGCATACGATCCCCGAGCTTTGATTCCATCACCCAACACCCAGCCCTTCATCACAGAACATCTTCCTCATTCATGAGTCCGCAGCAGCTCATGACCACGGTGATTCGGAATTTTCCCCTTTGAGATGAGCCGAGATAAAAAGAAAGGAGGCTTTTGGAAGGGCCTTTTCCGTACCAAGAGCTCAGCGGCCCGCAAAGGCAGTGGTGCAGTATCGGTCAGTGAGCTTGTCACTTCATGCGACAGTGAACATTCCATTCCCAGCACTCCTTCACTGGTTGTATCATGCGCTGACATCAAAAATAGGGTGCTGAGAGCAATGGGTTCATGCAAAAGCTGAAGCTGCGACGGAGCAAAACAGGTGGAGGTGGGAGCCGCCACTTTGATAGGAAGGCGAGCGACGACGAATCTTCCGAACCTGTCTCCAGCTCTCGCCCTGACAACCAGTCACGGAAACGGATCCACAGACGCCTCAGCTCTTCTGACTCCCCTCCACCGAAAGGTAAGGGCCATGAAGCCGCTAATGGCCGTGGACCCTATAGACCACCAGCCGGCCTCACGGAATGGCCGCCGTCAGGTTATGCCAGTGATGAGGAGCTCAGTCTCGGTCAGGCTATGGGATTCATATGTCGAGGAGTCCCCGTTCACACGGGCCACAAGAGGCCAATACCGCACGCGACAGAAAATTACTACTCGTTGTATACCACCACAGGCGGAAACCGGGGTGATGAGAACGACGGCATCAACCAGCACGACTCCATGACCCAACTCATGACACTGAGGACACAGGGGTCGGGCCGCGCGACTAAGCCTTGGGAAACCTTGGAGCAGCCGAGCTACTCGTTCTACTTTGGGAGGCGGCCTGGGACGGTCACTCTTAACCAATGGGCAGCTACTGCGAGCGTCCTGCCGCCTCATATCGGAATACGCGATTCCGGAGTCATCCCCCGAGAAGTGGATTTGGTTCGGATCTTTGGGCGTTTGAAGGATTTGGAGGGCGGGCTAGAAGAAAACGACATGGACCACATGTACAAGAATCTGTACAGGAAATTTCTCAAAGACCCTGATCGGCTTCTCAGCCCTCACAAGACACTGGACAAGCAGATCACCGATCTCATCTATGCTCTCTCGCGGCCGGACTACTGGATCGACTTTGCAAATCCCAAGAACCACATCATCACGAGGTTCATCTTCGACACGGGACATGTTAATAACGAGCAATACATCAAGTTCTTCCATCAGTTACTCCTCAGCATGGAACTGGACTTACGAATACATTCTGGGCAGCATTCTGAAGCGGCCAAGGAGGCACTGCTGGAGCACCTCCCGCCCACAATCCGATGGGATCTTGCTCTTTCCAGGAGATGGCGAGAGAACGTCAGGATAGAGGCCTATGGCGATACTGCCGACTCAGGTGAGTTGAGGGCTACCCTCGTGGCCCACGGATGCATGCTAATGCTGCTCTCAGTCAAGTTGCGCTTCAAATTAAAGAGGCGCCAAGTCAAGATGATCAAACGGTTTGCGCAGATGATGAAGTGGCCCAATCTTACGGAGACACTCGCGGCTTTGAAACATGGCGACAAGGCCTCGACTCTCGATACTATTAGCTCGCATGCCATGGCTTTCTTCAGTGGCCTGGTACTTCCAGGGGTGAGTTGCATACAAGTTGTAGTACCCCTTGACCCATATCAAAGATCTAACAGCCCGCAGCCATCGTTCCCCTTCATCATAATGAACGCGTTGATCGACATCGACCCGGACGAAGCTACGGACGACCTCGCGTTACTCATCCACCTCAACCCCAACTGTGGCTTCCAGTACCGTAGTAGTTACACCTACTGGACTTCTACATCCATCGTCGGCAAAGTTCTCGCCCCAACATGCCACGAAGTCGCCGGCTGGGTCGGACCCGCACGGCCAACGCCAAACCTGAAGCGCTCGCAGATTGCCAGGATACGCTCACGTCGGCCGCGTCAGCAACTCACATCCAACGACGTGACTACGATGTGCGAGCGGTCTGATCCGCTTGGACCGCCCACGGAAGTTTTCCCGGTCAAGGAATACGAGCTAGTGACCCCTGACGTCGACGACATAGTCGATACAGTCCGCATCGAACTCCTCACACTCAAGCCGTGCGAAGACAGAGCAGGGGAAATAGGGCCAGTATGGTTTGATGCCGCGGTCCAGTTCGCCATCGATGGAGCATCATGGCCCTTGAGGTTGAACTACGACGTCAATTTCATAAATGCATGGCCATGCACGGAAGGACCACATCCATTGTTCTACGACTACGAGCACCTGACCGTCAAGGCCGACGAGATCATCGAGATACGCGACTGGGCAGGGCTTTATGGGCCCAAGAGCAAGGCGGTGCTGGGCGGCCACGGTGGAGATTATGACCGAAGCAGCTCGGAGTCGCCTAACGGCGAGGGCACGTCAAGGGAACACCCGGCAACGAACGGACATGGAAAATACAGCAGCATTACCAACGATGACGAGAAGGTGCTAGTAATTGAGGCCTTTGGTGTGCCGGATAATGAGGTTCTGGCCAGGGCTTGGTGCGCGCATTGGGGGCTGAGCGCGGTCGTGGCGGAGGTTGGGAAGACCTGGTAAGTCCCCCCAGACGACCTCTGATCTTGCAAGACATATCGGAAGTACGACCTTAACTGACCGTCACCATACAGCATGGCATGTGCTATACGAGAAGCATATGCTGCGGCTTTGACAGTTGTCATTCTCGTTGACGAGCAGGCTGCTGCTGCTGCTTTCTACGACGACTAGCAGCCGACGGTTGAATCTAGACAGCAGGATTTCTGACGCAGGTCTCAGGATCCTGAGTTATCTCTTCTACGATTTAATGACTTATGAATGTAATGTAATGTATTCATTGTACACTCGGGACAGGAGGACGAAAAGCTGGCTCTCTCGGTTGGACATTCAAGGGGTACTCACATGGAGGCTTGAATCGGGTTATGTTGATTTCGTGAATTTAGAAGGCGTCGACCAATACCCTACGGGACGAACGCTGGACACCGGAGTTGGATATCTAAATTGTTTTGGATTACGGGTTTGATGTTAGGACCTGGATAATTTGAGAAGGGGGGGGGAGGAGGTAAAATATTCTTTACCATATAATAGAATGAGAATGATGATGAGTTTCTGAGGGAGTGAGTTCTGAGGCTGTCTTCGAAGTACCGGTGAACACTGGTACGCCAACTGGTACGGGGGGCCACCTAAGGCGTTGGGCTGCCAGCTGGAGGGCTGGTACGCTACCGGGTGGGGCTGCGTTCAGGTGCTGACAGCTGCGCAGGCCAGCCATGATGCAACAGCTGTCGGGTTGCAAGGAATCGTACACCGTACCTGCAGCCGTCTCTCTCCACAGCCCTTTAGGAAAGGCCACTACTCTTCTCAACTGCAGCATGATCTTGCGGTCATCGGCTCTCTCTTTCTCCCTCTAACCTATTCAGTCGATAAGCATGGCGTCCCTCCTCGTCATCATATTTGTGGTCGAGATCGCAGTCGTCGTGGTCAACTCCATCGGCGCAACGGCCATCAACGACCTGGTGAGGACTGCTCTACAACCCGACCCATGAATGACAAGGTTGAAAGACCGACCAGCGTGCTGACCCCGGAAACTCTCGTTATAGCTATGGAGGCTCTACTCCTCGACCCCGATGGGCACCTCGAAGCTGGTCCGCGAGCAGCGCGAACTCCAGAAGTCCTACCTGGCGGTGCGCCGCGACCTGAACGCTACGAGCAGCCAGGACGAGTTTGCCAAGTGGGCGAAGCTGCGCCGACAGCACGACAAGATGCTTGAGCAGCTGGAGAAGATGAGTGCGTAGTGCCAGACACACACCCTCAACACCAAGCATGCTGCACCGGGAAGAAACGTCCGGTGTGTTGGACCTAGTCGGGAGCTGACAGATATAAACGCAAACACAGAGACCGGCATCGACGCCTCCCGCGGCTCCTTCGACAAGACCGTCTCGTCGGCCCGCTGGCTCTGCACGTCCGGCCTGCGCTGGTTCCTGCCCTTCTGGTACTCGCGCGAGCCCATGTTCTGGCTGCCCCACGGGTGGTTCCCATACTACGCCGAGTGGCTCATCTCGTTCCCGCGGGCGCCCCTGGGCAGCGTCAGCGTCGCGTCGTGGCAGCTGGCGTGCAGGGGCGTGATCGCGCTCGTGGCGGACACGATCGGGGCGGTCTTGAAGCTGGTGATGGACGCGGGACAGGAGGCACAACAGGCGGGGGGCCGGCAGAGGGAGGAACCCATGAGGGCGTCCGCGGCACAGTCAGAGGGCGAGAAGGAGGGCAAAAAGGAGTTATGAGAGCAACCGATGGGTGCTCGGGATTGGAGCGCACAGGCGGGCCATAAGATTGTTCTTTCTTCCAACTAAAAACTAGATATCATGGAGGGAACATATGAAGGAGACATGTCTCTCACGAAATTGACGCAGAGTTCTTCATGGCCTTGAAGCTGAAACTCTGCAACACGAAGTGAGATGACTCTTGGCAGAGTACTTGGGGCTTGCTCTGGGCAACACTTTGACTCTGACAACCACTGAGGAAAAAGATTGCTAAAGCTTCGAAAGTGCCCATCTCCACCAGGAAATAAATCCTCCCGACAACGCCTGTCGTCTCTCCTCTCCTCTCGTCGGCGTCCACCTGTTGTATACCTACCGTGCCCGTCTCGCCTTCATACTGGAGTGCAATACTGAACCCAGAAGGACTCGAGGGGAATGAAACGCGTCCAAATCAGCACGTTCTGTGCGTGTGCCACACACGTATTGGGTAATAGCAGTCTACTGCTGGGAAGTTTTCTCTAGGAAACTTGTCGTGACTTGTGTTGGGTCGGATATTTTTTTTTCGCGGACAGCTTTAAATATCGGATTTTGGGGCGGCCCCACTGCTGACGCCTGCCGGCCGGAACTAAGCTGTGGCCCAAGCTCTTCTCAGGCGGCAGGGAGCTGCGCAAGTCAAGTCGACGTGCCTGCTCGAGCTTCGTCAAAGCAACAACCAACCTTCCATCAACTCTCAGCCTCGCACTCCCCTCCCCCCACCCCTCGATATTCACTCCGCACCGACTTCCACAAAGATCCAAATACCCTCCCGACCCCCCTCCAGACCTCACCATCGATAGAACCAGACTGTGTTCAATTCAGCAGTTATGGCTGACCGATACTCCTTCTCTCTCACAACCTTCTCGCCCAGGTAAGCTTCGCCGCGTGGTTACTCAGCTGTCTTTTGGCGTTTGTACTGACTCTCATGTGTAGCGGCAAGCTGGTGCAGATTGGTCAGTGTCTACCCTATCACCATAGAGATCTGGACCTCTAGCACGATACTCTGAGACAAGAATGACCATGGATGACCCAGAAACTGACAGGTTCAAACAGAGTATGCCTTAAACGCAGTGAACCAGGGCGTGACAGCGCTCGGTATCAAGGGTTAGTAGCCAACCGCCTACGTCACGTTGACCGGCTCCAAGGCTGACGGAATTCCCCAGCTACCAACGGCATCGTCCTCGCGACCGAGAAGAAGTCATCCTCCCCCCTCGCCGACCCGTCCTCCCTGTCCAAGATCAGCCTCATCACCCCCAACATCGGCATGGTCTACTCGGGCATGGGCCCCGACTACAGGGTCCTCGTCGACAAGGCACGGAAGGTCTCGCACACGGGCTACAAGCGCATCTACAACGAGTACCCGCCCACGAGGATACTGGTGCAGGACGTGGCGCGCGTCATGCAGGAGGCCACGCAGTCCGGAGGCGTGCGGCCGTACGGCGTGTCCCTGCTGGTCGCCGGCTGGGACGAGGGCGTGCTGCCCGAGGAGGAGGTCGAGAAGGCGGCCAAGACGATGGAGGGCGAGGGCGGCGACAAGAAGATCTCGGGCAAGACGGGCGGCATCCTCAAGGGCGGCCCCATGCTGTACCAGGTCGACCCCTCGGGCAGCTACTTCCCCTGGAAGGCGACGGCCATAGGAAAGAGCGCGACGTCGGCCAAGACCTTCCTGGAGAAGCGGTACACGGAGGGCCTGGAGCTGGAGGACGCCGTGCACATCGCGCTGCTCACGCTGAAGGAGACGATCGAGGGTGAGATGAACGGGGAGACGATCGAGATTGGTAAGTCATATGCAGGCCTTGGGGAGGGAGGGCATGGGGTGTTATTGTTCGCCGTTCTCTGGGTGCTAACACATTGGTGCAGGCATTGTCGGCCCACCAGCAGATCACCTTATGGGCGTGGAGGGCGTGGAGGGTGCAAAGGGGCCCCGTTTCCGAAAACTGAGCCCCCAGGAGATTGAGGACTACCTTACGAACCTATGATTTAATGCTGTCTGATGCCACACATACAATTATCCACGACTGTACCATAGAACAGATGCATGGAAGGCAATGAATGGGAATTGATGCCGTGCAATGAGCTACGTTGTTTTCTTTTGAACCATGATGAATGTGTTTTTCGGCCCTGCTGCCACGCCAACGGCCCTTTGGCCGTCCTGCAAGTCCAGTCCGACTCGAGTCCATGACTCCACCGATTTGTCAGGCAAGCCCAGCTGCCCACTCGCGTTGTCCCCAATGACGAACACATCGCCACCTGCCGCCAGGACCACCACGTGCGACTCCCCAACGGCGACGTCGGCGATGTCCCGGCCGTCAATGTCGACGGGCACCGGCTCGTCGCCGACGCCCGCCAGCAGAGCCCGACGCCCGGGGTGGCCGCCCCACACGTACAGGTCCAGGCCCGCCGTCAGCGCCGAGAGCAGGTACCCGCCGGCGGCCACCTTGACGACGGGGCCGGTCGGGAGGTCCCGGAGGGCGGCGACGGGGGCGGGCTGGCCTGCCGGTGAGCCTGAGCCTGGGGGGGAAGAGGAGGAGGAGACGTCCCGCCCGAGACAGGCGGCGTACCGCTCGTCGCCCCAGGTGTAGACGTCCCCCGCGGGCGTGAGCGCCGCGAAGCCGGCCTCGTAGGCGACTACCTGCTGGAAGCCGGGGAGGCGGGCTGTGGCCTGGGTCTGGGGCTGGGCCTGCTGGTGCTGGTGGTGGTGCTGGTGGCCCAGGAGGAGGAGGTCTGCTAGGGAACGGTGGTGGACGAGGTGGCCGCCTGGACCGAGGAGGAGTGCCTGCGTGGAGAGTATGAGCTTTGCTTTCTTGTGGCTTTGTGATGTGAATGGTGAGGATAAGGATTATTTGCGTGTGTATGTGTGTTCTCTGTGTGTGTGTGTGTGTGTGTGTGTGTGTACGTACAATGGCCCCGTTGGACGCCACTGCGAGTGTTGCATACGACGATGGGTCTGAGGCTCGTAGCTCTTGATGGTCCTTGGAGAGATAGCCTGCGGTTCTCGTCTCACCGTCTACCGTTACTGGAATAATCCCCCAAGAAAAGAAGTCAGCAACTACCCGTTATTGCTCCAATGCTGCAGACGTATGACGACGCTCCATGCCCAGGTTGAGTCATCACAGCATTGGTGAGCTCAACTGCTTGACAAGAATCGGACGACGACGACGACGACGACGAAGACGACAACGAGATACTACAGTCTCCATCTGAGCGGCCTACCTGTGGTATGTGACAGAAAGGCTCGTGGATGCTCAATGACATCGCCTGTTATCACACGGGTGAATTGGTGCAGATCTTCCGGCTCATCTTGAGAACCTGGGCTCTCGAAACTGAGCTGGTTCCACGCGTTGAAGCCAGAGGCGTATAATTCCATTTGACTTGGCGTAGCAACAATCCCTTACAAGGATATGACCCAGCATCCAGACTTCAGGAGATGGTTGGATGCCAGGGAGGAATCATGGTGCATAGTCTAGCAGTTATCAAAAGAAGTGTCAGTACAGCCCCGGTTTTTGCTGGCAGGCTACGACGACACTACGTTTGCAACCGCTCAGCAGAGTCCCACACTGGGAAAGCCCGACCTTACCTGCCTGCGACCCGATATAGATACGGCGATATCACTTTACCTCCTGCTTCCTACCGTTGCCATGAGGCCTACTTGGAAATCAGGAATTCGAAGGTGACGTGACTGGTCACAGCCAATCTGCCTGTTTGTATGTCTGCGAGCCCAACTCATGTTGCTGCAGAACCAGCTGGAAGACGGCGGGCCTCCTGCATGTTCGCAAACCACCAACGAGGCTCTCAGGCTTGGAGGACCCGATACACGAGGGGCTTATTGCGAAGGAAGCCTTACGGAGGGCCTCATGTTGGCCCCGCATTCTCTTTTCCCACATAAACTCTCAAATCCTCTTCCCTGACCTTTTGTCTTTTTCACTGTGGATTGCAGTTCTGGCTGAATACCTGGATACCTGACAGTATCCTCCGAGTCAACATTACACCCAAGGCCTAGAGGCCACCCCAGAGCCACAACATCAGTCTTTAACATTGAGATTCTGCATTCTGAAAATCACGCCAACTGTCGTCAAGTGATAGGACATGGCACACTACAGCGATACCTCCGATGGGGAGGACTTCGAGGAGATCCTCAGCCATGTCATCCCCGAGGAGGATATTATAGGTGCATCATGGGCCGTCGAGCGCAGTCCGGAGGAAACCAAGCCTCACAAGGAGGGGCCCGGAGATGCTGTCAAGATGACTTCGAGGGCTTACCAGCTGGAGATGCTCGAGGCAAGCCTCAAGGAGAATGTCATCGTTGCCATGGACACTGGCTCGGGCAAAACACAAGTGTAAGGGATGGCCTCCCCAAGCACTGTCTTTCCTCTGGCTGACATACGAGCGATCTAGTGCCGTTCTCAGAATTGAGGCAGAGCTCGAGAGGATGGCTCCTGGCAAGGTATTGAATTGGAAAAATACCTATTCCCGCATTCGGATGGCTTCGCTGACAGAACACCATAGCTGATCTGGTTCCTGGCGACGACGAACCCTCTCTGCTTTCAACAGTTTGGAGTTATCAAAAACCAGATCCCATTTGCGCAGCCAAAGATCATCGTTGGATCCAACAATGTGGATAGTTGTAAGCAGCCCTCTTAGCTGCGGCCTCTAACACCTTCGTTCATGTCCAGTCGCGAGACGACTTGGTCCTGGGAGGGGGAGGGGGGGGGTCAACACCGTGTTTGATTTCAAGTTTCGCTGATTCGCAAACGCTCATAGGGTCCAAGTCCACCTGGGAAGGCGCACTCCTGAACGTCAACGTCGTGGTATCCACGCATCAGGTGCTGTTAGATGCACTGATGCATGCTTTCATAGATATATCGTCCTTGGCCCTGATAATCTTCGACGAGGGTAAAACAATCCCAGCTCGCTTGCTCCAATTACTCCTGCTGATGCCTTTATAGCACACAACTGCGTGAAAAACCATCCTGGCAGCAGGATCATGAAAGAGTGCTACTGGAACGCAAAGACACAAGGCCGTCCCGTCCCACACATCATGGGTCTGACGGCTAGCCCAGTGGTAGGATCTGAAATATCGAGCCTGAAGGAACTTGAAGCCACACTGGATGCCTGCTGCCGGAGCCCAACAAGGCACAGGGATGAGCTAATGGCCCATACGCAACGCCCATTGATGTTCAATGTCTCGTACAAAGGCAAAGAACAGGTCACAATAAACGAATACACGGAGTCCATGTTGAAGATTCAGCAGGCTTGGATCGGGCTAAAAATCGTGGACGATCCTTGCGTCCAGTCCCTTCGTTTAGAGAACACGGATCGCGCTCGGAGGGAGCTTAAGAGAGCCATCATGAAGAAGGACACTTACATACAGAGATCTATGAAGACATTCTGCAGGAGGAACGCAGATATCTATGGAGACCTGGGCAGCTGGGCAGCCGATTGGTACATCTCTGAGACCATCAAACGATTCATGGCTGGCGTGAAACGGCCAGGCGCCATCAGCGAGAACTTGAAGGATCCCGAGGTGGTTTGCTTGGCCAGGATCTTTCAGAACGTCAACATATTTGCTCCACCCAAGCTTGACAAACACTCAGACCTATCTGATAAGGTGCGCAAGCTGATCGGAGTACTGCGTAAATATAAGGGTGAGGCCAGGGGCATCGTCTTTGTCAAGGAGAGGGCAACAACGGTCGTGCTTGCCCACATCCTTGCGACCCATCCAGAGGTCAGAAAGAGATATCGCACCGGCACGATGGTCGGCACATCATTTGTGCCCGTTATCAAGCAAGACTTCCTTGACTTGGCTGACAGGGACTACAGCGTCTCGTTGGAGGGCTTTCACGCAGGTCGACTGAACCTACTTGTTGCCACGAGTGTTCTCGAGGAAGGCATTGATGTGCCCGCATGCAACCTTGTCATCTGTATGGACAAGCCAGCCAGCTTGAAATCCTTCATCCAGCGTCGTGGAAGGGCTCGGATGAGAGAATCGCATCTCTACCTATTTGGAGAGGAATCGGATGTAACCGCTCGCAAGGAGTGGGAAACCCTTGAGGATGAGATGAAGCGGCATTACAACGATGAACTGCGAGAGCTGGAGAAATCCCAAGGGCTTGAGGACTCGGAAACAGTGGATTACCCTGATCTCCGTGTCGAAAGCACTGGAGCGCGGCTGACCATCAACGATGCGAAGTCACATCTCCAACATTTCTGTGCGACATTGTCTTCCAGGAAGTATGTTGACTCCAGGCCCGACTACATCATCGAGAAGCTTGTCAGCGAGAATCCCCGACCAGACACTCCAGATCCTATCAAGGCTACGGTCCTCCTGCCAGTATCTCTGCCTCAGCACGTTCGACAGGCTACCAGTATGAGGGCGTGGCTGTCCGAGAAGGACGCCTGCAAGGATGCCGCTTTCCAGGCATACAAAGCCCTGTTCGAGGAAGGCCTAGTCAATGAGAATCTATTGCCATTCACGCAACAGGATATGGGGCTTGAAATCAAGGGCCGCCCGGGAATGATGGTAAGTAACGCTTCTCGAAAACCCCGACTCCCCTGAGCTTCCTTGGATACGACTGTGATGAAGGGATTCTATGCATTTGAACACTGGGGAGCTTGAACTTCGTCATCGTGATGCTCCATCCAAAATTTCGATTCGCCTCGAAACCATAACTAATATGATATCATATAGGAGGCCAACGCGCAGTATAACCCGTGGACAGATGTGGCTCTTGCCTGGAACAGAGAGAGCGCTGAATTTCATCGACGTTCACTGAAGTTGCTCGACCACAGCGGTTCTACAAGATGCGAATTCGAGCTGGTCTTACCTGTTCCGATACCAGAGATGCCAGCACTGGTTGTCTATTTGGATCATAATATGCACTTCAAAGTGCATATGGACAAAGATGTGATCATGGCAGATTCGGATGACGCTTCGGACCACTCCTTGAATCTTTTATCGCTCGGCTATGTACACCGGCACTTAGATATCAGAGAGGAAGACTCCGCGATACGACTGATCCACCGCTCTGGGCCATCAACCATGGGGAAGCCCGGAACAGTCCCCTTTGATGCCAACTTGGTGGCAGATGGCCGCTATGGGTTTTTGGTACGAGACGACTTCAACAGCCCGTACTATTACGAATCTCTCCTTCCGATGAAACCTGCAATCGAATGTATCCAAAAAGTCTATCGAGGCTTCGCTGACGACCCCGAGGATGAACCCTATTTGGTGCTCAAGAAGTGCCCCAGGGGCCCTGGCTGTTTTCAACGACCACCGCCACCTCCGCAGACTCCCAGCACAAAGCTATACTCGCGCGTCCTCCCAGCTTCCGGCACTAGGGTTGATACCATTCCCTTAGAGTACGCGGAATTCGGCTTTCTGGTACCGTCCCTGATACACTACATTGGCCTGTACCTGACGGCAACGAAGCTTTCGGAAACATTACTGGAGTCACTGAGGCTGCCCGATGTCTCGATGGTTGTCGATGCAATATGCGCGACGGGTGCTCGAGGTCCTACGAATTACGAGAGGATCGAGTTTCTCGGAGACAGCATCCTCAAGCTCTGTACTACTATTAATGTCGCAGCAACAAGTGAGTCACAATTTTCGTGTAGTGTGGAAACATCAAAGGCTGGCTCGAAGTCGGGCAACCTGTTAGTATACTAAGCGGCTTGACACAACTGCTGGGAAGTGATATCCGTGACTCCGCCATCGGCCCAGTGGAATATCAGACAGTTGGCTGTCAGCTCAGAATGATGTGCAAAGATGCTGGTTTTGTATAAATCAGGCTTCTTCAAGCTGGCTATACCATACTTACCATCTGAACGACTCAAGGCAACCGTTTCAAGGGTCTTACCGAGCACTGACTTACTTAACAGAACTCCGCTGGCCTGAGGGCTTGCTGTCACGCCTCAAGGACAGTATAATCTCAAATGCCAGATTGTGCAGCGCCGCTCACGAATCGGGGCTGGACCAATTCGTCGTGACGGGGCAGCTAAGATTCAAAGGCGACAACGGGGACCGTTGGCGGCCTCCATACATCTCCGACCTCGTCCAAGAGTCCACCCAGGCCAAGCCAAAGAGAGTCATGTCTACAAAGACCCTCGCCGACGTTGTAGAGTCTATTATTGGCGTCTCGTTCATCGACGGCGGGCTGCCCAAAGCTCTGCAGTGCATGTCCCTCTTCCTGAGAGAGTTCCAGTTCCAAGATTTCGACACCACACGAGGCATACTGTTCGGAGCCGCTGAGCCCAAGAACATGGCTCTTCCTCCGGTATTCAAGCCGCTCGAGGAGCTCATTGGCTACGAATTTCGGGAGAAATCGTTGCTCATCGAGGCCATGACGCATGCGAGTTTCAATGTGCCCGGCACGACAGCGTGTCTCGATCGCCTCGAGTTCATCGGCGACTCCATCCTCGACTACCTCGTCGTCCAGGAGCTCTACGCCATCAACGACCCCGCCCCGCTGGAGAACTGGGAGATGCACCTGCTCCGCACGGCAGCCGTCAACGGCGACATACTCGGGTTCCTGGTCATGGAGTGGAGCCACGAGTCGGAGCGCTTCGACGTGGTCGCCGCCCAAGACGGCAGCGGCGACGGCGGCGGCGGCGGCGGCGGCAGGAGAGGCCGGAAATCCAGCCCCCCGGAGCTCAGGCGCACCGAGGTCGCCCAGCCGCTCTGGTCCTTCATGCGCTACTCGTCCAGCCTGCTCACGGCGGAGCGGGAGGTGGTCTGCAGGCGGCACGAGGAGCTCCGCGGGGCCATCCTCGAGGCGGTGCGCGCGGGCACGCACTACCCGTGGGCGCTCCTGGCGCGGCTCCGCGCGCAGAAGTTCTTCTCGGACCTGTTCGAGGCGCTGGTGGGCGCCATCTGGGTGGACTCGGGCGGCTTCGAGGCGTGCGCGGCCTTCCTGGAGAGGGCCGGCGTGCTGCCGTACCTGCGGCGGATGCGGCGCGACGGCGTGCACGTGCTGCACCCCAAGGAGGAGCTGGGCCGGCTCGCCAACAGCGAGGAGGTGGAGTACGAGGTCAGGGAGGTGGAGGGCGCCGACGGCGAGGGCACGGAGTACGTGTGCAGGGTGCTGGTCGGGGAGAAGGAGGTCGTCGAGGTGGGCGGTGCGAAGTTCAGGGAGGAGGCCAAGGTGAGGGCTGCCACCGAGGCTGTGAGGATCTTGTCCGGCAGGGGGCCTTGAAAGGCGGAGACAGGTGTCTGAAGATGGTAGCAGCGTATGTGAGCTGATTTACGAATTTACGAAGGTCTCTATGTATTCACACAACTCTACCACAGAGGGAGAAATGTTGTCTACTTAGGTGCCCATGGTCCGATGAGTCAGTCCATAACTCCAGATCAACTGGCTCAAATGGACAAATCAAACGCTCCCGAAGAAAGGCAGAGGAATTCCAGCCAGTTCAGTTTGGTCTCATCCCTATCGAGAGTGTCGATAGTGTAGTCTCGTCGGTGGACGTCGCTGCCACGAGAGCCAGACCGAGACTTGATGATGCAAATGGACTGCCCAGGAGTCAAGACCAAGCTTGTGATTGGGGACAGTCTCCAGAGCATCAGGTCATCAGCCTTCAGTCGTCCTCCGTCAGGTCGATGGCCTTCTTGCCGCCCTCGATCCTGATGAACTTGTAAGGTCGACTGGAACTGGGAGCTTCACCGCCCTCGTCCTTGATTCTCGCAGCTCGCTTCTTGTCGCCCTTGGAGATGGTCAGCAACAAACCAGAAAAACGACAGGCGCACGTCTCACCTTCATCTGTGACAACCTCTCGCGGGCCAGGCGGCGAAGCTCCGCAGCAGAGAGATTTTCCACGTCAGACTCTATGGACAAGCTCCTCGGACGTGGAATGATAAGCTCTTGCTGGAGCGCCTCTGTGTTTTGTCAGCTGCTGAAGACAGAGTAAGGCTGATGAACAGTACTTTACCCTTTGACCGGTACTTAAAATAGAAGACGGCAAACGGGGAATGGCTGCGATCCACGTTCAATGTTTTGGTGGTGCCCGACACAGGACATTTGACTGGGGGTGCAAGTCTTGTGAAGTGAAATCAGCGAATGCTCATACCCTTCTCTTGGGCTTCCTCACGTTGTTCCATGGGAGATTGCTTTGCCCTTGAGGGCTTTCTCGGCGAGTGAAAAGTCCCGACTAGCAAGCTTGGAAATGTCACGAGACGAGCTTGGCTGTCTGATCTTGTTACCTGTGAATTTAACGCGCTTGACGACTACTCGAATAAGACCCAAGTCCTTGGCGGTCTCCATGTCGCTGGCAATACGTTGCTTGTTGGCATCATCGACTGCAGGCCTGTCAGTTTCTGTACACACTCTCATTCATATAGAGCTATAGAGAGAGGTATAAGCCTACCAGTGGATACAGAAGCAAACCGGAAGTTCCGTTTCGTACATGTGGCCGCATCCGAGGTGCTGTCTCCGATGACGAACCTGCGATTCTGGTTGATCAGCAAACCTGCCACCTTATCCCCGCCGTCAAAAGACAAGCTGAATGAGAGGCCGTTTGTCTTTGAGTCGTCGAGCCACTTGTTTGCTGGCTTGTTCCTCCCCGACGTCACTGCGGCACGGATTGCGAAGTCGGCATTGTCAATGGATTCCACGTAACGACAGCATGTTTTGGTAGAAGGGTCAAAGTTGTCGTCGTCGAAATCCGGTTCTTCATCTGGGATGTATTCTGTGGCTTCGGTTCCGTTGACTATAACCTTGACCTCTACGCCAAGCTCATCAATGACGGCCATCTTGTTGTAGATCAGATGATATAATGACAAGACGGAAGCAGAAAATGAGAGACGGCAGCTACTCGACCGGAACAGAGGTCGAGTAACGCGATAGACAGGTGTTGCGGCCAGGCGCAGATCAGGAGCGTGTATGGCTTACAATGGGAGGGGGAGAGAGAGAGAGAGACGTGTGCTGTGGAGTTCGATAAAGAACCGTCAAAGATCTGGACGCGTGAACTGTGGTGGACCGATCCTATCAAGACGAGGAAAGTGCAAACGGCAGGTATCTGAGACCGACGGGGAGGGAAACAGGGGGGCAAACGCCGGCAGTACGGAATATAAGGCAGAGGCAGGAAAATAGACAGACAGGCAGACCGGCTTTGGTCACTTCTGAGATCCTCAAGTAAATATCTATCTGAATTGGTAGACCTAAACGGATTGGACTACGTAGGAAATCTGGTATGGACGGAATTCATGACCTGAGATGAGCACTTGAGTAGGTTGGTTTGAAGCTCTGAGTCTGAGGAGGCTGGAAGTTGGTGCAATAGACGGATGTGTACCGTATGGTGGGTTGATGATAACAGGGCTCAAGTGTTCTGGGCCAAACCAGTCGGCGGCAGCTAAGTGCTCCAAGGTCAGGGTAGGTACTTGAACAGGAGCCTAGATACCCGCCTAGACCAGGTACCGGGGTATATGCACCTACCTATCTACCTAGGTAGGTACTTCCAAGGTTGGTATAGGCAAGCTACGCATGTACGTGCCCAAGTACCCAAGTACCCAAGTACCCAAGTACCCAAGTACCCAGCTACCTACCTTACCCGTGCCTGCATGTGCCTGCGCTGTCCGTCAGTCAGTCAGTCACTCAGCCAGTCGTCCTTCCACCCATTGACATCCAGCCAAAGGCCCCATGCTGAGCTTCGTCAGACACCATACCTTTGTTGTCGACGACGACGACGACAGCTATGTTCAAGCCCCCTTTTAATGATCCCCCTCCCACTCCTCCTTCATCTTGAAGGAGCTTACAAACCATGTCGCCGGATTCTGGCAACATCAGGGTCTTTGTCCGCTTCGAGGATGACCCCATCGTCTACTCGGGCGAGGAATTGAAGTGCACCATCGCCTTCAAGAATGTAGCCCAGGCTGCTCCCACCAGCGCCGGTGGCAGCACCTCGAGCCAACCCCAATTGAAGCCTCCGAACAATCAGTACCGTGCTGCCAACTCTTATGCCTCAAGCCGCCTGGCCCCGCCCCCCTCTGCCTCCTCTTCCGGTGCCCGTCGCGCCCATCGCCCGAGCTCGTCTATGAGCCTCCCCTCCTCCAAGGCCTCCCGCAATCGCGAAGGCTCCATACCCTGGCTGCCCCCCACCCACCCTCCGGATCACCATACGGGTAACGGCCATGGCCATGCGAGGTCTGTCTCCATAGTCTCCATAGGCTCTGTCAACTCGGTCGACAGCCAGGCTACCAGTAATGCCGGCTCGACTGTCTCGCGGCCCTCTCGGGGCCATGGCCGCTCCGCGAGTCTACAGATCGTTTCGAGGGGCTCCCCGATGTCTGGCCCGAGAAATGGTGCGTGACAAACCCTTCAGGCGTATTGGGTTGCGCCGCTGACCTTTTCCATAGCTTCGCATCAACAACTCCAACAGCGACCCTTCAATGCGCCGACCTCGCCCCTATACAATGCCTCATACCCCCCAGACCGGGACTCCCCCTTCCGTCGACCCTCGGGCGCGTCTACCGGACCGAACACCCCTGCCATTGGTTTCATGCCCTCCCCGAGGACTCCCTCTCTTGCACTATCAGAATTCAAATTCCCCATGGCTCCCCCGCCGCTCTCCGATGCGACCGGCGCTGCTTCGAGGAATGCTGTCGCGGATGCGCCTAAGATCCCTACCACACCCCTTGGGGAACCCGCAAACATACCACTGCGTCCGAAGGGTTCAACACCAATCATCAACGAGCAGATGGTGTCTCCCGCCACGAGGGTTCTGTCGACAACGAGCATAACCGGAACACCGCGGAGCAGCGGAGAGTTCTATGCTATGAGCAATAACTCTTCAGAGACTCTGGCCTCAGAGTACGTACTACATCAGCCATTGAGGACTCATGGACGACCGCCACACTTGCGAGCAAGATCCAATTTTCCCACTCAGAAGACTAAGCGTCCTGAGACATTGATGATGGGTTATGCCCAGATTCAGGGGTCGTTCACACTTGATGCGTCGCTGGTCAGCTTAGCGCCCTTCGAACAAGTGAAGCGGAAGGCCGTTGTTGGAGGCCAGGGCGGTGGAGTCGTCGGCCTAGATACTTCCAAACGGGAGGGTGGGTTCATGCGAGGCTTCGGTTGGGGCAGCTTCACGAACTCGATAGGTGAGTTGCTGGGCGCCGGCGAGCTGAGCAGCATCAAGGACATGCGAGGAATTGCAAGTTCCAGGTCTGTGCCACTATTATCCACGCCACAATCCATCCTTTTCGTGGATCTGCAACTAGCTCCAGGGGAAAGCAAGGCTTTCGAGTACACTTTTAGGTTACCAAAGGGCCTCCCGCCTACGCATAAAGGAAAAGCCATGAAGATAAAATATAGCCTCGTGATTGGGACGCAACGGCCTGGCGGTGCCAAGGAGCAGCAGGTCAAGTCGGTGGAAATACCATTTCGCGTGCTGGGGAGTGTCAATAGGCACGGCGAGATACTTGGCCACGACTTGATGTCTCCATATATCATGCTACGGGACCAGGCTCGGGTACGGACCATCGACAAGAGGGGCAGCTTGTACTTCGACCGAAGGTCCAGCCTGACCGAAGCACGGGATAAGAGTGCGAAGCAGACAGACCCGCACTCCTCGATGAACGGATTTCTATCATATGTTGACGAACTAATTAATAACTCCCGCCAGGGCGCGGGCTCAGGGCTGCTATCACCAACCGCCGTGCCCTCGTCTAGACGTCCCTCGATGTTCGAGGAGGCGACAACAGCCAAGGACGCCATCGATATGGCCATCATAAGAAGCAATGTCACAGCCGAGGGCCAACAGAGTGCCAATCGCTTTGAGATCGCCCGCAACGGCCGCAAAGTCGCCGTTGTCATGCTGGCAAGGCCCGCATACCGCCTTGGCGAGGTGGTGACGATGGCGGTCGACTTCGCGGGAGCAGAGGTACCATGCTATGCGGTGCACGCCGCGCTCGAGACCTCAGAGAGGGTTGACCCCAGCCTGGCGGTGCGCTCCGAGGCCAGCATACACCGCGCCTCGAGGAAGGTACATGTCTTCTCGTCCGAGGCGACGCTGTTCTCGCGGCGGATGGTCTTCAGCCCCACCATCCCCATCAGCGCGACACCCGAGTTCGTCACCAGCGGGATCAGCCTGGAATGGAAGATCAGGCTGGAGTTCGTGGTGCCGTCGCAGGACGCGGAGCAGCGGATCGTGGACGAGCAGGACCAGGAGCAACAACAAGAAGACCCTGACCAGGAAGAGGAGGAGCAGGGCCAAGAGCGACGGCTCATGTCGCCGGAACCATACAAGCAGCAGCGCCAAGGGCCCCACCCGCTCCTGGAGGAGATGTCGCGCGACGACCGCGGCGGGCTGGTCGTCGTCGCGGCCGAGAACCTCACCTGCGAGAGCTTCGAGGTCGCCGTGCCGCTGAGGGTCTACGGCGCCGTGTGCAAGGGTCTGGAGAGGCTGGAGAGGGACGAGGCGCTCGAGGAGGGGCTTGTAGTGTAGTATAGTAAGTAGATGGACAAGATCAAGGGAAGACATGTCGCGGATAAAGGGCCTGGCCGCACCGTAACGGACAGATAGAGACGCAGACAGATACAGAGAGTTGTGCCAAAAATGCGATGGATAATTTCACACATGAATGAATTGGTTGACTTTCCAGTGCGTCGCGTTCACCCTGGCGGCGTTTCGAGAGTGATACATACTGGCAGGACGACTTCACACATTGTAAGCGACAGGGAAGGAGGAAACCCTTGGAGACCAAGATGGTCATTCATGGTCAGGCAATGATCTTGGGGAAAACACCGATCATCCAAACCGCAGCTCGGTCAGCATTAGCTATAGCTACTACCTTTCATGCTAAACTTCCGCAAAGCCTAGCCAGCCAAAACCAACACCGCGCCCCTCCCTCCCAAGCCTTCTTTCTCCCCAGTGGCATGGCCGAGCCCCCCTCACTCTTCCTAAGCCAGGGGTTGTGTGGTGTGGGTGTATGGTATCATTCCGTATGACTTTTTTTGCGCACCAAATGCCGAAAGACAAAACACTAGACATGATGAACCAACCTTCCTTTGCCCGGTCCCCATGAGGCTCTTGCCATACCATCCTTTTACCCTTTTCCCCCGTCTTGCCCAGAATAATAAGAAACGCTCAGGCCGTGAAAGCAAGAGAGAACAAAAGAACAGAAAAAAGAAGGTCGAGGGCAAAACGGGAAAGCAAATTGGGGAATAGAAAGCACAAAGTGAGCGTGAAGCGCCCGAGAACGCCTTTTCCACCGTGTATGCGACAGTCCCGAGGCGCCTTTGCAAAAAAGAGAGATGGATAGATCGATGCCCACGCTCGAGAAACAGGCGCATTGTGACAAAAGAGAACAGGACATAGTGGACCGGGGGTGGCTTCGTGGTCTGTTCTCCACCCCTTCTTCGTATTTTCTTTCTTTCTTTCTCTCTCGCTTCTCATCATCCTCCTCTTCCCATCTGTCTCACCTATTCGCAGACCTAGTTCCCCCGCCCCCTGCCCGCCGTCCTGGGCCGCTCCCGCTCAAGATCAACAGGAGGCGTCAGGAAGGCCTGGCCCTCGTCACTGCCGCCGAGCGACATCTCGGACAGCCGCAGCCGCAGCCTCTCGTCGAGCATGCCCACCAGCTTCTCGCTGTACTGGTCGAGCAGCCCGCCCAGGACGCTCTCGCTGACGACCGCCGCCGCCGCCGCCGCAGCCTGTTGCTGTTGTTGTTGTTTTCCACTGCTCGCCCTCTCGCCGAGCGCCGCCATCGTGAGGCGCAGCTCGGCGTCCAGCTCGGCCATGGCCTCGGGGCTGATGGCGTCGGCGGCGGCGGAAGAGGGCGACGAGGACGAGGACGAGGCCAGCCTCTTGCGGAAGGCACGGAGCTGCCGGCACGCCTGCTCCGACGCCTGCTGGGCGAGGCCGGGCGCGGGCGCGGGCGCGGGGCCGGGCGCGCCGTACGAGCAGCGCAGGTTGATGGCGCTGGTCTTCTTGCGCGCCGCGGGGACCGAGGGGACGCTGGCGCCCAGCGCCGGCAGCGAGGGCCGCCGCGGCCTGGGCCTCCTCGACGAGGAGGGGGGGCTGGACGGCGGCGAGCTGAAGGTCGACGCGCGCGCGGGAGGGGCGGGGGCGCCGGGGGCGGCCAGGTTCTGCCTCGACCTGCGCGGGCGCAGCGTCCTCGGCGGCGAGGAGCGCCGCCCGCCGCTCGAGGTCGGCCTCTGGTAGCCTGCCTGCTCGGCCCTCGTGAGGACGCGGCGCAGCGGCGGGCGGCTCGTCGTCGTCGCCGCCGCGCCCGTGGCTGCGTCGCGCACGGGCGGCGGGGACCTGCTCCCCGCCCTGGTGGCCCTGGCCTCGGGGTCCCGCAGGTTCAGGTCCCAGATCATGATGGTCCCGTCGCAGCCGACGCTGACGACCTTGCGCGCCGCGTCGTCGTCGTCGTCGTCCCTGTCGTCGACCAGCGCGACGCCGTTGATGGACTCGGTGTGGCCCCACTCGCGGTCCATAAAGGCGCCCGTGTTGGAGTCGTATACCCTGACGGACTTGTCCGTGTTGGACAGGCCCAGGAGGAAGGGGCCCTCGTCGTCGCCCTTGGAGGACCCGTAGACGAGCGACTCGACCACGACGTTCTCCGTGCCCTTCTCGTCCGTGCACTTGAAGCTGTTTATCTGCCGGCCGGTCTCGAGGTCGAACTGGTAGATGGCCCGGTCGACGCCGGACACGAAGATTGATCGACAGCTGGCGTCCAGGGTCATCGAGGTGGGGGATGCCTTGAGTGCAATCGACCTGGCATATATGGCAGCCACGGCCTGCGGTTCTTCGTCCTTGCTGACGAGCTCGTGGATCTGCATGTTCCGGTCTAGAGAGCAGGTAATGACCTTGTCGTCCGACGAGAGGATCAGGTTGGTGACCCTGGCAGGGAACTCCAGAGTCTGTAAGAGGTCGAAGGACCCATCAGGCGTCCGGCTGTAGAGCTGGACGGTGCGGTCTCGCCCACATGTTGCTATGATGGCTTTCGACCCGACGTGGTGGACGGCAATGTGCGTGATCTCGGACGAGTGGGCCTTCGTCTCCAGGAGCAGCTCTCCCGTTGCGTGGTCTACCACCCGCAACACGCCCACTCGGTCACCAGCTGCGAAGAATTTCCCATGATCATCGGCCCTCACAACACACAACTGATTGTTGGGCTCCTTGTCGTTGCCTGTCTGGCAGTCCTCCACGGCAATGTCGATGCTCTTCTTGAGACCACCGTTCAGGTCCCACAAGAGCACCTTCCCGGATCCTGACCAGGTGAAGAAGACGGCACCGCCGTCCTCTTGTGCGGCGATCGGCTGGATGCCCAGTATAGGGTCATTCTGCCCAGCCAGCCGCGTTCGTGTGAGGTTCTC
Organism: Cytospora chrysosperma; assembly: GCA_016808195.1. Lineage (NCBI taxonomy): Eukaryota > Fungi > Ascomycota > Sordariomycetes > Diaporthales > Cytosporaceae > Cytospora > Cytospora chrysosperma. The sequence goes on along the minus strand of MU179926.1, from coordinate 1,853,965 downwards.
GGCAGACGTGGTGGGCAGGCAGTCCGCGTCCCAGATGTCAATGGACCGTTCCGGGTCTATCGTCACGAGCTGGTCCTGCACCACACCCGCGACGGTAAGGCCGGCCAGGCCCGACTCCCCTCTCGAGAGGCTTGGGCTCAGGGCCAGGGTCGAGCCGACATCGAGGGTGACAAGCTGGCCGTCTTTGCCCCCGACTACGACCACCGGGCCGCGCTGGGTGCAGCAAGTGATGGGGAAGTCCAGCTCGGCAACCCGCGTCAGCTTCGTCTGCCCGCTGGTGTCGTCGAGCAGGCACACGTCGCCGTTGTCCGAGCAGAGGAGGGCATGGGTCCCGTCCAGGGGCAGCGCGCACATGAAGCTTGCTTCCAGCATGGACCCGAGAACGACGTTTCGGCCCGACAGGGTCCGCTGGGCGTCTGCGGCGCTGAGATCCCGGACGGGGATTTTCTTTGGGGGCGAGATGGGCCGTGGCACATCATCGACCTTCCAGGCCTTCATGTGTCGGGTCCCGAAGGTGACCAGGGTGTTGCCCAGCCAGACCATGCCGTTGACCTGGGCCGTACACCTGTTCTGCTGGAAGAACCTGGCCGAGCCGTTGCGGGGGTCGACCTTCCAGATGAAGATGAAGCCGTCGTTCACGGTGCCGAGGGAGGCGAGGTACTTCCCGTCCTGAGACCACGCGACGGCTCGAACGCCAAACCCGTGCTCGCTCAGCGACATCAGGGGCTGGTCGGAAGAGGAGCCGTCCTGCAGGCTGAAGATGAGGACTCTTGGGGCGTATCCGGTCTCACCGACGGCGAGGTACCTCCCGTCCCTGCTCAGAGAGACACAGGTTGCAGCCTTGATCCGTTCACGGCTGGTCCAGGTCTTGGAGGCCAGTGAGTCGCCCTGGCCGGGGGCGTCCCGCGGGGCCACCCTGTTCCTGGCATCGTTGGCCTTGGGGGTGGCGCTGGGGCTGGAAGACCCGTGCAGCACCGGAGCAGCGGAGAAGACAGGGACGGCGGTGGGGCGGGCCCGGTAGAAGCGCTGGGTGTGTTGCCCATCTTGCACATCGACCACGACGGCAGCGCCCCCGGCAATGTACGCAAAGCAACGCCCCACAGAGTCGAAGCCGGTCGGCGAGCTGCATGTTGTACCAGCAACCCTCTTGAGGAAGAGGCGCGGCTCATAGTTTCGACTTCGGTTCGGAGTCCTGGAAAAGACCTGCTGGCTGGATGGCGTCAATTTGACATGGCGATTGGAAGGGGTGGACGCCATGGCTGGACGGATGGCTATGGGATCCTGTAACTTTGATTTTGTATTCATGAAGACGGCATGCTGGCCTGGGCCGGGAAACAAGGAGAGCAGTGTTCAAGGCCTGGTAGCCAATGTTCAAAGAGATGGTGTGTGTCTGAGTATTCAGGAATGTAACTGTCTGATGATATGTCTCGGGAGCTCAACAGCCACACCACACAACATATAGAAAAGGTACTGTAGGCTTCAAAGAGCAAGTAAGAGTGGGAAAACCCTTCAAGTCAAGGTCAGCCACTGCGTGATGGGCAGGTGGATCGCAAGCATATGGGAGCATCCACACATGCAAATCTCGGTGCCACGGTATCACACGTACGGTGAGTGAGTGAATTGAGGAGGAAGAAGCTGCTGGGGCTTCGTGCCTGGGCTGCCTGCTGCTGAGTACTGTGTAACTCGAGAAATTGATCGAGGGACTTGTAGACGTCAGGCGCTTCCGAGGCGGGCAAGTGGGTACTAAGTAAGTAAGTACTTAGTAAGAGTAAGCAAGTGTGTGTAGGTATTCTAAGTATGCAGAAATGAGCAGAAGAAGGCTAGAAGCATTCAGGGTAATTCTTTGATTGCGGCTGCTGCTGCTGCTGTTGCTTGCTGTAAGGGAAGGCAAGGCAAGGCAAAGAAGAAATCAGAAGATATCCACAGCTCTACTATGTAGCAAAAAGAAGACAAAACAATCCAGCTGAATAAGATCAAAGAGGCACGAGGTTGATCAGAGCGTGCATGCAAATGGAAGGCAATCTTGGGGCTTCTTCTTGTTCTTCTACTTCTTCCTCTTCCTCCTCTTCTTCGCCGTCCCGCTGGCCCCCAACACGGAATTATATGTATAAAAAAAGACAGACGACCGGGGGGGGGGGGGGGTCCGTGTGTTATTCTGCTGCTGCCAACATGTGGCCAGGTCGAGGTGGATTGCAGAGAGACTGCCATGTCAACATAAATCCACAGTGAACAACTCTATCCCAGACTGATTGGGTCCAATTCATCAATTGGGGAGCCATGACACGCTGTTCATAAATAAACCCTGTCGCCCGGGAGGAGGTGAAGGCGGTCGGGGGAGAGGAAAGATGAAGATGAAGGTGAAGATGACGATGAGATGAGATGAGATGGGATGGGATGAGATGAGGAAAAGTCGGTGCAGAACTACCATACAGGTAGGTAGTTATGAACGTTTACATAGTGAAGGCCTTGGATTGGATATTTATGCCCTTCATTGGTGATCGTTATGCTCGGCGGCTGTGGTCCAACAATGAGCCACTTTCGGGTAAAACGCCAGGGGTATGATGCAACGGGACCAGAGAATTGGGACCAATGTGCTTGCTTGACCGCGGAAACTCAATTCAGGGGGGCGCCATCGGAGGATCGGAACATCTCTTTAGCGTGTAGATATCCCCAGAATATCCCCAAGATGCCCCGTACATCCTCATATATATACCTAGCATTAGCATATACAGTACTCGGGCAGCCAATACAGGAGAGTTCCTATGGGAGGTAGTCAAGTAGGCGGGTATGTAGTGAGGTGGTATGTATATAATCATCAACATAACAAGATCATAACAACCTTGGAACTCTGGAGGGGGGCTCCAGAAGAGCTTCACAGGGCCTGCCATCATCGATAAAACAGACCGAACCTTGGTTCCTCTTTCCAGGTCGGTCGTGCACAATTTTGGTTGCTTGAAAGGGGGGAATTGTACCGCTCAAGGTTACGGCTTGGGCTCACATCAGAGTCTTGGCCAACCTGTCCTGTGTCTTCATCCGTCTGAGCCTCTCGTCGCCGCCGTCGGCACCATGCTCCTCCCCGTCGTCGTCTTCCTCACCCTCCTCGCCCTCCTCCCGTCTCCTCCCATTCCACGGGGTCGGCTGTACTCCTGCTTCCTGCCACCTCAGGGGCGGCTTCCTGCCCAGCTCCGCCCACCTCTGCCACACGCTCAGCCCGCGCCTGTACCACCTCTGCTCGCGGTCCTCGTCCTGCTCCTCGGCAGGCTCCCACTTGGTCCGCAGGATGCGCCGGATGGCCTCGGGCGACACCTCAAACTTCTCCGACAGCGCCCTCGTCGTGTAGATGTCGGGGAACTGCTGGTTCAGCGCCCGGATCCCGCTGAGCGCGTCCGGGGACAGCCTCTTGCGCGGCTTCCAGCCCTCGGGGAACTTTGCCTTCAGGGCCTCCTTCTGTTTCAGCCACAGCGGCCGGTCGTCTTTCCTCTTCTCCTCGAGATCAGGCCGGCGCTTGAACTCTTTTGCGTTGTCCTTGTCTTTGCGTATCCTCCCTTCGCGACTGGAATGCTTTGGCCATCGTGTTTCGTCCTTAACAAATTTCTTTTCCCCTTCCACATACTTCTTGTCCTGGACCTCCTGTGCTTTGCCTTGCACCTCCTGTGCCTCGTGTACTGCCTGTGCCTCGTGTACTGCCTGTGCCTCATGTACTGCCTGTGCCTCATGTACTGCCTGTGCCTCATGTACTGCCTGTGTCGCCTGCGTCACCTGTGTGTCCCGTGCCTCCTGGTCCCCCGCCGCTAGAGGCGATGCGGTCGCTATTCCATATTTCCGTGCCTTCTTTCTGGCATTCTTGGATCGTCGGCGTATCTCGAAGAGTCTGTCGTCCTCTACCTGTTGCGGGGTTGGTGGATCTGAAGTCTTCTCCTCCCGAGCCACCTGTTGTTCTCCGACCGCCTCTGACGACGCTGTGTCGGCCGCCTCAGGCTGTGTCGAGCTCCGTGCCCGTGCGGATGCGTGTAGCTGCCGGCAGGATACGCCCAGGCGAGTTGCGTGGAGGGGGAGCTGGGGGCGAGCGTCGTGCCATGCCCTCCTCGCGAAGGCGGTGTTTGGTAATGTGTGGGTCTCTGTGAGCGTTCGCACGAACATGCGCAGGGCATATGTGTGACATGCACAAGCCATTATGGGAGGAGTGTCGAGTATCTCGCTGGCCTTGGGAAAATGTTGAGGAGAGGGGGAGTGTTGCAGAGTGGCAGTGGGATGTTGGGTTGCGCCGCCTGCATTGCATTGCATTGGTTTGAAATTGGGTGATGAAAGCCCTCTTGTCGCCCCCAGAAAATTTTCAGGCGCGAGGGGACCCTGTGATGGACCGCTGATCGCCAGCGCGTTTTGACAGGGGGTATTTGCCGGGCCGGGGTCCGCTGTGGCGGAAGCTGCCGAAACGCTCGGCCCCTCCGCTAAAAACGTCCCCAGGGCTGATTATTTACTTAGTACACTTAGTATTGTTATTTACATGGCATCGTCTCATTGTCTTTATTTCCAGCGGTGGACAGCAACCTTCGATTCCACATGGTACACAACGAACCCAGCACGGTTTACCCAAGTTCAGGAAGTTGTGCTGTATCAAATGGATGCCCGGCCGCGTGCGAAAACCGTTGGTTATCTCCAACATGCTCGCTACCTTGGTTGGGACGTTGACTCGCATACGCGAAGCGGAGATGCTTATCGATGACATGGCAGAGTCTTGGGACGCCTATCCCCTTCAGGCTTCAAGTGAGGCAGTTCTTTGATATGGATTTCCTGCGCGTACTGCGGTTATATGCCATGTATCTCCAGCGGAAGCAGGCGGCGTTATCAGTGTCTTCTGGGCTGGTTTCCCCTCAAGAGTCTCGAGTGCCAGACAACTCAAAACACCCAGAGTGATCTGCCAGACTGACGTTACGACTCACACGCCAAAGAACACACAAGATGTTATTCTCCAAGGACAAGAGGGACATGCGCCGTAACTGGGGGTACACCTTCGAATGGACCCCTGAACACCTAACCAGGGAACAGATGAGGCCCCTGACCTATACATACGACACCCTAGGAGCAGAGTGTCTAGACAGGCTTGACGAGATAAGCCCGCCAGGGTCATCAGATCCTCGTCCACCAGAGACCAAACAAGGTCCGGACAGCTCCCCGCACGGCCAGGGGGAGAAGCCACCGCATGCCCGCCGGGACCTCTACCAGCTCCTTGAGCAACACCACGCAAGCGACCCCAAGCTCGACGAGCTCTGGACCGAGATCCACACGGTCCCAGAATGGGTCGACTGGGCCCAGATCAAACGCGGCCAGGACGTCTTCTACCGGTACGGCGGGCCTTGCATAGTCACCCTGACCTTTCAGTCCCTGATCGGTGGCATGGGCTGGCACAGGGTGGTCGAGACGCTCGACAGGACGGGCGGGTTCCGCGCAAAGGTCGCGAGGCGCCGGCTGCTCGAGACCTTCCAGCACATACTCGAGGTCACCAAGGACCTGGCCAGCGTCCAGCCCGGCGGGGACGGCTTCGCCAGCACCGTCAAGGTCAGGCTGCTGCACGCCAGCGTCAGGAGGAGGATCCTCGCGCTCGTGGCCGCCCAGCCCGGCTACTTTGACGTCGCCGAGTTTGGCGTGCCCGTCAACGACCTCGAGTGCATGGGCACCATCCTCGCCTTCTCGTCCGCCGTCGTGTGGCTCGGCCTGCCCATGCAGGGCATCCGCCTGCGCGAGCGCGAGATCGCCGACTACACGGCCCTGTGGCGCTGGGTGGCCTACGTCATCGGGGTGCCCGCGCAGCAGCCCTGGCTGGCCGACCACCGGCGCGCGAAGGTCCTCCTCGAGTCGCTGATCGAGGGCGACATCCAGCCGGGCGAGGCGTCCCGCGTGCTGGCCAACAACGTCCTGACCGGGCTGAGCTGCCAGCCGCCGGCCTATGCCACCAGGGAGTTCCTCTGTGCCGAGGCGCACTGGCTGAACGGGCGGGCGCTCTCCGACGCCCTGGGGATCCAGAGGCCGAGCCTCTGGCACCAGGCGCTGGTTGCCGGGCAGTGCCTGTACTTTATGGCCACGTGCTACCTGTGCAGGTCGGTGCAGTCCTGGGATGAGCAGAATATCGAGGTATGTGTTATCAGTTGCTTGCCTGACCTGCTTCTGTCATCATGGCAGGAGTAGGAATGGATATGCCCTCACCTCTACTCCACTCCACTCCCCATCAACCTCCCCCCCCCCTTCCCCAAAATACACACAACATAGCACATATCTAGGGGTGAAGGGAGAAATAAGGAAAGAAAAAAAACCCCCCCACCATAAGATTCCCACACGGAAAACAAACACCTTGCTGACGGTATTCTAATCTGTTCTGCCCTGGGGGTTATCAGCGCGTCAAGAAGTTCCTCTACAACGCGGTAGTCCACAACAAGACCATCGGCCTCGGCGCGCTGACCAGCTTCGAGTTCCAATACGTGCCGCAGCTGGGCCTGACCACCCACCTGGGCGGGCCGGAGGACGCGCCCCCTGCCGTCACCGCCGCCATGACCGCCGCCGCCGCCGCCGCCTACTGCTCTGAGCGCCGGGCGCTGACCACGCTGGTCCTCGCCGCGGTGCTGGTGGCCAGCGTGGCCTGGTTTGGGTTCGGATCCGTCGCGGGCCTGCTGGGCGCTGTCCGCGTGGTTACTTGAGTGCAACTGGCGGCGCACGGCGGAGGGAGAGGCGGAGGAAAGGAGGAGCGGCGGGAAGGAAGGGGGGAAAGGGGAGGAGGAAGGGTGGGATTGCTGCTGACTGGTGATAGGAATGGGCGAGAGTGGGGATCTGAGCTAGGCACGTAAGCTCGTTAAGGCAGGGCAAGTAAGTAAGTAGGTTGGCAGGAGTGGGATCGGGAAGGAGCAAGAAGCAGCACATGTGTCTCTTTTGTTTCCCTTTTTCTTTTTCCTCTGGTTTCTGTTTCTTGTTTTCTCTCAAATCACTTTCATTGTTTGATCCCCTATGGAACCGATCTCCTATAGACTGGATGGGCGCCTCTGCCGCAGGCCAAGTTTTGCCCCTAATGTACAATCAACACAATATACTTTCTCCCTCTCTCGTGATAATGCTGCCCTCAAAGACTGCCAGTCTAGAGAAATCCAACGCCGATGCCTCCCCCCCGTCGTCTATCGTAGTGATGATGATGCCACCTGAGCAGCTGTATGAACCGAGTAGAAAACAAATGCTCCCTGAGGCCTGATGCAGTTTCCAGTAATGCGCCCCAAACACCTTTCTCCAACGCCGTGACCAAAAACACCTGTTAGAAACGAACAAAGTCAATCATGCTTTTCCCCCTCCTCCCCTTTCCTTCCTCGGCAGCCTATGCGTCGTTCATGAGCTCCACGGGAGGCCGCGAGGTGTGAGTGAGCGGCAGCGGCTCGACCACGTCCGACAGGCTGACCGAGTCCTCAGGCCCGTCCGTCATGTCGTCGACCAGGACGCAGGGCAGGTTGGGGCTGCTCCCGTGGTTCTCGGGGTTGAAGATGAGGGTGGAGCTCCGGCTGCGGGCCTGCCTGGGGGAGGGGCCGAAGCCGCCGGGGCTCTTGCCCTCGACGGGGCTCACGGGGGACTGCTCGGCGGCGACGGCGGCGGCGCGGGTGTGGTGCAGCCTGGCCAGGGCCTCGGCCAGGTCCTCGGCGTGCACCTCCTTGTTGGGGGCGCCCTCGACCCTCTGCTCCCAGTCGTGGGGCGGGGACGGGGGCGGGCTGATGAAGAAGAGCTTGCCGGCGTCGGGGAGGGCCAGGTGGGTGTTGGGGGAGACGTCGAGGGGCGTGGGCTGGCCAAAGTAGACGCGGCACCGCTCGCCCATGACGGCCTCGCCGTCCCAGATGGAGCGGACGGCGATGGCGTCGGCCTCGCTGTAGAAGGACACGAGGATGCGGCGGAAGGACTTGAGGGGCGCCCAGGTGTGGATGGGGGCCGTCTTGAGGATCAGGCCCTTGATGGTGTCGAGGTTGTCGGGCCGGAAGATGGAGAGGTCTGAGAGGTTGGTTATGAGGAGGGTGTTGGTTGCCGGGGTTGGCTGCTGCAGCGGTGGCAGGGACGAGAGGTCGAGACTGAGGGACACCCGGGAGGAGCGGCTAGATTGACGAGAAGGCGCCTGTGGCTTGAGGTCTGGTGATGAAGTTGCGGACGCCATCTTGTGATTTGTGTGTGTATGTGTGTGTGTGTGGATATGTGTGTGGTGAGGAAGAAAGTGTTGCGTGTTTCTGGTGGATCTTAATTGCGCGCAGGGTGAAGGTGAGCAGAAGCGGTGGTGATTAATTTGTTTGCGCTGTATTGGTGGTGGTGGTGGTGGTGGTGGTGGTAGTAGTAGTAGTAGTAATAGTGGTGGCAGTAGTTGCAGTGTTGTTTGATGGTGAAGTCGATGGCGAGTATGATGCGGTTGACTTTTTGGGGCGAGGAGGTGTGGTGGTTCTTATGCAGAAGCGTAGAACTGAGGAGCGTGTTTGGCGATGGCGATGGACAGGGTCTCGACAAAGCGACATCTGGATGGCGGGAGCTTGTACATTGTGGCTGAGCAGTGGGTTCCAAGGTTACATGGTGATAGGGAAGGGCGCTAAGGGAGGGACCAAGGCCAAAGTGGAAAAGTGGGAAAGTGGAATCTTCGATTCCCGAGGGATGTCAACTCATAGTACGGATCCGTATGCTATGGTACCTACAGGCCTACCTTCGCAGACAGGTACATTCACACACTACGCTAAGGTACGTAAGTACTATCATCTACACTACCAACTACCAACACTGTGATAGTATACGAACCTGACGAACAAGTCAAAGAAATCGATGATTCTTGTCCTGTCTTGTCATGTCTTGTCTTCCAAGGTTGTCTTGTGTAGTGTACAGTAGGTACCATGTAGCCTCCAACCATAGATGAAACATACAGATAAGCAAGGAAAATGGTCGCATGCAAGAAACCACAACCATTCGGAAGCCAGAACGGCCCTTTTGTCTTGCATATGTGACCCGCAAATCTCGAGAGAGCAAAAAAGCAAAGCAGGTCGAGAGCGGCATGCAAGCGGCAAAGCAGGCGAGGGTTCGCAGATTTGGATTGAGATGAGGATGATTCGATAGCATGTACCTACTTACCTATAGGTGGCCTGTGGGTGGAGGGATGCATATAGTAGGTACACTACACAGTACTGTGCAGTCCGTATGTACCGTGCCTCCATACAGCCATTTACCACACATATGCACTGTACTGCATGACGGAATACACTGGCGAATTTACTGTGTATATACACACACTAGGTACTGTGCATTGTGTAGGTGCACTCCATACATACATACCTAGGTAGTACATACAGCGTGCACAACCTTCTGCAATGCCCCCCCCTGTGCCCCGGAAAGTTTACCCCTGATGGCTGCGCATCGTTTGAGGCGTCATGGTATCACAGCATCACGGCGCCAACCGGTGGTCTGCAGGTCTGCAAGGTCTGGACGATGGAAGGATGGCAGGTCTGAGTTAGGTCCACGAGGTGGGTTTTTTGAGTTGCCTCCTGACCTTTTTGCCACGAACTATCCAGCTATGTGATCCATCCGTACACGGCACAAGCAGTGATTGAGCCATGCGCTGGTTTGATAGCAAACCTTGGGAGAAGACAGCAACAGCCACAGTGGGTGGCCCTGCTCGAACCAGCTGACCAGATTCAGATTTATGAACAGCAATAGTTCGAATCATGGTTTTGGTGGCTGCATCTAGTTATTGCTGTACGCACATGCCCGCTAACTACAGTGTACATGGCCAACACTGCCGGCTTTGTCATTTACAGGAGGTGTTTTCCCTGGGTACTTCTCAAAGTGAGTAATCATTATCGACCTACATACAGTATTGGCCCCAAGCGGAGATGTCCCAAACAGCCAGCCACAAGCCTACAACCACAAGCCAGCATCGATGGTCTGGCAGTCTGGCTAGGTCGAAACTTACACAGCCTCACGTTTTCAGAGGCCAACGTGTGTTGGAAGGGAGAGCAGTAAGATGGAATAGAATAAAATAAAATATCCACCCCCGACCTCAGTCTCAGTGCGGATCCGTTGAAGGCCTCGCCGAGGCGGCCTCAAGACTTCAAGCCTCGGAGGCTCAAGCGCTGCTCCCTCAGGACCCCTCTAAAACCCTCCCTGCCTCCCAAGGCTAGGCCAACCCTGGCAGCCCCGGCTAAGGCCCTGACAAGGCCTGGCCACCGCTGGGGGCACCAGTTCAAACAACAACAACGGGGAGAAGAACAACAACAACAAAAAAGAACCACACCCATGCCTGACACGCACAAGCCATCTTCTCGGGGATAATTTGCCTGTCAAGACAAATTCAAAATTGAACTCAGCCCACTGCCTCGGGCTGGTCGATGACGTTTGACAACCCCCTCAGCCATTCTGATCCAGCCATGGCATTTTCCCCATCGTCCCCGTCGTCTCCGCAATGCCCGTCGTAAACCAGTTGACAGGCAGTACAGTAGGTGTTATATCAATCATACCGCCAGGGGAAAATCCTCATCTCTGTCCTTGTGCACGACACGAGATGATACTCTGTCTACTATAGCAAGGAACGCCGCGAGATGGACCGCATTAAAAATAAAAAAAAAGCACTCAATAGTAACGACAAGGGGGGGCCCCAAGAACCAGAGTGGTTCGGACAGCGAAGAGACGCCACTAAATAACGACAAGCCACACGCTCGTCGCACGCCTTTTCGCCTCCCATCTCGTACACTTTGATTATTCCATCTTCAATCAGCTCATCAACAACCTCGGCCATCGCAGCTTATTTCCGTTGCGTGTGAGGGCGGCCAGGTCAGAGCTAGTGCCGAGCAGGGCAGGGCAGGGCAGGGCAGAGCAGAACGGACACAAATTCTTTCGAGTTCGATCGTTGGCACTGCTCTTGGTCTTCTTCTCCTCAGCCATGCTGCCCGCCATCGCCGTGTACATACATCCCCATACAATGTGATGTATGTATTCATCATAGATTAGGAGAACACCTTGCTGCACAGCCACCACTTTCCCCCTCTACACTATAAACCTTCTCTGATCTTTGACATTCGGTAGTTCTTCCTCCACTTATTCCTACCTGCCCCATATGGGATCCATATGGGTTCCATATGGGGTTCCCCAGATATTATATGTATAGACCAGGCAGATAGATAGGCAGCCACATACTATGTAGGACAGTGTATCAATAACGAGGTGACAGGCCACACAGGCCGGCTATGTAAAGCTCGGAAAGGTCTCCACAGCGATGCTTGCCCCTCAGGTTGCCCCTGGAGATCTGCCTCCGTGCGTACATACATAGCCCCAACATTCGACCAAATTTCCCCATATGCCATCGAATGGAATATTCCCTTCCAAGACGGCATCGGCCACGACAGATTCATGCCGAGCATCATGGTTTTTAAGGTTTTGGACGCCAAGGTGGATCGCCCTCTTGCTCGGCCCACGGCAAACAAGGACTACGCATACACAGTGATTACTTTGTCCTTTAAGAAAGAGACTTGTCGATTTTTGAACTCCGCGTAAATGGGCGTCTTGTATGGTATTTCCCGCCGACTGAGTGCATGCTTGGGACATGCTGCTCCTTCCACTCGCGGCAGCGGGGTTCACCCCGGCCGCCTGAGCCCCTATCCCTCAGGAAGAGTCGGCGCCGTTGATGAGCTCCAGCCCCCAGGACACCCGCTACCTGCAGGACCGTGGCAGGCAGGCAGGCAGGGGCCTACCTGATCTCCACGCCCAGCTTCTCCACCAGCTGCCTCGTCACCTCATCGTGCATCTTGTTCGTCTCGGCGTTGGTCAGGGTCCTCTCCAGGCTGCGGTAGTTGATCCTGTAGCACAGGCTCTTCCTGCCCGTCTTGGGGTGCGTGAACTGGTCCACCAGCTTGACGTCCTCGACGACGTCGCCCCCGACGCTGCGGACCACCTCCATGACGTCGTTCTCGTGGAAGTCGTCGTGCTGCGCGCCGGCCCCTGTGTTCCCGGGCCCCGGCGATGACGACGGCCGCAGCCAGAAGGACACGTCCTTGTAGCACTCGGGGTGCCTCGAGAAGGGGACGAAGCGCCGGACCAGGTCCAGGTTGGCCGAGGCGCCGGCGAACTGGCCCAGGAAGCGCTGGTCGGTGGACCAGAACAGGCGGATGTCGGGGATGTTGAAGAGCAGCATGGCGATGCGCTCGAGGCCGATGCCGAAGGCCCAGCCCAGCTGGCCCGGCTGGCCGGCGTTGACGTACAGGCTCTGCTGGGTGACGCCGCAGCCGAGCACCTCGAGCCAGCCGCCCTCGTAGTAGACCTCGAGCTCCCACGAGGGGCTGGTGAAGGGGAAGTAGGCCTCGACCCAGCGCGCGCGCAGCGGCTCGTCCCGGTACCCGGCCGGGTCCGCCAGGGCGGCCGCCCGCTTGGCGCGCGTGAAGATCTCGACCACCATGAGCTCCAGCGAGCGCTTCAGGTGCGCGGCGATGGCCTCGGCCTCGGCCGGCGTGTGGTGGCCCGCCTGCAGGGGGTTGCGCTCCGGGTGGGACGGCGGGTTGGGGTCGTCGACGCGCATGGCGTGCCGCGGCAGCCTCCCGACGTCGGCCCACACCGCGGCCGCCAGGTCGCCGCCGGGGCCCACGCGGGCGCGGTCCCACACCCGCGCGCCCTCCATCTGGTGGAAGACGGGGTAGTGGCTCCTGTCGACCTCGTCGCGGCGGTAGACGTCGGCGCTGATGAGGTAGCCGTCGCTGGCGTTGGCCCGGAAGATGGCGGCCTCGTGGGCGCTCGTGTGCGTCCGCAGGAGCGTGCTCTCGTTGATGTAGTACGTGTCGGAGCGGGCGCGGCCCGGGTGGTCCGGGGGGAAGCCCAGCGAGTCGAAGTTCTCGTCGACAGACACGACGGGGTGGAAGTGGTTATAGCACTTGTACGTCGGCGCGGGGAAGACGGACTCGATGATCTGCCGCGTTATGGAGACGGGGTGGTCATCCTGTAGGTGGAGCTTGCGGCTGGTGGCGGCCAGCACGTTGGAGGGGACGTTGAACCAGCTGTCTGTGGTGTAGGTCCGGCCGTCTATCTCGACTGTCGAGGGGGTGTTGATGTTGGGGCTTGTGGTGGCCGGCGCGGCAGCTTCATCGTGTCAGAGTACCGTATAAAGAGATAAGGGAGGCCTCGTTGGTTTCAGGAAGGACTAGTCACCTGTCGAGTAGGCTGCCCAGGAACGTTGAGTGGCTCTTGGGAGCTTGAAGCCCCTTAGCTGGTCCCGGACGGGCACACGGCGGAGCGGCGATGCGGAACCGAGCCTGGACGGAGCCGCACCAAGGATGAGTCGCCAGTGAGAAGCCATTGTGACTTGGTGAGTGATGACACTGTCATGCCATGTCCATGAAATGGAACCTTTGGCTTATTGTTATTTATTAGAGCCCAAAGCCAGCCACCTATTGGGACTCCCTCGTGCTGTGTGTAGAGGGTGTGACTTGTGATGCGTGAGTTGTGTGAGTTGTGAATCTTGAAGCTCAGAATTTCGAAATTCCCCAAAAAGGTTCCAGAAGCTTTTTGCCTGCCGTGTGTGACGTGTGTGCCGTATATGCCGTGCCGGTGCCGGTGCCGGTGCCGGTGCTGTGCGACGCGCCGGTTGACCGGGCAGGTGGGTGATGGGTACTGATGGTTGGTGGGTGATGGACAGTGGGTGGTGGGTTACGGTAAGTGGGTGGTGGGCGACGATTGGGTGATGGGGTGATCTCCCGCGCCCACCATACTTAGCTACGCCTGCTATGGTACTCTGTTACCCAGTAATTACTGTAATCTGTACCCGTACCGTACCAGACCTCAGGGTCCGGTCGACTGGTCCCTGCATGTTTGACGACCCACTATTTACTGTACACTACACCACACACAGTACTCCGTACTATCGTTAACAATGAAGTAGGTATAAGGAGGAACCCTGACCTGACGAGAACTGCCATGACCGGCCTGCGTGCCTTGCATCGAATGTTCACCTCGGTGAACCAACTTCCATCAGCCCATGATACAACTGATTCTTCCGTGTCTCCGAATCAACTACGAAGTACATATTCTCAGTTTGCAGGAGGAATGTGAACGTAGCATTGAGCCTTTCTCTCATCAACTGCGCCCAACCAACATTGAACAATGCAGCAGTCAGAGAAGGAGACCATTGCGGCCACGGCGCCGGTGCCGGCTCTGGCCCTGAACGCAAAGAAGCAAGCGAGCAGCAGTTCGTCGTCTATTCGATATCCCTTCTGGTTTGGAGGTAGCGCAAGCTGCCTGGCCGCTTGTGTGACACATCCGCTAGATCTAGGTGAGTGAGACCAAAATACCTTGATAAGGCGCCGTCTCAAGTCGACGAGTCGCGAAACTAGCCTGAATTGACTGACTGTGTGGCTGACACGCGTATCCTGTCTCAACAGTGAAGGTATACATACTATATCCCCATACCAATGACGTTCCCAGTCCATTTCCCCCAGACCCCACCGGGTCAGCCAGGCTGGTTTGTCTGTCCCGTCTTCAGTAACCCTGACTGACACCGCACACAACCTATAGGTACGGCTCCAGATGCGGTCCGGCGACATGCCCAGGTCCATGCTGGGCACTGTCAGGCACATTCTTAGCGCCAACGGCATCCCGGGCCTGTACCACGGGCTCTCGGCCTCGCTGCTGCGCCAGCTGACCTACTCGACGGTGCGGTTCGGCATATACGAGGAGGTCAAGACGCGGCTGACGGTGCAGCACGGCGGGGCGCAGCCGCCGTTCGCCGTGCTCGTGGCGCTGTCGTGCGCGGCCGGCTTCGTGGGCGGCGTGGCGGGCAACCCGGCCGACATCTGCAACGTGCGCATGCAGCACGACGCCGTGCTGCCGCACGCCCAGCGGCGCAACTACAACCACGCGCTGCACGGCATCGCGGCCATGGCCCGCGACGAGGGGCCCGCGAGCTGGTTCCGCGGCGTCCTGCCCAACGGCCTGCGCGCCGCCGCCATGACCGCCAGCCAGCTCGCCAGCTACGACATCTTCAAGAGGCTGCTGATCGCCCACACCCCCCTGGCCGACAACCTCGCCACCCACTTCACCGCCTCCTTCCTGGCCGGCGTCGTGGCCGCCACCGTCACGAGCCCCGTCGACGTCGTCAAGACCAGGATCATGTCCCAGTCGGGCAAGAGCGTGGGCCTCGTCGCGCTGCTCAAGGACATCACCGCTGCCGAGGGCCTTGGCTGGATGTTCAGGGGCTGGGTGCCGAGTTTCTTGAGGCTTGGGCCGTAAGTGAACGAACCGTGCAGCTGTGTGATATTTCGATCAGGGTACTGACCGACCTTCTCATCAATCACAGGCAAACGATATGCACCTTCGTATTCTTAGAAATGCACCGCACGGCATATCGACGGTTAAAGGGTCTGGATGACCCTCAGTAGGCGGGGATTGAATTGATATCAAGGTTGATTTGGCTTCAAGGCAGCGTATATCGGCACAACAGCAGCACAAAAGCACAAAAGTCGGTGTTTGATGGCGTTCGGAAAGGCACTGTAGCACAGCGTTCACACGCGGTACACTCATATAGAGCGAGCGATTTGACTGATTGGTTGGTTAATCGGTCAGAGGTAGCATGCATCGTTTATTCTGTAGTTCATAATGAAATCTACGAACCAGTATTCCCGTTTGTCATCTTTACAACCTCCGAGGTAGATGACGTGTTTTATTCTTTTTCCAGACCATGATGAGTAGTCCCCTTCCCTTACCGAAACCCAAGCAGCCTGACGCCGTTCAATGCAATCATGGTATCTATCTTCTCATCCGCTGGGCATCGACACCTCTGAAGGCCAATTACAACCCCTTCCTACCTTCGTCCATGGCACTTTCCTGCTGCAGCGGTGACTGACTGGTGCATCCTGACCAACTGTGCGGTGGCCTGCGGTTTGTCCACGTCTTGTCCAAGAGTTTCCAACGGACGGTATCCCGTGGAGCATCATCCTGGCCAGGACATGCCACGGAACCTCGTCGACCAGGGGGGACCCGTCCGGCCAACAGCATTGGTGTTCTATAGCCAAGGTTTCTCGACCCATCGTTCGTAAAGGCAAATGAGTAGGCGGATGCCTAGATTTCTGTCCAACCCACGCGGTTCGTTTCACCAAGACCAATGCCTAGTACCCATTCTGTCCTGAACCGCCGTAAGGCGTAGTGCCGAATGGCGTAGCCCCACCGAAGCCACCGTTGCCGTAAGGGGTGGTGTAGCCGTTGTCTTGCCAGGGATCGCCGCCGTTCATGCCGTCGGGGCTGCGAGGGCCGCCGTAGTCGCCAGCGTTGTCACCCTCGTTGAGACCGTGGATCAGGCCGGCGAGCTTCTGCTGCATGACCATGATCCCTTGCAGGATGATGGCATCCGGCTCCAGGTTACCCGCGCTCTCCACCTCAAAGTAGAACTTTTCTGGAACAGCCCTGTAGTCGAACGGTTGACCGGGTTGGCGCGGCTCCTCAAACGCGGCGTACTTGCTCTCGGGCCTGCTCTCGTATTAGCCTCCTCCCCTGCCAATATTGGCTGTTGATCATCCTGAAACCTACCACTCATCCTCGGGCTTCGCCCCCTCTCCCTTGCCCTCAAACCAAAGATCAGTATGGCCCAGCTTGTTGTGAGGATCGTACTCGAATCCAACAGCGGCAGTCGGTGCCCACTTCGCATGCTCCTTCGCAATCCCCTTCTTGGCGATGCATGTCAACTTGAGCTCTTGGCCCTCACGCAGCTTCGCGATCAAGGAACCTTGGCCGTCGGGGTCTGTGATGACGGGGTTGCCAACCCACTCGTTGGGGCGCATCGGGTCGACGACGAGGTCGCGGGCGTAGATCTTCATGATCTCACCCTCTGTGGTGCACTTGGCATGTAGGGTAATCTTGACGCTGCACATCTCGCAGTACTGTTCGCATTCGCAATCACGGGAGTAGAGGACATCGTCAGAGTTCTTGGAATTAAGGGGGATCAGGCCCAGTCGATGGGCAATGAACTCGTCGGCCAGAACACTGCTATTCTCTTCGATTTCGACGAGGTCGATGGCCATCGTAGGTACTTCGGCAAGGATGATTCGGCGCAGGGCGTTCGCAAGAGAGAGGTCGACGTTGGCGAGGTTGAAGTTGACGTGGTGAATGTCGGCCTGATGATCAGGCGTCGCATTAGAACACAGACGGGTTTACAGCCAGGCGCTTGCTGGTATAGCTGGGCGCCCTTTGCTTACCTCTGTAATCTTGATCTCCATCATCCGCGACGCGTCGCCGGTACTATCCAGCATCATAGGGTCGTAGTGATCCATATTGGCTGGTGTCCCAAGGCTGGGAGGGTAGGTGGATGGGCCTTAACTAGACTGTCTTACAGAGTTCCTCCTCAGTATAAGGAGTGGAACAGGAGTACAGGCAAGGCAAGCAAGAGTAAGAAGGGTAGATGAGGAGGGATAGTAGTAGTCGCTGTTTAGAAATGTCAGTGGAGTGGCCTCAAGGCGTCGAGGAGAGGAGGCTTAGGAATCCAGGTCCGTCTGAAAGCTCAGAACAAAGTGAGCCGCCGTCGGGGCCAAAGCTAATTGAGAGATGGCCCGTGCACGATGACAGACTGACACCCTGACACCTGTACAGGGCACTACACTGTATGGATCTGTACACTGTAAATTCATACCTACTGTACACTACCTAGGTACCTAGGGCTGCTAGGCTAAGAGCTATGGTGCTTTATCGGAGCTTATCGGACATCTAAGCTGGTGGTGCAGAGTGGTGCAGCCTTGACGCAGCAGCTCTCTTACTGCAGTTGAGAGGCTAAAATTTCCAAGAGGCACGATTAGTTACCACCACCACCAAACCACTTTCTGCGTCATAAAATACCCTTTCTTTCTTCTTTTCTTCTTCTCTTTTTTTACAGAATACTCAACCACACACCTCCTTAGGATTCAGTTCAAGTCCAAGATGCTCCGACAAGCCCTTGTTGTTCCTTCAAGAGCCCTGCGCTCCGCCAGCCGGTCAATCGCTCAAAAACCTCTATCCCGGCCACAGGCCTTCATCAGCCCCATCGCAGTACGGAGGTTACAACCCGCCGCCGCACGATGGTATAGCGAGGCCGCAAAGGAGTCGCAGGAGGCGGGCAAGGATGAGGCCAAGGACGCTGGCAAGGATGCTGAGGCAGCTGGGAGCGCTGAGGACCCTGCTGTGGCGGAACTGAAGAAGAAGCTGGAGGCCAAGGAGAAGGAGGCGTCAGACTGGAAGGTACGCGGCGCAACAGGGGGGGACGGAGCTTTTCACTTCTTCTAAATGGGGGTTATGCTGACCCAACAACCAGGACAAATGCCTTCGCTCCGTCGCCGACTTCCGCAACCTCCAGGACCGCACCCAGCGCGAGGTCAAGAACGCCCGCGAGTTCGCCATCCAGGGCTTCGCCAAGGACCTCGTCGAGAGTGTGGACAACCTGGACCGCGCGCTCTCCATGGTGCCCGAGGACAAGCTGAAGGCAGCCGAGTCCAACGACGAGCACAAGGACCTGGCCAACCTGCACGAGGGCCTGAAGATGACCGAGAACATCCTCATGAACACCCTGAAGAAGCACGGCCTGGAGAGGTTCGACCCCACCGGCGAGAAGTTCAACGCCAACGAGCACGAGGCCACCTTCATGTCGCCCCAGCCGGACAAGGAAGACAACACCGTCTTCTACACCCAGCAGAAGGGCTTCAAGCTGAACACCCGCGTGATCCGTGCCGCCAAGGTCGGTGTGGTGAAGAACAAATAAAGGGGGACCACCGAAAACACTATTTTGACGATGATAAATCTCCTCTTGTACTACTATCACTACTACACCCTTGTGTTATATGTTGCCGTATAGTCTGGCTGGCGTTCAGGCGGGCGTGTATAATGACTGCTCCTCTCATGACGGGAAAAAAAAAGTTTATGGCATTGGGATGGTGACAAAGGCCACTCTCACACGATTGGATGAGGGATCTGCATTGTCCCTTCTTGTATATAAAGATCAACCGTTTTGACATTCTAATATGGAGAGGGCCTAAGGGCTATCACACGATATATGCCAGGCTTTGCCAACTGTGCCGCCTCTTGCCCCATCTCATGATACCCCCTCGTCCTCATATGAGTTACCTGGTCACCATTCTGTTTCAGTCATGCCTACTGCTCATGGCACATGTTCCTCCATTCATGGAGACTCTCTACCAACGCCCCACAGACCGAATTCACATCCCAGTCTCCTCTGTCCGCAATCTCACGTCAAGAGACATCACGAGAAGTTACGTCGGTTCTTCCTCGCCTCCTCGCTCTCCCAGATGTCAGGATACATCGCAAACACCTCGTCGGGGGTGTCCTTCCCGAACTCGGCCAGGAGCCGGCGCTGCACGCGCTGGTGGGCCTCGTACTCGCGCCAGAGGGCCTCGTGCTCGCGCAGGCGGGCCCTGACCTCGGCCATCTTGGCCTTGCACTCGTAGCCGAGCTCGCCGATGTGGCGCTGCACGCCCTGCATGATGCGGCGCTCGCGCGCGTGCCGCCGCGCCTCGAGGCAGTCGGCCAGCCGCCGGTTCTCGTGCTTGAGCCGCCGGTTCTCGTGCCGGTACCGCTCGTTGCCCGCGTTGGCCCGCTCCTCGCTGGCCCGCAGCGCCGCCAGGTCCCGGTGCTGGCCCGCGATGATGGCCGACGTCCGCGCCGCGCCCCAGTACCGGTCCACCGCCGCCTCCACCTCCGACGGGCTGTACACCTCGGGCTGCGAGGCCGTCGACACGCCCCACGAGGGCTCGGTCGAGGTGTTGTTCTTGCGCACTTCGCGCATGAGGATCGGGTCCATGCGGTCGAACTGGTGGGTGAAGAAGTTGTACGGCAGGGTAGGGTCCATGGCTATGTCATTCGTCTGTCAGCAACAATCTGTCACCCGAATCTTGTATGGAGGAATCACTCGACTGTGGTTGGATTCTTACGTGGAGGCGACCAGAGAACGGACGGCTCAGTCTTTGCATAGCCACTACAGGCTGGGCTCAAGTCTTGGCCGTCCTCTTCATCGTACAACTTCTCCTTGCGTCGCACCTTCATCCGTCGTGGTAGGGCGGTGTTTGGAGAAGCGGGGCGCTGTCGGCCGTCCTTTCGTCCTTGCGTCAGTATACTCAACATTCTCGCGTAGCTGGGAGGGGGTAGATGAAATCGTGGCCTAGTGTGCTCGAAGGACCTCTTGACTCACAGGGGTCTCATAGGTCTTCCGCTTCTCCCACATAGATTTGTACTTGTCCCCAGGCTCGTCCCACTTCTTCGCGCCGTGGGCCCAACGAGCAAAGGTACAGGGAGAAACGCGACCATCAGCGGGATCGCCCTCGCCGTCGTCAGAGACTTCGCTGGCCGCGTATCTGGCCCACCCATCACCCATCTTGTCGAAACCCAGGTACATCTCCTCCAGCTTATCTGGGTCATAGCCCTCTTCGACAGTGATGTGGGTCATACTGGGACGAACGTAACAGAAAATGGCCGCCCGCCCTTCATCCTCCTCGTCAAATGCGGCTGGTCCACGAACTTTCCACTCGACTTGCTCATTGATAGAGTCCTCGACGCCTCCCAGAAGGCTAATATAATTGGATAATTGGTCAGTTGTTAACGAGAACGCGTCAGAAACACGAAGTGATGCAACCCACGTAGGCTCTCCGTTCTCCTGCTTGTCCACCTCTTGCTTGCCAATCCAATTGATGAGAGGGTCCTCCATGTCGGCACCTGGACCCCTCATGGCGAAGTAGGCCTGCATCATCGTGGTCGACATGTTCCATTTCTTGCTGTGGTCCTTGCCCTTGCTGCAGCCTGGCAAAACCTGCCCAAGCACAACATCTGAGACGAATGTGAGCTCATGTGATAGTCTATGCCCTTGAAAAATGAACGTACCTTGATCTTCAGCTTGATTGTCCTG
The DNA here is from genome assembly GCA_016808195.1 of Cytospora chrysosperma. Classification (NCBI taxonomy): domain Eukaryota; kingdom Fungi; phylum Ascomycota; class Sordariomycetes; order Diaporthales; family Cytosporaceae; genus Cytospora; species Cytospora chrysosperma. The sequence continues at coordinate 1,833,072 of MU179926.1, read as the reverse complement.
CCCATCTCCCGTGGAAGACATTGTGGATGTAGAGTCGAAAGACTGAGGTCGCTGGAGCCCAGATTGAGGTCAGTGAAAGAATTGAAATGGTCCAGAGCAGCTTCAAGAAAGGCAGAAGGAAATAGTCCTTCAGAGTCCAACTGGTGTCCATCTGATCTCGGATGAAGCAGGGGTAGCGGAGGTTGACTGACCTTTGTAGTTGACATATTGAAAGGGAATCAAATGTGTTTGTCGTGTGGCTAGTGGAGAGCGGCGCGTCTGCTTCAGACAACAATGGTGGTCGAAAAGGTGTGGTGGTAGAAAGTTGAGATGACTTTACGCCCACGAGATCAGGCAGCATAGAATGTAGGTCGGGGGCTCGAGGGCTCGCGAAATCACAAACAGGAAATGTGCCTTCATATTCAGTTCAACGTGGCAGGATACCAAAAAAGAACAGCTTCCTCATCACCCAGGACTTCCTGAGGCATACTCAAAAGTGCATGCATATTTTAGCTCCATAGTCTGCTCTGGAAAGCATCCCGAGGTACTTTGCTCTTGTACGGCTATGGTATGGTCTTCCTTCTTTGACCAGGGCCATCTATTGCATCGGTGTCTCCTACTCTGTCTGTCTGGACCGTGAGGTCCCCAGCTGGGCTGCTGACCCTAAAGCTCATTGCATCTAGGCATGTTTGGTCCCAAATCTCAACGTTGCCCCTGTGAAAGCCAGAAGAGAGCAATACGTGGAGCACGGCATATCTGCCCCAAAATTCGCTTGCTCCTCCGTTTCATATATCTCACTTCTTGCCCTTTCCCTTGGCGGCAGCCTTGCTCTTTCCACGACCTTTTGCGGTCTTGTTGCCACCATCAGCCTCACCATCGTCCTCATCAGCCGCCTTCTTCGTCGCTCGCTTGGGCTTGGCCTTCGGCTGCTTGATGAGCTTGTCTTTCTTGAGGTCAACCTCCTCGTCATCGTCGTCAATCGGCTCAGCTACATCAGCTTCGTCATCATCAGCCTCGATGGCATCTTCGAGGTCAGGCACTTCCTTGGCAGCCTTCTTTGGTGCCACTACGTTGCTGGCTTTCATGAATGGTACAGGATGGGACATCGAATTGTATCTGAATTTGTTAGATTTCAACGTTTCTTTCTCGGTGGCGGAAGAACTTACTTTCTGGTGAAGGCCGTCTTGGTCAGAGTCTCGATCTTCACCAAATCCTCGTCCTGAGGACCAACGCCCAGCTCCATGATAGCATCGAAATCCTCCCGTGTTAAATAGTAGCTGTCCATAAGATCAATGACATCCTCGACACAGTCCTTGCCCTCGACAGACAGGCGTTTGACAAGTTGGTACCAGAGGATAGGCAAGTACTGCTGGCGGACCTCTCTCGCGTCGCCAGATGACTTGAGTCGCATGTGGGAATGTATCTCTCTGACATAGCGGCTAAGTTTGCCCAGCTTGCTATTGTTGCCGAGCCATTTCGTGAATTCAGAACCAATCATCGTCCCAGAGACATAGCTTGCAGGGCGAACAGTACTGAATACTGCATGTGTTGGCATGAGACTCCATTGCTGTTGTGGGCCATGTATCATCCTGTCAACGAGGTCGCCATCGCTGATGCTCTCTGCTGCTGAGTCGGCGAGTTCTAAATACTTCATATTTGCTTCTCGGCTGTTGTACCCCTTGCCGCTCAGGCCTGCTGGTTTTGCCTTGAGGTAGTTCTCTTGGATCATCAGATAGCTGAATTCATGGTCGTTGAAGTACAACTCGATTTTGTCATTGAGCGTTGACTTGCTTGCAGGGTTGAAGAGGTTACCGCCTAGCAACTTCTGGCAGATGTCCCATGGCTTGAGAATAACGTGTTTCTCCCATGCTTTTGACATCGACTTGCTCTGATCGAAGTCCATGGAGTTCTGGTCAAGCTTGATGGTTGCCAGCATATTGATAATCTGCCTGATATCCTTGTTGCTGCCCTCGATGAGTGCATCAACGACTTGGAGGGGCAACTTCAGGCCTTCCCGATGGCAAATGGTCATGATCCGCGAGCGGACCTGATCCACTGTAGGCCGTCTGAACTGAACGTCGCCAGTGACGAAATCGAATGGTTTCATCTTCGGCAGTCTGCGTTCGTTGCAAATGAGGATGAGTGGTACCTCAGTCTTCTTGCAGAATTTGGCCAATGCGCCAACACCGCCTCGATCACCAGCCGACATGCCGTCGACTTCATCCATGATCAAGACGATGTTCTTCTTGCCGTTTTCGACCTTCTTTCCATCTCCAGCGAAATATCCCAGCAAGGATGTGTTATTCATAACTTCACTGACTCCGTTCTCGACCAGCTTCTTGCTCCGGGAGTCACTTGCATTGCTCTCAATGACGTCGTAGCCCGCCAAGTTGGCCGCGAGATGCGCAGCAGTCGTCTTGCCTATGCCAGGTGGGCCAGACAGGATAAGTGCCCGGTACCCACCCATGCCATCGGCGCCACGCCTTTGAAAATCATACTTTCGATGCTTAGGCCAATTAGACAGCCAGTTCTGAATCTTCTCGACCTGAGCCTTGTTTCCGCAGATGTGGTTGAGCTGAGTGGGAGCATACTTGGTGGTCCACAGCTGTGAGTTGGCAGAAGGTAGTTGCGCTGGGGCGGCGGCACCTCGAGCGGCGGCAGCCTTGCGAGCTTTCTCTGCCTCGGCCCGGCGGGACTTTTCCTCTTTTTCCAGCTCTGCAGCTGCAGCCTTGATCTTCTGTTGTTCTTCTTCTTGTTTCAGTCGAGCCTTCTCGGCATTCTTCGCGGACCCGCCGTTCGCTGGAGCTTTGCGAATGAGATCGAACAGTCCATTCTCGTCGATGGTCCTGATCCCGTGATCTTTGATCTTTTTGAGCTTGCTAGGGCCTGCGTCGTCACCAAGAACTACAAAAGTCGTCTTGCTGCTTGGTGCTCCCGTGACTTTCCCGCCGTATCGCTTCACCAGCGCTTGCGCTTCATCTCGTCCGATCGCCTTGAGCTGGCCCGTGAAGACGAAGGTCATGCCTGTGAGACAATTTTCCTCTCCCTCGGGTATCTCTACCGTCCCCTCAAGCGGCGCTGGTCCAGAGTTACCACCACCACCAGCGGCCTTCCTCCAGTCAAACTTTGCATTTGGGTCTTGAGGTGGCGGAGTAGGCGGCCTGACAGTAGGCACGGAATCCAAAATTGCCAGGAAGCTGGCGTCCTCCTTCTCTGGCTCCTTCTTCTTCCGAGGGGCGCGTGGCTTGGGCGCAGCTGCCTTCTTTCGTGGGGCCTCTTCCTCGGGTTCCTCATCGTCAGATCCTGGGGACTTGCGCTTTTTCGCATTTCGGGAAGTCTTTGCTGGTGCGGGCTTAATGTCCTCCTCTGACTCCTCGTCTTCTGACTCCTCGACTTTGACGGGCTTGCCACGAGATGTCATTCTCTTGGGCTTGGGCAAAAACTCCTCCTCGCTGTCCTCCTCCATATAGTCATCGTTCTTTCTCTTGTTCCGCCCTTTCACATCGGCGGCAAAGATGTCATCTGCGTCCTCGTCATCGTCCATGTATGCGTCCTCATTGTCGCTCAAGTTGACCTTGCTATGAGAGGTAGCAGCTTTGGGCTTGGCAGCGGGCTTGCCCTTTCCGGTGGAAGCTGCTGTCTTGGTCCTGGGACTCTGCCGAACTGGGGGTTGCGCCGCAAGTTTCTTCGGGGTCGTATCGGTCTTGTTCTTGCTCGGCTTTGCAGACGAGAAGTAGTCATCAGCAGAAATCTCCTTGCCCGTCACTGGCTCCTGCGCCGCAGCTTTCTTTTTTGGCGTGGGCTTTGCTGCCGGCTTCTTCGGCTGCACAAGTGGCTCGTCATCCTCATCACTATCCTCAACAACCTTGCGTGGCCTTCCGCGGCCCTTCTTGGGAGGGTCCTCCTTCTTGGGGGCAGGCTTGGCTGGAGCAGCACCGCCCTTTGGAGTGAAGAAGCTGCGGATGTCAGGCATGGTAACCAATTGGAAACCTGACTTCGAGTTTGATGATAACAATCTGTCTGTGAGCCCCCAGTCAGGCAAATGCCACAAAAGTATTGAGGTTCACGGGCGAAGAGTAGTAGTTGTTGGGTTTTGCCGAAGGAGGTAGAAGCTTGGGGGGGGGGACCTTTAAGTGAGACGCGTGAGTGACGCGATCGTACTTGCCATTCGGGTTGCAGGGGTGTACCACATGCACCACACTAAATGCACAAGTGGGTCCAAATTCTAGGCAGAGGTGGCCCGAGCTCCCTGCCTAACATTTTTCGATGACCATGTCCGTCCATGATCGGAAGGCATGCCCGGGCACAACATCGAGGACCGCATCCACATACCTTCGGTCAACTGGTGTCGCAACCTTGACCCCGACAACAGGATGAACCGACAAGCACCCTCTCTCCTCAGTGCCCTTAAAGGCCTGAGGATATCGCCGGCGACACCACTACAATCCCTCAATGTCGCGAAGACAGCTTGTCTGGCTGGCAATGCCAGGACATTCACATCCACAGCCACCCAATTGGGGTCATGGCTGGAACCCTTCATCGACCGAACGAAGAAGATGCAGAAGGGAAGGCCTAGAGTGGCAACCGGAGGCTCTGTAAAAGGCACAACGGTCATGATCGGGGACTATGGCCTGCGCATGATCGACCATCACAGGACAATTACCGCCCACCAACTCAAGCTGGCCGAGTCGACCATCAAGCAACGACTCCGTGGACAAAGATACCGGTTATACATGCGAGTAAACTGCAATGTTGGCGTCTACATCAGTGGAAACGAGGTTGGTGCTGTCCTGCCCCTACTAGTTAGACATTAACGGCTAACGATGCTGTGCAGGTGCGTATGGGTAAAGGAAAGGGTTCCTTCGACCATTGGGCTAGCAGAGTGGCGGTAAACCGGGTCCTATTTGAATTGAGGGGAGCATTGCACGAGCAGGTCGCCAGGGATGCCTTCCGACTAGCTGGAAACAAGCTGCCCGGCCAGTACGAGTTCATCAAGAAGGGAGAACCTGCTGTTGTAGGCATCACGAAGCTGGATGGAGTCACGTTGGAGGACCTCAAGCGACCACGGAAGCAGGTGCCTACAGCACAGGCACCAGTGGTGACACCAGCAGTTACTACAACGCCGTCCTCGGTGTCGCCCACGCCCCCTGCACCATGACAGGTCCAATATGGCTACAATGTAAAATAACAGCTGTACAATGGATATACCCCGAGCCTGCTGTCGCTCGAACGCATGAGATATGCCAGAACAAACCCATCATGGTGTTTGGCTGCATTCCGGTGGTTCAGAATTAGCATGCCGGGAACAGACGGATATCACTTAAAAGCGCAATGTGACAATGGATGAACCACGTCCACGAGGCTCGGTGCACTGGAAATATATTCAAAAGAATCTTAATATGTAGAATTCACTTATCAAGGCAGGTAACCCGCTTGCAATCAAAAAGATAGCGAAGTTGAACTCAAGATGAGTGTCTACTAAGTATGGATGTGTCTGCACCTGTCAAATACCCCATCCCTCCCCATCCCCTCTCTCCCCTTACCCCCCCCCAACCCTTGCTTGAATATCAGGGTTCGGGTTTCCTTAATTGAGAAAGTCTACGACGCGTCAGAGCGCGTCTCCCGCCCACACATTGATGTATCCACCTCTTGCTCAGTAGGGCAGCCAGAACATTTGAACCACAGCGATCTCCAATCATATCGCCTTCAGCAAAAGCTCTTACCGACTGGCGACGACCACAGTACGTAAGAGAGTCCGACAAAAGCAAGATGGCGTTGATTGTTGATAAACACCGGCCGAGGTCTCTGGACCAACTCACATACCATCCAGAGCTCTCCGACCGGCTCAAGTCACTTGTGAGCAGCCCTGGCCAGCCCCCTGCCGCGCTCATACTGACGCACAACCCAACAAACAGGCACAGAGCGGCGACTTCCCCCACCTCCTCGTCTACGGGCCCTCGGGCGCCGGCAAGAAAACCCGCATCGTCGCGACCCTGAAGGAGCTCTACGGCCCGGGCGTGGAGAAGATCAAGATCGACGCGCGCGTGTTCCAGACGAGCTCGAACCGCAAGCTCGAGTTCAACATCGTCGCGTCGGTGTACCACCTCGAGATCACGCCCAGCGACGTGGGCAACTACGACCGCGTGGTGGTGCAGGACCTCCTCAAGGAGGTCGCGCAGACGCAGCAGGTCGACCAGGCCGCCAGGCAGCGGTTCAAGGTCGTCGTGATCAACGAGGCGGACCACCTGACCCGGGACGCGCAGGCGGCGCTGCGGAGGACCATGGAGAAGTACTCGCCCAACCTGCGGCTGATCCTGCTGGCGAACTCGACGGCCAACATCATCGCGCCGATCCGCTCGCGGACGCTGCTGGTGCGCGTGGCCGCGCCGAGCCACGCCGAAATCTGTGACGTGCTGGCGCTGTCGGCGAAGAGGGAGGGCTGGCCCGTCGTGAAGGGTCTGCACCAGCGGATAGCGGAGGAGAGCGGGAGGAACCTGCGGAGGGCGCTGTTGATGTACGAGGCCGTACATGCACAGAAGTACGTGGAGTCCAGACACCTTGGTATACGCGAGTGGGGATACGCTGACGGCAGTTCTACAGTGAGAAAATCACTGATTCGACACCAATACCACCCCCGGATTGGGAGGCGCTCATTCAGCAGGTTGCAAGGGAGATTATGGAAGAGCACACCCCGGCCCGGGTATTAGTTGTCCGGGCCAAGCTTTACGACCTACTCTCGCACTGCATACCGGCCACGACCATCCTCAAGACGCTTACGTTCAAGCTCCTTCCCCTAATCGACGACGCCCTGAAGTCTGAAGTCGTAAAATGGTCTGCCTTCTATGAGCACCGAATCAAGACGGGAACCAAGGTCATCTTTCACTTGGAGGCCTTCGTGGTCAAGTTCATGCGGATACTGGAGATGTATCTCATGAGCATGGACTTTTAGAGGCCGGTTGGTAAAAGACAGGAGAATTGAATTTGAGGAATCTGGACTGGCCTGCTAAGTACGGAGTACGGGAGTACATTGACGCATCGCAGGGTCCAACAGTCGCGGCGGGTGGGGGTCCGAGGAGATCATCACGACTCATCGCGGGCCGAGACGAAAGATAGTACAAGTGGCTCCTCCGGAAGACCGCATCCACCTCGTGTGCTAAAGGTGTTCAGGATTGGGGACTTTTGACGGCGGGAGTGGGAAAAGTATATTGGGGAGGCTTAATTTGCTTGAGCCCACATAGAACTCATTCTGATGTTGATAACAAAGTCCTGCAATTGTTCAGGAAACTCTATGCCGTGCTTGGTGGAGCGTGTGTTTTATCAACAAACATGAGGTGGTAACCTGCAGGCGACATGCAGCGTCCCTGCAACATGCTCCTTCCGGCACTTTTATCTGCTCGCGCACCTCGTGCCCCACGGGACCTTTGATACTTGCGGCACACAGCTGGAGGAGAGGGCCACCGAGCACGGCATAATACTTAAAAGCGAACAACGCCACTTGTGTTCAAAGGGCGTAGGGTTGGCACGCGCCAACATTGTATATCGCACTACAGTTCGAGGCCGAGCGGCCGGGAGGGAGTTTGGCGCAGGCACTGCCCTCTTTGTTTGTCGTCATCGAGTTGTATCACAGTCGAAGCCCACTCGTCGGTTTGAGAAATCCAATGATCCAGCCAAGCCTTGGTGGTTTGCCACATGCCATGTGTGTAACAGGGGTCCCAGCAGCCATCCCTCCCCCTTCCTGGCTTCCGTTTGTCCATTTTCCATGACAAGTGCTACCATGACCTACCCCAACTGACTTTCTTGGGGCTGATTGCACTATTCCACCAGACCCTGGAGTCTGGGCGCAACCTTGGAAAAGAAGACGATCGCGTATCAGAGAATCCCAAATACGTCTTTGTCAATCTCACTCGGGGTCACTCGCACTGCCGTCAAGTCGACAATCTCAGGCTCGGCACGGATGGGTCTGGATCCTCCTGTAGACGAGCGGGGGAAAATCCTGGGGAAGGTCAAGGTTGTTCCTTCGAGACTCTGTCTCTCTCTCTCTCTTCCCACCCCGCCCCATATGCAAACCAAGCCCCGGGGGTGTGGCTCACACGGACACGGGTGGCAGGAAGTCTTGAACGTCTAACCTCGGACATCCAAGGCCAGTCACCCGAACATGGCCCCCCGGGGGGCAATGGAGGTTTCAAGCAGGCAGGAGAAGGGATCGTCCGATATGACATCCGAATGTTGCCGTCGGAGAGGCTCCCAGTGCATTACTCCCTCCCACTGAAGAAGCGATACCGCGAGCTTAGCGGCTACTACGCTGGGCATGCTAATCACGAGAAGAGGTGCAGTCTTGCTGATGATGGCACATGTATGGTTCTCGTCACGTCTGGTTGGCGCTACCCCGGACGAAGGATGAGATGCGGGGAAGCTTGGAGCAGCTTGGGTGCTTGGCTTTGTCCCCTGGCTGCTTCTAGCGGCCGGAAGGGCTGGATCATGGCTTTCCGGCTCATGTATGTTGTGTAGTACGCTATGTATGTTGTTGGGCTGAGAAAAGGGGTGGTGTATTGGATGGACATTTACGTACGATATCTGTAACTACATACTTACATACAAGTACACAGTACACAGTTGGTCCTGCTGGGCTATAAGTACCCGCCCGTACTGTGTTGACTTTTGGGCAATATTCGCACCTCAGCCTGAAAGGAAAGAGAAAAAAAGAAAAAAGGTGTCTCTCAGGAATTCCATCAGCAACAGTGAGACAGGGCTGAATATTGGCTTTGATGTGGCACACGGTAAACGATATCGGCCATATATTCACATCACTATTAACAATGATGTGACTGGCCAGAAAACCGGACGGGGCTTTCCAAAGCTCGGTACCGGTGACACGATCAACCTCTCTCTCCCCTTTTGGTGTATGAGGCCCAGACCCAAGCCAGGTAGAGAGAGGGTCCTGGGCCGATTTCAGGAGAGCGCTCTACCGCAATGCCGCGCCCCTGCCAACCTTGGAAGCCATTGCTACAGTAGTATGCAGGTATCGCGAGAAGGTTTTGGGCAACTCGGTCGCTCGGTTCTCGGTCTCTACATTGAATCGCGAGACGAATCTGCGTCGCGGTTGTAGTTCGGAAAGGAAGGTCGCAGGTAGAGTGCTCTGCTCGGGGAAGACACAGGGGAGAAGAGGACAGAAAAAAAAGGATGCATGTAGTATGTAGGTACTATAGCTATGTCGCATTCGAGTGACAAGTGGTCGTCGGTGACCGGACAGACGGAGCATGTTTGGACGGTTGTTCTTGAACCATGGTCTTACAAGGTTAAGTTATTAGGTTCGTCAGCTCATGGGTGGCACGTTGGTACGGGGGGGGGGCAGCATGGAGGGTAGCATGGGGGGTTTAGCATGGGGGCCTGGGGGGGTAGCTTTGGGGGGGCAAGAGGCAGGCTAAGGGACAGCAGACAGCCATTTTGAATCCCGGTCGTGTGGAATTGTTCGGGCTGGCCTGCCTTAGCTTCGTGGATCCCCCATCGAGTGGGAACCTTCAACCTGCTCGACTCATACCCGAACAGGCAATGGTTCGGACGGACACAAGGGACTGACACTGACTGTTGAGATGAGAGACTGACTGAGTGGTTGAAAGTCATGAACTGAGAATGAGAGATCAATCTCACGACTCTTTTTTTTTTCCCCATCAAATACCTAATACAAAGCTAAGCCCCTGCCCTCAACTCAACACATCTTGACTTTCCCGTTCCTTTGCCTTGGGTCCATCCTTGATCCTATTTATCCTGCTTATTACTATTACTACCTATTCTCTCTCTCTTCTCTCTTCCGCATCCACCGATCCCGGCACGGCTTCTTCTTCTTCATCTTCATCTATCCTCCTGCTCTTCCGCCTTTATACTTACACCTTCCTCGTGCCTCAACAGTTGAATCTCATCCATCCAGGCAACTGAGTGTCTGTGCTTACGGCCTGTCGACACAGACCCCTCCCAACTTTGGACCCTGAGATCAACCATCTCTAGCAGCTACCCCACCACCACTACCATCACCACCCTCTCATCTAACTCATCCCGCTGTCATTCACCATGGCCGCAGGCGCCCCAAAGGCCCCGGTGGTCGCTGAGGCCCACGATGTCGACACTTTCCGTAAGTTCCTGGAGGCCCCTCCCCCCTTTTTCGCTCGGTTCTTAGGGCGCTACCGTCTAGGGCAAACCGGAACAGTGGAGCAAAGGCATACGCTAACCAATTCTACCACAGATCCCCCCCAGAAGATGCTTGACAGTAGGTGACCATGATCATGAGACCGCGGCAGGACAAGCCCCAATTGGAACGGGAATGCTGACATAGGCCCTTTCAGAGCATCCTAGCAAGCCTCACTTGTCTGGTAAGTTTGCATGTGCTTTTTGGTGTGATTTCTCGTGTGGTGCTTGTGTGGTGTCATTCCTTTGGGTCTTGCGTTGCAAATTCAACCATGCGGTCTTTGAGTAATTGACTGACTGTGTCTCAGGCCTGGAGGAGTACCAACAACTCTATAAGCAATCTATTACTGAGCCTGAGAAGTTCTGGGGCACCAAGGCCAGAGAACTCCTCACATGGTCCAAGGACTTCCAGACCGTCCACAGCGGTAGCCTCGAGAACGGCGACAACGCCTGGTTTCTCGAGGGCGAGTTGAACGCCTCTTACAACTGTGTGGATCGCCACGCTTTCAAGGACCCTAACCGAGTCGCCATTATTTATGAAGCCGATGAGCCAAATGAGGGCCGGACTCTCACCTACAGCGAGCTGCTCCGCGAGGTCTGCAGGACGGCCTGGGTTCTGAAGCAGATGGGTGTGAAGAAGGGTGACACCGTTGCCGTCTACCTGCCCATGATTCCAGAGGCTCTCATTGCCCTCCTCGCCATCACCCGTATCGGTGCTGTCCACTCTGTCGTCTTTGCCGGCTTCTCTGCAGATTCCCTCCGCGATCGAGTCATCGACGCCCAGTCCAAGGTGGTTATCACCACGGACGAGGGCAAGCGGGGCGGTAAGCTCATTGGGACCAAGAAGATTGTCGACGATGCTCTGAAGCAATGCCCCGATATCAGCCACGTCCTTGTCTATAAGAGGACTGGGGCCGACGTGCCCTTCACGCAGGGCAGGGATTGGTGGTGGCATGAGGAGGTCGAGAAGTGGCCTTCCTACATCCCCCCTGAGCCGATGAACTCCGAGGACCCACTCTTTCTCCTTTACACTTCTGGGTCGACTGGCAAGCCCAAGGGTGTATTGCATACCACCGGTGGCTACCTGCTTGGGGCTGCCATGACTGGAAAGTACGTCTTCGATATCCATGACGGAGACCGCTACTTCTGCGGTGGCGATGTCGGCTGGATCACCGGACACACATATGTCGTTTACGCGCCTCTATTGCTCGGCGTCTCCACCGTCGTCTTCGAGGGAACACCAGCATACCCTGACTTCTCTCGGTACTGGGAGATCATCGACAAGTATCAGGTGACACAATTCTACGTGGCGCCTACCGCTTTGCGGTTGCTCAAGCGTGCCGGTGACCACTTCGTCAAGAGCAGGATGGCACATCTCAGAGTGCTCGGCTCCGTCGGTGAGCCCATCGCAGCCGAGATCTGGAAGTGGTACTTCGAGGTTGTCGGCAGGGAGGAGGCACAGATCGTCGACACGTACTGGCAGACCGAGACCGGATCCAACGTCATCGCACCTTTGGCCGGAGTCACACCCACTAAGCCTGGCTCCGCGTCCCTTCCCTTCTTCGGCATCGAGCCCGCCATTGTCGACCCCGTCTCCGGAGAGGAGATCCACGGGAACGACGTCGAGGGTGTCCTGGCCTTCAAGCAGCCATGGCCTAGCATGGCACGTACCGTCTATGGTGCCCACAAGCGCTACATGGACACATACATGAACGTTTACAAGGGCTACTACGTGAGTTGAGGGTGCTTCCGAGATGCTGGGAATCTTACTAACGACGTTGCAGTTTACTGGAGATGGTGCCGGCCGAGACCACGAAGGCTTCTACTGGATCCGCGGCCGTGTCGACGACGTCGTCAACGTCTCGGGGCACCGCCTGTCCACCGCCGAGATCGAGGCCGCGCTGCTCGAGCACCACAGCATCGCCGAGGCCGCCGTGGTCGGCATCTCGGACGAGCTGACGGGCCAGGCCGTGAACGCCTTCGTGGCCATCAAGGAGGGCAGCGAGTCGAGCGACGCGCTGCGCAAGGAGTTCATCTTGCAGGTTCGCAAGAGCATCGGGCCCTTCGCGGCGCCCAAGGCCGTCTACATAGTGCCGGACCTGCCCAAGACACGGTCAGGCAAGATCATGCGCCGCATCCTCCGCAAGATCCTGGCGGGCGAGGAGGACCAGCTCGGCGACATCTCGACCCTGTCGGACCCCTCGGTGGTTGCCAAGATCATCGCGCTTGTTCATATCCAGAAGCAGAAATAAATGAGAGTGATAATTGATGATCTAAAGATATCTACGCCCTGGGACAAAAATCGGTTCCTTATTTTTCTTTCCATTCCATTCTTTGTTCATTATCTCCAAAGGGCCGCTCAGAAAACCTGGGAATTACAAGGGGGCGGGGGGTTTCGTAGCAATCAACGGTTTGTAATATATCACTTGGGTGAGGATCAGTCTACTATTCTTGCGCCTCACGCGTAGACACGAATGAACCAAGGCGAAAGTCTTTTCTTATTTTTATTTATTCGAATCTCAAGCAGAGACCTATGTATCTTCCTTTTCCCCAAAGAAGGCAAACAAGTCTTTCCCTTGCTTGTGATTATTTGTAATCTAGCCACAATACCGTGGTGCGTATGCACGAACAAGAGACGTTCAGATGATGCACATGCGCTTTGGGGGATCCCTCGGCCCACCGGAGACTACGAATCGTCATCACCCCCCCCCCTCCCCCCAATAAGGTTGCCGTCCGCCATCTTGGCGCTTGCGAAGCGTGTGTACACAGTCAGCATTCCTCCTCGTGCATAGTCTGTCCGGCTTGGTATCTGAGTTCATGGCAGTTGTTGTTGGTGTGCACGCCTCTCGGCCGCCCGCCCCACACCCAGTCACCTGGATTCACCTCCTCTCACAAGCTATGGAGAAGAATCATGAAACTACAGCCAACAGGAGGAACACCAAAGCCGCCGGCCATCCGGAGAGCCAAGAGGAAGACGGCTTACCCTTTCCCCTTCAACCCCCCCCCCCCGCGCCTGTGTTCATGCATACAGACCAAGGTGAGAGAGGTCTGACACGAGCGGCCGGGCTTGTTGCCCATTCTGGCGGTGAGATCGGGGGAGGGCTGACTGCCTAAGGGAGGCAGCTGACCGGCTTACCGGCTTGCCTGCTCTACGAATTGCATTACGGGGCCCAGGATTGGCGCTCAGGGGCGCTATGAGACACTACAGGATATATTGAGTTTGCTAGTCGGTCCGTTCTGCGCCTCGGTTTGGTGGGCGATTTGATGGTCTGTTGGTCAGAGATGGGGATTCCCCTCGACACGGCAAGAACTCCTGCAAAACTCTATACTATCCTGCGATGCGCTTAAATGCCCTGGGCCATAGAGCCCGTTCCACCACACTCATATTGACACCTCCTACAGAGAGACGGGCATGAGTTGTTCTATGGGCCTCATCCTGAAGGAGCGACCACTATGGAGAAGCCGCGTAGGCCCTGATGGCTCCCAGCCTGCCGCCCGCGCCGAAACCCCGAGACAGCCCAGCAGCCAAGGCGCCGTGTAGCTCCGACGACGTCCTGGAACGCGAGAGGTGGAGGCCCGTGGCGGTGACAGGGAGGCACGGGATGGCCGCTTTCATCCCCGATGAGCGTCAACGGGCTGCGCCTGTCCACGGCTGTGCGCCCCCCCCCCCCCAAATCTGGCGGCATAGTCGTCCGCCTTGCAGGTCCAAAAGCCGGCCAGGGTCGTCGGGTTCCTCGGCGCTGCCGGTCTCCAGCACTGCGCGGCGGATCGACTTGTGCCAGGACCTCGTGATGTCGAGGGCGTGCCGCGAGGACTGGGCGCTGGTCGAGGAGTGGGGGGGGGGAGGGCATGCACGGCGTCTGCAATGAGACCGAGGACGTCTTGGCGGAAGACGAGGACCCGGTCACCGAGGCGGGACCTTCTCGTGGCCGGGCCCAGTCCCGGGTCGAGAGAAGGGGCGCTCCTGCTCGCCCGTGACGCAGAGGGCCTGGGGGACCCCGGGCGGGGCGAGCCTCTGCACCACGGGGGTCAGGACCGTCTTGCCGTAGACGGCCCGGCCTGAGGTGTCCAAGCATTGGCAATCAGCCGGGGAGCAGCTGCCGGCGGACCCTGGAGCGGACCCCGTCGGTGGTGATCTTGTACGCTTCAGGTCCTTCCTGAACGAGACGTTGTCCTCCAGCACGGTCATCAGCACGGTCTGGAGGAGTGTCCTGTCGACATTGACCTTCCTGATCGTGCTGCTGCTGCTCCCCATGGGCGGCGCCGGCGGCGGGAAACCCGGCAGATCTCACTCGGCAGGCTGGCCGGTGAGGGGGTCGAGCCTGTCGTCGAGGCCTGCTCAGCCCGGGCCGATGATGAAGACGACCCGGGGCCAGGAATGATGGCTGTCCATGATGGTGATGATGGTGACGATGACGGCGTGCTGGTGGTAAATGGATAGTATTCAGGGGAGATATGGCGTGTCTCTGTCGTGAAGAACAGCGCTTGTTGTTCTCGAACGGATGATATGAGTTCGGGTTGAGACATACCTCGCCCTGCCATGGTGGACAAGCCAAGCCTTCTGGCTTTATTTATGTCTCTGAAGTTATGTGCCGCGGGAACAAGACTATTGTCCGTCTTGACCTGTTGTTCTGTGACCTGATGCCCTTCTATACTTTGGATATCGGGGACTTGGGAGTGAGTGATGGTGTGGAGGCAGAGGGGGTGTTCTTCTCGGCACCGAAGTTAATGTGCGATCGTCCGGCGAAGAAAACCAAGTGACGGCGCCGGGGCCTAACAGCTTGCACCGCAGTTCTGGACATGATGATACGTCCCTGACGAACAACAACAAACGATGCAGTGCTGACTACCTACTTGATGGTCCCTGGTGATGTCGAGTTGGTAGAGCTTGGGGGTGGCTTGGAGGGGGGGTTGCCAAGTTACCATACGTACATATGCTTCCGTATCCGTACGTAAACTAACATCGAAGCTCACCATTTCGAATCAGTCTGAACTTCGAAATCTACACTAATACTGTATTACACATACACACACAGTATGTAGATTATGATCTCTTCTCTCTCTTTCCACGCTAAAATCTTGGTCCCCGTATTGACTTCCAAGGTTGTTAGTAGTATACGGATCCGTAGACTACTGTGTCGAATGAGTTCGCAACGACCCCTAAAATAGCTCACGGACCAACGATACGGCGGGGGGATCTTTGGTTCGCGTAGCCCTACAGACCCCAGTACCGACTTGATAGTATGAACATGGTACGAGATAGAGTACGGGTTACAGCTGTCGCCCGGGGGCTGTGACTGCCACTAATTTATAGGCCAAGAAACTTGGACCTCGGCTGGCATGAACCTCGTACCTCTCTTTTCTCACTGAAACCAGCAGATGCCTGTTCTTAGTGCAGGTCTGGATCTCGGTTGAGATGAGACAGGATCAGGAGGAGGGTTTCTGCAGCGATTCGATTTCGGGACACAATGTACTGTAACGCAGGCGCCCGGTCCCTTGGTGTTCTTGGGTAGGCCAGTTAAATGAGTACGGACTGCATCTTGTTCTATCTACCGTCAGAGCCATATACATACTTAAGTAGGTACTGAGCACCTGCATGCCCGCCAATTGTCTTGTGGTGCTGGAGGAAAAGTTAGCAGCAGTGAGACTCGGACTTAAGAAAGAGGAGAAGAAGAGGGAAAACAATTGGGGGAGAGGGGAGGGGGAGAACAAAACAGAGGGAAAGAGGCTCTGATGATCCAGCCACCCTTTTCATTGCGTGCTGCACTACACACACTACACTGCACTAGGTACCTACACTGCACTACACTGCACTGCCCTGCCCGGCCATACCAATTACCAACTACCAATTGCCTTCGTTTTCACCTCTGCTTCTGGCCTTGCAAATTAAACAAGCCATCTTCTCTACCTCCACCTCCACATCCACCTCCACTACATCATAACTTGGCAAATCAATTCAACTTTGCTACGCACTCTTTTGCTCGGGTGTGCAGGCAGCAGTTTTCTCTCTTTCTCTCTCTCTCTCTCACTGTCAGACTATCTTCCGGACTCTTGGAATATATACACACACTCTCTCTTCTCTCATCACCTACACTCAGGTACCTACATACTTAAGTACTCTTTCAGAAGAGGTCTCAAGGTTAGCCCCACCCCTCTGGTCCGTACGGAGTACATACCAACAGATACGATACAAAGAACAATTCGTCTCCTCCATATAAGTAAGGTGCCAGAAGGGCTGACTGCAGTGTGCCCAGCGCTGTGCCACATCTTGCCGCCCCGCCTACTTGTGTAGTTCTCCATGTTCACGAAACACCATACTTGGGAAAAAGAGGTCTGAGTCCTGAATGAATGTGTGACCGTCCGGGTCAATTATGAAGTTTATCGCCACGATCGCACTTGCGGTCACTGGCCTCTTTCACCTCCTGCCAGCCGTCACAGCCGACTCGAGACAGCGGAACCCGCTGTCACATGTGGGCCAAGTCGACAACCCTAGGTTCCAGACACCTGCAAATCGAGTCCATGCCTACTCCCAGTTCCAGGTCACCTTTTCGCTTAGCGACACACGGCAGAAGGTCCGCTTATCACTCGAGCCCAACCACGATGTTGTTGCCGACGGTGCGACCATCACCTACCTCGGACAGGATGGGACAATACGCAGCAGCGAGCCGATTGACCGGCTAGAACACCGCGTCTTCAAGGGCAACGCTTTTGTCCAATACGAGGGGGAGACCGAGTGGGCGAATGCCGGCTGGGCAAGAATACATGTCCACCAGGACGGGCCAAACCCGCTATTCGAGGGAGCCTTCCAGCTCTACGGCGACCACCACCACGTCCAGACTAGCAAGAACTACCGGAAGACTCGGCTCCCGGATGATCCCCATGTCGACGAAAGACTCGACGAGTACATGGTGCTTTGGAGGGACTCGGACATCAAGGGCACCCAGGACCTGGGCTACAGCCCTAGCGAGCTGAAGAGGGCGCTGGCAGAGAAGGAGACTTGCTCTTCGGATGAGCTCGTTTACAATGTGGATGAGAACCACCCCGTGTACCGCAGACTCGACAACTCCGACGGCATCGACAAGAGGTCTTCATGGTCATCCATGGCTTCAGGTTTGTTGTTTGGACGGCAGATCGACGGCACCACGAGCGGAAACAGCGCCGGCGTCAACCTCAGCTCCACCATCGGCTCGACCTCTGGTTGCCCAACGGCCCGGAAGGTCGCCTTGATCGGCATTGCTACTGACTGCACCTACATTGCCGACTTCGACGGGAATGAGACGGCTGTCCGGACCAACATCATCAACCAGGTCAACACTGCATCTCAGCTCTACGAAAGTACCTTCAACATCTCGCTGGGCATACAGAATCTTACCATCAGCCCCGAAGGCTGTCCAAGTACCGCCAGCTCCGAGGCTCCCTGGAACATCGGCTGCTCCGACAGCATCAGCATCACCGATCGTCTCAACCTCTTCTCGCAATGGCGTGGACAGCACAATGACACCAACGCGTACTGGAGCCTCATGAGCACATGCAGCACCGGCTCTGCAGTCGGTCTTGCCTGGCTCGGCCAGCTCTGCACGTCCGGTGTGGAGACGTCGAGCTCTAGCGGGACCAACGAGTCGGTTGCAGCCGCGAACGTGGTCGTGAGGACATCTACCGAATGGCAGGTGTTTGCTCACGAGACAGGCCATACCTTCGGGGCGGTCCATGATTGCACGTCCTCGGCGTGCTCAGACGGTACGGCTACGAAGCAACAGTGCTGCCCACTGAGCTCGTCCACCTGCAACGCGGACGGACAGTACATCATGAACCCCTCGACTGGCACCGGCATCACCCAGTTCTCCCCATGCAGTGTGGGGAACATATGCTCTGCTATGGGCCGTCAAAGCGTCCAGTCAACCTGTTTGACCAATAACAAGGATATCGTTACGATCACTGGAAGCCAATGCGGCAACGGGATCGTGGAAGAGGGAGAAGACTGTGACTGTGGCGGGACATCGGGATGTGGTGACAATTCCTGCTGCGACGCCGCCACTTGCACGTTCACTACAGGCTCAGTCTGCGATCCGTCCAACGAGGAGTGTTGCACTGACCAGTGCGGGTTCGCCAACAACGGCACCGTCTGCCGCACGAGCACGGGCACGTGCGATCCTGAGGAGACATGTACAGGATCATCACCGTACTGCCCGGCTGATCAGAACGCAGCCGACGGGACGAGCTGCGGAAGTGGTCTGCAGTGCGCCTCGGGCCAGTGCACATCCCGCGACCAGCAGTGCCAATCGCTCATGGGGTCCCTAACGACCAACAACGACACCTCGGCATGTGACTCGTCAAGCTGCCAGATCTCCTGCAAGTCGCCCCAGTTTGGCGACAACGTTTGCTACACGATGAGCCAGAACTTCCTGGACGGCACCTCCTGCGAGGGCGGCGGCAAGTGCAACAACGGCAACTGCAAGGGGTCGAATACCGGCGACGAGATCAAGTCGTGGATCCTGGACAACAAGAACATCGTGATCCCCGTTGCGTGCGTGGTGGGCGTGTTCGTCCTAGGAGCGGTCTTGTGCTGCATCTGCACGGCTTGCCAAAGGGGGAGGAGGAGGCGCAGGAGGGCCCAGGGCGTGCCCAAAATGCCCCCTCCTGGGTGGGCCAACGTGCCGCCGCCGCCGCCGCCTGCCATGATGAGCCGGTCTGGCGGGATGAGCTATCCTGACCCGGGCTTCCCGCAAAACGTGCCGCCGCCGCCGCCGTATTCTGAGGGCGGCCGGCAGTCTTACAGGAACCCTCGGTATGCATAAGGGGTGGTGGGTGGCATGGTGGGGAACTGTTCTTCTGGTGTTTATAGTATAGGGCTTGGTCATGGCTTTTGATATATGGGATCTGGAAAAGGGTTCATAGCGGCTACCGTGGGAGGTCGGCAACTCTTGCAAGGTACAGCACCTGTTATTCATGGTGGACGGCGTTCAATGGGCAATGATAATGATACAGAGAGGGAGGTGTGAGCCCGGGTAGGAGCTTCAATAACACCTAAGTCAAGAGGAGATATTGTTAGTGGAGTTATTTTATTAGGTCGAGGTATAAATATCGTGTCTTGTTCATATGATCTTGGTCCAACCGTCGACCGTTGGAAAGCATCACGTACCCGATTCGAGGACTGCCTACCGTGTCGGCCTCTAAGGTTAGCCTCATCCCTTTAGGGTAGTTCACTATAGATGTCCCGCAAGGTAGCAGTTCGAACACGGGACCCAGTAAGAGTGTCATTCCTGAAACAGATAAATGAATGAAAATCAAATGCTGGCTCATCATGTATTCATAAGTCATACCACCGACACTTACACGACGTCCCGCCATCGGGGCCTTATCTCCTCGGTTCGCCTCCTCCTCCCCCTCCCCCTCCCACTCCTCGGCCACGCTGTTGCTGCACCGATGACGGGTACTGTTGGGCCTGGTACTGCTGCTGCTGGTGGTGGTGGTAGTCCCCGCCGCCGCGGGTGTCGGGGATGGACTCGTCGTCCTCGTCGTCGTCCTCGAAGCCGCACATGATCTTCTTGAACTTGTAGCGTGTTGCGGGGAGGGTCTGTGAGAAGCACACACACATATATGTTGTTACAATGAGCCACCCTGAGTCTTTCTGTAGAGGGGGGAGGGGGGCAAGGGTGAGATGTAAACAGGTAAGGTGAGGTAAGGTAAGGTAAAGGAATGACGGGGGGGTGAGTGTGTGGTTGTTGACTTACATCACCGCTGCTCTGGGCGTACATCATCAACAGCTCCGGGTTGTCGAGCACCGTCTCGGCCCAGTCCCTCCTCTCGACCTTGCTGAAGGGCTCTCTTGGCTGCTGCTGCTGCTGTTGTTGCTGCAGGTGGTGTCTGCCGCCGCTGTTGCTGTTCCTGCTGCTGTTGGGGGCGGGTGTTGTCCTTGGTCAGCCTACCCGGCTCAGATATCTTAGAGGGAAGCTTTCACACCCTTCTCTGCTCCCAAGTCCCGAGAAGCTCATCCTCCTCCTAGTACCTCTCTCCCTCCCTCTGTCTCTCCATCTCTCCTCTTAAGAAAAGTTGGTAGCTAGCCAGACATACCTCGTGTGGTGGCCGCCGCCGCCATGTGCTGCTGCCCCCCCTCCTCCCCCTCCTCCTCCTCCTCCTCCGCCCATCATCATCATCCCCCCGGGGCTGGGGGCGTCGCTTCCGTCGGAGATGTCGTCGCCGGCCGAGTAGGGGTCCTTCCCGCGGGCCTGCCTGTCGCGCATCTCCGGGGTGAAGGGCTGGTCCAGGTCGGCGGGGGCGCCCCAGTGGTGGGCGTGGCTGTGGAAGGGCCCGCCGCGGTGGGACGAGGAGGAGGCTGATGATGAGTTGGACGAGAGGCGGCCGCCCGCGTTGCGGTGCGAGAAGGGTGGTTGGGAGTTTGACATGCTTGGGGTTTTGGGGGTTGTGGGCCAGGTGTTGTTCTCTGTTGTGGGGTTTGTTGTTCACTTGTAGTCTCAGGTTGGAATTGTGAAGCTGGTGAGTGAGTTTGGGTTGTTGGTGAGTTGAAAGTGAGGTGAGTGTTGAGGCTCATGAGACGTGAGGTTGATATCAACCCGTACTGGAGCCCAGTATGTATTTTGGGGGTTCTTTGGGGGGAGGGAGGGTGGAACAGGGGCGGGGGTTGCTGGAAAAGGCAACTAACACGCCTCGATATCAGCGGTGACAGGGCCCAAATATCTAGCTGCATCTGCGGTGCTACAACACGACTCGCTCCTCTTCCTCCTTCTCTTCATCGGCAGCAAACAGCTGCATATCTTCTTTACCGCGCCACGAGACGGTTATTGTTGTTCTTGTTCTTGTTCTTGTTGTTCTTGTCCAGCCAAACAATCAGAACATATGAAAAGCTTGCGACAATTACAAGACATGTTGATGTTTAATGCGACGTCTTGCATGTTCGACTCAACGCCCGGCCAGAGTTGGTAACTGATGCGAGGACATCACCTGGAGCAGACTCGAGAGGCGACAAAGTGACGATTGGGCGATTGCACAATTACACAATTGGACAATCGGACAATGGCTTTTGTGCGTATGTACGTACCTACTATGTAGGCATGTATAACGGAGTGTCCAGTGCCGAGACACTGCAGGTCAACTCAGCTGATGACAACTCTATCACATCCATCAGTCTATTGTCTATCTGTCACATTAACTACCAAAGCCCCGAAACTCCAGCAAACGACACATCAAATCTCATGCAGATCAAGATGCATGCTTCCACCGCAGCAGTGTCATCGAGTGCTTGGGGAACACAAAGCTTCCCTTGCCCTCCCATGTCGACTCCTTGATGCCGACCTCGTCCTCCTTCCCGTCAACATTGACGACCCCCACGTCTGAGCCATTGACCGAATGCACCTCGACACTTCCAACCACGCCCTTGAGCGTCGTCTCAAAGTCCTGCGTGTCGCTGATGTTGACCACCACCAGGTTCGCATACCCCTTCTCGTCGACAACCGCGCTGACGTCCAGCCACGGCGCCCCGTCCTCCAGCACGCCCTGCAGCCAGGCCGGCGTCGTCTCGCCCGTGTAGGAGCCACACCTGACGTGCGCCGCCACCGTCCAGCCGCGCATGTACCTGCTGAACAGCAGCAGCGGCCACCACGTCGTCTGCTTCAGGATGCCGTCCTTGCTCGTCATCAGCGGCGAGATGACGTTGACCGTCTGCGCGATGTTGGCCATGCCCACGTACTTGCTCTGCCGCACAAACACGTTCAGCCATATCGCCACCGCGAGCGCGTCCGAGAGGTTGTACTTCTCCTCGGCCCCCTTGTCGCCCGGCGCCCGCACCGGGTCCCACACGTTCCACTCGTCGAAGCAGATCTTGACCGGCGGCTTGGACGGGGGCACGTTGTTCTCGATGCGCGCGATGTCGATGAGCGCCGCTGCCGTCTGGATCGCGCGCTCGGCCGTCAGGGGCGCCGTCACATTGTGGAGATGCTGCGCCGACGCCGTGTAGATGTGGATCGAGTGCATGTCGACCAACGAGACACATTCCTTCAGCACGTGGTGGTCCCACGACGAGTGGCCCGTCTCGCCGCAGAGGATCAGGACCAGGTTGGGGTCCAGGAGACGGAGTGCCTTTGCCCACTGGAACGCTTTCTTGGCGTAGTCCTCCTTGGTCATCTGCTCAACCTGCCACGGTCCCCAGATCTCGTTGCCCAGCGCCCAGTACTTGACATTGTACGGCTCCGGGTGGCCGTTCTGCCGCCGCAGGTTGGCATAGTACGTGTCCCTGGTTCCGTTGCAGTAGTCGACCCACGCGAGCGCCTCGTCCAGCGTCCCGGTCCCCATGTTCAGGCAGATGTACGGCTCGACCCGCCTCTCCTTGCCCTCGCTGAGCACGTCCAGCCACTGCATGAACTCGTCCGTGCCGAACTGGTTCGTCTCGGTGCCCAGCCACGCCAGCTCCGGCCTCTTGGGCCGCTTGTCGCGTGGGCCGACGCCGTCGAGCCAGTGGTACGTCGCGACAAAGTTGCCGCCCGGGTAGCGGACCACGGGGATGTCGAGCTCCTTGAGCGCCCCCAGGACGTCCTTCCTGAAGCCGTTCTCGTCGGAGAGGGGGTTGCCCGGGTCGTACATGCCCCCGTAGATGCAGCGGCCCATGTGCCTGGTTTGGCGGTGGTGGTCAGCTCACGGCACGGGCACATGCTGCTGTTGTGGGAAGCAAGCGCTCCGACAGCCAGGATGTATACGGGACGGAATCTGCACATACTCTGTGAAGTGGCCATAGGTCATGGGATCTATCTTGGAAAGCTTCTTTTCCGCATCCACCTCGATGAGGGGCTTCTCGCTGTCTGATACCTTGGTAAACGTCGTCATGTTTGTCCGTTCTCTTTTGCTACTGAGAGGCCCACGATGTGTTGGTTTAGAGAACAGTGTCCAATGCGTCCGGCAACACTCTATTTTCCCGGGGGCACTTTCTCTTTCTTATTTCTTTTACACGAAGGTCTACGATATTGCGCTTCGAGGAGGCATCATAGCTCAATCCATTTCCCCCCTCTCATATGTAATTTGTACCCCAAGTTTCACCCCGGCCGAGGCGCCTGCGGGGGTGACTTACCCCGAACGAAAGGTACAGTTCGGGTGGCTTAGCCGGAATCATCCATGATTGGTGCGCATATCACAAGGAGGTCACATCGTGGTGTTAGTTCCATGATACGACCACCTTGCCGCTTTCGACACCATATCTCCAGACACAAGATATTGTCCCCCCCGGCTGCTTGACACGCTTGATCAGGTGGCACAAACGTCATTCGTCAAGGAGTCGACAGGCCGGCGAAGCGCTCCAAGAGCACGTGCGAGTCCAAGTAGGCTACGCATGGTATCGACTCTCTAGGCGACGGTATACGAACAGCCTTGGGGCAGCCTTGGACCACCCTCGCCGCCTTCGTTGCCCCGGATTCCTCTTGGCTACCGCCCCATTGGCCGGAACAGCTCGTGATAGGAGGAAAAGAGGTTCTCCCAGGTCCGAAGGCATATTCCCCCTACCCACTCCTCCGGTAACCCCATAAGCGTCTGTTATGGATCCATTCACGCCCTTGTGCTGTCCTCTCCCCATGTCCCCATGCTCTGGGCATGCCTTCCCCGCATACCGCCTAGCAGGGGTTCCTCTGGGGTTTGGGGTAGCGGCCGAGCGTCGATGTTTCTCGACTGGCCTCTACCAATGATATCTGAGGTTTCATGGATAAGGGGGCGGACAAAGACCTGGGGGAGGGCAGGGGTTCTTCCTTGTCGACACGAGGGTGGATTGCTGCATGCCACAGGCGCGGCTGATGGCAATTTCTATATCCTTTGGTCTGGAACTTTGTATAATATATATATCATGTGCTGGGTGGCCATTGCAGGTAGGCTTGATGAGCTGATCCTTTCCCTGTTGCTCTCGGTTCATCGGGGATCTTTGTGAATCGAAGAGTTTCTCCTTGTTGTTGTTACTCATTTGCCCTGACTTCGATACTACCGTAGGCAGTCTGTCAAGATGGTGCTCGCACCAAAAACGTACCAGGTGAGTTACAGACACCCTTCCCTCGTGTCTCAGGGGATACTCGTTGTCTTGGTGAGATCGAGAGGCGTAACTAACACGCGGTCCCCGTTCAGTTCCTCGTGAGCGTGTTCGCCTCGGTCGGTTCTATCCTGTATGGATATGATCTCGGCGTGATAGCGGAGGTCATCTCGTGCCAGGCTTTTGTGGATGACTTCAATGACCCGTCTTCGATAGAGACGTAAGTGAGCGCCCATGCTATATTGTGCTGAACCCAGTGAGAAAGCGCTCCGAGGTCTCCTTTTGCTAACCACCTGTCTGTCCAGCGGAGTCGTCGTCTCCCTCTTCACCGGAGGCGCCTTCTTCGGTGCCATGTTTGCCGGTCCGCTTGGTGACTACCTTGGTCGGCGATGGACAATCTTCCTGGGGGCATTGATCTTCATCATTGGCGGCACTTTCCAGACGGCCGCCCAGACCATCCACTGGCTCTGGGGAGGCAGAGCCATCGCCGGGCTGGGTGTCGGCTTCCTCGTCATGATCATCCCCATCTACCAAGGAGAGATTGCACACCCAAGCATCAGAGGAAGAGTGACAGCTCTGCAACAGTTCATGCTGGGCATCGGCTCTTTCGTCGCCGGGTGGCTCAGCTACGGAACGTTCCCTATCAAGAACTCGGGGGCCTACAGAAGTATGTAACACCCCTGACAAGCATGTCACAATTCCCTTGTGCTCCGTACCTTGCTGACCTGGCTGCACACACTACAGTCCCACTCGGGATCCAGATCCTCCCAGCAATCGTCCTCGCCACACTGATCCTCGGTTTCCCGGAGAGTCCGCGTTGGCTCATCGACCACGGCCACCCAGAGGAAGGCCTTCATACGCTGGCAAGGCTCCACGCCAACGGCAACGTTGAGGACCCGTGGGTCAAGGCCGAGTTCGCCCAGATCGAGGAGGCTATCACATATGACCACGAACACGAGGCTAAGAGCTACACCGAGCTGTTCACAAACCGGTATGTCACTTCTTATCACTCGCCCCCGTTCATCAGGAAGTGAACAAACAAAACTAATATGAAACCCCCTCCTCTCCCTTAGCTCGTCCTTCCGCCGCCTCCTCATAGCCTGCTCCCTGCAGGCATCGTGCCAGATGACGGGCGTCTCGGCCATCCAGTACTTCAGCGTCAACATCTACGGGCAGGTCGGCATCTCGGGCCAGGACACTCTCAAGTACCAGGCCATCAACAACATCCTGGCGCTCCTGGCGCAGGCCAGCTGCGTCATCTTCATCGACCGGTTCGGGCGGCGCTGGCCGCTCATCTGCGGCAACCTGTTCAACAGCCTCATGTTCCTGATCGCGACGGTGCTCATCGCCATGTTCCCGCCGTCGGCGGGCGTGAGCGGCGGCGCGGGCTGGGGCTTCATCGTCGTGACGTGGCTGTACAACATGTCCTTCAGCGCGACGTGCGGCCCGCTGTCGTGGATCATCCCGGCCGAGATCTTCGACACGCACACGCGGTCCCGCGGCGTCTCCATCGCCACCATGGTCTCGTTCGCCTTCAACACCCTCATCGGCCAGGTCACGGACCTGGCCATCTCGGCCGTCGGCTGGCGCTACTACCTCGTCTTTGTCGTCTGCAACTTCACCAACGCAGTCTTCTTCTACATCGTCCTGCCCGAGACGAAGGGCCTGCCCCTCGAGGAGATGAACTACCTCTTCACAAACGCCCCCTGGTTCGTCCCCGGCACCGACAAGGCCGCCTACGCGGCCAACCTGGCCGCAGACCTCGAGAGGAGGGCCGGCGAGCTGCGCGACAAGGGGATGCACGAGGAGCACGAGGAGCACGTCGCCGAGAAGGCTGCTGAGAAGTAAACATCGGGAGTGTGGTGGTGGGGGGCGAAGGAGGGTTCTTGGTTTCCCCCCCCCCCCCTCTCTCTCTTTCTGGGTGCGTTGGTCGATCAACCTACATGCGTGAGGGGGATTTCCTGTGCTTCTTCTCTGCCTACGCGATACCTAGGTTGGCTTTTCTCCCCTCGGGATGGATGGATGTATGGATGTATGAATATTGGATCTGTGGGGGATGGGCGGTATCAAAGCAGCCACAGCGCCTGTTCCTCTCGTTGACGGGTAAGAGAGCCGTGTGTGTGGCTCGATATTGGGGGTTGGGGCACCGGACACCCACAACAACAACAACCCCCTCTTTGACATATCAACGAACGCACATATATGTACCTATAGTGAGTCATGCAGTCATGGTGAACAGGATCGTCCCCCGCCGTATAAAGTGTATGAAATCCGAATTTGACTTGTTGGGTATCCCGCCCGCTCTTGCGGCCGTGGTCTGGCAGCAGCCTACGTAAGTATTCAGGCAGGTCTTGAATAGCGACGGATCAATGCAAGTCTCTCGAGGAGGAGTAGAGGCAAGACTGGTCTCTTCCTCCTGCTCTATCTACTCCGTCTTTTCCCTTTTGCCACTTTCCCCGTCCCCCCAATCCTTTTCCTCCTCCTGGATCCAAGAGCTTCTTGCCCTGCTACAAGGGCAGGGAATTAGACACAACCACCTGGGCCAAGACTATTGAACTTGCATGTATTTTGAGCCTTTCCCACAGTATAATACAAATACATGATTCTTGACTATCAAGCTGTAACTGCCCGATTTCTCTCTTCGTGGCCTGTCCCAACCTACACATACCACTATCCAGCTAATGCGTATTTTTTTGCCCACCCCAGATAAGACGTAACGACCTCACAACTCCTGCGCCCAAGCTCCTGTGTCCTCCCCCACGCGCCGCATTCGCATATAATATACAAGGGGCCGGTTAAACAGGCTGCACTCTATCGATGAGTGACAACATTGTGTTCTTTGTGACGTTGTCCTCCCGTCCCAATCTGTTTATATCCAAAGCTCTCCGTTGTTAGATACGACGAACCTGGCTGTAATAGTATCTTCCGAAAGATGATGCCTCCCATAGCCCAATTTAACACACGCAGATGTCTTTAGGCCCGACATCGGATGCCTTCGGCTCGTCGATTTCGATATCGGTAAGAGCTCATCCATGCCCGTAGCCGTGGCGTATGGGATGGGGCTGATATGCCCAATCTCGGCGTGTCGTGCACTTCCCCCCGAAAGACGCTCTGCTACTCGAAGTCGGCTGTGCTCTGCAAATAGACTGCACCCCCTCGTGCATTGAGACCGACAAGACTATACTGATTCAGATCCGAAAGGAGGTCGGCATTGATCATCATCGGAAATTGATCACGGCAAGCTAGGAAAGTTAGTCGGTATCACCAGAGCGCACATGGGTGTAGGAGACATACCAGGCCATTAACCCCAAATGCCAGTCTCTGACCATTTGCATCCCAACTCAGACAATGTTGGTCTTCTACATCCGATTCGCCATTTATCCCGTTCAACTTGGGACTCAGTGCGCCAGGTTGAGCGGACCGTTTCCAGGCTGATCGGGGAGAGGCGTATTCGCCGACCTTGAAGATCAAGACCTGGTCCCGCGTGGCACCAGCGATGAAGGCCCCGTCGGGAGCAAATGATAAGGCAACAACAGGGTTGTCATCGATCGTCCTCTGGAGCCTGGGCTTTTTGTCGGGCGAACGGGCGTCCCAGATGGCAATTGTGCCGTCTTCACCTCCGGATGCCAATAACAGCTCGCTCTCGGATCCACGAGATTGTGATGGCTGCCATTGCAAAGAGATAATCTGCCCGTCGTGGGCGCGAGATATGGTTTGGCGGTGGCCACGCGGATCCCAAATCTGGTAGCAAGCGTTAGTAAAGGGCACTGGCTTGGGGAAGAGGTTGCGCAAACGGGGAATGCAGCGATTAGGAATGTTCCGTGACTTACGTCGATGTCTCCCTTCAAGGTCGCCGCTGCGAAATAGCCAGTGCCGTCGGCAAGCGCCGCATATTGGATCTGCGTCAAGGAATCATCTGTCCTGGTCGGTAACTCCTTCACCTCTGTGATTGACTCGCCGGAACATTTCAGTCTGATAACTCTCGTACCCACGCTGAGCACGAACATCTCCCCATCCACCCAAACCGCATCTGGTTGATGTACCTCGACGTCCTGGTCTGGTGGAATGTTGTATTCGTATGCGACTGGACTTGAGGTTGGCGAAGGGAATACAGTGACCGTCCATCCTTTTGGATCACCCGTTGGGATCAAGATCGGCGTGATGCATAGAATATGCCTAGTAACAGGGTGGCAGCGCAATTTGACTATGGGTGCCTCGAGACCGGCATATGTGTGCAACTGTTTGCCGTCGAGGTTCCATAGGTCAATGCGAGCTTTCTGGCCGTCGTCAGTAGCGACGGCGATCTCCTTGCCGTCGGAACCCCAGGCCAAGGCCGTGACCTTGGAGTTGGGGGGGAAGCCATCGGCAACCAGGTTGATGGAGGGCCAATCGGGGCCCACGTGATCAGCCAGCTGGTCCGGGCCGGTTGCACGCGAGACGGTCCAAACACGGGCTAGTGCGTCAGTCCCGGCAGCCGCCAGGCGGGATGGGTCCTTAGGGTTCCACTCGCAATGCAAGAGGATTGGGTTCTGGCTAGTGCGTGCGTGCGACACCTCAGCGTTGGGCGTTGCAGCGACGGAAGAAGAGTCGTCGGGAGCGAGTCGCAGATAGACTGTTTTGGCCTCGAGGTCTTCAACCTTGTCAGTTTGGGTGCCGTGGTCAGGGCCCTCGGTTCGCGGAGCTGGGGTCGGGGCTTGTTCGCCTTCCAGGGGTGACGGGTAAGCGTGATTGTCGGATTGGTGCTGGTCGATTTCCATGGGGCTTGTGGCTGGATCCGCCCCATTTCCGTTTTCGAGGCCGTTGCCGTTGGCATTGGCATTGGCATTGGCATTGCCCAATCTCGGGCGTTTTGCGGCATTGCCATTTGGCAGCTGGGCCTGGGGCTCGGCTTGCCGCTTCAGCGACTTGTCGGCCTCATTAGTACCTGTTTCTGAACTTGGCAGGCGCTGCCTGTCCTCATCGTCGTCCTCGAGTTCCTCGTAGTTGACCGACGGCTGGGGCACGAGGGGCCCAAAGATGCCAATCTGCTGGTGCTCATCGGCCGTTGCCGCTGCGTCACCTTGTACCTGCACGGGATTTCGTTAGTGCTGCCACAAGACCGCGGCTTGTCCAGAAGCAGAGATTGAAAGACGGCGCCAACACCCGGAAATCACGGGGTTGCAGCAGGAAAGCCAGGAGCAGGCGAAGCGGCGAAAAGTGAAGATGACAGTGACGGAGCCGGGCAATGAGTGGACTTACCCGTTGCTGCGCGTAATCACGCTCAAGACTCTGATAGATTAGGCCCTTGTTGAGGATTGAGACCAGGGCGTAGTTCTTGACATGGTTCGCAAAGTCAAAGTGCCGGTGAGGCGCCTCAACGCGCCACTCTTTCTGGAATTTGGCGGCTGTTTCTCGATAATCTGTAGTACCGACGCCGTGGGTTAGTTGGTCACCTCAATCTCACCCGTGGGGCCGGACGGGGGACGGGGGAACGGGAAGGCTAGGGATGAATTGGATGAGAGACACATGGAGAGAGAGTGAGTGTGTGTGTGTGTGTGTGTGTGCGCGTGAGAGAGTGAAGATGCACACATACTGCCTTCAAGGAGGTATCTGTATTCCGGATAAGATGGGCGGTGTCAGCAAGGAGTCAAAAGTGAGATTGGGGAGTTGTTGTTTTGCAGCTTTGCCATGCCTTGGCTTGCTCTCTCTGGCGAGTATTGTCGAGGGGGGGTGGGAGAGGCAGGCCAGACCAGACCAGGCGTGGAGGGCAGCAAGTGTGGAGGGTGGAGGGCGGAGGAAAACGAACCTCCAAACGAGATAGTTGAGCCTGTCCGAGTCGAGTAACTCCTTCATCGCGGGCAGGCGTGGGCGTAGCAATGACAGTAAAGGACTCTGAGCAATGTGATGGATCTGTTTCGGGGCTGAAGAAGGGTCCCAGGGCGGTATTAAGGTCTGCAGTCGGGGCGATGGAAGGGTTGAGGCTTCATCGAAAGGTTTTGGGTGGAATAAAGGAAGAGAGAATGAATACGTCCACAGTCCCACATGCACCATGTTTTTGGCAATGGGAAGGGACTGCTCTGGTCTGCACTAAGGCTCATGGCTCAGTCTGCTCTAGCGGGTTTGGGACTGGGACTGGGACTGGGACTGGGAGCAAGTCAACTGTGGGCAGGACGCTGCAGGGGGTCGGCTACAGGGCTACTTGGTACCTACCTGGGCTACCTGGGCTAGGTATTCTGGGTAAGTACGTACCTAGGTAGATACCTAGGTACCTGAGGCATGTACCTACCTTGTATGAAGTCCCCGCGGGGAGGCACGGTACCACCAAACAATGCCCTCTGCACCATCCGTACCTACCTGACTACCTGCCTCCAAGCCAGCCGCCCTGGTTGCCCTCCAAAACCAACCTGGTCTAGCCTGCAGCCAGTCAGTTTAAAGGTGGGGAGCCCATCATCTGTGGCCCTGCCGGATGTTACTGGGTGCCCACGACGAGTAGCGGCAGGGGTGGATCCCGCTCTTCAAGACCTTCAAGGCTCCTCAGCCGAGGACTGGGATGGGGATCATCATTCAGCAGCATCGATCAGCAGCAAGCAGCAGCAGCATTGTCATCATCATCACCATCACCACCACCTCTTGTA
Source organism: Cytospora chrysosperma (assembly GCA_016808195.1). Taxonomy (NCBI): domain Eukaryota; kingdom Fungi; phylum Ascomycota; class Sordariomycetes; order Diaporthales; family Cytosporaceae; genus Cytospora; species Cytospora chrysosperma. Next base: position 1,802,286 of record MU179926.1, on the reverse strand, counting down.
TGATAGTACATATCTAGGTATCCAGACAATGCACTCACCAGTCGACCTGGAGACGGCCAGTGCACCCACCTCATGCTGCTGCCATGCATCTCTGCTCTGCTATCTTTCCGCTCTGCTCTGCGCTGCAACTGCACCTGCAACTGCAACTGCAAGGCAAGAAGAGAGCCACAACGCCTTCTTCGTTCCCGTCTCGTCATTCCCACACCTAGGTACCAGCCCGTTGTGGTTCGTGCACGATCGAATCGAATGTTGGCGCCCAGGTAGGAATGCTTGCTGGTACATACGTATGTGCTGCACGCTGCTCCGGCTGAGACTGCCTGCTGCAGTGCTGCATCTGACCGCTGCCCTCTATTATTTGCCAAGTAGGCAAGTGCATAGCAGCCTTATTGGGTACCTACCTAGGTACTTAGTACCAAGTAGGTAACCGAGCAAGTGAGCAAGTACCCCAGGTAGGTAGGTAGGGCTCAACGGACAGGCCAGGGATCACGGATACATAGTCGTGGACCATCCAAGTGGAAGTACGCACGGAACATTGCACCTTCTGCGTGTCCATTCCTGCATCATGCGGCTGCGCTGTCTGTACATACATAGCTAGGTACAGACGTACATGCACCCTATCACGTTCCTTGGTTGATATCTACAGTATGTACGTACCTACCGCCGGCCCAGAGTTTGCCTAAGTGCTCGAGTATGTATGTATGTATGTATCGTACCACTGAAGGTTTTCATTAATTTCGCAGCTACAAAAAGAGAAATAGACAGTCACATCGGTAGTAGGGTTATGGGACAGAATGGAATGGGAATGAATAGTGCCTATAGGTAGTAAGTAATCTGTTGTGATGTTTGTTATCTACTGTGTAGATGGCCATAGTCAGAAGGCAAGGCTTGATCTCACAACCGAGCTGGGTGCCCAGGGCTGCCAGGTCGATCGCCCTTGTCAAACTGTTTCAGGCTCGAGTGCAGATAGATGTACACTACAGATCCAGATGACATATGCGATCGCAGGGTTAGGGCCGCCCGGTGCGGGCCTTGCAGGTACTTGGCTGTGTGTTCCTCTCTTTTTTCTTTTCTTCCTCCTTTTATTTTTTTGTTATTATTGTTCTGCCGCCATCACCCAGCCAACATTGGAGACCCTTCAGATAAGATACTTTTGGCCTGCGTGGGGGAGAGGAGAGAGCAGTCTCCAGCAAAAACTCTGTCGCTGCATGCCTGCACGCCTCTGGCATGGCTCATCGTCAGTCTCGCAGCTCGCTTGGACACATATGTACATGTGTCCGGGGGAGGGGGGGGGCAAGTCCCAGGGAAATGATGTGCAGAAGAAGCCCGACGGTCAGAACAGATCATCCAGTTCTGTTTCGTCTGGGAGGAACCCTTGGTACTCTCTTTGCTTTCTTGGTTTAGTCTCCGTCCCCACCAACCACACAGCGCACACACACACCCATCCCATCCTCTTTCGGCTTCCACAAGACTCGGCATCGTCAGGTCCAGGAACAGACAAAGGTCAAGATCAGATCACGAGCAACAAGTCGTTCTGTTTTTGTGTGTAGCACCCACCACTCACTACCTAATGAAGTGGCGTCTGCAAACTGTCGCGTAACCTTCGGGTTTCTTCTTATGTACTTGTTCATGTAGAATGAATGATCATACATAGAATGCACGAGGAGCCAAAAGACCACATTTTTGCTTTTTCTGACGTCTACCAGCCGATCTCCGCCCGCCAAGACCCCAAGTGGTAAAGTTGCTGGCGCGCTGGGGTTTCTTCAGAAAGCGGTTTGAGACTCCCTCCCGTGTGTGTGGGCTTTGTGGGCTTGTTGACGATGATCCATCCATCCGTTTTTTTCTGGAGCGAAAGGGGTGTGGAGCCATCGGTCCGGAGACCACCCCCCAGGGCCCCCGTCGTCGAGCCAAAGAAGGGCCCCAGGTGATTCGCTTCCGCCATCTCGCTCTCTGGCATTCGTCTGGAAGCCTGGCAGGCAGGGCAGGCTGGGCCTCCAGGAGTTGTCCACAACGGGGGGCGGTGGTGGAAAGTGTGGCGGCCTATCAGAAGCTGGTCTCGAATCTGCACCCACACGTTCCGTGCCGGCTCGTCGTCCTGTCTTGTTCCGCCAGTCTGCCAGTCTGCCTGCCAGTCTGCTGGAAAACAGCCCGAGAGGCATGTTTCAAGGTGATCGATCCAGCCAGCCGGCCAGCCAGCCAGTCGAACTGCCACCACACCTGTCTGCACGCTCTGCACGCTCTGCACGCTCTGCAATGTGGTGGTGCGACCCCAGTGCTGCTTGGTGCAACCACTGATCGGTAGAGCTCCAGATCTGGCCATGGACGACACCAGACAGAGTGTCTCGGAGCAGACTGTGTGCAGATCTGAGGTTGTCTGCTTCGGTGCCGGCCAGCCAGTGCCTTGTGGGACAAGAAGCTATTGCCAGACTGGTCCCTTGAAAAAGGTGGAGGTCACATGGGCGGAGGTTGATCCTCGCGAACTCCGTCTTGTGCTGTGTGCGGATCGTCTGTACATGGCTACTCACGTACCTCGCAGTCCTCGCTGTCTCCGTGGTTTGTACTACCTGAGTATGCACTTACCTAGGTAGATGGGTATGCAGTAACCGCGGGAATTATTTGTGCAACGTTGCTGAGCTGCTTTTGTTGACTACTTACCTACCTGGTAAGGTTCCATCCCCTTGTCTTGTCCTGTTGTTTACTGTGCTATGTACGTACGTACATAGTGGTATGGGCCTCTGATCCGGGAGAGCACCGAGATAAGCCTTACACATGATGTACATACAGTACATGCTATCAAACTACCAAGTCGCTTAGATTCCATGTCATCATATCCGACTTGGACTGCACGTGGCGGTCTGAAGTAACATTCGGGACTTGATGCGGTAAGTTGTGGTTGAGGAGCGGATATCCTACCTACTTAACTCACCTGGGCAGCTATCTACTTAGGTACCTGGGTAGTCAATTAGGTACCTGTGTAGGTACAGACAACCTTGGACCTTGGAAGCCTCTCAGGCCCTCCCAAAACTGCCACTGTCAGCTTATACTGTAACTGGAGGCCACTAAGTGCAGCTTCCCAGCTTGTGCAGAATCCAGGGTCCTCCCCAGAACATGATCGTCAGGTGGCCCGTGCGGCGCTAAGGCATCCCGCGTCGGTGTTTTGAAAGTGCCGGAGACAACACCTAACAAGGGCGTGGACGGTATCGCGAACATCTCTCGTTCCCAGAGAAGTCATAGAGAGAGAGAAAGAGTCAGAGAAGAGAGAGAGACAGAAACACAAGAAGAGTGAGAGTGAGAGAGAGACTGAGAGAGAGAGAGAGCTTCACAAGAAGTTTCCACCCTCTCCTCCCCCTCCTCCTCCTCCTCCCCCCAGCACTCGCCAGCCATTAACGGCGCCCTGTCACCATTTGCGCCCCCCTCCCCATAATTAATCATTATCTTCTTCACTATCTTCTACATCATCAGTATCAGATCATGCCTCCCAGAATAAACATCCCACCCGTCACGCGCATTCTGCTCATCACCCTGGGCCTGCAGAGCGTCCTGAGCGCCATCATCCGCTACAAGCAATGGACTGCAGACAACGAGATCGTCATTCCCTATCTGACCCTCGTCCCCCAGCTGTCACTCATATATCCCTGGACTTTCCTGACGACCACACTGGTGGAGAGTAATGTCTTCACCCTCGCCATCGCCGTCCTGACCTTGTACAATGGCGGTCGGTATCTGGAGAGGGCCTGGTCGTCAAGGGAGTTCGCCAAGTTCCTGCTGATCACAGCCCTGGTGCCGAACACGTTATGCTTCGCCACCATGATCGTCTTCTTCACCTTCACGCGCAACGAAAGCTGGACGTACGTCTTACGAGATGGCCCCTCCCCTTCCCACCCCCCCCTCCCCAAGTGCCCCGGGCAACAAGACTGACAGCACCTCTTTCGCTTCCCTCCCAGGCTCACCACCATCGCCGGCACCATCCCCTTCCAGATCAGCTTCCTCGTCGCCTTCAGCCAGCTGGTCCCGGCACACACCGTCACCCTCTTCCGGGGCATCCTGTCCCTGCGCGTCCCGCGCTTCCCCCTCGTCTACCTCGGCCTGGTGTTCCTCCTCAGCCTCACGCCCCTCCTGACCGCCGCCTCCTTCCTCCTCGCCGCATTTGGTCTCCTGACCAGCTGGACCTACCTGCGCTTCTACAAGACCGTCTTCCCCGACCTCGACACCTCCCAGTCGCCCTACCACCACTCCTCCTCCTCCCCCCTCCGCGGCGACGCCTCCGAGACCTTCGCCTTCTCCGAGTTCTTCCCCGGCCCCGCCAAGCCCCTCGTCGCCGCGGTCGGCACCCAGATCTTCAGCATCCTCGTCTCCCTGCGCCTGTGCACGCCCTTCTCGCAGGCCGACGCCAGTGCCGCCGGCGGGCCCGGCGGCTACCACAACCAACACCACGGCCACGGCCACAACCACCGCGGCGCCGCGGCGCCAGGCAGCGCCAGGGCCGAGGCCGAGCGCAGGCGCGCGCTGGCGCTCAAGGCGCTGGACCAGAGGCTCCACGCGGCGACGGCCGGGCGGGGCGGGGGTGCCGCGGCCGCGGCCGCGACGACAGCGAGCATGGCCGGCCGCGCCGTGTCCCCCGCGCCCCCCGCGCCGTCCTCGCCCTCGGCCGCCGCCTCCTCCTCCTCCATGGCGGCGGCGGCGGCGGCGGCCGGCCCCACCGCGACCGGCCCGACCGTGTCCCAGCAGCCGCTGTCCAACAACCAGACGGCCATGACGTCGCGGCCGAGCGACGGGATGCTGGGGGAGACGAGCTTCGATCCCGACCATGACGACGACGGCGGCGGCAAGGGCGAGCCATAGCCGGATAGACGGTCTGCGTGCCTGTCTTTTTGGCTTGATTGGGTCAAGGAAAAGGAGGATGTTCAAGAAGGGCATTGGGTGGGTCGGGGGGGGGCGAGAGGGAAAAATAACATACATAAAAAGATACGTTTTGGGCCGCGGATCTGGGCGGGGAAGAAAGGGGAGGAGGGGAGGGCTTGGAATGGACGTTGCCGGCGTGCTCTGGTCAAATACCACCACACCAAGCGGGCATCTTCCCTCCGTGGCTGTGTCTTGGTCACATCTATCTGGCTGTCTGGACGATGGCCGGGCGGGCGGGCGAGTGGCCATGGGATGTGCTCCTGAGGAGCGAGCGAGGAAGCAAGAGGGAGTGTTGGCTTCGGCCTGGCCTGACCTGGCCTGACCTGACCGGACCGGACGTGACCTCCTGGGAGATGATACGATACTGCATGTAGATTCGAGTGGCATCTTGAGCACGGCAGCGAATTTTATTGTAAACAGCAATTTTGATCTGAACGGGCACTCACTCCCCGGTGAAAGAAATCGAGGGTAGAGCGGCATCATCATGGCCGATATCATTAATTTAACTACTCGTCCTAATAAAGCGAGATCGGTGAGAGAGGTCAGGCGTGGCCAAAAAGGCCCACGTGGCAGTTGTTCACAGTTGCAACGACGTTCAGAATGATATTATGCCATGTTCCGACCAGGTTTTTAGACAATATGTGTGTGAACGAAGTAGATTATGCTGCTTGGGCAAAGCCCAGACAGGTAGGTATAAGGCGATCCAGGATATACATCAGCTGAGATTAAGAAAGCACCGTGAGGCAGGTCGAAGTGCCCGCTTGACAAGTGAACAACCCCCTTCCCCCCCCCCGCCCAACCACCAAGCACCATGTTTAATTGCAGATCCGTTGGGCCAAGACAATCAAATGCTCACAACCCCCGTTTCCTTTCCCTTCCTCAATGGACAACGTAGATGAAGTTTCATGACCCATGAGAACGGAACTCATCCTTGTCCTTGGAGAAGTAATTGTACCATAACGCAACCACTCTCAGAGGACCGGTATGTCTATAAATAGTCGTCTGCCTACCACCAGGGCGCATCAACCCCATCGCAACGGACGCAGAGGGCTGTGATGTTCTTACGGCGAGGGAACTCTAATCAGCCTTCGGTCCACCGTTAGACATCATGACCGTTGGTGATGTGTTCTTCATGTCACCCGAGACTGAGCCTGGGCCAGATGTAATGTGGACATGCTTCTTGTCGTCGTCACCGCTGTCGTCATATTCCTCGTCGATGTCCATCTTCCTGGCGGCCCGTTCAGGCTCATGGACTTGAGGAGGAGGCGGCCCCTGCATAGGTGGCAGCTGACCCGGCATAGCGTGGGTGGGTGGGTGATGCGCAGCCTCTGATGGGTGGTATGCCTCCATCGTACGACGCGGCTCTTCAACCCGCCGGTGCTCCGAGGACTCGCGACGGTATGAGTCGGTCCGAGTGGGCGTGGATGGACGCGGCTTCTTGGAAACAGACTCTTCTTCCCACTCACGGATACGCTTGGGGCCAACAGATGAAGGTCTGTTGTCATGCTCGTTTCGGTGGAGCGCAGCCTCAGCGGCAGCAACCGCTGCTGACTGCGGGGGTGGAGCTCCAGACTCAAGGCTGCTAGGACCCGGTTCCGGGTGAGGATAAGGCGGTTGGTGTTGCGGATAAGCCGACTTTGGGGAGGGCATGCGGTTGTCGTGCATAGAACGCACATCTCCCCTCGGGCTGTTGTTACGGTATGGCATCAACGGATTTGGGCCCGGTGGCGGCCCGTTCACTCCATTGGTCGGTGGAGGTCCAGCAGAAGCAGAGGTTGGCGTTGGCGCACTATAGTTTGGATTAGCAACGCGAGGTGGTGGTTGCGAAGTTGGTGGTAGGGGCTGCTGCTGGGGTGGTCCCGGCGGAGGATAATGCAGAGGAGGCGGTGTTCGCGCCCTCATCATTGGCCCGCCCAGGCCAGCTGGACCTCCAGGTCGGGTTGGATCCGTGTACTGTCTCATCTGTTGCTCCTGGCGGGGACTAGGTTGACGAGGAAGAGATGGGGCTGGTCCCCTGAATGGCTCACCGCGCTGCTCATACGGATTTGGCGGCTGAGGGTTGTTCACTTCCGAAAGCCGCGCCCAATTGCCCGAAGGACCGGGGGGAGGTCCTGGCGGAGGCTGAGTCTGCTGTGGACCAGGACCGGAGTTGGTCCATTGAGGCCCTGGGGGCCCAATTGCCCCCTGTAGCTGATAAGCCTGGGGATGGACATCGGTAGGCATGGGAGCCGCGCCTGCACCGTTGGTTTGACCGTTTCTCAGCAGCTGCAGCCTTGCCTTGATGTGGGGGTTGGACGGATCCAACTCAGCCGCTCGTTGATAGGCATCCAGAGCATCATTGATCTGGTTATTGCAGCTCTCGTACTGGACTACTGTTAACTAGCTGCTACAGGAGGGGGGCACCGTACAGGACTTACCAATGTGCCTAGGTCATACCAGACCTCGGAGATGAAGGGGTTCAGACGGATGGCTCTGCTGTAAGCGTCCAAGGCGTCTCTGTACTGGTTGATCTGATAGTACAAGACTCCAATTGAGCACCAGAAAGTGGGGTTGCGCCCATCCCTGTAGACAGCCTGCTGGTAGGCTTCATATGCCTTGGGGTACTTCTGCTGCGACATATAGCACCGCCCAAGGAGGTACCAGCTCTGTGCATCACTGTTGTCTGTTTCGCGATGTCAGTATATCATGAGTGGGTTGCAGAAGCGGTGGCGATGGATAGCTTACCTGCGGCAACCGACTTCTCGAGGAACTCGATGGCCTTCTCTTGGCTTGCAAAGCTGTTATTTTGCTGGTGGTGCAACCAGCCCAGTTGCTGCAGGACCTTTGCGTGGTTAGGATCTCTATCGAGTACGCGTTGGTAGGCATTCTTGGCACTGTCAAAGTCCTTTTGCTGCTCGTGCACATGGCCGATCTGGAACCAGATGTCCTCTTCGGTCAGTGGCGGCGGCGGCGAGTTGACAATGTACTTGAAACACTTGAGGCATGTCAGTAAGCGCCCATGTGAAACTGGGTTTGGTTTCGTGACGTACCTCGAGACTCTGGTTGTACTTTTGCTGTTGTTTGTATATGATGCCAAGTCGGAAGTATATTTCGTTGGCCTTTTCGAAGCCGGGCTCCATCTGCATCACCTGGGAGAAGGCTTCCTCGGCATGATCCAGAGATCCGTAGCGGTCGTACAATATACCAATGCCGTACCAAAGCTTCGGCTCCTACGACACATAGGGTCAATGACTGCTGGCCGACAGGATGGGCGGTTGGGACTTCACGTACCTTTGGATTGCGGAGGTTGATCAGAGCGTTCTGGTAAGCGGCATATGCCTGCTGTAGGTCATCCATCATCAAGTAGCAGTGTCCTGCGCAAGACGTGTTAGCTCATCCTCACTTGACCCTAAACACCAAGTATCGGGATCGGTAGCACTAACCCAGGCTGCCCCATGCCTCTCCGTTGGTGGGGTCGATTTTGAGGATTTGATTGAGATATTCTATGGCCTTGGGGAAGTCCTCGCGAGTTCTCAGTATGGCGCTTATGGAATTCATGGCTTGGATCGAGTTGGGGTTCGCGCGAATGGCCTGCTCATATGCGAACAAGGCGTCCTCGACGTTGCCGAGGAGCTCCGACAAGCTGCCTGGAGTAGCTGTCAGCATACTGTAGATGGGAAATCTGCCGGAGAGAGCGCCGTGATGGTGTCGCCGTCACGTTCGCGGCGCATGGGGGTTGCGCCGGTATGGGCGGGCAAGCTTTGCCCAGGGCGGCGACCATGTACACTGAAGGTACGTACCTATCTGAACCCAGACAGCCTCGTTCATAGCAAGAATCTGTCGCGAGGGTGCCCATTGCCCGGGGCCGGGAGGCGGGGGCGGAGGCGGAGCGCCAACTCCATGATGCATAGGCATCGGGGGAGATTGGAGATGTGCTTGAGCGGCCATGAGGGTGAAACGGGACAGAACAGGGGAAGAGCTGTGTACGGACGGACACAGCTAAAATAGCAATGCTGGACTAGAAAGTAGGGTGCGCTAGAAGAAAAGCCGCCGTGGTGGTATGCCTCATCGAGGTGCTGAGGGTGGTGATAGACGGTGATGGGCACAATTGAACAGGTGAGGCGGTTCGGGCGACAAGCTTTGGGGGGGGGGAAAGGGAAAGAAAGAAGAGTGAAAGGTCGAAGCGGCTCCCTGATCGGTGGGCGGGAGGAGAAAAACCAACGGGGGCGATGGGAAGATGGGAGCAGATGAGAACGCAGAGACACAAACTCCCCTTACCCACGGATTGCCTCACGGCAGGGTGCCCAGAGAAACGTTAGCGTGGAAACAAATGAATCCTGGAAGAACCGAACGGTCAGGGGTTAGCGGCGGTAGCACGGTACAAGACCCCCAAGTTCGGGCCACCTGTGCAATGTCCACGATACCTCCTTCTTTACATAGGCTGATGGGTACCTGGGTACCCACGTTTGACTCCAGACTGACCCACAGAACCCCACTTCTCTTAAAAAGAGGCGGGTCGGCTAGTGTGTGAGTGTGTGTGTGTGTGTGGAAGCCACAAGCCTGCAGCCAGCCAGCCAGCCAGCCAGGCCTGCCTGCCAGCCTGCCCACCTCTTCTTCTTCCCTGGACCGACCTGTGCTTGTGGTGGGTACTCAAGCAGGGACGCACGGACTTTCTCGGATTTGCATTCCCTGGGGGGAGGAGGAGGAGGGGAGGTGAACATCCTTGGGGGAACGCCCTGGGAATCTGGAGCCCTGAGACCCTGGGACCTGCTACCTGCTACCTGCTACCTCACATGGTACGGTACATAGGTACATACATACATACATGCATCACACATCTGCCAACCCACCTGGGCACACACACACACACACACACACACACCTCTACCTAGGCACCCAAGTCGGACATCGGTGGACGCCTTCTCCGCACCCATCTGTCAAGTGCTGCCTCGAGCTGGCAGCGGCTCGATGGTCCTGCTCGATTAACAATGAACAGTAAGCATCAATTGTTCTTTTTCGACGATGCGACTCAACAGTGGTCCGCCGGCTGGGCCGCGGCAGATCTGGACGACGTGCGTGCTAGTCAGCCAGCCTAGGACGGACGCACTACTGCGTGCTTTATAGCGCTGGCGATAGCATCAGACATGTCTAACGATGATGCAGCATCTGGTAGTTGCCGCTGACGTCCCGTCACTACGACAGAGCCCCCTTGCTCAAGCCACTGTTGGATGCGGCTGAGAGCCCTGTCTGTCTGTCTGTGTGGCCTACCTACCTAGGTACTCTAAAGCCTGTTTATTTTTATATGCATAGCATTTCGCGTGTAAGCAAGGATTATGATGATACCTATGTACAGATTACAGCCATGACTGCTTGGCGACCATTTCGAATTGTCCGCCGTGCAATCCGAACATCAATCGCCCTACATATCGGCAGGATATGTAGAGAGATAGCGACGAGTATGTACGGATCCGTATATACATGGGCAGATAAGGTTGATTGACCAAGCGGAGGGAATGTACGGATCCGTACTCACACTGAGTGGTAGAAAGCTGAGTGCACACCTGGGCAGCTAACAGGGGTGTCATCCGTGACCAACTGCAGTCGTCCCCATCAAATCCTTTCCTTCCATGGTTGCGGTGAGCTGTCTCGGCGCAGCCTGGCGTGTTTATGATTGATTGCCACATCCAGCAGCCGGCTCGACGCTGTTGTAGTGTGGTATATGCAGTGGTAGTGAGTGATGAGGACAGTCAGTAGTGGTGCGACGGATACATAATAACAGAGATCTAGGCGGCCATGATTCTCGTCCTTATGGTAAAATTAGACGGCAGAAGAAGAACGATCAGGAGAAGGGGGGGATAGGGAGTTCGTTTCATCTCAAGTTTGCCTGTTGGCCGTGAGCAAGGCAACAACACACAAGGTCTGGGCCAGGTCAGCCACTGCGTTACGCCGGGCCCCAGCGACGGAACAGACAGAGATTTGCTTAATGAGATTGGGTTAGGGTTCCCATGATGATACTCGTGCATTGGGTTTGGCCCGAAAGGATCGGGTGGGCGGCTTGTGATGACAAGGGCCCGGTCAGGCTCCACCCGCCCACCTGGGCACGGTCGACTCGTGCATGATGCAGGGTTGGTGAAGCTTTTTGCCCCTTTGAGGAGCCCTGGTGGGCTTGTACCTGGTACACGTCGGCACCCCATCCCCCTCGAAACCGCGGTACCGAGACCTGGACTTGTGACGACACCCACTGCCACACCCCCTCCCACACCCTCCCAAAAACGGGGGCTGTCTCCGCGGTACGCCATGACGCCTTTTTTTCCCTTAGCTGCAGATGCTGGGGCCCGCAGGGAATGGCAGTCGGGCACCCTGTGGTTTCTGCGCTTCTGCAGTCCCGTACTCATCAGGGATGCTGGGCCCGGCCCCAAGACGGGTACGTACTCGCCAGCGAGGCATCATCCATGGGATCCTCATTACTCGCAACCTCCCTCACCCCCCCCCCAATTCCCGAGTGCTGCACAGCACAGCCCGTTTCGGGAATATTTTTGGTCCAGCTTCTTCCGGGTCGGGTTTAGAGTTGTTCATTATTAATAAGAGGATAACACACTAAAAGCAAAGACGAAACCTCAGCGGTCGTGCGTTCAGCCACGGACAGCCACCGAATCCTCATGTGTTCTGTCACAAAGGTAACTGAGTAAAGAGACTCATCAATCAGTCAGATCTTCTGCCTGTAGTGAACGGATCACATACCAAGGTATACACTCCAGTCCCCCGGCCAGCATAACAAGGCAGATCTTGACTGGTCCCTTATGAGGCTTGGCTTGGATCGAGATGTCCGAACACCCTCCACTACATATGTTGGTAGCCGCATGCTATTGCGCTCTTGTTGTCGAGGTCTTGGCGTGTCTTTCCGGACATCAGATCGCGGCATTTTCTACCCCATTGTTGGTGAAGGCCCAAGATCGTGACGCAAAGAACTCTTGGTGGCCCTGCACACCGTATACAATTGATACAGCCACCTAGGTACAGTACCTACATACGTGCCTGGCCATGCAGTACATACTTAGGTAGGTAGCTACCGGTATAATGTGGAGGTCTGATGAGTATCGTACTTAGTAAGCAGTGTGGATGTCGCAACACGCACTGCATTATTCTTCCCCACACGTAGGAAAATTTTCGCCGCATGCGATTGTGACGGAGCGAACGACTTACCCTTCTCGTGTCCCTATAATAAAGAGCGGGTGGAGATAATAAACTTATCGGTGGTTCGGTTCGCTGCGGAGCTTGATTGATGACAACCCTGGACGCAGGATGAGCCGTTTTGCGGGGCCAGCTGCATCGCGAAGCTCTGCTGGCCACGGCAGTGGGTGCGGTAAAGGCGCCTTCATATGGTAGTGTGTTTGTTGTATGTAGCGAAGCCGTATGACGGCCAATTATGATAGTGTACTACAGAACGAGTGGTCGGAGCACGGGGGCTGGAGCAGCACTAAGCAAGGTCAACTGGTCAGAGAAAACATCCAGATGTCCATAGATTGTTTCCAGAACTTTGTTACTAGTGTCAACAAACGTGCGTGCGAGGATGTATACGCCGTCTTTGGTGGCACAGTCCTGCCTTAAACTACCTAGGTACCTAGTAGGTTTCCGACTTGGTAGCGTTCATTGTTTACCTTCTGGTTCGCACAAAGGAAAATTCTCGTACTCGTTCGGTCGTCATGACGATAAGTTGTCGACGCTGTTACTATGTAATGTCAAGCTATGCCGACTCATGGGTGCGTAGCCGGCCGCCGCCTCCGCAGAGATCTGTCCGGCTCGCGATGAAATACAATAAAGATTGCAAAAATTCAGAGAAAAATCAGTGTCCATGCAACATATGATACACGGAACAGACAAGATCAAGCTTCACTATTTATTATCAATTGTGCAGTGAAGATGCTCCCTTGATTTGGATTAGGTCAGGGGCGGTGGGCTGGCGCTGGCTAATGTCATCTCCAGCGGTTTGTTAGCTGCTGGCAGATTTCCACGTGGGGCTCGCTCAATTTGCATCGTCGGCTCGTTCCTTTTATTTTGGTTCGACTCCAGGAAACACCCTGACACCCTGACACCCTGACACCACAGTAGGGCGCTTGCCCGCACAGACAAAAACTGGAGACAGCGGCATTCCGTCCCTGTTCCATCAAACATTATGTACTCGAAATCTCGGCCTGAGCCTATCAGGCCTCCACCTCCTGGGTCAAGATGAAGCTTCGTTCAGCTCGTGCCAAGAAAGTTTGTCTCGTCGTTTCTGCTCGTTGATCCCCTCATCCTCAGTTGATCCATCAGGGTAGGCACGGCAAGTGCGTCGCCGTCGTGGTGGGTGACATGGCTGATTGGCATGACCGATGCGGAAGGCTATTACAGGTGCGGTTGGAGAATTGAGAAGCCCATCAGCACCCATCTTGCCCCTGTACGTACTGATGGAGTGGCTGTCATCAGCAGTGAGATCAAGCGTTGGATTGGCCGGGAATGCACGGCAGGCCACACACCTAGCCCTTCCTGCAGCTCATGCATATGCTATGCGGCCGGTCATGCTTGCGGCGCAGAGTCGAAAAGTTCCGCCAGGTCGAGGATTACGTGTGCCACAAGGGGTCTGGATCAGGCCTACATCTACATTGCGACCACAGACTACTTTGGGATGGTCGTTCCGTGGGCCGTGGTTTTCGTGGAAGCGAAACCTGATGACCGGGCGGTTGGCGTTTGGTAATATACCGTGCTATGTTTTGAGTCCGGGTTGGCGTGGGACAAACCCCGGGGAGGGGAGGGGGGCAGGATGTGATGCAACACCCTGACGACGGGTCGTGATCGCCTCACCCGTCTCGTCCTAGTGTCGTCCGCCACAACATGTGTGCTGTGATGTGAGGTGCATCGTACCGCGCCGCTTGGCCGCGGCCATTCTGTGTGGCCGCATGCATTGCGTATCAAATTTAGGGCTATGCGATGGGTTCCTTAATTGTGACATTTTGCAGTGCAAAGATGTGGCGGATCCGTAACGCCGCATTTAAGCCTCCTTAACATTAGCCGGCGCGACCTAGCCTGTTGAGGGCAAACCTTGTCAGCGTTCCTGTGGCCATTGCATAAGCAACCATGTCCGGCGCGCAGGTCAAAAAGTCCAATACTCGTGGTGGTGGGGGGGGGGGGAGTTGCAATTTACGCCGTGCTGACCCCCATCTTTGGTCAAAAGGGACACTGCGTATCATATTAGGCGGCATTGGTCTCTGCGACCTGGGCGCATCGTGATGAGGTGTGCACCGTCCCAACTAGGTAAGATGCGAGATTTGGCAAGGACTCTGCGACCAAGGTAACGGGGTTGCATCCCGATGCATGCATCAGGAGATGCTGTCCTGCGCCTACATAAATACCTACAGTACTCCAAGTTGGCCTTGTGCAACTTCGCCTGTCGTCGGTCGGCCATGCGATGCCAATGTTCGTGTATGGTTACTCAGCTTGTCAGGCAGGGGAAAAGGCTGCGACATTAGAGATTCTGTCGTACAACGTGCGTGAGGAAGACAAGTACAATCTGACCAACAAGCCTTCTGAATTGTTACAGCCCAAGCGCCCGCCCAAGCAGCATGAACCGATCTGCGTCTACCGATCTCCATCGCTGCCACGAAGCTTGCTTGGCAGCCGGGAAGACGACAAGCCGCCGGCCTGGCCTTTGTTACTACATATGTAGGTGATATATGCAGATCAATTCAGTTGTGCGCCGGAGCGCTTCACTCCAAACACGATCGCTTCCGAACAATCTTGGTCAAGGGAAGTTGGCCATGCGGCAGGCAGGCAGGCAGAAGAAGCCAGCATGTCGCTAATGTACCCATCCGATCCACCGTTACTCTTATCAGGCTCGTGGAACGTGCACATTCCACTGAGACACATCCTGTATGTCTGTGTGTGCAGCGTGTTCATGTCTGAGGTCGATGCATGCCACCACGACACGACACCATACGGCTGATCCGATAGGAACATGTGTCATTCGACGATCTGGGGACACACTCGCTGAGTCCTCGCCAGCAATGCTTGTGGACTGCCGCTCGTCCTGGCTTCTTCTACACAGCAAGTATGTAGCCACGATGATCGTTCCCTAACCCTGCAGCGCTCATGCAGGATCCAATCTGAGATGACTGCCCAGGTGGTCTTCGGCTTCCCGAGGGCGCCCTCCGGCCCGTCTTGCCATCTCACTGTCTTCTTTGCGTCGAACTTAGATCGCTGGCTACAGGGGCCACCAGGTCGGTTCGTGACTGTGGGCCCCTTTGGAGTACCTAGGTATGTACGTAGCAAGGCGTACACCATCTCTTCAGTTTTATTGCGGTCGAACCATCATGATCTATGGCGATGCATCACTCCAACGTAGATAGAGAAAGAACGGCCGTGACGCCTCAGGGCGAGAGGCTGCATGCATTGATTACACCGACATGCGTTGCTGAAAATGCACCATAGCAAATCAGTAGAGTCATGAGAAAGTTTTCAGCGACAGCACACCTGGGCATCCTAACACCTCCCGTTCACAGCCGGCTCTATTGTCTTGACCATGGCATTCAGCCGTCGGAAGATCGGGTGCCTCTTGCCAGGTGGCAGCCGTAGCATCAGCTGGCAGCTGGCAGCTAGCACCCGCAGCTGGCAGTTAGCAGATGCGGAGGTGGTCGCAGCTCCTACCCGTTTTAATTCAAAATTTCAACCCGTACACGTGACCGGGCCCACTATTTCCACACCAAAGTCCGCCAACTTTGAACTTTTCTTTGCAACAGGCGTGTGAACGACTTCCCTCGTCTACCAACCACCAACCCTCTACCGACAATTATCGCGACAAGTCCTCCAAGTGAGCCAACATGTCGCACCGTAAGTTCGAGGCCCCTCGCCATGGCTCTCTGGCCTACCTGCCCCGCAAGAGGGCTGCCCGTCACCGTGGTAAGGTGAAGTCGTAAGTGCAACGAAATTCTGAGCCCCAAAAACCAATCGATCTTGCGATCGGCATGAAGTCGTTTGCTGATAAAAGGAATTCCATCACAGCTTCCCCAAGGACGACCCCAAGAAGCCTGTCCACCTGACGGCTACCATGGGTTACAAGGCTGGCATGACCACCATTGTCCGCGACCTCGACCGCCCTGGCGCCAAGTTCCACAAGAAGGAGGTTGTTGAGGCCGTCACTGTCATTGACACACCACCTGTACGAACAATGCAGCCCGCTTGGCAATTGAGTCAATGGCTAACATCTTACTTAGATGATCGTTGTTGGTCTGGTTGGTTACATCGAAACCCCCCGTGGCCTGCGATCCCTCTCTACCGTCTGGGCTGAGCACTTGAGCGACGAGATCAAGCGACGATTCTACAAGAACTGGTACAAGTCCAAGAAGAAGGCCTTCACCAAGTACGCCAAGAAGCACTCCGAGAACAACGGCGCCTCCATCAACCGTGAACTCGAGCGCATCAAGAAGTACTGCACCGTCGTCCGTGTCCTCGCCCACACCCAGATCCGCAAGACGCCTCTCAAGCAGAAGAAGGCCCACCTTATGGAGATCCAGGTCAACGGTGGTTCCGTTGCCGACAAGGTTGAGTTCGCCCAGGGTCTCTTCGAGAAGCCCTTCTCCGTCGACTCTATCTTCGAGCAGGACGAGATGATCGACGTTATCGCTGTCACCAAGGGTCACGGTTACGCCGGTGTTACCGCCCGTTGGGGTACCAAGAAGCTGCCTCGCAAGACGCACAAGGGTCTGCGTAAGGTCGCCTGTATCGGTGCCTGGCACCCGTCCCACGTCCAGTGGACTGTTGCCCGTGCTGGTCAGATGGGATACCACCACCGTACCTCCGTCAACCACAAGGTCTACAGGATTGGCAAGGGCGATGCTGATGACAACGCCTCTACCGAGGTCGATGTTACCAAGAAGACGATCACTCCGTAAGTTTTCCCCCAAGTATCTAGTCTCATGAGAGTACTTTTCTAATATCCGATCAGTCTCGGTGGCTTCGTCCGCTACGGTGAGATCAACAACGACTTCGTCATGGTCAAGGGCTCCATCCCCGGTACCAAGAAGCGTGTCATGACTCTCCGCAAGTCCATGTTCACCCACACCTCCAGGAAGGCTCTCGAGAAGGTCGAGCTCAAATGGATCGACACCTCGTCCGAGTTTGGACACGGTGCTTTCCAGACTCCCGCCGAGAAGAAGCAGTACCAGGGTCTCCTCAAGAAGGATGTCGCCAGCGCTTAAGTTTCTGCTTCTTATTTGCAACGGCATGGTGTCCTGGCTTCTGCGTTTTTGCATGGATGGGTTGGTAATGGTTATTCAGGCTCAATAAAAGCTGAATAGGGGCAAAAATCAAAAAGGTTCACGATCAGCTCCCCCACACTGGCGTCAAGTGGAATTAAAAATCGTGAAAAATGAACTCATGAAATCAATGATACCACCACCACCTCTTCTTGACTTTACTTCTGCTCCGTGCTCGTCCGAGTGAAGATCAGAGTGATTGCCGGGAAGACGTCGTGACCGTAGCATGTTGTAGTGAAGATTAAAAAACTTCGATTGCTGTATAAGGAAATAGACCTTTTTTGGCTTGGATGCGATGTAATAGGACAATCAGGGTCGGTTGAAGATGGGTCTACCTCATTGCAAAGTCGTGCCATATGTCAGTAGGAGGCGAGCCCACATTCTGCCGCTGCGACGAGAAATCAGGCGGTAAGCTGCTGCTGTATGCAAGGCCCTGAAGTTGCGTCATACTCGATGGGCTCTAGCCATCTCTCCAGCTCCCCCTCTTCCGTCAGCAACAAATGGTTATCACCTTGATTAAGTCACGACAGGCCGTCTCTCTTCTGGTCAGAAACAAGAAAGGCACAATCACCGACGCAAGTATTAGAATTCTAGCCTGCTGCTCCCGATTGCATCACTCGAAGGCCGCCGATATCCACCGCAAGCAACGACCGCAGCCCCAGCCGCAGCGACCGCATACCACGACCCATATCGCCGGCTTCCTACACGCGACCGCCTTCAGCCCTACCGCGAGAGGCCTGAATAAGAGAAACCTGACCACCTCTGCAACGATGGCGTCAGACAGCGACTATATGGACTTCCTGAACAAGGCCAACGAGGACCCGAACCAGGGCTCCGTCTCGGCCCAGGCGCAGCAGGGCAAGGGCAAGAAGGAGCTCAAGGCCGCGGACCACGGGGCAGAGATACCACAGCCGCTGGTGGCAGCCACACAAGATGCGTTCTACATGTCCGATGCGGATGAGCCGTTCGTGCCTGTGTCGCTGGCATGGGAGAAGGGGGACGGTTTGCCGAACGAGGGTATGTTACCAGGCTTTCTTTTGTTGTGGTGTGCTGATGTGGCCTCCTGCCTTCACCTATCTCGTTATTTGTATGGATAATGTGGATGTTATCTGACTGACAATTTCCCTGTACAGAGGAGATCGCCCGATTAGTCGAGCATTGGGACCCTTCGAAGGCAGATGTCGAGATCATGGACCCGATCGACTGGGATAGGAACGGGCAGTACAAGGAGATCATCGACGCCGTGAGGAAGGCTGGCAAGGGGAATGATGTCCGGGTATACCGCATTGTCAAGGACAAGTCAAGGGTAGAATACTTTGTGGTGACAAGGCAGGGAGACGGCACGAATGCCAGGCTGGTTGGTGTCAAGGCATTGGCCATTGAGAGCTGAAGGGTGATGCTCCTGTGGAGAGAACAAGATGATTTTGTGATGACATGCAACAAATCACCACAGAAATCTACAGGATAGTGAAACACATTGTCTTAATAATTAACATGACTCCTGACTATCTGGTCCTGTCTACGAACAACTTGTTAATTTTTCTTGGGGGGGGGGGGTTCAATTTATTTACGTGCTCCAATATGAGGCTGTCAATATTCATAAATCAAGGGCTTTTACAGCCCCTCCAAAAACTTTCCCGAGGTCCCTAGGTTTATTTGTTCAGTGCTTTGTGCCCCACCTGCTCTGGATGATTAGCGATCTGAAACGCTAAAACAGCCCCTGCAAAATTGAAGCCGACATGGACTTTTTTGGTAACAAACCAAGCAACTCTGGCAACTGTAGGACGGAATCGTCTTTGAATGAGTCAGTCGTGAAGCCCACTGCTCACGATGCCAGTTCAGTGAGAACTCTCTCAAAAAGACCCATTTTTCCTAACTTTAATCATGCATGGCCCAGTAAGCACTTTCAAATATTCTCTTCATCAGTAACAATGGCTCAAACTAACACATCCTTCCAGGACCAAATCGTCCCCTCGCTTGAGACGGTGAAGGAGGTGCTGTCCAAGCAGAAGGGACCGAAGAAGCCGAATCTGGTCCCGCTGTATGGCCAGATATCCTCAGACCTGATCACGCCGTCCGCGGCATACCTGAAGGTCGTTGCCCATACCAAGTCTCCCTATTCCGTCCTCTTTGAGTCGGCAGCATCCGAGCAGGTCGGCCGGTACAGCTTTGTTGGTGCTGGCCCCAGGAAGATCCTGAAGACGGGTGAGGGTCATGGAGAGTCTTGCGATCCGATCCCTGCGCTGGAGAAGGAGCTCTCCGAGTACGTTGTAGCAGATGTGCCGGATCTGAAGTTGCCCCCTCTGACGGGAGGTGCCATTGGGTACATAGGTTATGACTGTGTCAGGTAAGTCGTTACTCTCCCTTCATGGAGAACGCGTTACTGACATGTCTTTTCAGATATTTCGAGCCAAAGACTGCTCGGCCTATGAAGGACGTGCTGAAGATCCCCGAGTCACTCTTCCAGTTCTACGACACCATAATAGCATTCGACCGCTTCTTTGGCGTCATCAAGGTCATCACGTATCTGAGAGTCCCGGAGAACCCAGAAGACATCGAGGCCGAGTACGCCAAGGCGACCAAGACCATCGAGGACCTTATTGACGTCCTCGACGCTCCTGACACCCCCTTGCCAGAGCAGAAGCCTATCCAGCTGGGCAAGGAGTACAAGTCCAACATCGGCCAGGACGGATACGAGAGCCATGTCAGAAACCTGAAGAAGCACATTGTCATGGGTGACATTATCCAGGCCGTCCCTTCACAGCGCTTTGCTCGTCCTACAGACCTTCATCCCTTCAACGTCTATAGGCACCTGCGGACTGTCAACCCGTCGCCTTACCTCTTCTTCATCGACAATGGAGACTTCCAGATCATCGGCGCCTCACCAGAGCTGCTGGTCAAGGCGGAAGCAGGCCGGATCATCACGCACCCCATCGCCGGCACCGTCAAGCGGGGCAAGACGCCCGAGGAGGACGAGGCGCTGGCGACCGAGCTGGCCAACTCCCTGAAGGACCGCGCGGAGCACGTCATGCTGGTGGACCTGGCCCGGAACGACGTCACGCGCGTGTGCGACCCGCTGGAGACGAGGGTGGACAGGCTGATGGTGGTCGAGAAGTTCTCGCACGTCCAGCACCTCGTCTCCCAGGTCTCGGGCGTCCTCCGGCCCGACAAGACCCGCTTCGACGCCTTCCGGTCCATCTTCCCGGCCGGCACCGTGTCCGGCGCCCCCAAGGTCAAGGCCATGGAGCTGATCGCCGAGTTCGAGCAGGAGAAGCGCGGTGTCTACGCCGGCGCGGTGGGGTACTTCGGCTACGGCAGCGTGACTGTCGCCGGCGAGGAGAAGGAGGGCGCCATGGACACATGCATTGCTCTCCGCACGATGATGATGAAGGACGGGGTGGCGTATCTCCAGGCTGGTAAGTTGATATCATCTACGCCATTCTACAAAGCGGCCGCTCATACTTATACTTTTCTTTCCGCAGGAGGTGGCATCGTCTTCGACTCTGATCCGTACGACGAGTACGTAGAAACTCTGGTAAGTGAGCCCTGATATTGAGGTCTTACCGTGAACTGCCTAGAGTGCTTGTCCAGACCCCCAACTCATCCTTCCTTACTTGCCTCGACACTCTCATCCCAGGACCTCCGTGGAACCAGACCCAAATAGACAGACCATGACGCTGACAAGAATCTTCAGAACAAACTTGGCGCCAACATGCAATGCATCACTTCTGCCGAGAAGATCTACGCGAGGCGCCAGGCGAAGGACTCGAACTGAGCAGCATCGATGACTGACTGGCGTTGGCCAAAGGCCCTTACGTTTCTGCATTCCTGTTCATAGAAGATTCCCAGGAGGAAAGAAAAAAGGTGAAACGTGAGCAATAAATTTGTTGTCCCACTGCTATCAACATCATTTTCGCATGTGATATAATGATGGCTACTAGATGTCAACCACCCCCCCCCCGTACAGGAGCGACACCCTCCTCCCGGATCAGGCTGTCTTGGTCACCGTCTCTGCGCCCGCCTCGTGCCACATCCCGGACAAGTCTCCCGGCGGGTGGACCTTCTGTGACCCGTTGAACTTCTTATACTCCAGGGAGTCGAGATCGATGCCGTTGAAAGTGCGGACCTAGAGAGGAAGGGATGGTCAGAAACAAGGGCCCGACCTCGACAAGATCCCAGCACCGCCCCCACCCCTTCCGCTCCCGGGCCTCCCGAGAAGGCCGGCTTTCTTTTCCCCGTCGGCTCGGAACTTTGTGTGTGTGATTTGTCAAGCCATGTTGGAAAGCGGGCGGGATACGGGGATACGGAGATACGGAGAGGCGCCGCGGGGACGAGAAGAGAGAAAATAGGAAGGGGAAAGGGGAAGGAAAAAAAAAAAAACCTACGCTGATCCCGAAGCCGTCGAACTTGGGCTTGTTGGCGTCCCTGAAGTCGATGCCCAGGCTCGCGCCGCACCGGGGGCAGAACATCTGGTCCTTCTGCTTGGTGTTGAAGCGGTACCGCGCCACGCGGAACTCCGAGTCGCCGTGCCACTGGACCTTGTCGCGGGCGGGGTCTGTTTTCGCGCGGGCGGGCGCGTGGGCCGTACGTGTCAGCCGGGCATGGTTCTATACACTACTACTATTGTCCATCCATCCGTCTGTCTGTCTGTCCGCCTTGTTTGCCTGCCTCTCGAAGGTGGGTTTTGTCTTTCATGGGGTGAGGGGGGGGAGGGAGAGGGGGGGATTGGGGGGGATGGGTAGGGGACCTCGTGATACTACCCCTGCTGATATCACTATCACTACTGATTACTTACAGACCAGCAGGTAGCCGAAGCGGCGGCACGCGGAGCAGTCACAGTTCAGGGGCTTGGTCTCGGGCAGGGGCGGCGACAGCGTCACGCTGAACTTGACGTAGCCGCAGTGGCATCCTGCCTCGTAGGCCTGGCTTGGCTTGGGCGGCTCGGGTGCGGTCTCGGTGGTCATGACTGGGGGTTGGTTGTTGCTGTTGTCGTCGTCGTCGTCGTCGTTGTTTATGTGTGTATATATATGTATGTAGCGGGTGGTTGGTTATCTCTGACTTCTGATATCGTGGGTGAGCCGCCGTGCAGAGAGTTTGTCCCTGTGTCTTTTCGTACTCACCTGAGTCTCTCTCTTGTCTTCCCACTCTGATTGAATGTTGCAGTAAAGATATATATTACTCTGTGTACACATAGCACTGTAACACGAGCAGACAAACAAACGGGAGAGTAATACACCTACACATTTTCCCCATACGGCCCTCTCCTGCGATTTATAAGCAACAGGATGGCCCCACCCACCTGGGCTGCAGGTTCTTTTCTATTACCGGTAGGTAGGTCAATCTTGTTCAAATGTTCCTCCCATCAGGTAACCCCCCTCCCAGGCCCGTGCAGTGCGCCGGGTTATTATTCACCTTGTGCTGCGAGACATCCAGAGCTGCAGAGGTAGGCAGGCAGCTGTGGGGTTGGGGTGTTCCCAGTGTCCTGTTCTGTTCACCCTTGTCACGGTAGTAATCGGGAGGGAAGAGCTGATACAAGCCGACAGGGGCAGGCAGGCAGGGACATGTTTGATATCATCAACTCACCATCACACTTGTCCGCACTACCTACCTACTCCTACTATCGCCCCCCAACGGATCCATCCTCACCGGTGGTGAAGCGTTGAAAGTCTTCTCTGTGTCCTCTCGTCTCTCAATATACGATTTATACATTATCAGCTTGTCAAGCTTTATTTATAGACTTGGGCATCCCGCACACCTAGGCGGGGTTCTATCTTGCCCCGGGGCCTTGAGGCCATTCCTATCTGTACAATAACGATGGATATCAACGTGAAGAGCGCCCAGCTCGCGGTTCGTAAAAACTCATTGCCCATGAACTCCGGTCACATGCAACTGTACCCCTTATTTTTTCCTACACAGCCTACACCCTCCTCCCTTCTTTTCCAAAACCCAAAGGGAAACCTTCCCGGACTTTCTTTACTTAGACAGCCTCGGTAGCCTTGTCACCAGACCTCCTCGGCGCAGCCGCCGCGAGCGCGTCATGGTGTGCCTTCTCCTCGGGGGTCTGCGCCCGGTCGTCCTCGGCCTGCACCTGCCCCTGCGGGGCGAACTGGGGCGCGAGCTTGCTCCTGGCGCGGATCCTGGCGCCGTACAGCAGGAAGACGACGGGGATGGGCACCAGGATGGCGGCCACGCACCCGAGCAGCGTGGCGGCCCACTGGATGCCCATGCCGTTGAACATGTATGTGGCGAAGAGGGGGAAGACGGCGCCGCAGAGGGACCGCATGAAGGTGTTGCCCGCGATGGCGGAGGCGGCGAACATGAGGTAGGCGTCGACGAGGTAGTTGAGGGCCTGCAGGAAGATGGACATGAGGCCGAACCCGGTGAGGAGGCCCGAGGCCGTGGGCACCATCCAGTGGATGTCCGCCCTGTAGCCCGACCATCCGAACCAGAAGATGCCGCCCATGAAGGCGACACCGCCCGCGATGATGGACGGGAGACGCCACTCGGGGATGGGGATCCCGTTGTTGGCCGCGAGCTTGCGCTGGTACCAGGGCTGCTGGGCCAGCACGACACCGCCTGCGATCAGCTCGCCGAGGATCATGCCGATGAAGCACAGACCCGAGATACCAGAGCTGAAACCGTGGACCCCCTGGAAGACCAGAGGGTACGCCGTCAGCAAGAGGTAAAGGATACCTGGGGGTTGGCATGTCAGTAACGTGTCTCCGCACGAGATGAGGGGGGTGTTTTGAGGCACATACCATAGACGAAGGACATGTAGATGGAAAGCAGGAGGATGATGGGCTCCTGGAAAAGCAGGCGCATGGGACGGGAGAAGTTCTTCTCGAGCAGCTCCCTGATGTCGACCTCGATCTCCTCCTGCTTGGCGTGTATGAAGTAGTTCTGCGTCCTTCGGCGGAGCTCAGAAGCCTTGTTGATGAGGATCTGTGGGGGGTAGGTCTCCTGGAGGAAGATCAGGTCAAGCCCGAAGCTCAAAAAGCCCATGAAGCTCGTGATGTACATGGTCCAGCGCCAGCCCAGGTAGCTGTCGCAGATGAAACCGCCGATGAAGGGAGCCAGCAAGGGACCGGTGAAGACGGACATGGAGAAGATGGTGATGGCAATGCCACGGGTCGAGTTGTTGAACATGTCGGAGAACACGGCTGCGACGACGGCCAGGGGACAGGCACCGCAGAAACCGGCAAAGAAGCGACAGATCAGAATTGTCTGCAGATCCTTGGCGGCTGCGGTCGCGATGGTGAAGATGGAGAAGCCGAACATGGAAACGACAAGAGGCAGCCGTCGACCATTCAACTCGGAGAGGGGAGCCCACATGGTCGGGCCAAAGGCGAAACCCATGACATAGAACGACACTCCCAGAAGACCGACCTCGGTGCCCACGTTGAACTCGGCGGCGATGGCAAAGGTGGCAGGGGAGAAGATACTCGAGGTGAAGGCGGATGTCAAGGTGGTGAAGCCCAGGATGGCAGCGGTCCAGACCCTGCATATCGACGCACGTTAGACCCATGATTCTCTTTTTTTTTTATTAACCTGTGGACAGTCGAGACTTACTTCTTCCGGAGAGGCCAGTTCTGGGCATGGAGGGGGTCGTCGGGCCCGTCGAACTCGACAACGTAGCCGTCCGAGTCCAAGAGCGGCGGCAGGGCCTTGCCGCCGCCCATTGGGGGCAGGGGCCTCCTCGAGTCCCGGGTCCTGGTGCTGCTCTTGCCCAGGTGGGTGGACCCCACGGTGGCCGAGTGCTGGCTCCTGGCAGTGTGTATGCGGTCGAGCATGGTGGGGTTCCGCTCGAGGTCGCGGTGTGTGGACACATGGCTCATTGCGCCGTGGTGGCGGCTGTGGGCGGAGCCATGGGATGTGGCGGTCGAGACGGAGGATGTGCTCATGACGCGCTCGACCTCGTTGGAGGTCCGCCGGTTGTATCCACCGGCGGCGTCGACCTCGGAGTCGCTGATGCGGCGGTCGAGGTCGTCTTCCCAGCGTTCTGGGGCCATCTTGGCTGTCTGGTCTCTTCTGATTTTGGATGCAGTCCTGTGGTGAAGGACGAAGGAAGGGTACTTGTATGACTGAATACCTGAGTATGTGTAGTATGACTGTGTAGCTCTACCTGGTGCTGGCTGCTTGGAGGGGGGAGATGGGAAGGGTTATGATATATGGTGTTCGAGAAATCCTTTCTCAGAACAAGGCACAATCCAGGTTTGTAAGCCAGAAGGGGGTAAGTGCCTAAGAAGTTGAGTATGCTATTTTCAAGATGCAGAGATGGGGAAGCAGAGATGGGAAAGACCGGAGTCATGCCGTAATATATACCAAGGTAGACTAATACGATGATGGGAGGGCGGAATGTAGTTGTAATCTACACTACTACATCAGATTTGCCTACCTAGTCTACCATGTCTACCATGTACATACATAGTACTGTCAGGCTCTCCCCGTCTCCGTCCTCATCCGTCCCCATAGTCGTCCCCCCGTCCGCCCGTCTTCTTCGCGTATGTACGTACATATTGACCCAAACCTCGGGCGATGTGTACCCACACTATACATACTAACCGTGTATGGGATCAATGGCGGCGGGCCAATTTCTACCCAAGAAATTTCTGGCTAGATCGGTTCAGATTGGTGGGTCCTGGGGATCTTGACCGCTGCAACAACCTGCCAGATTCAATACCAGACTTTTTGCTATTGTATATTACCTACCAGGTTTCCAACCGCAGAATGTGTGTGCCATGCGTGTGAGAATCACGGTCGGTACGTGCACCACAGTAGCCGTTTACACATTATGGAGGTACAAGACATGTACTTTTAATCACATACCGGTCTGTTTTCGCAGGCTCCAGTCTCGACCCGCAATCTCCCCTCTAGTATCTACAGCCTTTCGAGTTTTTCTGCAACAAGGCCACATCTTGTCCCATGCTATCCGGTGGTATATAGAATAGGTACAAGAGCGTGTGTGTGCATGACAATGCGATGATACAATTGCCTTGATACATAATACCTGTAGATACGCTATTCTCAAAAACCTGTCAGGTGTCTGTGCCAGTGGGGATCCTGCAGATCAGCAATCCTTGGTAGCATTTGCTTTTTTTTTTTTTCCTTCCCTTTTTTTCCCCTTCTTCTCACTCCATTCTTTTCCCTTTCCCCTTCTGGCCGTGTGTCACGATTTTAGTGTGGTTCCCCCACCAGATGGAGCTTGGGTTAGGTACGCACAGCAGCAGAAAGCAGCTAGGTACATACTGAATACGTTGATCGTGTCCACACAACCTTGGAACACACAAACTTAAGGTTGCTGATTTAGTACACATCAGTACGTGTGTACCTAGGTATCTACTTGGGACACGGACTCGCCGTCCGCAGCCCACACACTCTGATCTACCTGGGCGCCTACCTGGACTGCCTGGGCACCTACCTAGGCACCTGGGCATCTATCTGCACTACTGTGGCAGTTGTGGTAGGTAGGTACCTGGGCGGCTGGGTATAGGTATGCGTGACTGTAACTGCTAGCTATGCAAGACCATTTGTAAGCCGAGGTCCCCGTCCCCACCACACATCACGCACTGCCCCCCCATTTACAAACACAATCCAGGTACAATACACAGTAAGCAAGCACAATTCGAACCTGCCAAGTATGCTAGATGGTCCCATGCACTAACAAGTAATAATCCCATCATACCTTGACGACAGAAAACGGGGCTTTTTTCTTACACACCTTCGGCACCGAAACCACCCCTCTTATCGCCGCTCCGGGCTGCCTACAGAAGCGAAACCCGGAGGGCGGAGAGCGAGAGGATGGCCTGTTCCACCCGACTGATCCACCAACAACACCCTCGACATCTTTCAGTAAGAATGCATGTTCCATACCTATTCCATCCGTGGGAAGAGAGAGAGGGGTGCGGTGTGCCTCATCCAGATTTCACATTCTTTGTATTGTCCATGGGTGGTGTCTGTCTACTATGTATACATACCGAGTATGTGTTCAATGTTCTTGTACTGCCGTGGGGGCCAAGAGCTTCCTGAAGCTTCTAGATCCCCGGTTACGCTCGCTGTGCCTGCTGACTGCCACCCCAAGCCCACTTCTATCCGCTGCACGGCTACCACGGTTTGGCATCCCTGCTGTGAAGCGCAGGTGTGCGACGGTGGGCCGGCTGCTTCGCTCGTATGCCCTTTAGAACGAATGCCGCACACCACCAGGACCACATGCCCTCCCCCTCTCTGCCTCTCTACCCTGCTAGCGCGCCATGCAGCCGTGGCGAGTCCCCGACACCCCAGTCATCCCTTTCCAGGAGCGCGGCCGCCTCCTCGAGGCTCAGCCCGCTCGTCTCCGGGAAGATCCGGTACACCAGCCAGAGGCCCACCACGCACACGGCCGCGTAGAGCACAAACGTCCACGACGGCGAGAGCATGTCCATCAGGGGGAGGAACGTCAGCCCGACGACGAAGTTGGCCGCCCAGTTGGTCCCCGTCGCCGCTCCACTCCCCAGGGATCTCACGCTCAGGGAGAAGAGCTCGCTCTGCATCCACGGCACGTTGCCCAGCCCCGTGGCGTATGCCGCGACGTAGAGCATGACCGACAGCAGTATCACCACGGCTGCCTTGTGGTTTGGTGTCCTCGGGGCCCCGTCGTCGGGGCCCGCGAGCCCTGACGTCGACAGCTTCATGAGCGAGAAGCCCCAGGCTGAGAGTAGCAGCCCGAGGATCATAAAAGGTATCGAGTAGAGAAGTATCCGCCGGCGGCCGACCCTGTCAATGATCAGCAGTGCAATGACCGTAAAGATGAGGTTGGTGACAGCAACGGTCATGGACGTCAAGGTCGGGCTGTCAAAGCCCAGAAGCATGAAGATCGTGGCCGAGAAATACATAAGCGAGTTCTGCAGGCAGGGCAAACCCATGTTAGCCAAGATGAAGCCATCTACTACCTCCTTTAGTATGCCGTAGACTCACAAAGCCGCAGAGCTGTTGGAGGCCCTGCAACAGACAAGCAATAGCTAAGGCGCGGCGGTTCCTCCGCACGGCAAAGAGCTCATCCCAGCCGTCCAGGAAAGCCCCCCTGCCCGGCACCGGCACCGTCCCCGACCGGAGCCTCGCCTTCTGTGCCTGCTCCTCGGCGCGGACCTCGGCCTCGATCTCCTTGAGCACCACATCTGCCGCCGCCGCCGCACCCGCCGCACCGCCCTCCACCCGCCTGACCACCGACCTCGCCTCGTCGACCCGCCCGGCCTTGACCAGCCACCGCGGGGTCTCGGGCATGCCCAGGACGAGCACGCCCTGAACGGCGGCGGGGACGGCCCCCAGGCCAACCATCCAGCGCCACCCCGTCTCCCTGGCCCCGTACTCTGCAAACGCCCAGCCGACCATGTAGGCCACGACCTGGCCGAGCGTCACGAAGAGCACGTTCATGGTCACCAGCCGGCCCCTGTGGGCCGCGGGCGCCAGCTCGGCGATGTAGAGCGGGATGACGAAGCTGGCGGCGCCCACCGCGGCGCCGACGACGCTGCGCCCGGCGACCATGGCTGTGACGGTGGTGCTGGCGGCCTGCATGGCGGCGCCGAGGACGAAGAGCAGGTCGGCGGCCAGGATGATGCGCTTGCGTCCGAGGCGGTCGGCGAGGAGGGAGGAGAAGGGGGAGACGAGGAGGGCGAAGAGCGCGGTGGACGAGGTTATGATCGATTTGTCGAGGGACGAGAGGAGGTGGCCGGACAGGGAGTCGTCGATAGACACGAGAGTTGCGGATATCACGCCGGTGTCGTCTGTGTGGAGTGGGCCATTGTCAGCTGGCCACTGCGGTTTCTGGGGGTTGTCATGGCTGCAAGACCCCTGTGGGAAAGGGTGATTGAAGGAGACTAGAGGGGAAAGAGGGAGAGAAAGGGAGAGGGGGAGGGAGGAAGGGAGGGAGATGCCTTACATCCAAACAGAAGCCCGCTGATTCCGGCCGAGAACGTCAAGAGCCACATGAAGAGCCCCGGCGAGGACGCCTCGGCTGGCTCGTTGGGAAGCGCGGGTTCGACGGCATCTTGGAGCTCATCGTCCTGGTCGTCCGGGTCGGGATTGGAGATGAGAGGGGTCTGCAGACTGTCCATATTTCCATCCATACAGCATGGGTGAGTACCTATATACCTATCGCCAACGGGAAGGCAGTATATTCGCCATGTGGTATAACACAGATTGGTGATGGTGGTAGTGCAGAGTGGAAGAAGTCGTGGGGGTTGAATAGGTGGGTTACTTGACACATGCATTTGGCGGCTTTCAGGGGAGCAGATGCCAAATGCACGCACATGTGGCAGGCCGGACGCCTTGTGGGGCGGCGCATGGGTGGAATCCCATTGGTTGGTCCATTACTTGTATGTCATGTGTACCTACCACTCGGTACGGTACTACCATTCCAGGTATCTACCTACACACATTGATGGATCGAATCTCCCCTTTCATAACGTACCTCTGCTTCGAATAATGTGTGCCTCTCGCTCGAAAGGCACTTCAACGTTGTGTTGCCATGACACTCAAATCCTTGTCTTGAGCACAGCATGTCATGGAGAGAAAGCTTGATATCAACGGAACGAGCCGATGTGTCCTTTCCTGGATGCAGGTAGGCATACCTGGGTCTTTTACATACATGTTATATGTAGATATACCTACCTAGGTACAACATAGGAAGTACTACTCTCAATCTTGGTTGTCACCCGGGCAGTCAGTGGTCATGTGTACTATGTACAGGACCGAACAGCCTCATGCAATCAACTCTATTATACGCACTCAGGGTTAATCCTACACTACCACCCAAAACCATACTGGCACATCCTGTTTATATGCAGTGTATGGGATATACGGTACACCTGGGTGGTGTGTATCAACGGCTACGAGTCTCGGACCGATGTGCGTATGTCTCGGACTGTGCCTTGTCTTGAATGCTGCTTTGTCTTGGGGCTTCCAAGGTCTTGCAGTAGTTGGCTGGGACTTATGTACGTCTTCACCGCTCAAGCGTTCCGGACCACCACTGCCTACCTAGGCAGGTACTATATTCCTTTCATAGCACTACCAGGTAGGTATTGTTCCGTCTGGCAGTCTCGTTTTCAATCTCAGTGCTGGGGAAGGCAGGTACATGTAATTAATAAACATGACTGCTAGTTCGTTCAATGTTACATGTCTACGGACCCGTACAGGGGGAAGAGACATCAACGTCGGCGAGATGAGTACCTGCCCTTGTGCAGTCACCCAGTTAATCATGCAGGCCATCATCCACGGGAAGTTGCAGCTGCTGCCATACGTCCACCTGCCAGTTGTTTAATTCTGTTGGTGTACAGCACAGTACTATTCCAAAACCTGCTTTGATAGTCGCCCTTTTGGGGCGACACAGATCGTCAACCCCGGCGACACAGACACGGTTGAGTTCGCTTTTCCGTCGATCTGATTGATGGCTGCACCTGTGAAGGGCCCCACAACAAGCCCCCCCGTGGGGACATCTGGATAGCGTCAAGAGCAATACGGCAGTGCCCATGTATGTAGTTACCTAGATAGGTAAGGTACACTACTGGAGCTCCTTCCGGGGCCCTTTCATCTTGCTTATCGCTGATAAGATCAGACTAGCCTACATAGTAGGTAAAGGTCTAAACCCTAAAAACAAGGTGTGTCACATTAGGGGAGTGCAAATTGCAGGTGGTGTTGCAGGTATTACTTTCCCAGGAAGACTAGTAACGGCCCTATGTATCATTTATCCGGAGCAAACCTTGGAACGTGCCTGGCCTTTCTCGGTCATCATCCATGGCACGTACCTTCCAAGATTTGCGGCTACACAAATCCTTGCGCCGTTTCTTGGCTGGGCAACTACCACAGTACTTACCTAGGTACTTAGTGTACCTACCTACCTCAGTACTGAGTGAATATGTTCGTCCGCTCTTTTGGCCCCTTTGGCCCCTCACATCCATCACCAGCGCTGATCTCTCAACAGAAACAACAAGGGGCAGGAAGGAAAGCAGCCAATGGACAACAACAGACAACAAGCGACACACACCAGGCATGCCCAGGAAGGGTCCAAGGGAACTGCCATGGTTCCGGTACTCGCTCCTGGCACTCCCCTGGATCTAACCCGCTCTTGTCCAACGATGTGGGTGCCACCGTATGCCGCCATACCACAAAGAAGCTTCCAAGCGCTGCAGACTGCAAGTGGCCCACCCCAGTCAACCCAGGCACCCAGCTCCCGGTGCCGTCAACCCCCACCTACAGAGTAACCATCATCATAGTCACATACCTAGTGCCTAGAGATAGGCATGTACCTACCATCATCATGGCCGCTCGAACTCACCAGACATCTCTTTCCCCCCTCGCGAGCCTCTCCTATCTGTGTACATATTGCCGTTGCGGGCAACAAAGACATAATGGTCTGTCTGTCTCTGTACTGTGGTCATATCGTCGAACCCTGGCTGGGAGAGCCCGACGAGATCTAGGCAAGTATCCATATCCACTATCCATATCCACAGTTTCACGAGCGAGAAACTGAACATGGCATGGGTGTTCCAGGCCCTTGTCTAAAAGACTTGCCGTAGTCCTGATGGCGACTGGCGCTCGGCGGCGGCAGCCAACCAACCCATTGGGTCCTCCTCCCACTCTCCCTCCCGCCCGTATTGGCTGGCCTTTGATGCTCGTGTTCTTGTTGTGCCCGCTGCGAGAATCTTGTTTACTAGCCACCAGGGACCACAGCCAATCTAGCTAGGTACCCGGGCTCATATCTATGTAGGTACCTAGGTTGGTAGGCACTTGGTATCTACCACGTCCTCTGGCCTTTCCCTCCCTGCGAGTACATGGCGCTGTGCTTTCCTGCTATAGATTAAATGTCTTCCATCTGGAACCGCTCTGGGAGCTTATTTGGTCCTTTCCACAGTCGTCTAATTGGTCATATCTCGTTGTGTACTTGATCTTGACCATACCTCCTTCTTGTCCGCCGTTTGTCTCTTTCCACTCTCCACTCACCCCTTGAACCTCGAAGCGGGTCAGCGTCTGGGGAAAGGCATACCTTATCCACTTGCCAACTCTCTCCTTCCTTGGATCCTTCATTGAAAAAAGAAAGTGGTTTGTATATCTGTGCCGTGCCTTGAATATCTTGTTTCTATAAACCTTTCCATTCTCTTCCTTCTCTTGGATCCCTTCAAGCTCGGAGCGTACCAGTCTCTCGGTCGCCCATCTTTAACCTCACATACCCATCACGTTCGTTTGGATACAAACCACTTTTGGAACCCGTCATTCTCATCCTCAGATTCATCATGAAGTCCTCTCTCGTTTTGGGTCTTCCCCTGCTGGGCGCTGTCCAGGCCATCTCGACCATCTCGGCCTACGGCAACAAGTTCTTCTATGAGGACGGATCCCGTGAGCCACTTCTCAACATGCTCACCCACGATAATCACTTCGACTAATGCTTTGAGACAGAATACTTCCTGAAGGGTATCGCCTACCAGCTTACCTCTGATGACCCCCTCATCGATTCCGAACAGTGCGCTCGCGACGCCACGCTGATGAAGGAGCTTGGAGCCAACTCCATTCGTGTCTACCACGTCGACGCTTCTTCCGACCACTCTGCCTGCATGACCATCTTCGCTGATGCTGGCATCTACATTCTCGTTGACCTGGACACTTTCAGTACTTACATACTCCCGGTACGGCCCGCTCCGCTTTCCCCAACTATGATCTGAATCTTGGCTGATGTGCGTCCTGCCTCTCACAGGCCACCCCGTTTTGGAACCATTCCCAGTATGATGGGTTCGCCGCGGTTATGGATGAGTTCCAACAGTACGACAACACTCTAGGTGTAAGTATACTTTTGTTCTGTGCCATGATTCCTGTGTCGCTAGAGCCCCTGTTCACTCCCTCACAACGCCATACATCAAGGAACCATGTTTGCTAATCTGGGACCATGCAGTTCTTCGTTGGAAATGAGGTCATTGCCCAGGCCAGCCAAAGCTTGGCGGCGCCTTATATCAAGGCAGCCGTTCGTGACATGAAGGCCTATCGGGACTCGAAGGGTTATCGTCAGATCCCTGTCGGCTATAGTGCCGCTGACATTGCCGAGCTTCGTCCCATGCTCCAGGATTACCTCACGTGCGGTGGTAACGCCTCCGACATCGTCGACTTCTTCTCCCTGAACAGCTACGAGTGGTGTGGCAATGACGCGACTTACTCGACCTCTGGCTACAGCAACCTTGAGTCCGGGGCGAAGGACTTCCCCGTTCCCATCTTCTTCTCCGAGACTGGCTGCAACACTGTCCCTCCTCGAACTTTCTCTGACCAGGCTGCCATCTTTGGCGATGAGATGGTGAATGACTGGTCCGGCTCCATCATCTACGAATGGATCGAGGAGACAAACAACTACGGTCTCATTTCCTACGGCCCTGCCGTCGACCCCACCGCCACGGGCACCAACATCGTCGCAGGCTACACACGCGCGGGCACGCCCACCCCTGTCTCGCCTGACTTTTCCAACCTCAAGGCGCAATGGGCTACTCTGAACCCAACCGGTATCAAGAGTTCGGACATGGACACCGCCACCCTGTCTACACGTGCCTGTCCCTCCTCGAGCACCGGGGCCGGGGCCTGGCTGGTCAATGGTAACGTGCAGCTTCCCACGCTTGGTGAGACGCTGCAAGGAACTACATACGCTACATCCGTGAGCTCTGGGTCTGGATCATCTACTGCCACGGCAACGGGCACTGGTGCGTCGGCGTCTGCGTCTGCCTCTGCCTCTGCGTCCGCGGCTGCGTCCGCGTCCAGCACTTCTGGCTCCAAGAGCCCGGCTAGTCCCAACAGCCAGGTCACCAAGATGACTGCAGGGCTCCTGGGTGTGATGGTTGTTTTCACCCTGTTGCTCTGATCGAGCGACGATAGGATTCTCGATGATCAATTATACGGATGGAGGATGACGAGAGAGACGGTGTTTAATTAGACGACCTTACATGCATGGCATACAGCTACGATGTTTGACCTTTTCGACTTGCTTACCCCGGCATGAGCTGAGCACTGTATTCACGGCACATGGTTTTTGTAATGGAGCCCGCATATTCTCCCTTCTTCGGCTTATGGATACCTATTTGATGATAGACGATGAAGACGCAATTTGAACTTGGGTGTAATGGCTTGGGTTTATGGGGGGAATGAGGAATACTATGTGGATAGATGAATGTTAAAACATGACATCCATATGATGAGGAAAAACCAAGGGAGGTGTGGATGTTACGGGCTTGGTAGAGCATTGTGTTTGTGGCGGTCTGGGTATCATTTCGGGCAACTGGATGCTATCTCAAGATTATGCCGCCTGTCCTCCATATATCTGCCATAAGGACGTTCATGCCATCCTCACCATTTTTTCCACGGCACATTTCAAGCCCATCGAGTGAGGAACCATACCAGTCAAGCAGCAGGGTGGTATTGATGTGTAATAGACCGAACACCCCTCCCTTGGTATCAAACGTGAATAACCGCCCAAGAATCCCAAACCCAGCATGATGTGATAAGTACACATCCTCATGATATAATCTAAGATACGAAACCATCCGCGTTTGCTTCTTCTCTTCCACAAGAGCAACCTCATCTAGAGTGCCGTGACGCTATATCTCGTTCAGCAGGGGCGTTGGGCTGCCACGACTTGCTGATGCGCAGGTTCTGCATCAGCCCGCCGCCCGTGTCCCGCCGCTCCCCCCAGTGGCTCTGGCCGCTGCCGCCGCTGCTGCTCTTGCTCCTGGAGCTCTCGTCGCTGGCGTCCCGCCTGTGGCCGATGCCGACGAAACTCCGCAGGCTGCTGCTCCGCTTCGCGCCGGGGTCGTCGTCGTGCGCGTTGGCGCGGTGGTGGTATTGCTGCTGGCTGCCCGAGAAGTCAAAGCCCGGCGGGCTCGTGGTGGGCGATATGGCGCCCTCGTCGATGGTCGCCATGGCGGCGCCGCTGACGTCCCGGGGAGCACCCGCGCCACCGGCGACGATGACCCCCCCGTTGCTGCTGCTGCTGCTGCTGCCGTCGTACCGGTGGTGCGCGCAGTGCGGCGCCGCCACGCCGCTGACCTCGGTGAGGACCTGGTAGATGGCCCTCTGGACCTCGGGCGCCGAGGGCCGCGAGGGCGGGTGCGGCGAGAGCATCCTCTCGACGACGTGGAGGATGGGCGTGACGCCGCGGAAGAGCCGGGCGCCCTCCTCCCTGCCGCCGTCCCTGCCGTCCCTGCCGTCCCCTCCCCCGCCGACGATCCCGCCGCCGATGATGATGGCGGCCTTCTTCTTGCTGCTGCTGCTGCTGCCCGCCTTCTTGCCCGCGTCCCGGGCCAGCCCGCCCATCCACGTCTCCACCTGGCCCAGGTTCCGGTGGAACGACGAGTCCAGCACGGCGCCGCCGCGCCCGGCGATCTTGTGCCGCGCGCCGCGGTGCGACGCGAAGCTGGACGCCGACCGCTTCAGCAGCCCGTGGCTCAGCAGCTCCAGGATCACGCAGCCCGCCGAGAAGATGTCGGCCGCCTGGGGGTCGAGCGGCGAGGTCGCCGCCGGGAGGTCGCTGCTGTGGTGGTGGTGGAGATGGTGGAGGTGGTGGTGGTGGTGCATGTTGTTGTGTGATGATGATGCCGACGAGGACGACGACGGCCGCTGGGGCGGCGTCCCCGGTACCGAGGGTGCTAGCTTGTGCTGCTGCTGCTGCTGCTGCTGGTCGGCGAGGGCGCCGGCCCTGCTGCTCCTCCTGCTCCTGCTGATGCTGATGATGCTGCCGCCGGGCGGGATGGTGCTCCCTCGCGAGCTGGACGGGCCCGGGGTCCTGCTCCGTATGGGGATCGGCGTGTGCTTGGTCATGCTGGCCCTCTGCTCCGGCGCGGCGTAGTCGTAGGCCTCCTTGTCGAACGAGTTTGCCTGGCTGCTGCTGCTGGCGGCGGTGTCCGGGCTGAGCCGGCTGGGGGGCGAGAGGAAGATGTGGTTGGCGTGGGTGAAGAAGATGGTGGAGGGCTTGATGTTGCCGAGGGACAGGCCCCTGCTGTGCATGAAGCAGATGGTGTCGACCAGGCAGTGGATCCAGTCCAGGACCATCCGCCTCCTGGCCAGCTTGTCGAGGCTCTTGACCGACGACGGCGTGTTGGCGAGGTAGGCGCTGAGCCTGTACTCGCTGGCGGGCGCGAAGAGGACGTAGCCGTAGCCCTGGTGGGTATACGACGCCCAGTACGACGCGACGTGCTCGTTCTGGAGGCCCCCGGCGGAGCTGATCTCGGTCATGAAGGCCTCGTAGGGCATGCAGTCGGCCTCGGGCCCCACGGGGAACCTTCGCCTGCAGAAGACGGCGCCCGGGTGGTTCGGGAGCCCGACCCTGTCGACGTCGTGGTTCTGCGCCGCCAGGGGGCCCGGCCGCCTCTCGTGGACGTCGAGCGGCACGACCTCGTGGTCCTCGTAGTCGGCGTGCTGGCCCCTCTCGAGCGGGCGCAGCAGGTAGTGGAACTGGCGCTGGTAGAACTTCCTCTCGGTCCTCGGGTCCCTGGCGGCGGTCAGGCTGAGCCGCTCGACCTGGTCCAGGGCGACGGGCAGGTCGTCGTCCTCCCACGAGTCGTCGACGACGCCAAAGATCTGGTCGGCCAGGTCCAGGTCGACCAGGATCAGGAACAGGCGCTTCGCCTTGCTCTGGATCCACTCCCAGTAGGTGCAGTCGGTCAGGCCGTCGCCAAAGGCCAGCGGCCTGTCCAGCAGCTCGACCTCGTCGGGCAGGAGCTGGGAGCAGGCGAACTGCCTCGTCACCGTGTCCTCGATGCGCGGCGTGTCGAACCATAATGTTCGGTCCATGTTGACAATCTGTTGTGAAGGAGTTGCATCGGTAAGGCTGAAGGCGCGCCCGTGGGGGTGGGTGTGGGGGTGTTTGGGTGGGAGAGAAGGGGGCGTCGTCTGGCAGGCCTGCTCCACTCGTTCACACCTGGATAGCACAGGATGGAGCCAGAGGGGCCAAACAGAAGACAGAAGACAGAAGGAGGAGGGGACGAAAAGGGGGAGGACGAGGGGGTACAGGACGGGGCTGTCAGGGCAGGGAGGTTATAAGAAGGGCGTCAGGGAACGAGTGCCATCAACAGTTATCAACCTCCGTTCGGTGGGCATCTCCCATGTATATAACCTACCCAGGTGATGCACCCCACGGCTTACTGATCAATAAGGCTGATATCTATGGTTATGGTTAAATGGAAGCCTCCGTACTATCACGAGTCAAGAAGGTCCCAGGAACATCCATCGTAGGGCACTGTGTACGATTGGTCGCCTTAAGAGGGTCAAGATATGATATGGAATGGGGAAGCTATAACAGTGTAGAGAATAACTCTGAGCTGCCCTTTTGTTCTTTCTCTCCACTCACTCTTCTCTATCGAGACACAAGGGGAACCAATGATCAAAGTAATGGACTTCCCCAAGGAGACACAACCCAGAGATCTGGTTGTCCCCGCCCATCTTTTACCGGATATAGAACAAAGATAGACATGTTTTTCTCCGAAATAAGACGAACGGAACCGTTAACGGCGAGGAGCAACAAGGATGAGAAGAGGTAGGTTTTTTTTTCTTCTCTTCCTCTCCATCCCTCCCCGGGAGCCCGGAGCGATACGTACGTACGTACCTAGACATATAGGCCGGCTCCGCTTCGGTGGGTCATCTCAAACCACGCGAGCCGGGCCCACCGGGGGCCACAACGCCTCGTTCATTGGTGAC
This sequence comes from Cytospora chrysosperma, assembly GCA_016808195.1. Lineage (NCBI taxonomy): Eukaryota > Fungi > Ascomycota > Sordariomycetes > Diaporthales > Cytosporaceae > Cytospora > Cytospora chrysosperma. Next base: position 1,764,436 of record MU179926.1, on the reverse strand, counting down.
ATGTGGTGAAGAACCCAAGCAGCCAAGATAGGGCCCGAGGTAGATATGTGATGGCCCGTTGACAAACCAAATCTGGGCCTCCTCTACCAGCCCACGCCCTTGGGAACATGTCAGTTCTGGCCTCGGAGCCAAAGCTCCCGCCTGTCATCATCTGATTGATTTATTCTCATCTCGCAGCGTGGGGGAAGGCTGAAGAAGAGCAAGAAAAAGAAAAGAGAGAAAGAGAGCATCGGGCATCCAGATCGACCGTATGTTTAGTGCCCCGCTGGTCGTCCACTTTGCTTGTTCTGCTCAGGCCTCAGCCGATACTGTTGGCGACAAGAAACGGCCGGCTATATTTGGGCCTCATTGATTAGGTAGGTACTTCCTCTCCCAATTTTGGAGCCAAGCTCCCGTGGGGAGGGAGCGTGGGAGCGTGGGAGAGTGGGAGAGTGGGAGGCAGGGGGGGGGGGGAGAGGGAGATGACGGCCCAGGCTCGAGTGTACGGGCGTACTGTCCGTCCGTCCTTCTTCATTTCCCCCGTCGACAGGCTGACAGGCTCCTCACCTGCCTGTTGAAGACTTACACAGGCCCTGTGACGAACTGTCGATCGGGATTCGTGTCAGAGAACCTTCCCAAGGCCTCGGGCCCCCCCAGGTCGCTAATCTTCGGGAGGGCCTTTCTATCGGGTCGCAACGGGCAGTGATTCGACGGTCCCATCACACACAGCCCTCTCCTGCCCCGTAATCTGGGTGAAGCATGTGGCTCCCCTGTCTGTCGCCCTGGGTGTCGGTATAATTTCCAGGGAACATGCCAGACTCGAAGTGGGACGTGCTCGTTTCACACACACGACAACAACCGCTGCACGAGTCCCCTCGCACTGCACTTTGTCTGTGCCCTGCCTCATTTGGCGGTCCAACCCGTCGCGGAGGAAATGACATGCATGAAATGAATATATTGGCCTTGCGTCGACTCGCTCCATCAGTCGACTGAGTCCACGTGTCTGTCTCGTACGGTGCGTCTAAATGACCCCATTTTGTATAAATCCGAAACCCATTCCATAAATAGCGCCAGCGCCACCGGTCCACGCCGACACTCATAACAGGCCCCCATTCTTCTCGCCCCGCTCGCTGCCCTCACGGCCGATAAATCCGTCCATGGCGACGTCCACGCCCGCGAGCCGCCGCGCGATGGCCTGCAGGCTGAGCGGCAGGACGTTGTACCAGTCCATCATGCGGGCGTAGAGCGGCATGCTGATGACCTCGGCCCTGCCGCCGTCGATGGCGGCGATGACGCCCCTGGCCACCTCGACGGGCTCGACCACGGGCGCGAGGAAGGAGCTCGGCGTGCGCACCCCGTGGAACAGCGGCGTGCTCAGCTGGCCCGGCGTGACGAGCACGGTGCGCACCCCCGGGTGCGTCTGCCGCAGCTCCGCCGTCAGGGACTTGTGCAGCCCGATCAGGCCCGCCTTGGCCGCCGCGTAGTCGGTCAGGCGCGCCGCGCCCACCTGCCCGATCACGCTGGACATGGTCACGATGGTGCCGCCGCTCGGGCCGCGCACCATGGCCGGGAGGAAGGTCTTGAGCGTGTAGAAGCTCGAGAGGAGGTTGGTGCTGAGGCTCCGCTCCATCTCGCCCATGGTCATGTCGAGCAGCCTCTTGCCCACCACTATGGCCGCGTTGTTGATCAGGACGGTTGGCGTGCCGAGCTGGAGAAGAAGGGTTAGCCATCTATATCGAGTCTCGGTTCGGAACACTGACTGGTCCGGTGTGGTTGGGGGGGAGACCAATAATTACATCCTGCTCGATCTGGCGGGCAGCGCGCGCCACCTGCTCCTTGTCCGTGACGTCGCACTTGTAGAAGGTAACGCCCCTCGCCTCGCCGTTGGACATGTCCCTCACATCCAGCACGGCGACCGAGGCGCCGCGCATACCATAGACCTCGGCGATGAGCAGCCCCAGGCCGCTCGCGCCGCCCGTGATGACAATGACCTCGTCTTCAAGGTTGACCTCCCGCGGCGTGCCAAAGGCCACGCGGTTGTTGATGGCGCCGAGCACCCACCAGATGGTCACCGCGGTGGCGTAGGCTATGGTGACGCGGATCGGCGTCTTGTCATAGTCCATGTGCTCGGCGCGGAAGCAGAGCGGGATCATCCAGGCCACGAAGGGGTGGAAGAGGGTCACGTTCAGGACCTTGAGGAAGAGGTCAACGGAGAGAGGGGCGAACCACGACTCCCTCTGTGGTGGCCGAGCAAAGCTGCCTGTTGAGGCCATGTTGACTGTTTCGGGAACTGAGCCTGCTGGTGTATATGTCTACAAACAGATGTTGAAGTTTTTGGTGATTGAGTCGGCGCTTGCTTGCTCAACACGGCTCATAGATTCTCCTGATCTCTGATGATTGATGATAGCTTCAAACGATGCTCAAGTACAAAACTTAAAGGCAGCAGGCAGGCAGTCGAACACACAATCCCTACTCCGGATAGATATCCTGTCGATGTAGCAAATTGAAGAAAATAAATGTAAATGAAAACAAGGTGGGATAGAATCACAAGCTGTTACAACGGAGATGTTCCCCTTGTCGCAAAGACCCAACATGTTGAAACCAAAGCAAACACAGCAGGTGAGCCGAGTTACTGAGTGCGGTAAGCGCCAGTGTCAGCCTGTGACCCCTGAGCTCATGATTAAGCTCATCCCTGTCAGGCTGGGCAGAGCAGAGCACCCCCACTATATTACCCCCCACTATGAATGCGCAGGTGGTATTTTGATCCTCTGCTGCCAGAGTTGAGTTACTTGAGAGGTACACAAACTTCTATTGTGTGATGAAGATCATATTGTCTTCTTTATTGTTTGGGTGAGACCACCAAATGCTTCTAGTCCACTCCTTGGACATGCCATTCCCCGCCATGTCATTAGACAGACTACTTGAAATACCACAGGTATCATGAATTTTCCAGCCCAAAACGCCTTGCAAATGCGTGCCCATGTTTCTTACTCCGTCCAAGCGTACTTGCAGCCAATACGCCGCTTACTTCTCACGAGCCAGGATCATCTTCTCACGCTCGCTCTTTCGCTCCTCAAACTGTTGCTTGGTGTGCTTCCTCTCGTTCTCCTCACGCCTCTTGATCGACTTCAGCTCCTCGCCCTTGATTCCTTCAGCCTTCTTCACAACCGTGGGGATGTGTCTGTGGCGTCTGATACGTCGGATTTCAGGCCTGGTGGGTACAGTACAATGTCAGCGATCAATGTCTAGAACTCTCGGATTTAGCTTTGGGGTGACACTCACATGTGTTGGAAACGGTCCACCAATTTGGCGTTGTATTCTTCCGCCTGTCTTTGCCTCGTAGGCTTGACACCCTCCCTCTTGGAGGCATTCGCGCGCCACAATCTGATGTTGCCATCGTCCGAGCCAGAAATCAGGTATTTGCTGTCCGATGTCCATTTGGTAGCGAACACCCTCTGCATTCGTTTCGTGTGGTATATGTCGCGCGAGTGTCCCTGGTCACGGCCGAAGATCCTGATGGTTCTGTCGTATGAAGCTGTTGCGAGCTCTTCACCAGTCGGTGAGAACTCTACATCCATAACGGCCTAAAATATTTCCTGGTCAGCAGCAGCTCAGACACACGGCCCCCATGAGCCCGGGGTGACATGACTTACGGCAACATGTCCCTTCAACACGTTCAATGCCCTGTCGAATTTCCGAACATCGAATATATAGCAGTTGTGGTCCTCGTTTGCCACGGCCAAGTTGAAAGCCTCCATCGGGTTCCACGACAGACCGTTGGATGCGAATGTCAGGATAGTCTTCGTGACGGGCGTGGATAACCGCACATCCCAGATGACAATGGATCTGTCAGATGCGGTTGACGCCAGCACAGATTGCTCGACCTGGTTGAATTTTATCGCGTTGATGGTATCAGTGGCGTTCGGCCAGCTGTACTCCTCGGGCGCAGCTGCGAACCTCTCGAGATCATAGACCTGGATGTTGCTGCCCGAAGCCGCAGCAAAGGCGTTCTTGGACCGGTGGTGGCTCAAGGAAGTAAAGGCGCTGGTGCCAGTGAATGTCGTGAGAGGGGCAGAATCGGCTGCGTTGGAGGGGTCGAAGAGATGGATCTTGCGATCAGTGCCGCAAGTAAGCAGCTTCCGGTCTTTTGTCCAGGTCAGGCCCTTGACGATGTTTGCGTGGGCATTCACCTGCCACCTCTCCTCGCGCGCCTCCATATCCCACACCTTGACGATGCCATCGCCTGAACCACTGGCCAGCATGTTCAGAGAGCTAGGGTCCTTGGCCAGCTGGTAGACTCCATCGACGTGGCCTTGTCCAAGCTGGCAGATGAAGGGCTGTGCGAACATTCGCTCCATCTTGACGGCGTTGAGGGCCCTCTTGTACTCTCTGGCTCTCTCGAAGGGATGGGCGGCTGCATCCATGTTTTTGGGTTGCTTGGCGACATCCGAGCCCGGTGGCTGATGGGCCGCTATCGACCGGCTGAGCGCCTTGATCTTCATCGTTTATGTGATTTAATAACTGGACGTTAGGCGTTGGACGGTGTCGATGTCGATGCCAGAGATTTAAGTCTGCGCACTGCGGCAAAGCCCGAGACAGACGGACCAAAATCTGGGAGAGAAAAGCTCAGGATTCTGCCAGACTGTTTTGGGCGGTGAGCGAGCGATAGGCGATAAGAGAGGTAGTGGACTACCTAGGTACCTAGGTAGGTACGTACCGAACAGGTGCTGTAATACAGGGATGATGGTACGGGCTACAGGGGTACGTACTGTGCACCGCGGCGGGCAGTTTGCGCGTGCAACGGCAACCTGGAGCTTTGGTCTGCTGCGAGAGGCTGACTTCACTTCTACTACTTGCAGTGTCCAACCATCAACAACGCCCGCTCCACACAACCAAGCTTCACAACCCACCAATTCAACCCTCATCTCCGTGACGGCCAACGCCACCTCAAACACTTGGACCCATCCTCGATAGCTCATCAAGCATCAGTCAAATACCACCACCACCACCAAGACCCAATGGCGCAAGGAGATTCGGAGAGGCTGCGCGAGGCGCAGAAGCTCGCCTCCAGCGACCCCAAGAAAGCAGAGCAGATCTACAAGGACTTGATCTCCAGTCCGCCAGCCCTGAACGATGCTGCTGTACGGGAATACGAGACTGCTCTGATCAGCTTGGGCGAGCTGTACCGGGATCAAAAGTCAGTCACCGTCGTGACGTGGTCCGCCTGCTATAGTACAAGACAATCGCTGACGTCGGCATAGAAACACTGATGACCTGGTCGACCTGGTGACCAAGAGCCGCACCGTCCTTTCATCCTTTGCCAAGGCAAAGACGGCAAAACTAGGTAAGCACAAGCTGTCGGCACAGACGGTGGTGCAGGTCGCCATCGTTCTACCGCCGGACACTGCTAACATCCCATCTCTTGCGCAATAGTCCGTCAGCTCCTCGACCTCTTCCACGACATCCCCAACACCACCGACCTTCAAATCCAGACCACCAAGTCATGTATAGAGTGGGCAACATCAGAGCGCCGAGGTTTCCTCAGGCAAAACCTCGAGACCCGTCTGGTCACCCTGTACATGGCCAAACAATCCTACTACGAGTCCCTGACCCTCATCAACGGCCTGCTCCGCGAGCTCAAGCGCCTGGATGACAAGCTCGTCCTGGTGGAGGTCCAGCTCCTCGAGTCACGGGTCTACCACGCACTCGGCAACATCGCCAAGGCACGCGCCGCCCTGACCTCGGCCCGCACGTCCGCCGCCTCCGTCTACACCCCTCCCCTGCTGCAGGCCAACCTCGACATGCAGGCTGGTATGCTCCACGCCGAGGACAAGGACTTCACCACCGCCTATTCCTACTTCATCGAGGCGCTCGACGGGTACTCCCAGCTCGACGAGACGCCCAAGGCGACGGCCGCCCTGCAGTACATGCTGCTGTGCAAGGTGATGCTGAACCAGGTCGACGACGTCAACCAGCTCATGAGCTCCAAGCAGGCGACCAAGTACGCCTCCAAGTCCCTCGAGGCCATGAAGGCCATCGCGCGCGCCCACTCGAACCGGTCGCTCGACGAGTACGAGACCGTCCTGGGGTCGTACCAGCGCGAGCTGGGCAGCGATGTCTTCGTCCGGGGCCACCTGCGGCGCCTGTACGATGCCATGCTGGAGCAGAACCTGATCAAGGTCATCGAGCCGTTCTCGCGCGTCGAGATCGACTACGTGGCCAAGACGGTCAAGCTCAGCCCTGTCCAGGTGGAGGAGAAGCTGTCGCAGATGATCCTCGACAAGGTCATCATCGGCGTGCTGGACCAGGGAGCCGGGTGCCTCATCATCTACGATGAGACGCACAGGGACGAGGCCTACGACTCTGCCCTGGCCACCATCGAGAAGCTGAGCAACGTGGTGGATGTGCTCTACACGAACCAGGCGTCCATGCTGGAGTAGGAGGAAAGGAGGTATGGGAGAGATTCATGTGCTTGTAACATTAGCATGATAGATGAACCTGCGATGGGAAGAGAGGGTGGCATGACAAAATATCATCCTTGACGATCGATCAATCGTTACATTCTACTCATCCCCGGGCATATGATAATCAAACCCCCACCAGCTGTGTGACCACCGACGCCGCTAACCCAATGCCACTGTACAATCAATCTAATGCTGCCTGTAGCTTGGCCTTCTTGTTTTCCAAAACCGGGTATCCTGCACTTTGGCCACGCGACAATCCCACGCCTCTCACTGAAACAGGTACGCTTGCCCCCCCAGCCCCCACAGCAGCCCAATAGTAAGTAGAAGTAGGGGCAAGTAAGGGAGGGGGGGAAGCCATGTGCCATCCTCTCAAGGAGACAAATATACAAAAAAAAGAAGAACAACAAAAAACCAGATATACAGATATCCCAAAAGACGAACGCCTTGAAGACAACAAAAAAACAACCCCCCCCCAAAAAAAAAAAACCATCACCGCCTCGTCGGCACCAGCCCCAACCTCCTCCTCTCCTCGCCCACGATCAGCGCGAAGAGCCTCTTGGCCAGCGCCTCCTCGGGCCAGCCGCCGACCTCGTCCCGGAAGGCGTCGGCCACGTCCAGGTGCCACTGCTCCAGCACCACCTCGTCGCCCTGCTGCGACCGGACGGCCCTGCCCAGCAGCCGCCTGGACCCGCGCTTCTCGGGCGACGGCAGCGCCGCCTCGGAGCAGCGCTCGGCGTGGAACGCCCGCGGGTCGCGCCGGTGCGACTGCAGCAGCTCGTCGAGCAGGAGCCAGTGCCGCCTGGACCACCGCGTCTGCGACAGCGGGGGCTCGGCGGCGGCGGCGGCCTCCTCCTGCTGGTGTTGGTGGTGGTGATCGTGCTGTTGTCGGTATTGCTGCTGCCGGAGGGGCTGCAGCGAGGAGGAGGCAGGGGCAGGAGCAGGAGCAGGAGCAGGAGCAGGAGCGGGAGCGGGAGCATGTCGGGCCGGAGCTACCCTGTTGTTGTTGGGGAGGATATCTTGTCCGGCTCGCGCCTGGGCCTCTGCCATCGGAGACAGTGTGCTGCTCGTGAACTCGACGACGCGCCCGGGGGTCTTGGGCTTGAGGGGCGACCTCAGGCACGACTTGGACGGCGACGCCGCCCGGCCGGGCAGGGGCTTAAGGGCGGGGTTTGGCCGGGCGGGTCCGGCTCGCTGCTCCGCGGGGGTGCTCGGCCGCTCGATGGCGTCGGGGCTGCTCGGCCGGGCGTCGTCGCTGAGGGGGTCCGTGAGGCGCGGCCGCTCCGACGGCGCCCTGGACGAGGACACCGACCACGTCTCGAACAGGGCCGCGTCGTTCTGTAGGCTGGGCGCGGGGGCGGGGCGGTGTTGGGGGCGGCGGGGCCGCTCGGGCGTCAGGCTCGACGATGCGCGCGGCATCACGGCCTGAGCGGCGGTGCGCTGGCGTGCTGCTCCGGCACCCGGGGACGGAAGTTCGGGCGACGCCTGGCTGCTTGACGAGGGTTGCCTCTGAGACGAGGACGTTGTGTTCTGGGTGTCTCCGGTCATCTGGGGGGAAGCGATGTGAGCAAGATCGTTGGCAGCTGAGCTCTGAGCTGCAGACTCGGCGAGTAACGCTTCTTTTGCCCGCCGCTCCCGTTCTATAAAGTTGGGGGACGACGAGAAGAAGTCGGACAGATCTGCCCTCCTCGGTTGCTTCTGAGATCTTGGCGTTGGCTTCCTTGCCGATGGCTGGTTGGAGTCGCCGCTATTGAGACCGAGAAGCGAGTAGGCATCCAAGTTTTCAAGCTGATCTCGGGGAGCGCTGCCTGCGGACTTTTTGAAAGCCGGGCTCCTTCCTGGTTGCGACGATATCGTGCTTCGGGTCCCCCAGTCGATTGAGAGCCCACTTTTCCGGAAAGGATTGATTGATTCGTTTGCCCGCCTCTGCGCCGTCGGGGAGGATGCTGTCCTGTCTGCCTCAATCGCCCATATGTCCTCTTCCTCTGATTGCTCATCATCAGCTGGGGCATCGTCAACCTGCATGGCGTCCTGATCTGACCACTGCTCATCCTCCTCTTGTTGTGACTGGGTATCTCCTGGCAGCTCCTCGGCGTCCTCGATCCGAGGTTCGTTGGTGTATGGCTCACTCTCAGCTGGCTGCTGTTCTGAATCATCTGTCTGCGTCTGTTCTGATCGTCGGTCCGCAGACATAGCCCTAGGCTCTTCGTCCATCGCCCCGTCGAGTGACTTGCTAGGCCCAACATGTTGTACACGGGTCCGGAAGAATCCTGAGCCGAACAGGCCGGAACTTTGCGCCTTCTCAGATATTGTGTTGCCCTGTGGGGCTCTTGGAGTCGGGTCACCTGCCCAGCTCCTCTCGTCATTATCACCAGCAGTGACTCTCGCGGCGCTGGCCCTGCTACTGTGCATACTCCCTTCACGTGACGCTTGCCTAATACGATTCATGAAGACGCTTCCAGGCCTTGTCCTAGAAGGGGACGACGGGCCAAAAGGATCTTCTGGAGCCTGCGAGACATCAACTTTTGGCGATGTGAAGTGCGAGACCATATTCTTAATACGGCCTAGAGGAGCCAAAGACATCGCCCAGGTTTTCGTAGGTGATTCGGCCGCTGGTTGAGCAGGCTGCGGTGCGGTTAGTGTGGGAGGGTTTCGAGATGCAGATTCTGGAGAGGCATCATTCTGCGAGACGTCCTCAACCTGGGGTCCTTCCATTGGACTGGAATCCTTCACAGAGCCCTTGAAAGGACTGCCCAAGACGCTACTTCGTCCAGACGGAGAGGGGGGATCCGACAGGATGTTTTGCAGTCTGCTCCCGGCCCGCACTATCGGGGAGAGCCCCGGCCGATGTCCGTATGTCTGGGTGGCGAAACCTGCAGCGTAGGTGAGCCGTTCCTGCACAGGCTGTAAGTGAATCGAAGGTGGTGGGTTTGCCGGTGTGTCCGAGTCGCGCCGCGAGAATGACATCTGTCGTTCGTCCACCTGACCAAAGGTTGTGATCTCGGGAGGCGATGATCCGATGTCGTCGGGTGTTGCAGAGGTTACGCCCGCGTTTTGAACAGGGTCGTCCGCCGGAGTGCCGTGGTTGCTCGAAGACGTGATCTCATCTGGAGGAGTTAACAAACGGTTGGAGTCTGCACGAGAGCGTATGGAATGGGGTGGCGAACTCTGCTGTGTGCCCTGGCTAGATCGTCCGATGGATTGCACAGAGCGAGAAACTGAGCGTTGGGAAATAGTCCCGTCGTCCACCTGGTCATGATTTGGACGATTAGGCGTTGAGGTCGTCGTTTCGTTGTGATCGCTATCTCGCAAACCGGCGGACTCGACCACGCGGCCATATCCCGTCTCAGCCTCCACTTCTTGAACGCCATCCACGGGCCAGCCGAGATCGTCCTCATCTGGACTTTTGAACGGCTGAGATTCTTCTCGAGGCTCAGCAGCTGCAAGCACGTCGTCCGGTATGTCGGAGAACGAGTCTTCGTCAGCGTTCAACTCATCTGGGCTGGATCGCGGATCGTCCAGTTCTTGCTGTCGTGCAGCCCTAGCAGAAGATTCCACGCGATGTTGTGATCTGTCCGATGCAAAATGAGCGGGCGATGGCTTAGGTCCTGCTAGGCCTTGTGACCTATTCTGGGCCAGCTGTTTCAAGGGTGACCGCGAAGATCGGGCCCTGTTCCATGAAGATGAAGTCGCTGCGGCCGGTTTCTCCGGCCCGAGTCTCTCTGGGCTTCGTGATATGCTTCGAGGTGATCGATTCGCTGGCGAGCTCGATGGCTGGCTCTGATGCCGCGGGAATGCAATAACCACAGCTGATCTCTCCGCTTCAACCTCCGCAGGCGTTTGCTCCCTTGATCCTAGCAAGTCGACCCCGTCGTCGTCCTCTTCGCTTGCGATTATTTCTTGCCTGAGTGAGTCCAGCGTTTTGTTAATAAACAAGCTCGTGTCTTCTCCAATCTCAGGCTGGTCTGATGCCGATGCGTCCCTGTTCCCTTGGAAAGAAGGCATGGTCTCGATGCCAATCATGGTGAACGTCTCAGGGTCTACGGTGTTGTCCGGGTAATCCCCGCTCTGAGCTGTGTGTCCGCTGCGGTAGGATTCTGCATCACTCCTGTCGTCGTGATTCATCATGGGAGCATAGCCACCCGACGCTCCTGGCAGCGATTTTTGGTCTTCAACTTTGGAGCTTCGGTGCTCGACATGTCGTACGGCCCTTGGGGTCCCTTCACTGTGACGTGACTCCGTATCACCTCTGTCATCATGGTTCATCATAGGATCATATTCATCCGTCTCGCCGGGCAACGCTCCTTGGTCATCTAGTTCAGAGGTCCGACGCGCAGCAACTCCCGGAGTAGCTTCGCTGTGACGTGATTCCAGGTCACTCTTATCGTCGTGGTCCCCTGACGCGTAGTCGTCGGATTCGCCTGGCAAGGGCCCTTGGTCCTCCAGCTCAGAACCTGGGTGCTCAGCTAGTCGTACAGCTCTAGGGGTAGCTTCGCTGTGATTTGATTCCATATCGCTCTTGTCATCGTGATCTATCAAGGGTGCGTAGTCGTCAGATTCGCCGGGTAAAGGTTCTTGATCTTCCAGCTCCTCACTCTGTCCGTGTGGGACTTGCGCCACCACGGGTTCGCTGTGCTGTGATTCCCTATCGCTCTTGTCATCGTGGTCCATCATCGGTGCGTAGTCGTCAGATCCGCCTGGCAGAGGTCCTTGGTCCCCCAACTCATCCTCGCTATGTCCGCGTTGGGCTCGTGCAGGTGAAGGCACAGGGTCGCTGTGCTGCGAGCCCTCGTCACTTCGATCGTCAAAGTCCATCATTGGCGCATAGTCATCCGATTCTGGCGGTGGGGTTCCATGGTCTTCCAACAATCGCGGGTCTTGTCCATACTGCTGTGCAGCAGCAGAGTCTGGTAACTCCACGGACTGGTCTCCCTGACGCGGTCGGTCGTGCCCAGAAGGTGGATCCGACAGGATGGCCAGGAACGGGTCATCCTCCTCCTCCTCATCCCCATGCCCACCCCCATCCAGGTCAGCGGCACCGCCGTCTCCGACAGCTGGGTCTGATATAGGGTCTTGCCTGACATCTGAGCTCCTTGGGGTAGGCGACTTGTCGCCCTGTGGGTCGGCATCGTCGTTGTTATCATCGTTGGCGGCGGCGGCGAGCAGGTCGAGATCGTCCGGGTCGAGCGATTGCCGACGTGCCGTGCGGCCGCGCTTCCTCGGCGCGGTTTGTGATGCATTCGGGTCGTCTTGCTCGGACGGCGCATTGTCGTCGACTTTGCGCTTCGGCGGTCGGCCCCTCCTCCTGGGTGTCGGCTGGTCCAGCACGGCGGGCGTTTCTGACTGGAGGGCATCGCTGCTTGGTGTTGGTGTCTTGCGCGGCTTCCTCGTGGACGCCTTTGGCGTCGGTGTGCCCTTCTTCCTCCTCTTGGGGCCAGCGGTAGTGGGTGTGCCTGGCCTCCCCGACGAACGGCGCCGTCGTCGCGGTACTGCCATGGCGTCGGCCTCGTCGTCCGTCAAGCCCCTCAGGGGTATCGTGGTGGTTGTCGTCCTCAGGCCGCGACGGGGACTCGCCTGTGGGGTCGGAGAGCCGAACAGGCGGCGGTTCACACTCGAACCCCCGGGGCCGCTCCTGGATATAGGCATGCCGTCCGGACCAGCTTCGACGGTGACGTATATGGTCTGGTGGGTGATCTCGTCTCCGACATCGAGGGCGAACATGCGCTTCCTAGGCGAGGTTCCGGGCAGGGCGGAGAATCGGGACGAGACAGCACTCTGGAGGACGCGTCGTGTCTTGACGGTGGAGGGCGGGGCGGCAGAGGAGGGCGGGATGACTACCGACTCGTCGCCCAGGGGGTCGGGCGACGAGGGTAACTCGATTTCGAAGCCCGACATCTCGGCGATGTCTCGATATGATCGCCGGCGGTGTTTCGACATACAAGTGGCATTTGGGTGGGCCTTGTGTGTAGAGATATACAGATTGGGAATAATAGAGGTGGAGGGACGACGGGGGGTGTGTGTGTGTGTCGCGTAAATTCGATGGTGACGCGATACGAGCAAGGTGTTGGCGGTTCTGATTGTCAGTCAGTACCTGAATACTCCGTACACACAGTGAAGTACCTAGGTAGGTAAGTAGGTAAGTAAATAGTGATAGTAGCAATAGTAGTAGTAGTAGCAGCAGTAGTAGTAGTACGGATCCGCGCAGTGCACACAGTCCAGGAGCGTGTCGCGTAAATTCAAATTCAAATTCACACACACACACACACGCACGCAAGGCACCCTTGGCTTCTTTCTCTCTCGGCCGTTGGCAATTGTTTACACTGTTTACCGGGGAACCACTTTTCCAAGCTTGTCCAGATTGACTGATTCAATCGTTGATGCGTCCCGCTGCCACGTTGCGGACCCCGCTTCTCTGTCCCGTTTCGCCTCTCTGATTGGGAGGCGGGAAGGCTGTAGGTGCTGTCAACTGGTGTATACACAGTAATACTTTGATCTCGTAAGCACTGAAGCTAAGCGTGCACTAGGGCTGTAGGGCCTCTGGGCCTGTAGGGCCCTGTAGGGTCTTTAGCGGGACATCTGGAACAGGTGAAGGGTGTGAGCGGCATGACCTCACCTCGCCTCCTCGCCTCGCCTCGCCTCGCCTCAAAGCTCACCTAACCAGGTTCGACCGAAAATCCGGGGGAAAACCCCCATACAAACTTATATCAATCACATTTCTAATCGCCCAGAGCCTACCAAGCCAAGTCTCCGAGATGTGGAATCTTCCATTACCCGGCGTAATAAGAGACTCCGGTCTTAACATCATCCATCCATCCATCCATCCCTGAATATTGTATTAATCAGTAGACCACACGATCTAGATCCCATCTACATTGTGTAGTGTAACTCACCAGTAGCACCATCACGCTTCCTTCCTTCGCACTGGTGATACGCCCTTCGTTAATGACGTGATCAAGTCCGGCACGAGTCGATGGATGCTATTCCCAGAGAGAAACAGAGAAGATATTTCAAACAATCGTTGCTTTGAAATCGGTCATCCTTTGCGTCCGTCCATGGTGACTTCTGTATAAATTGCCCCTGGACACCCCGTTCCAGGTTCTACACAATGTACATAGCACTCCCCATCCTATTCTACTGCAGACTCGAATATCGAATAGTACAAGTACACTAGAAACACCATCAGATCACAGCCTCTACTTCACTCGCCACCGAGGCCTTGCTCCTCCTATCAATACCAAGACGGCTTCACGAGCAGTCAGACCAATCCCACGCATCCTGCCCAGGGTCCTGCACGCCCCGTCCCCAAGAACACCCACCCTCTCGCCCCTCCAGTCCCAATCCCGCAGGATGGCCGTGACGTCCACCGTCCCCCGCGGGCCCGTGACCGCAAAGATCAACTACTTCGGCCCGCCCGCCGACGGCTCCCCGGCCCACATGTACGTCGAGGGCCCGTTCCGGCGCAACTACACGGACGTGGCCGTCGACACGCCCATCGACGACATCCGGGGCCGCGAGGCCGAGTACACGCTCGACCGGGACGCCGTGCAGGTGGTCCGGGGCCTCCCGCCGTCCGGGGAGCAGGCCTTTGCCGACGACGGCTCCATCCGCGCCAACTACTACCCGGAGGTGGAGGCGCTCCTGCTCGGGCAGGTCCCCGGCGCGCACAGGGTCGTCATCTTCGACCACACGGTGCGCCGCTCCGGGCCCGACGCCAAGCGGGGCCCCGTCGGCCGCGCCCACATCGACCAGGTCCCCGTGTCCGCGGACATGCGCGTCCGCAAGCACCTGGCCCCCGACGAGGCCGACAGGCTGATGCGGGGCCGCTACCGCATCATCAACGTCTGGCGGCCGCTGAACCGGAAGCCCGTCGAGTCGTCCCCCCTGGCCTTTGCGTCCTCGCACACCGTCGACGACGCAGACATCTTCCCCGTCGAGCACCGCTACGACAGCAGCGACACCGGCTTCTCGGCTGGCATCCGCTACAACCCCAACCAGAAGTGGCACTACCTGAGCGGCATGACGGGCGACGAGAGGCTCCTGCTCGAGTGCTTCGACAGTGAAGGGCTGAAGGAAGGCTCGGGTGTTCTAGGGGGTAGACTGGCACACACAGCGTTCGACGATCCAAGGACGCACCCTGATGCCGAGGGGCGGGAGAGTATCGAGGTGAGGACCCTGGTATTTGGGCCTTGAACAGTACATTTCCCAGAGCGGATCACCGACCAAGACTGTAGTTGATTGGATTATTGGGAAAATGCGAGCGAGTACATCGATTCTGGTCAATCAAAACTTATTTAGCGGAGCAAATCAATCAATATGTATTTCGATATCACGTTGTCGTCTCTTGAATAGTCTGGTCCAACACTCCACCCTGATCTGCTGGAATTCAGTAACTCAGCGTCCCATATCCCACCAATTAGCCCCTTCGGCGCTGGCCCTTGGTGTTGCTACCTTGACGGCTCATGGCAACACCGCCCGAACTCTGGCGGCTCATGGGCATCCCACCGAGAGCAGCCGGTGGGTAAAATGACGGACCTGGCTCGACCCGCAGGTTGCTGTTTTCCACCTTCAGGTCCGCTCGGAGGTCGTCTGTGCATGGCCGGTCTCCCTGTAGGTAAGCGACATATTTCTCGTCACGGGGTCCTGGAGCTACAGCCTCCAGGATCCGGCGGCCGCCGTTTGGAACATCAAGATTGGCCCCCACGCCGTGCAGCTGTTCGTATTGGCGCAGTACCGAGATGGCCTGCAGATCCGCCAAGGCGTCGTCCGTCGTGAGAGGAGCCGGGCCGCTAGCTTCCGTCATCGGCTTCGCCTTGTTGTATGGCGCGGGCACAATGGGAGGAAGCTTAGGCTCTTGAGCGTCGAGGCGTTCAAGATTGCCGGGCAGCTCAAAGTTGGCCAGAGCCTCGATTCCAACCAGTTTGTTGTCGTAGAAATTGGCATTGTGCGTTCCACCTCTTGTACTTCTTGTTGCATGTGAAACTTGGCGCTCCATGACCGGTGCAGAGGGCTCGATGCCTTCCTCACCATCTTCATGATCCTCTGGCCCACTGTCCGAGGGCGACGAGACGACGCCGTCCTTGGACTTATGCCGCAGCATATATTTGTGCGCAGCGAGCGCGGCAGTATTGTAAGTCAACGACAGCTCCTTGTCGGTGAAGAGCTTGTCGATGCTGTAGACCGGGCCACTGGACTTGCCAAAGCGCAGCCTATCACTCTGCCACACGGGGGTGACGTTGTTTGTGTCCAGGGCCCTCCGCTGGGGCACGGGTGATCCGTCGTCATCATTGCCGTTCCTCTTTCTCTTCTTGTTCTCCGAGAAGCCTGGCATTTCTTCCATTTCCCGCCTGAGGCGAGTGGCTCTCTTCCCATGTGTGCCGCCGGGGCTTGCTGGGTTGGTCATGCTGAACTGGTTCGGATGTAGAAGCAAGGCAGACGCATCGCTGATTTCAAGGGCCTCTTTCTCTTTGCTCAGTCTGTATTTCTTTGTGGAGATAGTATTGATTAGGCGGTCGCGGACGGTCGAGGCCAGAGACTGATGCTCTCGCTTGGCCTGGAGGACCTTGTAATCGTGTACATTGCGGTGCTGTTTGCATTTTCGCTCGTATTCAAGCTACCACACAAGTCAGTCAGAAAGTTCGTCAGGAATTTACTTGCAAGTCAAAACGCACCTTCTGTTTTGTAAGCTCGTAGTCTCGTTCTTCGACAAGGTCTTCTATGTCATGAACCCAGTCCCGAAACCTGGGACCAGCCATCTCTAGAAGAGTTCGGGCGGTCGTGGGGTCGGTGCTCTGTCCCAGCAGAGCCGAGTCTGGGTCTAAGTCGAGACCTTCAAGAGGTCGGTCGCCATATGGATCGACCCGCATGATGAGATTTGTATCAAGCTGGATCTTCTGAAGCTGCTCGCGATAGGCACTGTCACGACCTCTTGAGAAGCTCTCGGACATCTGCTGGAGGCGGTCTTGCAGGAGCTGACGCTTCCTCTCGCGCTTCGACTCATTGCGTGCAGGAGCAGAAGCGGCCTCGTGCGGCACTGCTAGGGCAGAGTTCGCAGCCATATTTTCTGTGGAAACAAGTCGAAGAATGTAAAGGTGTTGTCGGAGACAGAGGTATTTCAAGCCTTGGTGCTCTTCCAGGGGCTGTGAATGGGTTTGTTTCCCAAGGCGGTCGGTGGTGGTTGGATGCGACGGTGGTGGTAGATGTGTAACTACACGATACCTACTAAGTAGGTAGGTAACCGATAGGTTTGGTGCCCCGAGTCTTGTATCCTCGTCACGACAGGGAGGAGTGTGTGGTTGTCAGGAGTCGAAGAACTGGGTAGAAGTTCGCAATTTGAACTCGAGGGTGGCTGGTGGGTTTCCCACTTAAGAGGGGGGGACTGGTACTGCAGAAGAATAAGGAGGACGGTGTATTGTGTAGAGCCAATAGATAATTTTCAGTCATAATTTTGTCTAGAGGGAATATCTGCCACGCCGGTTCATGCTTGCGAGCGAGTGTTCAGAAAGGGAAGAACAATACAATAATACAAAAACCCGGTAAGAGTGGAAAGACAGGCGAGCTCAGTTCAGTCTCTCCCCGGCGGCCGACCGGGGCCATTATGACCAAGGCACTGCCCAGCTAGGCACCCAGGTCAACTGGTTCACAGACTGCCCTCGCCCGCTTTAGGACTTAGACGGGCATAGCCTGCCTTCTGATTGGCTACTGACCACTGAAAACGGAGGTTCGGCTTGTTTGGATCCGTTATCGAAGGAATACTGCGTAGTAGGCCAGTACGTACCTGGGCCGATAAGAGGAGCTGGCCCCACTCCCGCAAGCAATTGACGTCGTACCAAGAATGCGCCTGCTGTAGCTCAGGGCAGGGCTCTCTTTCTTACTACTACGGCGCGCCTTCTGATATTCACTTGCACTTTTCCAGGTTTGCAAAGGCGCAATCTTGTCAGCCCGCCTTTCCCACCGTCTTTCCTCAGGTACTAAAGTACTCATGGACTTGCTGCCCACTCTCTTTACCACGTACGAAACCCAATGCACATGAGATAATGGAGCACCTTTCCCTCAACGATCCTCCTCCTGGCCAGGGAGGAGCCCCTCCTCCCGGTCCCCAGGGCCCTCCAGTCCTCGGCCGACCCCCTCCACCACCTCAACAACTACCCGCCCAGATGTTCACGACCGCGGCCTCTCTCCTCGACCTGACAGACAGTAAGGAATCCAGATTGGACAGGCGAGCCATGCCACGTGTGACTAACACAGCCCCCCCTCAGAGAAGCTCATGGTTGCGCTGCGCGATGGACGGAAACTATTTGGAATTCTACGAAGCTGGGACCAGTTCGGTATGGTTTCCCAAACGGGCGTGTAGAACGGAGTGGAGTTAACAATGGGGCTATAGCAAACTTGGTTCTGCAGTCGACGGTTGAGAGAACGTTCGTGCCGCCTGATGCTGTCCCGGCGGACCACCCCAGCGCCGCGGAGAAGCGGGGTCTTTACGCAGACATCCCACGGGGCGTTTTTATAGTCCGGGGCGAGAACGTGATGCTGATGGGTGAGATCGACCTGGACAAGGACGACGACCCGCCACCAGGATACGATAGGGCCGACCCCGACTTGGTTGAGAAGCTTGCGAAAGAGAAGCAGGAGGCCGACAAGGCCCAGGACAAGAAGAAGCAGAAGAACCTGTCCGCTCTCGGTTTCGAGGGCGAGCACATGGGAGATATTATTCTCTGAGAGACCTTTTTGAGAGAGCCTCCCTTGGCGAGGCTCGCTTGGTTGCCCACGGGCTGGCGCGGGCCAGTTCTGCATGCTGGTTGGTCGCGAGGGCAGAATATATTGTGAAATGCCCAAGCGATCATCTACGCACATGACCGAGCCAGCATCTGGAACGGTCGTGTGGCGGCCAGCTCATGATACGATTATAGGTATCGTTGATATATCTGCGATGAACTAGACATTCGATTGAACGTCACCAAATGCAAGGCGCCCAAGCAAGCGTCCCAAACATGGAAACTCGTCCTCAAATTGTCTTTATGTGTGAATGGAACCTCATGGTGTGTCGTGCAAAAATGGCACCATTGTGCGCCTGGCCAGGAGTTTATCGAGATTGTCATAGGTTTCTGAACACCTAGAAGAACAGTCAAAATTGGGGGGAGGAATGCAGATACCTCATACAAATTAGACAGGCTTAGGTCTAATACGAGAAAACATAACAACGACAGTGATGTGGCAGCATAGAAGCTGCTTTCTGTAATTCGTAAAATGTATGTCTGACCTCCATGGACTAGGTGACCAGAAGTGCACATGAACAGTTACCGACTGTAAATTTCATCTCGGCCAGAAACTTCCACGCAAAGCAAAAGCATAGACTATAGCCCAGGAACGAATCCCTCAACACGGACATCCCAACCGTCAGGAAAATGCGGCCCGGCAGCCCCATCCCAACCCCCGGCCATCATCGCAATGGCAAGGAGCAAGGAGGCCGCATTCGGGAAGTACGGCGTTGCCACACGGGAGCCCCCGACGGGGTAGCCGGCGTCGTCGAACTGGAAGGCGGGATGCAGGAGATACATTACAGCCTGGTCGACATCGCCGAGCCGCAGTGAGTTCATCGCCAGCAGGGAGAAGTCCCATCCATACGATTCCTCGAGGTCCCAGAGCTCAAGGATCTTGTTGGCAGTGTTCTGCATCACGGTCAAGTTCAGTGGCGGCCCGCTCATTGGTGGTGGGAGCCAGCCGTAGATCCCAGCCATGGCTGGGTGCTAAGCAATGATAGTTCAGTCACAGTCCTCGCAGGTGCATTGTACAGAGAACGAGGGGGGAGGGGGGAGGGGGGAGGGGGGAGGCTACTTACATCATTTGTTGTGGCACTGTCTGTCCACATGTTTGGGATCCCTTCATATACAGGGTACGTGTCGTCGACTATGGGCAAGGGAGCAAGTCTGTCCCTCACAGTGACCCAGTCCTCCGGAACAGGCTGCCCCTGACGCTCTTTCCACTTTATGGCAATGTCGAGTCCAAATCGCCAGTATGCGAGCTCAAACGTTGGATTGAAGGTCACGTTTGGGTTTGTATTCTCCGAGACGGGATACATTGGCGGCCCAAGATCATATACTCCTGTCGTCTCGTTGTACCATGCGAACGAAGCCATGAAGTCAGCGGACGCCGTCAAGACCTCGTCCCAACTTTCCAGCGTTGCGTTGTTAGGGTACGAGCGGTATTCGATCTCGGCAAAATACATAGGATGCGGTTGCTGCCAGATTAGAAGGGAATTGATCTCACCAGGGGCGCTCCGACCTGTCGGATCTGTCATCTTGCCCCAGCGCGCGCCCTTGTATCCCTGAAGTGCAGCT
The DNA here is from genome assembly GCA_016808195.1 of Cytospora chrysosperma. NCBI lineage: Eukaryota > Fungi > Ascomycota > Sordariomycetes > Diaporthales > Cytosporaceae > Cytospora > Cytospora chrysosperma. Next base: position 1,744,662 of record MU179926.1, on the reverse strand, counting down.
CTATCGTAGGATGACTGGAGGAACTGGTCATACATCCCTGGCAAGCTCCGGCGGAGCAGATCGAAGTGATTCCACCGGCCAAAGTGCATCAGATGCCAGAAAACCCTACCAAGAATTATAGTCAGTGGTTCTTCAGTGAAGTATCTAACCAGGACTCCGTCTCGAGAACTTATAAAACTGTCTTTGGAGGCACATCGAAAGTACGGTTCTAGAGACGTAGTTATGGGAAAATCCGAACGCAAAAAGGACGTACATTTCCATGTGGAACTTGCCATACCACCCATTATTCACGAGACCAGACTCCTGTGGAGAGAAGGATGATGCTGAGTTGACGGCCAAGAGATACTGCGAGAGAATGATTCGCCGCTGCAGTTCGGTGGCGTTTGCAGAGCCGACAGAAGTCAGGTCGATGAAAGCTCCTGAGGTCCAATATGACTCCCACCACAGCTCAGACTCTTCTGACAAGGCGCCAAGTGATGTGTTACTTGATACTCTATGGGAGCTGAAGGTTGCGGTCAATTTCAACTGGCTCGATCCGGGCACTGAGAGGATGTATCTGTGCGTGCCATTCAGTGGTCCAGCTACTTGTCCATTACCCTCCCAAGTCGCTGTAAGGAAGTAGCTGCTGTTATCCAGAGTGTGCTGTATGATCGCCCGGTTCACCGACTTCTCGAGGGATGTCGAATGGCTGCTCGTGGCGTTCCAGACTCCAACGAATGGAGCATCAAACTTGTTCACATCCGAGTATGGAAAATCGAAGAACAAGGCGAGAGCCTCTGTGGACAGCAAATCAGATTCGACACTGATGCCAACAGTGTCAGAGTCAGGCGCTGCACGCGTTTCGACTCTGACTTTGCTGCCTTTATAGGAGAACGTCGAGTTGATAGAGCCAGTCCAAAGATCAAGCACTTGGGATTTCTCTTCAAGTTCGCTCTCACTAACCAGCGCACCACCGAACCAGAGCCCAATATTGCCCAGGTTCAGTCGCTGGGGATTCTGGATGAGCCAGTTCGATATGTCATTCTCAGCCGGGTTCGACTGGTCATAGTTCACAAGCCGCCCTTCATCTGAGAAGTCAAGGGGCGGAGTCCACCAGTCCAGGCCAGTGAAGTCTTGATATTTGTCAGTACATATACACCAAGGCAACGAGCACACCCGCCAGTCTCACCATCCACGGAGGTTTGGTTTGGGGTTGTTGGCAGTGAGAAGTTGTGCCAACCCCAGGTTGACATTGAAGCAAACGGGCTGAAAGTCTGCAGCCCTGTCACATCGACGCCAAATGCGAAGTTGCCGTTCCCTACTTGGAGGGGCGTTGTGCTTGAACTCGCATTTCGATGGACGTTGAACGTTTGAATGACTTCTTGTCTGTTTATTGGGAACGTGGCCTCGACAAGAGCGAGGAGATAGCAAGGTAGCAGCCGCCATGGACTATGCATCTTGCTGCTATAAGCCTCCACAGGACAACAGGAACCTCAATGGATAGACAGGGAGGGACATATGGTCTTCTCCTGGTACTCGACATTCCGTTGAGCCTCATACATCATGTCTTATATCCTTTCGGCATGCTGGCCCGGTGTACGCTGCCAGGGCCCTTGCATCCGTGGAAATTGATATTCGCTCACCGTTGACCCGAGTAGATGGAACCACAGGCAGGAACAGGCAAGCGGCAAGCATGGTACCGACCGGTGTATCGACTTGCTCGTCCAACCGGCAGACCAAAATGCGGAGAATCCGGGGTGCATACCATGGGTGGACTTCCTTGCCTAAGTAGTATTCTCCACAAGTGGGCGGCATCATGCGGCCGTGATTCTTGGAATCACATACGATTGATCGGATCTGCAGGGCTGATGGGCTCTCTACCGGGTTGTTGTCCAGATCGTATCTGAAACCCCGTCGATGATGAGAGGAATAGTACGAGCACGATAACACGTGCTACTCTTTGGCAACCCGTGGACCTTGGAGAAGGTTGTCGAAGTGAGTGGGACATGGTAGAGGTACTGCGTGACAGCTACCGATTACATGTAGAGGTGCTATATATAAACTGCTCCCCACTCCCGAAGCCATTCAGCAGGGGCCTGCTAACAGTACACAGTAGAAGCCAGAGTACTGCGTAAGGCGCTATGACCACTGCCTAATTTAACCCCCTGAACCCGGACATTCCAGAGGGCGCGCACCGCAGCAACCTTGAAAGTGTTCCTGTTTGTTGACGTCTGTGCCTCCTAAATCCCATCTGGAGTTTCCAGCTTTCCCAGACTCTTGCGACACCATCCACCTCTCCGTGCTCAGACCACCGCAACTGCATCTTTCCCCCCTGCCTCTCTCCCTGACTGAGCATCACGGCTGCGTCTCACACTGCCATCGCGCAAGTGACCGAAACATAGGTATGAACATACATGATTGAGAGACCCCGTCTAGAGTTGATCCACTAACTTTGGAGTACACATGTGCCCAGGCGACGCCCAACTCTACCCATCCCCAATCTGAGTTTCGCGACGAAGGAGCCACGATGACTTCCTTCATCACGACCGTGTATGTCAACCCGCCTTCCCTCCATTCTTCCCCAGAGTGGCATGTTCCCTTTCCCAACGGATGTCGATATGCCCCAAGACCAGCGAAGTTGCCTGAATACAGTCGACGATGCCGCCGGCCATGCGATTCTTGACATGTGCCGAGGAGGATAGTTTAGCTTACAATGCCACTACAGTAGCAACAACCGGCGGAACCAGTTCCGGCCGCGACCCGGCGGGAAGCAGGGAACCACGAGCTACCAGCTACGACAGTATGCCGAGGCGACCTTGGGTGGTGGCAGTCTTCGCAAGATCGTGAAGCTGCCCGAGGGTGAGGACGAAAACGAGTGGTACGCCGTCAACAGTAAGCGCTACATCCATCACTGAAGAACCCCGTATAGAGAAGTAGACACCAGGAAGACGTCGGCTGACTTCATTCATCCTTCCCCTTAGTGGTGGATTTCTACAACCAGATCAACCTGCTCTACGGCGCCATCACCGAGTTCTGCTCGCCCCAGTCCTGTCCGGAGATGAAGGCGACCGACGAGTTTGAGTATCTCTGGCAGGACAACGAGAACTACAAGCGCCCGACCAAGATGCCCGCCCCGGCCTACATCGAGCAGCTCATGAGCTGGGTCCAGGGCAACATCGACAACGAGGCCGTCATGCCCAGCCGCATCGGCGTGCCCTTCCCCAAGACCTTCCCGTCCCTCGTCCGCCAGATCTTCAAGCGCATGTACCGCGTCTACGCCCACATCTACTGCCACCATTACCCCGTCATCCGTGAGCTCGGCCTCGAGCCTCACCTCAACACCAGCTTCAAGCAGTATGTCCTGTTCATCGATGAGCACAACCTTGCGACTGGGAAGGACTTCTGGGGTCCTTTGGGGGACCTGGTGGACAGCATGCTGCGGAGCGACTAGAGCTGCTGCTACGACGATTGTACGATGGGCCAACTTTCAATCTTTTTTTTTTCTTCCGTTGTAGCTGGCGTTGGGGCATCCGGTTTTCTTGTTTGGAGTAGCATACCCACGGTGTGTGTAAAGGGAATAATGGACGGTCAGTTCGGTCAAGACCTTTGAGGGTCAGGGCATTTTTACACGACGCCCTTTCGGAGTCCGAAACTATGCCGTACACTGAATGGGCCATAGACACATGAGTCTTCAGTTTTTGTTGAAGTCATGCGGATTCCAGAAGGGGACAAATTTCATCTGAGGAATCAGTGCTCTCTATTCAGGCTCATTGAAACACGGCAGATGCTGGTGGTATCCCTGGCTTGATGCCTTCTCAGACGTTCTCCCTGTGTCATTGTTCGCCGCACCCTTCATCGCTTGCCTTGCATTGCATATACAAATGAACTATATTACAGGGTGTCGGTCAAGAGCTTGTTCATCTTAGCGATCTTGGAAGAGACAGCCAGGTCGATCGTCCGGTCGCCAATCTCGACAACGAGTCCTCCAATAATCTCAGGGTTGACCTGTGCCTGTTAGCATACACGTAGAGACGGACGGGATGTGTCCACCGGTGGGAAGCCATACCTCGTTGGTGACCTTGAGCTTCTTGCCCTGTCCGACGTAGGCGGACTTGGACACAGCAGCCTCGAGTCTGTTCAGGGTCTTGTTGTCCAGAGGCTATACGTGCGGGATACCGTTAGTATTATCCATGTTTACCCCCTGGTAGATAGTATAATCTGTCGTCCCTCCCTCTTCTTCCTCTCAACACCATAATCCATGATGTCGAATCCTCGTACGCTCCCTCCCGTCTTGGGGGTGGACATGATTACGTACCGTAGCGCTCGTGACGGTCATCTCAACCTCGCCGCGCGAGGCGCTCATCAGCTCGCTGAACCTGGCGCAGACGGGTCCCAGCAGCGACAGGCGGTTGTTCTCGGCCAGGGTCTGCAGGAAGTTCTTGACGGTCTCGCTGCTGCCGCTGGTCTTCTCGAGCTCGGCGACGATGGCGGACTTGTCGGCGGGCGACAGCATGGGCGCCTCGAGGATCTTGACCAGCTTGGGGTCCTTGGACACCAGGTTGGCCAGCTTGTTCATGGCGTTGGCGGTCGGGTCGAGGGACGAGGTCTTGGCGGCGGCCGTGTACTGTAGGTTTTGGGAAATGACGCATTAGCCTTTCTCAGAGTTCCTCTCGTATCCGGTCCCATCGTCTGGTTTCCCCTCCGCGCGGTCGTCAATTGACACAACCACCGGCTGGACTCTCGAGATCCCCTCGCTATCGGGGCGGATCGGCGCCGTGACGTACCAGGGCAGTAGCATAGGTGCCGTCTACGCCGAAGAGGGCGACGGGAGGCTTGACGGTCTCGTTGGCGGCGGGGGCGGCGAAGAAGCGGACCTGCGAGGCGAATGCCCGCGAGGGAGCTGCAGCGCGAGCTGAGCGGAGCAGGGCTTGTCTCGACAACATGGTGACTGTGGAGGAGGATCGTGAATCGAGGTCGTCAAGATTTCAATGGACGAACTTGGGCCGGGTCGGAGCTGCGATTGTCGAACACGGCAAAATGGAGTTTCTGCCTCAGGCCTGGATGCGGTTCAATCGTCTTAGGTCAGCAACAGCTATTATAGTAGATTGACTTGATTGCTGCAGTGTGTTTGTATTATTTTCACGACCCCCCTGAAGTGCAACTACAACTCAGCAGGGTCGGCATTTGAGCAAACCCCCCAACAGCAAGTTTGCTGAAACAAAGTCAATGTTTTCATTGCAAAGTCTAACTTCTCAACTAACTAGGTTAATAGAAGCTACTTTATGCTAGTGGAGGGTATCCTCACTGAATCTACTACTGCCGCGGGCCATGGGGAGAGGTGTCTGGATGGTGATATCTCCCTCCTGGATCAGTGCAAAGGATCGAGCACTTGGGCAGGCAGTCGTGTCAAGTCACCAAGAGCTACAAACAACAATGGTTGTTTGCGAGAATCTGACCAACGGTAATATCGGTAGGAAAAAACACATACGAATCAGTGAGCTTGTATTAAAGAGCGGAGGTAAATGCCGAGTAACGAATAGATGCCTTGATACTACAAGGCTGTAACAAAACCGGCTCATCCTCCTGTATACCACAAACCAAGCTGTACAATTTCTCTCTCATAACCCTTTCCTTTTCCTAGTCCGGTGCGTCATTGGGCTGTACATCGGTAGTCCCTAAAGAAACAATCTGCCGTGGCCCTAATGCCCAACCGTGTCGCGTGTGCTGTTCAAAAGACGGCGTCAATGTCCCAGAACCGAGATTCGACAGCACGTCTACCTGCCACCTCCGACAATAAATCCATCCACTCCCGACATTTCTGGTTGCAAATAATGATGAGGTGTCCAAAGCACTCGAATGGGCAGTAGCCTCCCGAGCGTAGGATGTCGAGTGATTTGTAAAAGTAGCTGCTGAAGAAGATGTTGCTAAAAGAATCGCCAAATGCCTCGGGTCAACTTCTTTTTCCAGACCCGATCGAGAAATTGATTGTGTTAAAAGAGAGAAAAAGAAGGCTTCGAAAGCTGAACAAGGCAGGCCAGAACGTTGCTGTCGTCGGTGAAAATGAAGTAAGCGGACACACAGAGGTGAAGCGGCTGGTTCCATATAGCCTGTAGCCGTTCAGCGATAGGCACCGCCATAGCGAGGTCCCGGAGCCATACGACTACCCATCACAGGTCCGACGCCGGGGCCAGGTCGCGTCGCAACAGCAGGGTTGGTACAGAGCATACCGACGCGAGAGCCGAACTTTGATCCTCGGAGGGAGACCATGTGCTTGCGAATGTGGGCAGCAACAACCTCACGGTGTTGGGGGTTCGCGTGCGTGAGGATGTACTGGATGAGGTAGTTGCCGTACTGGTCGCTGGCAATGTCGATGAGGGGAATTCGGGGCCGGTCCATCCGTCCCTCACAAACTCGATCAAGATAGCGGCCGAGAAACTCGGAGCCACCAATCTTGAGACACTTCTCGACAACCTTCGAAGCGAACTGGTCCATGGAATACTCAGCAGCGTATCGAATAACATGATCAATGGCACGGCTCCGGTCAGCAGGAGCTCCGTGCTCACAAATATGCTGGATGCACCAGTTTCCGAATTGACCGTGGGCGACGATGTCAATATTGGCGAGGACCTCCTCAATACAATGGCGCTGTAAGACAAAGTCAGTATCAAGCCATCTTGACATCCTGATTTGGGTTCGAGAATATACGGACCTTGTCATCCTCCAGACAATTCTCAAAGATGTTCTGCACAACCAGGCTGCCTGTCTCGCCTAGAGCAACCTCGTGCCACATACCACGCAGGGCTTCGTTGACAAACTTCATGATTTGGGGAGGAGTCTTACTCCACCTCAGCTCGAACAGTTTCTGCCAGACGTGGCAGGCGTATCGATGAATGACCGTCTCGGGAATACGACGAAGGAGTTCATGGACCATGATAGCCTTGTAGTCCTCAGGAACAGAATCGAATGCCTTCTGGACGACGTGGCAGCCGAATGGATCCATCGACAGGTTGAGAGTATTGCCACGGATGGCTTCAGCAATCTTGATGACCTGCTCCGGGGTTCCATGCTCGAAGCACCGTTGGACAAGAAAGTTGCCAAAACGGTTGACCATGAGTGGATAGGCCTGGGCAACAATAGCCTCAACGATATCGAACTTCTGCTCTGGTGTTCCCACCTTGAGCTTCTGCTGGAGAAAGATTGATGCCTGCTGGTCATTGTTGCAGACAATCTTGTCAACAATGTACTTCCAGTTGCAGTTGACGCTGCGGTCAAGGAGACGGCGGTAGTTCAAGGGCTCAGTGGTAGGCAGATAGGTCTGTCCCTCTGTAGCGACGGCCTAGATGAGTTTCTAATTAGTATTCCTCATCTTGATTAAAATTTGATTGGCTTTGACCACGTCCACCATATATCTAGTAAAAGGGTCAGAACTCACATCAGGCTTCCAGGAAGATCCCACGGTCGACGTGAACTCTGTGGCGTGTGGTGAAAGAGACGTGCTGACGGACTGCTGCCCGTACTGTGGGAACATTCCCATACCGCCACCACTAGAAATGCTGCTGGGTCCACCGCCGGGATAGCCACCAGCAGAATCGTACTGGCTTGGACCCATATTTCCTACGTTGTAGTCACCGTAGTTGCTTCCAAAGGAGTTGGGATTTCCGAATCGGTTGTCGTATCGGTTGCCACGTCGGCCACTGCCGGATCGCATCAGGTCGGACTGGTGGCCGTACCGCTCTCCTCGGAAACCATCTATGGATGAATCAGGAAAAGGAGGAATGTTCTGGTCCATGAAGCTTTGATTGCGAGGGTTGGGCCAGCTTGTGATATGCGGTGCATCTTGCATTGGCAGTGGAGGTGGAGGCGGCATGAAGGAGTTTTGGTGGCCCGACTTGTTGCCATTGTTCCAGATGCCTCGAGAGCGGTTGAAGCCAGTGGCTGACACAGCGTCACTAATATCGGAGCGGCAGTCGTCCGAGACAGGTCCCTGCCAAACGTTGTCTCGCGGGAGCTGTAACTTGGACAGGCCAGGCAGCGCTGGGTTTCCCGAGGGCTTGGTTCCAATCGGCTCGACAAGAGGAGCACCGCCCGCGTAGTCGGAATCGGATGACAGGATGGGTGTCACACCACCACTATCCTGTCCACGACGCGTGTGCGCAAGCTCCTGGTTGAGGTTCGAGATGTGACTCTTAGCCCTGGCCAGCTCCAACCTCAATCGAAGAACCTCCTCTGAAGTACTGAGGCTCTCGTTGGGGGCCGCACTAGCAGGTCGAGTGGTCGGGGCAGTACCTCCAAAGGCGTCGGTAGCAGGAGTGATCGGCATCGAGCTGCAGGAGGAAGGGTGGTCGCCCTCGCCAGACTCATTTTGGCTGGGAAGGTCGCGAGTCTCGCAAAGTTTGGCCAGTAGCTTGTCCATGGGATTGACCTCGAGATCCTCGAGCTTGACCTTGCGGACTTTGGGTCAGAGATATTCACTTTGATCTGCGGAAACAAGGAAGGCAGTACTCACCTTGGAAGCGTTCTGGTTGACGAGCTTGGAAGTGGTCAGCGGGGCAATCGACTTTCTCATGGCCAAAGGAGCGCCTGTGATCTCGTCGAAGGGTGCATTCTCGTCTTGAGGCATAGCGGGGACGGCGAGGACACAAGATCACCGACTAGAACCGCTGGGGGCTGCAACAGACTTGCTATCCCAAGGGTGTACCTGTTGAACAGGCTATTTAGTTGGGGTCAGAAATAGGTGAAAAATGGCCGAGATCGAGTAGATCTTTCTTGATGGAGTGTTTATTTGGCGGAATTGAGGAGGGTGAGGAGGATGAGATATGAGAGAAGACGTCGGGGGGTAGAAGAGGTTGCTGTATAGAAGGTATTGCAAAATGTAGAAGGAGTTGGTAGCTCATTTAAAGACTGCAGGTGGGAGCGGGACCGGAAAGGCTTTTGGAAGCAACCACTACTACCAACAGTTGACCTTGCTTTCTATCAGGCTATCGCAAGGCCGATAAGGTATACAAGGTCCCAGCGCTTGCCTGAATCCATGGTGAATGACATAACCCTGGCAGCGCTTTCCCTGGAGGGTAACATACCTTGGTACCTTCTACGCTTGGGGAGATACTACTGTAGATAGCTGCAACATTGGGCGGCAGCGTACTTCCAGAAATCCTTGAACTATCGAACAGACTCCTGGCCAGAGCACCTATGGACTATGATCGCAAGATGTATGTTGAATACCTAAGCTAGGTACACATGAGCGTACTTGCATACTTGAGTACATACCTCGGTAGGTATGTCAATACACCAATGCCTAGCAATGGAGCCCCTATAGGCTCTTACGATCTAGTATTAGAAGCACCAACACCAAATTAGCCGAACGTCTTCTGGGTTATATGCCACGATATGACAGACTGACCTCCAACATCAATAGCAGCTGTAAAGTGGAAGGAGCAGCGTTGTGAGCTCCTCATGCTTTTAGGTGGGTATGTCCTGAGGTCATCAATCATTCCTGCAGTGAGTTGAGATACATTCACGGGCTGACCACGCCGCCTAGTCGTCCCTGAACAAACACGCACTCGGCCAGGGAGACGACGCAAGAACGAGGTCAAGTGGAATATGTTGGATACGGCTGGCATTCGATGTGCTCTTTCCGCAGATGGAGATCGAAAACCCCGCCCACACCCAACATGTCCAGCCTGAGGCTAGTTCGTCTATCAAAAGTGGCAGACATGATAACCACATCAATTCATCACGGAAGCAGGCTCTTCAAGTTGTATTGGGGTAAAGTTGATATTCCTCGTTAGACAGAGTGTACAGTACAGAGACTCCGTGATAGCCATGTTGTCGCCTTATCTCCTCTTGCCTTTGGTGGCATCTGCAGACAGTCAGGTTAGCCCGCATATTGCGCTGCGAGGGACAGTTATCAAGCGTACCTGGAGGTCCCTTCTTCTTCTTCGGGGCGCCCTTTCCGCGTGCTCTCAAGCTGCAATTTGTTAGCGACGTTCGATAAGTCCGCATGGCTTCTACACTTACAGCGTAAGCGACTCTTGTCGGTCATCTTCTTCCTCATCCACGAATTCCAACACTGGTCCATACTCCTTCACGAGATCCTTGAGGTCGAACATCTTCCGTGGGTAGTAGGCAGCCAGTGCTGGGCCCCGTAACCTCTGTCGCAGAATCTTGTTTCCCATTCGGACACGTTCAGGGTTGTAGGTTGTGGCGAAGATTCGGCATTGTGTCTGGCGGGTCTTTAGTTCTCGAACATGGAGAGGAACAGTTCGAGAGGGGTCTTACCTGCATGAGCTGCAGAAGCCGCTCGCGAGGGACTGACATTATGGCATAGCTCAGAAGAGTGGTTATCTACAAAGTGCTCGACACTTGGAAAATCGACGTGAAGTCGGACGGCAAATCCATCGTACTCGCTGATTGGTTAGTTAGGCGATAGTGGGTCTTCAGCCTTGTGGGTGTGTGGGGGCCGCCCGACAGCCAGCAGCAGCTTGAGCTCAGATCCCTGCGTTTCCGAATAGCATTTTGGTACAAGCAAAACCCACTGCGACGGTATAACGATTTACCCAAACTCGCGTTTTCCAGTATATTACAACCTGCCGACTGTCATACTCCCATCGTGACGGCTCGACTGTAGACTACCAGAAGTACAGCCACTGCATTCCTATCGAATTTATCCTGTCCCAAATCAGTCACGGTAACACTCTCACTCTTACATCCATCCCCTGGCGCCGCCACAGGTAGCACTACTGCACTCGTGGGTAACTGGCCTCGTTGATGCTGAACAGCTCTGCAGGCACAGTATCTGCGATGGCTAAACGCTCGCATTCTGACTTCACCGAAAAGAGTGGCAATGTCGAGCACTCCTCAAAGAAAAAGATCAAGATTCCAGACGCCTTATCTCAGATATCAGAACGCGCCGATGATCTTATTGAGTGTCTTCAAGCCTTGAAAAGCCAGAAGGCGGAAACGGCCGATCCAGCATTAATCCAGCGCCTGGCGAGGATGAGTAACGAGCTACTACCGAGTCTCAAGGCGCTCGGGAAAGCCCAGGACGAGAAGATGGCCGAGGAGGAGCCCGCACCTCTCAACTCAGAAGCACCCGAGAAGCGCCCACAACCGGAGGTGCCTCTGCTCACGCCATGGAGACCGTCAGAAATCGCCAGAACAAAACCACCTCTTCCTGCCATCCTGGACCCAGTGTTGGAAAAAGCATCATTCACCCACGCAGGGATGGCCAAGGACCTTGGTGAGCGCAGCTATGAACAGCTGGAATGGCTTGGCGACGCATATCTTTACTTGATGTCCACAGCATACATCTACCTCACCTTTCCGCATCTTTCCCACGGTGAGATGTGTCATATTCGGGAGGTGCTGGTGCGCAACGCGACCCTCGGGGAGTACGCTAAAGATTACGGGTTCGATAAGCGGGCAATATTCCCCGAAGAGTTTGGCCTCGATGGCCGGAAGGGTGGTACGAAAGTCAACGCGAAGGAGCGTGCGAAGGTCATGGGCGACATCTTCGAGGCTCATGTTGCGGCCATTATCCTGGGCGACCCGGTTGCGGGCGTCTCACGGACAGCATCGTGGATGAAGGCCCTCTGGAGTACGACTATTCACGAGTATATCAGGAAGCGCACTCAACCCCAACCGCCTTTGGTTGCTCCTGTGATGGCATCTGCGGCATCGTCGCTGTCGTCCACGTCGGTGGTATCAACGTCATCACCTGCTACAGCTCCACAGCCCCCAAAGTACAAGGACAAGCTCAGTGCAGAGCTCGCCCTCCTCAGACCTCGTGTGCAGATAGAGTATCGCACAATCGATGATAGCAGGAAGAACAGGGACCCTCTCACAAATCTCCCATTGTTTACGCAAGGAGCCTTCCTGGTCGGCTACGGAGAACCCGATGTGAAGCTCGGAGTTGGCACCGCAAAGAAGAAGACAGAGGCCAACGACAAAGCGGCGGAGAACGCGCTGAGTAACAAGAAGCTAATCAGTGCATACAAGGAAAAGAAGAGACTTGCCATGGAGCGGCAGAGGGCGCAAGAGGAGGCTGCGAAGAACTTGGGCCTGTAACAACTACCTATTCAGGCAGTCCGCCTCATAATATCATGCTGGACCATGTCTGGCCAATTTCCAAGTGAACCAAGCTCATGGGAATGTGGACAGTGTGATGCGATCTCCGCCAGCACGCCCTCGTCCGCAGAATACTCGGCATCTCGAAACTCCACCCTTCGTGTCGTATTTCCGTCGGGTGAATGTATAAGATGCTTCGTATTGGTATTGAGTGACCTTGCATACAGCTGCTGTTGACAGATTCAGAGGGTAATTGATGCAAGCAACTCGGATATTGCTGGACTTCCCTTTGAGCGGCCGGGATTACCATGACCGACGTCGGGAGAACTGCCGCTGCTTGATACTGGTGGGCTCCACGGGCAAATCGTGGCGCCCCTCGGCCGAGGCTCAGTACGCCGAGACCCCTGATTATACGCGCTAAGTGCGCCAGACCAGAACCCCGGGTCATGACGATGATCAGAAGACCAACCTCCTCCAATACCTAAAGATACCGTTGGATAGAAGAATATTATTGGGGAAATTCGAATGCATTGATGTTTCATATCCAGCTCAAAGCCCCAAATTTCTCAGTCGAGTCCAATTGAGAGCTTACCTAGGTACCCTAAACACTGATGTTGAATTGCCATTCGCCCGGGGCAGTCGGCCACACCCAGCACCACATCTCCAGACGAGCAGATATCTCGCTGCCCTGGTGCCATCACGAGTGCCATTGATACACCGCAGATATGGCGGACTCAGTGGGTATGTGTTCCCCTACTGCCTGAGCGAATAGTAATGCTAAAAGCAAGTTCACTGTCCAGATCGTGTGTTCGTCCACGCGCTCAATACAGTCAAGAAGATACCCAAGACGGGCGCTACACGGCCACCGCCATCGGATCGAATGCGACTCTACGGACTCTACAAACAAGCCATGGAAGGCGATGTGGACGGAGTAATGGAACGCCCGAGTTCGAACTCCAGTTTACCAAGCGATGAGCTGCAAAGGGAACAAGACAAGTGGGACGCGTGGGACTCGCAGAGGGGTTTGAGCCGGACAGAAGCAAAGAGGAGGTATATCGAGGCATTGATCGAGACGATGCACAAATACGCTACGACACCGTGAGCAGCCCGCACCCTGAAAGGACATACATGATAGGAAAGGCATCACGCTGACAGCCAGACGACAGAAATGCAGTGGAGCTGGTATCCGAGCTGGAATTTGTGTGGAACCAGATCAAGGACAACAGCCCGACCTCTTCAGACGAGATTGTGAAGCAGCTTGGCATGAGCGCCGTAGACCTAGGTCCAAGGAGGTTCGTGCAACCGATATCCGGGGCTGAAAGGCCCCTGAAGATGCTCAGCCCGATGAGCGAGGAGGACGAGGCGGAGCAGGACTACCAGAGGCGTATAGCGGCCGACGAGCCGGAAGAAGACGGCGAATACGTCAAGCGAGGGGACAGGTGGTCGAAGAAGATGGAGCGCGCCATCGTAAGGCTTTCCGCGGAGATCGCGGCGCTCAGGGAGCAGATAACGACGGGCCGCGAGTGGAGGTCCAGGAAGGAGAGGAGCTTTGGTGCCTGGCTAGGCTGGTTCCTGTGGGTGGCAACGAAGCACATCGTGATCGATGCATTCATTCTTGGGCTAGCTCTTTTATGGATGCGCAGGAAGAAGGACAGGAGGCTAGAGGACCACGTGCGGGCGGCACTCAAGATCGGGCGGGAGTATGTGCGCAAGGTGCTGCCATCGAGATGAAAGGCCACCAACGGGGGAAACAAGCCTACACCCTGAGGAGTCAAGGGAGATCTGACACTCGACACCGTTTGGCTGGCGAGACTGGCATTGTAACCAGACACCGGAGAGCCTTCCTGGGGGCTGGGAACATATTCAGCTATGCGCTGCCCGGAGCCCGATCCGATCTACTGCTCTGGCCAGCGGACAAAGACACCTCAGCTGGCACGATCAAATGCCTTCGCCGTTCTGAGGCTTATGGCCCATCTTCTTGCCCGGATGGCAAGTAGTAACTGGGTCCTCTCACATTCAAACCGTGCGGTCGAAGGCTAGACCACCAGGGTTCATAGCAAGCGGTTATACCCCTGGGTGGCATGGTGTGGTCACGTATGGGCAAAACACCATATAAAAACGTTGCGGATATGATGGAGCGTTCTCTTGAGTACATATGTAGCATAGCAATGTCCCATAGTTAAACCTATAGACTCCCAGACTCCTCAGGATGGCTAAGAGTAGGCCTCCAAAATTGAGCAACAATCCTTCTTGGTGTTTTACTGTGTGGATTGGCTCAGATGGCATTTCACAGATGAAAGAGTTGGGTCCCCAAAATTGTAGTGAAGACGCAGAAAAGACAACATGATTGCAAGACCCGAGAGTATGAGATTATCGGAGTGGTTTTCCCAACTTCACTGTTGACAAGGACTTTGTTGTTTGACTGCAGCCAGCCAGGGTTGCTTGGTCTGTTGACTGTACGAGTGGCTGTTAACAGTTTCTAAGCTTTCCCCTCACCAAGTTCGCAACATTGAACTGCACACCACACCACAAGCTCCATCATCAGATCCACCAACCTTGCACAAAACTCGGACAGCAACATTCACATGCGGCTCGAGGGAGTACCAATAACCAGTCCCTGTATGTAAGTTGTATTAATTGAATTGAGGCACTGGACGTATATTGACAGATGTTCAGACACATTTCCATTTGAACTTCACGGTACTCGTCAAATATAAAAAGCAATAGTATCAGCTTCTTCAACTACCAACGCCATTACTTTCGCCAGCGACTGTCTTCGATCAGACCAGCCCAAGAAACCCATTCTAGACTGTGCCCTGACTGGGTTCATGAAATCATCAATCAACGGCCGGGACGGCTCTCCAACTCCAGCGCAACCAAACGCATCAATGACTCTCGACCCAGCCAACAGCATGCATGCGCAGCAGGAAGCTCAAGAGGAGATTCCTCCTCTCACTCACATCATTCCCACCATCTTCGTCCCGCTTACGGAGGATCTTCTGCAGCCGATAGAGCCGGCCAAGGACAGAGTTGAGCGGATGGAGCGGATGGTGGCGAGCCTTGACGCCAGCGAGAAGAAAGTGAGGAACAACATCTCCTGGACATACGAGCGTGAGGCGCGACGCCACGTGGCGGCGGTAATGAGGACAGGCGCGCTTTCTTCACCTCACGAGCCGACTTCTATGAGCTGGGAGGAGGCCGAGGCACACGTTGCAAACATGTCGGCACCAGCCAACCCATCTCTGACCTACCATCTTCCACCAGAGAAGATCGCGGAATTCAAGGCCTACGATCAGTCGCGAACCGACATGTCACTCCCGGACACTCTGACTCCTCAGGAGAGGATTTCACAGGAAGTCTTGATCATCGCGAACCGGGGGGTCAGAGACATGGAGGCCTACAGCAACATCCACGTCAAGAGCATCAGGGATCGACTCAACGCGAGCATCGAGAAGGAGAAGCGAGCCGTTGAATCGTTTGACAAGCCGCGGTCATGACGATACCTACGGAAGCATTCGCTGCCAGTTGGTCTACTAATTGATCTGGAATTTGTATCATTACTGCATCGCAAAGGTCGTATCAAGAGGCGATGGGGATGAGAACGGTGCAACGGTGCCATGACCACTTGCGCTGCCGACCGCGCAAACTCAGGCCTTGCAGTAGCTGTCATTTTTGGTCTCGAACAACCTGGCGGAGCCATAGCAACCGTATTAAAAGCTCAAGAAAGCCCCAGAAGCTACGTAGGTATGCGTTGAAAAGGCAAGCACAAGATCACAAGGGCGAATAGAATGTAACAACCGGCGGTAAGAGGCATTGCACATAGAACCAAAAGAGGCTCTCACATACTTCCATAAACGGCGTCAAATATTAATCTTGGTGCACAAGATAGAGGAGGGCTCGACTGAAGCGACGTTTCTGCTTGCGCATGACCGTGCTCGAGCTCACCTACAATAAAATGTGCCCGTGAATGAGTTGTTGGAAGAAAAGAGAAAAGTCAGACCAAACCGACGACTTGCAAATTTGTTTTATGGAGTGTGCTTAATATCACGCACGGACCATCTGGGGCATGGTGCGGAGAGCCCCTGTGGGTCCCCCCAGCTTATAGCAGACCGACCAATCATATTACGAACCTTTCTAATGTGGTCGGACAATGTGCCCAGGTGCCCAGTGGCATCGATCAACAACCCCGGCAGCATCTCGACGTCAATCAACACCCTCGACTCCTCCTCCTCCTCGTGATACATCACCGTCCCGTACCCATCCATAATCTCTCTGGTTTGGAATCCGTCGAGACGACACGATGCTGCGACAGACCCTAGCACGTTCGGCTTGGCGGAATGGCAGGCGGCCGGTCTCCAACGCCGCCAGGGCATTCACGGCGACAGTTCGACGACCTGCCGAGGTTGAGCTGACAATTGGTATGTGGGCGATCTTCTGACGAGATATACGATGTAGAATGGTGGACTGACACGCACGAAGACGGAAAGAAGGTCTCCATTGAAGGTACGGCACCGAAATGATCCCAATTGACTAGGCCCTTCCTCACAACTTCACAGCTGGCTCGGCTCTGATTCAAGCATGCGAGAAGGCGGGAGCAACAGTTCCAAGGTATGTATATGTTGGTCTGGAAAGCCGTTTATTGACCGCGGCTGACATTGAACGATCTAGATACTGCTATCACGAGTACGACCCACCTCCTGACTCTCCCTCGACCCTTGATCCCGCGAGCCGCGACTAATCAATCACACACACACACAGGAAGTTAATGATTGCAGGAAACTGTCGTATGTGCCTAGTTGAGGTGGAAAGAGCACCAAAACCTGTTGCATCATGCGCATGGCCAGTATCAGCTGGCATGGTCGTCAAGACCAATTCGCCACTTGCACACAAGGCACGGGAGGGGGTCATGGAATTTCTGCTGGCAAACCACCCTCTAGACTGCCCAATCTGCGATCAAGGTGGCGAGTGTGACCTCCAGGACCAGTCGATGAGGTACGGCGCGGACCGAGGCCGTTTCCACGAAATCGGCGGTAAACGAGGCGTGGAGGACAAGAATATCGGACCTCTAGTGAAGACGTCGATGAACCGTTGCATTCACTGCACGAGGTGTATTCGATTCGCCAATGACATCGCCGGTGCCCCGGAGCTGGGCTCGGCAGGCCGTGGCAACGATATCCAGATCGGCACATACCTGGAGCAGAATCTCGATTCGGAGCTTTCCGGAAACGTTATCGATCTGTGTCCTGTTGGTGCCTTGACCTCAAAACCGTACGCTTTCCGTGCCCGACCATGGGAGTTGAAGAAGACTGAGTCCATTGATGTTTTGGATGGGCTTGGCTCAAACATTCGCGTTGATGCTCGTGGCCTCGAGATTATGCGCATTCTTCCGCGATTGAACGATGATGTCAACGAAGAGTGGATCAACGACAAGACACGGTTCGCCTGCGATGGTCTGAAGACACAGCGGCTGACTTTGCCTCTCATCCGGCGAGAGGGCAGATTCGAGGCGGCTGACTGGGAACAGGCCTTGACCGAGATTGCTCAGGCCTGGGAGAAGAAGGCACCCAAGGCCAATGAGTTCAAGGTGATTGCCGGTGAGCTGACGGATGTTGAGTCCTTGGTCACCATGAAGGAGCTCGCCAACAAGCTGGGCTCTGAGAATTTGGCTCTTGACATGCCCTCCGGCGACCAGCCAATTGCCCATGGTGTGGATGTTCGGTCCAGTTACCTCTTCAACTCTAGAATCTGGGGTATTGAGGAAGCGGACGCTATCCTCATCGTGGGCACGAACCCAAGGCATGAAGCTGCTGTGCTCAACGCCCGTATCAGGAAGCAGTGGATGCGGTCTGACCTCGAGATCGGCGTTGTTGGCGAGTCTTGGGATTCAACATTCGAATTCGAACACCTCGGTACCGACCTGAATGCTCTCAAGAAGGCCCTTTCTGGACCATTCGGTAAAAAGTTGTCAGCTGCCCAGAGGCCCATGATTATTGTGGGGTCTGCTGTCACGGAACATGCGGATGCGAAGGCCTTCTACGAGGCCATCGGAAGCTTTGTCGACAAGAATGCGGCCAATTTCTTGACCGAGCAGTGGAACGGCTACAACGTGCTTCAGAGGGCTGCCTCCAGGGCAGGAGCTTATGAGGTCGGCTTTGTCACACCATCTGTCGAGGTCGCCGAGACGACACCAAAGTTCATCTGGCTTCTTGGCGCCGACGAGATCAACGAGGCCGACATTCCTAAGGATGCATTCGTTGTCTACCAAGGTCACCACGGTGACAAGGGTGCCCAGATTGCTGACGTTGTCCTCCCCGGCGCAGCCTACACCGAGAAGAACGCTACCTATGTCAACACCGAAGGCCGTGTCCAGATGACCAGGGCGGCAACAGGGCTGCCTGGTGCTGCGCGTACTGACTGGAAGATCATCCGGGCAGTCAGCGAGTTCCTGGGAGCTCCTCTGCCATACGATGACGTTGCTGCTGTGCGAGATCGAATGGTTGAGATCAGCCCTGCGCTGGCAGCATACGACGTTGTTGAGCCAGTGGCTCTGCAGCAGTTGAGCAAGGTACAGCTCGTGGAGCAGAACAAGGGTGCCAAGGCCACTGGAGCACCTCTCAAGCTGCCTATTGAGAATTTTTACTTCACAGACGTCATCTCAAGGAGGTATGTTGCAACGACTGATCTCAAATTCCCAAACTATGCTGACGATATTTAACAGTTCACCAACTATGGCTCGCTGCTCTGCTGCTAAGGCAACGGGCGACCCGAGGACGAACTTCATGGCTCCAGGTATTGAGGAGGACAAGCCGATGGGACAGGTTTCTTATGGCGTATGAGATGCGGATCGCAGTGGAGAGAAACGTTTTACGACTTGCCAGCACCCTTTGCGTCTCTAGGGTCATGTTTTGCATCTTTTTTTTGTTGTTGTACATTGACAAGAGTAAGAGGCAGCCAGCCATAGAAAAGAAAACATCCTTTTATTCTACAACATGTATTTCCCGTTTCCTAAAATCACAATCCTTCAACTTGCCTGCTCGATGCCGCCGATGCCAGGACTTCAGGACTTGGAACGGCTCTCCAAGGTAGCTCTGAGTGGCCACGGCAAAGAGAAGAAGGTATTATTGATTGTGGACGAGACCCGATGAATCGAGCCTGAGAGAAGAAGTGAGCTATCGTGCCGGCTTCCTTACTGTATTATTCCCTTCCTTTGATGCCAGGTGGTCAGCAGCACTTGGGCATACTCTAAAGGTGTATGACGGTATGCCCGCGGCGCATTGAGCGCTAGAAGACAGCCATAATGGAGTTGAAATCAATACAAGCATGCTCTCCCGTGGTCTAATCCTGGAAATGTATGACTTCTGAATCTTCCTGGTCGGGAAACGACTGGTCTAAGTGTACCTGAAGACCGCGCTCTCCTTGATCCGGCGCATTTCCTACTCCCGGCTGTGCTTTCTCCCATGGCTTCAGAGGCCTTGGCAACTTCCCAATGGGAGTTGTCGTCTGTCTTAAGTCAGCACTGCCCTGTCCTGTCTCTGCCCAGCGGCGTTGCTCCAGTACATGGATTGGAGCCTGCGGGGGGGTAAGCTCACAGGTCTCCTGGCCACTATGTCGGGGATCTCAACGATGCCTTCGACTGGCTCTCCCGTCTGTATGGCCTTGATGATCTGGGCGAAGCGCTCAGGGTACGCTGGAGAGGACCCATCCTCACCACTGGCTGCCGCCCGCCGGTCGACATATAGCTCGCTCTTTGGGGCGGCAGCCATCCATGCCGGCGTCGACACATCCTTGCCGCCAGGATCCCCGTCGCCCGCATCGGGGCCAGGCTGGCCGCCCTGTGGCGCCCAGACGCTCAGGAGCTCCCGCGTCCACCTCGCCCTCTCGGCAGCGGCGTCCTCCCGCCTCTGGGCCACCGAGGAGGGGTGCGCAGAGGTGAGCTTGTCACGGTGGCTGCAGAGGGCCTCGAGGAGCTCCCACTCCCAGAGCCGGGGCTGCTGGCCGGCCTGGTGACACTCCCTGAGCCACTGCCTATAGCCAGCATAGGGCACGGCGGTGCCGCTTATGCGGCCGTAGTAGAATATGCGCGAGTGCATGACGATGTCTGCCTGGGGGGCGGTCTGTGCCAGGGCGTGGTACCCGCCGAGGGCGAGGACGAGCCCTCCCTGCAGGGTGCGTGCCGTGTGAGCTAGATGCCAACTTGCAGGCGTGTCTCCTGGGGCTAGTCACTCACGAGGAAGTCCTTGTCCAGGTCCCATGCGTACTCATGGAAGGCCTGATACGCAGCATCTAGATCCTGGGCTGATGACGAGTCATCTGAATAACTGGACTCAGCCATACCTGAGAGATCTCAAGTCGGGAACTGAACTGTGTTGTCGACTGAATGGGTGTGCTAGGAAAGCAGGTTTGTTGGTGAGAAACGGGGTCTGAGATGATGGGTTGGGGGCGTGTGTCTGGGAGAAAGCAAGGTAAGATGGTCGCTTAGCATCGGCAGCCGCATACCACTCAAGGGCCAAACAAGCAATTGCTCAAGAAAATTAGGGGTAGCACATCTGGAATGGCTTCGTCCTTGAATATCGCATCTTATCTTCCAGAGTAGGTAATAATCCTGGCCAAACGATACTAAGTACTTACTTGAGTATGTACCTAGGTAGTTCCCCAGGCCAGGCCGCAACCGACTGGGTCCCGCAGTAGAGTCCGGATTGATCGGCACGGATTTTGTGGGGTAGAGCAGACGTGTGTGGTGGTATCAATGTCTTTCAGCCAGCAGAGTCTCCTAGAAAACAGACAGGGAGGTACAGTAAGGGGACACAACGAGGGTTGGTTATCAAGGATCAATATCAGTATCACAATCCCACAGGCACAGAAGGTTCCTCCTCACCATGAGGATCATGTGCCAGGTAAGTGTGTTCTGATGATACCTAGGCCGGTACTTTTACTTACTATGTAAGTAAGTACTTAGTAAATACATATGACAGTATGACAGAGGTCTGTGCACGGACCATAATATTCCTATCTCGGTCTTTGCTGCCATCGTGCTCCCTGCCTGTCTCTTCTGCCTGCAGTAAATGCATACAATAGACTACCTACCTAGGTAACCTGTTTATTTGGCTTGCAAGCTGGCCCCAATGCACTTGTAGCTAATACCCACCCCTACGTCCATCACTTGGTGCAGTCTGACTGGATTCCCCAGTCACAATCAAGATCTCGCAGCACACAAGGAAAAAAAAAAAGGACAAGAAGATGCGTCGTGCTGTCGTCAGGGCGTTGCTTCGGCCAGGTCAATGCACCACCATTCGGAGCCACCGAGGCCTCTCCTACCGAGCTAATCGCCGGGGCTCATACTGTCCTCTGCTCCAGAATCAGATCCCTGCCCGCAACAACCAAGTCGCTCGATCTCTCCTCATCTCGCGGGCCTACACAAAGCATGCCCATACCGTAAGAGAGCCCCTCCAATCCTCCATGAATGCACGAAGGGTAGCAGTGGCCCTCTTGTCCGGTGCCGTGGGCTATGGGGCGTGGTACACCTACAGCGACAACTACAACTCGACCGACACCACACACGCCCTCAACCGAGGCTTCCCATCCTCCACCCACCCCGGCGATGCGGCCCCTACCCGGTCCGTCCTTGTCATAGGAGCCGACGAGCTATCTACCGGTACATTTGTCGGCGAGGGCCCTATCAGCAAGACAACCGACGACGAGGGTCGCGCTATTGTCGAAATGTTGACTGGAGACCAGGCAACACGTCAGTTAAGGAAGATGGAGGAGTCATATTTTGTCAACAGGGGCCGAGGCGTCGTCAGATACGACCTGGACCAGCTGCCCAGCAACAACCCAATCGAGGACGATCATGCCGAGAAGATTGTCGAAGTACCGGCTAGGGGCGACTCGGAGTCAGGCGGCGACTGGATGTTCTGGGGAGTCTTTGATGGACACTCGTAAGTTGACTCTGACACTCACCTCTTATATTTTGTGCCGTCAACCTCTCCTTGCTGATCTCGGACATGACAGTGGTTGGACAACATCTGCGAAGCTCCGCCAGAGCCTCATCAGCACCGTCGCGCGCGAGGTGAACGATACATACATAGCCGGCGGGAACTCCCCTACCTCGGAAGCTGTTGACGCTGCCATAAAGAAAGGCTTCCTGCGCCTTGACGATGAGATTGTTCACCACAGCGTGCAGGAGGTGTTGAAGTCTAACTCTCGGTCCGTTGCCGCAGAGCTACTCGCACCAGCCTTGTCTGGCTCGTGCGCGCTGCTGTCCTTTTACGACAGCAAGTCCAACCTGCTGCGTGTAGCTTGCACTGGCGATTCTCGCGCCGTTTTGGGACGTCGATCCAACAACGGCAAGTGGACTGCAACACCCCTCTCTGTCGACCAGACTGGCAACAACCCAGATGAGGTCAACCGCATGCGTAAGCTGCACCCTGGCGAGCAGCATGTCATCCGGAACGGCAGGGTCCTAGGAGGCCTGGAGCCCACTCGTGCCTTTGGTGATGCCAGCTACAAGTGGACCAAGGAGATTGCGGACAAGTTGCGGCAGTCTTTCTTCGGACGCACTCAGTCGCCTCTCCTGAAGACCCCTCCCTATGTCACGGCAGAGCCGGTGGTCACTACTACGAAGGTTCAGCCCGAGAAGGGTGATTTTCTGGTTCTGGCCACTGACGGCCTGTGGGAGATGCTGACCAACGAGGAGGTCGTTGGCCTTGTAGGCAAGTGGCTGGAGACCCAGACAGACACAGGCACAGGTACAGTTTCGACCTCACAGTTCAATTCGGTTTGGAACAGGATATTTGGCGCGTCGCAGAAGAACGGTCTCCCTGTTGAGCAAGGCAAGGAGAGCACTGGAGGCGATGGCCAGAAGACACCGATCCGGCTGCGGCAATGGGGCATCTCGAAGGACGATGACAGGTTTGTCGTCAAAGACAGCAACGTCGCTACACATCTCATTCGCAATGCGCTGGGCGGCAAGAATGAGGAGATGGTCTCCGCCCTACTTACTTTGCCATCACCCTATTCGCGAAGATACAGGTAAGGTGGATCCTCCCAAGCTAGATTCTATGCATGCACTAACAGCACATTGCACAGGGACGATCTTACGGTCCAAGTGATATTTTTCGGCAATGGCGAGAAGGCCCAGGACCAGAGCGAGGAGGTCGTCGTCAACAAGGAAGCTACAGCACCTCCAAAGCCGCAGAAGGCCAAGTTATGAGCACCGTATTCTCTGCAGGTGATTTACGAGTGAGCATGCATAATCACATGGGATGTGCCCATGTCTTCTCAATATATACATACTATTATGGCGAGCGAGGCGTTCTCAGGTAGGGGTTTCTGGAGAAAGGGGGGGGTGGTGGTGGAATGGGGAAGGGAAGGGTGGTGTGCCAGAATGAAAACGACAGGACACAGTGACTGTCATACAGAAACTGGCACGAATGCATTCATACTGTGATGGCCAGCGATTCAGAGACGGATTTGAAATGGAATAGACAGCGAGAAGAAAAATGTCCATGGACAAGGCCGGCCCCGGGTGTATACTTACATACTTATTTATGTACAGCATCAGTCTCACATCGACTTTTCCCTCTGATGTGCGTCAAGACCAGGGCCAGGACCTGTGTGGCCCGGGGCAACAAGACCTACTATGCCGCAGTACGTTTTGAGTTTCGCGGGTTCCCTGGTAGGCGGTGGGGCCTGTGGGCGAGACCTGTCTCTTTATATGAAGCTAGGCCTTTTTGACCCCAGATGCCCCGCGATGGCGTATCGATGTTTGTTGGAAACAGCCTGGAGCTTGGGGCAGTTGTTGGGGGGAGCTGGGGAGCTCCCATGTCGCAACGGCAGGAGCTTAGCTCCGGAACGTATAAACCAATGACATCATGGGGGGGAAGCAAGCAGCTCTTCACTCCTTTCTATCACGATATCACACTAAAAGTACCCAGGTAGGCCTGGTGAAGTATGCTATAATCCGTGTCGACCACGTCTTGGGATGCTCCGCAACGGGAGCTGGAGGAACCAAAGAACCAGGCTTGTCCCGGTGCTGCATCGTCGTGTCCCAAACAAATTGTCCCGCTTCTTCCCAGCTTGTGCAGTTAGTTCCACTGGGCACAAAACAATTGTTGGGCCAGAGAGGAACAACCCGCAGCCGTGGCCAAGTCAGCGACCCCGTTGCCAGATTTATCTCAAACCTGCCACATAATAATAATCCATGTAGTTGTGTCGACCTGCGCCTTCCTCTCCTGGGCTGACACAAAACTCTCAAGACTGTTTTGAGCTCTTTGCGCTATCCTGCTCCTAGGTTTTCTCTTCTTCACTGCAGTTGCAGTTGCATTCGCATTTCCTCTTCTTCTTTCATCTGACCCCACGCCTCAAACATCCCACCCATCGTTCCGCGCCCTAGACGACTTTGACCCTCGAGTTTCCTATAGACATTGAGTTGTGATCATAGCCATTGGTTGCTTGGCTTCATTGACAGACAATTCGCTGAATCCATTCGCTACCCAAGTTCAATCGAGCTTGCCCCGTCCCAATCGCCGGCGCGCCCTTTTTGATCCTCACACAGCTCCGTGAACCCCGTTAGCCAACATGGTCGTCCACGACGGTCATGAGTTCCAGACTGAAGAGGAGAAGCGGTTGAAGGAAGACCGTCACCGCACCAAATACTGGAAGAAGTGGGGCTCTTATCTCCCCGAGAGACAATGGGCTACAGGTTCGTCATGCCCGATCGCCATGGGCACTCCGGTGTCTGTGAGCCTCGGTGACAGAGCTCATGCTAAGATCGTGCCAATGCAGTGAGAGAAGACTACAGTCACGATGGTGACGCCTGGAGCCGTGAGTTAAACCAACCATCCGTATCTCCACCTCCGCAATTTTCAGAACCTGGGGGTTTCCTGGGGTATGATGTAGAGTCTGGAGTCAACGGCAAGACTAACACGGTCCATTCCCACAAGATTTCACCCACGAACACGCACGCTCCCGAGCATACAGGTGGGGAGAAGATGGTATTGCCGGAGTCTGTGATACCCATGGCATCCAGAATGTGGCCTTTGCCTTTTGGAACGAAAAAGAGTGCGTCCATGATATACCCCTGCCACTACTCCAGCGGAGCCAAGTGCTGACATGACAACAGCCCCTTCCTCAAGGAGCGACTCTTTGGCCTGTCCAACCCGCAAGGCAATCATGGCGAAAGTGTCAAAGAGGCGCACTTTCACCTAGACAATACCCCGGTCAGTAACTGATGCCTACAATTGTCCTCGAAATATTTTACTGACTATGTTATTATGTGATGTAGACTGTGCGTTGACCCCTCGACTAATATTGGATTACCGTACTGTTTCGAGCTCACATGTTTCTAGCACTCCTATATGAAATTCTTGTACAAGTACCCTCAGTGCGAGTTTCCCTACGACGACCTGCGAGATGAAAACGCGAAACGTGGCAAAGAGGACAAGGAATACCAGATTCTCGACACTGGTTGTTTCAACGACGACAAGTACTGGGACATTATAATTGAGACTGCCAAAGAGGATGATGATCCGGAGGAAATACTCTTCCGGGTGACTGCTTGGAACCGAGGCCCTGAGCCCAAGCCCCTTCATATTATCCCTCATGTGTGGTTCAGGAACACTTGGGCTTGGGGCCGCGAGCCTGAAGAAAACAAGCCCTCGATCAAGATGCAGGCTGAGAACCTGGCCAAGTCGAAACACCATGCACTGGGAGATCGCTATCTCTTGCTGTCTCCTTCCCCGGGAGTTGGACCCAGCGGTGAAGACGTTGAGCCTAAAATGCTTTTCACAGAGAACGACACAAACTTTGAGTTGCTTTACGACGGCGAAAATCCACAACCTTATGTGAAGGATGCTTTCCACAGGCATATTGTGGACGGCGAGAAGGGTGCAGTGAACCCTGCTCAGACAGGAACGAAGTGTGCTGCTTGGTTCCAGTTCAATGAAGCTGGCGGTGTTCCTCCAGGGGAGTGTGCTGGTATGTTTCTCATCCGATGCAGTGTATCAGCCTTTGTTAATCTTTGTAGTTGTCCGTTTCCGTTTTGGCAAGAAGGTCGAGACCTACCTCGATGAAGA
Organism: Cytospora chrysosperma; assembly: GCA_016808195.1. NCBI lineage: Eukaryota > Fungi > Ascomycota > Sordariomycetes > Diaporthales > Cytosporaceae > Cytospora > Cytospora chrysosperma. The sequence continues at coordinate 1,718,545 of MU179926.1, read as the reverse complement.
AGAGTTTGACGACATCATCGAGCGCCGAAAGGAAGAAGCCGACGACTTTTACTACAGAATCAGCCCCCTGCCCATGTCTGATGACCTTCGCAACATCCAGCGGCAAGCTTTCTCTGGCATGATGTGGTGCAAGCAGCATTATTTGTTTATCTGGGACCAGTGGGCTAACGGCGACCCGTCCCAGCCGCCTCCACCCCCCGACAGAAAAGCCATCAGAAATTCCCAATGGAAGCACATGCACTGCGACGATATCCTGTCCATGCCGGACTCCTGGGAATATCCATTCTTTGCTGCTTGGGATAGCAGTTTCCACTGTATACCGCTTGCTATGATTGACCCGGACTTCGCCAAGAAACAACTCGATCTGTTCACTCGAGAGTGGTACTGTCATCCGAACGGCCAACTCCCTGCCTACGAATGGAACTTCGGCGATGTCAACCCACCAGTCCATGCGTGGGCCACCTTCCGAACGTTCAAGATTGAACGAAAGATGTATGGACGGCAAGACCTGGATTTCCTGGAGCGTGTCTTCCAGAAGCTGCTCCTCAATTTCACGTGGTGGGTCAACCGCAAAGATGTTGATGGAAAGAACGTCTTTGAGGGTGGATTCCTCGGTTTGGACAACATCGGTCTTTTCAACAGGTCAGAGCCGCTTCCCACCGGTGGAACCCTTGAACAGGCTGACAGCACGGGCTGGATGGCCTTTTACTGTCTTTGCATGCTCAATATCAGCCTGGAGCTTGCCAAGCATCGCCGCATCTACGAGGATATCGCGTCCAAGTTCTTTGAGCACTTTATCCTCATCGCCGATGCTATGACATTCAGAACGGGTGAGAAAGACGAGCAGTCGCTGTGGAACGAGGAGGACGGTTTCTACTACGACGCGATTTCATGGGGCGGCCCATACATCCAGCAGTTGCCGGTCCGGTCACTTGTCGGCCTGATTCCCATGTACGCAACCCTGACCCTGGAGCCAGAGTTGATCAACAAGCTCCCTTCGTTCAAGCGGAGGATGGAATGGTTCATGCAGAATCGCTGCGACGTGGCGGAGAGGAATATGTTCAGTATTCGAAAGCGCGGAAAGGGAAACCGGATCCTTCTTTCCATCGTGAGCAAGGAGCGCCTGGTAAAGCTCTTGGAACGAATGCTGTCTGAAGATGAGTTCCTAAGTCCTTACGGTATCCGATCTATGTCGAAGTTCCATGAGAAAAACCCCTACTCAATGAACGTCAACGGACAGGAGTTCAGGGTAGGCTACGTTCCGGGCGACTCGGACAGTGGGCTGTTTGGAGGCAACAGCAACTGGCGTGGACCAATCTGGCTCTGCGTCAATTTCCTCCTCATCGAGTCACTTCAGCGATATTACCTGTTCTTTGGACAAAATTTGCAGGTCGAATGCCCCGTGGGGTCGGGTGACTACATGCACCTGGGGCATGTATCGGAGGAAATACAGCACCGACTCCAGCATCTCTTCTCGAGAGGAGATGATGACCGCCGAGCCATCAACGCTGGCAATGATACCCTGGACTTCGACCCACTTTGGAAGGACAACCTTTGGTTCCATGAGTTCTTTGATGGAGACACGGGCCGCGGGCTAGGAGCAACACATCAGTGCGGATGGACAGGCCTTATTGCTAGACTGATCCACGACACTGGGTAAGAGCTGACCTATCCCCAATCTTCGTGAACCACTCTGACTAATATGTTATAGTGTCAATTGCCGCCTCCCACAAACGCCACGCACACCCTCTATCGGCATGGCCCACTACTTTGACGATGTGTTCACCCGGCAGACCATGCCGCGGTCGCCATCTATGCCCCGTTTCCGGCGGTCGTCGACGGCACGGTCGATAGGAGCCCGTAGCGACTTCGATAACAGCGAGGCTAACGGGTACGACGACGATCATGAAGGTAGTGTCACACACGACGAGAATCCGGAGCGTCTGCGCGAGAAGGCCGAGGCTGAGGAGCACATGCATAATTATATTGCCCAGCAGCTCGAGAGGGTCAAGAATGAGCAGGTCGTCGACGGCTATGAGCAGGGAGACGAGTTTGAGGCTCAAGCTTGAGGAGTATGGCGGAAGTTATTGGGTGTTCGCGACCAACTTTTGACATAGAATTTCCATCAATTCAGTACACAGGATGGCCATAGACTGGGTGAGCGCGTATACGGTATCAGCACAAGACTGCATGAAAACGATCATTCATAAACCCGAGGACAGTGGGGAGACAATCAAATATAGTTTCGAAGCAGAAACAACAAACTCAAATAAATATATATATATACATATCATTAGACGATGCGCCAGGGAATATTCGGCCCAAAGCCGTTCCCCTAGGTAATTGCTTGGTATATTCTAGGTGTATCAACGATTGTCAGGATCTCTCACCATGGCTCAGGAGCTGCAGGAGCACTGCATCGCCCGTTGGAATCTAGGCACGTCGCCTGTCCACCGGACTTCCTCTTCCCGGTCTCCTTCGTAAGTTTTCCCTTCGAATTCCTTCCCATCCCACTGATCCTCAAAAGGATGTAGAGCCATGTGCATGACGCGGCGTAGAACATCTCTTTCACCGCCCTTTTCTACCCTGTGGATGACCTCGTCAAGTATGAAGCTTCGTGGGATGAAGCTTGGGTTGACCTGCTTCATCGCGGCCATGCGCTCTTCATCCCTTGCCGGTTCGACGGTGCGTTGGCCATCTGCAGCTACTGTCCCCCAGTCCTCGACTATCCTCGCTCGCCAATTGTCCAGCCATCCGGCGACCCTCTGCCGAGCCTCTCCCTCCGACACACCCGCAGCGCTGATGCCCTCCTTGTGGAAGAAGACGCCCGCCTGTTCCTTTCTTGCCTCGTCGGTTGCCAGACTCTCCACCCGCACAGAGCTCAGACGGCGGAAGAAGTGGTTGAAGTCCAGCTCCAGCGCCTCCATGGTATCCAGGAGGCCGCTGAAGAGATCCTGATAGTCGGACTTCTGGAACCGTCGAAGGCCAAGGCGCGCCGTCATCAGCCTGTTGTACTCTGTCAGGAACAGCGCCTTGTACTCCTCGCCCGCCTGTGTGATGAGCTTTTCGGCCCGCGAGACCAACGCGTCGGTCTCCGGGCCTTCTGACACGCCATCGACGACGAAACCCTCCGAGTCGACAGCGCCGCCTGCGCCTATGAGCTCGCCGACCGCCTCGCCGAACCGGACCAGGTTCCACCAGATGATGGTTGGCTGGTTACGGTAGCTGTACCTGAGCAGGTGGTCGTCGTGGTTAGGGGTGTAGGACGGGTCGAAGTCGTCCATGAAGGCGAAGGGGCCAAAGTCGATGGACAGCCCACAGATGGAGGTGTTGTCCGTGTTCAGCACACCGTTCATGAAGCCGTAGGCCTGCCACTTGGCGACGGTGAGGGCGTTGCGCCGCACCACCTCCCGGTAGAGCCTCGCGAAGCGGTTCTCGGCCGCGTCGCTGGGCCCCTGGACGTCCTTCTCGCCCGCGAGGCCCCTCGGCGGGTGCTTCAGGTCCGGCGCCTCGGTCGGGTCCTCCGGGTCGCTCAGCCTGCCCGGCAGGCGGTCCCACCCGCCCAGCACCTCCTCGGCGACGTAGGTGGCCAGCTTGCGGATCATGGGGCGGTCGCCGCGGGCGCGCAGGATGTCAAAGTTGCCCAGCCGGATCCAGCTCCGGGCAAAGCGCACGACGATGGCGCCCGGCTCGAGCGTCTCGCGGCGGACCTTGGCGTGCGGCAGCAGCGAGAGGGCCAGGGCCCGCATGGTCGGGATCCCCAGGGCGTTGAGGGCCTCGCTGACGACGAACTCGCGGATGCTCGACCGCAGCACGGCCTTGCCGTCGGCGAAGCGGCTGTACGGCGTCATGCCGGCGCCCTTGAGCTGGACCTCGTAGCGGGTGCCGCGCGCGGGCCCCGCGGCCGAGGGGTCCCTCGCGGCGGCCGAGGTCGTCTCGAACAGGCTGATGGCGCGGCCGTCGCCGAGCTGGCCGGCCCACTGGCCGAACTGGAAGCCGCCGTAGAGCTGCGCCCAGGGGTAGCCGCCGGTGAGGCGCTGCTCGTCCCAGCCGAGGAGCAGGTTGCCGGCGGCGAGCTGGCGGAAGGCGTCGGTGGCGGCCTCGGCGGGCCGGATGTCGAGGTCGCGCAGGGCGGCGGGGCTGGCGGCCAGGAGCTCCGGGTCCTGCTGCGGCTCCGGGCGCACCCACGTGAACAGGCCGCCGCGGACCTGCCGCGGCGTGATCTGGTCGCGGGGCGTCTTGTGGCTGTCGGCCGGGGTGGGGAAGAGCGGGTCGGGCGGGAGGAGGGTGGTGAGGCGCCATGATTTGGGCAGGCTGGAGAGGGTGTGGCCTTGGCTGTTGTTGCTGTTGTTGTTGTTGTTGTTGTCGTCGTCGTCGTCGTTGGTCTTGTTAGCATCGTTGGTGGCGGCTTGCTTGTCCAAGCTGTCTGTGCGCCCGGCGTCGAGGGTCTCCTTTGTCGTGGGCGCCGAGGTGGAGGGGTCGCCACCTGGGACGACGCCGTTGCCGTTGTAGATGAGCTGCTCCGCCATGGCGGAGAGGCGTCGTCGTGATGTGGCGAGGGTGGGAGCCGTTGTGGTGGTGGTGGTGTTGGTGGTGGTGATGATATTGATGCGCCGCAGTTGACGGGGAAGAGCCGTGCGGAAGGGCATTTACAGCATTTACAGCAAGCAGTTACAGCATTTACAATGGGTAGAAAAGGGAGGGGAAGAAGGAAGGTGGTGGTCAAGATGTCATCCCTTTTTATTTCTTGTCTTTACTTATCTATCTTCTTGGCCCTTTTCAGTCGGCGAATTGCGTAAAGAGGGGAAACTTTTAACAAGCAGCTGGGATCTTTAGTGGTGATGTCAGTTAATCAGTCAGTCAGTCAGTCAGCTCTGAGTGGGCGCAGGGCCAGCCTAAGGAATACGAACATAAGCCATACTGTTTAACACAAATGTCTTCGGACACACGAGTGGTGCAACAGCCAAAGCGACTGAGCTCCTGCACTAAGTAAAAAGAGAAGTTCAACTTTGAGCCAACTTTTTTGCCGTTCCAGAAGGTCTCTAGTTCGAGTTCAGCTCTTGATGAATTGAATTAGTACCTACTTACTTACTTAAGTCAGTAGTTAGTTGAGTTTGGAAGTCAAGCTTTAGCGATTACTGGTACCTTCTCGCGGCTAGCAGTAGCTACCTATGTACCTACTTAGGTATGTATGCTATATTGTAGGGTTAGGGTCAATATATGCGACGACGTGCCAATGGCACCCAACCTCACCACGCAGGCTGCAGGAGGGCGAGCCTTACCTACCTACTTAAGTTAAGTACCAAGTGGGTATAAGCTTTTCTTTTCCCCATGTGTTTTGGATATTCGGTCCTCTCCAGCATGATTTGGCCACCTCGTATAAACTTCCAGGCATCTTCTTCACTCCATCTCTAGCAGTCCCCAAGACACCTGGGACCATGGACTTGCCAGGTGGGAGGCAGCACAGACAGTCGACAGTTATACATACCTACTCAGCTCCCCGTCGAGAACAACAATAACCCACAAACAAGATGTTTGTAAAACCCTCTCGGTCAAAGGCGATACCTATCGTCAAACCTGCTGAAGAGGAGTCTGTCAAGGATGGGAAGGATAGGAAGGAACACCCGCCAGCAAGACCGCGGCCACTGGTTCAAGATATTGCCATTCAACAAGCTGCGCATGCGATATCCTCGCTCAGGATCGGTTCCAAACCCACCAACACTGCCTCTATGCCAGTTTCGAGCCAAGGCTCCATCCCAGGCTCAGTCCATCATGTAAATGGCAAGCACAACAACCCCAGGTCCGTCAGGATGGAAACTGAGAAGCAGAAGACGCGGTTGGTGCCCACAGATGACGACGACGACCAGGAGGACTACGAGTCTGGTTTCGACATCTACGCACGACCTTTCATACCAGAGATCTTTACTGTCATCAACACTCTCCCTGGACGTCAAATCCTAACACATCCCTTAAAAACAACCGATTTCGATGACTACATTTCCAGATCACTGGGTCCGGCTACTGGCTTCCTACCTCAGCCTCTCCCAATACGTTTACCTACCACAACCTCCTCCTTCACCGAGGGCAGTAGCATCAGTCCGAAGTACTATGAGGAGTTTTTCCAGTTCCATCTTCATCAGGAAATTCAAGCACAGCAGATGGAAAATGAGGCATACTCTCGTAAGTGACAACAAGAAACCGGTATCCAGCCTTCTGAGCCATCTGAGACTCAATGTCTCGGTGAACATAGTCTCAAGTGAGACTTGGCATACGGGCCTTCTCATTTGTGATATACTTGCATCAAGATCTCTTTATATGACTGGATTAGCTAACAAGTCATGTTGAAGTGTATGGTCATGATCTAGCAGTACAACCAGAGTCAGGATCCTTTCAGCAGTACCAGAGCCAAGGAGAGGCCATCTGCGTACTGCTAGTTCCGGGGCTTAGGGAGAACAGCCCGTTCATTGAAGACGATGACGTTGTCGAACTGCGGCAACTCGTGTACGGGAGGGACGGTAGTCTGTTCGGCATGCAGACGTGGCTGGCAGCTCGGAAGGCCATTGCTGCCAACGCAAGTCTACCGGTTCCAAGACAGAGTCTCAGTCAACCAGGCCCGGCCCCAGGGTGGACGAACACCGTCTACTTTGCGCGTGTCTTGAGTGTCGTGAAGTCGGAAGAGCGGCTCGTACTCCGAGTACTCGGCCTACCTGGCAGTGTGACACCGCGCTTGGAGAAGTTTAACGTCCAGTTCCCGTGTCCACCAGAGAGACACCTACCGAGTGAGTTATCTAAAGAGCAAATAGTACCCCCCTTTGGAGCAACAGACAATGTACACCTGGACCATGTCTCGTGGCTTCGTTGCTTCCTCTTCTAGACACATATTGACTTTCCGCCTTGAAGCCCTTTTCGCACTGCCAGTCGCACAGCAGGTACTTCTCGAGCGAAACGGGAACGGCATTGCTCACGGAGGCAACACCCAAAGGGAGACCTCCCGTTGGCTATACTCTATGCTATTCCCAACTGTCCAGGATTGTGCAATTCAATATAGGCTCCACCCGGGTATTTTCCAGCAGTTCTTCGATAAGGAGATAAATTGGGAGCAGAAAAAGGCAGTGGAGAGCATTTGGTCACGGAACTACGGTAATCTGCCGTTTCTGATATCAGGGCCACCTGGGACAGGCAAGACGAAGACAGTCATCGAGACTGCACTGCAGCTCATCAAGAACACGACGGATCACAGTCACATTCTTTTATGCGCGCCCTCGGACCCTGCAGCGGATACTCTAGCACAACGTCTGAGGGTACATCTCACCACAGGTGAGATGCTACGTTTGAATAGACCCTGCCGGACGTTTGCGGAAGTACCTGGAACTCTTCTTCCTTACTGTTGCATCGCAGACGACAAATTTGCGATGCCTTCCTTTCCGACCATAATGCGATATAGAGTGGTTGTCACGACGTGCCGGGATGCGTCCTTGCTTTCTCGGGCGAGATTAACTAATGCAGACCTCTGTACCTTGGAGCAGGGATTCCAAGGCATAACCAGGTAAGCAAAATAGAGGCCACAGTGATGATGACGAAGCTCACCTCACAGTTCCTCGCCGGTTCATCGAGTTAGACAGTCGGAAATCAGACATGCAACAGAAGGAGAAGGACGGAGGAAGAGAGGGAGGGACTGGATTATCAACTTGAAGAGTACTGAGAGCCTGGAGGTGCTGACGTACCGTCTCTTAGGTCCATTCATCCGCTCGATCATCTACCGGAAATCAAACTCCATTGGTCAGCCCTTCTCGTCGACGAGGCCGCCCAGGCGACCGAGCCTGAAGTCCTGGTTCCGTTGACCATCGTCGCTCCACCTCCCAACTGTCCTACATCTAACACGCCTCTCGTTGTCATGGCCGGTGACGAGCATCAACTTGGTCCACGGACCTCAATCCCCTCTTCGCCTCTGACGAAGTCACTCTTCGCCCGGCTTTTCAAGCGTCCTGTGTATGCCGCCCACCCCTTGGCCAGGGGTAAAGCAGGCGAGGCACCTCCCCCACTGACACAGTCGCTATTGCCCTTGCACAGGCCAGCCTTTGCCAACTTGATCCGTAACTACCGTTCCCATCCTGCTATTCTTGCCGTGCCCTCTAGCCTATTTTACGCCGACACCTTGGAGCCTGAGGCAAAGGACACGAGTTGCCTCGGGGGCTGGGAAGGCTGGAAAGGTCGCGGTTGGCCCGTCTTATTCCACAACAACCCGTCACGAGACGAACTCGAGCTCCTCGGGCTGAAAGAGGGAATGGGTGGGTGGCATAACCCCGGCGAGGCTGATATCGCATGTCGATACGCTAGTTCACTTGTGGCCTCCGGCCTCGTTGAGCAGAAGGAAGTTTGCATCATGTCTCCCTTCAAGGCGCAAGTTCGACGATTGCGTAAGCGCATGCGAGACTCTCGGTACGGACGCCTGTGGGACGTGAACATCGGCCCTACGGAAGCGTTTCAGGGGCTGGAGCGGGGGGTAGTGATCCTCTGCGTGACGAGGTCGAGGCAGAGGTTTGTCGAGAAGGACCAGCAGCTTGGCTGGGGGATCATCGGCATGCCGAACAAGATGAATGTCGCCTTGACGAGAGCCAAGTTCGGACTCATTGTCATCGGACGGCGTGACCTCCTAGTGGAGGACCCACACTGGAAGGCCTTTGTGGGATTCTGTGAACGCAATGGCTTGGTGGCAGGCGATACGGCGGCTGGTGGCGAGCCTGCGCAGGGTCTCACCAGACTCGAAAGGAACATGGTCGAGAGGGAGAGAGCCCCGGAATTACAGCCCATGCACCGGGGCTGGGGCATGAGTCTCACTGTCGAACCGGGCGAGGAGATGTGGGCCAACGGTATGATGGAGACGCCACCGGAGCTGTTTGATGATGATGAAGACTACACTGCCTCTCGTTACCATGAGGCTGAGAGCCTCGACGAAGAAAGGGGGCAGGGGCAATACGGAGGGCATCTACCGTAGGGCGAGAACCTGGAAGAATAATTTTGAATTCAGCGATATTGATTCAAACAGCGTGATATGGAAGAGGGTTCGAAGCAAGGATCCGACCAAATCAAGCCTATCAATTGAGGACTGGATGGATATGGAAGAGCGAGTGTGTCTCAGCGGGCAGGTAATTCCTGCTGTTTCTAGACAAAACCTGGGTATTTAGTTTCAGCCCAAATAATACCATAAGCGAATGGATACTCGCAGCAAAGGAGACCAGACAGTATAACGATACATCTGGGCCATCCTCTATCACAGTCGCCCCAAAATTTCAGTCTCTCAGTCTCCCAGTCTCCCAGCATCATTTTGTGTCATTGATCTGGAATTCAAGATCAAAGTACGTCCCAAGTGGTATTTATCAGTTCTAGTACTTCTGGTAGCAATATCAGGGATGCTCACTTCTACAGACTAGATATATATCTATAGACCGACCTGTTATTTACTGAGAATATTCGCTTTTATTCAATGACTGGAAACTTCGAGATTAGAATGCCCAGTGGCAGCCAAGTACACATGGCAGTAACAAAAAGGGAGCCATAGCGAGGACCATCCCCCCCTCAAGCCTAAAGTCCCCTCAGACAATAAGATTTCTTCACCTAACCCTAGCCTTGGGTTGCATTTGTCCATCGGATCGTGCACGTTTACCTACTGCGATCCGATTTCGCAATACCCGCATTTATTGGAGATCCGATGGCGTCACCGGCCTATTTCTGGACATATCGCGGCGGTCTTCGTACATATGTAGTCCAAGCTTCTAAACCACAAGCACGAGCATGAGCATGAGCCAAGGGGTCAAGGCTGCTGACTTCTGTGAGGTTTGTTGTAAGATCTTTTGTAAGAAGGATATCATTTCGCCTTCTTCATAGACTACCTACCATGTTTAGATACCACTACGGATCATAAAGCAGCGGCTGATCGAGTCATTCGTTATGCAGAGTGCTTGCTTGACTTCATACTTACCCAGGTACTTACTATGTATGGTAGGTAGGTATTAGAACCCAGATTCCAACGTGCAGGATCATCACCCCTCTCTGCCACTCACCTTAAAGTCTGCCTTGACTTATGTACTGTGGTATGTGCTCTACATATGCACCGATCCGCTCGAACCGATCACCCCGCAAGTGACCCGCACCCCACATGTATAGGCTATTACTATCTCGACGTTGCGCTCCTTCCCAGCTATCTTGTGACTCTCTGTCTCGTGTCTATTGTACTACTTCCTCTCTGTCTCCCAGCCTCAAACTGAAACTCATTGCCCGCCAATACTCCAAGATGAACTCTATCGAATCCTCCTTCAAGCCGGACGCTACGGGCCAGGCCCCCAAGCAGATGGAGTATATCCCTTACCTGAAGCTCAACGACGGCCACGAGATCCCAATGGTACGACAACCCGCAATGTTCCCACGAGGTCGAGAGTTGGAACTGACAGGATGATGAATCTTTAGCTTGCGTATGGCCTGGGCACGGCCCACTTCAAGACGGGCCCAGATGCGCTCAAGTCCATCGACAAGAAGATCATCGCGGCTACCGTCATGGCTATCAAGGCCGGCTACGTCCATCGTGAGTGTCCTCCCCTCCCCCCCTGTAGCCCCCCTGGCCATGCACCTGACACAACTGAGGCTCGATTGGGGAGACTAACCCTGGACGGCTACAGTGGACGGAGCCGACGGCTACGGCAACGAGACTGAACTCGGGCTCGCCATCAAGGAGGCCGGCGTGCCGCGCGAGAAGCTCTACGTAGTCACCAAGGCCACCGAGCCCAGCGCGGGCAAGAACATGGACGAGCTCCTGTCGGCGTCGCTCGAGAAGCTGGGCCTGGACTACGTGGACCTGTACCTGGTCCACCAGCCCTTCTTCGCGGACGGGAACCCGGCCCTGCTGCAGGAGAAGTGGGCCGAGATGGAGGCCATCAAGGCGTCCGGGCGGGCGCGCAGCATCGGCGTGTCCAACTTCCTGCAGGCCCACGTCGAGACGGTGCTGCAGGCGGCCAAGGTGCCGCCCGCCATCAACCAGGTCGAGTTCCACCCGTACCTGCAGCACGGCGGGCTGCTCGGGTTCCACCGCGACAGGGGCATCGCCGTGTCGGCCTACGGCGGCCTCACGGCCCTCACGAGGGCGAGGCCGGGCCCCCTGGACGACGTCTACCCGGCCCTGGCCGACAAGTACGGCGTGTCCGAGGGCGAGGTCGCGCTGCGCTGGATCCTCGACCAGGGCGTCGTGGCCGTCACCACCAGCTCCAACGAGGAGAGGCTCAAGAGCTTCCTGGCCAAGCTGCCCGTCATCAAGCTCACGCCCAAGGAGGTCCAGCTGATTTCGGACAAGGGCAACGAGAAGCACTACAGGGCCTTTTGGAACGACAAGTTCAAGGCTGATGATCGGTCTTGAAAGGGCGCCAGGTCTTGAGACTGAGAGGTGGGGCTGTGTGCCTGACTCCCGAGGGTCAGATCCATGGTCTTGCTGTGATGGGGCCAGCAGTAGGGACAACCACGATTTGAGCAAAAGAGATTAGCAAATGAACAATTATAGTCAGGACCAGAAGTCAATCGCGAGAACGTGATTCTTTCATTGGCGATAGGTTTTTCGTCATAAGGCGTTTATATGATAATGCTCGTTATTGCTCATCCAATATCAAGGCTCGAATCGAAGGCCTTTATTGATTTTGGCCCCCTCCTTGGCCAGTCACTCCATACAGTTCATAATGTTCCAACTGGCATGATCCTTCTCCCCCAAAATCTTGACAAGGAACAGCTGTCATGTTACAATTCCGAAGCTTCAGAGGCCGTCGACTCATCATCCGCCGGTACAGGAGCAGGCGCTGGTTTCTTCTTGAACGGGAGTGCCCTCGGCGGCGGCACACGATCAGCCTTGTCCTTGTCTGCATCGGCAGGCGGCTTGCCTCGCAGGTTCGAGCTCGGGGGCTCGCCCGAGTTCTTCGAGGCGGCTCTAGCCGGCGGAGAAGGCGAAGCTCTCGCGCCCTTCTTGCGAGCAGATGATCGACTGGCCGTTTTGGGCTCGGGCTCGGGCTCAGGCTCAGGCTCACTCGCCGTTTCGGACCCTTCGGTGGTCCGGTCAGCATCCGATAGCGACTGCTCCTCGAGATCCCGCACAGGGCTCTCCGGCTTTGGATCAATATCCATCCTGTCAGCCGCCGTTCCACCGTCTGTCTCTTCGTCAGGGGTAGCAGTCTCATCAGCCTTCCGCTTGCCCTTCCTCGAGGCCCCCACCGCGCCACGCCGCTTTGGTGCAGCCCCCGATTTGCTGCCCTTTGCCTTGGTGCTGATACTCGCAAGCTTGTCCTCATCTACTTGAGCCGTGGCGAGGACCTGTCCCTGGGTACGGATCTTGAGTTTCTTCTCGTTCAGCAGGTCCCTGAGGAACGAGTCGTGCTCGGCCTCGAACTCGTTCTTACTGCGCTCGAGCTCCTTGAAATGCGCCGTCTCGTCGGCAACAAGTTTCTCGAGCTCGGCATGCTTGCGCCTGAGCCCTACGAGTTCCTCCTCGAGCCTAGTCCGTACCTCGACCACATCGTTGCACCAGTCGAAGATGCTAATTTCTTCGGTGGCCGACTCGCTCACTGGCAGGGTGAGCGTGCCTATGGTTTCCTAGGATACGGGGGTACACCAGTGAGTCTTGTGATCAAATCTTGTTGCTAGGGTAATGTGGTTGGCAGGCAGGCAGGCAGGTCGCAGCCCCCAGCCGTGAAACGTTATTTTCATGGGGGCCAAGAAGGGCCAAGAAGGAATCATACCGTTTGACCGGAAGCCTTCTTCCGAATGTTGATGATAAGGGTTTCTTCATCCTTGAGTTGGGCGTTGGCATTAAAGTTCCCGGCTGGTAGGTTGTCGGGAAGAAGCAAGGAAGTCAGACATTGCTCCCATTCGGCATCCGACAAGGAGCTGCTCAGGTCTCTGTAGCGCGATACCTTGGTGTGTTGCACTGCAGGGAAGACGGGAACATGTCCAAAGTTAGCCAGCCATAATCTATCAGTAACGAAGTCCGAGATTGGGATTGAAAAAAGCGAGATGTTCGGTCTGGGGAGGGAGGGGGGAAGGCCGGGATGTTGGCTGAAAGTGAGACTGCAGGATGGATGGTATGGATGATGATGCTGATGATGATGATGGTTACTGTTGCTGATGATAATGCTGATGACCCGCACTGGGGACGGGGAGGGGGGCACAAGGCCTGTTGCAGCAGCAGCAGCAGCAGCAGCAGGGCCACAGGAGCGGAGGCTCGGATATCTGGCCGGACAGGCGGCCCACAAGGCCGGATCGACCAGACCAGCTGCAAAGAATAGACTAGATGGGTGACAGCTGCAGGAACGCAGGCCTAGTGTGCAACTGGACTAACTCACGTATACGGACATAGGCCTGCTCGCCCTCAGTTGCGGTCAATTCGACGTCCAAGGGCTGAGAACTGCTTGAGGATGAAGAATGCGGGACGACACGGACAAGGACGTGGCCGCCTGGGTTGCCTTGTAGTGGCAGTCTCAGGATATGAGCGGGAGCCATATTGGGTGGACTGGGGAAAAAACAAACGTGTTAGTTGGGGTGGCAGGGCACCCTGAGTAGGCATGTGCGGAATATAGGGTTGGTATAGAGAGGGAGCAATAGTGTAAATTACAGGTGCTGTAGATCCTACACAAACACAGCTCCAGCCTACTAAGTAGACCTGGCAGCATGCGGAGGGGGTGTCTTTGGTGGCTGACGGGAGCACAGGGAGCCGTTAGCCGGGCGTGGGATTGATTAACAGCTCTGCCAGGTCGCACAGCTGACCGTTTGTTAAGCCAGTCAGCCAGCCAGCCAGTCGGCCCGAGAGGGAGGAAGGACTCAATCGTGTGTAGGGATGAGAAACTGAGACAGTGGTAACAATGGACAGAGGTGCGAGACTTTTCCTGCCAGTTTTGCTTGCAATGTCACTCTTGTATCTCATGTCTTGTGTGTGTCTGGTCTTGTTCTTGTTGTTTTGATATCCCAAATAAATCTCGAGTTAGGCAGCAGCGGCAGCAGCAGCGGCAGTGGCAGCAGTAGCAGCAGGGCGCTGTTGCCTACTGGAGAGAGCCTGGGTCTTCAGGGACCACAGGCAATCTGTATTAGTATCTAGGTACTCCCAGTTTGCCAGTCATTGGTTATCAGCACACCCTCACATATCATACGCCACTGGTTGGCTGACATTGCCCACTCGTTCTATTTGCTACACGCAGGACTGTTTCTTCTTCATGAAGGCAAAGCTGACCGAGTCTAGTAAAAAACGGCGTGTGTGTGTGTGTGAGACCAAAATCAATCAGAAATAATTACTGTGTTATGAGATACTATGTAGAAGACTGGCATGTACCCAGCGTGCCCTGGTAGACTGCTCAGGTACTTGCCTGCCAGCCTGCATAGCATACCTACATGGTACCGTGGTAGTGCAGTGTGATACATAGTACACAGTAAATACGACGTAGACGCGCCTTTGAACGCGTTCCACTGGCGTCATTTTTAGCCCTGCAGCCCAACCCCTGCTTGTTGACGCTTGGGCCATAACGGTGTGCTGGGTAAAGGTTCCAGTGTGCCCAGGTACCTGTGATCTGTACCTAGCTAGCCTCGCTAGGTATGTAGTGTGGCACGCATACACTCCAGGCACTGTGAACATTGAACAAGGGTGTTGTGGTTTTCTTGCAAGGGTTCTCCTCCACCCGTCGCTCCCCCAGCCCTGCCCGGGCCAACAGGTGGGCACCTTTTGGCCCTGTCAATGTCCCAGCCTCCAGGGCGGATGGGCAAGCAGGGCCTCGTCTCCTCCCACCTCCCCCCCCCAAAGTCTCCCTCCATTTCTTTTCTCAACACTGCTTAGTGCAACGTACCCCCTCCCTCCCTCCCTCCTCCCCCCTCAAACCCTTTCACTGCAACTTCCTCACCAACAACGTCCGATCCACTCGCTCTCCCTCTCTCCCTCTCTCCATTTCCCCCAGATTGATTGAATCATTGATTGATTGAATGATTGCATGACTGTTTGACCCCTTCATCCTAACGCGCTTGGCATCATCATTTGGGAATTTCTCTTTTGTTTTTTTGGTCTCCAACTACATACGGCTGCGGAACGGATACGGATACGGGATCAGAGGAACAGAAAAACAACAGAAACGAACGGAAAAAACACCCTAATTTTGACAAGCCACTTGCCTCTGCTCCACCACGTTGGCAGCTCAACCAAGCCTTCTCGACTGATGCGATACCATCGTATCATCATATTAATCTCGCTTACACAGTACCGTGTTCCACAGCCAGCCGCCTTCTTCAACCCAAGTCACAAGTGACGTGCATTACGGATCCATACGCAACCTTTTCCTTTCGTCTACATACATACTACCTACATTGCGCCAGTGCATATTCTACATACGAACTCCACAATAGCCATCCAGGAACCCGAACCAACATCTGTCACGGATTGGGCCGCGCATCTAACCACCTCATCACCTAACCACCTGGATCAGATCAACCTGGACACGCACCTACCACCTACCACCTCTCACCTGCCGCGTTCGCAGTCAGCCCGTTCCCCTTGTGTGCGTAGACTGGCCACCTGAGTCCATCCCGACTCACCCGTACACTTCGTCATCGCCAAACTTTCAACGCGCCGACTCCCCGACATGCTCTGAGGGTGTGCGCAGCATTTTCATCAAGAATGTTGGTTTATGGACCATCGCCCTGCCGCCATTGCTGTCAAACACCACAAAGATTTGATTGCATCGACCACAGCTGCCACTCACCATGGAGACCTTACGACTGAAACCTCGGAAACCGGTTGAGGACGAGGTAGAAAATTGGGACGATGATGACTTCCTAATAGACGGTGACGATCTTGCCCTTCGGCATCATTTGCCCATGGCCAATGCGCACCCGCATCGACGTGATAGCCTCTCGTCACATGTCTCCTTTCGGTCTGAGCGGGAGTCTCTGCACGGAGAAGAGCAGACTTTTGTTCACCTCCCTGCCGAGGACGAGACCTCAGCTCTACATGCCATCGCAGTCGCTGCAAGTGCTGGCATCCCCATCCCCCAGAACATACCGCCCACGGCTTTCGTGAAGGGAGCCACCATCAAAAGACTCGGAGGTAGGAAGGTGAGGAGGATCCTGCAGGAAGATTGGGGCGACGACCTTGTATTACCCGACGGAGATGAGGGTTTACGCATAAAAAAACAGGATCCCTCCAACTTCCCCGCCGCTCTGAGACAGGTCAGCGGGACGGGCCCAAGTCCTTTCAAGCCGATGCAGTCGGCGCCTGCGCCAGATCAAGGAGAATTCACCCCCATTCCTGCAAGGGTTCTCGGTACTCCCATCAACCTTGACAGATACAGAGACACAGATGATGACGATGACCTGTTTGGAGACGGCACTGAAACGATCAAGGTGTCTAAGACGCGTCAGCTCATCAGGAAGCCAACACAGCCAAAATTCGCCACCATAACGCCCGAACCACCGGCCCAAGGAGACGACGATTTTGAGAAGGACCTAGAGATCCCCTTAGATGGCACTTTGAGGCTGTCGTCCCGCAGAGACATACCGAAAACACCTACCAACGCCACTGACGATTTTGATTGGGGAGAAGGGAGCCTCGGGACACGATTTGGAGGTACTAGGAGGGACGGACGGTCTAATCGCAGCTCTTCTGCTTCGGCTTTTAGCCCAAGCATTTCGAGCTCCATCACCGCCGAGAGCGAAGACGAGGCACAGTTCGATGGCATTGAGTTACCCCACGGCCCACTGGATTTAAGGGAGAGGTTGGTGAGGAGACAACGTCGAGTCCGATCGCCGGAACGCATCATCGAAGAAGAGCCCGCGCCGCTGCCAGATTCAGTGCCACACCCAAAGGAGGAGAAGGAGAATCCCTTCTCCGGCTTGGATGTTGGCGATGGGTCTGTCTTCGACTCGGGAAAACTCAAGCTCCACACCAACGTCAAGCTGAAAGATACCCGATCTTCGAGTCCCGCCCGCCCCAAGGCCGCCGTGTCTCTGACCTTCACGAGCAAGCCCGTCCCTGTCTCTTCGCGGCTGCCACGGCCCAGTAGCAGTCACCACGACAGAACACACGCTCAATCCTCCCTGGAACCCGTATCGGAGAGCGGAGGCCCCATTGTGTCCCGCTCGACGAGAAGGTCTCAGTCCCGACTTGGCCACTTGTCCCAATCCTCACAATCATCAACAGCAAGCGGTACCACGCCCTCCACAACACCCATCCCGAGCTTTCCAGCTCCTGCGACACCTCAGAAACGACAAGTCGGCCAGAAGGTCTCCACGGTCTCTCTACGCACCCAACCAACGACAACCAATGCCCAGCTTCTCCGAATCAAGCGGTCTCTCCCTGCCATGAGACCACCTGGGTCTCCAGCGAGGTCAATGACTGCCCGAGGCTTTGAGCGTCCGCCTTCTCGGACTGAAGGAACGCTTCGACAACAGCTGGCAATGAGACCCAAGACGCCGATCGAGCGGAACCGCCACTCGATCGGAGAAAGCCCCGCGTTGCAAGCAAGGAAGACTTTCCTGCCAGCAGGTGCCTTGCCTTCTCAGCCCACTAATGCCAACGGCAAGAGGCAGTTTCGTCGTCATGATTCTGATGCTTCGCTCGAATCGCGGCCTACTTCACGTGCCGTTTCGCGGTCAGCACCAAGGTCGCCGAGTCCAGTGAAGCGGGATCGCAATCTTGAGAAGCTTGCCCGCGCAGGAGCTCGGCTGCCCCTCAGTCTTCCAAAGAGGCCTAGGCGTTTTGGTGATGGTCATGAGCTCGATGCGTTCGACGACTTGCCGACTTCCGCAAGGACCGAGTCCGAATTTGTCAAGCAGCCCAAATTATCCACTCCACAGTATCCGACACAGTTCCGCAACAAGGCCATGCAGCATCTGTTACCGGGGAGAGCCAACTCCCCTGCCCCATATTCGCCCCACCCATCTGCAAGGCAGGATTACCAGCCCCGTTTTGCACGTGACACGGCGTCGAGTCGGATTGCTAGGGAGACAAATCTCGCCCATCGAGTTCCCTCTTCTGGTCCGCTTACACCTCTCACGTCGCAACGCGTCGCACAGCTGGCAACACGGAGCAACTTGCATCAGCAACAAGCTACTGCCAAGCCAAGGAAGACATCTCGCAGGCCGCAACAGCACAAGCCACACCTCATTGCCAACCTCAATTCAGCCAAGGAGTCAAAAAGTAAGTTTGCCCCCCGTGCATTCGGCCAAACAATGATTGCTAATGTTGTCCAGTGGTCAATGGCATGTTTTATAACCCCGATACTTACCAGTGGGAGGGCAATGATAATGCGTTGAAGGATTTTGAGGCGCCTGCATCGTCGCCCTCCATATCCACGGCATCAGTTCCACCATTCGGCGTCCGGGAGAAGGAGAATGCCACACCTAGACCTGCACTTATCACCAACATCAGCTCCACCAAGGGGGTGCAGGTCGTCGGGGGCATGGTGTTCGACCCTCAGAACATGTGTTGGCTCAAGCTAGGCCCTCAGTCTGCACAGTCCGAAATCACTGATCCCATGGAAGGCTTCAACTTCCTTGGCGATGACGAGGATGACGTGTTCAAAGATATCCCAGACCTTGAGGACAATACGGCTGACACCACTGAAACTGGGCGGATGAGCGAAGTGAAAGACGACTGGCTTGTGGGCGAAGAATTCGATGTCGGGCCTGAGTTCATCAGGAGACAACGTGAAGAGGAAGAACGGTGGCGGAAGAAGTGTGAGAGGTGGCTCGGCCTGGGCAGCCGAGATCGTGAAGCATGGCGGTGGACGATCCGTGGTGTTGTTGCTGAACACGCGGGCCAATGATGGCTCACCGCTTTTTGGCTGATCATGAGCCATCACTGCGACGGTTTTTACTACCCCTTTTTCTTTTTATTACCTTTCTCTGTTTCTCCCCCATTCTTCTGCTTCTTCGTCTGTGCTTCTTCACCTACCACGTTTAGATTATCTTGCACTGCTTTCACGAACTGTACGACGACGTAAAGACAAAAGTTACGGATACGATTGAGCCAAGGGGGGCATATGATTAAAAAAGAAGGATACCACGAAAGGAGGACAGGACTCATTATACGCAACAGCATTGAGCATACAGATGATCAATGACACGGCAGACCGGGCTCATGGTTCATGGCAGTTGATCCGGATAATTTCCACACGGGATCATACTCCTGGTCCATGGGCTGGAGGTCTTTGAAGGAAATGAAACGAGACAGGGAAATTCACGACAGGAAAGAATTTGGGCTCGACAGACTCACGATGGAATGACCAAGATATCATGATGACAGACAACGGAGGGCGTTTTCTCGGTGTTCTTCACTTTTTCGATTCTTTTTTACTTTTCCATTACAAGTATCATGTTGGTGGACGTGTCTTGCTATTGAGAGTAGGGCGGTTTCGCGACCAACTGATTCCAGGAAAAGCAGCAGAGGCAGAGCATAGAGGAGCGAGGGCGACAGCGGCGCGAGACATTGTAGTGGTTGCAGTGGTGGCAGTGGCAGCGGCGTGCTCGAGGGACAGCTGAGCTGGCGATGTCGATGTACGATGAGCGGGAGCAGCAGAAGCCGTACGAGATTAGAAATACGAGGGTCGTAATGACGATGGCACGGTGGAATTGGGTGGATGGATGTCTGATGACTATAACGAGAACAAAAAATAATGATCATGACGGATAACGACCTTTTCCTTTCCATTTTCCATTTTTTGAGTACCAGCAGCATACATACCGGACAGGCCATCCAGCAAATGCGCCATCACGTCTAGCTTAAATCATAATGCTCCTAATATTACGACTCTGATGTCCATAGTCCTCAATGCCTACTTGGACGACACCTTTTTGGGCCCTTTCTTGGTCGCTTTCTTGGAATCCTTCGGGGACTCCTTGGACTCCTTCTTTTCCTTCTTTTCCTTCTTGTCCCCCTTGACATCCTCCTTGGCCTCCTTTGGGGCCTCCTCTGTCGCCTCCTCTGTCGCCTCCTTGGAGCTCGCCTTCGAACCGTCGGCCTTCTTGGCCTGGCCCTTGTTCAGCGCGTGGGGGTCCAGGCCGCGCCTCCTCATGGCGTTGCGCTTCGCGCGCAGCATGAACTGCTCGTCCTCGTCGTCGTCGAAGCCGCCAAAGTCGTCACCGCCGGCCTGGCCGTCCTCGGCGTCCTCGTCCACGATGGGCGTCTTGTCGACGGCCTCGCCGTCCTGAGCTGCGGCTGCGGCGGCCTGGGCCTGGGCGGCGGCGGACTTGCCGCCGCTCCTGTCGACGAGCACGGCGTTGGCGGGCGTGGGGCCGATCTTGTGGAACTTGGCGACGAAGAAGCCGTCGACGTTGTACGTGTGGGGGTAGTACCGCCTCGTGAGCTTGAGGGACGGGGGGAACGTCTTGCCGCGGTACGAGACGAAGCCCTCGTTTCCGAAGGGCAGGTTGGTCTCAACGAGCTTGACGTTGGGCCGCTTGGCGAGGGCGTAGGCTACGACCTGCTCGTTCTCTTCTACTGATACGGAACTGGAGGGAATATGTCAGCTTCATACTTCGACATGTCATGGAGAGGAACGGGATGACTTACCAAGTAGAGTAGACGATATAACCACCCGTCTTACTGTGGTGGTTGACGGAGTCAATGGCAGCGAGCAAAAGCTGCTTCTGGGTGTGCGGGATGACCATGAAGTCCTTCTCCGTCTTGTTGGTCTTGACACTGGGGTCCTTGGCGATGACACCAGTTCCGGTGCAGGGCGCATCAAGCAGGACCCTGTCGAACCCACCGATGGGCTTGGGGAACTCGCGGGCGTCGTAGTTGCACACGACGACGTTCCTGCAGCCCAGACGGTGGATGTTACCGATCAGACCCTTGGCACGAGACTTGCTCATATCGTTGGCGAAGATGGTACCCGTGTTGCGCATCAGCGCCGCCATGTGCGTCGTCTTACCACCGGGAGCGGCAGACATGTCGAGCACGCGCTCGTTCTCCTGGGGGGCCAGGGCCATGACGGGGAGGAAAGAGGAGGCGGCCTGGATGATGTAGTGGCCGGCGAGGTACTCGGGGGTGGCACCCAGTGGCACGTTGCTCTCGAAGATCTGCAGGCCGACCTTGGACCACTTGCCGACCGGCTCGAGGGTGACGCCGCGGTTGATCAGGGCGCTGGCCAGGTCTCTGCGGTTCGTGCGGAGGGTGTTTGTCCTGATAACCAGGGGTCTGCCGCTCTCGTTGGCCTCGAAGAACTCGAATGCCTCCGAGGGGCTGAAAAGGTGGTAGAGCTTCTCGGCCATGTACTCTGAGTAGCCGTAGTACGTGCAGATGTCCTTCAGCAGCGCCGCCGTGTACTCTGCCCTTGACCTCCCTTCCTCTGACAGGTTAGAGAAGTCCTCCAGGACGCGGATGTTTTCCGTTATCCTGCTCCGGAGAAGTTGCAGATCTGGAGCCAGCACGGCCTTCTTCTTGGCGGCCAGGTCGTCTTCGTCCTCATCATCACCGAGCACCTTGGGTTTGTCACCGCTGATATTTGTCTGCAGGGCGGATTCTTGCAACTCGGCCTCGGCGTCAGCCGCCTCCTCTTCAAGCTGCCTGTCGAGCTTCCGCGACAGCCCCTCGATGTTTGCAGCCGTCAACTTCTCCTCTGCGTCTGAGTCGCCCTCGTCGTCTGAGAAGACAAACTCCTCCGTCTTCTTTCTCTCCTGGTCGTCGTCCGAGTCATAGACTGAATCGTCCGAGTCGGAACCCAGGAAGTCATCTCCCAGCTTCGCAGCCTCGCTATCTTCCTCGTCTGACAGGCCACCCTCAAGATCCGAGTCGCCAAACTCATCGTCGATTTCGATATCGGAGTATCCTTCCGGCTCGGGGACGGCGGCGGCGGCCTTCTTGGATAACCTGGGTGTTTTCGTGACGGGCGCCTTGGCCTTGGTGGGCTTTGCGGTACCGTTCTGCTGCTTGGTGTTGGCCTTTGCTGCTGGTGGCCCCTTCTTCGCACCATTTGCCTTCTTGGGATCTGCTGCTTTTGTCCTCCTCTTCTTGGCCGGGGCCTCTACTTCGTCGGCTGGCAGACCCGCCTTCCGCTTCAGTTTGGCGAAGTGTTGTTCGGTGAGGGCCTCAGGAGGACCCTGTTTTTTTCCAATGCGACGCCCGACTCCCATTTTATTTTTCTAAAGAGTTATTTGAAGGGAGGAGGTTCTGGAATAATTGGTTCGGGATTGTTGGTGCGAAGTCTTGTATGGACAGTCCGCAAGGTCAGAAAGTTTCGGCGCATGAGTGGGAAAAGAAGTCAAGGAAAAAAAGTTTGGGCTTATCTTATCGGGTGGGAGAACTGAGAGAGATCTTGGTCCAGGGGGGGAAGGACAGCGCTACTGCACTACTGCGCTACTGTCATTAGGTCGCAGGATTACAAGGACCACCCCGCCAGGAAGGTGCAGTGGGGTTGTCTGGTGTCTCGGCCCTGCTCCTGCTTATGTAGTACATACATACACAGTAGTAGACTTCTAGAAGGCCAGCCACTGCACTACGTAACAGCAAACCAACCTCTACACCCCGACATCACGAACCTGATCGTTCTTCAGCAAATCTCCCAAAGTTCGCACTTCAACATGTCAGAAGTCACATTTGCGAAGTCCTTCCTCGCGGCCCTGGACTCACGTCCACAGAAGCTGTCAGCCGACCATGTCGAAGACCCAAAGAACTACCCGGCACGGCCACCGGTGAGTGTCCCCCCTTCCAGATATATTCACCGTCCTCTGAACACACAGGACTGATGCCAAACTCTTCCCCAGTACATCCTCCCCAAGATGCCCAAGGCCATGAGCAAGGCCGTCAAGCTCGCGCCGGGCCAGGAGCGCAGCGTCACGGTGCACATCAAGTCCCTGCGCAACCCGCCCCTCGACATCAGGCTGAGCTCCCAGCCCCTCAACACGTCCATCCTCGACCTCAAGTCCTCCGTGTCCTCCGAGACCAGCATACCCACGGACAAGATCAAGGTGCTGTACAAGAAGAAGCCCGTGTCCGACAGCAAGGTGCTGAAGGACCTGCTGGGCGACGACGAGACGAGCGTCGAGTTCTCCGTCATGGTGCTCGGGGGAGCTGCTGCTGCCGTAGCTGCCGGGGGAGCCAAGGCGGAAGACAAGGAGCCCGCCGCTGCTGCTGCTGTCGCGCAGGGAGTCAGTGGCGAGGCGGTGCTGGCGACGGATGCGTTCTGGACGGATCTCAGGGGCTTCTTGTCACAGAGGATACGCGACGAGAAGATTACGGAGGAACTGTTTGCCAAGTTCCTGTCCAGCTGGGAATCATCTCGGTAACATCATGAGCAGGGTAGGGTAGTGATAGCATGAGGTACTGGAAGCTTAATTATTACGAGGATGACCACCACATTCACAAGTACGCGCGAGCGATTTTCATAATACAATTCCACCAGGACGTAATGAACCTTGACGCAGTCTTGCGCAAGTGTGTAAACAAACAAAAAACCAGTAGGATGTCAGGTGCTGATCAGTATGGGTTTGAAAGAAGGCCGGACGCCCGTCTGATTGCTATGGTAAGGCAAACGCCTACATCAAAATATCTCCGAGTCGTCCTGTGGTCTCCATTATGGACAAACGCGCGCAAAATCCGTCTCCCCCTCAACGTGTGGTATGTCTCGTCCCATCCTGCTGTAAAGTCCCGTGGCTCTAGAAACGCAACGCAGCTTTGTTCGTGCTCTTGTCGGTGGATCGCTTAGCCGGCCATGCCCTTGCTGACCTTGTTCAGGATGGAGTCGAACTCGATGTCGTCGTCGTCGTTGGCCTGGATCTCGACGGCGATACCGCTGAGCGCGCGCTTCAGGGCATCCTTGGAGGAAGCGTACACCATCTTGGCCTGCGAAAGGGGTTAGTCGACAGGCATGCAGATAGATGAAGGGGTTGATGATTTTTGACTGACCTTGATACCAGCATCATCCGGAGACCAGGCGATGAAGGTCAGCTTGTTTCTATATGATTGTCAGCTTCTGGAGGTCCCGTACTCGACGCCGGTTAGCCACGATTACATACCGGTCACCCTCGCCGGAGGAAAGGCTGTACTCGAAGTCGTAGACGGCGTATCGGGGTCCCTTGCCCGTCTGGCCCTGTCTCGGCGATATCCGTTAGTCACGCGAGCGAACACGGGAAACCTCTCCGCTGCTATAGATGGTTATCGTACCGTCTTGGAGGTCGTCTGGGCGTTGATGAGCTTTCCGCGGAACTCCTCCCAGTCCTTGTTGGTGCCCAACTCCTCGACGACAATCTCCTTAAGGTCGTCGGACAGCTTGTAGATGATGTACTTGTACTTCTTGCTGAGCTTGAGGTCGTTCCAGGTGGAGACGCACTCCTGGCTGACGGTTGCTCTGGTTGGGTTGATGGCCGGTTAGCTTCTTCCTCTGGTCAGGCCGCGCAAGACCACCTCCTCATATCACCGCCTGCCTGTTTCACCCCAGATCTCGACCGGCAAGGTTGTCTGGAAAGGAGGGGGGAGGGGAGGACTAACCCAGATTGCGACTGAAAGGAACATTGTATCAGCAGGAAGTATTTACACGGCGAATGGACTCGAGACTTACCATTGTGGCGGTATGAGGTGGGTTGTCGACTCGAAAGTTGATAGAATTAACGTTCGGTGCTGAACGGAGAGAGACAGCCTGTCAACGGTGAGGGGTCGTCAGCAAAAAGGTTACGGACGGTATAGAGGCAGGCCATGACGTGACGGTCAACAGTAGCCTCGAGTCACAGGACACAGATAAATTGTCTCGTAGGAAAAGAGGAGCCCTACCAGCAACGGGGGAGGATATCACAAAGGTCCAAGTGTCGGCCGGGCGGGCTAGGATGGAGGTATCGAAATCAATCTGGGGGGGTATGAGAAGAAGTTACGGGAAGTTTAGTTCAGGAGGTGTCGCAGAGCAAAGTGAGTGTGAGCGGAAGTTGACCACATCTCTCCAGGGGGGTGGAGAGGGGTTTTGTCTGGTGGGGCACATAGCTGCGCTCAAGTCAACTGGTGCTCTGCAGCTCCCCAGTGCTCCCCTGACTGACAGCCTGTAGCGCTAAGCGACCGGCTTACATTGGATGTCCACCCTGTGCAGCCCGTGCCACCCACCCGGCAGCCTGGCACTCTTGGGCAGTCACTCATATTACCGTATGTACCGCAGTACCTACTTGAGTAAGTACTTACGGACGCGTACACCGCAGCCACATCCAGTGACCAACTAGTAATTTTAGAAGGCCTTTGGGACCACAGCCGAGGGTCGAGCTCAAACCTAAATCACAACTACCAACTACACCTACTACTTTGTAGCCAGCTGCCCCAAGTAGATAGATGGCCTTACTGTACCGGCATTTGAGAGGCGTCGACGATGCCGCGCCTTTTACTGGTTACCTACGTTTCTATACCGGAAGCCTGAAGTAATGTCGGTGCCTGGGCCAACTACCTCAGAAGACAGATGAGATGCTGGGTGTACATGACATCACGCTTTTGCATGCCTCCCCAGGACAGGCAGAAACCAAAAGATGAGGAAGCTGGTGTTGGTGGAACTGTAGAACTTTCTAGTTCTTCTTTCGCCCTATCTCAGTTCGTAATGTACAGGCCCGGGAGATCCCGAGGCATCGTGTGCAATATGCGAGGTATCAACACCGACAGAGAGGAGATAGAGGGGAGATATTGACCGCCATGAATCCGCCCCTTCAGAACACCAGAAACCAATATGCCCAAACAAGTCAAAATCGCTTTAATACAAACCACTTTTTTTCTTCTGAGTCACCCTTATTTTTCCACCTCGACATGATCCATCTTACATCATGCCGCCCATGCCGCCCATACCACCCATGCCGCCCATGCCGCCACCGCCCATGGCAGGCTTCTCCTCAGCGGCCTCAACAATAGCCACCTCGGTTGTTCCCAGAAGGGAGGCGACACCACTGGCATCAATGAGACCAGTCCGGACGACCTTGAGAGGGTCGAGGATACCAGCCTGAATCATGTCGACGTACTCGCCCTTGGCGCTGTCGAAGCCCTTGTGGAAGTCGTTGCCGAACTCATCCGTCAGCTTGCCAACGACAACGGAGCCCTCGAGACCAGCGTTCTCGACGATTGTCCGCGCGGGTCGGGTGATGGCGTTCTTGACGATAGTGACACCGAGCTGCTGGTCGAAGTTGGCAGTCTTGATGCTGCCCAGGGCCTGGCTGGAGGCCTTCAGAAGGGCGGTACCACCACCGGGCAGGATGCCCTCCTCGACGGCAGCGCGGGTAGCGTTCAGAGCATCCACAAAGCGGTCCTTCTTCTCGCCGACCTCAACCTCGGAGGAGCCGCCGACCTTGATGACGGCAACACCACCGGAAAGCTTGGCCAGACGCTCCTGGAGCTTCTCCTTCTCGTAATCCGAGGTCGTGGGGTCAGCCATGACGCCACGGATCTGCTCGCATCGCTGAGTGATGGAGTCCTTGGTACCCTCGCCGTTCAGCATGATGGTGTCCTCCTTGGTGATGGTGATGGAGCCGGTTGTTCCGAGCATGTCGATGGTGGCCTTCTCGAGCTTGACGTCCAGCTCGTCGGTGAAAACAGTGCCGTTGGTCAGGACAGCAATGTCACCAAGGATAGACTTGCGGTTGTCACCGAATCCAGGGGCCTTGACGGCAGCGACCTGGAGCTGGCCGCGCAGCTTGTTCAGAATGCAAACGGCCAGGGCCTCGCCCTCGATGTCCTCAGCAATGATGACCAGAGGTCGGCGTGTCTGGGTGGAGATCTCGAGGGCAGGGATGATGTCCTGAACGGCAGAGATCTTCTTCTCGGACAGAAGGATGAGGGGGTTCTCGAACTCGACCTTCTGGGACTTGGCATCGGTGATGAAGTAGGGGGAGATGAAGCCACGGTCGAAGCGCATACCCTCTGTGACCTCGAGCTCGTCGTTCATGGTCTTGCCCTCCTTGACGGTGATGACACCCTCCTTGCCAACCTTCTCCATGGCGTTGGCAATCAGCTTTCCAATGTGGATGTCGCCGTTGGCAGAGATGGTGGCGACCTGGGCGACCTCCTCGCTCGTGGTAATATCCCTCTTGTTCTTTTGCAGGAACTCGACGACAGCGTCGACAGCGGCCTGGATACCGCGGCGCAGGTCCATGGGGTTGCAACCAGCGGCGACATTCTTAACGGTCTCGGAGAAGATGGCCCGGGCGAGGACGGTGGCAGTCGTGGTACCGTCACCGGCAATCTCGTTGGTCTTAGAGGCAACATCCTGGAGCAGCTTGGCTCCAAGGTTCTCGAACTTGTCCTGCAGGGAAATGGCTCGCGCAACAGTTACACCATCTACAGACAAACCACCGTCAGCAAGTCAATCAACGACAGATATAACGGAGATGGCATACCCTTGGTGATCTTGGGAGAGCCAAAGCTGGACTCAATCAGAACGTTTCGGCCCTTAGGCCCGAGGGTGGTGGCGACAGCCCTGGCGAGGGTGTCGACACCAGCCAGGAGGGCAGCACGACCTTCAACACCGAACTTCAGCTCCTGTGGTGCTCATTGTTAGTCTCAAGTCTTGAGGAAGAGAATTATAAAAAGCAGAGAAGGGGAAGAGTCTGGTGTACGAACCTTGTGGGCGAAGCGGAGCTGTTGTGACAGAGCATTGCCGGAACGGAATCTGGAGGCAGCAGAAGGGGACAGGACCGAAGTCGCTGTTCGGCTGGTGAATGCTCGCTGCATTTTGACTGATTTGAGAGGAGAAATCCAGGAATCAAACAAGAACAAAAGAGACTCGTCAAGGGGCGGGTATCGGATTGTAAGAGCACCGAGGTGGGAAGGAAGGAAGAGAGAGAGGGTGAGTGAATGTTCGCCGAGGTGAGGATGAGGACGACGATTTGAAGTCGAGATGGGACTCAAAGCTCAAAAAAAATTGGAGTTGCCGCCCACCCGCAGGCATAGCCGGCAGCTCTGCGCGCTAAGCCAAAGTTGGTATGATTGGTTTCCACGCCATTCTATTGTGGGGCAGAGAACATCCAGATCGCTACAGAAGTCAAGTGCTTTGTAAGTCACAGTGTACCTAGGTAGCTTCAGCACCATAACCGTCCAAGTCCCGTGACTATCACTTGTTCCATCTCCCTCAATCTATCAAGACCTCCAGTCATATTGTACTGCCTTTGTGATCCTATTTGCTGTTTCCAACTTGTGATCCTCTCCAAGTGCTGCTATGCCAGATCCAACGTCCTAATCGAGATCATTGCTGAGCTGTCAACGAGCTCAATACCCTGATATCCTTCTCATGCCTCTCCTCAGTCCTAGGCATCAAACAACTCTGCGACAAAATGTCAACATCTCATGCCCTTGAGCAATAGAACTTGGGACAGAACAGCCATCTCTTCTGAAACATGGACTACGGCTGGAAACGCCACTTCCAATCCTTTGGGTTGTACTGCACTGCATCACTGGCCACATCTCATCTCAAAGCAACCAAGTGGTTTGCATTTGTTCCATCTACATATTACATAGTAAACATCTTCTGAGACGTATCCTCCTGAGCTCTACTAGCCTACCATCCACTCCAATGGGTGTTAGAATACAAGACAGGAGAAGACCAATGGGTCGGTTTACGAAGTTGGCCACCCGGGACACACCATGGGTAGCATCAACCACTGATACGGCCGTACATGTCTCCTTCGAGAAATAGGTGGCTGTCAAGACGACAAATGCTCCGCATACCAAAGCTGAACGCCGAACACACCCCACCCCCCAACAAAACAAGAACCAAATCCCACCTTTACTACTTTCTCACTGTCAAGATGCTGTCAGTGTTGGGCTCTGAGAGCGCAAGGGGCCAAAGAAGCCTGTTCGTGGAACGGCGAGTGTCCACTGTGTACCTAGGTACTTAAGACTCGTCCTCATCCTCGAGCTCTGGGCTGCTCTTTCCTGGCCCTCCAAGTCCAATGCCAGGAAAAGAATGGAATATATCATCGCCGTCACTCCAGCGGTTGCCGAGATGCTGCACAAGAGTCAGTTGTTGCACACGGAAGGTTGGCTTCCTCAGGGAAAAACTCACGTCTTGCATGACCGCCGAAGCCATACTGCCTGAGCCACACAGACGGGGAGGCTCAACGGACGCAGTGCGGGCAGTGCTGAAAGCTCGCCAGTTCGAGCTGCTCGCCGTTGCTCTGGGCGTTAGATCAGCCTCTTCGTCGACCTCGAAAGAGGACATGAAGCTGCGAGGGTTGCCTGAGCGTTGCTTCCCCTTGGGAGTGGGAGTCGTGGGCCGAGCTGTGGACTTGTTCTTGGCAATACCGAATCGAGGGTTTCTGGTGGTGGGGGTTGGAGATCCCTCCTGGACCTCAATGGGGCGATCCTCGCTGCGTAGGAACTGGGACGGAGCGACTGGACCAAAAGCAGAGAGATTGTTGACAGCATGGCTGAAGAGCGTCTCACCACTTGGACCGTAGCCTAGTTCGGCGGCAAGTTGCGCGGCGGCGGCACCGGAGTGCACGGTGTAGGATGGTGACCAATCAGTGATGTTGTGGGTATGAGCGGGGTTGAGTGACAGGCCACCATTGTAGTCCTCCAGCAGAGGGTTGTCCATGGATGCAAGCCGGGGCTGAGCTGCTCCGAAGAAAGAGCCACAAGGCTGGAGGCTGGCCTGCTGGGCGACAGAGAGTTGCCGAGTTCTGGCATGAGCCGTAGCCACGTCGGCTGCGAAGGTGTCTACCTGAGACACGGTCTGTGGTCGTGGTTAGAAGCTGATGCAGCATGGTTTCTCATGGAATCAGGATTGCTCACATCACCTTGCTCAATCCAATCCCAGCCAGTGCATGCCATAGCACCAACGGCAGCATCGCCACCATCCTTGGCCTCATGCTTCCACTCGTAGCAGTCGTCAAAGGGGTTCTCTTCATTGACCGTGAAATCTGCCTCGTCCTCACCACTCGCAGGAACGGCGCAAGGATTCTTCTCAACAGAATAGGGACAAGCTTGAAGAGCGACCGTGGTGTAGTCATCGGCTTCCGGGGAGAAGAAATCGTCCAAACAGTCGATCTTTGTGGTCTTTTTGCCTTTGGAAGTCTCGACATCGAAAGCGTCGACGTCGACAGCATCAGAAAGGTTGAGCATGTGGTAATGGTAGTCGTTCCAGCCAACAACACCGGTGGTTGTGAGATCAACACTACGACAGTCAGTCAAAAGAGTTCGTTGAGCCCCTTGATCAAGCATAGCAGCTCTAAGATGACGTACCGCTCCTCAGGATTGCAGACGAATCCTCGAGCATCAGAACCGTTGTTCGCAGCGCGAAGTCCATCAAGACCGACCTGGGGTGGAACAACATAGCCCTCGGCAATTAGCTGCTGTCGCGTGCGCCACAGATAATGGTGGATGGTGCTGGAGGATGAGCCAGGGTCTTTGTTACTCTTGTCAGCATATATCCAAGTGAAGAGAAACGATGGCAAAGTATGGAGCATGCGAAAGCGTATTGTACGACATTCTCTGCAGAAGGCGGCGAGATTGGAGGGAGTGTAGAAGATGGACTTACTCATGCGATGAGCGATGCGATCCCAAGGAAGATCAACATTGTTGCGAGCGCATTCATACTGAATATCCAAGAGAAGCCTCTCAGCCATGCGGGGACCTGTCGCATGGTTAGCAGTCGCATCGCAGAGGCTATGTAGTCTTGCGAACCATCGCACGCCAGCTTGGTTGGTACTGACTTACCATTCCAAGTATTGAGGTCGTGCTCCTGGGCACCCGAAGCCGCAAGCTGCTTGGGGTTCTGGAGGAATGGCTTCGATGGATCCATTACGGCTGGTGATCAAGACGGGATGGACTTATGACGAACAAGTCTATTGTGTGTAAGCCGAGGTCTGCTGGTTTCGAAGCAACTGGTTTGCCTGGAGGAATCGAAGGCTCGATGAGGATCAATGGAAGGGCACTCAATGAGAGGGACTGAGTTGAAAGCCTTGTGCTGCTGGTGGAAGAGGGGAAGGGGAGAGAGCAGCTTCAGGTGTCTAATGCCAACACTCTATTATTCCGGGGTCAGAGGACAAAAGCCGGAGTGCTTGAGGCGCAGGTTGCTTGAATCTTCAAGACAGTGTGGTCTGTCCACATCCGGCTTCAGGGTCAAGGAGCTGAGGGTGTGAGGAAAAGGACATACCAACAACCAGAGGGGGTGGATCAAGCAGTCTGACTGTTGTGTTGATGTCTCGGATGTCAAGAATGTCGAAGTGTGGGAGATCAATGGTTTGGGCAAGCTATCAAGAGTGAAAGGAAGAGAGATTTGGGGGACAAGGTTGCCAGAATCAAGCTGCAACACCAGTGGAGGTAGAGTATGGTATTGGCAGTGAGTGGTTGGCAAGAAGGGTGTCACAAGCCCCACTATAAAGTCAACAATAGGGGCGTGAGTTCTACTGGTATTCCTACTCAGCAGACCAGGTCTGTACCTTACAAGGTTGCTTGGGATGGTGTGACTAGGAATAAAATCCTTGACCCTAAAAGGCTGCAGTCACTACATATCAGTGACTGCTGTGAGGCCTACTATTATCCCATGTAGTGGAAATGAAGTAGAAAGTAGGTCGACGGAACTCTGGTCAGCATGAAAGCCAATCCCGAAGATCTCGAGTTACTAGCTAGTCACAAGGAATAGAGATCTTTGCAGGAGAGATTCATCTTGAGTACCAGTAACGGAGTGATCATGGAGAGACTGCTTGGTGTATATGTCCTACTAAGAAGGCAAACCCGGCATCTTCCAGAAGTGAAGGTATTTACTATTGTGCAGGGTGGGCCTCTTCCATCAACGTCTGTTCCAAGCACTGTCACAGTGGCGTTATCCCCTGCCCACCCTCCTGTTCTGTGGTAACCATATCTCAGATCTGGGTACTCTTCAAGTATCAAGGCTTCTTTGATAGTATAGGAAAGCCGCCATCTTTTGGCGAATAAATCCCACTTTCAAGACGCGAAGATGGCAAAGTTACACAAATGTGGATTTCCAAGCTGCCAAAACTAGTAGTAACCAAGCAAGCCCATGGCCAAACTCCTCGTTCGGGATTGCATTGTCCCCTTGGAAACACCAATCCTGCCTATGGAGGCGGCCTTCCCTGGCTCAGAACAATGGCTGCTCTGGTCTCTCCGTCATGTATACTATCTCCCGGCCTGAATGTCACACAACAGTAATCCTCACTGTTCGCTCAGGTCCCGTAGCTCAGCTGGTTAGAGCGTCGTACTAATAATTCCTGAATGGGAATCATTAGTGATGCGAAGGTCGCGAGTTCGATCCTCTCCGGGACCATGACATCCTTTTTGTTGATTTTTTGAGTCAGAACCCTGTAGGAGTTATTAGTAAATACGGAACCTCTAGCGCTGGGGATGGAGAAGACTGTATGTACTAGCTCATTGGTATCGGTGTCCACTTTCATGGGTTTTGCCCTGCCTACAAATCAACACGGAACCTACTATATACCCTTCATGGTCGAACACTGCGTGTGAATATAATCAGGTGTAGTCAGAGCACGACAAATGGGGAAAAGCAAGTGGAATTGCCAGTGGGTGGAGTTGCTCTCTTGCACCACGAAGTGCGAGAGGCTTCAATGTTGCTCTCTGATGGGGAGAGAGCGGGAGAAGCATAACTCCTTGGCACCACTTGTGTGGCTCAAGGTTTGCCGTGAGATTTCATGGGTATTGGAACATAATAGCGAGGTGTATTGGGACCTCTGACACACATTTCAGAGGTCGGGTGGATGGGGAATAGATGGTGGTCGACTCATCTGACGTTGGGTTGGGTTGGACGGGATTATGTAATGCGGCTCTGCGGCATGGGGAACTTACATAGCAAATCGTGTTGGGGAAGGGAACCGAGGTTCTGCCGGGATCGACGACATCAACTGTCGCCCAAATTTAAACTCATCTTCAGATTCTTCGTACTTTTTCATGCATGAGGCAGAGCAGGTCTGCTTGAGTCAACGCGTTTTCATTCAAGTCTGAATTACTGCCCTAGTAGCAGCAAAAGAGGTCCCCTTCCAGAAACAAACAGAACGATCATTTGTGCACACTTCCAAAATCAATCATGGACGTCCGGCCCTGCTTGAAACGTCCCTGAGTAGTCGTTAGCGCTTCTTTCTCATCTCATCCTCGGCAGACTGCATACCTCAAACGTGGTGGTCAATGTGGTCTGGAGAAGTCTCCAGCCGTGTCACGTCACCCCAGAAGAAAGCAGGGTCCGGATGGTGAAGCCAGTGGCCGCCCAGCTCAGCAGAGACCAGCGGCATCGTCTGTGGCGGGTAGTTAGCGTCATGATCGTATCGGATTGGCATAGATGTCACGGCGATGGCTTGTTGGGATGGGCGGTGCAGCTGAGCTGCGGGGCTGACGAAGCCGTAGAAGTTTTCCTGGGGAGGGGTGAGCATCTGGTGCGCGAAGGCGACAGTTGCGGCCGGTCCACCGTGGTCTCTCCGGGTCTCTGAGACCAGAAGGACATCGTCGTTCTCGCCGTAAGCATCGCCGGACATATTCACATGCGTGGTGGCTGCGGAAGCCTCAAGCGGGGACCCGCTGGGGATACTCGTGTACGAACCGTCGGACTCTTGCTGGAGCTCCTGCTTGACCTCATCCTTGATCTCGGCCTTGATGTCATCGTCATCATCGACATCGTTGCCACGGGCAGCCAGCTTGCGCTTCTTGTTGCCAGAGGCGCTGGAGCGGCTGGTGGGCGCGGTCTTGCGGGCGCTGGCGGGAGTTTTGGGGGTGGTGGGGTTGCTGGAGCCAGAGGGGGCAGGAGAGCCAGCGCGGCCGTTGTTTCCATTGCCAGCAATTCCGTGAGCCTTCATGAGACGCTCGTATCGCTTGGCACTGCTTTCGATTAACATTGATCGTCAGTGGGCTAGAAAGACAAGGAAGCTTACGCGGCGCCCTTGGAGACGATCTCGAGCTCGTTGGCAACCTCGCCGAAATCGACCTGTCGCGTTCTCTTAGTAAACCTCGAGTTGAGGAATGCAAGGATCTGTTGCTCTGCCTACCTTTCCAGCATTTGTATGCTTGATGCAGCAGATGAGGAATTTGAACTGGGCCTCGGTATCGAGCGGAGCCATCTTGAGAGATTGTGTGTCGAGAAGACGCTGAAGATGTGCTTGCTTGGGCGACTGCAGTAATGCGAAGCTGTCAGCGCAACCGCGTAGAGATGACGTGACAATTTACGGTCGATGGAAATATCAAATCGAAGTAAAGAAAGATGGTGCTTTCCGCTTCTGACCTTACCTTGATAGAGGGTGAAGTGGTGGGTTCAAGTTTCCGTTAGTGCGGAAAGTTGCGAGGATGTGGATGGAAACCGAAGCAAAGGATTGGAAGTCAAAAGATGCGTCTCGGCTTTGGAAAGCTGTGAGCCCGGTGGAAGGTATTGGGAGTCTGCTGACCGGGAAAGTGCTCGCAAGGGAAAGGAGAGCCGCCGGATATCAGTAGTCTACTGTGTGTCTGAGCCTGTCCCCAGGACACTGCCTGATGGATTTATCAGGACAGGCAAATATACCTATCTTCCTCTGTGGAGTCTTGTTGCAGTCAAGGGCACAGCAGCTGCCTTACAACATGGTTCCTGAATGTTTGATTTGAGAAGTACAGATCATCAAGGCCCCGTCTGTTTGATGGGGCTTGGAGTATTGAGACCAAAGAACCCTTCAAGGGGTCGCTTCTATGTGGCTCCTTTTCCCCCCTTTTCTCTTGGACCCAGCTCCTTTACTGTATCTATATGCCTAGGCTGAGACTGAATGGCTTCAATAGGCGGCAAATCGACCTATTATAAATTGCCTCACCTTTCAGACCATCGAGCAAGGATAAAGGCATTGCTATGAATGAAGGGTGAGATAAAGCTGGGTAAGGTTGGCTCGGTGTTGTCTTGGGGGCCAGGCATCCATTGGTATCACCTGTTATCATGGGTGTTCTGCATAGCCTTTGTAAAGGAACGCTACGAAAGCAAATCGAGTCTGCTTCAGACCGATTTTCTGGAGTACCGTTAGAGCTTGAACCGGTTGCATGCCTTCTCGGGCTGTGAGTCCAGGAATCTCACCCTGGATGCCTAGGACTTTTGACCTGGGGCTGTAAACGAAGACCGAGATATATCATTGGCACTTTCTCCGATCAATGAGACTGGTTGAGAGGTTTCAGAAACCTGGGTTAGACGTGCTGATGATAGCTTCAAAAGTCAGGCAGCCCCAGAGGTAGCATGCCACATGTACTCGGCCTTTTGACAAATTTCCTTTCTCCTGCCGCCAGCATCACCACGCATCACTGTCCCGAGTCTGCCCGTGACTTTGGTGACCTATAAAGTGGTGTGCCTCCAGTTATGCTACTGTCAGGGATTACATAAATAGTCCCTTCCGTCTTGTGCTATTGCAAGCGACACGTCCGATCTGTCAACAACAACGCAACATCACCATCAATAGTTCGCCTCCCAAACGACCTTTGAGTACACTTGATCAACGCGGTGCCCCCGCATCAAAAAGCAGTAAGTCAGCCGTTCTTTGATCCGTCCTATACTTCACACCATCACGTTCCATTTTCCGAAACCTTTGAATTGCGCGACCTTTTGGCATCTTCGTTATAATCTTCCCTCGACTTTACCCGCATAGACACTCACACTTTCTTTTCTTCAACAGAGCCTACCCAAGCATACAGAAACAACACATCTGCCAGCAAACACAAGAGAAAGATGGCTTCCGAGCAGGTCGACTTTGAAAACGGCAGTGACGCCGCTCCCGAGACCCCCAAGGCCAAACCCTCCGACAAGCAGATGAACCTACTCGCCATCATCATGCAGAACGTTGAGGACCAGCCCAAGATCAATGTAAGCTCATACCTGCTCCCACCCTGCTCCCCTTCCCCCAAACCAAAGACTACGAGGAATGCAACCCCAAGTAGCGGCCGGGAACTAACCACTTACGGAAACCCACAGTGGGAGAACGTCGCCACTCAGGCGTCTCTCAAGAACGACCGCGTCGCCAAGGAGATGTACCGCCAGATGTGCAAGAAGTTCGGCTGGGGAAAGACCGGCGGCCCGGCTACTGCCACCCCGGGCAGCGTCGGCGACACGCCCACCAAGGCCTCCCGGGTCACCAAGAACACCGGCAAGGTTGGCTCCGCCAGGAAGCCCCGCGGCAAGAAGGCTGCTGCCGCCGCTGCCACCGCTGCCGCCGCGGCGGAAGATGACGACAAGGACGGCCAGGATGATGGAAAGTCCATGGTTAAGCAGGAGGCTGCCAGTGCGGCTGACCCGTTCATGTCGGGCACCATCTAGGGCTGGGGGGGGGGGTGTGAGTTCACAGGGAGATGGCTGGCATTTTCCGGGTTTCGTTTTCGTTTTTGTTATTTGGTATGGAATGGTTTTGCGATCGGATGGATAGGTACCGTACTGTGTCTTGTGAAATATCATATTTCATGATGGAGACGAAATACATCAAAACAAACCAAACTTGAATCGAGACCGCCCGTGATATAGATATCATACATAGCCCCGTAGAAGCTGTGGTCATTTGCAAGTCAAACGTACTGGATACTGAAATATGCTTCCCGCTTTCTCAAATCATGCTCGTACGGCATCGTCATGAAGACTGGTAAGAACTGTATTCTGCCTTGCTCACCCACACTTCTTTTATCCGTTTCTCTTGAGAAGTGCTAGGGTAGCATATTCATAACTGAATTGTGCCGGCCGCTAAGTGAATGTTTACAATCGAGAAGACACACCTCAGCATCGTCCAATTCGCATTACCGACCTTAATCTTGAACAGCATAATTTTGAAAAGCAACTTATATGTGTAGGGGCGTTGCTTGACTGAGTACATACCTAGGTACTTAAGTAGCCATCTCTCAATCCAGGGACCCCACCCCTCCCTCTGATGAAAGTGTCGGTCAACACGCTACGAGTCGAAGAGTCCCATGCTACAACATGTATATGATCTATATGGCGCGTCCATCAAAATTAGGTAATTAGGTACCTAGGTAGTTAGTCAAGCATCACGGACAACACAAGCACTTAGGAAATCTCAACACAGGTTCAAGTCAAACCATCGTTTTGTATTGATGTGATAAGGGGTCCACGATCAAACATTCTGAGCCTCAATCTCGTTGCCACGTGAGTGGCAACTCGACATAGAGTCAGAGCAAAAGTGAAAAACAAACTTCCATACCCCCCCTGTCACGTTATGCGTAACTGCGTGGACCCCTCATTTGCAAAAGACCGAGCCGCATCAGCGAGCTGTTCCATTCCAATCACATATTTCCAAAGCCCCAACCTGATATTCCTCCACTCTTCTCTCAGCCACCGAGGGCAGCCATGTCCAAGCTGTCGGGAGTATCGTCAAAGCCATGGGTGTGTTCGGGGATAGTGACAGCGTCGCGTTTAGCACTCTCCGTCGTCATCACTGGTTCCAGCGTTAGCAAGGTTCACGTCAAAGAGGATTGGAGAATCTAGCTTACGCAGTCTCGTCCTTGACAAAGGAGCCCTTCTCCTCGTCGTCATCCTGCTCCTCAGAAGCAGAAACCTTCTTGGCCGCGGCACCACGACTTCTCTTCGGCTTCGGGGTGTCGGCATCGGCGCCATCGTCGGCAGCCTTGCCACGCTTCTTGGGAGTAGCGCGGGCCTTCTTGGGGGTGGCCTCGCCACTGCCATTACCGGAAGTGCCGTCCTTGCGCTTCAGCTTCTGGAGATGCTGGCTATGAGGAGAAGTGGGTTAGCACGATTCCGTAAGCGACGTGAAACTTGAACAATATTGGTAAGCTTGTGGTTAGGTGAAGCTTCCCACTTGGGAGATTCTTCGATATGGTTACTTTGCAAGTCAGTGGTGATTTACAGCCTGTGGGTTGCAGCCTTCTGAGTGAAGCGCTCTCCATAGTTGTCGTTGAGGATCTCCATGGCCTTTTTCAGGGTCGGACCCTTGGGCTCGCCGGCGGCAACGAGACAAGCAGCGAACAAGTCGCGCTCGGCCTCAGCGTCCCACTTGAAAGGGGCACCCTTGGTAGGAGTCTCCATTGTGACGATGACAAAAGGAAGTCGTCAAGTTGAGCTTGATAGCTGGAGTGGTGTGAGGGTTGCTCAGAAGCGCGATGCTGCAGAGATGTGGTTGGTGTTTGGAGGATAGAAGGTGGTTGTTGGGAAAGATAGAAGTCGGGCACGGTGGGTGGAAAGTTTTGAATTGGAAGGTCAGGTGGAAAGTGGAAGGTAGAAAGTGGAAAGTGAAAAGTTTAAGGTGGGCGGTAAAAGGTGGGATGTGAGAGACGCGTTGGAAGTAGATGGAACGGGGACAGCAAAGGGGGAAGGGGGCAGTAGCAGAATCATACACAGCAGCAGAGGGAGTGTAGCTGTAGCCCTTGGCCCTCAACTCGACCAATACTTTGTCCCACTCCTCCTTGGTAAGGGTAATATTGTTAAGGACCGCCATCAGAAGGTCAAGATGAGCCTTCTCGTCCCAAGTGGTACGGTCAGACATCTTGTAGAGTGTGATGCTGTTGATAGAGTTGTTGTGGTGGGCAGTGCTTGTGTTGATCGATTGCGGTTGGACGTGTCAAAACGATTTGTATGGAGGAAGCGAAAGCAGACAGTAGATGCTTGACATTACTAGGTTTAAGATCAGACGAGCTGAGGTATCCACTTGGTCCCTTCTTAGAGCTGCAAAACAGTTCGCAACGTACTAGAGACCGGAGACGGTGATTTCCCATCCGCCTGTAACTTTGGCCGTCTGCGTGATCTGGCCCAAATCCGTCTTCGACGGCGACCAATGCTCGTACATGGCCAAAGCGATGTCTCGCCAGAAACCAGGCTGTTCATAGTTGGAGGGAGCCATCTTTATGCTCTGGTAGTGGTTGTGTTGGAATGTGTCGAGGCGTGAACAGTGGCACGTGAGGGTGAGGTTGAGGGTGTGGTTGAGTTTAGGTTATGGCTGGAGTGGATGGGAGGATGAGAGACTTAGGCAGGTTGCAGTACAGATGCATAAGAAAACGAGCAAGGAAAAACAGGAAAAACAGGGAAAGAGCAAGCTATTTAGTAACATACTAGAGACCGTTCTGGTTGATATCCCAACCTCCTGCAGCGTGGGCCTTCTCAATGATTTGGGCCATAGTTGCCGACGAGGGCGCCGTGATCTCGTAGGTTGCAACAGCGAAATCACGCCAGAAGCCAGGCGACTCGTACATCGACTTGGGGGGCATTTTTGGTCCTGGCTGTAGTGTTTCGAAATAGGTTTTGATAAATATGTTCAAAGGTGCCTGGAGGTAGGTGCTGCAATGAAGTTGGGGGAGAACGAAGATAGAGGTGGCGGTAGGATTGAAACGATCCAAGTGAGCCCTTGGGTCACTAGACTCGCGGAAGAGCGTTCTCAGTAGACTGAAAACGGTATGATCTATGCATTAAATCATGGAGAACTCGCTCTTCCTTTTTGCGGTAGGGTCACGATATCTTTGGAAGAAACTCAAGGTGCAATAAATACGATCAACGGTTCATCAAGGATGGAGAACGTATTGGAAGAAGATGCTCCAGAGCACACAGTAAATCAACAAACATGAAAACAAATGAAGCCACTGGGCCCGTAACAAGGCAGCTTACCGAATCGCGTTCCAGGTGAGGTCCGTGTGGCCTCGCTGCTCCATTCCCTTGACAATAGCATCCTTGTCCTCCTGGGAAAGCTGAGGAGTCGCGCGGAAGTAGATCTCCTCCAGGAGATCTTTCTGGCGGACTTCGTCCCAGGCAGAAGGCATCTTTCTGGAATTCTGTTGATGATGATGATGTTTGGTGTTGGTGAATCGTTGATAGGTGGGTCAGAAGTTGGGTGTGGTGGAAAGTGAAGTAAACGTTAAAGGAGTGTTGTCGAAAACGCAGAAGCTGGGAGTTTTTAGGCTGCTGGGCTCTGGGAGGAAGGCAGGGAAATTGCAGAATGGTAGGTAACAACCAAGCTCGACGGAATGAGACCAGTACACTGAAAGAGCAGCAACCACTTACCGAATGCCCTCTCGGGTGAAGGTGTGCCCACGCTCGCCCATGAGCTCCACCATGCGGTCAAGATGAGCTCTCCAAGAAATCCCAGCGCCATCGACAACTTCAAGAAGCACACCACACAGAGCTTGATGAGCATCGTCATTCCACTTGGCGCCTCCGACCTTTGTGGCACTCCCACTGGGCTCGCCAGAGCCATCAACAACGACAATGTCTTTAGCCATAATGGCTTCCTTCCAACTCTTCGGGTTTCTTTCTGGATGATAGAAGATCGATATGGTAGGTATTCGCCCAAAGAAAAATTATCGATTGCTGAGGCACAGGACGGATCATCAGTTCCGGGTTTCTGTTATGGAGGGAGGCACACCTAACACTGATAGGCAGAAGAAGAAAACACCAAGTCCGAGATTAAATATGCCCGTTCCCAGATGTGTGACTGGAAGCTTGCCCTCTTGAAGTACACCCACAAGACTGGATGACTGAGGAACACACTGGAATCAGAACGAGATAAGAACACTCACTCCTTAACGATAGCCAGATGAATGATGTATCACAGCATGCCTCATCCTGCCTAGACAGCACATACAACAGACTAGATGACTGGTCTAGTCGATATATCCAAGCCTGACACTGAGTAAGTTTATGGCATGTGTCTTGGGAGAGGACTGTACACACCAAAACGGACGGTGGGGTTTTCTCCTGACGACCCACGACGGACAGAGGGACAAGAAGCTCAATAACCAACACGGTGAAATACAACACAAGCACTAGATGTCAAGAATTCGAATATGTGATTCTGAGAAGATTCTCCACAGTTCCACACCCCTGAGCACATCAAAGAAGCCAGCTCCGTTCTCCAGCACAATTACCAACTCCGCATCCCAAGCGCACCGCAAGCCAATACATTGAATCAACGTTGACGAGTTTTGACAAAATCAGCATCATGTTTCGAGAATATAGGTCCCCGAAGATGAACAATGAAATACCCAAACACCAACTGACCGAAGCCTGGTCATACTGTCGTAATATCGACGATGAAAGAAACGCCCATGAGCTCAACGCCTGGCGGACCGCATTTGGAATCTCAGGTCCCAAAGTCCCAAAAGTCGGATAGCTTTACTCGCCTCCATAGGAGGACGACTAGGCCTCTCCGTAGAAACTGGATTGTGTGTCAGCGAGCAAACAATGATACTTTGGTCACCGATCAATACTTACTCGGGGTTATAGTGCTCGACAGTGCCGGGTTGGGTGTGAGCTGCCAGGGCACTCAAGATGGCCTCGTCGTTGAGGGCGGGGTCATGATTTTCTTCGAGTTTAGGACGCTTAGCAGCATGCTCATCAGATTCTTCACTTGCATCCTCGAATGACACACCCTCTGTCTGCATGACCATGGGCTGCGGCGGCGGTGAATCCTCAACCTGTGGCGGCGCAGCATCCATCATGGGAGTTG
This sequence comes from Cytospora chrysosperma, assembly GCA_016808195.1. NCBI lineage: Eukaryota > Fungi > Ascomycota > Sordariomycetes > Diaporthales > Cytosporaceae > Cytospora > Cytospora chrysosperma. Next base: position 1,677,184 of record MU179926.1, on the reverse strand, counting down.
GTGCAGGCCCAACATTGGGATCCATGGGTGGCTGCGGTTGCATGGAGGCTTGTTGTTGAAGCTGTTCCGGCTGAGACTGCTGCTGTTGGTCCTGGAGTTGCACCCCGGTTTCCATTTGAGCCTGAACCTGGCCCGGACTGGCACTCTCTGAATCTGGGCCGCCGCCGGTGGACTTTCTCGGCCGTCCCCGACCAGGGCCTGGCCGACGAGTGATAGGATTCAAGGTAGGGTCTATTTTCCGGGGGTTCTCACTCGAGGCGCCGTTCGCTTCGGCCTTTTGCTGGGCTCGACGAAGGCCTTGAAAGTGTTGACTAGTGGTGAAGTTAGCTAAAAACCCTGTATGAGCAGTGACCGCTCGTCAGGTCAGGGCCTATAGTCTGCAACAAAGATGCTAACAGCCAAAAACAAGTAGTCTCGCGATGTGCACACGCGAGGAGATCCAATTGAGCTTATCGACACCGAGTGTATTGGGGGGAGGGGGGGCGACGACCCGACAAACTTATAAGTCTACGGAATAGGGAGAAGGGATGTTCACCAGGATACGCAGAATCAAGAAGAATGAACAACGGATTGAAATTACAGGAAGTACGGCAGTCAGGGTGCAGCAGAGAGGACCAAGCTTACCGGCAGCCTTCATTAGTGAAGCCATATCCAAGGGATCGCATATGGTTACCGATGGTAGTCCATTCTGAGCCGCTGATTACACCTATGTTCTTGACGGACAGGATGGTGAAAAAGAGGTCCTTATCGGCTTCTGCGACAATGGATTGTCAGTAACCTGTAAAGCTGCCTGTCTAATGGGGCTAGCTGCTCGGGCGGACAGCATGGCTCGAGATGAAGTCAGGAGACATGGAGTGCCGACAGGTGACACGATGAAGAGAAAGAAAGAGGGGAAAGACAAAATTGAAAAACATGGAAGCTACTAACTATCGCCCCAGTTTTTGCTGCTCATCCTGACGAGACTCGAGAGGCGAGCCTGGATTTCTGAATAGCCTCAAAAGCGCTGGTGGATATGATTGATCGGTCGAGGTTGAGGATTAATTGTTAGACTGGTACCTCGATGCCTTGGAAGAGGGAGGGAAGAAAGCACTTCTTGATAGCTGGCTATCTGCAGTGGAGGAACATTGGAAAGGAGCTGGGAACATGTGCAGGGTGGGTGGTCCAGCCAGTCAGAGCCCAAGGGCGGGGGCTGGGGCGGGGATGCCAGAGGCCGATCCGTTTCAGAGAGCTCCAGCTCCGTTACGTCTGCACGTTCACTGCCAGAACTGCCAGGACTGCCAGCCGACAGCCAGCCTGCCAGGCCAGGCCAACCTGGGGTGGTGCCTGGTCGATCAACGTACCACATGTGCATTTGACGGGACTAGCGGCACCACCACCCGCGGGCCCATATTTCACGTGCTTTCGCTCCCTTAGCGCGTTATATCTTGCACTGTCCTCCCCTACCTTACAAGTCACAAGCCCCCGCTGTGCCAGCTTGGACGCGTATTTCCGGCACGTCTCGGGCCAATCGAGACTACAGCTCGTCGCAAGCCCCAACAATCCCAGCCTAAGTGAATCAATCTTTTCCCAACTGAATCATACATGAATCATTTGGATCCTCCTGTTCATTTGCGGAGTCACAGAGATGGTTGCACTGGGTTTGCTCCCCCCCCCAAAAAAAGCCTGAGCAGGCAGCATGGTGCGGTGCAGCAGTACTGGCCCCCAATTGCGACAGGAGCTGTCTTTTCGAACAGGGCACCGTTCGTACTCGGTTCGAGCAAGTTCAGCGGCAAGTGGCAGGTTTACGGAAAGATACAACGCAATTACTGCAGCTCTCGGAGACCAAGGCGGGCCAACCTTGATAGCCCTCATGATGCCTTTAGCACCCTGCAGCCATGGTGGTTCGCCAACTCCAAAAAGGAACTGACTAACCCCATCCTACTTATCGCCATGGAATTCGATGCCATGAAGTTAGTAGCTGCAGCAAAAAAGCAAGCTCCACAAGCTATTGTCCGTTCCTGGCCTGGTGGTGTCTGAGCAGTAATGACATGACCGGTCAGGGAAGACGCAGCCTCGGACGAGCACTGCGCCGCATTCCAATTAAGATCCATGAACCAGGACAAACGATTTTCTGCTTCCAAAACTTGTCTCGGCATGTTTGCAATGACTCACTGTCACATCACATCTGCACTTTGCTGCCACACTTCCTTGAACTTGAGCTTGTCTCGCATCGAAGACAGCTACAGCTCGCCTCGATTGTCAGAGGTCCTGGCCATGCCATTTCACCGGCAGTCCACAATTACGTCCCGAGGGTCAAGATCATCTACCAATACTGCTCTGTTCTGCTCCCTATCATGGCCGTACTTGAGGTAGTGGAACATGGGTAGGGGCAGGGGTGGAAAGTCTATGCAACCCCCTTCCGGGACAACCTTGGAACTACCACTTTACGCGAGCCGCCCGCGAGATCACGTCGAACCCACACCACCATCTTGTTGGCCCTTTGATTTGTCGGGTGTCCCAGCTACCCAGGCAACCACAGGCATCATCATCAAGGCAAAAGTTTTTCAGCAGATAGATAGATAGTTACTCTTCGCCTGGCCGGTCAAAAAGCAAGAACATCTGAGCGGGAAGAAAGTAGAGTCCTTTCCCCCCTCCTTTGCTGTCTCGCTTTATCGCTCCACACTTTCGAACAAGAGCAAACAGTTTTTTCATGCAAAGGTCTCCTTTTGCGGTTATTATCTCCATCTTTACAAGCACCTGGGTGGCCAGACCCCAGTCTCATTGTTGAGGTCAAATGTGTTCAGCCCGGCTTGTTGCCGATTGCATCCAAGCAGGAGTGCTGGCTATCAGATAGCTGCTGGCACTGGGGCAACCCGAGTTGCATTTTCCCCTTCCAGGGCACTCTATCAAAGCATCCCCCATAACTTGATAGTAGCTTTTTCCGGGTGAACAGGGCATATAATCCCCCCTCAAGCCTCGCCTCACCGATCTTCACACACACACCCTAGTTGACTCACCCTTATTTCGACCCTTCTACTATTCAAACTGTGTGTGATCCTGGGTAGGTGGCCAATCTAAAGGATCTGCCACTACGTTGTGAAGCTCAAATTGAGCCCGAGCCCCATCTCATCCGCCCTCTGGAAGAGTCCCACTTGCTCTTCGTCCGGCTGGCCCACGTAACCCCTGTGTCCTCCGCAGCTACGATCCGCTTTGCCAGCATGTCTCCCAACAATGACCATACCATGGCTCGGTTCCTGTTCGCGATATTGCAGCAGAAGAATCTCAAAGACGTAAGGGCCCTTGGAGTTTGGGACGAGCCCCATGGGCTCCCATCGCTGACCCTTGGGTAGATCGATTGGAACGCAGTTGCACACAACCCCGTCCTTGCCCAAGGAATTACAAATGGCCACGCCGCTCGCATGCGGTACTCCCGCTTCCGGGCCTCCTTGCTAGGCATTGAACCCCAACGACGAAACCGAACCGCGGCGAACAAGTCCAAAGTCACCAAGTCAAAGAAGGAAACCAAGACCAAGACCAAGAAAGAGAAAGAGAAGGATGAGGAGGACCAGCCTATCAAGCCGGACCCAAACGCGGCACCCGACGACCATCAAGAAAATTTCAAGGCCCTATCGCCCAAGATCAAGGACGAGGCGGGCGTCAAGAAGGAACCTCAACAACAACAACAACAACAACAACAACAGACTCATCATCCCGACGCACCGACCGAGATGCCTCATGCCCCCATTACCGAAGCCCAATTGCAGTTTCACCACAGCCGGCTCCTGACCCCCTGCAGCGACACCGACCTCTTCGCCGCCTCTCACGGGTACGCCAGCAGCCCGGTCAGCGAGATGCTTCACAACCACAACCATGAGCCGAGCCCCTTCGACTATGCGGGAGCTGCCCACTGCCACGTTGCCCCTGAACAGGTGGCATCGTCCTGGCAGCCGAGCCCGTCGTACTCGCCCTTCCAGCTGCAGTCGTACGACATGGACGGTTTCGGGGCCGCTCCTTTCTGTGATCACCAGCACGCGGTCACTCACACGGAAGGGTTTGGTATTGCTCCAAGTGCCATGATGGGCCCTGACCACACCCACGTTCCCGTCAAGCAGGAGGAGTGGGACACACGCTTTTGCTGAACATCTATCCCAGCGCCGACGGTGCTGGCGACGGCAATGCCATTGTTTGATTAGGATGCTAGAACAAGGCCAGCAAATATGTACTTTTAGATTATGACTACGGCTGTTTCGTGGGATTTTTGGGTATTTACGGTGGAATGTATTATGTACTGGTTATGTCTCTCCTTGGAACGAGTTATGACGGGCTATTTGTAAGTAGCTTCCCTTTCCCCTTCATGTCCCCGTGATAGTGGTAGTCATACGTTCAGACTGACTGAAAAAGGGGGTTGGGACTTTTTGGAAAAATCAACAATAAACTACACAATGATACCACAAAATGACTTGTCCGCCGTTCCAGAACATTAGCTGGTAATGGCCATAGTAACGAGGCTACCAACGTTACTTTTTCCGTAGAAAAGATTTTGCAATGATTGAATTTTGTGCTGTTCTACTTCACCGGATTCGGGGGGGGGGGAGTGGAAATATGATTGCATACACTCTCGCCAGTATTGTCCATCGAGTGTCTTCTGCTTTGGCTTGCTCGAAATCTTATCTAGAATCCATTGCGGCAGAAGGTTTTGGCAACTGAATCAGCTACGCACGCATTGTTCGTCAGTGTGAGAGGCAGTCTATATTGACTACTCGACATCTATAACAATCATCATCAACTGGCAGGTATACAAAATCGGATCAAGACAGAAAATCTCTTCTACTGTTCCAGCCATCTGCAGGATGCTCTTCCTGTTCTCCTGTTATGCCTGCAGAGTTTTGGCATCCGGGTGTCCCGGTAATACGTGTCTAAATCTGGTTTGCCAGGCCACGATGTTGCAACATCCCTTCAATATTCCGACCGTTTTGACACGCACACTCTTTCTCCTTTCTTTTTTTCGTTGATTATCGTGATGTCCCAATTATTTTCTCTCCTTGGAAGCCACTCCAACTGAATTGGCAATACCACACACTTTTAATGGCTTACGCCACTTTTCAACATCCAATCGGAGATGGGAGGATCAATCCTGTTCTTCCCGGGTCGTGACCGCGGCGGATAAGTACTTAAGTATCCAGCAACTCGGTCGCAAGGATTACTGTTTGTGGGTTTGGGCATGTAACAACATCCTGCACTGGACTGGTTTTTGGGTGTGATTTTCATGATCTCAAAAGCTTCGCGTTTGCCCGGGTCTATCCTATCTTCCAAACACACCTAGGATTAACGGGCCAAGAATCTCTCTGTCGTGGTTTTTCTTTCATCCTTAAATCATCAAACCAAACGATATCATACAGCTTGCGACGAGCCTCCTCGTCAACCAGATAGCGCAATCCGCACCAATTCTCATGGGTATGATGGCATACCCGACCAACATCGATTGCCCGGCCAGATTCGTTGTTGCTTTTCCATGATATACTCGTAAGTATTCCATGCTCTCTCCCAATCAAGATCACCATCTACCTGATCCAAATCTCCAAGTCATCGCGGGACACCCATCTAGTACCCTTGCTACTATCGCCATCAAGCAGCCAGCCTTGTGCTCTCCACATTGTGAAGAAAACACGAATCGAGTTCTTCAAAGATGAGAATTAGATATCATAGTCGCTGTCAAGATCTTGATCGATGTGCGTGGTCGTTTCCACTCGCCACTTGCCGTGCGCGTGACTGTAGTACGCCTTGATTCTGGGGTCTCCGAGGTATGGACGGGGGTCGTCAACGAATTTGAATTTGATGTAGCGCTTGGTGCCATGGCTGTTGGCTGTGGATTGATTGTTCATCTGGGTAGATTGGTCATTGGGATTGCCACACATGCCAGACGTGCCAACCATGCCAGCCATATTGTTCGAGTCTCCCATCTGCTGGCCCCCAGCCACGTTGTCAGACTGATTGAGGGACTGTGCGGCTTGTTGGTTGGTTGCTGGCTCCTTCCCCTCCTGGAGTTGCTCTGCAGTAGCTGTCATGGGCAGGTTTGTTCGGCCATTGGCACTGGTATCGATGGGGACCATACCCAAGGGCACAGTCGGGTCGAAGAAAGGGTCGAATGGACCGATGTTGGCAGGATCACCCTGAGTAGTGGCAGGAAGCTGCTGCTGCTGCTGCTGCGGACCCGGAAGAGCGAACAGAGGAGAGAACTCGAGGTCGTTGACAACGGGACTCGGGTGACCCGGCTCGGTCTTGACCCCATTGCCAAACTGTGGAGTCTGGAGCTGGGCCTGAGGATCGGGAAGAGCGAGTTGGTGGACACCAGCACTAGGACCCCGTTGCTCAGGACTAGTAATGGACTGGCTGTTACCATCGTTCTGGCTGATGGCAGCGACACCGCCAGCCTCATTCTTGGCTCTCTTGCCCCTACGTTGGACGCTGGTATCACCACACTTTCTGTGAGGGGTTGACATCAGGTGCGACAAGCCATGCTTGTTTAGGATCTGACGGAAGCGAACCTAGCCATTGTGAGTTTCAGACCAACAGGTGTGGCGTTGTTGAACAAGTGAGCTTACCTTGACAGACTTCAACTTCAGGTCGGAGTGCTCAGCAACCTTGGCCCAGTCAACCTCCTCAGGGCGGCGGTTGAAGCGGATAATGTTGAAGAACAGGAGGGACTCGACTTCAGTCAGCTGGAAAGTGAGCTTGGCCTTCTTTCCACCATGGTTCTCGGTGGTCTTCGCGTTGCTGGCCTTGGTGCTGTCAAACTTGGAATCATCAAGACTGGTCTCGTCAACATTGCTCTCATCCTCCATGAGGGACGCATAGGCCGACGTCTGGGACAAATCGTTGTTCTCGTGGCTGCACATTGTGGCGTCTGAAGAGGCGATCAGTCACTCTGTTAGAATCGCACTGCGGTTGCTAAACTTTCCTCGAAGTGAATGGTTGTGGGACTTTATGCTGAGATACAGGTTAATAGGAAAGCTCGTTGTTGAGTGAAGGAAGGTAGAAGCTTGTTTGCATAGACACAACGCCGAATGAAGAGGAATGAGAGAAGCGTAGGTGATAAAAGGTAGACTTAGTGATTGAATACCAAAGACAGAGGAGCGTTGATAAAAATAAGAGCAAAGTAAATGTAGGTAGTGGTGATGATATGTCATACAGTCTTGGATTTTGTTACAGGCAAGAGGCGGCGCTGGGTATGATCCAGATGTCAGGCAAGATGGGCAGGAACTTCATACCTGGAGTTATGAATCCAATGATCGAAGTATGATGAGCAATATGGGCCTGCAGTAGCGCACACTGTGATTGTTGTCTTGCGTGAAGGTATCTCAGCGGAAAGAAGAAAGTTGGTGTAGGCTGGTAGCATAGAACCGTAGTTGCTGTCAGCCAGCTTGGTGGCAGTGGATGGGTGGAAAGATAGGAAGTCGACGTTAAATGGTAGAATCAGGTAAAACAACGATCGCCTGATTGGTAATTAGTATGTGAATAGGTTGGAAGCTCATTTAGACTGGGGACTTCATAGATCCATGCAAAGTCTTGCTATCTGCTTGTGCTCAGGTGCTGGTCGATGACCGGAAAAGGCAGGAAGACCATAGAGACTCACAGGGTAGCAACAGTGACGAGAGCGACACCTGCCTGTTGACAGATTGTTGTAGAAGAAAGGATGACTGTATGGACTGGTTTGAGGCGGCGTAGTTGTCGCCTGGGTCGTTTGTCTGGTGACCGGTAGCCCGGTAGATAGACAGCAGGTTATGTAGGAAGCTTGGAGGAAGCTTGGAGGAAGTAGAATCCTCTTTTGAGTGCTTGGGGGCCGAGCTTTCAGTTTAAGTTGAACTCCAGGACGGCCACGAAGTGGGATATGAATAGACCATGTATGTATACCAGTGGCACTAGCACGTTCTCAGGTGAAAGGGACGCGGACGACGGACGGGGGAGGAAGGGGAGACGCGCAGACCAGGTACGGTGGACGCGGAGGGTAAGGTACGCGGACGGGGGACGAGAGCTGCAGGAGTATATTAAGAGGCTCTCTCATAATCAAAGCTTTCCTAACTTCTACATTCACATCATCTCCTCTGACTTCGTTTCCATCAATACCAACCTCAGACCACCACCATCAACCCAACCTCACCCACAACCACCACCAACAGTACAGTAATCCATTCAAGAGCTACCAACCCACCATGACTACCAAGTGTATGTTTGAGTCTCTGTTTCACGCAACCGTGACGCGGCATCAGCATCCTCCGCCAGCAGCGTCATGTCCCTCCTCTCCATCAACCAGCCCTTGACATCCCATTGCCATTGCCTACACATCCAGCCCAAGAGCTTCAACCTTCGACTAGCCCTTCAGATACATCTAAAACTGACGCCTGTGTTGGCAGGGAGCGACGCGGCCATGAAGGACCTGACCTTTGCTGTCCTGATGTCTTCCAACAACGGCAATGTCAACATCAAAGCCAATTGGGAGAAGGTGGAGCAGTACATGAAGGTACGCCGTCACACTCTAACTCCCTCAGCAGCCATCTCCAACTGACTTAACTTCCCTAGGGATGGGGCCACGACTTCAGCAAGGGTGCCATGTGTAAGTTTTGGCATTTTGAGCTCAACTGCTTCCCAACTCTCCGTCATTTTTACCCCCCTCCCAGTCTCCCAGATCTTGGGATACCAGACCCCAAAGACCTTTTATATGGCAGTTCTTATCCCCATATCGTCCCTTCCCCATCAAGCTGACCTGCCGAGCTCGCGCAGCCCAGCAGTGGACCAAGAAGATCCTCAAGGAGTTCCGCCTGCGCCACCCCGAAGGCAACGGCGACAACAACAACAGTGCTCCAGCGACCCCCGCCAGCAAGTCCGGAGGCTCCCACGCCGCTCGCACCCCCAAGACCCCCAAGACCCCGGCCTCGGACAAGGGACAGGGCAAGGGCAAGAAGCGTGGCAAGGTCGAGGATGATGACGACGAGGGCGACTCCCCCTTTGGCAGCTTCGTCGCCAACCCCATTGCGAAGACCAAGACCCCCCGCAAGTCTGCGAAGAAGGTCAAGCACGAGATGGAGGAGGAGGCCGATGAGGACGAGGGTGTCGATATGCAGCCCAAGGCCGAGGAGAGGGATGATGACTATGACTTTGCGCTCGACGTCTAGGTCTTGTCCGTCCTTCATGTAGATGACCGTCGCATTTGCCTTGTAGACCACACGACATCTGCATCCGCCTTGTCGCCATGTAAAACGACATGGGAGGGGAACGGCTATAGGGGCACGGTACTATCTGCGTTGACGATTGGACCTACACTTGGCCTACTTCATTTCTTTTTCTGGTCCTTTGAGTGAGGGTTGGGCAGGGTTCACTTTTTGTCGGGGTGCGGTGCGTTACATCGCATATGCGTTGTTTTGGACTGACAAAAGCAAAGTATTGGAGTGTGTAGAATACGATGGAAGCAGCTAAACCGCGTATCAGTGAGAGTCATCCACGAAGTTCCATTGATCTTTCACGTCTAAAACTGCACCTGGACGCCTGGAAAAGTGATCACACAACCTTCATGAGCCTGCCCTGTCTACCGCGGTGTCGTAGAAAACCTGAACTCCGTTGCTCTGAAACCGCATCTCATAGAAACACCCTGATCAAGATTACCCCTGCCTCCGAAGTCTTACTGGATGCTTTTCCCATCCAAGCGACGACCAACGTCGGGCTTCTTCTCCGGAGCCTTTGGTTCCTCAGGTGCACTCTCGCCCTTCTTCTTGACGACACCTCGCAGTGTCTGCCCCTGACCGTCGAAGTGTGGCTTCTGGGAACTCGTGTTCTCCTTTTCCTTTTGCTCTTTGCTCTTGTACGGTTTTATCTCATAGCCGAGAAAGAGCTTGTTCGGGGGCAGCCGTAGTGGCAACGGCCCATTTGTCCGCCTGCGGGTAGTGCCGGGTTCCTTGTTTGCCGATGCACCGGCAACGGGGGTGGCTGACTGAGGAGTGGGCACCTTACTACCCTTCTTCCCGCCAATTTTGTTTCCTCCGCCCTGGAAGTTTGTCGCCTGGGCCGCCGCGGATGACGGTGCAATGGCGTCGTAGTTTATGGCCTGCGCCATGGTGCCCTGGTTGTGCAACAGGCCACCTGCTGGCAGGCCGCCCCGAGTACTCCTCGGCGTGCTGGTGCCACTCCCCACCGGCTTGCTAGGCTCGACGTAGCCCACAGGAGGTGCGAAGTCCACCGAAACATCCGTCTCGATCATGCAGACTCCCATCTTCTCCGTCTCAGGTTTGACATCTAGCACCGCGACATCATAAACCGTGTCGTTGTACTCGAAGTTGAAGACATCGCCCTTGGTGAGTGTGGCAAAATTCCGGAAGGCGCGCTCCAAGACGGCCTTGGGATCGCTAATATCGAGGAAGTTGACGGACTGTGGCTGAAGCTTGACCAATCTTGCGAGTTCGAGAGAGGTAGTCCTGATCTGGATCATGTCGCCGACATCGAGAAGAAGCGTTTGCATCATCTGCAGAGCATGTTAATACCATTCCAGATAGCATGAATGCAAGCCATGTTGGCTCAGTTGTACTTGCCCACTGCGGCAGGTATGCTCTGCCCTCCTCTGCCACAAACTCCAGCACACCGGCATGAGTGTGGCTGCCCTTTTCACCGTTGACCAGCTCCATGAGGAGCGGCCACTGTACGTGGAGCTTCGACACCTTGTCTAGTGCTGAGGGTGGCAGCAAGATCTTGGAACCATAGTTCAGGTCCGTCCGTTCGGGACCGGGTGCCATAACCATAGGGTAGCAGCGGTAGTATTCGTCGAATCTTTGGTTGACAGGTCTCCGCATCGACCGCGCCATGTTGAGGAAGTCTTGTGGATTGTTCGGGTCCATCCCGCCGTATGAAGGGTTGAACTGCAAGTTGGGCCTGTTAGCTCCTCGAGTTCGTGCCTGCGACAGGTGAAGGTTGTAAGCTGAGTCTAAGATACGGCTGACTCACCATGTTCAAGGTGTTGGTTCAAGGTGTTGGTTTTAGATGAGAGACAGGTGGAAGAGGAGAAGAGGTGGCTGAAGAGGTATCTGGTCGTTTTGTCTGGAAGTTTCGTGTTGAAGTATAATGGCCTGAATGATTCGATTCTATGAAGGCGAGCTCGGGGTTTTATCAATAACGGCAGGCAGCGTGAATGACGACAGTCTACCTAGTAGTTTCCCCAAGCTTCCCCACGCCTTGGATTAAGTAAGCGGTCAAGGCCTGTGTGGTTTTTTAACACGCTTGGATAGCCAAGGGTCTGGTGCAAATAAAGGAGACTCAGGCTCACAACTGCCCCTTACAAAATTGGTGGTGGCGTGAGGAGTGGTCTCCTACAGCGACTTGCATACATTCCATATTTGTACAATTTATTATCTGCCTTGATCGGTATTTCTCCCCGGGGTATCTCTAACATGCTTCAGCAACCATCACCGAATGTCCCAATGCCTTAAAGCAAACCGTGGGATAATGCCAGTAAGAAAGCCCAAGAAAGCCAAGCTCGCGTGCCTTAGCAATGTCTTTGCCAGCATTTTATCCCAAAAACAACATACATACATAGTGTCAAGCCTCCACAGTACGGCCTCCACTAGGTGCTCCTGGGTAGCTAGGTATCTGCTTAATGAGCCAGGTGCCATTCCACCTCCCAAGTCCCAATTCTTTGAGATCAAGCGTCCCCTGATGACATAAACGTCAGATGTGTGCTCATGTGTAGCTGCTCACGGATGAGCATGACCATTTGCAACCCCATTCGCGCTGTTCATGTCTTCGACCCTCGCACGCTTTTGACGGTGGAATGCCTCCTCTTCGGCAAATACTCGCTTTTCGCCCGGGTCCGGATCCGGCATGTCGTCGTAGGAAGCTCGGTAACGTTCTCGTCTAGCTCGGCGTTCTTGCATATCGTCGCGAACGCTCTTCTCCAGATCAGCCAGCCTCATATGCAGCTGTCGCAGTTCGGGCATCAGCTGGCTGGGCTGCAGCCGACTCAAATGCTCGAGAATATACTGGGCCATCTGTGTGGTATTCAAGTTCTTCCACTGGTCATCGAGGCTTTCAACCGACATTTCCAAGGCCGCACACCGAGTATCTGTCTGGCCTCGTATAGACACGATGTCGGTTTGCAACGCGTCAGTCTTGGTTTGCAAGGTGTCGACCTTCGATCCGGTGGCATCTACTCTGGAAGCTTCAGCAGTCAGGCGAGATTCTACCGCATCTAGACGAGACGAAATTCCCTCAAGACCCGACGCCAACTTTGGTCCACTGGCTGAAGCAGACTCTGAATTTGAGGTGCCTGCTTGCAGTGGGTAAGCGCTGGTGTTTGGGGTGACACCTGCACTCAAGTTGGCCGTCTCCAAAGCTTTGACGCGGCTCTCAAAGCCATCAAACTTTTGCCCACAGAATTCGATGATCTTGTTCGAGAAGCCCTTAAATCGTTGGGCGAGATCTTTTTCAAGATCTTGCTTTGTGGTATGAAAGGTGTTCTTGAGACTATCGACATTGGCCTGTTGGATAGTGACTCGGTCATTCAAGGCACTGTATGCCGGGTACTCCTGTACCTTGGCAATGGTATCATCCAGGTTTTCAATATCGACATTGGCTAGCAGCTCCTCGTGACCATCGACATACCTCCTTAGGGCAGTAATCTCGGCGTTCAGTGCGTCATCCTTCTGCCCCAAAGCTGCTATCTGCTCACGCGTAGTATCGTCCTGCACTGCCTTCGAGTTGATCTGCGTCGTAGTGGCGCTCCATTCGGCTTTGGCTTGCTCTATGGTCTTGCTGTATTCCGCCCATTGCGATTCAACTTTCTTGGGGAATTCTGCTTTCCATGCTTCGACTGATGCAACCCTCTCGTGGAGGGCATCAAGTTGGGTCTTCAACGACAAATTCTCCGATTGGAGCTCTTCCTTCTCTTTCCCCAAGGTTCCAGCAATGCTTTCTCCGGTGCGCAGCTTGTCGTTGAGCTTCTTCAACTTGGCCAACTCGCGATCTTGAGCTTCTTGTTTCTCTTTGAGCGAGTTCACCAGCTCCTCTAGCTTCTGGAGATGATCGCCCTGCACTGGCGGTGCGGTTTTCGACTCCCGGCTCCATTCTTCCTTCGCAATTTCAATGATCTGGCGAACCCTGATCTCGCTGATGGGCAGAGCCTTGACAAGAGACTCTGCGAAGTTTTCAGTCACATTTTGGTAATCCGTCGCGAGATCGGCAAGCTTCTTGTCGATGGGCTCCACAATATCCTTGTGGTGTTTGTTGTATTTGGCGTAGAGTTCCCTTACAGCGGGAAACTGCTTAGTGCCAGAAATTTTATTGCTGTAATCAAGCTCCCTCTTCTTGAAAGCCTTGGTTTCGATGTCTCGCTTGTAGGACAGCTGGACCTTTTGGGTCATGATATCGCAAACGGTACGCAGGCCCTTTGCAACCTCGGCCGATGCCTTGTCCAAGGGCATCTTGGGCGATTGAGGTTGCGGTCCGGGAGGCGGCCGGATTGATTCTGAATTACGTCGAGGAAGTTCGCGATCGCGGGGCTCTGGGCGGCGGTCACGATCACGAGGATCACGATCACGATCACGATCACGGTCACGGTCACGATCACGGTCGTAGAAGCCCCTGTCGCGATCGCGGTCATAATCTCCAGAGGGACCGCGGGAAGTGCCTCCTCTGTTTGGTTCCCAATGAGACGAACGGTCGCGAGGACCAGATGGTGGTTGCCGGTAGGAGCTGGGCAATTGACCAGAGCTGAAGTCGCGGGAAGACATTGCGGAATCTCGACTTTAGCACCTACTAGAGCACTTCGTAGGCAATTTATTCAGAGACACTCCAACACCTAAATGAGAGAGAGGTGCGGGCGTGCCTTCTGGTATTGGTCGACGAGCGCGGTACTGTGCAGAGCTAGATCAAACGGGCAGGTACGTGCCTTCTGCGCGCTTAGCGACTGCCCATTTGATTTTGCCGAGTGATGCTTTCCGTCTCTTCAGGTGCCCTTTGGCGAGGGGATCGAGTTTCGTGTTGCCAGTATTGCAGCTGCAGCCAGAGCGGTGCGGTGCTGAAGTGGCACCTTAACGCACCGCGCTGCAGGGGTTGCAAATGGGCAGAATGGGGGTGCACAGTACATATCATAGTGCTACTACAGTAACCTTCTGGGAAAACCTCACCTTAAGCACAAAGGTAAGTACCTAGGTATCCAGGTACCTATGTACTTGGTCCCTACGTACCCACCTATCTACTGTAGGTATCTAGGGATAGCCATATCTACTCCGTACAACGTACCTGGGTACCGTCTCGAGTGGTGTCCGTGCACTGCCTAACGCGCCTGCCATTCCGACGCAGAAGCTTCCAAAGTTGTCAAAACGGTTAGGGTAGTTAGCTACCTACCTTGCCCAACCGTCCCTCCCGCCGTAGCTGACCTGAATTCTCCCCAGAAAAAGTACCAAAAGCCTTGCACATTGCGCAAACAGCCAGCCGTTCGTCCTGCCTTTCCGACGCGAACACCTCACTCAATTGACTGCACAAACAAGGTCAACATCATGGCTGCCGTACGTTTTCCCCCATCAGCGCCGGTTTGCAGATATCTGTAGGCACAATACTAACACAGCCGAGACAGCCCGTCGTTACAGTCGCCGAGAGCAAGGAGCTACGGGGTATCAACCTCATAGCTGCCCACTCCCATATTCGCGGCCTCGGTGTCGATGCTGATACTTTGGAGCCTCGTGCAGCCTCTCAAGGCCTCGTTGGCCAGGAGAAGGCGCGTAAGGCTGCTGCTGTCATACTGGAGATGATCAAGGCAGGCAAGATTGCTGGTCGCGCGTGTCTAATCGCTGGACCACCGAGGTATGTTGGTGTCAGGAAGCGTATCAACAGTGAGCTGCTGACATGACGCGCAAACAGCACAGGAAAGACAGCCATCGCTATGGGCATGTCGCAATCTCTCGGCCCTGACGTTCCCTTCACATCCCTCTCGTCCTCCGAGATCTTCTCCCTCGAGATGTCCAAGACCGAAGCGCTCACACAGGCCTTCCGGAAATCCATCGGCGTACGGATCAAGGAGGAGAGCGAGATAATGGAGGGTGAAGTGGTGGAGATCCAGATCGACAGGAGCGTCACCGGCGGTGCGAAGCAGGGCAAGCTGACCATCAAGACGACGGATATGGAGGCCATCTACGACATGGGTGCGAAGATGATCGACGCCATGACCAAGGAGCGCGTCATGGCAGGCGATATCATCTCGATAGACAAGTCTTCCGGCAAGATCACAAAGCTCGGCCGATCCTACGCACGGTCACGCGATTACGACGCCATGGGAGTTGATACCAAGTTCTTGCAATGTCCAGACGGAGAGCTGCAGAAACGAAAGGAGGTTGTCCACACTGTCACGTTGCACGAGATCGATGTTATCAACTCGAGGACACAGGGTTTCTTGGCCCTCTTCTCGGGTGATACGGGCGAGATTCGCAGCGAAATTCGGGACCAGATCAATACCAAAGTCGGCGAATGGAAAGAAGAGGGCAAGGCCGAGATCGTACCTGGCGTGTTGTTCATCGACGAGGTGCATATGCTCGACATCGAGTGCTTCTCGTACATCAACCGTGCACTGGAGGACGATCTCGCCCCTATTGTCATCATGGCAAGCAACCGCGGCCAGTCCCGCATTCGGGGCACCGACTACAAGAGCCCGCACGGTCTGCCACTAGATTTCCTGGACAGGGTCTCAATCATTCAGACACAACCATACAACCCGGACGAGATCCGACAAATCATTGCCATCCGCGCCACAGAGGAGGAAGTTGACTTGTCGCCCGACGCTCTTGCCCTGTTGGCCAAGATCGGCCAGGAGGCTGGTCTTCGGTACGCCAGCAACCTGATCACGACCTCACAGCTCGTGGCTGCGAAGCGACGCCAGAAGACGGTCAGCGTCGACGACGTACAGCGGAGTTTTAAGCTGTTTTATGATCCTGCGAGAAGTGTCCAGTTTGTAGCGGCTTCAGAAAAGCGACTCATTGGCAATGACGGGGCGGTTGATTTCACACTCCCCAACGGAAATGGAGTTCAGGCTGGTGCCGATCAGATGGATATCAACTGAGAGAAAGTAATAAGGGACTGGAGAGACTAGGACAGGCGTTTCGGTTGGAGAAAAATGACGGCAGGGTGGGATATCATGATAGATGTTTTTGTACCATATTGGATGGCGTAGAGTGGATATCGAAAATATCCATGCTGGCCTAAATGACTTGAAGCTTTTGGTTGCGGTTATTTTGTCCCCATTCAGTGGTACTGTTGCAACGTGTATGATTGGACTCGCACTTGAGAGTGCAGTGTGCACCTCTCCTACCTTCTACTTTGATATGCTATTGCTAGAATATTCTCACAGGACCTCAATTTCGCATTTGCTTGATAGAAAGTGGGTGGCCTCCTTTCCTAGATAGGGGTGATATATCCTGAGCGGAAATGCAGCGATCAGACTATATATATCTGGTGAATTGTTAGGTGGACATAAGCCATAAGACAAGCCCAAATAGCGACAATCCGGAGAAGACGCTTCTGTGATAGAACTGAAGTTGTGAATGATACTAGAAAGGCATGGGATGGTGTTCACCCGAACATCTGTGACAAGATGGCTATCTTTCAGCTTGGAAGAGGTTTGCTATATAACAAGACGGGACGTCTCACAGCTGTACGGGCGCATCGATGTCTTTTGTTGTCATTCTGGTATGCCTGAGATCATGTGCGTCAAGAACTTGACGGCCTGGAGTGGCTCTCAGGCACCATATTGTCTTGTAGGGGTTGACTTCACTCATGCCGTGTAACCCGTCATCCCCGTCAGCATCGCTCCTACTGTACATAGTACCGAGTACCAACACTTCTCGCCCTCCTTCATTTCCATCAGTCTGATGTACATTTATCCTCGACGAGTTCCTGGCTATCTCGATGGCCATGGTCATGGCACCATTACTAAACTAACCAAAGAGAACGAACATTTTAACAGCTCGATGGGATGGCTCTTCCAAATCAAACATGGAAGTCCCATCTCCTCCGGCATAATGTCGACTGGCATTAATTGACAAATACGGCTGTGGAGGTTTGCTCCCGGAACAAAACAACCTCTCGTGAGAACACCATCATCCCCCAGATTCGAAAGCATGCGTCTAGTGGTCTAGTGCGTTGACAGAATAAAGACGTGGTAAGCCCAGACCTACATTCCGAAAGCTGAAGGTATTCGTTAGCCGTGGTGTCCCACGTGCTGGCGGTGACACTTCCTGGACTCACCGCTTCGCCATGCGCCTGGGGGCAACATTGTCCGTGTCATGTGATGCAGCGGCACCTCACCGATACTGCACAACACAGTTGACAAAGCTCGGCGGACACGACTGTGAATTCGCAGAAGTATCGTGTTCCATCGATTGTCGGACGGGTGGTGGGTCACGGCCAGACGTCATCCTCTTCATCATCAAGAACTTCCGGCTGGACGAGATACCAAGACGGACCACTATGACGGATTGACTGCCCAGGGCGTCTATGCCTGGAGGGTAGGGCCAAAGCATGCCGGGTAATCCAACGGCGAAGAGGAAGTAGTTCGGCCCTGGAGCTGTCGTCGAGGTTGTCGCCGTTCGCCCCAAGACCGCCAGCTCAAGGATTCAGAGCCAATGCTCTTAAAACCCAGGGACATACGAAGGTTACTGGTGTCGGCATGTCGAACTTGAGTCTGTCCAACCTGCGCACCAGTCGAGATGAGCCACGGAAGTTGATAACCTGTATGGACTCAGCATATCCAGTGATAGCATGTCCGTCCGGTTAAGGAGACACAACTGTGTCACCCACATCTAGCCAGGGTTGAGACAGAATCGACTGCCATTGGGATCCTCATACGGCGGGCGGTGACGGATAATGCTGGGAGCTCAACGAGCTGCTGTCTTGCGCCGTAGTCCTGGCCAGAGGTACCCAGCCCCTCTGCTTGTCATATGCAACCTCCTCGCCAACGTTGTTCACCATGGTGAGGTTGTTGGGGTGAAGCGCGACTTGGTCAAACTCGGCAGGTTGCCAGGCATGGTTGCCCTTGATCAGCTTAGCAAGCTCGACCTTATCGTACATGCCCACTGCGGCGCGCGGGACTGCCAGGAGGGACTGCCACTCCGGGCCGACATGGTCAATGATATCCTGGAGCCCTCGATCTGCGATCCCGACCAGCCACCACACGTTCTCGACCATCTTCAGGAAGGCCAAGTAGTGTGCTATAATGATCAGGGCCCTCGGGCGATGTTTCCTGCTCACTTCCATGAACGGCCTCGGCAGGAAGGTGAAGAAGGTGATGATCCGCAGATTGAGCACCGCGCTGATACCGGCTTCCAGTTCGAGATAGAGGCCACCCAGGAACTTGAGGGCGCCGTAGTAGGCCTCGACATGGGCAGAGTCCTCATCGCCCTCCTTGATGGACCTGACCATGAACAGCAGGTTGTTTGGTATGTACCGTGCTGCCTTGTTGGGATTGAAAGCAGGCCGGGAGAAGAGCTTGTCCAGGCCGGAGGAGAACAGGGCCTCGGCAGGGACGAACTCCATGATGAGGCCAATCCCGCGCCAGACGACCATCCAGTCAATGACATACAGGGGCTTCATGTCGGGTTCCCGGAAAAGCTCTGTCGAGAGCACACACAGGAGCAGCGAGCAGGCCAACAGGGCTGGATAGTCCTTCGGCTGAGCCCTCTCGATGGCCTTGCGGTACCCGAAGAAGGCCCGGGCCCTGTATGTGATGGCCTTGGATACGGGAACCATCATCTGGAGGGACTGCATGTGCATGGCCGACAGGCCAAGGATGCAGTCCATCAGGAAAGGGCTCTGGAAGGCAAGCCTGACGATGTCAGACCTGAGGATGTCGTCGACGTGGTGCAGCCGGCTGGACTCGACAGCGAAAGAGGCGTATGTCTCGGTTGTGTAGAACCAGAGCAATCTCATGTCATGCTCGTCGGCACCCGCAAACCTGACAGGGGGCTCATCCACCATGATGAGCTCGGTGCTGTCGCTGCTGTTGGAGGAGCCACGGTCGGAACCGCGTCGGGAGCCGAACGATGGGGCCGGCGATGTTCTCTGAGCGAGGAGGAGCGAGGAGGGCGACACAGCCGGCGAGACGGCGGTGCGCATGGACAGTGGTGAGGCGGGAAAGGCTGAGGCGCCTGCAGATGCCGGGCCAGTGACCGCACCGGATAGGCCGGAGGGAGGGGAAGAGGCCAAGGCAGGCCCTGTGCCCGGCTGCTGTGGTGGAGGGTGAGACGACGACGGGTAGGCACATGTCACCTTCCTCAGAGTGCAATTCCGGCAGCTTGGCTTGGCCTCGTCGCACTTGACCCTGCGCAACTTGCAGTTGTGGCAGCCCAGGCGGGACTTCCTATGCGGCCGCTTTGCGTGGTATGGTTTCCCCTCCGTAGCCATCGGCGCTGGCAAGAAGGGGGGGGGGCTTAGAGTGTTTGGTCGTGGCCCAGTATGTAAAGATGTGAAACGGCAGTTAAGGACTGATAGATAGGTCAACGGGTTGGATCTTGTGAGAAGGTCTGGGCGCGAGGAAAATATATGATCAATGCCCAGTGGTTTGGGACGAGGTTATCAAGAGATATCAACAACTGACGGCGAATAAGAATGGTTGGCTGGATTGGATGGTGAATATCGTGTGATGGACAACGAGGCTAACTAATAGCAGGATAGATAAATACTTAAGTATGTAAGAAGAAAAGACTGCTGGCGGCAGTACCTAGGTTTGGCTACTGAGTACCCAGGTTAGGCATGTCTGTAGAGTAGCAGTAAGTCCAGTCTAGACTCTCGACGTTACAATTTACAATGGACCTCAAGGGGGGTCACACCCAGTCACCCGGCATGCACAGCATGCGCCAGGCGTGGCTGAATAGTCGGACCGGGCCTATCCTTGAGGACAAGACAAGTCACGGCGCTGCCAGATCATGAGCCCATGTACCTAGACTGCCAGACCCAGGGATTTAGATGAGGATGGTGATGATGAGGAGGATGAGGATGGACTATGAGATTGCCCGAGCCCCCGAGTGTACCTTCGGTATGTATGTATGTATGTATATATGTATGTATGTATGTATGTATGTACTTGATCATGTATGTACACATCAGTAAATTCTCCTCAAGCCTCGGCTGTTGGCGTACACACACACTACCTAGGCATATACTCCTGATACTGTACAGTCTGTACCAGTGTACAGATCCATATGTGGGTACTTATGGAGCAAGCAGTACCTTCCGGTACATAAATGCCGTGCCGAGTCTCGTTTGGGGCAGATCTCTCCATATTTCCCCGTTTTCCGGATCCCCATCTGAACCTTGACTGGATTGTGTGTGTGTGTGTGATGTGTGGAATTTGATAGTCATTAGTCTACCCCTGTTTCTGGACCCGGAACAGGTCATAAAATAAAATGGCGGGGCGGAACGGGAACACCTTATTTCCATTTCCATTTCCAATCCCAACGAGAAGAAGACTGAAGAAACATCCATCAACATCGATTGATGAGTCGAGGGTTCCCCATCCAGATCCAGATATCCCATAACCCTAACCCTAACCCCTAACCCCCACCCTCCAGCAAAGAAAGTCTATCTTAGTAAGCACCTGCACCAAACGCGTCTTCCGTGCTTTACGCGTCTCATTGAGCCTGTTGTGGAGGGTATCGAGGCGACAACGATGCCCCTCCGAATCAAGAACTAGCAGCAGACCGAGAGAATGGCCCCCGCGAGTATGGCACAGCTCCCGGATGAGCTTATCCTGTCAATCCTTGACCAAAAGTTCCCATGCCGCCAGCAACAGATCCGCGCTCTTGCAACCTTGGTCTCAGTGAGTTAGTCTCGTGAGCTGGCGTCGAATGCTTCAACATCGCATGACTGACTC
Source organism: Cytospora chrysosperma (assembly GCA_016808195.1). Classification (NCBI taxonomy): domain Eukaryota; kingdom Fungi; phylum Ascomycota; class Sordariomycetes; order Diaporthales; family Cytosporaceae; genus Cytospora; species Cytospora chrysosperma. Next base: position 1,656,312 of record MU179926.1, on the reverse strand, counting down.
CTCTCCTTAGCCTGACGCTGCGCCGTGTCGCAACTGTATCGTCCATGGTACAGAATCCACGGGGAAGAGTGCTGTAGCTACGGCCTTGCTCCAGGGGCTCAGCGAGGCTCACCACAGCAATGACCATGGCCTTGCTTTTCGATATGCCATCATTAACTCTCCCGAATGTGTCACGGGAAGGCATCTCTTCGAGACCACCGTCCGAAAAGTGGCCGACGCCCTCGGAAGGAAGGACTTCAACCCTCGGTGCGAAAACCTCGCCCAGTTGACCTTTGAGCTGTCCAAGATGCTCAAGTACCCGCCACAGCCCGAGAGTCGCCATTTTGTCCTCGTCTTCGATGCAATCGACCACCAGAGGGAGGCACCACCGACCCTCTTGCCAGCCCTGGGAAGGCTCTCGGAGATTATCCCCTGCCTGACCACCGTCTTCATCATGACCAACCCGCCGCCTGACTGCCTCCGGGCCCCCTTTGTCGCCCACGTCCCCTTCCCGAACTACAACAAGGCAGAGTTCGTCAAGATCCTCTCCACAGCGCCGCCGCCCAGGCCCCTCCCGAAGTCGACCGCGGCGGAGACCGCCGACCTCTGGGCACGCTTCTGCGGCGCCGTCCACGACGCCCTGACCAGGTCCGCCGCCCGCACCCTGCCGGCCCTCGAGCTCGCCTGCAACGCCCTCTGGCGGCGCTTCACGGCCCCGGTGCGCGAGGGCAACCTCGGGCCCAGGGACTTCTCCAAGCTGCTCATCGCCTCCCGCGTGCACTTCCAGGATGAGACCCTGCTCGACCCGGGGATCATCCGCCGCCACGGCCCGGCGGAGTCCAACAAGAAGCAGCAGCAGCAGCAGCAGCAGCAGCCGTCGGCAGACAAGAGGGACAACAGCGGCATCAGCGCCAGGGCACCCGCCCCACCATCGTCACTACCACCACCACCACCACCACCAATAACAACGACGACAACGACGACGACGAGTCTCGCGGCGCTACTCCCCTCGACCGCCCGCGTCCTCCTCATTGCCGCCTACCTGGCCTCGCACAACGCCACGCGCCACGACCTGGCCCTCTTCTCGACATACCACCACAGCAGGCGGAGGCGGCGGGGAGGCGGCGCGGGGGGGCCGGGGCCGAGGAGCAAGCACCGCAAGATCGCGCGGAAGCTGCTGGGCGCCCACGCCTTCGTTCTCGAGCGCATGATGGCCATCTTCACCGCCGTGTGCCGGGAGTGGGGGTGCACCATCGGGAGCGGCGGGGGCGCTGCTGCTGCTGCTGCTGCTGCTGGCGATGCCATGGATGCGGACGTGGGCATGGCGCTGGCGACGCTCTCTTCCCTACGGCTGCTGGTGCGCGCCGGCGGGGCCTCGGGCGGGGATCCGCTGGATCGGGGCGGGAAGTGGAGGGTCAATGTCGGCTGGGAGGTCATCAGGAGCCTGGGGCGGAGCATGAACGTCGAGGTCGAGGAGTGGCTGGTCGAGTGAGCCCTGGCCGAGACGGCCCTGCATGTGTAGCTTGGAGTAATATATGCCATGAAGATGATACTTATATAAAGGTCTAGCACCTGGGTGTTATGGTATAATGTACAGCGGAGCGCTCAACGGACAGGGCTCGTGCAAAGCCTTTCCACCCGCAGGAACGCCTACCCTACTCGAGTAGGTACCCAACAAAACGCCATGCCCGGTTTCACTTTTGCCAACTGTCCCAAATCTATGTTCCCCTTTCCTCTTTCGTTTCCCATCATATTCACGTCGTTGCCGGCCCCCGAGAGCAGCATCTGTTTGTTTCCATGCGCGGAGAGAGAGAGAGAGAGAGAGAGAGAGAGCCCGCCCGCCCTGTCAGCTACGCCTGGTCCCTGATGGCCTGGTCGCCCAGCCTCCAGGTCTCGGCCGCCTTGGTCCCCGGCGGCAGCCACTGCGCGTTGCTCTGGCCGCGCGCCCTCGCGGACGCCGGCCCGACGTCGTCCGACTTCTTGGGGCCGTCCCCGTTGCCGTACGCATAGCCGTTGGTGTTGGGCGTGATGGGCGCCGGGCTCTGGAACACGGGCCCTGCCTGGTCCCCCCCGCGGAGACCGTCCGCCGTGTTGAGCGGCAGCAGCGGCGCGTCCTTGCCCTCGGTCATGTTCCGCGCCTTGCGGTCGGCCTTGTTCCTCTCGCTGCTTCTGTCATAGAGGTAGAGGCCGAAGAAGGTGAGGGCGATGCCCAGCCCCTGGGTTTTTGTGGTCGGGCTTCGGAACCAGATGATGGCGATGACGATTACGAAAACCCGTTTGATGAGGCTCGCGACGGAGTAGGTGACGGGAGACACGAGGGACAGCAGGACGAAGGCCAAGATGTTCTGCCCGAAGTGAAAGGTGCCGTTGAAGACGAACTCTACAAAAAGCCGGCCGTGGTCGAACGTGTTGGGCCCCTGCTCAAGGTCCAGGGAGCCGTCGTGGAGGAAGTCGCCAAGGATCGCGATGCCTTCGGTCCAGAACCAGATGGGCAGGGTCAGGAGGAACGCAAGGCCGGAGCAATAGAACAGCAGGTTAAGCTTGTCGAGCTTCCGCGACTTTGCCGTCAAACCTTCGGCCTCGGCCCTTGCCGCCTCATTGAAGAGGCGCTTGGAGAAGATGTTCTGCGTGACGAAGATGAGCGTGGCCAGGAGGGCGTAGATGATGCCGATCATCTGCCCGCCGAAAGCCTGCTTTCCGGAACAGGCGAGCATGACACCAGTGGTCAGGGGTATCAATGATAAGTAGGTGGCCACGGGGTATCTGATGTCGTACACAAAACGGTAAGCCAGCACGGTGAACAGAGGCGAGAGCCCCTTGATGGTGTGGACGAGGGAGACGGGTATCAGCGAGGTCGCGTTGGAGCTCAACAGATGGCCTCCTATCTGGAACAGAGCCAGTGGCATCGTCGTCCGGATGACTTCCATGCTCGGAGGGCGGATTCCATGTTTTAGTGCCGGCACAGCGGTCCTTACAAAGGAAAATGTGGCGGCAAGCCATGAGAAGAGGAGGCAGTAACCAGCTACGAAGAGGAACTGGATAAGGGTCAGGGTGGCGGGTTTGTCGAAGGCATTTAAGATGGACTTGGCCGATGTGTTGGTCAGGGCTGACGACGCGTACCACATGATGCACAGTATCTACAGCTTCTGAATCAGCGAACATGCACAAGCAAACGCTTTCTGGGGCCTTTTTTCTTTCTTCCTCGAGGGCGGCATACAATAAGAGCCGGCGAGACAGGGGCGCGAAGCGCATCCGCAATCTCATGGGCGTTCTGGCTGACACTACCACTGTGAGCGCGAATGTTCTTGATTGCATCGTTGAGACTCTTTTTCCGGCCATGGCCGCGCGCTGCTTGGCCAGAAACACCCCATTTCACCCCCAGTGCCGAACCACCGCCTCGTGGCTGCCACCGGTCGTCAGACACGCCGTTCAGGTACCCGTTCTGCCTGGCGTCCGGCTGCCCCTGGGCCGAGCTGGGGTTGTAGAAGTTGGAGGCTTCGAAGTCGGGAAACTTCTCGGTTGTGGCCTCGCGCGAGTCGACGCTGTGGTCCCGGTTGGACTTGGAGCGGGTCTGCGACACATCGCGCCGCTCGGAACCGGAGGATATCGAGTGTGGCATCGCGTAGAAAGAGAGGGATCGGAGAGGTTGGTGGGGGGGAGGAGGGAGGAGGGCGGCGGAGGCCACGGAGTGCGGTGGTATAAAGAGCGACTAGACACGAGAATAGAGTGTCGTTAAATCTGCCAAATCATTGCTTTTACTGCGTAGTACCCGGTTCAGAAAGTCATGGGTGGTGACAGCGGTGGGCAGGCTTGAGGGTGACAATGAAGGATGTAGTGAAGGTCGAAGGTCGAAGGATTGGCTCGCAATCTTTGTGTGGCAGGTTTGAAGGAAGCAAGCCAAAGTCACAAGCCAGGCTGAAAGCGATAAAGCGATGAAGCGATGATGCGATCGTGGAGACTGTCGATTAGAGCTGGAGCGAGCACAGTAATCCGTAGGTACGTACGGTACTCGTCAGCTCGTCAGTGTACATGGAGACCCGGCACACCAGGTCATCAGTTTTGAGTGGGCATCTGCTGGGGATTCTGGAAATCTGGAACAGCTGCAGCACAGCCTGACTGCCCTCCAGGCCAGGTTCACCAGGTGTTTTATCGTCTATCAGTCAGTCAGTCAGTCAGTCAGTCAGCAAGTCACTCTATGCAGCATGTACTTACTGTACTGTACGCTAATCGAATGAAAAACCCGTACATAGCCTAGGTCCCGACCCTAGTCGCATAAGGGGCCAACCTGATTGGCCTGAACAAGGGTCGAGGCAATCAATCCGTCACTGCAAGGCGCACTGTCTTACTGTCTGACTGTCTGACTGTGTACCCTGCCATCCTGACCACCTATACGCTACTGCAATATGTAAAGCGATTAGTGAGTGCCTACCTAAGTACACGCCCCTGCTCCTGCTGCTGCTGCTGCTGCTAAAAAGTCCGGACGGGAAGGCCCAAATCCACCCGCCTGGTGCACGAGACGCATCTTGGCGCGACCTGTGTCTGCGCTCATCAAAGCTTCGCAAACGTCAACCTTGCCTTATCGATTTGCATTTCACTTCACTTCTCCTTCGTGACTCTGGGAGGCCTGGCTATCATTCAGACGCGGCCGTCAAACCAGTCGCCCACCATGGCCGCTCCAAAGATGTCCAAGAACCAGATGCGCCGTGCCAAAAAGAAGGAGCAGAAGAAGGCAGTGGCAGAGGTCAGCATGAAAAGAAAACCCCAGATCCATTTGCTCCCAGACACTGACACTCAGCCACAGGCACCCGACAACCCGGCTGAGGAGGGCACCGAGGCCCAGGAGAGTGGCGAGAAGGAAACAAATGGCGAAGAGCCTGCAGTAAAAGCTGAGGAGTTGGAGGTGAAGAAAGATCCTGATGCTAAGGAGAACGCACAACCCGATGGGCCCATCATCAATCCCGCAGTCGACGACGAGGATCCAGCATTTGCCGACTACAAGAGGATCTTTGAGAGGTTTGGGCCGGATCCAGACGAGAGCGATGTTCAACGTGAGGCGAACGCCGGCAACAAGGGCGAGGTCTTCTTCGACCAGGACGACGATATACCGAGTGAGGACGAGCAAGACGGCCAGCCGAAGCTTTCCAAGAAAAAGAGGAAGAAGCTGAACAAGCTCTCGATTGCCGAGCTGAAGGCCCTGGTTAGGAATCCCGAGGTGGTCGAGTGGCAGGATCCATCTTCGTCGGACCCCCGTCTCCTCGTCCAGATCAAGGCCCAAAGAAACGTCGTGCCTGTACCCGGTCACTGGTCACTCAAGCGGGAATACTTGTCAAGCAAGAGGGGTATCGAAAAGCCCCCCTTCAAGCTCCCCAAGTTTATCGCCGACACGGGCATCACCGAGATGCGGGACGCAGTACTGGAGAAACAAGCCGAGCAGAGCTTGAAGCAGAAGCAACGAGAGCGGGTGCAGCCCAAGATGGGCAAGCTTGACATCGATTACCAGAAGCTTTACGATGCATTCTTCCGTTTCCAGACAAAGCCCGACCTGACACGGTTTGGAGATCTATACCACGAGGGCAAGGAATGGGAGGCAGACTACAGGTACTTCAAGCCCGGCGAGGTTAGCGACTCTCTACGGGATGCACTTGGTATGCAGCCAGGATTCCCTCCGCCATGGCTTCTGCAACAACAGCGCGTGGGCCCTCCCCCATCATACCCCCTCCTGAAAATACCCGGCCTGAACGCTCCTCTGCCGGCCGGAGCATCCTGGGGCTTCGGCCCCGGCCAGTGGGGCAAGCCTCCCGTTGACGAATACAACCGACCTATCTATGGTGGTGATATCTTTGGTGTCACTGCCGGCAACCCTGCAGCCCCAACACAGCTGCAAGCAGCACAGCCTCAAGCAGAGTCGGCTGATCGGACCCTCTGGGGTGAGCTCAAGCCCCCAGAGGAGTCTGAAGAAGAAGAATCCGAGGACGAGGACGAGGAAGGGGAGGAAGACGAAGAGGAGGAGGATGCCGATATTCCAGGCGGCCTGGAAACACCAGGAGGCTTTGTCAGCTCTGTACCGACAGAATATGGCCCGAGTGGCGTCGAGACCAGCATGGCAGGTGAATTCGATCTCAGGAAGCAGCGGCGCGGCTACGAGACGGAGGAGAGTGTCGCCGGTCCCCGGTCAGCATACCAGGTCATTCCCGAGAGACAGGCCCGCGCAGAAGGCTTCTTCGGCAGTGACAGGGTCTACGATCTATCCAAAAACAAGGGTGGCGTGCCTGTCCTGGGTCAGGAAGATGACAGCCGCAAACGGAAGAAGCCTGGTGATGTGGACGTTGCGCTTGATCCAGAGGCCCTGGCAAACCACGACGGCATCAGCAAGGATGAGCTTCGCAAAAAGTTTGAAGAAGGCCGCAAGGAAGACGGTGTGGGCAAACAGTGGCAGTACGATGATGATCTTAGTGAGATGATCGCGCAGGAGAGCCGGAAGAGGATCAAGCGGGACGAGGAGAAGCGTGGCGGCGGTGACAAGAAGAAAGAGACCAAGTACCGCTTCTAGATAAGCTGGCTCTGCGCCAGGTTTCCAGAAATTAATGATGTTTGGGCAAGGAACATGATGCCGCGCCGTACCTGTCGGTCTGTGAAACTCAGACCTATGCAACCTGCCAATGCCGGTCTCTTTCCAATGAGACGTTGCACATAGGGTCGAATGTGACGGATTTTGAGGTATGCTGTAGATTTGTCGTAAGGGCCACAAATACGCGAGCAGCCCAAACCATACCCGGCCACGCCAGGTGTCAATAATGTGCCTGCGTGATTCCAAAGATTGGTTGTGCGGATCAATAACAAGGCGGGTGAGGAAGTATGACATACCGATCGAGGCAAGGCTGAGCCTTGGAACGAACTACCAAAGCTTACAGTCGAGCATCTCACAAAACGGTTTGCATATCGTGTGTTTCAGTCAGTAGAACTTATGCCCTTCGTCCTTGAAATTGATTAGAATGTTTGACGTTCTTTTCTGAACCAATGGTGGCATTGGCTGGGATTCGCCCAGTCACTCGCTAATTGCGGCGTCTCAGCCTTCAGCTGTCAACTACCCACAGAGCTAGCGAAACAGACGGACAAGAAGTCAAGTCGGGCGCATCTGTATGCTTATTCAAGGCGAGCTGATGACTCATTCAGGTGGCGCTTTGGCTCTGCTGTTTTCCAAAGTTGTGTGTCTGTGTGGCGTTGGTAAGAGACTCAAGCTAATAGAAGCATCCGAGGACGTTTGGCAGGCCTCTTTGGAAGGCTCTTACCCGTTCCTGACATATCCTATATCACTGTGTATGTATTACTTGTGTTCCTGATACATTGGGATCCTGTCGTCCTCATGATTCAACGTTGACCCCGAGGGGTGTCTGAGGCCTCACTCGCAACCGGCGCTCGCTTTCCTGTCTAAGAACACACGTTTGGCCGAGTCAGAAACCAAATTCTTGCGAAGCAAAAAGATGATCGAGATAGTAATCACTATGAGTGCTACTTAAGAACACGCCAATCACAGGAAAGCATCGAGTGAGATATTTGAACGTCTACTCACCGTCAAAGCAGAAATACATAAGTAGTCAAACTGGTGATCACTCGAAGGAATGCCTCTCCAGCTTCCGAGCATTGTTTGCAGTATTAGAAGAGCATAGGACTGTCATGCTTTCCGGAGATTGTTTCGTATGGTGTATAACATGGATGCATGGGATTAACAGGAAATAAAATCCCACGGCAACTTATAGTATTCATCCGTAGTGGCATATAGTAGTCATGTTTCTCTTCCCGTCCGAGCAGTCACCTAGGCACACTCGCCCCGCACCATCGAGCAACAAGCATTTTTCCATACCAGACTGTTCTTTCTGGGACGGTTTCCCCTAATAATCCGTTTCTCTAGGGTTGCTATTACGATACATGGGATGTCTCACATGTACTCGGAAACCGGGGCTATCAGTAACCGAGGACGATACTCGGTGAAGTTATTGCAGAGTAACTAGTCGGGCTGTCTTTTCCCCACGTCAGCCACAAGCCATGCTATAGAGACGAACCGGAAAAAATATCAAGTATTCAATAGGAATACATACGTAGGCCAGAATTGGAGGCACCGCCCTTATTCTCTCCTGGAATATGCTGCTACCTCCCTTTTGGCATCATGCCCGTGCCTGTTGTATATATGTGTTAAGGGGAAGACAGAACAGGAGCAATGTAATATATGTGAGAACAGGCTCTGACATCTAACTGAACTGTATTCAATGTTGTAGATGTGTGAAAGCCGAAGTTTATTGATTTTCAGGGCGGATTTGTCCTGGCCGGTGAGCTGCATGTGCACAATCATGGCTGTTTCAATCTTCTGTGTACGGAAACTTCTCTCCAACACTTACGCACATATACATGGAGGCTCATGATTGTTTATTTGGACAAAGTTCTCCAGCTCGGTGAATTCCAGTGTCCAGGTGGAAAATCAGCTTAAGCCCCCCCCACCCCGGTTACTGATAGATACTTCCTTGGCCGGCCATGCCTGAGGAAAGCCAATTGTGAGAGCTGTATGCCGAGCTGGGGAGGGGGTTTGGTGTTCTGAAAAAGTGCGATATCAATCTTCTAATGTGACATGCTGGAGATTCTCTGGAAGGAAATCTTCTCTATCGGAAGCTGCGAATAAAGTTATTGGATTTCTTGCCTGTCTACCTTGAACCCTGGCGTTTCAAGAATTGTGCTACTGGTGTTCAAGCAAACATCTTGGGCAGATGACGGACAGTCCCAGGCTACCCAGGTATATTTGTGGTCCTGTCACGGGGAGAATCGCTTTCTTGATATGGGACACCTTGTGATTACCCAAGTACTAAGTAGGTGGGTATTCTAGAATCGTGCTGTCTCTGTCGCTCTTGTTTCCGGGCGCATGGTAAGTTGTCAATGGTCGATTAGAAAATTCGCGGTCCAGCTTCTAGCACGATGATTCTTTTTTGGAAGCATCAGATCTCAACCGGTGATTACCGTTACTCGACTACAGTCAAAGGGATACTTTCGACATTTCAATGAGTTCGTTGACAGGCATGTCTCGGTGTGATCAATTGAGATTATTATCAAGCAATGCCGTTTCTGCCATAGCAGATAGTAATGTACAAATGCTTCCTATGATATGCCGAAGTCGTTGATATTCGTCATGTATCATTAGCGTAGACAATGGCAGGCCATACTTTTTGGGTATCTCCATCACATGCTTCAGAACCATCCGCCCGCCATTAAGATCTCCCAGCGGTCACACGTCGCCGAACCTTCCTTCGCCCTGGCGACCGCTCTGCTGTATTACTTCCACAGGATCGTGTTGACGTGTCATATCCTTGACTGACCCCAACCTTGGCATCGCTCCAAAGCTCTAGACTCCAGCCATTCGAAGCATGGCTGACAGACCCCAGAGTTCCATGGAATTGCAGACACTCCCATTTATAACGAGTGAAGGAGGGCAAGTGCTTTCATGCACGAAGGTCATGCATGGGCTCTTCGGGAGTCTTCAGTACCAATCGGTCCCCGAACTCCTCAAGGTCACGATTGTGACCGACCTCCGCACGGAACCGCTCCTTAGACATGGTTTTCAGCGTACAAGCTCGTGTCTTTGAGTCATCTAGGTGTGGTGGCATCCATCGCAGCCCTGGACTAGGCGTCCGATACAAGTCATGCTGCCTTGGCTGGCGTCGCCCGCACCCAAAATTCACAGCTCAACCGGCAAAGAGAAACAGACCACCCAGTTTCAACCGTCGCCCTGCTAATGTATACAATCGTTGCATCGCCAATGATAATGTTCCACTGGCATCCTGGCCTTTCCCCTTATGCAGTCCTCATGGTACAGAGGCTTCTTGCAACCCTGTGAAGATTTGAAAATTAGTCTCCGCCATCAAAGGGGCTCCAAGGTAGATCATGGAGCGTATTTACCTCGTTAGCGCAAAGCAACAACTGTGGGCCGCGCACAAACCGCCCGCACACTGCACATCCTCGAGAACTTCGATACTGAGCCTCCTTGGGAGATTCCACAGGAGGTGCCTTCTCCTTTTCCTGGGGCTTCTGAGCCCGGGCTTCCTGAAGCCGGGACTGGACTTGCTTGACAGTATCATCATCAAGCCCTCTTGCGATAAGAACTGTCAGATGCTTGCCAAATTCTGTAGTCCGAGACTTGGACTCAAGTAGCCAGTGGAGCTTCTCGGTCACGAAGTCCAGGACTGCACGTGAGATGAAAGCATCTGAGCTGATATGTTTCTTCTGGATGAAGGCATCCCATTCCTTGATGTAGTCTTTCTCTTCTGCGTTGACGTCAATGAAGTCCTGGACGATATCTCGATGTTTCTGTATAAGCCAAGTATCATCGACCACAGGCTGTCGAACCTCTGTTCCAGGCTCTAACCTCGCCTTGCTTAGAGGATGGAACAGTGGCTGCTTGGTTGCTGGGACAACCACCTTCTTCTCTTTGCGACGAGGACCAGTCTTCTAGAAGCGAATTAGGACGTCGTTACTCAATAAATCCTGATTCTGATAAGGTTATGCTTACCTGGGACACCCTCGGCTGAGCCGTTCTAGTCTGCGTGGCTTTCCTGGGAGCAAGGACCGGACCATCGTCATTGTGAGGTCCCAGCCGGGACTTTACCCAGGAGTCATCCCCTTCGACGTATTTGTCTATGTCGAAGGTTTTAGTAGGCTTTCCCAGCTGGTATATTCTGGGACGCAACAACGGGCCCGAGTCGACAGTGACGCAAAACACGTGGATCTGGCCTCCAGTCTTTCCAGGGACATAGCTAACATCGCACTTGAACTTCACATGGCTGTCGAGGTGAGCACGGAGTTGAGCTAAAGATCGATGAGAAGCGTGGCAAAAGCAACAAGCTAGGCCGTCGACGAGTACTTCCCTGAACGGGACTGCCTCCCTAGGCAGGTGGTAAAGGATGCTATCCGCTTCGGCTCTTTTCGCATCCACTGTCCTAGAGCGTTTGCGAAACTCTTTTCCTTGTGCTTGTGCGCTCAAAACCTTGAGGTTGTAGTTCTTGTTCCCTCTGATCCTCAGCGAGCGGCTGGGCGTTAGCTCGCCCTCCGCTACCTCCTCGATGTCATCTTCAAGCAGAGTAGAGCCATTTGCCAGATGATCATTGATGAGTCCATTCAAATGCCCGTTACTGAGTGGCAAAGCTTCTTCGTGTTGATCGACCACTGAGACAGATGACAAGGGAGCCTTTTCTCGCCCTATCCATGCGTGCTTCTCGGGAAGACCAGTTGTTCCCCTCACGTCAATATCCAGAACAAAATCGGTCCGGACGTCCTGACCAGTTCCCTTGCGTATTTTTAACAATCCCGACCTTCTGCCCCGGTCGAATATTTTAGAAATTTCAGCTCCAAGCGCCCAGTGACGCAATGCAGAGCGTACGTTGAAGATGTCTTCATCGGAACTTGTGTTGACCATATTGAGAGGTGGCCAGTTGCGATCACCAGCTGATTCGAGATCCACTGTCACCGTATAACTGTCGGCAAGATCAAAGACAGCGTCATCGTCGCGCTCCACGTAGATCTTTTCCTCGGGAACGTGGAATGGTTGGGGCAAGTACACCCTAGCCATTGGAGAGGATCCCACGGGATTCTGGAACGTTTTGATAGTGCACATCTGGCTGTCACAGTATAGTGTGCGACTTTCGCCAACAATGTGACTTGGGGTGGTGATGGTGATTTTGCATCGAGCGTTTACGCTTGCCACGTCCTTGACGGCAGGGGGAATAGTCCCGTTCAGTACGCCATTGGACCTGACACGTGAGACATCCTGGTGGGTAATCTTGAGAACCTCGATCCGTATGGCGCGTTGGACCTCACCCTGCCCATCAGGGAGCAGAATATTATCGATATCCTGACCTATCCCCGAATCAGGTGAACTTGCGAAGCGTCGCCGCTTTGCAGGACGTGAATAGTGGTCATCATTGCCATCAATCGACCTAGAATGGGCGTCGTCGGGTTTAGATCCTAGGGTTGCCGATTGTAGGAAGTTGACAGCGGTCAGCCAGTTCCGGTGAAGGAATGGAAGATTTCGGGGGCGGGCAGGCGACTGCGTCATGATAGAAGATCCAAACAATGAGTGCCCCTTGGGGGGATCTGCAAGCAGGAACCGAAGTTATCGCCTGTCCCGCGATCGAGAGATTCTGTCGCGCCAAGATTTAGAGGTCTGCAGGGCAGTCACGGTGTGACCAGCCTCCCGTGCCTCAGATCGGTGCAATTTCATTCAGCGGACTGCCCTCCTCTGCAAACTTAAGAAAACAGTCGAGAAAACCGAGACTCCAGGATGCGGATGATGAATTCCCAGTGAGCGCTTGAGACTCATCCACAATGGCGACGCTGGCGACCCCGTGGCTGCCCTCAATCTCAGGAGACGGACTAGCTGGTGACCGAAAGTGGGCTAGATGCTACCTAGCTGCGTCTCGGTGAACCTGGGTTGATGAGGAACAAGGCAATACGTGTGATGGAAAGCACCGTCGGCTTTGGACGGGCGGTGAGGTGAGTGCCTTGAAGTTATGAACAAACTGGCGCCAGGAATCCCATCATCAATCTAGGGCCAACCGTGCTTCTGTCATCAGATCAGGTGTTGCGGAAATGAGAGTGAAGTGAATAATAAACGATTGAGACTCCAAGCGCTAAGATTCGAGATGTTGAAGTTGTCTGTTATGTGTAAAGGCCTGGAGGTAACGACACGTGCCTGGTGTCTGGCCGGTAGGGAAACAACCTGAAAGAATCCATCGCGACTGCCAGTGCTGGAAAATGCCCCGGCGAATGCCATGATCCAGGCTAGCGCTTTGACCAATTGAAAAGCCGCTAGAGTGAATGTGGACAGCCGTGTCCTCGTATTATGGGAGTACCCACGGTATGTAGGAATTGGCCTGCAATTGAGATGTCTCGGCTTAACTCGAGGTGCTCCACTGTCATCTCAATTGACTCTGGGAAAGCGCAACGAAGCCGGCAGCAGTGATTTGGAGGCTACGATGGTATATGCCCATATTTGGGCTATTTTCTGTGTTGTTCCTACACGTTATGCTCTTCTCAACAGCCTCGTCACCTCTTCCAGAAACTACCAAGAGTGTCCCAATCTTGAAATGGTGCTTACAGGTGAACTCGACAACATTCGACCAAAACTTTGATCATAATGCATGTCAGCCTCGCCAGGCGTCTTGAATAAGAGTATCAAGAAGCGGATTGCGCATACTGCAGAAACGATTGCATCCAATGTGTGTTTCATTTCAAACTTAAACGCTCTATTTGGGACATACAATGGATGAAAATGGTGCGGGGAGAAGTTCCGGTGCCCACCAATACTGATAGTAGTATTGGGCCCAGCATGCCACCCAAGACCAACGTATCCGCGGTCATCGAGAAATGCATCTAGTCTCCATAGCTGCCCAGGTGATTTCCAAGATCGTTCGGCACTCCATAAAAGCACTCAGAACTCAAGGAGTGCGGTGAGCATCTTGGAAAATGTCTCTTGTCGATGGGGTGTTGACATTCGATCGTTCCTCGTTGCGCCTACATTTGAAAAAAGCCGGAGATGCCGGGTCGGACAACTGGTGCTTGACCATCCCCGAGCTTTAAAGGGTGCGACGCGCATCCAATTGATCTCACCCTTTTTAATAAGCTTTGCATGGATGATGGAGATCAATCGTTATTACAGCAGAGAGAGTTCAACAGCAGATCTGTATTTGCGTGGCAGACTCTGCTGTAGTAGGTAGTCAGCCTCGCGACCGTCAGATAATAGCATATGTGCAGCATTGAACGAGGAGCCGAGTATATTCAAAATCAAGAGATGATGCCGGTCCTTCTCAAAACTGCCTCAATTCTATGACTAAATACTGATTGGCTATAGTATAACCCACATGGTGGGCCACTCAAGGACTGGCCGTTGTATCTTCTGTCGCTATATTTGATGTAAATGCCTGTCGCCTTGCGGCTCCAGCCCTGTATAGTCCAACTTTTGGCTCGTAAATAAGAGTTGACAGCTCGCCCCTCAACTCACGAAGACTGTTTCGAGAAAGTGCTCTACTTTGGTGAGGCTTTCCAGTTTTAAGGAAACAGACTCCCCGCCCAATGGTTTCTCTTGTCTCTTCGGATTTTTCAAAGCGCACGTGCCGAGAAGACTTACTGCGTTCGGGAGTTAAGGTGAGATCAAGATTTAGGTTTTATCCTGGCATCTAACCCAACAATTCATCGGAGCGTTGGATATAGCGGGCAGGGTCGAGGAAACTTTGAGACTCCTTGAACTGAACCATACTTACCACCTCGGATCCTAAAGTTGCGGGTTTAGGAGCGCGCGCTGATATAATCTCAAGGCTGTGTAGCACTGCATTTGACTGCCTCCTTTTCTTCACCGATGCACACTATGCGAATCAGTTCTTGCCTGAAACGTAGAGGCCCTTGGAAGGCCGAAGTGAACCAAATTGGATCAACGGACCAAAAGCTACCTAAACCCCAGCCAATATCTGCCGATTTCTATCAAAGTCACGAAGCAGCCCGGGGCTGACAAACTAGGCTGAGCCCTAACCCTAGAACTGTCCTAAAAATACTGCTCTGGTTCTGATTTGAATATTCCAATATTTCTCCCCTTTGTGAACTTGCGTTTACGAACTGAGGTACGACCAGCTGCTGGTCATTAATCAAGCCTCAGTACGCCCTAGGCCAGCTTGAGAGCCCTCCCTCCCTATCGTCAGGCGAGCAAGGGGGAGAGAAAGAACACAGTGAAAACAATCAAAGAAAACCCCTGAAAAGAGAAGAAAAGACCTGCAAGTTAGAAGCCACATCACTGGTGTCGTTGCTAGTATGGATGGGAGCATTAGGATATATATATATATATATAAGTGCTGACCAAATAAAATATGTTAGTTGTAATGATTGTTTACATCTTTGATATGTGCTTTAGCAGTGCACAAAAGGAGACATCATCCGTATCGATACCCACCTTCTATCAATCGATGTAAACCAACATTGGCCGCGGCATATCAAAGATGCCATTCCGTATGATTGTACACTTATCTATCGAGGCCATTCTACGTACCATGAGTAGCTAGATGCGATAGTTGCTTGGTGACCGGTGCCGGTATCAGCACTGCCTAAGTATGTAAGATAAGTAAGCATGCCAGATGTGTTTTGTGTTGGCTGATTGTTCTTTATTGACTCATTTGGACAGCCCCAAGAAAGTCTGGAGTGAATGTGTATAATATTGCTATTCCCGGTTGTTCCGCATGTCATTGAGGTTCCACTGCCAACAGCCTCATCGACAGTGAGGCTGCGCACATCAATTGATGGTGACTGCGGGGTGGGGCACCTTTTTAGCCCCACCATGAGTGTCAATGCACGGGCCTGCAGTCGTTATGGTGCCGTAATGTCAGAGCACTTGAGTTGCTCTCAGCACCACACACAGGGCGGCTACACAGTAAGCAGGGGTGGGGTCGCCACCGAAAACATTCAACCTCGAAGCGCTGTCGCTTCTCTTTCCACATTCCCACCACTCCTCAACTCGGTTGACTCTCACTCCGGGGTGCCCGACTCCGTTGTCCGACCACATCAACCTCACCCCTTAAAGTCAGCGTAACTGCAGGCCATTTCTGGCCGTACTTCCCACTCGCCCTTATACTCACTCGCCTTGCGGGCAACGTTCCATGCTCTTCGTCTGTTGACAATCGTCATTTCAGATGACCCATCTTGGTTCATATCCATAGTTTTTGCCCGTCTTCGCTGGCAATATGAGCCAAACCGGCCCTGCGGCAGGGGTTCGGCGTTACCCTCGCCGGGCCACAACCACCGCATCCACCCGCTTGCGAGACCCGAACGGCCGTGTTACACGGAGCACCGCAAGACTCATCTCACCTTCAAGTGATTCCAACCCCAGTCGTATGATGGAAGACAACGATTCCGATGACTCATCAGCCGACGAACTACGTCTGTCTCGACCACGTCGCACTTTGACCAACCAAGCTCGCCAGTCACCACAACGTGGTCACCTTCAGACTGCCGCGTCGACGAGACTTCGACGCCATGTCGGAGGGGACTCTTCAAGGAGCGATCGCACGACGGCTGCAACAACCTCCCGTGGGCAGCCAAGTCGATCAAGCTCCTCAAGGGCACCTGCGACACCTTCAAAGAAGAGGTCGGCTACCCAGGGCAAGCTTGGCAGCGCCAGGAAGCAGCTTGCATCTCACCCCCCCAGCAAAGAGCCAGAATGGCCAACCTTCAAGGTCATTCCGCCTTGGCAGAAGCTGGAGTGGACGCTGCTCGTTCAAATCTTCGAGTATGCTTCATACCCGCTTGATACCAAGACCAACGTTCGCTGGCTTCTTTCGGCTGGTCTCGTCTGCAAATCATTCCTTGGTCCCGCGCTCAAGGCACTGTACAGATGCCCACCGCCATTACCTATTGTCTCAACGAACATGGCTAACAAATTTGCGGCTCTCGTCCATCACCTTACTGCGAATTCGGCTACTGCTTTGGCGCAAGAGGACCATAGGCGCACCATGGTCGAGTCTCTTGTCGTTAGCGTCGCTTCCCTTTCCCCCTCACAGATACGGGCCTTTGATGTAGCAGAACTTGTCCTATCTCTGCCCTCTCTCTCACACCTCGAGCTCTATCACGAGTTTGATCTGCCACCGTACCGCCAACTTGACTACAAGACGAAGAAGTGGACGTACTCCCAGGGTCTTCTCGATGCCCTGAAACTCGCAGGCGAAGCGGAGGCTGCTGTGAGGCTGAAGTCTTGGAAATGGAGCGAGAGGATGATTGAACGTGATCTTCTGCCCCCCGAAGGACTGAAGAATATTCACGAATGGGTGACCTTCTCACAGCTGCGCAAGCTCTCGTTTGTCAACTTTCAGGTCCCGTCACTCAGAGAAAACAAGGACCCAGACGATCCCGAGGTTTTCGAGGCGGACAAGAACTACATCACTTATATTTCAGAGTCACTAAAGCCTTTAGCAAGCCTGAAACACCTAGTGCTGGAATCATCGACTGTCGTTGACGGCCAGTTCTTATCTCTGCTGCCCAAGGCCATCGAGCACCTCGAGATCATCAATTGTTGGGAGCTCAGTGCGGAGATGCTGTCAGAGTATCTGCTCACTCATGGCCGGTCTATCCGTCGGCTGATATTGCATCACAACCAATCTCTCAATCTGGAATTCTTACCCTCCCTAGGTACTAGTTGCCCCCAGCTGCGCGAATTGTCTATGGACCTCAACTACTTCAAGCACCACGAGTATTACAAGGATTCCGATCCAAACTACGATCACCTTATCACCATCAGCGACATCCCGTCTTGGCCAGAGGCGATCGAGGTTATGGATCTTGAGCAGCTTTCTAAATGGGATGCTGCGACTGCAGAGATGTTCTTCCAAAGTCTCGTCGACCAAGCCCCACAGATGCCTAAACTGCGATATCTGGCCATCAAGGCCATGTTAGATGTTCCTTGGCGGCAACGTTGCGAGTTCCGAGACAAGTGGGTGGGCAAGCTGAGGAGAGTCTTCCTGCGCAAGCAGACGAAGCCTCGGCCGTACCACTCTTTGATCCAGTGGCCAACACTCAGGGGACAAATCACGGGGCAGGAAGAGCCACAGCCCAAGGCTGAGGAGGTGGAACCCGTTGGGGCTTCCAACCGGGATGTACCATCTCGGCGCAGCACCCGCATTGCCTCCACCATCGCTCCCCCGCCTCCTGCTAAGGGTAGTCAGGTGGACAGCAAACGGAAGAGGAAGCGGTCAGCCACTTTGACTCGAGACCTGAGGCAGCCCAAGCGTGCAAACATTTCATACCGTGACCCTGACACAGATGAAGACCTTGAACTGGAGGAAAGTGAGGAGAGTGAGGAAGAGACATCTCAAGACCCTTCGCCCCCGTCGACCCCGCCAGAGTCGCCGTCCTCACCGGGTGAGCCGTTCGTCCACGGTCTTTGCGACATCGTCAACATTCGGTTCGACAACCAAAAGCCGGTGGAGATACAGTACAGCGCGGAGGATTTTCTTGACGAGGCAAATCACGAGTCGGAGGACGATGACTGGACATCGGATCGTGAGGCAGACGACGATTCGGATGTGTATGCTTGGTAATGGCTTTCCTTCAGATCGGACAGGGGCGTTATACCAGGATGTGGCGTTGGCGGTTAGATACCCCAGACTCCAAGACGGATTTACTGGTTCTGCTTTTAATAAACAATGTTCTCGGGTGCGGGGCGCTCCCATCGACTTTGCGAAGTGTTAATTTGGAGCAGCAAGGAAGAAATCTCAGTATTACCCCATAGAAGCTATAGCTGCCATCAAATCACCGGGCGATTATGTGTGGAAGGCCTTGGATCTTGATGTTCACGAGATGAGTCGGTGTGTTGACGACGAGGGGCAACTTCTGTATCATATTTCCGGCCACAAGTTCGCAAGAGAGCATGACCTGTACTTGCGAACAGGCCAGTCAGTCCATTAGTATATATATATATGATAATATGATGATTTGGGCCAAGCAGTGCAAGGGGGTCGTGGGCTATTGAGCCGAGGGTCTTGGCCAAGGGATAACCTACTTGCGTATGTAGGCAGACATTTGGGTACTGAAAGTACTCCGTACCGTTCAAAGTTCCAAGGTACCAAGGTTCTCAAGAGGTGGTTACCTACTTTGGGTACGTACCTAGGTAGGCGAGTAGCTTATCAGGTAGGGCATCGGCCGAGCCAGACAATGTCGGAGCGGAATAGCCACAGTCTAATCCGTGCGGAAACCTTGAAATCAACAAAATGATATGTAGATACAGATTCACCATGAGTAGGGGTAGTCCCAAGCAGTGAACCAATCGGTAGTCTCTGTGGATCTGCTGTGTTTACTGCAAGCTGATCGACCCTACCGAGTACAGGGGAGTATGTACTGTAATGAACCGCTCCGACCTTCCTTCCCTCGGCCGGTCCCCGCCCCAAACCACACTATGTTTGTACGTCTACAGGTAGTAACCTACCTAGGTACCTACCTAGGTACCTACCTAAGTATCCACGCCCAGGTGTACCGTGTACAGTAGCGACTTTTGTTTGAAGCCCTTCAGCCCTTCACGTCACCGCACCGCACAGCATCATCAGCCATCAGCCATATTCCTTCCCCTCTACACTACCTGCTTCCCACCTTTACCTCTCTACCTTCTGTATTGTCGCGTGCAGTCACTCGGTAGGGCCTCCTCCAACTGGGGACTTCTCATTCTGATAACGACCAAGCCTTGGCCTGCCAAGGTATATCCATACAGCACGTGCATCAGGTCAACTGGTGTTTCCGTTAAGTGGGACGGCAAGTGGGGACTGGCTCGAGGATCCAGCGCGTGCATGTTGTGGTGGTGGTGGACAGCCGCCGCCCCGAGACGAGACGACAGAATACGGTCCGCCGAGACTGATGTGGATGGATGGGAGTGGGTGGGTGTGTGCAACTGCAGAGGGAGAGAAACGCCAGCTGCACTGCAGCACAACAACCACGCTTCGAGACATCTGGGCCTTCGAAACAACCCAAACAAGCCCGCTGGTCGCACTTTACTGCATTGAGCGCCTGCGATCAAGGTAGGATGACCCATTCTTTGTCCTCACACCCTTCATCGCGATTGGCTTTGTGTGCGGACGCATCCTTTTGACGTGATCACAACAATGCCCAGCTTACCGTACCGTCCCATACCGCACCGGACCGCTACCTGCCTGCCTGCCTGCCTACCTACCTACCTGCTACTCACTTACCTATTCGGTCCTCACTGATTTGTTTGCAGCCACACAGCCACACCACTCCGTACCGCGATTCGTCTTCCCACCTGACTGGCCAGAATACACGCGAGTCTGATCTCTCTCCGCCGTTTTACAAGCTACTCCTTTACAAAGATACCCTGGCCTCGGATTGTCTGGGCGTCCGATTGCGCTACGCGACCGCGCATGCGATCCTGACCGTTGTTCGCCTGACTGGCTGCCTCGCAACCCGCACCACCGCATCGATAAGCGTCTCGACCCTCGCAGTCTGCCATTGAGACAAGGCTTCTTTCATGAAGCACCTTGGAAGATGGAGACTGCGGCGGAGAGAATCAGATCCGCCGTCAAGAACATACTGCCCGAGCGCCCACACCATCTAGCCCTTTCCCTCGAGAGCAAATACCCAGTCCCTACCGACTTCTGGCACCACCAATCTCCCCTGCAATACTCTACCTTCCTGTCAGATGCCGACCGCGGCGTTCTCCTGACCCGACCATATTTCGACATATGCGATGAACCTGTGATAGCTACTCCGCAGTCCACCCCTCTAGCTGGCCTCAAGAAGGCCGGGAACAAGGTGTCCCTGAAAGACTGGAAGAACAAGAAGACAACGACCTCGCCGACCGAGAACGGCACCCCTGGCAAGATGGACGAGAAGAAGCCTCCAGGTGCGGCTTCAAGATCCGAAAAGGATGGCTCGCGCAAAGAGCTGGACAAAGCTAAGGAGAATGGCCTGAGACGGGAAGCGATTGCGCAAGAGCCTCGGAGCAATGGAGAGGTAGAGAAGTACGTGCGCGAACCTGGGATCGCCGTCGCATTGCTTAGATGCTAACGTGTGCATCTTCCGCAGGTCTAAGAGCTCACTACCCAGCAGATTTGCCCACAAAGACGTGCCGAGTCCCTCGTCCGAGGGCAAGAAGCGACAATTGGAGCAAGAGGATAGCGCTAGACCACTCAAGAAGACGAAGCCCAGCGAACCTCCACTATCAGATCAACCGCGCCGGCCGCCACGGCCGGAAACCCCGAGTAATAGAGAACACGCCAGGTCTGTCAGTAAGGACGGCAGGACGGCAGGGGCGCAGCCGACTGCGAGCAGTCGCGCCGGGCCTTCGAGCTCGAAGGACCACCATCGCGCCGTCTCACCCAGGATCACTGTCAACGGCACCAAGTCTCAGGCGTCTGCACCTCGGAGCTCTTTGCATGCAAAAACTGACACTTCTGGGAAGCATCTCGTACCTCCATTACTCTCGCCGCTGCGACGACTTCCATTTGACGAGGAACTGGAGACTGCCAGCACGAAGAAGAGACCAGCAGATAGCCATGGGACCGGGAAGCCGACGAGCAGAGCACAGAAACCAGAAGTCCCAGCCAAGAAGCAGAAGTCTGTCACCCCAGACCTGCCACCGCTTCTGTCACCCACCCTGCCGCCCGTTATTGAGGAAGCCCTTGCTCGGATCAAAACGCCTATAAAAGGCGAAGCAAACCAGCCGGACAGCCAATCTTCGGAGTCACCAGCCAGCGCGCGTAAGGCGCGACCTCGGGCGGATGATGCCGAGGAGGAGACTCGGCCAAAATCAAAGATTGTAACGATGAAGATCAAGAAGGGCAGTTATCGCAAGCGGTTGCAGAGCCTCCTCGCACTCCCCTCCAAGAGCTCCAAGGAGCGATCGGTCAGCGTGGAGAATACGCCGCCACCGGCAAAGAAGCGACCACGTCCTTCGGAAGCTGAGCCTGAGCCGGCAGCCTCCATATCCGCGAAGCGCCCCAGGACGGCCGAGATCTCGGCGAGCAAAGCGCCATACACGCCGCCCAAGCCCGCCACTGCCAACAGCCAGTCTGCTCACGGTAGCTCACAGATGCAGACCCCCGGAGAGCGAGTTGCCCAGACCCCAGGCGCCGGGGACGCGGGACCACCCGGGCGTGAGGGGGGATCACAAGCGGCAAAAGAGACGTACAAACAACGCTGGGAGACGTTTAGCCGGATAGGAAGGAGGCTGAAGCACAAGCGCGATGGAGAATGCCAGACGAACGGAACAGGGCCCAGCGCAGGCGGACAAGCAAAGCGATCGGAGATCGACACGAACCGCCGGGCTGTTTTGACGATTGAGATGATCCTGGCATATATGATATGCTTCCGGTCCGGCGACCAGAGGTCGGAGCTGTCCGGGACCCCTATGAACGTGCCGGCGTGGTTGACGCTGGAGCCCCACCTGCGGGAGCTGAAGGGGATGACGCGGCATTCGGTCCCGTTGCAGGCACTGGCCTGTCAACTCCATGGCACAGTGGTCAACGAGATAGTGAGGACGTACGGCTCCCTGGGCATGCAAAACGGAGAGGTGCCAAAGCTTGACAGGGAGGTGTCGAAGGGGGTGTTCCACGCGCTGCGGAGCAACTCGAGGATCTGGACGGAGGCCAACGAGCTACGGAGCAAGGTGTTGGACAAGAGCCTGAAGACTCCAGCAATGGGCCCGTGGACGTCGCCGCACAAGGCGGCTACGGAGGCCCTGTCGGTGCTTGTTCGATTTGCAGAGCGTGAGCATGTCAACTGGCGTGCCGAGGTTGTGGTCCCCAACGAGGTTGGTTGAGACATGGAAGAGGGGGGAGAGATGAGAGTGAAGACGACCTTAGATTTGTCACGAGTCCATGGGTCGTCATAAGCAGCAGGTGATGTGTGGTTTTTATAGTTCTGCTAAGAGAAAAGAAAAGCACGGGCGTTTTTACGATGAGGGTATCTTTTAGGCCATGGTATGAGAGATCGATGGTGTTGGAGGAGGAGGAGGAGGAGGAGAATGGCGTCGCTGGGCCTTTTGATAGCTATGATATCCCGACGCTGCTGATGACCAGCGCGTCCTAGTCAATTTGTCGAATAATCAACATTGTTCTGAACAAGCATGTATTTATATTATATGTATGTTCATATATATATATATATATAAATATATATACTTTTATATACTACATACCTGGTATACGGATCTATACTGTATTTAGCAGGTAGGTAGCCAGGTAAGCCTAGAGCGAAGATCAGGCAGGGGTTATGGTAATTATGTAGTTACTTTGAGTACCTAGGTATGTACATACATAGCTGCATACTTACCTACCTAGGTAGGTACGTACAGTACCTAAGTAGGTGACTAGTCCCCCGCGTGGCTGTAGCTCCCGTCCCCAGGCCCCAGGCATACAGGCATGTACAGTACTGTACAGTATGTGACCTAGGTACTTACGTAGGGCTGGCTGCATCCACATCATCCCAAATTTTGGACGCGAACACATGCCTCTCTTTATCCCAACGACATGTACTAGCTATCAAGCATCATATATCTTTCCCTTTTCCCTTGCCCTTCTTTTCCACAAAACCCCCCTCCCTTTCTCTCTCTCTCTCTCTCTTACTCTCACACAAACACACAGTCTCACGACCACGAAGGGAAAGGCCAAACCCACACACAATGTCCTCCAGATACTCCGCCGCCCGCCCCAAGCGGGAAGCCGAGTCCTTCGCGCGCACTCACCACGGAGAGCGCCGCGCCCCCGGCGACGATGACGACGACAACGGCAGGGACGGGCCCTCGTCATCCAAGCGCGTCAAGTTCGACGTGCGCAACCCCTCGGCCCTGGCCCCCGACGCGAACGACTACGACGACGAGGACGACGCCGTGCTCGAGGCCGACGTCATCGGCAGGTCCGGCGCCGGGGCCACCAAGCGCGGCGCCGTGAACATTGACGGGTACGACAGCGACTCGGAGAACGAGACGTTTGAAGACCGCGCAGAGGCGAGGAGGGGGAAGAAGAAGGGGGGGAAGACGGGGGCCGGGGGCGCGGTCGATGGCGAGGCTGACGTCGATATTGCGGACCAGTTGGACAATTATGACAAGAACCTCCGCAGTGGCGGTGGTGCTGGTGATGTAGAACAAGACGAGGCGGAGGACGAGGACGAGGACATGTTTGCGGACGACGACCCGGACGACGAGGAGACGAACGACCCCGCGGCGCCCAAGACTGCTACATCACGGAGGGACAAGAAGGCCAAGGAGGTGCGCTTCCTCGACAACGACCAGATCGAGGGGCAAGAAGGCGCCAGCAAGTCGGGCGGCCACATCCACCTGGACGAGGGCAACGCCAGCAGTGACGACGAGGAGGACGTGGAGCTGGCCATACAGGAGGAGGGCATCGACGAGGAGGTGGGCCTGGGCGGGCTGAAGCGGAACGCGCCCAAGATCGACGCCTTCAACATGAAGGCCGAGCAGGAGGAGGGCGCCTTCGACGAGGCCGGCAACTTCATCAGGAAGGGCGCGGACCCGGACGCCGTGCACGACCGCTGGCTCGAGGGGCTGAGCAAGAAGGACATGAAGAAGGCGCGGGACGCGCACGAGAAGAGGGAGGCCGAGCTGAGGCGCCAGCGGAAGGAGGACGACAGCATCCTCACGCAGGACCTGCTGCGGTCGCTGATCGTGAACCTCGACAAGCTCGAGACCCCCATCGAGGCCCTGGCGAGGCTGGGCAAGGTCAAGAAGCAGGAGAAGAAGATACCAAAGTGGAAGCTCAAGAAGCAGGAGAAGCACAAGAGCGGCGGCGGCGGCGGAGGGGAGCCAGGCGCCATGGACGTGGACCACGCCAAGGAGCCCGAGGACCCGGAGCAGGTCAGGATCAAGGAGGCCATCAACGCCATCACCGAGGCCGCGGACAAGCTGCTCGGGCGCGAGTACGCCGAGATCTACGAGACGGAGCGGGAGATGCTCATCAGGGAGTGGCAGAACGAGGCCGGCGAGCGGTGGAGGGAGCCCTCGCCCCCGCGCGCTGCTGCCGCTGCCGCCGCCGCCGAGGCAAGGTCTGCGCCCGGGGCGGCGGCCAAGATGTGGGAATATCGCTGGACGGACGGGAGGGACGGCGAGAACGTACAGGGGCCCTATGACGGCCCGACCATGAAGGCGTGGCAGGACGCCGGGTACTTTGAGGGCGTCGAGTTCCGCGCCGTGGGCGAAGAGACATGGGATCTTCTTGCAGATTTCGTCTAGATGAGGAGGGAGGGTGTGGATAGCTAAGGTGTCCATGCCGATGCTGCGCAAGCAAACGATACCACGTCGCCTTGTCCAATGTGTTTGGGCGGAACTGATTTACAACTCGTGCGCGCATGACCTGTGTTCGCTTGAAAGATCCGTTTCTTATTATTGATATTTGATATGCTCATGGGCTTGCCACAGCTATAGTGTCTATATAGACCGGTCCTGTCTATCCAGGTGTCCATGTTTGACCATGACGACTCACTCCTACATTAGGGACAACAACTCAGCCCGGGCACGTCTCATATTCCCCCTCCTTCGACGGCTGTGTCGGTGCCCATCCTCTGCACCCATCTCTCGGACCCAAGATTTCAATGCCCCATACAGCTCCAGCAGGTCCTCCTGTCTCCTCCCGTCGAGGTCGTTCTTGACCCCTTGCAATACCGGATGCGTCCCAGGCTGCGCGGACGACGTGATGGCCGTCTTGATCGTGATGGAGTCCGCCGTGACGACCCAGTCCTTCTGCACCTCGCGCAGCAGATGTTGCGTGAAGCTGTCGACCTGGCCATCGGTGCCGGGCTGCACGGCAGGTGCCGGCATCTCGCCCCCCTCCAGGCCGGCCAGGAGTTCCCTGACAGGAATGCTCGAGACGCGCGGCCCGTCCGAGAAGGGAACAATGGCCTGTCTTGCAACCTGGGTGATGGCGTCGACACACCCCGACAGGGTCCCGGCTGGGTCGAGCGAGGGCTGCATCAGCCAGCATATCAGAGTCGGGCGGACCGCATTGCATATCTCCATGAGCTGCGTCATGATGCGCACTTGAGCTGGGGTCGTCGCTGTGCCGAATGAGCTCCCCTCCTTGAGGTGTCTCAGCCAGCGCAGGATGGCGCCGAGCAGGGCGGCAACTTCGTTCAACAAGCTCTCGGGAATCTCCCTGGGTAAGTGGGACCTGTCGAAGAGGCCTCGAACCGCCCTGGAGTAGACGCCCAAAAGTGGCCATACATTCTGAGTCTGAAAGCAGGCCCGGATTATGGCAGGCAGCATACGGCCAAGGACAAACGTCAGGATGTTGTCGTCCGTCATGCTATTCTCAATGATCTGGCTCTCGGCGTCGAGTTGACTATTGGTGATGGACAGCTTGAAATGGTTGTATAGGTAGTAGAAGAGCTGGGGAACGGCTGTGATCTCCCCCTCTCCGAGCCTTAGGCCGTAGGCGATGATCCCAGCAGAATGCAGTTGAGGATCCTCTTCAGCGGGCTTATACTCTGTGCTGAACTGGTAGTAAAAGGGATCAACCGGACAGATGTCGGCGCCGTGAGACTTGATGAGTGCAACGATGTCGCGGATGAAGTATATGTAATTTCTGTGCCCATCGGAGTTCAGTACCAATGACTTGATGTCCGACCTCATCTGCTGCATCACCATCCTGAGGAGCTTCTCGTACTTGGCACGTAATGGTTTGCGCCGCGCCGAGTCCGCTTGTCGCAAGTCCTTTCTCATGTACGCGAGGCCACGGGCGAAGAAGTCTCGGTTCGCGTTGTAGTCAGGATTGGCTGCAGTCATGATGACTGCGCCCTTGATGAATCCCATCTCCAAGCTCTTCAGCGTCTCAGCAAGATATGTTTCATATCTCAGAGCTTGGAACGGCTTGACCAGTGACAGCATCCATATGTCGAACTGAGTGCAGCCGATGCTGGAGAAATCAAACACATGATTCTTCAGGAGAGTCGCCACAAAGAGCGGCACATAAGTCCTCTCCTTCAAGCTGAGCTCATCAGGAAGTGCCTCGAAGATGCCGTATTTGCCGCCGCTGAAGAAGTGCCTCAGCTGTGTCTTTCCGCCCTTGATGAACAGGCCTGCGATTTTGCCGCAGAGAATCACTGATTTCTCCCGGATGACTGAAGGTGAGGCGAGATGGGTCGATGCGTCAGTTGTAGACGAAGAAATGACCTGGCGGGCTGCAACGAAGAAGCCTTGTACGACTTTCTCGTCAAGAAACTCGACAGCGTCCTCCAACTCACGATTATCATGAGACACGAGAGAATCGCAAGACTCCGTCCTCAACTCGTCTTCGAACTGCTCGATGCGCTGCAGGAAGAGGTCAACAGTCTCGAACGCAGCCCGCAACATTCCCCAGTCCAAGTCGTTGCCGTTCTTGCTGAGCTTGGTGAATACACTGTTCAATTGACTTGCGTTGAACGAGAACGTAGCAGCTCCAAGCGAAGGACAGTGTTGCATGACATCTCGGGATGCCGTCACACTGAAGTAGAGGACGTCTTTCGAAGCAGCCTGATTTGCAGAAACGCAGCTTTCAAGCATCTGCTGGCCAATGTCCTTCCTGGCCTCCTTCGGCATCGACATAAACTGTCGCTGAATCTCAGCGGCGGCCGAAAGGTATTGTTCCAACACCTGCTGGAATACATTGTTCTGCCATATCATGAACGGCCGGTAGACAGCGACAGTGCAGCCCGAGGACACTGTGAATCGCGCAAGCTGGCTCCATGCTCGGAGGTTGACCAGACATGCTTCCTTGTGAGAACTCGCTGGCGAGACCAATTTCTCGATCAAGTGGACAGCTGGCCGCTCCTCCGGAGGAGCCGCCCAGAAGAGTGTACACAAAAGATCGTGATGGTTTCGCAAGGCAGCAAGGTCATGAGCGTGGATGGTCTGTTCTTTTGAATACTGTCGATTGTGGTTGGGTAGAGTTCGGGCGACGAGGTTTCGAATGTCATTTGTAAGGCCATGCCTTTTCAGGGTTTCAATAGCTACTGCCAACATCTTGAGGAAGATGTGGAAGCAACGGTCCTCGGGCTCGACCAATAGTGACGGTGTGCCACTCAATTCCTCGAGGAACCGCGGGGACTTGTAAACTTCCTCGTTCCTGAGGTGCGAGAGATCTTGCTGCCCAAAGAAGTCAAAGATCGTGCCGACGATGCCACTGCATTTATACCAACCCCATTGCTCTACCAAGTAATGACAGCGACCCAGTAGGGCACGGCAATAGTCGTTGAAACTGGGAGATTGTCTTGGGTTGCCTAGATAGGATTCAAAGACACATTTGAGTAGCTTCTGGGGCAGAGTCCACCCCTGGAGAGGGTTCGTTTGTCGCATCCCCTTAATCAGAACCCCCTCGTCGTCGAACTCGCCAAGCGGTAGAAGTGTGAAACCGTCCCTCCACAACGCGTCAAACTTCTGAGCGTCAGGTGTCCGCAAAACTTCAGCGGTGGCCATCAAGGTATTTGTCAGGTCCCAAAACCCAGCTCTCGGAATTTGAGCGGATCCTAGTACCTTCATTACGACCACCCAGCAAGTCATGGCTACCTTATCACGCCTAATACCACGCTCTCTCATAGAAAGACGTTGCAGATCATCGTAGGTCGCGCGGACATCTGAGAGGCCGAGCTCCAGAAGCTGTTTGGTGATGGCCGTCCCAAATCGCTTGATGATTTCTTCTGCCTGCAGAGCTTCGCTGGAAAGATACGTCGTACTTTGACAGAATCGCAACAAAACCAAAGCACAGATGAGAAATCGCGAGTTGACCTCAAGAAGCGTCTGGCATAGCCATTCTTCTGTTGTCGTCGGTTGAGTCTGGTCCAGAAACCCGAGAAGCAAATCTGACAACCTCTGTACGAACGGCCTCAAGTCTGACTCCTGCTCGATATTGACCGAGTGTAACATGTACTTCAGGACATGATCAGCACAAGTGACGGTTTCATGCCCCTTCAACCCGGCCTCGGCCCCACCGCTCGCTGGCAGTTGCTCTGCAAGCAAATCGAAAAGCAGTCCGAGTTCGGATGATGTTGTGTCAGTCCACTGACTCCATTGGAAATGGTGATGCGAGACACTGAAGGAAGTGGCGCATCGACGATGGGTAATCTCTTCCGAGACCTGGTAGTCCAATGCCTGTTTTAGTGTGCCGTCTCCCACAATAGTGCTATGGTGGAAGTAAACGTCGTCATGCAGTGGAAACATGTCGAAGTGTTGTGTATACTGTGTACCGAATGGCCCTAGGCCCAAGACTTTACTTTGTCCCTGATTGGGCGGTTCTGGATGCTCCTCAGGTCTGGGCTCATCGAAGAAAGGCAGTGGGTCATTCGCATGCTTGAATTGAGGCGCTTCGAGATCCAGCCGCTTCGGCGGGACGAGCTTGCGACGCCGAGGTCTAGCACGATTGCTTGTTGAACCTTCGAGTTGCCCAGATACTCGAAGTTCCTGCTCGACTCCGTGTACCCGGGCTACTTGAGGCTCAACTTGTTCGTCGTCCGGATTCTTGTCAAAGGCTGGTCGACGGAGACAAAACGTCGGCGCAAGTATCTCCTTGCGGCCCTTGCGATACACGAGGTCCAGCATTTTCTTTCGAGCATCGAAGGCAACATCGTCAGTTCCATAGAGCGTATCAGCCTCTAACTGCGCGGGCCTGCCGTTGTAGCTGTTGTGATGGGTGCTTGATTTGGTCCTCCTCAGTCCCTTTGGCCTAGTATGAGACACCCCTGGGGGAGCATCGGAGCCTCCCTCACTGGTTACAACGAAGTCATCCATTCTCACCTGCCGCGCCAATTTCTGGGGCTGTGTGAACGAAAGCCCGGGTCTCGGTACATGACGTCTCGTGATATTTGGCGGAATCTGGCGAAGAGGTTCTCTTGGAGCTGGCAACTTTTGCTGAGCCCTAACCTTATCTCGAACATGTTGCAGCTGCGCTAGTTTCCTTTTAATTTTGCCTGCTTTCCAGTCACGGAGAACGGAGAGAGCATCCACGTTATCTGTGCGATTCCCGAGATTGATGTTCTTCTGTTTGGGCTTTGATCTGCCCATGTCCTGGCGTCTGCTTGCTGCTCGAGCTGCGATCTTGATGAACCGCGGTGCGTTTGGCTCCACGACGTCGACAATACCAAGTGCAGGAGGGGAGGCAGCTCGAACCTCCCGAGTTTTTGACCTGACGCCTGCCCCATGATATCGAGCCTTGGTAGTCCCGCTCGTAGATCGCTCCAAATCACGGAGAGTGTTTGAAATCTTTGGTTGACGGTAGCGCGGTTGTCCTTTGAACGACTTCTGCTGGATCTTCTTCCTTTTGTTCCTAGGACCGGTCGAAGTGCGTTTCCGTTTTCCTCCGGGGAGCATCCTGTCGATGTAGTCCTCCTCAATGACCGAGAGACTATCGTCAAAATCCTCTGTGTCAGCATTGCCACGGTCCCGTGGCTCTCCCAGATCATGATCAGATTGTTCGTGTATAGGTACTGTGGTATCATCATCGCCGTCGTCATTCAGCCCGTCAAGAAATGATCTTGTAGATGCTGCTGATTTTGAAATTCCTTGTCTTACCACAGCCACTCCTTTCTGCGGTTGTGCTTGAGTTCGTGGTGGGCTCTGCCTTCTCGCCACACTTCGGTTCGCGTCTTTACTGGGCTGTTGATCTAGCCTGAGCCATGAGGCGGGAAGAACACCTCTTATCCTCTTCACAGTTCGGCGCACGATATCAGAGTCACTATTAGACACATGACTTTCAGATCCTGCTGCATCTGCATTTTCCGAGTCGCTTGCTTCCGTTTCGTGAGTGAGATCAACCGGTCCTCTGAGAGAACCAAGTACAGGAGGGGGGCTAGGCTGCTTGGACGGAGACAATGAGATAGGCTTCTCCCTTTGCCGCAAGAAGGTACGGGTAGGAAGGTCAGGAGACGATACATTCCCGAGGGAAGAAGTTACCCGTAGAGGGTCAGGCGACAGCGGTATATCCCAATCAAACGCTGTTCCCCCAGCAGGAGATTGCGGTGCCGGTAACTCATGTCTCGTTTTCAAGCGCTTTCTCGACGTGGGGGGTTCCACTGGTTTCAGATGTCTCAACGTTTTGACCGAGGACTTTTTGGGCTTGCCAGTCAGGTCTCTGATATCTGGGAATTCCTCATCTCCAGTGATGTTGGTATCATCCGTTTGCTGGCTCCTAGTGCGCTCACTACTCGCCCGGAGCTGGCGGCGGGGAGAAGAAGTCCTCGGTGATGGTGATAATGCCAATTCATCCACGTCATCAATCGAATGGCCACTGGCGGTATTGACTTGAAGTCCTTGGGACTCATCGCCTGTGTAATCACGTCCTTGCGAGTCTTCCTCGTTGCGACGTTTGGCAGCCTCCTGTTCCGCAAGGGAAATGCGTACTGGTTTAACACCATGAGACTTCATGAAACTGCTGTACTTGGCGTTCTCGAGAAGATATGGGTGCTCTTGAATAGGTTTCCGTGGCCTGAGGGACCGGCGGCCTCGTGGAGATAGTTCTGCTGAGACTCTCGCTTGGTCATCGGAGCCCCTGGCCCTCCCGCCAAGCTCGACTGCATGTTCCTCCTCATGATGCTTCTCGAATGTGCTTATTGCTGAAAGCTGTTCAAGTGAGCTGCCGGGAAAGGGATCGGCAGATGGTGCAGTGATTCGGACCACACTGGGTGATATGGCGTCTTTCTCAGGAACTGCTGGCGTCGATAGGCGTCTTGTGGGATGGCTGTCGAGGCGACCTGAGCCGTTGTCCTTGGAGTGTTTCGGATGGTTGGCATCTCCAAGCTCGATACTACTTGCAGGTACGTTTCGATGTTTCGGTAGGGCCTTCGGGGCGTCCCGTGCAGGCGTCGTCGAGGCGGTCGACCGTGGCACGGTGTTGTTATTGTACCTTCTCTGGGGCCCAGTGCCGGGTGTTCTCCTCCCGAGAGACTCGAGTGGGCTGCTTGGAACCTCCCAGACATCATCGTTGCGCTGGTCGGACGGCGGATTCGAGGGGATATGACTAGTTGACGAAGGTTGAGGTAGAGGCAGCGAGTCGTCCGAGTCGAAGCCTTCATCGTCCGAGTCGGGGACGACCCCAAGTTCCTTCCAGTTACCCATGAGAACTCGAATGCATGATACAGTTCAAACTCTACGAACGCAACCCAAGATAAGGCATCGGAATCATAGAGTTAACAAGACTTAGAGCCTCTGTTGTGCCCAAGCATACACATGCATATTAACGATCCTCCCCCCAAAAGTTATGGAGACGCGTTAAGATACGGTTAAGACGCGTTTGTGGCCCGAGCGCTTAACATGTACGTCAAGTTCCAATTCCCAGCAGGTCGGGTCGCAGGGTCTACGTACATAGTACGTATTCAAGTACCTGGGTACACTAGTGTACAAGAATCTGATGGTTTGCGACCCGCTCATACTGTGTAAGGGGTCTGCATGGCGCGTGCTGTCAGGAATCAATTCTTTCTCCGGCCGACCGGCAGCTGAATACCAGATACAGCAATATACAAATTACACACATTTTGGATTCGTCAATAGCAAAGTTGTAGTGAGAGATGTCTGCTCGCAACCTAACTGCTTTTGCTCTCTCGGCGGCCGTGGGTGTTGTCACTGGTAAGCAGGCCATCATCCCTAAGTCACCCTCGGCGGATCAGATACTGTCCAGTCACCAGGGAAGTCGCTCACATGCAAACAGGAATCTACATATTTCGCCCGGCCATCGAGGAACAGCAGAAGTCTAGCGAGTTTTGGCGCGATCCTGGGTGAGCCACGGGTGCCGTGTCCCATTGCTTCCACTGAGTTTTCTATTGACTGCCTTCAAGACAACCCAAGCTGGATAATGTCCTGCGAGACGACAAGACAACAATCCAGGGCCGCAGCGATGAGGCACCAAAGCGTTCGGACCAGGAGAAATGAAGGATTGGAAGCCAATCTTCAAGGGGCAATGAGTGGCCAAGTCTAGTTCTGACCAACGCTCAGAACGGGAAGACGTCCCACCAGCGTTCGAGATGGCCCCTCTGCCAATTTTGTACGTCCGGCCGGACTCAAGAATACCATCAACTATGGCATGACTTGATCATGAGTAAAGTTGTCATATCTCTTGCAAGTGAGCATCATGGAGCCTCAGCTTGGTCTGTAAACCAGACTACTTCCGTGCCGTTCCAAGGACAGACTTGGGTTGCAACTGAACCGGGCCTTGCGTTTGATGGGTCTAATATAAGAGCATCACTCTCCTATGCAGTATAGAAGAGCAAGCATGGCAGGAAGGAGAAGGGTCTCTCTGTACCTTCACCATTGATAGTAGCCCCGCTTGTGCACCAAACACCAGTCTGTGGAATACCTCGACCACACGCAAGCACGTATATCCGTCCGGATCATACGTACAAATGGTCGAGGGATAAGTAGTATGGGGTAATCTGTTGTGGTGTGCGTGTCAGGTAGTGTACGGACCAACCTACTAAGTAGGTACACATGTACTGAAGTTCTATATTGTCCAAAGGAACGTCGGCCGCAAGATATATTGACGACTCCCTTTGGATGCTGTGATCC
Source organism: Cytospora chrysosperma (assembly GCA_016808195.1). Lineage (NCBI taxonomy): Eukaryota > Fungi > Ascomycota > Sordariomycetes > Diaporthales > Cytosporaceae > Cytospora > Cytospora chrysosperma. Next base: position 1,623,284 of record MU179926.1, on the reverse strand, counting down.
TACAGGTGACTTTCACAGGCAGAGGTCAACAGCGTATACAGTACCTGTATGCAGTATGGTATACTGATTCCGGACAGACCCTCGAATTTGCAGGTCGGGTATGGCGCATCCATGGATGTTACATGGCCCCGGGGACTACAGTATGTAGCTGAGTATGTATATCCATCCGTACCAGATATCCACCGGGCCGAGCTGTGTTCGTGGATGTTGACAATCTACAACGCAAAGGAGAATCGTATGATGGGACCAAGTACACTAGAACGAACAAGGAATGAACAGCATTGACTAGCCTAGTTGGATGCAGTGAGGCCATGAGGCATCTCCCTCCGCTACGTATGTAGGTCGTAGTGTCCATGTAGGTAATGTATGTGTGTATGTACCCCCCCTCATACCCCAAAGCCCGAAAACACGCTAATTCAAATTGCCGATGACAGATTGGCTGGCTTGCCTTACATAAGCGTCATAGCCCCCCGTCTAGGCACGGACCAGTCGGCGACTTGATCCTGAATGGCCTGACTGCTCTCGGCTGGAGGAGCTTAGAAGATTTCGAAATCCACCGGGACGATAGGCAGGAAAACGAAAACCAAAACAGAAGAGCAACATTTTGACAGCCCGCGACCTTGTCAATTGGACCCATCTCCACTCTTTCCCAGCGACCCGACCATCGACTGTACAACTCCTCTCCGTCGACGCCGTTTTTTCCACCATCCTCGGCTCATCACCAACATCACAATCCTCCAAAATGATGCGACTCCCGACGTCAGCGGTGCTGCGCGCCTCCATCTCCCAGGCCAGCCGCCAGGCCACCACCACCTCCCTCGTCACCCGTGCTGCCGCTTCCACCGTCGCTCCCACCGTCGCTGCCAACCACGCCATATCCAACCCGACCTTGGCCAACATTGAGAAGCGATGGGAGAGCATGCCCCTCCAGGAGCAGGCTGAGCTGTGGATGGCCCTCCGCGACCGCATGAAGGAGGACTGGCACGACCTGACCCTCAAGGAGAAGAAGGCTGGTGAGTCTTATCATTCAAGCTCCTGAGCAACGGCCGGCACCCTTCGAAGTCTCTTCCTGCCGCTCCACGAGCTCAATTGATCACTGATCTCAGGAGCCGCTCGACTGGCCCACTGCGTCATCATGATGATCCGGGACGACCATAAAGCTAATTCAAAATGCCTCAACAGCATACTGGGTTGCGTTCGGCCCTCACGGCCCCCGTGCCCTTCCCCCCCCCGATGAGGGCAAGAAGGTCGGCCTCTACGTTGCCGTCGGCCTCCTGGGCTCTCTGGCCATCTTCAGCAGCATGCGCATGTTCGCCAAGCCCGCACCACACACCATGAACAAGGAGTGGCAGGAGGCTGCCAACGAGTACCTCAAGGTCCGTATCCGTCAGGCCTTCGCCTGGTCATCGTCCCGAAAGGATCTGTCCGCCAGAATATCCATACTGACTCTCGTTATCCAAACAGGAGCAAAGGTCCGACCCACTCACCGGTATCTCCTCCCCCAACTACTCGGGCAAGGGCCAGGTCCAGTCCCCGTCCTCGAAAGCTTAAGAGGCTCAGGAAGCAGATGGAACACTTCCATATTGTTGGTAGAAAGAGCAGAAGCAACAAACTCATTACCTCGTGGTCCCAGCTCCATGTACACCGTGATATTTAGAGAAAGCATTGGTCCGGCAAGGGGTTGGATGGCGATTGCGTGTGTGGATGTAGACAAACATATGAAAATCATAAAATGCCTACAAATTCGATCGACAAGCCAGAGTCCAAAAGGTGACCTTGTCTACGAGCACCGGAGCTGCTTTCTCAACCGCTGCTCGGAAAGCTCGGCAGAGCGGTTGCCGTCCGCTTGAACTGGCCCTTCTTTGTTGTGTTCTTCGGGCTGAGACGACCAGCAGATATGCGAAGTCGACCTAGTCGTAATACCTCGTCTCCTTCGACATTGCACCGAATCTATCACCCTGGATCTTACTGAGAATAATGTACTACAAGCCTCACTGCCATCCATCAGTATACGCGAGGATTCTCTAGACTCCTTCAGCTTTCGGCTGCTCATGAACAGACCCAGGTCCTTCCAATAAGGAAGAGGCCAGCCCCTTTCACATGTTTGAATGAGCTGATGTTACCAGGCAGCGTCTATCCAGAGCCTACCTAGGTAAGCAAGCACCTTCCATGGGCATTGTGTCCGTGTATAGAGTGTCCATCAAGCACGGTAACTGGTGGAGTGGACCACAGTAACGTTTATTGCATAAACAAATTTAATTAGACTTGGGTATCCTCTCTGATTCCCTAGAGACGCTTTAGCGATTACCCAGCGATGAAGGGGCGCAACCTCGTGGCACCCTATTCACCACTTTGACCAGCCTCTCGATATTGCTCAAAGGATGACGCGGTGCCGTCGTCCAACTCACTCGGCTGATCTTCCTCTCTGATCCGCCTCTCAATTTCCAACCATCCATCTCTGCCCCAGTACCCGGCCTTCTCATGACCCTTCACACAGGCCTCTGTAACAAGCACGTGATGGACAGGCGCTTCGTACATCGGCTCAGCTAGTACCCTCTCCATCTCCATCTTCAGACCTCTGGCGCCAGTCCCGTTTTTAAGAGCCCGCTCGGCTATGGCTTGGAGAGCCCGCCTTGTGAAGTAGAGTTTGCTCGGATACGTCTCGAACAGCGCGGTGTATTGCGCCACGAGCCCGTTGCGGGGAACCGTCAAGATGCGAAAGAGCTCATCTTGTGAGAGCGGTGACAGCGCAATGACATTGTGCAACCGGCCAATCAGCTCCGGGATGAACCCGAAAGCCTGAAGGTCCTCGGGTGTCGTCAAGTCCACTTGAGATGACACAGTCAGTATATGCTAGTACTCAATGTCAAGTTCAATGTAAGTCCACTCACTCGGTGTGAAGCCAGTAGTCCCCGGCTCGGTCGCTGGCACAGGCTGATGTGGCAAGTGAGAGTACATGTCTCGGGGCAAAACGGTCTTGTTTCCCCCTTTGACCAGAGTAGCTCGACCTCCGCCTATCTCAGCCCCGAAACCCAAGGAGGGTTTCGCCACCCTTGCCAAGATGTGCTTCTCAAGACCTACAAAAGCCCCACAGAACACAAAGAGAATATTTCTCGTGTCGATAGTGTACTGATCCGTCTTGCCCGAGGGTGGAGGCGCCGGAGGGTTCAAGGCTGAGCTGCCCGGGCCGTAATTGCTTGTTATGGGAGCAGCAGACCGCGAAGACCTGTTGTCTTTAACATTGATGGTAACTTTCGTACCCTCCACAATTTTTAGCAACGCTTGTTGGACCCCTTCTCCGCCGACATCTCGGCCGTTGGTTGTATCTCTGCGTGCGATCTTGTCGAACTCGTCTAAGACAACGATGCCATGCTCAGTTGCTTCGGTGTCGTAGTTTGCCTCGATCAGAAGTCGCTCGATACAGCTCTCAACATCTTGGCCAATATAACCAGCTTGTGTGAACGAGTTGCAGTCGCATATTGTAAATGGCACATTCAGTTTTTTGCTTAGGGTCCTGGAGACGGTCTTAGTATAAGAACGACTAGGAAGAGCACCATGCACATAGCACATACTCTAGGATGTAAGTCTTTCCAACACCAGTAGGGCCAATCAATAGCAGGTTGCTCTTATCTATTCTAGTGTGGTGGGGAAGATTTGGGTCTTCGGGGATGTAGAAGTCGGCAGGAGGATCTGTGGCTTGGTGGCTCTGCTGGACGGACTCATAATGGCCAGGGAACTCGTCTGGATAACAGGTATTGATCAGTACGCAATGTTGATCACAGCGAGCCTCAATGGCCTTGGGGTGCCTGACCTTCAACGGGATGCGATTTACGATGCGCCTCGAAAAGGTCTCTTTCTCGCGCCCACTTCTGGCGTTGCAACTTCTCGCTCACTCTCCGGTCTTGATCTTGGTCATGCCGTCGCCGCCTCAGGCTCTGGTAGTGGTTGAAGATGGCCGAGCAGATGGTCTTCTTCGCCCTGTCCTGACCGACAACATATTCGTCTACACGGGCCTTCAAGTCGCGGGGATAGAATTGTGGGACGCCGAAGCTCGGCTTTTTGAACATTGGCCCGCGGCCGGAATCTTGGGTGGGGTCATAGCTACTCGTGAAGCCGGAGTTGAGGTTGGATGGTGGTCTTTTGGCGGTTTGGAACACTGCGGATGCAGAGAAGGACCGGGACGCTGAAAAGGAGGCTTGGGATGGTAGGGCTTTTCGACGGGTATGGGACAACGGCAAGAGATGGAGTCGCTGCCGTGAGGCGGCCATCATCATATTGTGGACGAGATCATGCTCATCACGACTCCGCGGGGGAGGAAGGGGGAGGGGGGTGGATCAAGGCGACAGGGGACCTGAGGTAGTGTATCGTATATGATTTGTTGTATTGAGTAGGCTAGTGATATGTATAACTAGGTGACGCAAAAGAGATGGCAGAGCTGCTTTGGACGATCGATGGGATTAAAGTTCGTGGACACAGAGACTATCAAGGTGCAGTCAGCCAGTACCTAGGTAAGTTGAAGCAGGCGACGTTGAAGCGTGGTGTGTACAGTACTGTGGTATGTTTGTAATGTATGGTGGCCGGCGTCGGCGTCTCGGCGGTCATAGCGGTTCATCAGTGGCTGGGCTACTGGGGGGGGGGAGCTCTATGGTAGTGTGGCCTAAGCTTTCGTTTACCTAATTCGTATGACTTCACAGGTACCCCGCATCGCCACCTGAGCAAGGACAGGGCTTTCTCAAAAAACCTGGGGTCTGGGGAAATGCGAAATGTAGAAGGACGAGATGAACAAAAGTCTCTCAAAAGAGGGGTGTGAAACACGGTCCGTTCTGACCTAGGCAAAGACGTTGTAGAATACCAGAGCAGCGGAATAGCTAGGCCAATGGAGCATTATAAGCGCTGGAGATTGCACAGCTTTCTCGTACCTTAACAACAATGCAGGGATGTGTGTGCGTGTGTGTGTGTCTTCACAGCTTGATATGAGGGAAGCGGCTGTGGCGCAGGCTGGCAGAAATTATCAAGGTGGGATGATGCTGGGTGGGATGATGCTGGGCGAGAGACTGTTGGTTGTTTTGGGCGAGTCTGTCGCTGTGCTGTCCACCCGACGTCATAGCGACCTGCGGGCAAGCAACGATCAAGTTATACATGGATGTTACTTGATACTTGGGCTCCATCAGTCGAGCGTCTCCTCTTCGAGAGCAGTGTCTGTGATATTATAGGTACGCAGACAGTGAGGCTACACCACGCCCCCCAAAATTTCAGACAGCTGCATATAATCAACATCGTTCTTGGCTTTCTTCAACCCTGACTACATCGCTCTCTCAACATTTGACTCAAATTCCTATTTCGACCCTTTTCTTTCACCGAGTGTGCGTGACTCCAGTTATCCCAAAGGTTCAAGAAGTCGGAAGCCATGAACGACGTGGCTGAGAAATCGTCCAATACGTTGGTCGCAAACGGCGGCAAGCCCGCTGATGGCATCCCCGCTGATGGCACCGGTAAGGAGCAGTTCCTGAGCTGAGACTGCTCCGTGAGTCAACTGACAATTTTTAAAAGGCGTTCTACAGATCGACCCCTGGCTGGCACCTTTCAAGGATGCCCTGAAAAGAAGATACTCCAGGGCCAAGGACTGGATTACCAAGATCGATGAGACAGAAGGTGGCATGGTCAAGTTCAGCAAGGCATGTCATACTCATCACAGGACCGCGTCCCCGAGGGCACCAATCCACTGACTGTGATTCCATGATCAACAGGGTACTGATATCTATGGCTTCAACGTCGACCAAGATAACAATGTCGTCTACAGAGAGTGGGCCCCCAATGCTCAACAGGCCTTTCTTATCGGGGACTTCAGTGAGCTCCCAACCGCCCCCTCTGAATCAGCAGTGGATTTTGGTCGCTGATCGTAGGCAGATGGCTGGAACCGTGACTCCCACCCAATGACGAAAAACGGCTTTGGCGTCTTTGAGATTGTCGTTCCGCCTGTGGACGGCCAGGTTGCAATACCTCATAATTCCAAGATCAAGGTGAGCTTCAACTTCACCTTGCCTGACCGGCGGCCCTGGGTGAGCTAACAATGTCTACAAGATCTCGCTGGTCCTCCCCAGTGGAGAGAGAGTTGACCGTCTCCCGGCTTGGATCAAGTATGTCACTCAGGATCTATCCGTGTCACCAGCCTATGATGCGAGATTCTGGAATCCTCCCAAAGAGGAGAGATATGTTTTCAAACATCAGCGCCCTAAGAAGCCCCAGAGCATCCGTGTGTATGAGGCACACGTCGGCATCTCGTCACCCGAGCTCAGGGTTGCCACCTACAAGGAATTCACCAAGAACATGCTCCCAAGAATCAAAGGGCTCGGCTACAACGTCATCCAGCTCATGGCCGTCATGGAGCATGCCTATTATGCTAGTTTCGGCTACCAGGTCAACAACTTCTTTGCAGCGAGCAGTCGATACGGCCCTCCAGAGGATCTCAAGGAGCTCATCGACACGGCTCACAGTATGGGCCTCGTTGTGCTGCTGGACGTCGTCCACAGCCACGCCTCTAAGAACGTTCTTGACGGACTGAACGAGTTCGACGGTACCGACCACCAATACTTCCACTCGGGCAGCAAAGGACGCCACGATCAGTGGGACAGCCGGCTGTTCAACTATGGTCACCACGAGGTTATGCGTTTCCTTTTGAGCAACCTCCGGTTCTGGATGGACGAGTACCAGTTTGACGGCTTTAGATTTGATGGCGTGACAAGCATGCTCTACCTCCACCACGGCATGGGAACGTAAGTGCAGCTCTCGTCATGGCCAGCTACGCATGATATCTTCTAACATATGCAGTGGGTTCTCGGGCGGTTACCACGAGTACTTCGGTGCTGATGTCGATGAGGAAGCCGTGACTTATCTCATGGTCGCCAACGAGATGCTTCATGACCTCTATCCAGAAACCATTACCGTTGCCGAAGACGTGTCCGGCATGCCTGCACTGGGTGTGCCTCTATCCTTGGGCGGCGTAGGGTTTGACTACCGTCTTGCCATGGCGATTCCTGACATGTGGATCAAGATCATCAAAGAGCTGAAGGACGAGGACTGGGATATGGCCAATATCTGCTTCACCTTGACCAACAGGCGCCATGGAGAGAAAGCGATAGCTTACTGTGAAAGCCATGATCAAGCGTAAGTTCTTTCTTGGCTCTTGGAAATGAGATACCCAGGTTGCATCATACTGACAATGGGAATAGCCTGGTTGGAGACAAGACCCTGATTTTCCACCTCTGCGATGCGGAGATGTACACGAACATGTCGAATATCACACCCATGACCCCAGTGATTGCCCGGGGTATGGCTTTGCACAAGATGATTCGACTGTTGACCCACTCGCTCGGCGGTGAGGGCTACCTCAACTTCGAGGGTAACGAGTTTGGTCACCCTGAATGGCTTGACTTCCCTCGTGAGGGCAACAACAATTCGTTCTGGTACGCGCGGCGCCAGTTGAACTTGCCCGAGGACGGCCTCTTGAGGTACCAATACCTCAACCACTTCGACAGACTGATGAATCTATGCGAGGAGAAGCATGGCTGGCTACACGCTTCGCAGGCATACATTTCGCTCAAACACGAGGGAGACAAGGTCATTGTCTTCGAGCGTGCGGGCTTGGTGTTTATCTTCAACTTCCATCCTACCAACAGCTACACCGATTATCGAATTGGCGTTGACGTCGAGGGGACGTATAAGATCGTTCTCAACTCGGACAACAAGGATGTTGGCGGGTTTGGCTCGATCGATGAGAGCACCAGGTTCTCGTAAGTTCAATAGATCCCCGATGCAAGAAAGTGGCAAGCAGAGACTAACCCCCAACCAAGCACGACTCCATTGGAATGGAACAACCGCAAGAACTGGACACACGTCTATATTCCCTCTCGAACTGCCATTGTAAGTTCAACAAGCCCGCACTGCCCGCCATTATCCCACAGACTGACACGATACACAACAGATTCTCGCCCTGGAGTCGACTACTACTAAAGCATCGTAGGGCTCGCAATAGATATTGGAGCTTTCAGTGCAGAGCCACGCGCTGGATGTTTGGAGGGTCTGATTGCCGCAGCACCGACAAATCATGGATTCAGACGGGGGGGGGGGGACGTTACTAGTCCGTCAAATAGTCGAGCTGAAGTAAGATAAATTCAAACCGGGAGAATACATATACTCAAGTAGTAATATGGATGGATACCCTCTGCCGTAATATTGTGCATGTGACTACTGGCGCCGGGAGAGAGTCGCGGCATAGACTAGAATATTCGTACACAGCGAGACTGCTTTTCAGATCTTCAGCTCTTCAGATCTTCAGCTCTTCAGTTCTTCAGCTTGATTCAGGCTTGAACCTGCTCGTTGGCAGAGAGACACGCAAGGTATGGTCCAAAACCCGATCGCACTCCCGCCCCCTCTTTCTCCAATTTTTCAGTATGCAGAAAGGCCGCACACGCACGACGACACTCATCGTCCTGCACCAATTGTAGTGAAAAGCAATGATTCTAGTAGAGGCCTATCGAGTGAGGATGTTCCGGGGGAGGGGACACCTGGGGTGTTGCCCAGGTGGTAAGGGTAACACTGGGGGGGCCTAAAGGTGCCTCAAAATAAGATTCCGGGATGAGCTCATCAACCCGTTGTGCACCTTTGACTTGTCGTTTTACATTGGTTGCCATTCTGAGGATGGAGTGATAATACCCGATGGCGTTGGTTTTAGAATGAAATACGCATGGGCCAAATCCGTAGATATCTGCCTACCTGATTACCGGGGTAGGTAGTCAAATCAATGTTCTGGGATGATAAAATCAAGTGTTGTTGTTGTTGTCGTTGTTCGGTCTGAGGGATGGTGATGGAAAGTCGTTACATTTGCTTAGGGAGTTGCCGGGAGATCACGTGCGTAAAAGAGTGGGTCGGCGCTTCTCGGAACTCCAGCTTCTGTAAGTTGTTTGCCCAAGTTTTGTCTCTCAATCTTTTCCTCCGCAACCCCCCCCCCCCAATCAGCAACCCACCTCCACTCCCATCAGAAGTCGTTCTTAATATCTGTCAAGATGTTCAAGAGGTCAGCAGCAGCCCCCTTCTGCATGTTTTGTCAGGTCCAATCCTCAATTGAGCCCAATTGAGCTACCGGTTGTGCCGGCCCATTGACGTAGACGGAGCTGACAAGCATTTCACCACCAGCGGCATCAGGAACTTCTCCCGCGCGAGACCCTCCTTCGTGGCCGCCTCGGCCACAAGGCGCGCCACCCAGCCTTCTCCCTTCAGATTCCCCATCAGCAGCCGGTTTGCAAGCACTTCCGGTGTTGGTGATGGAAAGATCCACCAGGTATGCACCTGCGACGCGACCATGGCAGCTTCCCGAGGGCAAGGCTAACAAAATACCTCAATAACAGGTTATCGGTGCCGTCGTTGACGGTTAGTCAAAGCTATCTGAAGCTCCTTCTCGAGCTTCCAACACCCACGACGACTCGCCACTAACTTCTTCGCAGTCAAGTTCGACGGTGCCAAGCTCCCCCCAATTCTGAACGCCCTGCAGACCACCAACAACGGCTCCAAGCTCGTGCTCGAGGTCGCCGTACGTCACCACCGAGTCCAGTATAGTCCAACCAAACCTCAAAGCTAACTCTCCTGCAGCAACATCTGGGTCAGAATGTCGTCCGTTGCATTGCTATGGACGGTGAGTTACGAGCATCTGGTCGATACCTCAACCGCGTTGCTAACGACGAACAGGTACCGAGGGTCTTACCCGTGGCGCGACGGCCAGCGACACTGGCGCTCCCATCACCATCCCCGTCGGCCCTGCCACCCTGGGACGTATCATGAACGTCACTGGTGACCCCATCGACGAGCGTGGCCCCATCAAGACCGACCACTTCCTGCCTATTCACGCCGAGGCTCCCGCCTTCACCGAGCAGGCTACTACCGCTGAGATTCTGATCACTGGTATCAAGGTCGTCGATCTCCTGGCTCCCTACGCTCGTGGTGGTAAGATTGGTCTGTTCGGTGGTGCCGGTGTCGGAAAGACCGTCTTCATTCAGGAGTTGATCAACAACATCGCCAAGGCCCACGGTGGTTACTCCGTCTTCACCGGTGTCGGCGAGCGTACTCGTGAGGGTAACGATCTGTACCACGAAATGCAGGAGACCTCCGTCATTCAGCTTGATGGCGAGTCCAAGGTCGCCCTCGTCTTCGGTCAGATGAACGAGCCCCCAGGAGCCCGTGCTCGTGTCGCTCTTACCGGTCTGACTGTTGCTGAGTACTTCCGTGACCAGGAGGGTCAGGATGGTACGTATAATCCACCCCACTTTCCCCGATTGAGCGTCTCTCTGGTTTCTCCTACTTACCGTTTCCTCCTTTAGTGCTTCTCTTCATCGACAACATCTTCCGTTTCACCCAAGCCGGTTCTGAGGTGTCTGCCCTTCTGGGTCGTATCCCCTCTGCCGTCGGTTACCAGCCCACTCTCGCCGTGGACATGGGTGGTATGCAGGAGCGTATTACCACCACCACCAAGGGTTCCATTACCTCCGTCCAGGCCGTCTACGTGCCTGCTGACGATCTGACGGATCCCGCCCCTGCCACCACCTTCGCCCATCTGGACGCCACCACTGTGTTGTCTCGTGGTATCTCTGAGCTGGGTATCTACCCCGCTGTCGACCCTCTCGACTCCAAGTCCCGTATGCTGGACCCCCGTATCGTCGGTCAGGAGCACTACGACACCGCCACTCGTGTCCAGCAGATCCTCCAGGAGTACAAGTCTCTCCAGGATATCATTGCTATTCTGGGTATGGACGAGCTTTCTGAGGCCGACAAGCTTACCGTCGAGCGTGCTCGTAAGATCCAGCGTTTCCTGTCCCAGCCTTTCACTGTCGCCCAGGTTTTCACCGGTATCGAGGGAACCCTTGTCGACCTGAAGGATACCATTTCCTCCTTCCAGGCTATTCTGAGCGGAGAGGGTGACGACCTGCCCGAGGGTGCTTTCTACATGGTTGGCGACCTCGCCTCTGCCCGGGCAAAGGGTGAGAAGATCTTGGCCGATCTGGAGAAGAACGCTTAAAGGAGTATGGTTCTGATGTAGCATAAAACTGGGCATTTTGCATGGGAAAGTGGAGGGCCCGTGTATAATGCAAGGATCGAGTTAACGGAAATGGTATCGTAGCTCAATCGAATCTTTCTCCTTTGTGAGTTGTGTACCATAAAACAGTGCCCTCAATAACATGGGCTTCGATGATGCAACCAGTTGACACGCCAGACGGGTTTCGCCTGCTCCGGCGGGGAGTAGTGAGTGGTATTGATCGTCCTCAATACGGGAATTGAGCTGTAGCGCCGCAGGCTTCTGGTTCAAGCCTAATTAACTGCATACAAGATGACTATGTAGGTACGTAGTCTGCGCCTTTCAAGGGACAAAAGTAGCAATGCCTTTCACAGACAACTTAGACAAGATGCCATGGTTGGCCACGGATTCGCCCGAGAAATACATTAGGAATAAGGCAGTCCCTGCGTAACTTGATCTTTTGTACATACATACGTCTCAAATATCTGCCAGACCCTTCCCTTACTTGTTCCTGACCCGCGCGTCTTCCGACCTAGCCTCGTGCGGCACCACCTCGAAGCCCATGTGGCTCTTCTTCTTCTTCTTCCTCGCGTCGCCATACTGCTCGTCGAACTTGCGGATGGCCTTCAGGCTCTGCATGTCCTCCGAGATGCTGGCGCTGATGTCCTTGACGGCCTTGTCAAAGTGCGCCAGCGTGAGCGTGCGCCTCGCGGGGAACTCGAGGGCCTGGCTAGAGGACCCGCCGTCGCCGCCGCCGTCGCCGCCGCCGCCAACACCGGCCCTGGCGGCCGCGAGCTCCTCCTTGGCCGCCTCCATGGCCGCCGCCACGGCGAGGTTCTTGAGGTCGGACCCGCTGTAGAGCTCCGTGTCGGTGGCGAGCTTGTCCAGCGAGACGGACGCGTCCAGGACCTCGTCGCGGAGGAGCGACTGCAGGATGGCCAGGCGGCCGTCCCGCAGCGGCAGGTCGACGAGGATCCTGCGCGGCAGCCGGCGCAGGACGGCCTCGTCCAGGTCCTGCGGCCTGTTGGTCGAGACCATGACGAAGATCTGCTGCGTGTCGAGGGCGTTGGTGAGGCCGTCCCACTCCCGCAGGAACTGGTTGATGGTCTCCCTCTGCCCGCCCCGGTTGGGCTGCCTGCCTCTCGAGCCGAGGAGCGCGTCGGCCTCGTCGAGGAACACGACCATGGGGGACATCTTGCGCGCGAGGGAGAAGACGGCCCTCACGTTCTTCTCGCTGTTGCCCACCCACATGTCGTTGATGGACGCGGCGCTGATCTCGAGCATGTTGGCCCCGCTGCTTTTCGCCACTGCCTTGGCCATGAGGGTCTTTCCCGTCCCGGGAGGGCCGTACAGCAGGCAGCCGTGGATGCGCTCGCGGGCGAGGACGCCGTAGGAGAAGGCTTTGGGGTGTTGGAGGGATAGGGTCGTGAGTGCCATCAGGGAATCGCGGATCTCCGGAGGGGCGACCACCTCGTCGAACGTGGTGTGTATGTCGTCGACGTTAACCAGGCCTGTGAGCAGCTTCTTCTCCTCTTCGTCCAGATTGCTAGGTGGGGGCTTGGGTCGGCCAGAGGCTTGTCCGGCCTCGGAGTTCTTCGTGTTGCCCAGTGTTACAAGGCTCTCGAGCGGAGAGCTTGACGGCAGGGTAGTAGAAGAAGCTGCGCTGCGGGATTCCAGCAGGTTTGATCGTAGCTTATCTACCAATTCCATCTGTTTATAAGCGTGGGCCAGTGTGGAAGCGTCAAGAACCGCCTTGTCTCTCCTTGCAAATCCGATAGCCTGTGTTGACAACCTGTAAACCCAGTGATTCGAGTAGATCCCGCCAGATAAACTTTTTATGAGTGCATCCAAATCTGGTCTCGGTTCGGAGTCCGATTCACTGGCATCTTGAGCAGGCAGCTGTACACGTATTGGCTCTGAGTTGAGACATGACAGCATCCAGTTAATGTTGTCCATATTGTCCTGAAGACAATCTAACTTCTCCCAAGCCTTGAGCTCATTTATGTCGTCGGCGTTAGGGGAGAAGACGATAGGGTAGCATTCCGTGCTCAATTCCTTCACTTTGGTATGCCACCTAGCAGATGCGGCCATGTCGTTGGAGGCGGAGCCAACAATGACGATACTGGATCCCTCTTGCCAGAGACGGTCAACAATAGTCCTTAGCTTGTCGAGTATGGACGCACCCTCGGTCGTCATTGCCAACTCGACATAGTTGTGTACGTGCAGGATAAGCCTTTTTGGTTTGCTCGGCTCCGAGCCGCCCTGCTTCCTTTTGACACTGGGACAGTTGACAATCTCCTTGAGGACATGGCTCAGCTTAAGGTCATCCCAGCTGGCGCGGTCATCTCTCCCTGGGGACAGGAACTTCATGACGCCCATTCCCCGGACCAGGTATTCGTCCTCGCTATCCGGTGTGGAGGCTGCAGAGAGAGATCTGCCATTCGCTTCGGCTGCAGTGTAGCCCAGCATTGACATGTTGCCACGCCCAAAATAAAGTGTTGAGCCAAGATAGGGGCCGATGATCCTGGCTAGCCTGGCAGCATCGAGATGCACGACATCGGCCCCTAGGTCATCACCGATATGGCTGACGAGCTCGTTCGCTATCCGACTGCCCTTGTAGTTGTGCACGTATAGTAAGGATATAGGCCGGCGTTTGGGATCTTTGGTGGCTCTCGTTGGGGGTGGTTTAGCGTCCAGTTCTGCAGAGACGGTCGACAACAGTTCACGGCCGATCGCCTGCTCCGGAGTATCTTGGCTGCCTTCTGCTTCGGGCACGGAGGACGCCCAGATACCGCCGAGTTCTCGTGCAGAGGTTGAATCCTCCTGATCTGACCGGAAGTATCGCCCGAGCTTATTCCACAGCCTGTTCCTCGGGGCATCATCCTTCGTTCTCCAGATCTGTACGTGCTCGTCCAAGCACCACGGGGGGAAGTCGACAGGTGGAAGCCCGGTATTTGTAGCGGTGCCATTGCTCGACCGGTTCCTTCCACCAGAAAGAGGTGCGAACAACTGTTGCTTCTTTGGCTCGGCAGGGCTCTCGCTGGTCTCGCTGGCCTCGGAGTTCATAGGAGGTTGTGCAGGTTCGCCATTGTCCTTGCCCTCCTCGTCGTCGTTTGCGGACTCCGGCTTCTCTGGGGGGTTAGAGCCATTGGGCTGGCTGGACACATGTCGAGCCTGGGCAAAAACGAGCCTTGCGGCTACTGACGGGGCTCGCACGCGCGGCAACCTGAGGGCTTCATATCGAAACAGCCGCGCCTGTGCCTGTGCCCGTAGACATCGCGCTGCAGAGAGGCGGGCTCTCGTCCCTACAGCATGCATTCGGTTGGTCGAGAGGAGGCGTTGACCCCAGTGACCATCTCGAGTCGTCCGATAGAGGGACAGGGTTACGGCCAGTCGTCGGAGGCCCCGGTCAGCGGATGCCTTTGTTGTTGTCGTTGTTGCCGTTGTTGTTGTGCGAGAAGTGGGCTGCACTGGGGTTGGCGCATCTCTAGAAGAAATAATGCATAGTCTGACTTTGAGGTCATCGTTTTAGCGTTTGTCAGCTCATGCATGGCGGGGGACCCCCTGTATTCCGTACTGCTGGGGTACTGTACTGTACGTAGTATCAGTACAGCACGCATCCCTAGGGCGTTCAGCCCTGTTGAGCCTCAATATCAAAGTACTACTACTTCTATGAACATATTTGTACAACTGGTGAATATATCAAAGCTTAATCAATCAACGGCTACGCTCACTTCCAGTAAGCCAAACCAACCCGTTTCCTCTCTCTACCGTACCAAGTAGACATCCTTCCCTCTCTCTAGGAGTTTGCTTCACTCCCTCAACTGCGTACGCCATGGTATCACTCACTTTATTTCCTGCCTCTATCCATCGTTACCTTGTTGTCCAGAGATGATAAATCTGTAGCTTCCACAGATAATTTGTTCTATCCGATTAGAATGCTTGTGTTCTAAACATCCTCCTGCAATAGCCCTTGTTTGGTGCTAATTAGGGGCAATCGCCCGAGCAGCAGGGTATGGAGTCAAAGTAAGCTTGCCAGGTGCTTAACCGGCCATGTCGTTCTCCGTTGACATGGTGATACCTTCTTGATCTAGAGCAGCCTTGTATAGGCTCTGTGCCTTCTCCAGGGCTGCCAGCGATGGGCGCATGAGTGTCAGTACTGCCCCTCTGCCACCACCAACAGCTTCCGCCTTGAACCGCCTCTTGACGCCCGTCTCCTGGTAGTAAGCTCGTATCCTCTTCTTTTCTTCCTCAATCTCCTTGTTCCGGATTTGCTCGGCCTCGTCCCCTATCGCCTCGATGCGCAACGTCGATCTCCTGAGCGAATCCACATGGTATCCTAACTCGTTTGCGCGGTCCGGATCTCCCGAGAGGAATGCGTTCCAGAATTGCTTGAGAAACTCATTCGTCGTGGCGTTGGTGAGTCTGGCCTTCTCCTTCAGCTCTTTCGGTATTCCCATGGGCGTGTTCTCATCCGAGCTATGTCCGTACAGTTCTGCGCGGCTCTGCACCAGCCCTTGAAGTATCTGCTTTTGGGCCGCTTTTCTTGCCGCCCGGGACCCTACATGTGGTTTCTTGGGCGTATCATCGTCACTGTCGCTATCTTCGTCCACTCCAATGCTTCCGTGCAAGTCGATACCGCCAGACTCGTCGCCTTTCAGCATTTCTATGTCCGAGGACACCTCCTTCAGAACTTGCGAAGGCACCTGCTTCTCGTAGACCTTATCAGTATTAGAAGTGGCAGCTTTGTGTTCTAAGAAGAACTCGCTCTGCTCCTTGACATTGAGCCTGATCCTATTTTCTTCGGCAGCGTCTCCCAGATCACGCAGCGTCAGCTCCCGCCAAGTAGCATCGTCCATACCTGTTGCCTCTTCTGGGTCCTGATCGGTCGAGGCCACGTTGGAGAGGAGCTTCTCGCTGGTGGCGTTCAAGACCTGGAATATGGGCACGTTTTTTCTCCTCGGCCGCATCTCTACGTCCTTGGCGTTGCCACTCTTGACACCACCTGTGTTCTCCTCGTTGCCCTCGAGGTCGATAGTCTTGGGGACATGTTTGGCGAGGATTTTGCTCGCATAGGCGACGTGATCATCAGAAGCGTCATATTTGTCAAACACAGGGTCACGTCTGTCCGTGTCCGCCACGCGCTCGCCCTTGAGCGCCTTGCAGAGTCTGGACAGAAAGAACCTGGACCAGAACTCCCCATCGCTGAGCTTTGGCACGTTCTCGTTGTAGGCCCTCTTGACAATGGGATGCTGGTTGAAAATCTGGAGGATCTCGGCCTGGTGGAGGTTCAGCTCGACCTTCTCCTGTCCTGTCTCTGCGTCCTGGGTGGTCTTCGTCTTGAAGGTGGGCAGGATGTTGTAAGCGCCGCGCTTCTGGTTGACCTCAATGGCAAAGGCGCGGAGAAGGTTGGTACGAGTAGACCAGAAGTGGTTGTTGAAGGCAGCGTCGTTGATACTATCCGGTTTCGTTGCCCGCGCGTCCATGTAGGTCTTGTGTAGTTCGCCATCCTTCCTAAGCAGCGCTTGCTGCAGCTCGATGTCCAGCCTCAGGTGATTGTTGTCAAAGAGGTAGGCAGCAGCCGCCTTGGCATTTGCGGTGGGATTTGCGGCAGCGTTTGCGGCTCCGCCATCAGTCGCAGCAGCTGGTGTAGCTGGAGCAGCCGGCTTTGGCACCGAGGGATCGTTGTTCCGAAGCTCAGTCAGCAATCTAGACAGGACGTCCTTGATTGCATTGGCCTCAGCTCGGGGGTCCTCGGGCGAGGTAAACTGGAAGGTGTATGGCACCGGATCGCCAGCTGAGCTTGGTGGCTTCTCAAAAATCTTCAGCATCACCTTCGGTGCGGTGTCTGGGGTCTTTTGGAGATCTTGGGGTTCAATGTTAGCATCATCACCCTGTACTATGATGGACTATGGCTTTATGGGGCTAACTTGTGATGTTAGGTATGGCGAGAGACACGGTTTGCGCCCCAGCGGTAGACAGAGGCGTCCAGGTGACGGTGGTCTGGTCATCTGAGATGGCAAGGATGCCATCTTTCTTTTTGTATACTGCTCTGGCTCTGAGTCCGGCCATCTTGATACTGAAGGAAAGACCCGGGTGAAGAACGACAGTAGGGCGGTTTGCTTGGGTTGTGTTACTGATGAAGGTGAGTGTCTCCCTCGCCCACTCAGACTCATCGGCCTAGACAGCCTCGTTGACGGTCGTGAAGATGGCCTGCAACATGCCGCCTCGAGACGCGACGGGCAGTGGTTGCGATACGATGGTAGCAAACAGACTGACTTCAGTTCATTTCAGGCTCGCCCGCTGTTCCTGGCCCTAAAAGCTGGTGTTTGGGGCCTTTCCGTCCGCTCATTCACTTCAGCTTGTATCTACTGTGCCTAGGCACGTACTAAGTATCTACTTAAGTAGGTACAGTACCCTTGCGTGCCTAGTACAGTAGTAGGCTTGCCCAGGGTCTGGGCTCAGGGTTTCAGGATGCAGAACAGAGCTAGGGTTACGTTTTCGAGTTTTCATTGCTTGCCCCGTCACTTTGCCCCGTCACCTTTGTCCCGTCACTTTTGCCCCCCACCTTGTCCAGCTGGTCAGCCGCCCTGCCGGCCAGGACACATGACGCTGGAGGATGAGATGTGTTCAACAGTTTACTGGATACTTTGCATACTAGGTAGGTATCTAAACATGTCACAGTCACACTTCACCCGGACAGGCGGGCAGGGCTCTATGCGTGTTGTTCATGTGGATATCTACTGGATCTTGAAGTGACGGTGTGAGCTGCCAGATGCAGGGGCAAGCTACCATACCTATACCTGACCTAGCTACTAAGTATAGTACCAAGGTACGATACCAGATGCGATAGATACGTATGTAATCTATACAGATCCGTACTATATCGGTATATGATAGTGTGTGTATAGGTACAATACACGTCACGAACCTGCCCAAGTAGATGAATCTACCGCTTACCTTCACCTCCACAAGGCTCTCTCCCGTGTGGTTGAGAAGAATAAATAGATAAATAAATAAATAAACACGATACGGTATGGTTCTACTATTCAGGTAGACATAGTGAGGTTTGATGTTTGTTTCGAATTTTGGGTTTTGATCTTGGGTTTGGCAGATGAGGGCTTTTCATTAGCAGCTTCCCGTATCAGAGTTCACACACACACATGAATTCGGCTTATACGGATAGGCTGCGTTGGTTGGGGATTTTTTTTTTTTGCGTCATCGTGCCTGAGGCCTGCCGCGCTGCTGCACGGCATCTCGAAAAGCCTCCTTTCCAATCTTCTATGGACACTTGGCACCCACTTTTTTCTATTCAAGCAGGCTGGCGGAAACACCCGGTTCGCGATTCGGTTCGGATGTCTGATCCTCGGGTAAAGTAGAGCAGTTTTGTCATTGTCAAATGATACAGGTGCAATAAATAATTGAGCCCGGGGGCTGCTTCAAACCTGACTCCATTCACATCCACCTGTCCGCCCGAGTTCCTTGCTAGCTTCCTGAAAGCTACCGGTATTTCTCCTCTCCTTTCCTCTCGCACTCTCACACATACACACACCCACACAGTCACACACATACATACTCACACTCTCCACTCTCCTCCACATTCTCTCTCTCTCTCTCTTTTGCTATTCCCTCCCTCAGCACCAAAGTGGCCGCCCATCATGCAGCGACTTTGTAGGGCCAGCAGCGCCGCGCTGCGAGCGACTCGTTCGCAATGCCTCTCAAGTCCCTCCTACGGTCTTTCCGCCACCCGCAGGCCCCTCGCCGTCTCGACGCAAAAGCGCTTCAAGAGCGCCCTCTTCAACGCCCCTGATTCCAACGACAACTTCCTCCAAGGCGAAAATGCAAACTACATCGACGAGATGTACATCCAGTACAAGCAGGACCCCAAGAGCGTACATGTCTCATGGCAGGTCTACTTCAAGAACATGGAGTCGGGCAACATGCCCATCTCGCAAGCTTTTCAGCCACCTCCAAACCTGGTTCCCAGCTCGTCTGCCGTCGTCACCGGCCTGGCCGCCGGCGCCGGTGTGGGACTGGGCGAGGGCTCCGATATCAACAACCATCTGAAGGTCCAGCTGCTGGTGCGCGCATACCAGGCAAGAGGTCACCACAAGGCAAGGATCGATCCCCTGGGCATCCGCCAGGAGTCCAAGGGATTCGGAAACATTAAGCCCAAGGAGTTGAGCATCGAATATTACCAGTTCACTGAGAAGGACCTCGATACCGAGTACTCGCTGGGACCCGGCATCCTGCCTCGCTTCAAGAAGGAGGGCAGGGAGAGGATGACGTTGCGCGAGATCATCGATGCTTGCGAGAAGATCTACTGCGGTTCCTACGGTGTCGAGTTCATCCACATTCCCGACAGGGAAAAGTGTGACTGGCTGAGGGAGCGCGTCGAGGTTCCCCAGCCCTTCAAGTACTCTCACGACGAGAAGAGACGTATTCTGGACCGCCTCATCTGGAGCTCCAGCTTCGAGTCCTTCTTGGCCACCAAATACCCCAACGACAAGCGTTTCGGTCTGGAAGGTTGCGAGACCCTGGTGCCCGGCATGAAGGCTCTGATTGACCGCAGTGTCGACTATGGCGTGAAGGACATTGTTATTGGAATGCCCCACCGTGGCCGTCTCAACGTGCTCAGCAACGTCGTCCGCAAGCCCAACGAGTCCATCTTCAGCGAGTTCGCCGGCACCGCTGCCGGCGAGGATGAGGGGTCTGGTGATGTCAAGTACCATCTCGGTATGAATTTTGAGAGGCCCACACCTTCTGGAAAGCGCGTGCAGCTGTCCCTGGTCGCCAACCCCTCCCATCTGGAGGCCGAGGACCCCGTCGTTCTGGGCAAGACCCGCGCTATCCAGCACTACAACAACGACGAGACGACCCACCGCACTGCTATGGGCGTCCTCCTTCACGGTGACGCTGCTTTCGCTGCCCAGGGTGTTGTCTACGAGTGTCTTGGTTTCCAATCTCTCCCGGCCTACTCGACTGGCGGTACCATCCACCTTGTCGTTAACAACCAGATCGGCTTCACGACCGACCCCCGTTTTGCTCGCTCGACCGCCTACTGTACCGATATCGCCAAGGCCATCGATGCCCCTGTCTTCCACGTCAACGCCGATGATGTCGAGGCTGTCAACTATGTCTGCCAGTTGGCCGCCGACTGGAGAGCCGAGTTCCAGTCGGACGTCGTTATTGACATGGTCTGCTACCGCAAGCATGGCCACAACGAGACCGACCAGCCCTCCTTCACCCAGCCGCTCATGTACAAGCGCATCCAGGACCACGAGCCCCAGATCAACATCTACGTGGAGCAGCTGCTGAAGGATGGTACTTTCAGCAAGGAGGACATCGAGGAGCACAAGAAGTGGGTCTGGGGCATGCTCGAAGAGAGCTTCTCCAAGTCCAAGGACTACCAGCCCACTTCCAAGGAGTGGACTACCTCTGCGTGGAACGGCTTCAAGTCTCCCAAGGAGCTGGCCACTGAGGTCCTGCCTCACCTCCCTACCGCTGTGAGCAAGGAGACCTTGGAGCATATCGGCCAGGTCATTGGGTCCACTCCTGAGAACTTCAATGCTCACCGCAACCTGAAGCGTATCCTTACCAACCGGACCAAGTCCGTTGTTGAGGGCAAGAACATCGACTGGTCGACTGCTGAGGCTCTGGCATTCGGCTCCCTCGTCACTGATGGACACCATGTCCGTGTTGCTGGACAGGATGTCGAACGTGGCACTTTCTCCCAGCGTCACGCGGTTTTCCACGATCAGGAGAGCGAGGACACCTACACTCCTCTGCAACACGTTAGCAAGGACCAGGGCAAGTTTGTCATCTCCAACTCGTCGTTGAGTGAGTTCGGTGCCCTGGGCTTCGAGTACGGCTACTCCCTGTCATCACCAAACGCCCTGGTCATGTGGGAGGCTCAGTTCGGTGACTTTGCCAACAACGCACAATGTATCATCGACCAGTTCATTGCATCTGGTGAGGTGAAGTGGATGCAGAGGACCGGTCTTGTCATGTCCCTGCCCCATGGTTATGACGGACAAGGCCCAGAGCACTCATCTGGCCGTATCGAGCGGTATCTGCAACTCTGCAATGAGGATCCTCGGGTCTTCCCAGTCGGAGACAAGCTGCAGCGCCAGCACCAAGACTGCAACATGCAGATTGCCTACATGACCACCCCAGCTAACCTGTTCCACGTTCTGCGGCGCCAGATGAACAGGCAGTTCCGAAAGCGTAAGTCTGAAACTCCAGTCCCTCGCTGACTAACCGCGTTTACTAACACCCTGCAGCTCTCATCATTTTCTTCTCCAAGTCCCTCCTCCGTCACCCCCTCGCCCGATCGAACATCGAGGAGTTCACCGGCGATTCGCAATTCCACTGGATAATCGAGGACCCCGCCCACGAGAGCGGCGAGCTCGTGCCTCGTGATCAGGTCGACCGTGTGGTCCTCTGCACCGGTCAAGTCTATGCTGCGCTTCACAAGTACCGCGCCGACAACAAGATCAACAACGTAGCCATCACACGTATCGAGCAGCTCCACCCCTTCCCCTGGCAACAACTCAAGGAGAACTTGGACAGCTACCCCAACGCCAAGACGGTTGTCTGGGCACAGGAGGAGCCGCTCAACGCTGGCGCCTGGAGCTTCATGCAGCCACGCCTGGAGACCCTGTTGAACGAAACGGAGCACCATGACCACAAGCACGTCATGTACGCCGGCCGCAACCCTAGCGCGTCGGTGGCCACGGGTCTGAAGTCAAGTCACGTCAAGGAGGAGCAAGATTTGTTGGAGGCTGCTTTCACCGTGGTTCAGGAGAAGCTGAAGGGAGAGTAAACTAGAGATATATTTGCATGGGTGTGGGTAGGCGCAGGAATAAACTGCACGGGTAGAGGCCGCGGTATACATACGGTACTGTGATGAAGAGCGTCTTCAGGGCGGAACATTCTTATTTGTAGAAGTAGTCCTTTTGGTACTGTACAGGTGTAGGAATATCCCATGGGATGGTTGAATGCACATGCGCTTTTGGTTAAGACTTCAAACCTTTCATGATCCCCCCTTCTCTGACTGAATCATTGTATTCGGTGCGTCTGATGTCACCCAGCTACTTGGCTTTAGAGCGTGAGAACGGTTGCCCCCGGTTTGTATGCAAAGCGATGTCGCATCAAGCAGTATTTGGTGGATGGCTCAGAGTCAGTATATGATGGTTGTCTCGACTCATCAACCCAAGACTACCTGCGCATCCTGCTGGAAGACGTTCAAAGAAGGGCGTGTACACATTTGCAATGTGTCGCATATATGGAATCTCGGGGTATATTCGATAAGTGCTTTGGACGGTATGAAAAGGCTACTGCCTCCTCGTCATATGTACAGCCATCCTCTGGGGTCCTCGTTCTAGGAGGTTACTACCTGCCACGGCTTAACGACCCCGTTATCACCTGTCGTGACGAGCATCTCTTCGATACCGCGGTCCACTGCATCCGGATCGAATCTGCGGCACCATGTTATGTGGTTTATCTCGTATGGCCCATGAGCATTCTTCAAGGTTGATAATACTCGCCATCTTCCGGGTCCTGGAGAGTCGCTTGGTGCGGCTGAGGAAGCAGCGCCCTCGCCGCCTGCTGCACTCTCCGCCCCTCCTGGCCCGTTCGTAGCGGCTTTCGAGTCGCCATCCTCCTTGTAGATGGCGATGATACCGTCGCTGCCCGTGCTGGCGATGAGGCCCGTGTTGACGCTCCATGCAGCCGAGTATACATCTCTCGTGTGGACGGCGGGCAACACGACTGTGCACTCCCACTCCTCCCTGACCGACTGTCGCATCGTGTTTGGTATGCCGCCCAAGCCCGGGCGGAACAGGGGATTCCTCCCATCACCGCCCTCTTCCTCGTCGTCGTCCTCCCTCATCGTCCATATCCGGATCGTCCTGTCCGCCGAGAAGCTCATCAGCCGGGGGAACTTGGTCCTGGCCGTGTCGCTCTCCCACTGGACGCCCCAGACGGTGCCGTCGTGGCCCTCGAGCACGGCGACGCACACCCACTCGCCGTCGCCGTCCTCCCGCCACACCCGCACCGTGTTGTCGTAGCTGCTGCTCGCCAGCACCTCGGCGCCGTACTTGCCCCTGGCCGTCCGGCCCGGGACGTCGGGGCACCAGGCGACGCACTTGACGTCGGCCTCGTGCTCGTTCAGGACCGCGACCGTCTCCCACTCGTCGTCGGCCTCGTCGGCGCCCACGTCCTCCCATATCCAGACCGTCTTGTCCCTGCTGCATGTGGCCAGGTACTGGGCGCTCGGGGAGAAGGCGACCGACTTGACCTCGGACTCGTGGCCCTCGAGGACGAGGGAGAACTCCCAGTCCTCTTCCTTGTCGGAGGCTCCATCGTCGCCGTTGTGGTTGCTGTTGTTGCCGTTGGTCGGTATGGACGCGGCGGTGATCTCGACTTCCAGGTTGTCGCCCGTGTTCTTTTGCTGCTGCTGTGCAGGGTTGGCGCCTGCAGGGGAGGGGGTGAAGGGCACGTTGTCGCCGTCCCAGCGCCACAGGGCGGCGGTCGAGTCGAAGCTGCCGGTCGCGAGGCAGAGCTTGTGGGGCGGCTGGGCAGGCTTCCAGGCGGCGGAGCGCACGGAGCGGGCGTGGCCGCCTGTCAAGGTGCTGTGTGATGAGAGGGTCGAGAGCGAGTAGACGGTGACGGCCTTGGAGTGGCAGGTCGCGAGGAGGGGCAGCGTCGGGTGTGGTATCGAGGCCCAGGCGCGCTGGTAGAGCTCGGGCTTAAAGGCAGGCAGGGGTCTGAGGCTCACGTCGCCCCCGCCTCCGCCTCCTGATGAGGCCATTGTCTGAGTCGTAGGTCCTTTACGGATGCGAGAACAAGATGTGCTGTCTTAGTATAAGAGGGGATATTTCGAGGGTTGCCGGCACCGGAGCAATGCTTCTGAACGCCACGCGAGTACCAAAGTTCGGGTGTCTTGTGCCTTCTCCGTTCTTGGTACCCAGGATATTAAAAAAGAGACTTCTCTGAAGATCTAGCATAGCATCACACAGATCCGTACAGTTGGAAGTGTGGTCATGTCATCTCGCGGCGTTTGTGTTTTTTTCTTGTGTGTCCGGTTAAGATATCTTCATGACGCAGCCTTCGGGCTGTTTTGTTACGGAAAATGTATCTCCCCCTATGTATGTGAGCTGAGAGTTACCTAGCAGCTATCTAGGTCATTCATTGCAGGCCCAGGTGGGGCCAACCTACCCAGGTACACTACATACTAGGTAGGTACCTGTTTACTTAAGTAAGTACCTAGGTAAGTACGTATCTAGGTATCTATCTACAAAGTAGGTACCTAGGTACACGTGAGTGGCAGTAGAAGGAAGTACTTCCGCAAGAAGAAGGAAGTGTGGACGAGCAACGATATCCTCCGGTCTTCTCTCACGACACCACAAAGCCATCCTCACAACATCTCAATCAGCGGTCAACAGCATCTCATCCCGTTGCTTCGCCTGTCCGGCCTCAGCAGTCCAAGAAAAAAAGAAGAAAACAAAAGATCTGCCGGCTTGCAGATTGACAACACACAGAGCCAACAGACTATGAGTTTTTGATCCCCAGTTATTGTTTGACTCCCACGAGAATGCGTGCAATCTGTGTCATATACTCGAGACCGAGTCCTCAGTCGTGTTTCTTTTGGCAAGCCGGATAACGCCACTATTTTGCCAGATTGTGCCCAGGGGATCCGAGCGTCGAGTGACAACGTGCCCAAGCCACCACAATCATGGCCAGCCGACAAAGGACATGAAAGTCAGTCAGTCAGTCAGTCAGTCAGTCAGTCAGTCAGTCTGCTGAGAGCTGGTCTGGATTGCAAACCTGGACTTTTTCCCTTCTGTGTGATCATAACATGGGAGGAACGCAGCCTTGGAACCACTGCGTCGTCTGTCAGTCAAGCATGCGGTATCTGTCGGAAGGGCCGCTTGCTCAACGTCTCACGAGCCAGGACAACGTGCTACCTCATTAACGAGTGCAGGACCTAAATCAACCGTGCTGCTTTCTCCCCAATGGCAACAATGGCCCCGTGCTGCGTACATGCAGACATGGTACGAGGAAGGCAGGACGGTGAGACACGAGTGGCTTGCCTGGGCTTGAATAGACCAGGATCAGACTACCTCGCTGCCTCTTAGACGATGAATACGGCTCTCGTCTGTCCCTGCAGCGGCAGACTATTCGCTGGGGATCCCTCTCATTGTCTCTTGTCTTCATGTTACTACTGTTACACAACTTCCTGTGCCGCAAAAGATTGCCGGCCGATCATTCCATCTCGATGGGAGGTACATGTTGCCGCAATTGTATGGTGATATGGCAAACCCAACTGTCAGATCTGTCAGAACTCAATTGTATGCCGTCGACGTCGGTTGCATCAGCCGCCCACCTGCTCTACCTGTCCCACCCGACAAGAAACAACATCTCCTTTTTCTCGCCCATGTCATGATCTCACGTCTTGACCCTACGGATCAGTAGGCGGAACACTCTCCTCTTTTCCCTCACCCACATTACCAGCACAACCCAAAGGCTAAACACCGGAGGAGGGAAGGGCAAGCATCGGCGTATTTCATGTCTTCTCGGTGGTCTTCAAGGATACGAGTTGAGATGGCTTTTGCTGTGGGCGGTGGGTAGTACCTTCACAGCCCGGCAGCCGGATCGACCTCAATCGACGGTTCTACATGGCTGCATGGCTGATGCCGCCTCCTTGTAGTTGATCGATCAACGGGCATGCGATCTACACCAGGACGCCACGAACAGAGACTAGTGCCTCTTCATAGGAATCACGGCACCCATGGCATATCTCGGAGGCCCCTGCTTGCTGTCCACTTGCACATCTTACCCTCCACGACGGCGCGTCCCAATGTCTCACTCTCGAGCCCCTCAGAGGTCGCCGTCGGGACCCCCCCCCCAGATGGCCGCGACCCTGCCTACCAGGTCCAGGGCTACGGCAGGCCTGTACACTATATCTATGTCTACTCCCAGTATGATAACCTTGTGGCAACGGAGAAAACGGACCCCTTGGTTCGGACCATCGAACGTTGTGATCAAGGTACCCATACTCCTGTAGAGTCGCTCGTCGGACCCTGACGACGCCATTGTCCTCCACCCTACCTTCCACAGACCTCACCTTGGACATCGTTCGGCAGTGCCTCCCGATCTGTCCTTGTGCTAGCCGATGTTCTTGGCCCGACTGTCGGGAATTACCAGTCTGTCTTTGGTGTGCGAGAGACGTCAAGCCTTGCCTGGATGCTATTCTTCAGCTGGGCTGTCTCATACAGGGCATGTACGCATCTGCTCTTCGTCGTCATCTTGAGCGTCGCCACATCCGGAACCGACCTGGTGTACAGCTCTAGGTCTGCCCAGTCTTCTGTACATTTAAACCTGCTGGGGAACGACTCGAGCAGATTCACGGAACTCGATCAATATCGCTGCAGAAGACTCTTCGCCGTATAGCCAGAAGATACTCCTCACCCTGGGGGCCATCGTGTGCCTACTTTGTCTCTTCGCCTATTTTTGCCATCAAACGTGATGCTAGCAGGATCTCCCGGAGCGTCACAGAACCCGGCGCACCTTCCACCCCAAAACAACTGGCAGCATGGCTACGAATTCAACTACCGCTGAGCAGCTCCTGTCCCAATGGCGTGGCCAAATAGTGCCGCGTTCTTTCAACGCAGGTTTTGTGACGTTGAGCTATGTCGTCAGTCTGATAGGGGCGGCATCAACACTCGAGTTGATCAATAGGAGAACGGCGCCTAAGGGGAAGTTGAACCAGTACGTCGTCCAGCTCTTGCGGCATTGAAACGGGATGATCGCTGACACGCGGTTCTCAACAAAGTTTGCTTCTCGTCAGTGCAGCGATAACAATGGGGGGCATAGCCATCTGGTGCATGCACTATATCGGGAATCGAGCAATCGACATAGCGGACGGGGAGGAACAGCTCCAGATTACTTATTCGGGCGGCTTCACTGCACTGTCCTTCTTCCTGCCTATCATGGTTCTCATCACTGCGTTTGTGGCCATGGGAACCAACGACAAGGTCTCATGGTGGCGTGTCGCTGTGGGGGGCACGCTTGCTGGATCCGCCATCTGCGGGATGCACTACCTGGGAAACGCATCCATCAACAACTACGTGTTGGTCTACAATGCTGGCAACGTCGTGGGGGCGGCTTTGATCGCGGTGGCGGCCAGCAACATCGCGCTCTCGGCCTTCTTTGTCTTTCGGGGGGCTTGGACAAATTCGTGGTGGAAGAGAGGCATATCTGCAGTGGTTTTGGCTGGAGCTGTGTCGGGCATGCATTGGTGTGCCTCAACAGGCACGCAGTATAAGCTGGTCGCCCTTGCTGGTACCAACAGCCAACTGTCGAGAAGCGGGACGGTCATCATCGTCGTCTGCCTGGTAAGCTGGGACGGCCAACGCATCCCATATCGGTGTTTGATGACTCGCTGACCCAGGATCTCCATAGTCGGTTGGAGCTTGTCTCGTCATGGCAGGCTTTGCCACATACACAGCGCACACCATGAAGCGGTATGCCAGCAAGGCACAGCAGATTGTGCTGGCAGCAGCAGTTTTTGATAAACACGGCCGTGTGCTGGTGAGTCCTGACGGGTTGCTCCCCAGCGAGAAGATCACAGACTCGTTCCTGGAGAAGACACCACAGGATTCCTTCACAGTCGCCCACCCGTTGTTCCACTGGATGTTCCAGGCTTCGAGGAACTGGTCAAGTATCACCAGTATCATCGCCGGGATTTCGCGTCACCTTTCTCACCTACCACGTAATGGACGCGACAATTCTAAGAGAGGTATCAAGCTCATCTCGGAGCATGGCGAACTTATCGAGAATTACAACATCATCTTCCGCGAGCTGTTTTGTGTTGCGGCTGCAGGGTTGGCGGACAGGATGAAGACGCCTCTAGCCAGCGTCGGTATACTGTGGGATGAGATCCTTCCGACCGGTGCAGGCCTGCGAGCCCAGGCTCGAGCCCGTCAGCGCCCACAGGAGGACGACCATGACATTCAAGGGACCATCAACGTGGATGCCTTCCCCATTACCGCCAACGCGGCAAGCCTTGAGGATCTCGCCGAGAAGGGGATGTTCCACCAGTCGTACCAGGAGCTAGGCCGCGGCAGTCTCATGTTCCTTGTCCGTCATGTCGAGAACGGCCGAGATGTGGAGGGCCTCAGCGCCGCGGGGTACCGTTTCGCCGAGCTGCACCAAGTCAGCGGCATCATCGGGTCCACGATGCAGATCAAGACACCAAGTGTCGAGAGCAAGATGCGCGCCATGTTCATGTATGCCAAGCAGAACGCGATGCTTGAGCCAGGAGTGCATGTTGGCTTCTTTGGGGTGCGCGCGCGGGTGCATAATGCCTACGGGTTCGACGTGCTGGCGAGGCGGAACGCACGCAACCTGCTGCCATCGGTGCAGATGCCTTTGGCACGGCTAGACGCGTGGCAAGTCAATTTCCTCCGGCAGTTTGAGCGCATGACACCTCATCAGATGGCAAGGAGGCTCGAGGGCCTGAAGAGCTCGTCGGCCAAGAAGGAGATGGTGTTCGCATCACAACTGGCAGACAGCATCGAGGCCCTCGGCAGGTGGATACAGGACTCGTTCATCTTCCATGAAGCAGTGCTGTGCTCCAAGACGGTTGAGGTGCCATGCCGTCCCGTCTCCCCTGGCTCGGCGCCGGGGACCTGCACGTTGATGGCGTTCAGGATGGTCATCCCGATCCACCTGCACATCGAGAGCCCCAAGTGCGAATTCGTGCCCCTCAACCTGTTCAAGGTGCACCAGCTCGTGTACAAGGACCTGCCAAACCACCTCGCCTTCACGCGGTCCGTACATAGGGAGCTCGCCCCCATCATCAATGCCGGTCCGGCGGCAGCGGCAAACAGACCACCCAACAGCATGGTGGTGGGCCGGCCGAGACGCATACCAATACGAGATACAAGGATGGCGGGCCGCTTCCTCCGGATCGGCCGGCCAAGCACCACGGCGGGCAGCGGGCACGACGGGGCGGTGGACGCGGATGGGAACCCCATCCCGACAGTGCTCTACCGGGCGCACTCGGCGGGCGGGTCGGGGCGGTCCAGCTCGATACTGAAGCTCTGGAGCGGCAGGCCCAGCAATGGAGGAGACCACAGCCCGCGCATCGGCTCGGTCGACTCGGCGTCGGACAGGTTCCACCGCCAACACCACATGTCTCCGTCACCGCCATTGCCGCCGCCACCGCCGGCAGAGGAATACGCACATCCGCGCACATGGTCATCACCGCCGCCGCACGCACCGGCGTCGTTTGGGGGGATCATGGTGTCTCAGGAGATCACGGTCAACGTACAAAGGGCCGGCGACGTCGCGGGCATGGCGGAGGCGGCGGGGGAAGATGAGGAGGAGGATGAAGATGATGATGACGACAACAACAACAACAACAAGGACTATAGCCCCAGGGGAAAGAGATCGTACTGCCGTTCTGGAAATCTATCTTCACAGCAACATCGACGAGCAAGCGAGGGTGGGCACGGCGCTGTATGCGGAGAAGCCGCGGCGGGTATGGCCTCGGACGCTGGTGGCAGACGGACGGCGAGCATCGAGCTGCGGCCGCTGGCTGCTGACCGGTCGAGTGTGCACGTCGGGGGCGGGGTGCAGGTTTCTAATGTCGAGGCTGAGAAGCTGACGGAGTCGCCTACGTTTGTGGACGAGCTGTTTGGGTTCTGTGTTGAGGGGAGATGAGAAGGACGAGGCTCTCTTTCTGTGCGTGTGTGTGTGTGTGTGTGTCAGTGAGTGTTGGGTAGTACATATCTTTTGGTATATAGCAGCCAAGATGAGGATGTGTTTCCCCGTATTCCCGTTCCCACTATCGTCGGGGACGGCGAGATATGTTACCTACTCTGTTGCACTTTGATGCAATTTGTAGCTTGGCTGTGACCCCATTTGGAGTGCGACACGGAGGGGTAGAGTTAGTGCACGGCAGGTGTGGCCGGATTACCCAAGATGGAAAAACACACAGAGGGGCCCTGTTGATTGGCTGTAGGGCTGATATGATTACCCCAGTACCCATAGAGGGTTTGACCACCCCCCTCCCCCCTTCCCTCCTTCCCCTCGACGGAGGGTTTCCCCCACACCTGCCATGCCTGCCCATGCTGCCTTACACCTGCCAGACTACCTAGGTACATACAGAGGTACACCACATGCACTGCGTGGGGTGTGAAGCTGGGGTCAGAGTTGGGCATGGCCAAATTAGGATTCCCGAGCTCCCCTCGTTCCCCCCTCCTGAAAAGAAGGCTCACATCCTCCCGCACCCACCAGTACCTAAACCCAATCCCACAGGGCAGCAGCAACACAAAGGGACAAGGCTGGTGTTTGTATGTTTGGTTGGTGGCATTTTCTTTCTTTCTTTTGCCTCGTCTCATCTCTCCTCGTCTCACTTTTCCATTCACCTCCCCTCTCCCCTCCCTCCTTCCCTCTTGCCTGTAATGAATGATGAATGATGAATATTGGAAAAAGAGAAATGCAATCAGGTTGAATTGAGTCTCTCCCGCCTGCCCGCCGCCTCCAACGTCATCGTTTCGCTCGCGGTTCCACCGTTTGCGCTCCTCCGCCCCCAGACCCGACTTTTATTATTAGCTGACAGGTCGAGAGCCAGCCGCTCTACTACCGGACTGCTAATTGCTACGCATTACCAGGCTACCTACCTAATTTGAGAAAGGCCAAGCTTTCCAACAAAACCCCAGCACTTCCTATTCTCCTCCTGCTCCTGCTCCTCCTTCCTACTCTCATACTTGCCCATGCTTGCTTCTCGTCTCTTTCTCTTTCCCTCTCCCGCATAATAAATCACTAGAGCCCGCCCTTCCTGTCCTGCGCCACTTCTCCCCCTCCCCTGCGATTCCAACTATACAGCACGAAGGCGACTCGTGTGTCGATCCCCCCTGTCTCGAATCACCCCTCGAGGTAGTTAGACAAAGACAGATATTGTGTCTTCTCCGACTTCTTTGCTGTGCGCCAGTACTTTAGCCAGTCGATCGCGATGCCTGCGTTTGCAGGAGTTCGCCCCGGCATGCTCCGGCGGCTCGCTCTCCCAGTTTCTGCTCTTACTGTCGGTGGTGGTCTGCTGCTATACTCGGTCCGTCCTCGAAACATACCTGGCCACGAAGCACCCGCTGTTCCTCCACCAGTATTCGGCTCCGATGGTTCCTTCAACCTCCCTGCCTTCCCCCGCCTCAAGTCGCGCTTGGAGCAATTACAAGATCTCAAAAAGACCGGCAGCGTGACAGCTGACAAGGGTGAGGAGTTCGATATCTTGGTCGTTGGTGGCGGCGCAACCGGCACAGGTGTCGCCCTCGATGCCGCAACCCGCGGTCTCAAGGTTGCCATGGTCGAGCGCGACGACTTTGCCTCTGGCACCAGCAGCAAGAGTACAAAGCTCGTCCACGGTGGTGTTCGCTACCTCGAGAAGGCTGTCTGGAACCTCGATTACAGCCAGTACCAGCTGGTAAGGGAGGCCCTCAAGGAGCGCAAGTACTTCCTCCAGACTGCGCCCCACCTCAGCGAGTGGCTCCCCATCATGCTGCCCCTCGACAAGTGGTGGAAGGCTCCCTATTACTGGGCGGGCACGAAATTCTACGACTTCCTGGCCGGCAGCGAGGGCATCGAGAGCTCCTACTTCCTCACCAAGAGCAAGGCCATCGAAAACTTCCCAATGCTCAAGAGGACCGACCTGGTCGGCGCATTGGTCTACTATGACGGCGCCCACAATGACTCCCGCATGAACGCGTCATTGGCCGTGACCGCTGCTCTCTACGGCGCCACCGTCGTGAACCACATGGAAGTCACTGGTCTGGACAAGGATGCCAACGGCAAATTGTGCGGCGCAAGGATGAGGGACATGATCCCCGAGCGGGACGGCAAGACCACCGAGGAGTTCCACGTCAGGGCCAAGTGCATCATCAACTGCACCGGCCCCTTCTCCGACGGCCTTCGCAAGCTTGACGACCAAGACTGCAAGGAGATTGTCGCCCCTGCCTCTGGTGTTCACATCACCCTGCCCGGTTACTACAGCCCTGCAAAGATGGGCCTGATTGACCCGTCCACCTCTGACGGCCGTGTCATCTTCTTCCTGCCATGGCAGGGCAACACCATTGCCGGCACCACCGACAAGCCCGCCAAGATCACAAAGGACCCTATGCCAGACGAGGAGTCTATCCAGTGGATCCTGAATGAGATCAGCCACTACCTCTCCCCCGATATCAACGTGCGCCGCGGCGATGTGCTGGCTGCGTGGTCCGGTCTGCGACCACTAGTCAAGGACCCCAAGGCCAAGAACACAGAGTCCCTGGTGCGAAACCATCTGATCGACATCTCCGAGTCCGGCCTCATGACCTGCGCGGGCGGAAAGTGGACCACCTACCGCCAAATGGCCGAGGAGTGCGTCGATGCTGCCATCAAGGAGTTCGGTCTGCAAACTCGCCCTGTGCTCAACGCTCCCCGTATCAGCGGGACCGAGGCCATCGATGACGGCGCAATCCTGGACGGTTCATGCCAGACCCACCAGGTCAGGCTCCTTGGCGCTCATGGCTGGAGCCGAACCCTCTTCATCCATATAATCCAATATTTCGGTGTCGAGACCGAGGTTGCGAAACATCTCTGTGATAACTACGGAGACCGCGCCTGGACAGTGGCTTCCCTTTGCGAACAGACCGATCAGCGCTTCCCTGCCAGGGGTCATCGCATCTCTCAGCTATACCCATATGTGGATGGCGAGGTCCGCTACGCTGTCCACCATGAATATGCCCAGACTGCTGTTGATGTCTTGGCCCGGAGGACACGGCTGGCATTCCTGAATGCCCAGGCTGCGCTTGAGTCTCTGCCCAAGGTCATCGATATCATGGCCTCGGAGCTGAACTGGGACACGAAGCGCAAGGATCTTGAGTGGAAAGAAAGTAAGTCCCGCGAAGCCCTAATTCTTCCAACCCACGTCAAATTCCCCTTCATTGTTGTGATCTCCCTGCGCAACCATTTTCTAGAACAACTTAGTGATGCTAACACTCGTGCTCTCCCAGCCGTTGCATTCCTGGAGTCGATGGGCCTACCAAAACCCATGTTGACCGTGACACGAAAAGAAGTCGAGTCAGGCAAGCTTGATTTCCGAACATCACTCGAGTACAAGATGTACTCGAGGCATAACAAAGTCGTCGAGGAGAAGGAGTCCTAAATATGTCACAAGGGACACCACACACGGATGGAGGGTTTGACACAATCCGGAGTCGGCGTTTGGATAGAGGCGCCTCGATAGGGGGGCAATGGGCGCGCCCGAGTTTCTCGTGCCGCTAAGATGGCACATAGATGCGACTTATACCCTTTTGCCTGACTACGAGATTGATGAGTCTCATGACGGGCTTTCCTCAATCTCCCCAGAAGGCGATTGCTTAGATTAGACATGTGTCCGATATGGATAATGTACCTAAGTAGATATCAGCAAGATTCACACCAAGTAACTTTGCCTCGTGTCTATTTATCCTCCTGTTATTGAAGGTCTTTTGACAACATCCTACGCCTATTGTGTCCCGAGACGCTGTCGTGTTCGACGAGGAGTCCACGTCTCTCATCTGGGAAGATCCTGTGTCCCCCGCTTCCGCGGTTGTAGTGTTCTCTCTCTTTTCCTCAACGAGAGCCGAATTGTGCACTACTGGGAGCGTGTCGTCGGGGTCGTGGAACCTCGAACGTCTCAGAGCAGCACAGCAAGGTGAACATTGAACGACCAATAAAACAGGCGAGTAGTTCGTTTGAGCATCTCACCCTCCCACATCCCTCTTCAGGTCCCATCTGGTAGGGTAAGCATGCACGCCAAGTACAGCGTAAGCTTGTCTCACTCACACGTTCTGGGCTTGTGCCACAGAAGCACAATGCCCGCCCTGTCTGGCGGGTCTCTATGGCGGCTAGCAGCCGGGCGATACGCTGCTTCTCTCTCATTGGGCCGTCATAGCCAGTAGCCAAGCCAGGTAGAGGGCACAGCTACATCACAAGTCACAATGAGCGAACGGGATTCAAGGTTTCATAGCAACGTAAACATTAGATTCGGGGGCGCTATTGCCCTTACGGATATCTCGTGAGAGTCCAAGTGTCGTCTATCAGTCATGTATGTCATAGACCTTTCAGTTCATTTCTGAGATCGGCCACAAAAAAAAAGCAAAACAAGAGGGGGGATAAGAAAAAAAAAAAGGGGGGGGGGGTTGCTTCCTCCAGTTTTGACATCGCTCACAGAGCTTCAAGTTTGATTTCTGTTGTGTTTTTTATAACCCCAAGATGCCCGCCGACCGCGAATGCCCCAGTGTGTCCCCAAGTGATGCAAGGAGAGGCCCGTGAAAATGACAGTACTTAGCATGGAGTCTAAGCATATATGCAATGCATGAAGCAATGACGCCAGAGGCCGTAAAACATCATGATCCATGTTAACGCCTCGCCAGTAAATAGCATCCGCCAGTCTATTTTGTTTTCCCAAAATGTATGCTCAAGCTTCAACTCAAACGCCGAAATATGAGTCGATGAACTCGTTGAGAGACTCCGTGTGAAACTCCGTGTGAAATGATATTCACATGATGATGGTACATGACAAGGAGAAATAGGAAATAGGCAGGATGAAAGTTGTTTTCCATGATAATAGAAAAGGGGTTGGAGGGTTGGGTGGGAGTGACAGAACAGCCAAAGCTACATCGTGCCGTCATTCCAGGTAGATGAGGTTGGTGGATGGGGTGGCGACTCGCGAGCGCTCGCGCCAACAGGACTAAAGACGCGATGCAAGAGGTTGCGTTTCGACCGGCTGGCGTGTCTATGCTGATATGGGTTGGCAGGCTCCCCAAACGGTCGTGTCGTTTTGCGATCCAGCTCCGCATCCCAGCCATACAAGTCCTTGTCAGGAGACATACGGCAAAAGGTTTTGTTTTCCGAGCCGGCCATAGAGACGGCGCCGTGGACCGAGCCATCAATGTCCATAGGGTCCCCGAGATGGTTTGAGAAATCAGTGAGCTGGAGCCCATGCGGTTCAGGGTCGAACGCGGCAGTCGTTCCCGTGGTAGGCGGAACCAGAGTTCCAGTTTCTGTGTCGCTATCCGTATCGGTAGCATCCGAGGAGCCCCCGTTGTTTTCACGAATCGTTGCTCCGCCGAACACATCTTTGTTGAAGGTGATCTTCCCGTAGCGGTCTGTACCGGACCATGGCGGCGGAGCGGTCCTGATTTCTGGCGTGGTATCGTGGTCCGACTCGGAGATGACCAAGTGTTGAGGCAGAGGCCGCAACCGGCCACGCCCTATCCTCCCACCAACGGATGTCCGACGAGCATACATGAGGCTGTGATATGGCTCCCTGCCTTCTGCGGCCATGCCACCCCGTCCCTCCCCAACTAACGTACCCCACGACATCGACGCGTCAGTTGGCAATGACATACGTCGACCGGGGTGCGGCTCTTCCCATTCTTGTGTCCTTACATCGTCAGGCGTTACGACAGTTCCAAGGTGGGTTGTAGGTGTTGAGGAGGTAGGTGGTGACATGACCTGTCGCCCTCATAAGATCGGATCGGCGGCAGCGCCCGCTCTTGCAGCACTGGTGCTCGAGACTTGGGTGCCTGAACGACTCTTCCGGCCGATTCCCAGCTTCGCGCCCACTTTCTTCCAGCTGTTGCTGTGCGCGCTGATGGCTCGGTGCAAGCCGCCTGGTGAAGTACTGAAGGCCCAGTCGGTTGTGGGCGGCGTGTCGGGCGGGGTCATGGGCTCGTTAGCAGGGGGCGAGTTTGTCCCACTGTCGTCTGTCAGATCCTCGCGATCCGCAGGCTCGCTCGACGAGGATACAGAGCGGCTGTTGGCATCGCCCCTGCGGCTTATACTCAGGTGGGGCAGAAATGACGGCTTGGGCGATCGTCCAGACTCGTCACTGGGCGATGGGGCATCTTTGGATAGCCGGGTGCGCGTGCGTGACCTTCCGTGT
The DNA here is from genome assembly GCA_016808195.1 of Cytospora chrysosperma. NCBI lineage: Eukaryota > Fungi > Ascomycota > Sordariomycetes > Diaporthales > Cytosporaceae > Cytospora > Cytospora chrysosperma. Next base: position 1,587,246 of record MU179926.1, on the reverse strand, counting down.
CTCGATTTCCGCTCCGTCGGCCTTTCTTGGGCAAAAGCATCGCTCGAGTGGGCAGAGAGTGATTCCAAGAAAGGGACGAGAACAGAGTCGCTCATCAATTCGTATACGATCCTAACCGCGTCGTCCAACTCGGCAGGGTCTGGCGGCGAAGGACCGCAGGGCAGCGCTAATAGGTGATGACGCACATAGGAAGGAAGATTGACTTCCCGTGAGCCACATGGCTGGATATAGGCCTGCATGAGCTTTTGCCACAATTCACAGACGTGCTCGCCATTATCCATGAAGCTGTGTTGGGATTGTGAGTGAGCTAGCCTGTAGCGATCAGCTTCCATGGTGAACTCGAGGGTTTCCAGACAGTGGTTCTGAGACAGATAGGCCATGAAGGCGCCAAGAGTGTAAGGATGCGGAGCACTGTCCGTGAGGATCTCTTCCAGGGTTGGCATTCGAAAGCCCGTCGAAGGGGCCAGACTGACTGGCCGGGATACAGACATGATCGATTCACCGCCCCCGTCGTCGTCGGAACGGGCTGGGTCTGGTGATAATTCCCGAGGTGACGGGCTCGGTGTCAGATACGTGGGAGCGTAGCTTCGTATCCTCGAGTTTCTCATGTCTTCGCCGTGGACAAGTCGCCACAATAATCAGAGCGATTACCTGACAGGCCGAGGTTACTCGGTGCCTCAATTGCTGTAGTGAAAAACCATCTGCCAGGAGAAGGGCTGCGTTGGAAGACTGAGCTCGTTTGAAATGGACCGGCCAAAAAGGAGGGGGTCAGGCTCGACGACGAGGTTCAGAAGCGTGGTGACAGCTGGGTCTTGTGTGATACAGACGGCCAGCACAGATTGATGTTGCACGCAGATCCCAAGAACCAATCAGGGTGGTAGTCTGGGGCGAGAGTCGTGATGGAAGACGGGAGTAGGCAGTTTTGGACGCAGGGTGCGGGACTGGCTGCAAATGCGAGTAAGGATGCAGAGACAAACACACACCGCTGGTGTTGCAGCGAGGTCTGCAGCGAGCCGCGGGCTTGCTTGAAAATTCGTGCTTTGTAAGGCCGGAGGGTTATGCAGTATGCAGAGGGTATAAAAGCTGGCCGACGGTTTGTTGACGGCGCAAGGTAGACGTTACACGGGCGCTGCAAGTCGAGAAGCACGACAGATGGTGGTGGGCGTGTACGTGGGCGTGTGGTGTGTGTGTGTGTGTGTGTGTGTGTGGATGTGGTGTCTTGTGCTAGACAGGCTACTGAAAGGGTCTTGCCAGAGAACAGTGTCTGATCTTGAGGAGTACAGATTAGCGATCCAAGCAGAAGATGCAAATCGGTGAGCTGCTAATGGGAGACGAGTGAGTGAGTGAGTGTGTTGCTGATGCCGATGCTGATGATGATGATGATGATGATGAGGTCGATTCGGTTCGATCAGCAATTCGGATCAGGTTTGGGATTGGACCAAGAAGTCGAGACAAGTGAGGTGCAGACTGACCAGGCCAGGATGGGGCAGGGCGGCCCAAATAGGGAGAGATTCTGGAAGGCATGTAGAAGACTCTGCTGACAGGGGAGCCCTACTAGTGCGGATGCGTATCCAGACCGGCGACAAGACTCTCTGATTGGAATGCTGCCCAGACAGTCCAGTCCAGACAGTCCAGACAAACAAGAGTCACTGGCGGTGCTGGCGTGTTTTGCGGCTTTGACCGGCTGGGTGGTCAGTGGAAAGACTGGGCCCGCCTGGGCCGGTGCCCCACTCCACCCTCCCAGGGATGAATGAATCCTGCCTGACCAGGGGCTCCCAGGGCTGCCAGGCCCCCCCCCCCCCAAGGGCCAAAGGGCCACAGGGCCACAGGGCCACAGGGTCGTTTTTTTCTTTCTACATACAGTATGTACGTACATACACACAAAGTAATTCCCGGCACGCGCTCTCGTCAGATCCAGGCTGCAGGCTGCAGGCCGGACGGACGAGCAAACGAACGACCGAACGACCGAAACGAAGCATGGTCGACGACCATTGGAGCCCTGCAGGTCGGATGCGCCCCAATAGGCCGAGGAAAGCGAGATGCCGGGATCGACGGCAGGACAAAGACGAGCTGTGTTTCTCCTCTTTGTCTACTGTGTAGTAGGGTGCCAGAAGAAAAAAAGGTGCTAGGGGCAACAAGCAGTCCGTCTGGCAGGCAGTATGACGAGGGGTTGGGGGGAGGAAGCGTCAAAAACAACGGTCAGGAAGAATGGCGGTTTCAGTCGGTGGAGGCACAAGGGGCTTGCAGTCCCAGCGTCCCAGTCATGTCGCAGTAGCTGAGAAGTTTTGGCGCCTAGGACTGGCCCAAACACCCAAGTCGGAGGGACCGCCCCAGTCCCAAGGGTCCCAGAGGTTCCAGGTTTCCAAGAAGGTTCCAAGGACGATGCAACGGCGGGGCCCCAGTCCAATGAACTGCTGCACACCCGCAGCGAGGCTAAAACAGGGCCACCCCAACAGTTAGTAGTCTACAATGGTGTGGTCATACATACATGCCTAGGTAGTACTGTGTAGGGGGGAATTGGTGCCCCCTCAAGGTCCTGTGCAGAGGCGGTCACACGACGCGCGCAACACGCAACACGGCCAACAAAGTGCAGAAAAGAATGAGCACGTCCACACAGCAATCATCAATCAGCAGTCAGCAAGAGCGCCAGCCCGCCCGGTTTGATTGCTCTGGTTCGACGTGGATATTCACTAGTCGGTGTTGATGCCGTTGTTGTTGTTGTCGTCCCTGCCCACTCCAAGTCGATTGCTGCTGCTGCTGATAATGCCAACGGCGATGATGATGATGATGATGCTGATGATGATGCTGATGATGATGATATGATATTGATGTTCTGTCCTGCTCGTTGGTCCTATTCCTTCGCGTTCCACGGCTGCTGAGATAGCCACTGTGGGTGCATAGTAACCCGTACACACACACTACACAGTACTGAGAGTAGGGGCATAATGTTTCTATCTATGTACGCACGTGCAGATCCGCAGATCCGCAAATCGTTGCTCAGCGGTGTGACGGCCTGTGACTATGGACTGACGGACTGTGTCTACACTACACAGTACAGACTGTATGTAGAGTAGGCAGTGTAGGCTGGCACGACTGGAGAATCAGACGGTGAAACAGAAGGCGCTGCGGTTCTTGACCGTCAGATGACAAGACAGTCCCAAAGTCAAAGGACTGCTGCAACCGAGTCTGGTGTAAAATGTGAGGGCCCGCCCCGCAACAGTACCAGACCTAACAAACACATTTTCACTCCGTACCCGAACCCGCAGTTGCTGCTCGAGGAGCGGAGCGGCCCATGGGTCAGGGCGGCCGGTGGCGGTGGCGGTGGCGCCGGCAAGTGGCGGTGGTAAAAGTGGCGGCGAGCCTAAGTGAGCGGTTTATAGGGATCAAAGTGAAGGTGAAGAAGGAGGTCAGGCCAGACTAACTCTGTACCCCTTTGCCCTTCTGCCATTCCACCACTACATACATGCGGATACAGGTGAGCAACATTGAATGTCTATGTCTGTATGTACTGTAGTGCAGTGTACCTAGGTACCTAGGTACTGTAGTAATGAGAATGGTAATACTACACTCCTACCATGTACGGATCCCGTACTGTACCGTGTAAGTAGTATTTAAGCAGTTGCAGGTGTAATGCAGGTGCAGGTGCAGCAAGGCGCATCGGGTTGCAGCAGGTGCAGCAGGAGGTGGGGAGACACTGTTTCCCTTTCCTGACTGCCGCGCATCGTTACCACTGTACGTACGTACATGTACTATACCGTAGTAAAGTACCTACCGTAATGCTCCGCTGCCGCACACTTGACTCTCTCAGATCTCCCAACAATCACCCCCATCTGTTTTCCCCCTCACATACTGTATCACAGTATCTAGATGGTGGATATACACTACCTACTTAAGTAGGTACCTACCTAGGTATTTATGTAGGTACCTAGGCAGGTATATATGTATATATATATATATATATATATATATATAGCAACATAGCATGATATGTAGCATAGTGACATGGTGGTCCTCCCCCGCCCCCCACCTCAAGGATGATAATACTACCTATATATGTAACAAGGGATATGATACTGTATATGGCACCTGATAAGAACAAACCAGCTCCAATGTTTGCATGTCTTACTTCGTACAACTACCTGGGTGCATTGCCCCCTTACCCATGTGTGTACGTACGTACGTTCAATGAGCCATCATCTCGTCTCCTTTTCTCCCTGTCCCGCTCAGCATTCCCCACAAAACACAAAACCAAAACATCGCGTCGGCCATACCCATACCCATACCCATAGCATACCCATAATCATAACCATGCCGTGCCGTGCCATGCCATGCAATGCCATGTGCATTCAACCATAAGGTTTTCTGAAAGATAAAAGGCCGAGGCAATCGGCCCAGCCACTCTACGACTCCGCATCGGAAAGGGGCACATGGGGCCGACACAGCAGCCGTCACGCCTGATAAATATGTATGTACTTGACCCAACCGGCCCAACCGCTTAGCCAGCTTTGAAACCGGCCGTGGTCGTATTGCCGGCAGCCGCTTCGAGGGCTGGGCGATGATGACACTCTGGGGTGCTACATACATCCTGGGGTGCTACATTCTGGGGGTTCTGGAAGCGCTAGAAGCTTCGTGGAAGGCCGCTGAGATTCTTCCGTGACACCCCTTCACGGACACCCTCCATCATGATGTTCACAAGGTTGCACCGGTCTCCCTCTTTTTGCCACCCTACCAATGCGCCTCCGCCGTTGTAGTAGTGTACACCACCCCAGGTGAACTGCCTGTGTGGGTGCTTCGTCATCTTGCCGTGCACTTACGGTAGTACTGTATGTAGTATGTTATCACCAGACCAATGCCATTGCTTGACCATCAACTGATGCGCAACACGGTCACCATTTTGGGATCACGGAGATGTCCATCAACTCATTCCCCTCAGGGCATGTGCTTGCCTCAGACCACGATCGTCACAGATACTCAGATCCTCACGGCACATCATCACTTAGTATGCACCTGGCTGAGTTGGCAGCTTGGCCAACGCCACTTCAAGACGCCTCTCCTCCCATCAGCGCCACCATCATTAAACTGTCCCAACCAGCTTTCCCTTTTCCTGACGGAAGAGTCAAGTACACCAAGGCCTTCCAGGACTGCCAGAGCCTTGTGAGATCGCCAAGATCTGCCGACTTGGACAGCCGAGGCCTCTATGTACAGTATTCACCATACAGGTATAGGACTTCTGCTCCATCGGTTAGCCGGCTGTCCGCAACACCAACCGGATAATCCTTCCTATTGTCATCGACAAGGGGCGGATCCGAACATCCGTTAGCTGCGAACCCCATGTACGCTTCACCTCGCGGACCAGGGCCGCGGACCACCAATGGGAAGGGTACATTTACGTCTTTTAAAAACGAGCATTCCGTCCCCCAGGTCATCATGAATCGAGATACAGCCTGTGTGCTTGCCAGGCTGCCCCGAGGTTGCAATGGATGGAGAGAATTGAGAAGGGAGCGGAAACGTTCCAACGAGGTAACGAACGTGGCGTGTATTCACCCCCTAACACTCAAGAGATCCTACCAGAGAAATTATGCGATGTGTTAACTGACTGACTGACTGACTGACTAACTCCCATCAGCCATACCATGCGAGATTGCAGTCGTTAAGACACTCACCAGTGACGGCGAAGCGTGAGGTTCGTTCCGCTGCCCATCTGCACTCTGCAAGCAGGCGAGGGGTGGTCAGCCTCCAATGACGGGCGGCTCTGGAAGCCTTCCTCTTTGGGAATGGCTTCTGGATAGCTGCATATCCTCTGACTCTCGTCATCTTGGCTGTTAGGTGCCTCTTGCAGGGTCGACAGGGGTACCAAAGGGTGGCGTGTGGACAGTGTCTACTTGGGCACGTCCTGATGCTTTCATGCTTGCCAATATGTCCTACAAGACAAGACTCGAGCGGCCTTACCTCGATGGGCTTGAAGATCTCATCTCGACGATGGGGTCCTCAAGAGCAATCCGGCGTACTATGCGACATCGATTCGAAGACCGCATGCAAGTGAGGCACATGATAGTATGGACCCCACATGCATAGCCATGAACCATCTGCAGAATGCAGGGCATTCTTGAGGGATACGAGTACAGGAGATTATCAAGTCATACGATGTATTCAAACGGGCAAAAACAATCCCAGCTTTAGCCTAGTTTCAGCCCTGGCGGGGCCTTAGAAAACACAGGCGTTGAGAGAGAGATGCTATCATCAAGTTCCGTCCCCCATCAAGCGGCATCTTTGTTGTCTTCGAGCCATCCACGAGGAGGAAATCACTGCTAGGTTCCTGGGGTGGTTGCTTGAAACGTCATGTGTTTGGTGTGCTCCAGCATGCCATCAATGTTGGGGCAGCAGAGAGACAGACTCCAAAAGCCCCTTTCATGTCATCCCACGCTCCTAGATCCGGTCGTCGTACCTAGGCAAGCTTCATCTCTAAGGCACAACCATGAGAACCTGATGGCGTGTAGGTTCTAGGCCGAGCAAGATCCTCGTATGCTGGGAGACTGGATGCATACTCAAGTATATACGACACTCGAGGTATGCTTCATCCCATCGATTTGATACCGAAGTCCAACCTCGTGTCAAGGCAAAGTAGTCGATCAAGTATGCGCTCTCCTGCCCCTGTCCCTGCCCATGTCCCTGCCCCAAATCCATTGCGTGTCTTTCACACCATCGGGTGCTATTGCTGACAACGGCTCTTGTTGGGCCTGCCGAACGAACCTGATGGCATGTCTCCTGTTCGTCCTGAACCAGAAGCCACACTCGGTTGTTACCATTGACTTGTGGCTGTGCCTCGTCTCCAAATCGTCTTTGTAGCCCTCTATCTTGATGGTTAAAGATCTAGCCTGATGGGGTGGGTTTATTGTCATCCATAAGTGCTCGGATCCAAGTCCAAGATGTGGCTGTCGGAAGGAGTCGAAATTCGAACATGGAAGGAAAGAGGTGGCGATATCTGGGAGAACGCGGGAAGGAAGGCTGTTGACTGCAACAATGGAGACAGGAACGAGTAAGATGATGAATGTACCATTGTCTCTGGGCTGGCTGATTATGTGCTCTCTACTAATCCTACATTTGCATTTGTGCCTTCAATGTGCCCTCCCTGTCTGTCCACTTATCCCAACGCCTCGTATACACAAACAATAAAGAGACAAGTAGTAAAGGATACAAAAGACCAATAACAATTTCTCGTCCGTTTTGTTTTTCCAACACCTCGTGTACGCAACCTCAATCATAAGAGAAGTAAAACACAAAACTAGCAACCATCCAGGCTGAAATATCCCGTGAAACCATTGTTCAGCAGAACACCCGCAATGCGAAGTCTTTGGTGTTCCATCTCCGTAGCCTCGTAAGAAGAGTCTGGGTCGATTCCCAGCGCAATGCAAATACCGTTCGTGACTGTGTGAACGCCGCAGTCATCAAAGTTGTGTTGTCGAGGAGACGCAATGGTCTTGAAGGCCCATTCGGACCTCACAAACGTCTCCTCCATGACCATGGACACCCACTTAAGAGCCTTGTCCATGAGGGATTCGTTTCCTGTGCCGGAGAGCGAGTCCAAGTGGAAGATTTCCTTGTGCTTGGGACGGACGACCAGCAGGGTCCAGTGAGAACCACGACAAATAGGGATGAGGACGGTCTCGATGTTGAGGAACGTCTCCTTCTTGATACCAGTACGTCGCATCTGGCGTTGGGTGCCGACGCCGCCGTTGTCCCAGATCTTCTTGCCAAAGAAGGAATTGAAGACCTGAACCTTGGCGGTCTGCACGCGGGTATTCTTAATACCAGCCTTCTGGTTGATGTAATTGGCCAGGTGAAGGAGAGCGCCATTCACAATCTCGTCGTTGAGCCATCGGTTGGGAGTGACAAGTGTTTCGAAGTCCTTGCGGCTGAGGGGACTGCCCTCGGGGGTCTTGGCGAGCTCTGTATTGGGGCGGGCTCGCAGGGTGTTCTGAGCCTTGACAATCCACTCTTCGGCGAGCAGGGGCACAACGGGCTTATGTGCCTGTCGCAACTCACCAGTCTGGGCGAGGCGATCATCCTCCTCCTGGGTACGCTTCTGCTCAGCAAGACGAAGCTCCTCCTCGGCACGACGACGCTGCTCCTCTTCCTGGCGCCGCTCTTCCTCGGCAACACGCCGCCTCTCCTCGGCAATACGGCGCTCCTCTTCCTCCTTGCGCTTCTTCTCAGCCTCTGCCACACGCTCAGCCTGGTGCTTAGCGTCGTCGATAAACTGTTTCCTGGTATCAAAATCGTCTCGCTTCTCACGGCTGAGCTTCAGCTTCGGGCCCCAATCATCGTCATCATCCTGGGCGAAGAACTCATCTAGGTTCTGAGGCTTCTTGCGAGCCGGCCTCTCCCTCTTGCGATCAGCCATGAAGCGCCAGGCCGAGTCATCATTGGATTGAGGCTGCACGTTTGCCGCCTCATCATTGGATCGAGGCTGCTCGGCTGCCGCCTCATCAGCCTCGCTGGCAAGTTGCATGGTTTCAGTAACGATTCCATTCTGTGGCTGAAACGACACCTGCTTTTCAAGTGTGGCTGGGGCAGCCGGGGCAGCCGGGGCAGCAGGTACGACAGGTGCAGCGGCTATAGCTGGTGTAGCCGGTGCAATAGGTACGGCGGGCGCAACAGGTGCAGCAGGTGAGGAAGGCGTGGTAGGTGCGAAACGTGCGGTAGGTATGGCGGGTGTAGTAGGTACAGCGGATGTGGCGTCCTCTTTCGGGAAGATGCGTTTCACCGGCTCGTTGTTCGATGACAGGTAGAATTGAATACCTGATTGCCTGAAGCGAGCAGACTTCTTGTCCGCTGTTGAAGCCTTGCGCGTCTTCCTGAGGGCGGGCTTGCGGGCACGGGCTTGGCCATTGTGATCATAGTAGATGGGGTTCTTCTGAGGAGCGTAGCGCATCGGGGTGTCGTATGTCTCAAACTTGCTCGGACTCGGGTGCTTGTGGTCATATAGTCTGACAGCTTCGAAATCGCGCATGGAGACGGTGTCGAAAAGGTCATTGGTGGCGGCGTCATCAGGGAAAGCACCTGGGACGCGCTCGTGCTTGCCTGGCCAGTCGACGTAGCTGGGAGGGGGCTCATCTTTGTGGAGAGAATCAAAGTCGGCGATGATGCCAGCGATGGTTTGGGCTGGGAACAATTGATTAAACGCATTGCGTTGGTCGAGGAAGAATTTCAGCAGGACGACACAGTCGTAATATGGCTTTCTCTCGCCGTGCGAGAGAAGGCCATCTTTATTCGGAGCCTCGAGAGTCTCCAGTGGCGTGAAGCCCAGTCGTTTCAGATAGGGGACGCGTCCAAGGTCGTTGTAGACTAGTTGGTAGATGCGGCCGAATTTCTTCAATTCATGGATGAACTGCTTGCCGGACTCTATGTAGGTCTCCATGTTTTGCTTGTATGGCCAGACATTGTGGTGGTTGAGGATGAAGTAGTTGTGAATCAGAATGCTCACTAACTCGTTTTTGCCGCTTGCCTGCACTCTGGTGGAGACTGAAGCAGGAACCTGAAGCGGGTCGACAAGGTCGGTCACATCTGGAAGCAGGGGCAGGCATGTATCAGCTTCAATGAGGACCATGAGCTCGGAGAACCATCTGGCGACAAATTCGTGTTCCTGGGCGCCGAGATGGTCCTTGATCCTGTTGGTCCAACAGTACTGGCCGTCGGGAAGGGCTTTCAAGTATGAGATAGGTAAGGTATTCTTGAGCTTGGCCTTGGTGGCTGCGGTTCTGGGATTGAGGGGCAAGCGCTTGAAACGCTTGACGGAGAGGCCATCGTCGGTAGATTGGCGAATCTCAACGATCTCGTGCATCAAGTGGTCACGAGCATTGACGAAGGAGCCGACAGCGCGATCAGCGACGGGGCTGACAAATGGACGCACAACATTGTAAACTGGAGTGGCGAGGCTCAGGAAAGAAGTAAAACCCTGGAAGAAGCCGTTGACGATGTTGACACCGAGCTGAGTGACGCGTGACTTGTAGGTCTGCTCGGCGAGCTCAGTGGGCACGTCTCTCATGACGACGTCCCCAGCGAGGTCGACCTCAGTAGTTTCAGAGCGACGTTTCTGAGGCATTGTGAGTGATTTGGAAAGTTCGATGGATGGTACCGGGTGATGATGTGAGATGGATTGTGATGCAGTGTGATGTGTGATGAATGGGAATTGACACGAGAAGGCGCAAATGCGCAAAGTGGCAGATTGGGCAATGGGTTGGTTGTTTGTATCAGAACGGGGCAATTGCAGGTGATCTCAAATGACTATCAACTCAGGGCCGTAGCCAGTATTGGATGAGCTGAGATGATAGTTGGCTGTGGGAATATCAAAAAGTGAGGCTTGGTATGCTGGTTGAGAAGCTGCGATTGTCGCGATGCGATGTGGAAGGAGGGAAAAAGAAGAAGGGACGGATACGGGTTTGCAGTTGCTGTTTAAAAAGCACTTAGGGCGGATGGGTCAACGCGGCGTGAGATAGTGTGGGCTTTGGGATAACACAACAAACAGTGCTGCTGGGAGACGGGGAGGGGGCCACTGGGAAGGCTTTGGTATAGTGGGATAGTGGGATACTGTACTGGGAGTGTGGGCTAATCCCAAAGGTGCCTCCTATGTGCAATGATGTTGACACAAAATGGGCTCGGACTTTGGCACGCATGGGTCCCAGAACATGTACGTACCATAGGTTGAAGCTTCTGGCCTTGACAGCAGATCGATAGCGGACTTGTCTGCTTTCAGGCAGTCAGTAAATCGGTTCACAAGTTCGCATTCTTGGATAAATGGGCTCTCTTTTCCTGGATTACATACGGAGGCAGTCCGTCGCAACACCCAGCGCCCTCGCAACCCTCCTCCTCCTCCTTCAGGAACACCAAATAGCTAGCCGGGCAGTCTCAGTCACTTGCTCGTCACATGCGCAGGAGGGTGATTCGGACCTCAAAACCATGAAAAGTATCTAGCGGTGGGGCAAGAGTCGCCTCATGTTTATGTCTCGAGATGGATATGGCCTCAGGGAGCCGCGCAGCAGGGGTGCTTGTTCATATGATGCTGAGCAGTAGACTGCTTTGGGTAGGCGTGAAGTCGAATAGACGTTGTCTCGAGAGATTTTCCGGGCCGGAGCTAGTCGATTCTTGGATTAGCGTCAGATCCGTGGACCTCTTTCCCCAACTTGACACACATGCATCTCCAGGTGCATGGAGAGGACCCACATGAGTACAACTGATGTTACTACCACTAAGTACCTAGGTACCTAGGTACAAGACACCATTACGGACATTATGTAAACGCCGGGCCGTTGCAATGGAAACAGCAGGGACCCTGGTGATCTCGGGCTACCTAGGTCAAACTTAAATACCTGAGCAACCACCACCCATTTCCATCCAGGCCTTCAAGGTTCTATCTAAGCTTGCCTTGTCGCAGCAACCCTGGATTGTGCAACGCTTGGTAATTGAAAGCCCGACCTACCACAAAGGCCCGGCAAGCCACTGGCACGGAGATCTAACAACGATCCATCTATGCGTGCCGAATTCGAGATCCAAGCAGGTGGTCTCAGCCAATTTTGACGTCGAGCTGACTGGAAGCAAGATAAACTGTAGCATTATCCTTATAATATGATATCATCTCTGCTGCGGTTCTGCCAACCACCCAGTACCCGGGCCGCGTTGGGGTGGATGGTGTAGGTATGCATCATGCCACGAGGTACCTATGTATCTCTTCGTTGCTCAGCTAGGCACGTTGATGTTCCATTACTGGGTTCTTGAAAGGTATATACCAAGTATGCATCCAGGCACGTTCAAAGGCAGCCAGCCATGAGGGCTTTGTTCGAGTCTGCTCCGTTGCATGAGTTGACAAAATGCCCAGACAGGCAAGAGTTTACCATCAGAAGTGTATGTATTGTTGCGCCTTCCGGCCCTGTCTTGAACATGAGGAAGAAGACAATTTGGCTCCGAGTTGTGAAACTGCACCTTTATGTCTCGGAACTCTATTCAACTAAATAACAGTGATTTGCAACCTGCCCTGCGCCGCCTCACAGCTGAGGCACAGCTTCCCCCAATCGCTTCGAACAGAAAGTTCCAAAGTACTGGTTGAGGACATCTACCGTGCCACTGCCCTCCACAAGTGACACTACGATCCCGACATAGCCATCCGGCCGGACCACCACGACGCCGCCCTTCTCCTCGTCGAGACCCATCTTGGCATGCGCAGCAGCCTTCGCATCCGGCACCCGGCGGTCCCAACGGTCATCCGCGTAGACATGGTCTCGGTACCGCGCGAGGAGCGAGGGCACGTCTCGGCTGATCTCGATGCTGCCCCGGGGGCTCGCGAGCACCGTGCAGATGCTGAAGAACAAGCTGTGGGGGTTGTCCTGCTCGTGATGCGACACCGTCTGCATGTCCGGACGCGAATATGACATGTAGAAGGATCCCCGGCGGCCGAGGTTGTTGGAAAAGTCCTTGAGAGCTGGGCCCGAAACGGACGGCTTGCCTGCAAAGACGAAGATGCGGAACGAGCCGTTGAGGGGTATCTCTTGCTCAAGATGCACGACATTGGCGTCGACGACACGAGTCACGTCTGCGTTGATCAGGAGCCGGCCGCTCTTCAGCTTGGTACCCTGGGGTTGTACAAGAGGTGACTGAACCGGGTGTTCTGGGGACCAGTTGAATGCATTGGGCCCGTATGATACTCCGTATCCACTGGTGAATTCGCAGGACTCTTTGAATGTTTTGACAAACTCGCTCGGCTCGGAGGAGTGGCCATTTGCACTTGTCGATGCCGCGTGTACTGTGCTCTCCGTGGGCGGCAGTTCCGAGAACAACTTCGCATACTTGTTGTCGAATGCAAGCAACCTCTCCGCGACCGTTTTGCGCTCGGGCTCGTACGTAGTCAGGACCTTCCGATCGGCAAAGCCACCCTCCACCGCATGGATCTTCCAGGCAAGGTTTTGGGCGTCGAGGAAGGCTGTGTTCATTCCTTGGCCGGCTTTGGGCTACAGGGAAGAGATATTAGCAAGCCGAGCATATTGCGAGCAAGCCGAGGTTCAACTTACGCTGTGGGTGTGACAAGCATCCCCACCAAGGAAGACGCGGTGATCTAGCGTGTACCGGTCTGAGATTCCTTGGCCGATCGGGTATACAGAGTACCAATCGACATTTTCCCACTCTATCGAGTATGGTTGCAGTATCTTCTTGGCGGTCGCTTGGACCTCCTCTACCGTTGCCGTTTTCCGTGGGTTCCAGTCTGGGTCTGTGGAAGAAGCGATCTGAATGTAAAGACGTACCATCCTGGCCTCACGAGGGATTACCATGATGGATCCGTGCTCAGAATGTATTGTGCATTTCATCTTTGATGTGTTAGCCCACTTGCAAACGGTGCCACCATGGTCAGAGGGCTAGCTCTAGCTCACCTTGATGTCTGGGAAGTCAGTCTTGACAACTCCATCCATGACACCCCAAACATGGGTTATTGGATCTTTGTGCTTGATGCCAATCTTCAGCTGCTCACGGACAAAGGATCTCGCTCCTTCGCCGCCAAACAAGTACTTGGCTCGTACGGTTTCCCGCGACGTGCCATCGACGTGTTCAAGCTCGACCTGAACGGGGTACTCGAGATTCGCCTTCTGATCCACGTTGAAGCCCTTGATCGTCCAGGGCCGCTGCACCTTCGTTCCGTTCTTCTCGAGGTCGGCAATGAAGACGCGCTCTATCAGACCCTGATGCAGGAGAGTGGTGAATGGGTATCTCGCATCGATGAAGCTGGGACAGCTAGCCCATGTGCCTGTCCGGGCGATACCCTTGCCACTCCGCGGGGGGTCCCAGAAGGCCACCTCGAAGACCCTTGCCGGCTTGTGTGCCATGATGGCAGTCTTGAGTCCCATGTTCCGGAGCAGGTCTAGAGATCGTGGTTGGATGCCATCAGCGCGACCGGCGGGTGTTGGCTCTGCCCGGTTGTCGATGTGTTTGATCTTGTAGCCCCATCTTGCCAGGCAGGTTGAGAGCATGAGCCCAACAGGCCCGGCACCGACTATGACAATATCATAGTAGGGCTCTGAGGTCTGCTGCTCAGGTTGCGTTTCCATGTCTATCGCCTGAACCAGCTGCGTGGGTTGGTAGACTTATAAGATTCTCCAGTGCCAGGGTAGTGATATAATAACGAAGATCTTGTGGGCTGAGGTGTAGGTGTGCTTTGAGGATGTAGGCTCAGGAAAGGAATAATCGATGATCAATAGCCAAAGCCAGGTGGCGGACGATGGAAGGGTATATAAATTACTTGGAGAGTGGTATTGTCGCACTGGCCAGATAAAGCAAATGGTATTCACACCCGAATCTACCGAGGAGCGAGCCGTATTTGCCTATTAGCATAGCGGATGGAGATGCAGTACATGTACGAGATAAGTAAGTAATAAGGAAGCAATGTCGGAAAAGGGGAGTGTGCGCTTTGTATTGCGCAATGGCAAGGCGACTCGGCAAGATGGCCCGCGTTGTAGCCCTCCTCAAGGAAGAACACGAAGCCCGTCATCACGGCAGTCTTGCACGGCATTGCGGCAGCGCAGCAGCCCGGGCCCAGGAAGACTTGCCCACTGACCGTCACCGAGAGGTTGGCATGGGGCGGAAAGGTTAGCTAATACAGATCAGCAAGTTCCTGTCACGAGAGTGGGGGGGGCCAGTGGAATCGGTTTATTCCAAAGTCTATATGTCACGGGGTCTTGGGCGCGAGTGCTGCCAGGTAGCAAGGCATGCAGCCAGCCATCTGGCCAACCCACAAGTGTCGTCGCGGGGGTCGTGAGGTCGGCATGATTCCCGATCCAGCGCTCGGAAAGCCAACACGGTAATAAAATAGTGGGGAAGCCGAGAACGCGGCTCCAGACATCGGTACATGTATAGAGCAAGAGAAGAGTGGAGCGCTGTGACTAGTGGACACCACCTAGGTACACTACATTTGATACGACAATTTGATGACGGCCATGACTTGTCCAAGGTGACGTGCGGAAATCATATGCTGTGGAAGAGAACCGCCAGTCTGGTAAAGACCCACTGTTAACAGTCGGATAGGGTTTCCACAGTGCTGAACATGTTATTATCTACCTAGCTAAGGGTTTTCCCTAACAGAGCTAGTCGAGCAGCTCCAGGGCGTGACTCGTACCCGTTACCCGTGACTTGGAGACCTTGTCCTTTACCTGTCTAGGTACTGTACCTATGCTTGAGTACCTAGGTAAAGGTAGGTAAAGGTAGGTAGGGTAATTTGGTATGCACTTGCCCGAGGGACTTGCTACTCAGTGCTTAGTTAAGGTGCTTGGGCTTGTGCTTGGGTACTGGGTATCATTATCCCTCATCCATTGTCTACAGCAGGATAACATCACGTGCACGCAGCCTGTGTCTATGAGCACCATCCACATAACCAAGCTATCAAACCGACATTGATACGATGATCCCACTGTCAAAGGTTTGATTCTCATTAAGACGGGAGACGTTCAGATGAGTGATGGGCGATGGAGGAGGGGGTCAAACCACAAGTGCAATGAGGCTACCTTCAAGTGTCGTGTTGAAGGAAGTGGACGGGCAATCTAGATAAATCAAGCGATTTATATGGACTTCCAGTCCCAAGGGAGGAGGCACTCCCCCCAGAAGTTGGTTACATCGGTACAGCCTGTTGAGCATGTTATCGTGGAGCTAGGTAAGAGGATAATGTCGATGCGGTTGTCTACTCGAGTACACATGTGGTCCACAGGCCCGTATGAGGTGCTTATACACTCGCAGCTGTGTCTTTAGGCTCTTGGGACATAATCGATGGGATGCTTTAGTGAGCAAACATGACGAAAACTGCCAGGTTTGGTCTCTACGTGGATAGGTATGGCGAGATGCAAACGTATGGGAGAGGTCAGGTCCTACAGTCAGAGGTATCTGCTGGAAGCTGCTTTGGTGCTTAGAGGGGCACTGGATGCGAGCTTTATATCAGTTGACAAATGGTGAAAGGGAGAGGAGGGGTCCTGTGTATCTGCTGGCTGCAATTGCAGGTGTTTCTACCAGTTACCACTGCCCCAAGATTTCCAATTCAGAAAAGCCCCTCGAAGCACCAAATTTCACTCTACTTCACCAGAAACTGACCGATACACTTCACACCTGTCTCTGCTACCTCAGAGCTTGGACTTCGTCTCATCTTATTCAGACTACTGCATCACGTCCGCCGAACCACATTTCGTGCGAGCAGCAAGAGAGGTGTTCTACACAAAAGGCCCTTGTCTTAATTGACCGTCATCGCCGTCACGCCTTGCTCCACCCCATCTGCCCAAGCTGCACAACACCGTTCTGGTTTATACCCATGGTTACCACCGTGGTTCAGACCATCTGAGCCCATCTGTTCCATTCAGCCTTTCCAAGCTGGCTCCCCAACACCAGTTTGCTTGATGAATCTGACCGAGGACGCACCTGATCCAATCCGAGGGAACTTCATTCCTGTTTCGGGCCCGCTGAGTCGCTCTTCCTCGCCTGCGCGTACAGGGACTGATCTTGGTCTACACATTCATCTTAACCTCACCGACTCACAGATGGATCGGCTCGCTTCTTCGTACGTCCCCACACATACCACCTGCTTACATTTCTGGGCGTCGTTTGCCATACGCTCACTCCCAGACTATCCATGATTGCTGACGGACCTTGCAGGTTGCCGGGCCATTGCTCGCCCCAGAGGCCTTCTCGCCGCCGCCATCACGGCTCAAACGCGTCCGAGGTGATCCAGATTGGTTTGTCGTCCCAGCACAATAGCACGGGCTCGCGCGTCGCTCGAGATAGGGATGAGTCTTCCACGCGAGCGCGTACCTTAGGCTCGGACGGCCGCCGTAATGAACGTGTTGCCAGGTATGATGCCGCCATCAATGATTCCTACTCATCCAAAGCACGCTCCTCTCGCTCTCGTTCGCCTGAAAAGCGGTCCAGATCTTCAGACAAAGCCCAGGCTCTTCCTCGTTCCTTGACAGGAGACGCCAACTTGGCCGATCGCAGACACAACCACCGCCCCCCTCCCATCAATGTCGACTCGGCTCGCCAGTATGGATCTGTGACCAAGAAGGCTGTCGTTGTCGAGAACCCGCCCAAGCCTCAGTCTCAGTATGCGATCGTCAACTCCCCGGTCACCCCGCCCCTTCGACGCATGCCCAAGATGATGAGCCCTTCGAAGGAAGACGACAGCATGTCCGTCACTTCGTCTTACTACTCGGAGGACGAGCTTACACAGGCCCACCCATCCTACGTTAGCCCTCTTCGAGTTCGCAAAGACTTTGACAGCGATACCAGCATCCTGCAATCCTACACTATGCGCGATCAGTCTCCCTCGCCCGAGCGGACCAAGTACAACAGCTCGCCGGTGCGTCGCTCTCCTCAGAGCCGTGGTCTGCAGAAGACAGCCACCATGGGTGACCTACGTGAGACGCATTCGGACGAGTCTCGCCTGCAGAGAACCTACTCTCCCCTATCCGACTACCTGTCAGTCCAGGCATATCCTATGCGAAAGCAGCTGGTCGGTGCCCACGGCTGGCTCGAGCGGACAACCAACAGTTCAGAAAAGCAGCCCTTTTCCGAGAACAAGAAGCCAAGCCCCAGGGCCACCCCGCAGAAGAAAGGAGGCTTCCTGGACAGCCTGAAGAAGATGGCCAAAGAGATGACGACCTCTGCCAAAGACATCACTGCTTCTGCCTCCCGCAAGTCGCGTGACAAAGACCAGCGGGTCTCGCGCCTCACCGTCTCCTTGGACCCACGGGAGCAGAGCCTCCTATACTGCGAGCTTGAGTTCCTCTTGACTACTGTGCTTGATGGCTACATCACCAGCCAGTTCAACGCCGGCCGCCTTGATGCCGACAAGTACAAGAAGGTTGTCGACGGCTGGCAGCAGCGCGGCCGACCCAAGGTGGTTGGATTCCGCTACGATCTCGAGTGAGTTGTAACAACCCGCAGCCCAGCCTCCTAGGGGTCAGTTCACAGCACAATACTAATACGATTGTCATCAAGGACTCAACTTGACCTTGTGCTGTTCCACAGCCAGGACTTTCGCTTCTACGGCAAGCGCGCGGGCCTTATTGCCGCGGTCAACGGTGTGCTGGACATGATGCGAGTTGATGCGCGGGCCATGCGCATCCGTACGTTCTGCCAGCCCGATACCGTCATCGCCAAGCAGCTTCTCGACGCACAGTCCCTGTTCAATCTGATCGGATGCTGTGAGCAGCAGCAGATTCAGTTGGCTGAGGTCATTCAGTTCTTCAAGGTTTGCAACAGAGCCCCCCCCCCCCCTTGACCCTCCTACCTTTCTCCTGCTGTCCCCACTGACTCCTACTAGGTAATTCTGGAGCGTGAGCAGAATTTCCGCCAGTACCAGAGGGAGGAAGGTTCTGACGCAGTTGCCATGAACCAGGGTGCCCAGCAGTATCGCAGCAGTGGCGGAACTGGACCCGATGCCGGGTGCGAGCAGGGGCTATTCATGGACTGAGATACTCTTCCGAGAGAAGCAATGTCTTGTCGTCCTCGAGCAGCCTGATCATATATGAAAGTGCGGCAAGGGGAACTACTGCATCAGACTTGCCCGCTGCCTGAGGGCGTGTTGGACATCTTGTTCCGTTGTTTGTATTGCTTGTTGGGTGGCTCTGCTCATGGTTTTATGCGAGCCTGCCATGGTATTCCTGCGCATACGACTGACCACGGGGTTGTGCATTGTGGTTGACTTGTTGGAGTTGGAGGTAAGGCGTATGAAAGGCCTTAAAAATCTCTGTTCTATTCTTGGCTTCGAGAAGGGCCGCAGCAAGAGTGGCCTCACTCTGTCATTGTACCCATTATTCTATCCATCACGAACAGAGAGATACGTGTGGGTTTGATGTGTAATACTAGGAGAAGTAATAACGAATCAGCCAATGTGCACAGGCAGGGTCTTCATGTAGGAAATTAAATTTTACTATCAACATTACTTCGTATCTGATGTGAGCGCAAAAAGTAACCAGCTTAGCCCAGGAACGAGTGTAAACATCGACCCAGCCCCCAAATTGCCCGAATTCAAGAGTTAGAGAGGAATGCCGCATGCATCATCTCTGTGCTCGCTTCCTTTGTCCCTTCCCCCTCCCGCCTTATTGCTGTTGCTACATGCTCAGTCTCCGGATGAACGTCCAGGCCTAGCACAGACAGCCCGGGAATCCGCATATTCATCATGCAACAAACTACTGGACCTTCGCCGGGGTCCTCGCCTGCCCGTGTTCTCGAGATCATCCTCTCTCGCTAGTCTTCGGCCCCTTGAGTCCCGGCCCCATTTCCTCTCCCAGGCCTCCTCCATTTCGGCAGTCTTGACCCTCGAGACCTCGATCCTCTTCTCGACGGCGTTGGCGGCCAAACCACCGACAGCAGCCCCGACAAGGGTAGAGACGAGCGGGCTGCTGTCACTCCCGTGGTGACCGCGACTCCGGTGCCGGTTGGTGGTGGCCTCGCTTGCCTCCCGTGCTATCAGCCCACCGACAATGGCGCCCAGTACTCCGACACGTAGCCCTGTGCTGGAGTTGGTGAAGGTATTGTCAACAAGGTCGCGGGCCTTCTCCAACGGGCCGTCTTGGTCACGGAGAGGTGATGCGTCCGCAAGGTCGCGATGGTTCCTCTTGCGCCTCGCTGGGGGCGAGAGCGACCGAGGACGACTCCGGTAGGGAGAATGCTGGCGAGTGTTGAAAGGTTGGATGTAGTAATAGTCTGCTGGTGACCCCTCGGCGGCCTGCACCTGGGCGTAGTCATCATGGCTGTAATATGCAGGCATATCGAGACGAGGCAGAGTGTGTACCTGGTTATTTCTCAAGTATTGATTGGTATGGTGATTTGATGGGTGTGGGTTGAAGAGGGGTTCCAAGGTTATCAAGGATTGCACTCAACAGCGGTCTTGGCCGATGTAATAGAAAGTGACAACCAGTTCTAGCTTTACTCTGGCGGCCCAGCCTAAGTAGGTACGGAGGTAGGGGGTTACATATGAGTAAGTACGTACATGAATAAAAAGTACAAGGAGCAGCTGGAGGTTGCCCGGGGGGCGATTCAGTCCTAGTGCTCAAGTGAGGTCGTCAGCAGGTTTACAGTCTCGCATCTGAGTGGCTCAGCATCATCATCATCAGGGGCTGCTTACACATGTCCAAGGTATCTACTGTGTAGGATGATTGCCTACTTGTTCTTCCTTGGTAGGTACTAAGTAAGTACCCATGTACCCAGGTAGGCACCTTGGTATGCACGTGGTCACCCATCACATCACCACACCACAAGCATCACCCCACCCATAGGAGCAGCTGGGTACTGTAAATTCATCGGTAGTACCCCTAAGTACCCCTGAGTACTAAGTACCTACTTAGGTAGGTGGGCACAAAGGTGCTCTGAGAGCTATACCCTAACCCTGGGTCACCCCCGCAACACGGTTGAACCGTCCACGGGTTAACATGCCCCGGCTCCGGTATCTCTCCAACATCATTAAACCGTCAGGCCGTCCCAGTCTTCTTTCCGGCATGTCTCCTTCGTCATGACCTTGGGCATCGACACGTCTGTGACCAAGCCAATGCCTCTCTCTCTATGAAAATGTCCGAGGCTCAAACACCCCAGTCTGGGCAACACGCAACACCCCAATCTGACACAGGCACCCGTGGCCATATCCCTTTCCCTCCACAGGCCGTTCACCCCGATCCGGAGAAGGAAGCCGTGCTAGATCCAGACGGACGGCCATGCCTTCTCCAGACAGTCCTTGACACTGAGTCCGAGTCCGTGTTGCCTGTCTTGGACAAATGGAATGAGCCCAAAGTAAACAGGCTTCGTTATCTAGCAACAATCGCCGAGATGGTCGTAATGGGCCTGCACGATGCTGCTACCGGGGCCCTGATCCCATATGTGAGGCATTCCATCTCGCTTACAGTCAATGCCTGATGATATATATGTATATGTATATGAATAAGTAGTCTATTCGACGCAACCGAACTTCAGGCATGATTGGCTACTCCTTGCATCCTATACCACGCCTGCGCCCACTCATTCTCCCAACAATGCTAACCCGGAAGCTGCACAGATCGAAACTTACTATGATATCAACTACACACTAGTCTCACTGCTCTTTCTGACCCCCTTTCTCAGCTATCTTGCCGCTGCCCTCTCCAGCAACCTCGTCCATCACCATTACGGCCAACGCGGCGTCGCCATTATCGCTCCTCTGTGCCGGCTGGTTGGCTATGTCATAATCGCCCTCCACCCGCCCTATCCAGTCCTCCCTGTCGCCATGCTCCTCCCCGGGTTCGGAACCGGTCTCGAGGACAGCGCATGGAATGCCTGGGTCGGAAACCTGCAGAATGCGAACGAGCTACTTGGCATCCTCCATGGAGCGTATGGCGCTGGTGCCACCATTTCTCCCTTGATTGCTACCGCCATGGTGACCAAAGGGGACCCTCCTCTCGAGTGGTACTTTTATTACTACATCATGATGGGTGTATCGGCCCTGGGGGGTTGCCTCACGGTCACTGCCTTCTGGAGTGTTAATGCTGCTGCTCATCGAGACAAACGCACCTCTGGCGCTGAGGAAGGTTCCCGCACCACCACCCGTACTGTGCTACGCGAGCCCATCACTTGGCTGGTCGCCTTCTTTCTACTTGGCTATGTCGGTGCCGAGGTATCTCTCGGCGGCTGGATCGTGACCTTCATGCTTCGTGTCAGACACGCCGAGGCCTTTTCCGCCGGTTTGACAGTCACCTTCTTCTGGCTCGGCCTAACCTGCGGTCGCGTGCTGCTCGGCTTCATAACTGGCCGCATTGGGGAGAAACTTGCAATCACAGCCTATCTCTCCATGTCGATCGCTTTGCAGATCCTATATTGGCTCGTGCCCAGCTTCGTGGCTTCGGCCATCTTCGTAGCCTTCCTGGGCTTCTTTTTGGGACCGCTCTTTCCCGCAGCCATCGTTGCGGCTACGAAATTGCTGCCTACCGACTACCATGTCAGTGCAATTGGCTTCGCTGCAGCTCTCGGCGGAGGGGGTGCCGCAGTGTTCCCATTCGTAGTGGGTATCGTAGCTCAGAAGGCGGGCGTGTCAGTCCTGCAGCCTATCATCGTTGCGATCCTCGCCTTCATCCTGGTGTTGTGGTTGATTCTTCCGGGCGGCCTGAGGAGAGGTGGGCTTGAGCAAGCAAGAGCCAATCGCGAAAAGGTCGGACATGAGTTTCGCCGTGTGTATAGGTGGTCAAAATCGCGGAAGGCCTCCATATGAGAGACAGTAATACTAAACGAACATATACTTGCGGGTTGGGTGCCTATGACCTAGATCAAGGCTAGTTTTCATCATGTTCCCCTTCGTTCCAAGAAGCTCACAGTAGCATTATTCTGCCTACCACGAGAGACCCCATGTGGTTAAGAAAAGTACGCATCCCCCTTTCCCCCGCCGGCCTCCTCACAGACGACTCGGAGGCTTCCCTTCATGCAGCACTGCCCGCCTCCCCCTCTCCCCAATTTGGCAACTTCTTGATCACAGACAGACTGGGTTATCTTCTCACTCCCTCGTTCCACGTACAACAAACGCAACACGCTCCTGAATACTCCGCATACTCGACGGCAAGACATCATACTCCCAGCCCAAACCATCTAGGAGTTCGCAGAATTCTTTGTGCACCGCGAGCCAGTCCTCCTTGAGCTCAGGGATGGGGCGGAATCCTGTCCCGTCATCCTCCAGCCAGTCAAGCACGGGCTCGCACACAATGACCCTCCCCTCCTGCATTCGCACTTTCAACCGTGTGAAATCGGGCGTCCGTGACAGTACCTCCGCACCCTCTCTTCCAACATACTTGGTCGTGTAGATGAGGCAGTCGAGGCCTGATCGATCCGAAATGAACCATTCTCCTTTGCGCAGCGCCTTGTCTTCTGCCTCCAGCTGGGTCCTCAGGATTGTCCGTTGAATTTCTAGGTATTTGTCGAAATTTGACCGAGTATCTACTGCGGAAAATGCGAAGCCCTCTTGTTTGAAGACAATGCGAGCCGTCTCTTCAATGAACTGCGGTACATCACCACCTGGATTCCTTTTTTTGGAATAGTGGTCACGCAAAGCGTTGAGGAGGGTCGTCTTCCCAGTACACTGGGCGCCTATGATGTAAATACTTCGGGGGGGCTGTTTGAGTCGCTTAGGTTGCATTTTCGAATGAAACCAAAGCGTGGCGATCTGTACAAGAGTGTCCCCCAAAAATTCGGCCGTTCTGTAGGCTGCCCTCAGAAGCGCCCTGCTTCTCATCACAGAAGTTGGTTGTCGGTACTGGAACCTGGAAACGGTGAGCACCTACAAAGGCGGAAAATTGGCGGACTGTTTCGAGGTGAGCAACGACTTTATAGATTAGTAGTGCATTGTGACGACGGCGGGGGCGTATTCAAACACGTATGATTTTGTCGAACAGCCTTTTTGCCGGATGCTACCGATTCTCTGGCAAATAATTCAATGATGACATGTGCCAAAGAGCTATGAGTCCCTGGTAGCTCTGACCCTGAAGGGTGATTGCCCTTGTTCCTCACCAAAACCCACACACACACACACACACACACACAGCTCGTCCAAGCTTCAGGCCTTGTTGGACAAGGTTTCCGTCCACAAACTGCTGATCAACTCAGCTATGACAGCCCGGAGCTACAAGCCATAGTGTGATGAACTAGGTAGCATTGCACAAACAAGGCACGTATCACATCGTGGAAAGAAAGACAAGAAGAAGAGTCACTGCTAGGAGTTGGTGCATAGGAAGCAGCAGCGCCTCGACATGAGCGCCTGCTTAGACGATTGCCGCCATCTTCGCGATGTCTCTTGTCAATGCCACAAGCTGAAAGAAGCGTAGATTAAGCGGTGGAACCTGGCCTTTGTTTAACTGTCTCTGAATTGATGTCGCTAGTTCTCTCCCTGAGCCTTCTGACCAAGTTCATCTGCGAGCCTGAGCATATAGAATTGCCTCGCATCCGCAGGCACCTTGCCGAAAGCACTTTCAATGCGAGTAATCTCTTGTCGACCTTTTTCATAAGCAGCCAGATCTCTGTTCCCATAAACATCACGTCCGGCTGAGTAACCGGATTCGAAATTGCGGAAGAAAACGTTGACTGCGATGCTGACGTCGCTGCTAGGTGTGGCCGTATGAGGCCAGAGCGGCGGCAGGAAAAGAACATCCCCCGGTTTCAGGTTGACCTCCCATGGATGAGTTCTTGCGAGGGCCGGAGAGTTGAGAGAGCTAAAAACGTCGAGGCTGGAACTGGAAGATCCCGGCCTGAATCCAAGATGTATCACGTCGGATGGCGGGAAGAGTAGCAATCGTTTGGTGCCCCTGATCTGGCAGTAGACATTGGCCAGGACATCATAGTGCAGCCACATGTTTACTGGTCCAGACATCCGAAGAACCGAGCTGTGCATGTTGTCTACACAAGTGCTCAGTTCTCGGGGGAGGGAGAAGTCAGATGCCACTGCTGGGAAGTCTTGATCCAACCTCGCTGGCTGATCAGCCGGTGCTTCAGCGGATAGAGCCCGCAAGTAGACACGAGCGCCATTCTCAACTTTTTCTGAAAAGTCCCCAAATTTGATGTTGGTGTACCGGAAGTTCTTTGTGTTGAAGTCCATGCTCTGAACACTGGACTCATGTACGACAATCTGGGGAATTGTTAGCCTGCCATCAGTCATCTGCTTGATCTTCCGGTATAAGGCATAACGTACTTTGCGATCCTCCCCTATTTGCTCGGTAAGATACTTCAGCGTCCATTTGTTGCAGCAGGGGCCAAGATCCACTCCTTCCATTACAACCGGTAAGCCTCTTTGGACAATGTCCTCGAAAGTCTCCTTTGAGGCAACGTTGACCTGGGGGATCGGCTTGATTTGTGCTGGCCGTTTTTTATCGTCAAGTGCATATGCTGACTCTGGAGGTCTAGAGACAATCTCGCCACTTCTTGATAACTCCCAACGTCGAGGAGAAAGCGAAGGATAGGGCTGCGACCTTTCGTGCCTGGTGCTATCAACAGCGAGGGTATACGTGCCCCTGGTCCCTTCAAATTCAATGGCGAAGTCAGTCATTACTCGAGATGCGCATGGGCCGAGGCGTGCAAGCCTTGCCGTAAAAGAGGGTAAGAAGCCACATACAGAAGGTTCCCATCGAGAAGCAGGTCGCTCCGCCTCCGAGTATGACAACTTCACCATGTTGCAGATATGCAATAGATGAGCCCACAATCAATGGTCGTGGGACCTTGGTGTTCTCCCCAGTAGTAGAAATGATGATACGTTCCGACACTTGTAGCACCGCACCCTCAAGTTCACAGATCAAAATCTCATCCTCATGGGGGATAACACCATTGCAACCCACGCCGCCTAAGACATACACACGGCTGTGGTCCTGAACACAAACAGCACCCAACCTAGGCAGGACCGTGACAGTTCCATTGCCAGGAACGTCAGCTGGAGAGAAGGTGATTTTAGGAACCTGCTGAGGTTAGGAAATCTGCTCTGGGTGTGGTCGTTTGATTTGGTTCAGTTACCTGGTCGTCATGGAACTCTAGTTTCCAAGCCAATAATTGAGCCTGTATAACACCGTCATCTGACATACCGCCGATGAGGAAGCCAGTAAAAAGGGGGGGATCCTGTTGCTTGCGGTCAGAGCATATGAGCATAGCGCCGAAAACAGGCTTCGGCTGAGTCGAGCCTTGGACACTGCACCTCAGCCAGCCCTTGTCCGGATGATAAACTAGAATCTTATCTGAGACGTCGATTGCATTAGACTTCCCACCGATAACGAGAGCAGCAAGAGAGCCTGCGAGTCTACACGCAGAATGACGATACAGCGGAACAGGTAGATCCCAAGTTCGCTCCCATTGACGCGAGTCCTTGTTGAATCGCCAGCAATCTTTGATAGCTCGAGAGGGTGACAAGCGCCCACCAATCAGAAGTGTACTGTGGCCCAAGTCCGTGAGTGTATAACACATACGGCTAGAAGGTCCTTCAGCCTTTACATTGATGTCCAAGCTGGAGCCCTCTGGCTTGTATATATCGTACGAGGAAAGACGTGTGGCACTGCCCAGTCCCATACAGTGCATGATACTTTGCCTGCCGAAGGCGTCATCAACGACCATGGATGCGCCAAAACGACGGAGGCCATGTTGGCCGGTGAGCTGCTTGTACGTTGTCGGGGCTTTGGTGCTTGGAAATTCAGGACAAGGGAAACCTTCAGGGGCAGCCGCACTTGCCTCGCCATAATTCCTAGCATGGAGAAGAAGATAGTGACTGGCGAAGAGAGCAAACTCTTCCCATTCATCAAATGCCTCCACCTGAGCCAGTTTGCGCCTGTCCTCTGGCGACAGGAAGTAGCCATCGCTCCATGCAGACCATAGGGAGTGAAGTCGGAGGTTCGACCACCCTCTGCTTTCGAATCGTAATCGTTGATGCTGCATGGTCGGATAGGCCTTCACTGACTTGATCGGCGTTGAGAGCTTCTCGAAATGGGCCGTCATAGTACGGGCGAATGGGTGGTCAGGGCCGTCGGGCAGGATTTGCTCCAGGAGGCAGAACTCGGCTATCAGACGTCAGCAGGGACTCAAAGCATCCGGGCACCGCCACATCGACGACTTACATTGGCCTATAGTGCTGGCCCACTGAATCAAGGAGTCGGCGTGATCAGTCTCCATGTAGGTGATTGACACCTCGGCAACGAACAGGAACAGACATTCTTTGACATGGACAATGGATGCTAAGGCCTCCTCAAGGGCAGCAGTACGGCGGAGGTCACAACCAACCTGGAAGTAACGATCGCTGCGCAGGAACACATGTGGGCAGGTCTTATCGTTGTCCTCGGTCTTGAGCCCGGACAGTGGCGATATCAGGTCGGGTGTAGTGAGAACGACCTGGCGTTTTCTCTTGACCAGGTCTGGGAAATCGACGTCGACGAAGACGGCCTGGGACTGATGGCAATCTTCTGGGTAGCGAGTCCAGCACTGCCAGGGGATCACGTCGCTGGCGCCGTCATTAGCATTGGGGCTCCGTACTGGTGGCGGACAAGACGAGGGAATGAAGGGGGAAGGGCTGATAAGGCAAGTAGCATGCATGGGTTGACACACCTCCCACAGCCCAGATTTACAACAACCTTCCTCT
Organism: Cytospora chrysosperma; assembly: GCA_016808195.1. Taxonomy (NCBI): domain Eukaryota; kingdom Fungi; phylum Ascomycota; class Sordariomycetes; order Diaporthales; family Cytosporaceae; genus Cytospora; species Cytospora chrysosperma. Next base: position 1,560,122 of record MU179926.1, on the reverse strand, counting down.
TGGGCGATGGCTGCCTGAGAAAGTTGCGAAGGGTCACATCAACGACATGAAGTCGTAAATGGTACCCCCTGTTGATCAGAGGGGCTCTCCGTTGGAACTTATTGACGAAAAACCTGAAGAAATGCGGTTCATCGGGATAGTAGAGACGCTCGACACTTCTCTTGGAGACGATACTGCTACTGTTCGTCTGGGACCATTTCTTTCGTGTTAGCCAGGGCTCCTTGTAGGGATGGAATGAGGTCCAAGGGACCATGATAACTGACAGCCATGACAAGATTGTCCTGGGTAGTTGCTTTCGCATCGGCCGGGCTCATCCCCTTTGCTGGGCCATGGCTCTCGTAAACGCCCATGGTATACACTGGCACACGATCAAGTGTGGCCGGGCAGGCCCTCGAACTGGCTTTGATGGGCTTTGGAAGAATTTAGATATCAAGAGTCAGGATTCCTTTGCTGCATATGCCAGCTGGTGGTTTCCATGGTGTAGAATTTAGCACAACGGTGAGTCGGGCAAGTTGTTGTGCTGGTGCCATTCAGGGTTTTTCCCCCCTCAAAGAAGGAGCCTGGATTATTACGGAGTCTTAGTATGCCAGTACGATACACGATCCGTACACGACACGGTGAAATACAACATTTCGCTCAATTTCCGATTGATCAGGAAGACAGTGTTCCTGTTTACCACAGGATATCTGATGATCCAGCCCCGGGAGGCAGGTAACAACCTTGGGGGAGTAAAACAAATACATTCTGTACAATCCTTAGGCTACCTACTTAAGTACCGAGGTACCTAGGTAGGTACTTACTTCAGTGCCTTTGTGACCCCCTTCCTCCAGATAACAGATAATCGATGAATACCTAGTTAGGTACCTGATCGAGAGCAGATGACCCATCTATATAGGTAGCTCAAGCACGTACTGCCTAGGTACCTAGGTAGGTACCTGGGCAGGCTAGGGTGGGCAGCCCCGCCTGGTCTGAGCTCCCACTGCAGGCTGGCTGGCAGGGTTGATTCACGGGTGGGGCAGGAACAGTTGACTTTGGGACGGAAGCTCCAGAGTCCCAGAGTCGTCACTGGCCGGGGTCAGCTGCTCTCTTCAACATCACTCACCATCACTCACCGTCGACCCTCTCCATTCCTCCACCACCTCAATCAACTGCTCGACACTTCATCCAGGCCCACGAGGATTCCATTTCTTCCGCGTCTTCGATACTTGTCTCCCATTTCTTTGTATTGGCCGTATCCATACGTTCCAAGACAGAACTCAACCTCCGTCTAGGTCACCAGTTGCCTGCTGCCAGATACGCCTGAGATCCTCGATATTGTACGGCAGGTTGGCCTCTGTATACCTCCCAGCTACCCCGTCCTCAGAAGAGAAGCCCACCTCTCTCTGATCTTTCTGTGACATACACAGTCATCCATCATACAACCGGCTGTTTCGTGACCCTCGTCCGCAGGTCGTCGTGCTTGTGGTCTCACACCCACGGCATGTCCTGGCCCTGAATCCTTGCTCTGTCTCCTATTGTCCGTTCTTCGCCTGTTTGCCTCGGCGTAACAGACATTGCTTGTCACCATGGCTTCCGCGAACCTCAACTTCATCACCTTCAACCAGGACCACAGCTGCCTGGCCGTCGGTATGTCTTCATGCCACCATGCTGCCGCTCTTTGGCGTGGACTGGCCAGGACTTTTGTACTGATCCATCTTGCTGAATCTCTTCTGTACAGGCACCTCCAAAGGCTTCCGAATTTACCATACCGACCCCTTCTCCAAAATATTCAGCAGCGATGATGGCAACGTCTCAATCATCGAGATGCTCTTTTCAACCTCGCTCGTGGCCCTAGTCTTGTCTCCACGCCATCTCATCATCCAAAACACAAAGGTGCCTGACTACCCTCTTGGTCACACAGAAAGAAACATGAGAAAGCATGGCTAAATGATATTAACAGAGGGCCTCCGTCATATGCGAACTCACATTCCGCTCCGCCGTTCTCGCCGTCCGTCTGAACCGTAGGCGCCTAGCAGTAGTCCTGGAGGAGGAAATATATCTCTACGACATCGCCAATATGACCTTGCTCTATGTCATATCCACCTCTCCGAACCCAACCGCCATATGCGCACTCTCTCCCTCATCTGAGAACTGCTACATTGCCTACCCTTTGCCCAAACCAAGGGAAGATACGGGTGAAAGGCGCCCGGCACACGCTCCTCCTCTTTCCACCTACGTCCCTCCTACCTCCGGCGATGTCCTGATATTTGATACATTGACCTTGAAGGCTGTCAACGTCATCGAGGCTCACCGCTCGCCACTTTCCTGCATCGCTCTCAATAGTGACGGCACCCTCCTAGCCACAGCCTCCGAAACGGGCACTATTATTCGCGTCTTCTCAGTGCCACGGGGTCAGAAGCTTTACCAGTTCCGCCGTGGCACGTACCCGTCTACAATATACAGCATGTCCTTCAATCTGAGCTCCACCTTGCTCTGCGTCTCTTCAACCTCCGACACGGTTCATATTTTCCGGCTGGGAAACGCCGGTCCGAATGGAAATGCGACTGGGGCCGGTGCGGCTGGAGCTTTGGGGACCGCAAATCTGACGCCTTCGTCCCATACGGATCGATGGTCCAGATCCCGATCTCGTAGTTATGACAGTGGGAACGAGTCGGCTGGCAGTGTCACAGGCTCGCCACGGAGCGATGCTGCTGATACGGCGGCACCATCTGCTAACAATGCGTCAGGTAACAACGGCGCCGCGGCAAATCGGCGGCAAAGTGGCTCATTCGGCAGCATGCTGCGGCGGTCTTCTCAACTGATGGGCCGCAGTGTGGCCGGTGTCGTGGGCTCATATCTTCCGCAAACTGTGACGGAGATGTGGGAGCCTCAACGCGACTTTGCATACATCAAGATACCTAAGGTGTCCTCGGCGGCGTCTTCTAACAAAGGGACAACCGGCCCAGGCCCTGCAGGGCTGATGTTTCCCGGTGGGCCTTTGCGAAGTGTCGTGGCGATGAGCAGTAGCAGCCCGCAGGTCATGGTCGTGACGAGTGACGGCGGCTTCTACGTCTACAATATCGACATGGAAAGCGGCGGCGAGGGATTGCTTCTACGTCAATTCTCGTAGGTCGAGACCTGTGATCCTGTCAATTTCATGCATTGGAAAAACCCCCTTAATATACTTGTTTGGGCTGACTAACACATCCACTCGACTTTAGCGTCCTCGAGGGTGATGATAAACTGGATGCGTCCTTCAACCCCTAGATGCGTCCAAACTTGCTTGACTACGAGAGACCCAACGGTCACCAACCTTCATCGCGTCTATATAGGACACTGCGAGCGAACTGCCCAAACTCCACGAGATAGCGTCGCGGTATAGGTGGTAGGCAAAAGGCATTACCCGGGGTACTTCATTTTCGAAACGCGCCCCCCCCCTCCCTCTAGCCTGTGTTTTTAAACACATCTGCTTTTGATCCGGAATTGTGATATATAATCAACAACCCATCGCTCCATGGACAACGTCTTGTCCAACAGTCAGAGAATGGTCAAGGTCGAGATTGCATGTGGGTGTTGTCGCGTCCTTTATGATACCCTGGAGTTCTTCGTTCTGGAGCAAGTCTGAGTCCAAAGCATATGTCACTCACAGTCGAGATACCGTTTTCGGCACAGAGTCAGTGACGATTGGAGATATTTACTTTTCAAAGGGAACCATCTTCCTGAGGCCACCTCCAGTAATACATCATCGTCGTTTGAAAATGAACCGCCGAACTGTAGATCAGTCCATGAGAGTATATACCTACCTCATTGTCACAGAATCATGGAAAGGTCACTCTTTCCTTCCCGCGTACCTATCCCCCCAGCCCATGTACTCCGCTCATAATCCAAGCTCATTACCAACCCAAGCCCAAAGCCATCACAATGACCCGTCAAAGCCCGCCACCAGGACAAAATGATTGTGAAAAATGCCAGCTCTCCCATATCCGTGATCCCAAGTCCGTGAGTCGAGCCGCAATATTTGTCAATACACGAAAGCAAATATGAGGGCAGCGATGTTTCCATATCCGATAACCAAGAAAGGAACTAAATCAAGAAGATGCGACCAGAAAATAAGAAATGCAAACGAAAGAGAGAGAGAGAAAAGGGGGGTGGGGGGACAAAATAACAGCGCTGAAGTTTTCGTCTGTTTCGTAGACAAAAATCGTAGATGTCGCTGTTCCCCATCTCGTCTCGTAATTCTTGAACGACGTCCTGGAGCTTCTGGCTTCCCGCGTGCACGAACACATCGTCATGCCCGCCTCATCTCGCATACGGCCTGTTCATGAGAGCAATCTCCCTCGCAATCTCAGCCCACTCGAGCTCTCGTTTGATACCTAAATGCCCAGAGGCACCCATCTCAGCAGCTTTTCTGCGCTGCAACGTCTCTTCCCATTTGAGAAGCTCATAGGCAAACCTGAGATGAGGCTGGATGATGACATTCAACCTTCGGGCGCGCACGAAGCAATAGGCCCGGGGGAAGGAAATGTCCATGGTTCGCATGACTTCGGCAATGCAAATTGTTGCACTTCGAGAGACGCCAACCCGACAGTGTACCAGCGTAGCGGTCCCATTCCTCCGGCCACGATCTGCCCTCCAGGTCAGCTAAATGCGTGTCTTTTCCCGTCATGGATCGTATTGGATACTCACCAATGAACTCGAGACATCTCTCAAACTCATCAGTCAATGGGTCTATGCCATTGTCCTGGACACCTTGGACGATGCACACGTTATCCGATCCCCACTCCTCCAGCTCGCCATCCCGCCACATGGCCATCTCTCCCACGCTTAGTATTTGGCGGATGCCAAGGGCCTTGAGAAGATCGGGGTTGTTTGCGTGACCGAGATTGCCCAGATACATGTAGTCTAAGACCCGACTCGGGAACGAACCATCGATACCCGGTAGCCAACTGGGCTCTTCTGCGGCCAATAACTCAATGTCGGAGAGACTCTTATCTGCAAGAGTAGGAGACCCGGAGAGCAGACGTGGAGCCATGGATGTGAGGAGGGAGACGTCGGCGGGGTAGGCAAAGAAGTTACGGCCAAGTGTCTTGTGCAGGTTGAGCCATGCACTCGGAACGGAGCGGCCAGTACTATAGCTGTAGTAGGCAATGCCAAGCATGGTGGATTCGGTATATCCGTCTCCACAGTGGATGAGGATCTTGCGAGGATGCACCTCCGAGCGTGGTGTATCTTCTGACATGACAGTTTCCCCACCTTGGTCGTCGTGCGCCGCAACCGAGGGGTATGTTCCATGGGCCAAATGGTAGATCCATTTGCATGTCTCGACAATGCCATCGCTCTCGGAATGGGACCAGGTCGACGGTAGGATGCTGCCCGACGAAGGGAAGTCGAGGAAGGACTGGGTTAGCTTGGGCGCGGAGCCCTCGGCGATGGCTTTCAGCGCAGCCGGGTTCAAACGGCCCATATCGCTACATTCAATCTGTATGTCAAAGAAATTGTCCTCGTCGGACCCACGGTCAAGGGTTGGGCCCATCCAAACATTATGGGAGATTTCGGAGGGCTTGGTCATGTCGTACATCTCCTTCCGCTCCTGGTGGACAAAGTCGATGACGTTGCCGGTCAAGAGGCCAGCGGAGTCGATAGTCACGAGCTCAGGGTAGTTGTGCTCAAACTCGTCAAAAGAGCTCACACAGACAAATGTGTTGTAAGTGGGCACCTGGTATTCCTGGGCGTTGTGCTTATCGCGCCATCTCTGCTGGGCTGCGGCAATATTCCAGGCCAGTCTCCGGGTTGCCAAAAGGTCATGACCGTAGACGATGATATCCGAGGTCACGACAGACTTGGCCGCCTGAATCTGGAAGTTCCTGACCGAGAAACCTTCCTTCGGGTCAACATCCTGGAACTCAGGGGTAGAGGCGGACACTAAGAACTCGTCGGGGGATATGGCGCCCTTGAGTCTCGAGACGGTCAAGTCCCCATCTGCCTTGACCACAGTGATACCGCGCAGACAACAGGGTGTCTTCCTCAGAGCGCGGCTTCGGGCGGTAAAGAAAGACAGCTGTAGTTGATTAAGAGGGTGTAAGCCATGGAGCCAGGGGAAGACGTGGGAGGGCTCAGGAAGCGGCTGGCGGGATATGTAGTCCAGGGCTTCTGCGACATCGGCGGCCGACAAGTCGTAGACGGTCAGGGAACCGGATTCGACATGACTGAAGTTAAATGGGGGATAGAGGAGTGAAGGCTGAGAGTTCTGTTCTTGTTTCCCTGGGGAAGGAGGTGGAGTGTTGAGTTCCTGACGGGGCACTGGTCCAGGCGGGCAATGGGGGATGTGCTTGTTCGGGATAGCAGGTGGGCAAGGTTCGGCGTGGGTGTTGAGAGTATCAATGGTTAGTGATGAAGGTGGCGAGGTGATGGCGGAGGACGAGCGATGAGGCGAGAGAGGTCGTGGGATAGGCCGTGGGAGAGCAATGGTAGCCATCATGGTTCAGAGCAGACTCGTCGCGTGAGACTGGTTGATGTGCAGCAAGCAGGCCGGAATAGTTATCTACCTGCTATATGCTATCTGCTGTCGGGTTGGCTCGAAGGGGCAAGAAGGCGAGCAGTCAGGAGGAGACGCAAGAAGGGTCGTTGCCTTGAGCCAGCCAAGATTGGCATCTACCTAGGTAACTAGGAAGTCATGATGGTGGCGATAAGAGTCGATGCGGAAAGAATGTCAAGGTTTCAGAAGAAGCTGGGAAGGAGAGGGGATGGGTGTACGGATTCGTGCAGGGTTGATTAGCTGCTACAGTATAGTACCGGTAGTATGGAGAGCGTAGCATGTATGGGGCCTTTGACCAGACGCGGGGGGGGGAGGAGAGCTTTGAAGCTTCCAAGGTTGGGCGGAGACCTCTGGGAGGGTGGGTAATGGAACTTTCAAGGATGCCCAGGTGGTGTATGTGGAGGGGTACGGTAGATGGTAGGATCTAGATGTTGGGATTGGGGGAAGGACGGACCGGGGGGGGAGGGACATACACACATAGGAAAGAGCATACACGCTGACACGGTACGGTACGGTACGGTACGGTACGGATCCCGTAAGGTAGGTGCATCCCTAGCGGCCCCTCTTACTGTGTATTGCCTTCCAGCCTTCCAAGCACTCACTTATCGTGCTTGCATGGCTGGTCCTTGGAGGCTGCCAGCATTCCAGTGGCCTACCTAGGTACACTACAGAAGTAAATACGTACATAATTACCTAGGTAGGCGTTAGTGATGTCTAGCATCTGCCTACCTATGTACCTAGGTAGGTACTATATGTCTGCCACAGGTGATAAGAGTCAAAGCCAACCTTGGATTGGAGCGAGCCGTGGGAGGAAGGAACCTTCGAGGACCAAAGAAGGGCAAGGCCCAACGGGACGGGGACGGAACGGGGACGGAAACGGAAGAAGAAATGGCACAAGTCAATGAGTGACCGACCCTTGAATTGGTGAAGCCGCTCTCTTAACAAATAGAGATACCGGTAGTTAGAGTATAATTAACCATTATATCCTGTACAGTACAGTACGTACGTACTAAGGTACATAGTAGACCTGGGGAGAATGGAGTTGGGACGTCTCACCACAGTAAACGGCATACCTTACTACCTACTACTATTTACCAGTCGTATTTGCCGTGCATTACCTATGGTGGTTATCACTATTTGATGCAGATAAGGCCACCATATGGCAGGGACCCCCCCGCAAGCCAACCCGCCCAGAGCTACATACCTATTGGCAAACACATGCCCAACCTGCTAACATACTACACGGTAGGTACATTGACTGGCCTGTAAAGTTCCACCTGGGCAACCTGGAAGGTTCTAAGGTTCGCAAAGCATTTGTTTGACATACTGATACACACTTGGTCATCTTCATAACTTGCCTACTGAGGTAAGTAGGCTGTCCAAAGCTCAGTCTGTCAGTCCTTCTAGCATCGCCGTCACTCCAACGACGAGTACATAAGGCCTACCTATCAATTCTTCGACAGCAATAACAAAACCCACTCCAGATGTCCACTCGAGCTCGAGTGGGTCCCATGCCACTCCAGGCATCGATGTCGAACCAGGACCAGATTGGCAGACTGGTGCCCTTCTGTCAGGCGGGCCCTCAACCGCGGCGGGGCGGCAGGGATTCAAACAACACTACGGGACAATGGCCCATCAGATCGGCGGATTTAGCGCGGTGGGATCTGTGTTCATGGTCTCACAGTAGCATTGCAGCATCGCTAGTCGTCATCAGTAAGGCCCATCCCGATCAACACTATCGTCGCTATATCCATGAACACCACAACGAACCATATCAGATACGCCACTCCGGCTGTCACTGCATTGTTTCGCATACTGACCGTTTCCGTCCCATCATCGCTGCGTACCTGCATGTACTTGCTGCTATTCGTGTAGTACACGAGAGGAAACGTTATGAAGATCAGCCCAATTGCCAGTACATAGTTGCAAGCCACCAAGGCTTGTGACAGTCCCTCCTTGCCCACCGAAACCGCCACCACCAGCGCCGGCATAATCGCCACGCACCGCGTTACCAGTCGTCGTACGAAGGGGGAGATGCGTATCTTCAGGGCACCCTCCATCACCTGGATTCCATGTTATTAGTGTTGCCATCATCATCATTATCATCACCCAGGGCTTCTTGGGCCCTTTTACTTACCACTTGCCCAGCCATGGTCGCAACAATTCCCGCACTCACACCCGAGAAGAGCAGGGAGACGGCGAATATAATTCCAGCTGTCGGGCCTATGACGTCTGAGAACACGTCGAAAAGATCGTATAGGTCTTCAGAAATGTCATTCCCTCCGGGTTCGTAGAACGCAGCCCCGGATATAATGATCAGCGCCGAGTTCACGAACACCGCCACGGTGAGCAGTGTAACACAAAATTCCACGATGGAGTACGAGAGGCATGACTTGATCGCCTGGAGGCTCGGCTGGTAGAGACTGTCGGTGCTTGTCGTCGGGCTTCTGCTCTCGAGCGGATGCTTGTCGTCGAAGTCGTAGAGACGTGACCGTGATAGTGAAGTGCCCACATAGATGGCGTGGGGCATCAGAGCTAACGAGATCACACCATTAGGCACAGATACATCCCAGCCCAAAGAAAAAAGTTGAGGGGAGGGGGCGGGACGTGTTGACAAGGAAGACATTATGCATACTTCCACCCAAGAGAGCGCAAGATTCGTACAACCCATCGTTCACAAAAATCTCTCTAGAAGGCAGGAAGCCCCTGAATACCTCCCCGGCAGGTGCAGATATCATGCTCAATGTCACGCAGATGGTAACGAACACGGCGAGCACGAGGAGGGCGATGAACGCCTCAAACAGCCGAATCCTTCGTAGATGTCCATCTGGATTGTAGAAGAGGAGGATGGAGATAGTGTCGACCACCGAAACCACACAGGCCGCTGCTAATGGTAGCTTTGGTATCAGTATGTTTAGCGCAATCGCCGTCCCGATCACCTGGCCTATATCGGTGCAAATGATACAGACCTCGGCGATGGCGTAGATGGAGAGGTCCAACCAGCACGGCAGATATCGGTGGTTCATCTGCGCCAGATCCATACCGGTGACAGTGCCAAGTTTGATACATAGGCACTGGAGATAGATGGCGATGAGATTCGAGACTAGGATCATGAATAATAGCCTATATCTACAGAAATAATGCCATATCAGCTGTCAGTCCAACAAATGTTGACTTGATGATATTACTCGAAGGACGCGCCGGACGAGACGGCTGTCTGATAGTTGTCCGGGTCGACATATGCGACGCTGATGACAGCCCCAGGGCCGAAGAACGAGAGGAATCTGCGAAAGTTTGCCCAAGGCGACAGCCCCTCTCGTGGTTCTTGTCTAATGTGGGTGGCCGCAGCCTGCGAAGACGTGCCCCGGAGTCGTTGCCAGTAGACGTTGGAGGCAGCCCGGGGATGGGAGATCGGTGTAGACTCGAGAGCAACGATCGGGGAAGTATGAACCTGCTCCAACCCCTGGCTGCATGCTCCTGTCACCGCACTGTCGATGGCCTCGCTCATGATGGGCATAATGTAGTTTGCCGCAGCTTCGGCACCCAGTCGTCACGTCTCAAGCGTTGCCAGGCGTTCTCGCTGATGCAGAAGAGATGATGGAAAGCCAAAGCTATCTAAAGCCCCCCCTCAGGACGTTCTTTTTCCTGACTTCGTCGGGCTAGGCTTCTTATCGCCATCGTCCGGCTCGTATTTCTTGAGCCGTATACGCAGGTTGGTTCTTCAGCTGGGAAAGAGACCGGTGGCTCATTGGATACTCATGCCCACTGGTGCATGCAGTAAGTGCAGTAAGCTACAGATCGCCACATTCTCTATACCTTGCTGTGGATGGGCAGATAGGCTGGATAATCGACAAGTAGAGCAGCTTGGGGGTGGGAGCGACTTGCTCAAGAAAGGGAAAGCCGGGTCTAGATCAGAGATACGGAAACCCGCTCATGTGTCCGCAAGCTCACATGTTAAGCAATGGAAAGTCTAGGAATCGAGGTATATACGTGCAGCCTTGTCAACGGCAAAGCCCCAAGTGTCTGGTATGATATCCGGTTCGAGCTTTCGCCGTGCCAAGGCTTGCTACGACCAGACACCCTCCCAGGAAGCAATGTAACCCACCGTTGATTCGGGGCGCTTGCCGGGACAATGTGCAAGACGAGAAGGAAAAATAGCCATCCGTCCAAGCGAAAGGGGCATACAGAGTACAGTCCCTCGTGAAAGGCGGGTTAGATTTGGCCGGCCGTTACTCGGCCAAAAGGCAGACGAGAGGGTAAAGCACAATAGTCCGGCGGAAGGAGAAGATTAGACAACCCTGGGAAGTAATCTATTACGCCCTAGTGCAGAAAAGGCTGGCTGCTGCCACGCAGATGCAGGGCTTCGGGTCAAACCAGTGGCCAAAAGCAGCACACCTTCCTCAGCTTGACTGGCCCTGCTGGCTTGATACCGCTAGCCTCTCGTACTCATGCAGGAAAGCAATAGTGGCTGGCCTTCCATATCTTAGAGAAGAGAATAAGATGGCATTGGGCAACCTTCCCACGCGGTCGATCTGGTGGCAGAATACCTGCTACGGAGAGTCGGAGACAATATCTCAATATATTGACTTTCCAACTATAGCAAGCCCTTGGCCCAACTTCTGTCAGTCTTTTATGCCATGACAGTATTTGTTCTGTTCGTGACTGTCGATATACCTGTCGTGAGTGGTGCAAGGCCCGCGCTTCTCTGGGATTATCTGGTATTGGGGTAGCAAGGAGCAAGAGGCATTTCCGAGCTTTTGGGCTTCGACCTCACAAGCTCCTTTCGAGCAGTCGTCACTCACCTCCCAACAACTCGCGGCACTTCCTCGTCGAAGCGTCATGGCTCAATTCAGCGACACTGACAGCCTGGTCTTCGCCCTAGCTTCTTTCATGTGTGGCCTGTTCCTCCTCGAACGAGGCGCCGACAATTTCGTCGACAGCACCGCCATTTTGGCAAAGAGGCTGGGAATCTCACCCACCCTTGTCGGTCTATTGACTTGTGGTGCCGAATGGGAGGAACTCGTCGTGATCATAGTGGCTCTGAGCCAAGGCCAACACTCGATGGCTTTGGGAAATTTGATGGGAAGCAGTATCGCCAACGTGCTGGGTTCGTTCTCCCTGGGGCTGCTCTGTGCGCAGAAGATGATGGTGTTCGACCGCAGTTCCAGGATTTATTCGACTGCTCTGTTGGGCCACGTATTGTTATTCTTACTTGTGCTATATACGGTCCCAGCCGAGGCCCAGCAGATGGCAGGAATTGGGCTAGTAGTGGCCTTCATGGGCCACATGGCATCCGTGGCGTGGCTCGTTTCCAGGGACATCTTGACAGCGCCCGAAGATGATTCAGACACGGATTCAGACTCAGACACGGGCTCGAACTCAGACTCGGACTCTGACTCTGGGCCAACGGGCAATTCAGACTGGGATGGCGACGAGCACAAGGAGAAGAATGCCACACGAAGTGAGCAAGAGCTTCAAGGGCCAAGTCGCGGGAACGGCGGGTGGGACGAGGACGGGAGAGCATTGCTCTTTGCCAGCGGCAGGAGCTCAGACGAGAGACAGAAGACAGGCGTACAGCCATCTAAGCCCTTGCGTAAAATTGTGCTGAACCTTTTGTTTGGTCTCGGGTCGCTGGTACTGTCCGGGTACGTATTGGCACAGTCAGCGCGGATCATTGGGTACCAACTGGGCATTTCCGGCACAGTCACAGGAACGACAATCTTGTCTTTGGCGACGACGCTACCCGAGAAGTTGATTGCGGTTCTTGCAGGATCCCGGCATCAACAAGGTATTCTGGTTGCCAACACAGTCGGGTCGAACATCTTCCTAGTGACGCTTTGTGCGGGTGTTTACTTCATCTGGGGCGGAGCCGGTGATGTTGACGAGAAGAGTGCCGAGTTCGGCCTTTCAGAGACAGTGGTGATGTTGGTTTCGACGGCGGCCTTGTTTCTGGTGGTCATATCAGGTGGTAGACGGTGGATAGGACTTGTTTTCCTATGCGGCTACGTGGGCTTCTTGTGTCTTGAATTTGTGGGAACCAGTGATGATTAGAATGACTGAATGATAAAAATAATACGATGTTCCTGAAAACTTACGGTTCCTTTTGCTCTGCTTACCTAAGTATTTACCTAGGTATGTGCCTAGGTATGCAATCGGCAAGGGCCTAGGCCCAAGCCAATGCTTGGTGTGGCCCACCGCTGAGCAGAGCCCGTTCACCACCACGTCATACCTACTTAGTACCCAGGTAGATAGATGCCTTTCACAAATACCCACATACTACCATTCAGTTGATCTTCAGTTGATCAGGCACTTGGGCACGGAGTACTTAACCTGGAGTACTAAGCAGGTATTTACTTCCAAGGTTCCCACCAAACTAATTCCAAACCTTGGAACCTCATCCAAGGCCACGACGACAGGTCCGCTGTGGGACACAACCCGACGCAACTCTCGAAAGACCATTGTGTTGTAGCAGCCAGCCCACTTCCGAGTATCACCTGCATTGAGACTGCCACCACCGCATTGCGCAACATGCCGCTGCGCTAGATGCGAACATGCTCTTCCAAGCCCGGTCCTGTCGCTCCTTGCACTTGGTGTGCCGCAGAAGTAGACCGTGAGAAAGAGGGCCGTAGTACGTGCATGCTAAGTGCTTAGACATTCTGTGGACTGTTCTTCATGAACCAACGACATCCTGTAAGTTACCTTTCAACCCCCCCCCTCCCTCATACGTGTCTGTGTTGCGCCCAGGCTAAGAAGTGCATACACAGGCGCACCATCCTTTCTTAAACCTCACTTCGAATCGGCCATGGACGCTGCCCCCAGCCACACCTATGGCCGCAACTGCCGTCTTGCCCCGGTGGTCGAGCCCAAGCCCGACGATGCCCTTCTTGATGGCATACCTCCAGTGAATGCCCAATTCTTCTACCACAGCCTGGTCCCCATTGACGATCCCCTCTCGACTGCCACCGTCACGACCGCCCCTGATGCTAAGGCCACAAGGGACATCCTGCGTCCTTTCTCTCCAGCCGATAACAACGCCCTAGAGAGAGCCTGGTTGAGCCTCACCTCTGAGGATGATAGGAACAACCACGAGGCCGCTCTGAAGGACACAAAGCCTGACCCTGCTACATTAAACAAGAACTCTCAAAAGCTGGAAGTCATTGTTGGTGAGCTCGTCCGCAAGCACAGGGAGAAGCATGCCAACGAAGCTCGGTCGACTCCTCTGGAGCCGCCGCAAGGGTCTCTCACAAGTACAGACCTGGCTGTTTGCTGTCAAGAGCTGCTCATCGATGCCACTAACATCCTCAGGGGGGCCTTTTGCGAAGTTTCAAGGCGGAAACAGCGGCTCCTCAACCAAGAACATGTTATAGCAAAAGTCATGTCCGCACTGGAGAGAGACCGGCCGCTCACTGTTGTTACAATCCCAATCATGGCTTCGGCTGTCTCGACATCTTTTTCCAGGACAGACAGTTTTGTTTCGACTGGACTTTCCACTTCAGCAAGAGGGCGGGCTTCTTCTCTGGCATCAAACCCACCGGATAGTCGCTCAACATCGAGAGCCAGCCGCGTCAAACAAGCGACGCTCGGGACTTCGCCTCAACTCGAGAAATACACGTCCAAGCTGAGTAATGCAACAAGCCAAGGGCAAATGGCGTCTATCTCCGCTCGCCCCCCTGTTGTAGAAGACGGTCTATCTGGGAAACCTTTCCTAAGAGTCGGAGACCCAGACAGCGAGACACCCTTGAATCCAGCCGGGCCCTCACAAGAACCCAATTCCTCTGCTCCCCAAGATAAAGCTACAATAGAGCACACCGTTGACAGCGAAGGTGGCCAAGCTGACGCCACTTGTGCTACTTCGGACAGGAGTAGTTATGCCGCGCTCGAGCCTCGCATTGTTGATGTGCCAGTAGGAGTGTCGAGACTGCATGAAGTGTCTCTGCCCGTGTTGCAAATGAAACCTATATACTGGTCGCCGGTCAACGACATCGCAATCGTGAGCAGAGCAACTTGGTTCTTTAAGTACGTTTTAGCCCGCACTCCACTGACTCCGAGCCCCTCCTTTTGGTTTCCCTTCCTTTTTAATCCTTGCTATTTTCTTTCTGCCTTTTCGTTTTTGTCTTTGCTCCCCTACTCTGGCCCATCAACTTACTCTCTTCTGTCCATTTGTCTCCATAGTACCACAGAACTACCAAGCCGAAACTAACTATTCTGCCGCCGCAGAGATACAATGGTGCCTGTCGACCCAGCCGTTGCGAACCAGCTCGAGGCGGGCTACCGAGAGTTGCGAGCGTTCAGCCAGGAATGGCAGGATGAGCTTCGTTGCGCCGTTGAAGTTGGCCCTTTAGGCGAGGAGAAGGTCGCTCACCCACTATGGCCTCAACCGGCCTCCTCTGTTGCAGCGAGAGGTGATGACCTTGAAATCTCGGAACCACCCATATCTTCTGATCCCTTCTGCGCTGCCAGATGTTTCCATGGCGAGGCCTCCGCCGAAGGAACGCTGGAGCCCGTTGGAAACGGTCTGACCGAGTCGCCCGATGGCTCGGTTTTCAAAAGAGGCTTTGCAACATATCATGTCTTATATAAAGATGCGAAGACGGCCTTCATGCTGAAACCAAGCCTTAGGCCGTCCGCCTACTATGGCAGGAAGCCACTCCAGAAGATCCTAAAGGGTCTAACAGTTGGGCTTCCCGTTGTGAGAGGCTTTGATCGAGACAGTTGGGACAAATTGCACGGGAAGAAACGAACACCGAATATAAAAGATTCTCGGGGCTCTG
This sequence comes from Cytospora chrysosperma, assembly GCA_016808195.1. Lineage (NCBI taxonomy): Eukaryota > Fungi > Ascomycota > Sordariomycetes > Diaporthales > Cytosporaceae > Cytospora > Cytospora chrysosperma. The sequence continues at coordinate 1,544,837 of MU179926.1, read as the reverse complement.
TTTCGGCCTCGGCTATGGGAACGTCGTCGCCAGAGACTTGTCCCGGTTGTGAAGCAGAGAAAGCTTGCGGGCGTATCACAGACCTTGTGCTTGTGGCGCACGGGATCGGTCAGAAATTTGCGGAAAGAGTCGAGAGTTTCCACTTTACCCATGCCATCACTGCATTTCGCCGGTCGGTACAGTTACAAATCAGGGACGGGTCGGTACAATCAGTCCTGCGTGATGGGCATAATGGTATCATGGTCCTCCCAGGTCAGTGACTTCAAATGTCATTAGTCTTTTATACGCATTCTCCCCCTCCCCCCCTTTCTACCTGCTGTTGCATTGTGAATAATGCTAAACAAAACCTAGTGAATTGGAGGCACCACCTGTCATTTGAGGACGGAGGGCCAATGACCGACGCAGACGCAGCCAATTCAGCGGCTGGGAGCTTCAATCTCAAAGACATTGAGCCTAATACCATTCCAGCAGTTCGAAGCCTGATCAGCGAGTAAGCAACTACAGGAGAAATCCTTCTGCCCCCTGTGCCGATATGCTAGGTTGGAGAGACAATTCGGTCTCAGAGGGTGGCCTGTTCCTGGAACATGATTCTCGTCTTCTTTTTCGCCTCTCAGCAATTACTGACTTGGAAATATAAACAGCGTCATGTTCGACATACCATTCTACATGTCGCACAACAAATCCAAGATGATATCCGCACTCGTTACCGAAGCAAATCGCGTATACCGGTTGTGGTGCCGCAATAACCCGCACTTCACCAGTGAGGGAAGAGTCCATCTCATCGCACATTCTCTAGGTAGTGTCATGACGCTTGATGTGCTCTCCAGACAGCCGAGCGTACCGCTGCCATTGGATCTGAGTAGAACAAATCCTGAAACGCAATTTTTCGAATTCGACACTACCAACTTATTCCTCCTGGGTTCTCCGGCCGGGTTCTTCCTTCTTCTAGAGAGAGGGAGCCTGATGCCCCGAAGAGGACGGCGGAAGCCAGGGGCGGATCCTAGCGTACGCAGATTTTCTACTTTTCACTTTCCACTGGCTTCTGGGTGCTCCATAGCTTCGAAGCAAGTGTGGTTGGGTTACGCTGCACGACCAGGAGCTTGCCAGTGGCTTCCTCTGTGCAGATCATCCCTTATTCCTATAGAAGAAAGACCCATCTTCCGATAGTACTCAGTACTCACGCTGAAGGCTGTACTTTCTGTTTTGTCGAACACTAGTGCTAGAAGACAACTAACTCCGTTTCTCGCAGGACACGGTTGCGAACGACGTAGTCGGTGAGGCGGGCGCGTTTGGCTGCCTGGCCGTGGACAATATCTACAACATCCTGGCCAAGGAAGATCCAATAGCGTACCTACTGAACGGCACTATCGATCCGCTTTACGCTGAAAGCTTGAAGACGGCATATGTCCCCAGTACGGCGACGTCCTGGTTCCAGCGATGGGTGCCCGTTGGGACATCCGCTTCCGATCTGCCCGTTCCAGCCAGACCGCCGACGACCAGGCTGCCCTCTCAGCTCGAACTGGAGGTGCATGACTTCACAAGGGAAGAAGTTGCGGAGAGGAAGGCATTCCTCCTCAATGACAACGGGCAGGTCGATTACTACCTACGCTCTGGATCTGGCCCACTCGAGCTCCAGTACCTGAACATGCTCTCAGCTCATACGAGTTATTGGACGAATCACGATCTTGTCCGTTTGCTCTGCATGGAGATTGGCCGTGAACCTGGTCGGGCGAATACTTTGCCGGCGTTGAGAGCAGCAAAGGTGACAAGAAGAGATAGACTTGAAAAATAAAGCCAACTCAAGGATGATGCATGCCCACGACTTGGGGTATACGTCCAAGAAGGCAAGTTTGGTTATTTAGAAACATGCAGGGTCTGACTTCTACACATAACGGCGCAAGGGTATGAGGACCAGCGTTGACGATAATACTTGCATGTAGCATGGTTCAGTGTCCAAAACCTACATACGCTCCCAAAATCGGTTATTTATTCTACAGGCCGCAAGTAGACAGTCGAATAGACGGACATAGACAGGCCAAACATGCTATGTGCAAGGAAGTTCACAGTATCGAAAGACGAGCATCCAAGAGTGCGTGGCGACGGCAACCCCGGAGTAGTGCTTATTATCTTTCTCCCGTCTCCGAAACGGCAGGCCCCAAGTAGTCAGGTGCGTCGAAGGGTGCTGTGCTTATCGAGATTGAACCAGCGAAACGGCTGTGCGAAGGTACGTGCCTAGCCATGCATCTGCCTACAGGTTATCAAGTTCCATCATATCCCCATCCAAATCGTCGCCGCCCATATAGTCCTCGGAATCATCTTCCAGCAGGTCCTGTGCTAGGACGCCGTCCCTATTAAGCTGTGCTTCCTGCAAGTCCTGTATCCGTTGCTCATCGAGCTGCTCCTGATGTTTCTTTAGATCCGCTTCGCTCCAGGTGCTGATACCCTCCTGATCCTTCGCCTTGAAAGGCTGGGCCATGCTCCTCAAAAACCGCCTGGCGCTACTGACCGCCATGTCCGTGCTGAGGTTGCTGTCAGCATCCAACAAGGCTTGGTTGATCCACTTGGGAAGTTGCGTCCGCTTCTTTTGAAAACGCCTATCCGCCAGCACCATGATCCCGTAGTCATCCTTGCCTCTCAGCACCCGTCCCAGGCACTGGGCAGCATGACGCATGGCGTCGAAGGACAGGAAGTCATTCTCACGAATGCGGTAAGTCTCCCTCAGGAACTCCAAGCGAGCCTTGAGGATTCGCGATTCGGTGTACTGGAAAGGCACGCCTATACACAAGACCGTCCGTCCATACTGGTGATCAAAATCGATACCTTCCGAAACCTTGCCACGGGCGACACACAACAGCACCGCACCACGGCCATTGCAGCACGCAGTCCGATAGGTCTCGAGTGCCAGCGATGTCTCTTGGGCATCAGGCGTCTCGACGAGGATAAGCTTGTACTTCCACACCTCATTGAGAATGCCCATGCCCTGCCACATGCTGATGATAGACTCCATATAAAGGTAGGAAGGGAAGAAGACGACCAAGCCATCTGGTGTGATTTTGGCAAACTCGGTCAGGAGATTACCGTAATTTCGCACGACGCTCGGCTCGTTGCGCACCTGGAAGCTTGTAGAAATGGCGGCCTGGTCGCTCCCCCGTGTTACGATCATCGGCAGGAACGAACGCCTAGCCAAAGTGATGGCGTATGATTCCTGCACGACTGTAGTGAAACCTAGCATCTTTGGATACATTTCAAGAGGCGAGATGGTCCCAGAAGTGATGATGACAGAGGCGAAGCGTTCAAACACTGGCTTGATAGCGATTGCTGCATCCAGACACGTGAAGTGGAGTATTGGGTTGGGCACCTCCGCCGTGTCTGATTCGTAAGGCTCTAGAATAAGGAGGAACCCTTTCTCGTACGTCGCAACAAGGGTGGCAAATGTGGCCACTTCTTGTAGAGGTTGATAGTCCTCGATGTTGGTGAGCTCGAGCGTCCGCACGAGGGAAGTCAAGCGCTCAGCACAGAACCTCAGCGGTTTCTTCTCGATGAAAGTGTACTCCTTGAGGTGCGCCAAAAAGGACGGCGGAGTCTCGGAGATGACCTGTCGAACCTTCATGCGTGTCTTGAGGTATTCAATAAACCTCTTTAGGAAGGCCACGAAGTGTTCTGCTCTCCTGATATTTCCAGGCACTGCTTCTGTCAGCAGATCTTCTGGAAGCACAGGGTTCGCCATGAGCGCGTCTTCCTGCCGTGCCTCGTCCGCTTCTCTCAGGCCCTTGACGAGTTTTTCGTACTCATTCTCAAGGGCCTTTTGATCAGTCTCCCTCATCTCAGAGATCTTCCTCTCAAGATTTTGTGCGCCGCGTGTGGCTTTTCTCAGAGAGTCCTCTGTGATATCAGTGCTGAGAGATTCGATACAGACGTTGTCGATATTGTGAGCCTCGTCAAACACAACAATGCAGTCCTTGGACAGGTCTTTGGAAACACGTTCGGCGATCTTGGGGTCTAGAAGATAGTGGTAAGAGTATATAATAACGTTGCAAAATTGCATCTGTGCATGTCTTAGCAATGCATATGGCCATAGCTTGACGAGATGGTGCTTACCATGCGGCGGGCTGTGAAATATGGACATTGTTTGTGCTGTTCGCCATACCGTAGTAGACCATCGAATGTCCAGACGCCGTTCGGTATGAGGTCATGAGCCTCGAGGAGGTCGAGGTTCTACAGAGGTCAGCACTGTCAGTTCGAGTAGGGAGGAGCGTAAAGTACATCATGGTAGACGCAGAGATCGACGTTTTCGCCACGCTCCTTCTTCTCCTTGACGAAGCCAGCAGTCAAGCTGCGGCATCGAGCATCGACGACTGTACCGCTCTTTTCTCGCTTGACCGAGGGGTGAAGGCAAAGATTCTTCCGACTTGTCAAGCCGAGTCCCCTGAAATCCTCTTCGTGGCCAAGCTCCTCGGAGCGGTACTTCATGAGGGCCTTCAATTCTGCCAAGGCCTTTTCAATCTCGGACATGGTACCTAAGAAGAGCCATACACATCAGCAAACAGCACTTGTTCAATGCCTCGCGGGACAGTCGACGCCTACGGGAGCAGTAGACAAGCTTTCGCTTCTCCGGGTAGTGCTGCTGATAGGCGACAATGAGGGATAGCAGTGAGACAGTCTTGCCAGTGCCTGATGGCATCTCCAATACGCAGTGTCCGCCAGCATCGAGTGTTCCTGGTATCCTGGGTCAGTTTCTGGTGTTTCCTTCCTTTTTTTGGGAGGGGGGGGGGGGTGGCAATGATGAAATTGGGAGCCCTCACTTTTTAAATCACACATATATCTGGACAGGAGGGTCAGCCATTTGCCAATATAACAGACTTTTATGGAGAGATGAACTCACGCATATTGCTCTGGCTGCTGTCAGTCGGTTGTAACAATGCCATAGGTGGTAATTAAAAGTCAAGAAACAAGAGGGGGGGGGGGGGTTGGGAACGCAGAGCAGACACACCAGGGTAGATGCGTGGATATGGGAACAGGACTGGCAGGTCACTGTGGTGTCTGTCAGTAAAGCTTCTCCCTCAAGCAATGTACAACATACTCTATGTTGAACTTCATAGTGGCAAGCTGATGAAGGCACGAGAGGCACCAAAAGACCTCATGCGCCAGGGGATAGCTCAATAAGGTTCAGAAGTGAATGTGATGAGAGGCGGTGGTATCCTTGGGACTCGGTTGGATGGTAGAAAACGGACTGGCATTCAGCACAGATGCACGCCAGATGCACGCCACCTCTCCTCCAGAGTGACTTCCAAGATTGAAAGTGCTTTCTGGTGGTGGTGGTGGTGGTGAGCACTGCAGGAGTGACTGCAGTACAGTGCTCTCCAATTGATCTGATTGGCAGATGGCAAGAGTAGGAATGGTTGAGGTTTAGGTTATGCTAGACGCGTGTTGGAGCTTGAGAGGCTTGCGTCATAGAATTATGGGCGTAGAGGTCAAGGAGTCTGGCTGCCCTTCATTCGCGCTGTCACGTGTCAGACCTGAAAGCGCTCCAATTGTGGCCGCAAACGGAGACTCTGAAGGGAACTGAAATGGAAGAGGAAACGGAAGAGGAAAACGGAAGAGGAAAACGGAAAATGAGCCCATCGATCGATCCCATCCAGCGTTGTCAATATTGAACGATCGAACGGTAGTGGGGCTCCATTTTTTGCCGTGCCGTTCCGTACAACCGTTCAAACTGTCCTTGTCTCTCTCCTGTTCTTGGGAAGGCCGACAGATATTATGCATACAGCTCGAATCTATTTCTAGATGTCCGGTCAGCATTCCATTTAAAAGTTTCGACCCCCACGATATGGCATTTTGGCATACCGCACACTAGTATGTATGTATGTATGTATGTATGTATGTATGTACGTTGGTTTACTTCAAAAGGGCAACGGCCGACCTGGTTGACTTGCCCAGGTGGTTCCAAAATTAGACAACGAACAAGCCATCATGCAATCTATACTCTCTCAGCCTTGCGGCCACAGTAACCAATTCTGCCGATTTCCGCACCACATCGCACCGGTCATGGTTTCAAGAGCAGACGCTGTGCGACCATGTTGCGTCTGCCCAAGTCTCAAGCGCCCCTCCGCAGCCGCGCCTCTGCGCCTTTGCCATGTACATACTGTGTCTAATCATGAGTATGCATGGGAAGGGAGACAATGTACGTACCACAACATGTAGGTGACTGACCTACATACAAGCCCATGTGGTAACAGGGAACATAAAGTCCTGGCGGCCCAGTGGCAGCACATCTCTCCCCTCCCCCCTCCCCTTCCCAACCCGTACGAGGGAACCGACATGAAGAGCCACCAGTCGAGATGGATGTCGCGCTGGCCTCGAATACTGTATGCAAGCGTAATTTGGCTCTTCTGAGACGGGGATGAGCATCTCGAATGCTTTAGGGCTTGAAACCCTCTTTTTAATTTTCCCTCTTCTTTCTTTTCCATCTCTCGTCTTTTCCATGTGGGCTTGCTACACAGTCATTACCACCTATTATAGTAGTACAGCATGCTAAATCTTTGGAGCTTTTCAAGGCCATGATGACCCCACCTATAATCCACTTACATACATGCCTATGTATGTACTAAAGAACCAACACCTCAAGGGGCACGCATCAATCCGTATTTACCCACCCCGGCTGCGGCTGCCCTGCCCGCGATTACCGGCTATAACTGTTGGAGGGAGTTTCTCTGTCGGTTCTGTTGGTGGCCATGCAGCATCACCTTGAACCAACATACAGATTCCAAGGTTGCTGATACGCTCTCATTTACCGGTCTGGCGGCTCTCTCGCGTCATTTGTCGCCCCCTCTCGGTCTGTTGCTACTTTTTTAAATTTGGTAATGTACGGAGCACACATATCCCATCTCCTCCCCCGTCACATCACCGTCTGACCGCCATGTACTACACATGATGCTATCTATGTAAGGCAGCATGGAATACCAGCATACATGATACATGGATATGCTGCCCTACCAAACTAGCCTCGTCAGGGCGAGATCTTCCCCTGATTATTGTTTTATTTATCTTTTGCCCGAGGGGAGGGGGCGTTGGTTGGGGCCCGGCGCTGTCAGATTACAACGGTGTGGTGTCACTCAGTAGTCAGTCAGGGTGTAATGTTTCATTTTATTGGTTGCTCGGAATCCTTCAAGCTCGAGCTGAGCTGAGATGACCAATGTTATGCGCCGTAGCTCGCCACGGCTTGCACGACCGTTTTCTAATGACTATTTCCAGTATCTGGCGCAGTACGTAGCCCACCTGCAAGATCCTTCGCAGGGTTCTTTTGCACGCTAAAATGCCGGGCTGGCACAGTAGTGAGTAATGTTGCATCGTCCTTCTCTGCTCTGCCAGACATGTATCTTACTAGGTGCTACACACTTGTGTGGATTGGCCCCCCATCAGTCCCTATCCGCCCTCACAGTCCTTTGTGATACACAGCTACAAGCCTTTGCAAACCCCATGCCAAGGCAGGGCCATAGGGCTACATTTACAGTAGCTCCAGGCACAATAATAACATGCGCATCATCCACGGTTTCTTCCCGACCCGACTGTGGCACTGCGGGACAGCTTGAAGTACCGTACCCATATAGGTAAGTATATAGTGTAGTATGGTGAGTGTATAGTAGGTAGTCTGGTAGTGTGTGCAATACTTACATAGGTAGGTGTCTATTATAGGTACTACATGTAAGAGCTGGCACAGTAAATATCCACCCAACATATTCCATCAGTCAGGTACTTGTGTACATACATATCGGCTTCGACAACCTCGGACCGGCAGGGAGCTCTGACTCGGCCCGCTTCCGGTGAGCCTCTTTTCTCCTCCTCTCGTCTTGGGGAATGCAGCCATATACCTAGGTAGGTATGATGAGTACCTGAATACCACCATGTGCAGCCCCCGACTTATTCATCATGTTCATGGTCTCCGGACCCAACTGAAGGATCATCGTCTTTGCATGCTATCCACACACACACACACACACATATCATTGCTATCGTTTCATTGCTTTGATCATCTCATATTGTTCTAGCCCCCAACTTGATTGTGCCCTTGGCCCCATCTGTTGTTGTTGGTGCTTACTTACAAGGTGCCCTGGTCCTCCCCCCTGCCATCCCTCCCCCTCAGCCCACCCAGCCCACCCAGGTTGCGCCTAGGTACATACGTACATACATAGTACACTACTATATGGTAATGTGTACCCACACCCAGCACTACTTCTCTCTCATCTTCCCTTCTTGTACAGTAATATATGTATGTTGGTTGATTGACCAACTGACTGACAGGACACCATGTATCTTTCTTGCATATGGGTACACGCTATATTCGCCTGTCTGTAATCTGCTACCCTGCAGCCCCATACATAGTGTAGTCTGCATGCAAGATGCAGTATGGTCAAGAGCTAGACAGTTCTTGCTCCTCCAGGCAGACAGAGACATTGTTGGGTGGGAGCATTGGACCATGGGGTTCGATATGTAAGGTCTTGCAGCCCATGAGACCCTGGGATGGCATCAGATCTACCTCCACTTCCTATAAACAACCGTGGGGATCCATGAAATATCTTATAAATATACACACACACACACATACACACACACACATGCTGCAGCCCGGCTGACTTGCCCATATATCTGTACTGGTACCCCAGTCTTCCCTGTCATATAGTCTCTGGCACCGCTTTTCATTCTTTCCCTCAGTCTTACTCAATAACTGATCTGACCTGCTCAAAGCCTTAGAGCTTCTCACCGAAATATAAACTCTACCTGTCGTATGCATCTGTCTACCTCCTTGCTTGTCTTCATATATGCTGCCTTCACCTCCTTTGCACCTGTGGCCTCGAGTCCAATAACCAACCTTCCCCCGGGCCCACTGCAAGCTTACATAGTCACGACTTGTATCTGGCTGACTTTCTGGGCAAATAATCCTCCTTGTGCTGTCTCTTTGCTATCAGCCGTCGCCTAAACCCCCTCCCCCCTTCCACCCCCTACCAACTCAGCCTAGACCTAGACAGCCTTGTCCCAACGGACCAGGAGCCGCATACGATTCGCCCCTGAGAGCTGCAGCCCAACTCTCACTGGTTTTACAGCAATCCGGTCATATAGGAATCTCCGGTTGGACGGGCTGGTTCTTTCTTGGACCTCTTTCCTGGCCTTATATCCTCTACTATCCACTCCAGCCATGGACCTTACACCACCGTTGACGCGTTCGCCGGCCTCCACTCCAAAAACCTATTGTCCATCAGAAGCATCCTCTTCGGGCTATCCCTCCCCTGGTCTGGTCGAGCAACACTACAGGATCTCCTCCATCTACGAGCCTGACCCTTCCTGTTCGATGGCGCCAGAGACCTCGCTCCCTCCACTCGACGCAATGATAACCCCGGAGTGGAACCCTGCCACGGTCCTGCATCCGGCTCTGACCACCGCATCCATGGCGAATGGCCTGAATGCCGAGTACGACCCCTTCGCTACGTATGAAGGTCCCTTGTCCGGTTCATACCCACAAGCCCTCTATGCGAGCGATCCACACACGCCGCCGCCAGCCTTACAAGCCTCGCAGTCGCCAGATCCATCCTTGCCGAGAGCTTCCTTGGCTTACCCACCTGTACCTACTTCTTCAAGCCCAGAAGCCCCGAGGGTAAAGTCGGAGGCACCATCCGAGTACAGTCATAGCATCGGCCACTATGCCTCCCCACGTCTAACAAGTGCACCTTATCCGTCAGACATGGGAAATGCATACCCACAGCTGCCACCCCTTCCACATTCTGCGGCACAGTCGAGCAGCGGCTATGCATCGGATAGCACGTCGACCCACTGGATGAAATCCGAACACTACCCCATGGAGCCGGAAGAGCTTTACACAGGTCCAAGCAGCCAGTCATCCGCAGTGATGTTTGGGCAGGAAACACACAAATCATCTCGGGCCGGCAGTCGTTCACGGCGGGCACCAAGAAAGCTCACGACCAAGGAAGAAGCCAATTTCCAGTGCGAAGTCAGGGGTTGTGGAAAGCTCTTCAGCCGCAGCTACAACTTCAAGGCGCACATGGAGACGCACGACGAAAGGCGGGAGTACCACTTCCCCTGCCAGGTTGACGGCTGCGCCAAGAAGTTTGTGCGCAAGACGGATTTCCAGAGGCATCACCAGAGTGTTCATATGAAGGAGCGCAAGCACAAGTGCGATTACTGCGGACGCATGTTCGCTCGCAAGGACACGCTGCGAAGGTGAGAGACAGACTCTCTTCTCCCCACAGCTGAATACTGCACGTATGCTAACCAGCGGTCACGCTCTAGGCACATGGATGACGGTTGTTCCAAGAGGTTTGACATTGGAACCTTGGACTTGCGAGCCGACAGCTACGACCAACAAAGTTCGCGGTCGCTGAGCATCTTGCCCCCATCAAACGCCACACTTCCTCCTCTTGAAATGCCGCCTCTGACTAACACATTGGCTTCATCTCTACGTCTTCGGGAACCATCTGACGTGAACTCTCCTTGGGGTCGATAGGAGAAACAGGGAGGAATGACTTCCGCTGTGAAAGCCATGCCTTAGTTGCGTTGGGTTGCTGGCGAAGTCGAGTGTACAAAATATTCAACCAAGTTATTGGCCAGTGGGCCGAGGTGGATGTGAGCAGGCTTTGGCGTTGATGCTCTAGCATGGACTGATGGCGTCGGCTTTGGCATGGGCGCCGGAAATGTGTGCTGGCGTACAATTGCACAGGCGGCCGCCACAGCGGTCTCCTCAAGCGGGCCTGTTCAATCTGAAGAGGTATCGCATTGTCTTTACGAAGCAGTCGCTGCGTACGTTCAGCCGTTTCTTTTTTGTAGAGATACCACGTACTGTACAATACACGAGAGGCTTGTTGTTCCAGCTCTGGCATTCGACTCCCCGTGATAAGTCTCCAGAATGTCTCCCAGGGAAGACAGACCTCCTACTGAGAATGGAGGGGGAAACCCGTATCGCGGAGGCATTGTTCCCCATGAAGCTGACGAGTGTGAAAGGAGTTCAGCCGGCCAGGTCAAGTCTCTTGGATCGCATGGTACATATTTCCCTTTACCTCCACAAGTGCCCACACGGCGACGTACGGGCTAGCAGAGTCCTGAAGCTGGTTGACTGACCGGCGAGTTCCCGAAACCGTGAGCATACAGCCTGGCTGCTAACTCATCAACGGGCTGCAGCCACAGTCTCCCGGGCCAGGTCACCAACGGGAGTTGACGAAGCGGAACAAATTCCCACATCGGGAAAAGCAGCAGCTCGAGGATGAATGGCCAGGTATCGTGCCTATCACCAAGTAAACACATTACACAAGAGAGCGGTCATATTTACAACCCCTCAGGCGCGCGTCATGTCCAAAAGTCTCCGAGACCGATTGGTTGATAAGCGTCTGTTGGAACAAGGGTTCATTGTCCATGCAGCCCAACATCATGTGTATGGTCATCGTCCCTCTACCCAAAGCTCAACTAGTGAACTGAACAGGGAGGTAAGAAAATAAGGAGCCTTTCAACCCTTGATTCCCAAGAACATCCTCTCCGACATGCTACGTACGGTAGTAAAGGAGGAATAGGGCTCGAGATCAGATCCGCGAAGCATTCCGTTTGTTTGTCGGACTCGAGCCGCAGGCCGGTGAGTTGTGGAACAGACGACACACTGAGCACTGGGTAGATCAGATCGCGAGGATCGCCCAGTCATTGCCAAAAGGACGTCAACCCGGGACTGGTATGTACAGTGTATGAATGGCTTTTATACACAGGTGTAGGTGAAGCATGAGCCGACTGAAGAGATTGTACCGTGCGTGTGCCGAACTTGATCTGCCCGCCTCGGAGTTCCGATATGTATCTGGCACGGGATTTTGTAAACAGAAGCCAACGAGTCAGGCTTCCAACAAAGTTCCTCTACTACACAGGAAGAGAAGGAAAAAGCATCCCAGGCGTAACACGCCATAGTCTGCGTGTGTATGTGACAAATATCATGCCTCGAGAGGACTCTCCTGGCTGATTAATGAGGCTTGAACGTAACTGTTCGTGTGCACGCCATTTTGAGGCACACGAATTGGCAGCCGTCACCTTAGGATGACGGCAGGGAGAGACATTCGGAACCAATGTGTAATGGTAATGAAAGCTCATCATACCGGCAGGGCCATTCACCGTAGTCAACTTCTCGGAAGCTAGGGAAGGCCACAATGACTGTGTAGCAGACAGGGAGTATTCTGCCCAGAAAATAGCTCCCAACTGGCGAACCTCCTATGACCAAGCGTCCCATAGGCAAGGCTCTCGCCGGCGTGCCACAGTGCCAAGAACTGGAGGCCATATCGAAATCCGGATTTTAACGAGGATATATCAACAAGTCTACGCTTGTATGAATCCTAGTGGAGGTGCGAGAGCATCGAACTGTCATGGTACCTATGTCCTCTCTTCCACGGTGTCTCTCAGGAGGCAGTCCAATCCTTTCAGCTCACGTGATTTTTTCGTGCGGTAGACAAAGTATGACTTGAATAGTTGTGAAATGGGTGCTGATTCTTCAGCAGAGAAGGGAACATGCTTCGGTTGCGATGAGTTGGCAAGCCTCTCTGGGAGCATTGAACACAGAAAAATTGAAGCAGAAAGGTGGAACGGTTTGGCCAACTTCACGGTCATTGTCCAATTACCTCGCTAAACTAGGCCATCTAAGAGGACGGCGATACCGTCCAGCTTTGATAAAGAGGGCGCCGCTGCAAAGGACGTACCACTGACTGCATCTTAGGTACCAACACCTCCAAAGCTAAGGCAAGCTCCTGGCCTGAGACCAAAAGTTCTCCATCTTGGACCGGGCCAAGAGATCGCGGGCTTCTGCATCTGTCTCGGCGACCTTGGAGGTCCAACGCTTGAAGGACCTGGCCTTGACCTCGCCCTCAAAGACCAATTTGCAGTAGTTCGAGGTCATGTCCTTAAGACCTCCCTGCTCATCTTCGGCCATGAGCCACTGCCTCTGTTGCCCTTGCTTCGAATCTCGTGACGGTACGTTCTCTGTCCAGTCAATTCGGTTGCACATGAGCTTCTTGTACTTGCTGATGCTCCATTCGCCACCCTCCACTATGACCAAGTTGAACTTGGGGTGCATAATACAGATGCCTGTGAGTGCATGCTGCTCGGCGTTCTTCTGGATTTTGTACCTATGTTGACCGTTTGCAAGGCTTCCAATCTTGAAGACCAGGGTGTGCAGGCCCTTGGATGCATCCTTTTCCTGATTGGCGGCCACCTTCTCGTGCTTCTCCTCCGCGGTCAGTTTCCGCTCCTCGTTGGATTGCAAGTGCTGTTGGTGTCTCTCGGCAATCTGCTGGTTGACCATGGCCTCGACGGCAGTAGGATCCTTGACGGCCTCTTCACCCAGTACACGCATGAGGTTGCCTTTCTTGACCTTGGGTGGAGGGGCCGGGACGAGACCGAGTCTGATCTTTGCCTGCTGCTCCTTGAGCTCGGCCATTCTACGCTGTCTCCGGAGTTTCTTTTGTTCCTTGGTAGTAAGGTACATGGGTTTCGGAGCAGGCATCCTGCGCTCTTGTGGCGGTTCCAGAGCCACAGGATGTTGTATAAGACTGGTGACGATGCTATCATCGATGCCAACCTTGAGAGAGCCCGGGTCGTCAATGACATCGTACGAAGGAATCAGTGCCTCGTCCCACCATTCGATTTCTGGAGGAGCCTCAACAACAAAGTTTTTTTCACCGAGATCTTCATCTATGCCGGCCTTCCTGGTCTGCTCGGCAATCCTCTTTTTCATGGCCTCGAGGGCAGCTTGCCTTCGGAGAGCGCTTGCTTGCTGTATGTATTTGCCCTTCTGGTTGAAAACAAGCTGTCGCGGCATCCTTTGCTTCCCTGCCGGTACGGGCGTGGCAACCGGCTCGAGATAGGGGTTTACACCCCCAGCGTGCGCATCACGAAGAGCCGGTGTCTTGTGGCCGCTGGACGGTCTCGATAGTTCGGCCTGGAGTCTTGCGGTCGAGGCGCCAATGGGCCTTTGGTCGGTCGACTTGGGGGTCGGTGGTTTCGGCTGACCCAGATCGGCCAGTGCCGGATGAAGTCCAACATTCAAGCCGCCCTTGGCCTTGCTTCCATCGATTGCAGCGGCGACGCGTGCCTTGAGCGCAGCCATCCTGTCCGCTGCCGACTCGGGTTTCTGGATTCGTGAGGAAGCATCATGGCGGGGGCCGAGGCCAGGTGATTGAGAGTTTCTGTCCATGATAGCAATGTTCCCGGCGATGGGAGGAGACTTTGTTGCGGGTATTGATGGTGTTGTCGGTGGGCAGGGCTCGAGAGGGACAAGAGGCAGGCAGTCGAGGTTGACAAGACGATATGGCGTCGTGGGACTCGTTTGGCGGTAAACCAGTCAGAATCCGGAAATTGCCCAGATGGTCTGGTCTGCAGCGAACTGGTGCCTCGAGCTGTGGGAGGGCAAGACGAGATTGGGGCAGGAGTCGTTGGGGTTGCTTGAAGTGTGTAGGGTGCTGTTTGAATGGACCAGGCCCAGGACCAGGACCAGGACCAGGACCAAGAGGACCACAGGAGTAACGCAATGAATAAATGAAGTGACTGATCAGTGAGTGAGTGGGTGGTAGCTTGGATGGTGGGTAACTCCAGAGCTTATCGATAAGACAGTGCTAGTCCAGTACCTGACCCCTCGACTATCTAGTGCCTAATGGCTTGTACCTGAGTAGCCCGCCCTTGGAACCACACGGTTCGTGCTCCGTCCATCTTTACTATACTGCCGCCCTTCTCCGCCAAATTTTCTTCCTGTTTGGCCGGGCCAAATTTTCACGATATCATCCTCGCATCGGACCCAGCGGCGCCAGTTCTTGTTCCCTAGTTCTGACAGCTGCGATCCCACGTTCCCCTCGCTGTCCACCTCCGCCTTCCTCCTCAACAACACAGAACACCTGTGCAACCCCTACCGGGTGACCTGGACAGTACGAACCTGCGCCCTTCTCACTGCAGTCCGGTAGACATCCAGTCTGCTTAATTGTCTGGGCAGCAGCCCGCAGGGTTCTTAATTGCGAGTGCCAGTCTGAGTGCGGTTGCGGCACGCAACGGTTATGCGACCATGAATATTTCACAGCCTATCTCGTCCTCGGTCGACCGAGTCGAGTTTACCTTCCTCACCAAAGAAGAAATCCATGCCATCTCCGTCAAGAAGATCGAAAATGATAGCACCTTCGATACATTGCTCAACCCGGTCCGCGGCGGCTTATACGATCCTGCCCTCGGTTCATGGGGTGACTCAATGTAGGCAATGCCCCTCCATCTATGGCCCTGGATTGTTCCCTGTTCTGTCAAATACTTGCCAGATGCTCACCAAGTGCTTCCCCTCTGTAGATGTACCACCTGCAACCTCGGTATACAGTCTTGCCCGGGCCACGCAGGCCATGTCGACCTCCCCGTCCCTGTCTACCACCCGACATTCATGGATCAGATCCTCCGCCTCGTACGAGCTCAGTGCGTCTACTGTGACCGCCTGAGACTATCTCGGAGAGACATCCACCGCTATGTCTGCATATTTCGCCTGCTACAGTATGGCCTGCTCCATGAGGCAAGGATGATTGACGCCATCGGTGAAAATTTCCACGGTCTCGGCATGTCAGACGTACCCCAGGAAGAAATCGCCGGCTCCGACTCTGAAGATCAAGACGGTACTGCCGACGGCATCATGAGGGCCCGTGATACCTATGTCCGTCGGATGTTACAAAGCCATCGCGCAACTGCCGGGCGACGAAAGCATGAGGGTGCAGCAGAGCTACGCACCGCTTTGGTTGGCGAGTTCTTCAAGGATATTGTCAAGACACGCATGTGTGTCTCCTGCAAAGGCTTGTCCCCAACCTATCGCAAAGATCGCTCCGTCAAGATTTTCGAAAAGGCCCTGTCATCAAAAGAACAGGCTAAGATGGCCCAGGCCGGCTTCAAACGCAAAGAAGTAGTACCAACTCAGACAAAAAAGAACGAGAAGAGGAGTGGGTACGGCTCTGACGAAGGGGTCGCCGATCTGTCGTCCGATGACAATGCCGGCGATGACGATGGAAGCGTTTCCGACGAGGGCAGCGGCGATTCGCTCGATGAGTCTGGCAATATCGTCGCACGCAATAGCGCAAAGAAGCAAACCAAGAGCCAAGCGGAGCCTTCTGCCCAACGCTATCTCTCCCCGGCCGAGGTTCGATGGAGGCTTGCGAGATTGTTCGAAAAGGAGCAGGAAGTCTTGGCCCTGGTGTATTGCCGACAACCGCGCACGAAGATGGCCAAACCGCTGGCTTCAGATATGTTTTTCCTGGAATCAATCCTTGTGCCGCCAAATCGCTTCCGTCCGGAAGCCCGCACCGGTGACTCTCAGATTGCTGAGGCTCAGCAGAATGGCCTCTACAAAAACATCATCAGGGCGTCCGCAAAGCTTGCCTCCATCTACAGGCAAATCCAGGACCAGGCAAAGGGTATTGTGGATCCAAGAGGCAGCAGAAGCATGACGGCGCTGCATGAAGCCTGGACGGAACTTCAAGAGTCGGTCAATGCTCTCATAGATCGGAACCTGAACCCTGTTGGAGGAGCTGCTGCTAAAAGGAATGAGGAGGGAATCAAGCAGAAGCTCGAGAAGAAGGAGGGTCTCTTCCGGAAGAACATGATGGGCAAGCGTGTCAACTATGCCGCTCGAAGTGTCATCTCACCGGATCCGAATATCGAGACCAACGAAATCGGCGTTCCCCCGGTCTTCGCTCGCAAGCTGACTTTCCCCGAGCCTGTAACAAGTCATAACTTCAAGGATATGCAACAGGCTGTCATCAATGGTGTCGACAAGTGGCCCGGTGCGGCAGCTATTGAGAATGAAAACGGCCAAATCATCAACCTACGGAACAAGTCTCTGGAGGATCGAGTCGCCCTTGCAAATCAGCTCCTCGCCCCAACCAACACCACGTCTAGCGGCATGAGAAACAAGAAGGTCCACCGCCATCTGGCAAATGGCGATGTGGTACTGATGAACCGTCAACCCACCTTGCATAAGCCGTCAATTATGGGCCACCGAGTCAGAGTGTTGCCGGGTGAGAAGACCATCCGCATGCACTACGCCAATTGCAACACGTACAACGCGGATTTCGATGGTGACGAGATGAATATGCATTTCCCTCAGAATGAAGTGGCTCGCGCCGAGGCCCTCCAGTTGGCCGACACCGATCACCAGTACATCTCTGCGACAGCCGGCAAGCCGCTTCGTGGTCTGATTCAAGATCACTTGTCCGTGTCCGTCGCGCTCTGCAACAAGGATACCTTCTTCGACAGGCAGGCTTATCAACAACTAATATACGCCGCCCTGCGCCCGGAGAGTGGCCACATTCTCGGAGAGAGAATCGAACTCATACCTCCAGCAGTCCTGAAACCAGCAGCGCGGTGGACCGGAAAGCAGGTCATCACAACTATCCTCAAGAATATCAGGCCTCTGGATTGTGGTGATTTATGGATGACTGGCAAGAGCTCAATTCCGGCCCAGCGATGGGGACACGGCTCAGAAGAGGGCGTTGTCCTGTTCCAGGATGGTGAATTCATATCTGGAATCTTGGATAAGTCCCAACTTGGGCCGAGCTCTGGGGGGTTCATTCACTCCGTCCATGAGGTATATGGACCTGCCGTCGCTGGCAAGCTCCTCAGCAGCATGGGCCGTCTGCTGACCAGGTATCTCAATATGAGGGCTTTCACATGCGGAATGGATGATCTAAGGCTTACTCCAGAAGGTGAAGAGAGGCGCAGGAAGGAGCTGTCGGCTGCCCCCCAGATTGGATTGCGGGTTGCTGCCAAGTACGTAACATTGGATGACCAGCAACCCAATGCATCAGACCCTGAACTTCTCAGCCGCTTGGAGGAAGTCTTGAGAGACGACACCAAGCAAGAGGGGCTTGATGTGCTGACGAATAATACTTCTGCCGATCTGTCCAGTGCTGTGACAAAGGCGTGTCTACCTGACGGGCTGGAGAAGCAATTCCCCAAAAACCAAATGCAGTCTATGACCACCTCTGGTGCCAAGGGCTCCCTGGTCAATGCAAACCTAATTTCTTGCAACCTCGGACAGCAAGTCCTCGAAGGTCGTCGTGTTCCGGTGATGGTCAGTGGAAAAACACTGCCCAGCTTCCGGCCGTTCGACACGGATATCCGGGCTGGCGGTTACATTGTCAATCGATTCCTGACGGGCATCAGGCCTCAGGAATACTACTTCCATCACATGGCTGGTCGTGAAGGATTGATTGACACTGCTGTCAAAACATCGCGGTCAGGATACCTTCAACGATGTCTCATCAAGGGTATGGAGGGCCTCGCAGTTGGGTACGATAGCTCCGTGCGAGATTCTGACGGGTCATTGATCCAGTTCTTGTACGGTGAGGACGGCCTGGACATCGCGAAGCAGAAGTACCTCACAAATTTTGGATTCGTTCTCCGAAACTTCGAGTCCCAGCTGGCCCAGACCCACTACCCAGAGGCCAGCGCCTTGGGCTTGTTTGAGCACAAGGATGATTTCTTCAAGAAGAACAAGATGGCGCTGAAGAAGTCGAAAGCCAACATAGCCAATGATGAGGAGCCTATCAACTGTATGGTCAACCCGGCAAGGCATGCATTCGCCACCTCTGAGAAGTTCTACGAGGCCATGTCTGAATACATCAAGAGTAACAAGGACGGCCTGATCAGAGACAAGAAGGACAAGGACGACAGTAAACGGGACACCACGATCACGACGCTTCCCCGGAAACAGGTAGAGAAGATCTTCGTGGCCAAGTACCTGCGGTCCCTCGTTGAACCGGGTGAGGCGGTCGGTATTGTTGCTGGGCAGTCGGTAGGAGAACCGTCCACGCAGATGACACTGAATACCTTCCATTTGGCTGGCCACTCGGCCAAGAACGTCACACTGGGTATTCCCCGGCTGCGTGAAATCTTGATGACGGCTAGTGCACATATCTCGACGCCATCTATGACGCTTGTTCTCAACGAGGAGCTTTCGGTAGACGACGGCGAGAAGTTTGCCAAGGCTATCAGTGTCCTGCCTCTCTCGCATGTTGTGGACAGCGCATCTGTCAGTGAACGGGTGGGCAAGGGCATCGGATATGCCTTGGCCAAGATCTTCAGGATACGCCTGAGGTTCTTCCCATCTCATGAATACACGGAGGCATACAACATCGGGATCGCCGATGTGCTAGACACGGTCGAGAAGAAGTTGATCTCTCAGCTGCAGCTCATGATCAAGAGGGACATCAAGAAGAAGAGCAGTGGTACCAACGCAGCAACGCCGGAGGTTGGCGTGAAGTCAGGCACCATTGAGATGGCCGACGGCCCTCGCGAAGTTGGGGGTCCTGCGGGAGGCGACGACGATCTCGATGAAGACGATGATGGGGATGATGATGCCACGAATGCCAAACAGCGAGCCAATCGCAGCCAGGTAGTGTCGTACGGCCCCAATGATGACGAGGACGATGCCATCCAGCAGCGGCTAGAACGCGAGGCTGACGAGGCTGACGAGGATGACGATGAAGGGTTCGGAGGCAGCCCAAGTCCTCACGCTGCTCCTAAGGATGGTGCGGATGTAGATGAGGACAGCGATTCCGACGGTGAGGGCAAGTCCCGTGAGGGTCGTGTGAAGGAGAAAAACCCACATGTCACCCAGTTCCGGTGCGACGAGTCGAGTGGTGGGTGGTGCGAGTTTGTTCTAGAGTACGACGTGAACACGCCCAAGATCCTGATGCTGGGTCTGGTGGAATCAGCGGTGCGGAAAACGCTCATCCAGCAGATTCCCGGCGTCGGGCAGTGCACATTCGTGGCTGAAGACACGATAACCGACATACGCACCGGCGAGGAGGTCAAGTGTTCGGTTGTGCACACAGCAGGAGCAAACCTGCAGGCCATGCAGAAGTACAGCGACTACATCAACCCGAACAAGATTCAGACCAATGACATTGCCTCCGTCCTCGCTGTGTACGGTGTCGAAGCCGCCCGGACCAATATCATCCGAGAGCTGAGCGCCGTTTTCGGCTCGCACGGCATCAGCGTCGACAATAGGCATCTGAATTTGATCGGTGACTATATGACGAGGAATGGCGGCTTCTCGCCGTTCAACCGAATGGGTCTACGGGGCAATGTCAGTCCCTTCACCAAGATGAGCTTCGAAACGACATTGGCCTTCCTCAAGGATGCTCTGCTCGACGGTGACTTTGACGACCTGAGCACACCCAGTAGCCGGTTGGTCATGGGGAAACTCAGTGGAGTTGGTACGGGTGCATTTTCACTGCTTCTGCAGGCGCCGATCAAGCATTATGACCCCATGAGCGGGTGAGAAGAGGGAGGACTGTGGCAGGAAATAGTGTTTGGGATGAATGTACAAGGCGTCAAGTCACGTCGTCACGGAAATGAAAGTAATGCATACAGACAGAATCACAGAAACTTTGCTGAAGATTATTCCGCCCCGAACCTGCAGCTCATTGCATCAGCAATCCATCACCTCGTGCACTTCTTGCTGGCTCTTGCCAACCCTCACGCGGTACTAAGTAATGCTTCTCGCCGTGCCTCTGTGTGATCGACTTGGGCTCTCCCCCTTCGTACCGGGGTGCAGAACCAGTTCAAGAGCACGGGATGTGACGTGCGAGATTAGGGCGAGCAAGGAGTGCCGGGACAGCTTGATCATATCTACACTCCTAGAGATGAGTTACTCAGGGTGATAGATTGGATGGCCCAGGAATGATATGGCATGTTATATACGTAGTGCACCACTGATATAAGCAAGAGCCTGCGGTCGAACGCCCACTTACATAACGTATGAACTGCATGGATGGCTTGCAACCGGTCAGGCGGGCAGGCAATGGTTGGCTCATTGTTTCTAGTTCTTGCAACGTTAGAAGGAGCGTCACGGCGAGTCAGGTTGGTTCAGTGCAGGTACGTTGTCAAGTTCACTACTACAGTGCGAGAGAGAAAGGTGTAGTGTTGATCATAAGTTTCCTTGTTCAATAGTAGGCGGCGGCAGCGTCCCATCAGCTGCTTGATCTAATGTACAACCCGCCCTTGAAAGCATCGCAAACGCCAATGTAGACCCCTTTCCCTGGATATGACCATCGTCAACCGAGCATTGCTGAAAAAATCATCGTGACCGTCCCAAAACCAAACCAAGTGCAAAACCCCATGTAGTCAAAAGCAGGCAGCAGCTTAGTTGCGCTCACCACGGAGGCGGCGGGCGAGCTGGATGTCCTTCTGCAGGGTTGTTAGCGTGTGTTTATTGTCAAGCGACGCGTCGCGTTGGGTGAGTTGAACGAGAGTGGGGTCAAGACATACCGACTGGATGGTGACACGCTTGGCGTGGATGGCACACAGGTTGGTGTCCTCGAAGAGGGAGACGAGGTAGGACTCGACGGACTCCTGGAGCGCACCGATGGCAGAGGACTGGAAGCGGAGGTCGGACTTGAAGTCCTGGGCGATCTCACGAACCTGTGTAAAGAAAGACCGCATTAGCAAATCGCGTCGCGATAGGCAAGGAGCAGGGCAGTTTGATGACTTACCAGACGCTGGAAGGGGAGCTTGCGGATCAGAAGCTCGGTGGACTTCTGGTAGCGACGGATCTCACGGAGAGCGACGGTACCGGGCTTGTAACGGTGAGGCTTCTTGACACCTCCGGTGGAGGGCGCGGACTTGCGAGCGGCCTTGGAAGCCAGCTGCTTACGGGGAGCCTTGCCACCGGTGGACTTACGGGCGGTCTGCTTGGTGCGGGCCATTGTGGTGATGGAAAAGATTGATTGTTTTGTGTGTTTGTGACGATGCGACCAAAACGCGTCGAGAAATTGATGGGAAAAGTTGGTTAAAGTGATGATATGGTTGGTGGCGAGTGTGGTGATGGAGAAGGGAGAAAGCGGGAGTTGAGTGGGTGGGGGGTGGCAGGGCTTAAGTAGGCTGACAATCGGGGTGCAGGAGGTGCTGGCTGATCTGGCTGATCTGTGGCAGCCTAGCGCTTTCCCGATTCGGTGTGTTGTGTTGTGTGGTGATGCGACACACTAAAAAAAAAGATGGGCTTAAGAGTGGGCTTGGCAAAAAGTTAGCCAAAGTTCAAAGGCAGCTTTTTTGGAGGGCAAAGCGACTCTGTCTGGCAGGGAAAGAAGCTGCAGGTTTCTGGTGGGAAATTTGGGGTGCGAAACAGGGATCTCAACTTTGCCGAGTTTCCATTGGCTGCAGTCACTCGCCTCCAAGACGCTTTGCCGCTTTGGGATGTTTTCCTGGGGGGAGGGGTTTTTTAAGGGAGTCGGGACGAACGGATCAATCACCACTCTGCTGCTGTTCGTTGTGCCCGGCCAGCCAGCCAGCCAGCATGTATCTCCGTACCGTACCTGCCGTTCCTACCATTCCTGCCGTACCTGCCGTACCTGCCGTACCTATCTGCTGTATCTCTTCAGCCGTATGGATCGGCTCAATTAGCTTTGCAGTAGCTTCGATGTGATAGAGCCAATAAGGCCATAGGATAAAGTCCCCGAGGGTCTCCACTGTGCACCGAAGCGAGCGCCGATCAGCCTAATACAGCTAGAGGAATCGTGATCTCCTGACACCAGAACTTTGAGGGTACATCCAGCGGTGAGGCCTTTGCTCTATTTAGACCAGTAGCAGGCAAGTCGCTATCTGCAGCGCTAATGCAAAGCTAATTGAGCCGATCCATACGGCTGAAGAGATGTACGGATCCATACCTAGTGTACCTACACTATGTACGGCCAAGACGTCAAATCGATGGTCCGTTATCCATGTCAAATGTTCACCCCGCAGAATTGACATTGATTGGCATCCACGCACTGGATGCCAGGCCAGGCTCAACCTTAATTGTGGACAGTCCGTCTTTGTCGATGGGCAAATCAAATGCCAATCTGCCAAACGCCCTTTAAGGTCCACAGGTATCATCACAGTCCAGAATGTCTGACAGTGTGTGCACGCAAAGGTGGCGGGCGGCTGTTTGCTTCCTACCGTACATACTACTTAGACTGACTGACACTGGACGAGACTCACGGTATGTAAGTCGGCCCTAGGTGGTCACCCACTCAGTCACATCGTTGACGACCTTCATAGCAGCTTCCATATGCAGACACCTGGGCGCAAATATACAGTCACAGTAGATAAAACAGACGGAGCTAGTCGTTGCTGGTCGCTGGTTGATGGTTGATGATTTAATGGCAGGCCGCTATTCAGAAACGCATGCTCTCACCACAGTACGTACCTAGGTATTTAGTCTCCGCGTACATGCTATGTTGTCTAAAATCTGGGGTTCAAGCTTTTCCCGGCCCGCCCTCTCCGGTGTATCATGTATGCTCCTCAGATGGGGCCTATTGGTAGACGAACATGTACTGGGGATTTAAGTTCCTTGCCTCTTTCAATGTTGTTCCCAGAGTCTTTCCCAGACTCCAACGCACACGCGAGAGAGTGTCTGTCAAGTTTCAAGGGTTCAATGTCAGTGACATTCCAGGAATGGTTTAGTTCTGGAGTCAGTTCTATCCTGCTTAGCCAATCACAAAATTCGGCACTTCTGGGGTGGGGGGGCAAATCTGACTTGACTCTTGCCGTCTTGCAAGGCTGCCGCCGCCTGCACGCCTGCAGCATCTGCACTGCACGCCTTGCACCGTTTCCTTTTTTAGCGTGCTGATCTGGGGCTCGGCTGATTTCAAGCCCGCCGGCGGCTGCACCGTCCCTTACTTAAGACCTGCCACTTCCCCGCGTCACATCCTCCTCGCCGCATCTGTTTGTTCCCGCAATCTTGATCCCGCCGTCAAACCGATCTCACTCTCAACCGTCTTCCTTTCTTGAAAATTACAAGAAACCCTCTTTTGTGGTTTCATCCTCATCAGTCAACTTTCAAACCTCACATATTTTCTCCCCCAAAACCATCAACATGACTGGACGTGAGTACTTCCCCTTCCCCTCCCCACTCGATGTACTACTACATTCCGGCTGTCGCGTCTCCACAACCACGACGCGTCTAGTTTCTCTATCCCCACACAACCAAACAACAGAAGACTACATGGACTGACATTCTTCTTTCTCGCAGGCGGCAAGGGCGGCAAGGGTCTCGGAAAGGGAGGTGCCAAGCGTCACCGCAAGATTCTTCGTGACAACATCCAGGGTATTACCAAGCCCGCTATCCGACGTCTCGCTCGTCGTGGTGGTGTCAAGCGTATCTCTGCCAGTAAGTCTTAGCTCTGCACCGAACGCGCCAATTCTTAGGAACATGTCACTGACAACACTAAACAGTGATTTACGAGGAAACCCGGTCTGTCCTCAAGTCCTTCCTCGAGGGTGTCATTCGTGACGCAGTCACCTACACCGAGCACGCCAAGAGGAAGACCGTCACATCTCTGGACGTTGTCTACGCCCTCAAGCGACAAGGCCGCACCCTGTACGGTTTCGGTGGTTAGATACGCTACGTGTCATGTTCTCTCACGATTGTTTTCTGCTGGTTGGGGACGGTTGGCATCGGCACCAGGAATGGTTTTGTTTGTGCCTGCGATGATGATTATGGGATTCGGTTTCTGCTTTGGGTTCTCTGTACCATACGGGCAAACGGTGTTCTGCGAGGATAACATAATTGATACCTCCATGCTTGCGGAGGCGGTACTGCGATGAAAATAAACAACTGCAACCAAATTGGTTCTGCATCTCTTCCACTGCGGCTGTTCCTGATACCGACCTACTGTTGGCTTCTCGAGACACGTTCCAGTATATCCCCGTGGCCTGTTTGACACGTTTTGTTCCTGTGTTGTGATGGAGATCGGCTGCCCATTGGTGGGGGGGCGCCCTGACTGCTCAGTCATACTTCCAGTCCAAGACTGCACACCTTGTGCAGGATAATCCCCGGATTTAGCCAGTATCTACTACAAACTGACTGATCTTGCTCGACAACCATGAGGACATATCTATCGCGTTGTCATCATGAAGACTACTGGCGTCAACTAACAGACTCAGGATACTAATATATTTGAGTGGCTGAGCCGTAAGCAAGCTATCGATCAGATAGCCTGATCACATGTAGCTAAGAGGACGGTTCTTGATCTCTCAGGAGGAATCTGCAGGCATTGCCCCCTACCAGCATGAGATTGGCTGATAGTTGACAAGCATGACCATTGATTAAACACCGAGGGTAACTACCCGAACTCTCGAGTGTATATATACCCTGCATGGTGTCCTGTATCCTGGCTGAGCACGTCCCCGGATCATTATATGTACATCATGAGTGGTAACATTGATCCTAGGCCAAGTGCTTCGCCCTGAGCATGGTCTGTGGGTTGGCACTCCAACTGCTTGCTAAAAAATTATAATGTGCCATCACTGCCTCTTATCAAGCATCGGGGCTCTTGCGACGTTTCAGCAACCCTCAGGTCGATCCCGTGGACTGCGTCCTATCCATAACTATCAGACGGACCTACATAGAGAGAAGTCGTCTGCGAGACAGCGTGCCTAAGACGTACCAAGGTAGGCGATTTCACAAAATCGAATTTTGCCGGTCAGTCAATCATATAATTGAAACACACTGTCGGGCATGAGCTCCCGGATGGCTTGTAATTGGTTAAGCTGTTCCCTCTACTACTTACTACCATCACACTGTTTCAAGTGCGTACCTTCATGGTTGTGCACATCATATAAAGGATGGCTTATGCATATTCCATGATAACCCATGTATGTATATCGACTATGTTCGTGTATCGTACATTGAGGGTTTATACATGTTTGTTTCTTTCCGAACATGATTACGATATAATTTCGCATTCTGTCTACGCAATAATTGCATATATCATCTTCTCTCACTGCGTCTTCACAGCGAGATCATATAACGGTATGCTTCTAGTTAACGAGCTCCCCGCAAGGATATTCGAAGCATTCTATCGCAAACCTCGGCTTGGAATAATGTCTCATTCTTCAGGAGCAGTAGCATAGCAGCCCTTGCCTTAATATAATATTCAATGTTGTTGGCTGCGTTGTATAGATGAACACCTCCCACCGAAACTATAACAGCAGTATAAGTCTCAGACGGTGAGTGATAACAGAATTGGGGTATCCTCTTCGAACAAATAGTCGGCGCATTCTGAAGCATTGAATAGGCTTATAAGTAGACTACGGGTTTCCTTAAAGGCAAGAGGTGATCTTCCGGGCATAATAGCCCAGTGCTCTACCTAACTAGGAATAGCATATAGAAGATAGATACCTTTACAACAGTAGCCCGGGTATTACTTCTTAAGCTATTAGTCCATATATATATTAATGCATATTAGTTTTCAGATCTAAGACTTTGCATTCTTTAATACAGCTATATATATCACAATACTAAAACTAGTAGTTTTAGCATACTGTATATAGATATAATATAGTCTTTAATATTTTAATATTTTAATAACCCTATATATAATAAAGTGCATTATCTATAGCGCTATACTATATACTAAGAAAAGTTAGAAGATTTATAGTAATAATAATATACTTATATGCCGACCTACCTTTATATAGTATATAATACCTCTATAATCTATTAAGCTATATAAAAAGCTAAGTACTAAGAGAAAGCTTATATATTATTATAATAATTATAGTAGTAACTTTTATAGAATACTTTACTATAATCGTAGTATTAATATTATTAGAATATATATATATATATAATAATAATAATATTTATACGCTAACTAACCCTTAAAGGGTATATAATACTTCTATAATCTATTAAACTATATAAGAAGCCGAGTATTAAGAAAAAACTTATATATCTTCTATAATCTATTAAACTATATAAGAACCCGAGTATTAGGAAAAAACCTATATATTATATTCTAGCTATATAGGAGCTATATTATTTATTTATTTATATCTTATAATTCTCTAATACTTATATATAATAATTATAGTAGTAACCTTTATAGAGTACCTTACTATAGTTGTAGGGTTTATATTATCAGAGAGTATATATATATAGTCTGTATAATACTATTCGTTTACGAGTAATTAAGAGGAAATAATTCTTATTATAAGAATAATACTTAGATTAATAACTAAAGAGTAATTATAAAATATTATCTAGATAGTAACGATTATATCCTTATATATCTAGCTCTTTAGTTAAGCGATATATTAGATATATAATATCTAATATATCCGGTCTACTGATATATTAGATATATAATATCTAATATATCTAGTAACCCTAACCCTAACCCTGAGTTATCTTATTAACTAGAGGGTTCTATACTCTAGTACTATTAGCTTAGCACCTAGGTATCCCGTTAGTTCTCTTAACGTTACCTAGTTAGGTACCCTTAACGCCTGTTCTTTTAGATTATAATATTATACTATATAAAAGGCTAGCCTTTAAGTAGTTACTATAAGGGGGTCTATTACTATCTATAATCTTCTATAAGGGAAGGAGTTATAAAAGTATAAAAGGAAAGGCGACGAGTAAAGATTAAACTACTCGGGGGTAGCTATAGCGCTTATAGCGCGTTATAGCGTAAAAGCTTTAGCCTATATACCGAAGCTACTTATAAGCTTTAACCTATAATATTAGCCCCCCCCTATCTCCCCCCTAGTAGAAAAAATATTTACTTAATATAGCAGGTAGTTTAGGCGGCGCGCACTTAATCTATATACTTATGCTTGCTAAGTACCCGTATAAGCGCTAGTATATACTTAAGCCCTTTATTTCTCTCGCCCTTTTAAATCCCTTTCCTTTCCTTTCTTCTTACCTCCTACTTTAACTTTATAAATACCCCCCCCCCCCTTTACCCTTATAAAGCGCTTTAAAGAGGGACTAAGTATAGATATAATATATCTTAAGCTCTAACTAAGTAGCTACCCCTAGTAATAATATACTTCCCGATAAAGCTAATTAAGCGAAAGCGCTCTCTATAGCGTAGCGCTATTATAATAAGAAAATTAGTATTACTATAGAGTAGTTTAAACGCTATACTCTTATTAATTAGCCTCCTAGTATTCTTATAATATCCTACTTCGAGTATATTTATTATCTAGCGTATAATCCCGATATTTTTTATATTAATAATCTTAATAAGTATAAGCTACTCGGTCCCCTTTTAAGAGCTACTTATATAAAGCTAATTACTCTTATATAAGTTAAAGAACTCCTTATCTCGCTTATACTATTATCAATAATAAAGAGAAGAATTTTAAATATATTTATACTCTTATAAATAGAAAATAATATATAAGGAGCTTTATTTAAGCTATTCTTAACCCGCTCCCTAACTTATTAAGTACCCGGAGCTCTTTAATCTTATAAATTAACTAGTAGATATTACTAAAGCTTTTAATTATTATTATTATAGTAAGTAATACTTACTTAAGATAAAGCTACTCTTTAGCCGCTAATTATATATAAATATTATTGTAGCTTAGGAGGCTATTAGTTATATAGCCCTTTAAGCTCGCTATATATACTAGATTAAAAAGAATATATATAACCATAGCTCCGAAGCTATTACTCCTAATAATAGTAATATTAATAATATTAATAAGTTATAAGCTTATTATATAAATACTTTAAAACCCCTCCCTTATTACTCGGGAGCTATTAATACCCGTATAGAAATAAAAGCTCGACCTTTTAATAGATATTTATACTATTACTCTAAAGACCTATATAATTTTTAAAGAGATCTACGATATAATAAAGCGTAAGTAGTCTATAATAGAGGATAAAGAGAATAAAGAGGATAAAGAAGAGGCGGAGGAGTAGCTTATAAGCTTATATAAAGCGGCTCCTTCGCTTAGCTCTAAGTTTAAAAGGTTAGAGATAAGTAATATTATACTTTAGTAATAAGTTAGAACTTCGAGATAAAGTAGTTATAAAATCTCTAATAAGTAGCTCCTCTCTTATAGGGAGAGCCTAACGAATATATTAACCCTATTATTTAAAACGAACTATTATAACCTTACTTTATAATTATTAACGCGCTTTCTCTCCCCCCCCTTATATCCCCGTTTTATATAATAAGCTTATTATAATCCTAAGTATAGCTATAGTAGCTCTTATATATATCTAGAGTTATTACCTCCTTAAAATTTTTAAGAGGTTTTTAATTAAGTTTAATATAACCGATTTATTTAATATAAACTTCCTAGATAAAGATAGCGTTAGCTTTAGGCTTACCCCTTACTTATTTAATATATACGTTTAATATCGCTTCTACTTTTAATTCTAATTCGTCCTCCTTATCCTTATTATTTAATAGAATAAGGGGCAGCTAGTAGTTATAAAGGGTTTATAAGGGTAGGGGGTTATTATTCGCGCGTAATAAGAGATCGATATAAACATATAAGTAGATACTAAAGGGAATTTCTAGTTCTATTATATAGGAATCGTGTTACGAACAGACCCCCTTAGGGTAGGTTAGGTTAATTAATAGTTATCTAATATTTCTATCTCGAGGAAGCACGAAAACTCTATACTATATACCTAATTTATAGTAGGGAGAGTATATACCTTATATCTTAGTTGCCTACTATTATATCTTACCTACTTAAGCCTAGTAGTTTCTAATATACCCCCTAGTAACTGCAGAGTATCTATAATCGCTATTAAAGTAATGCCCTAAGCGAAAACGTCCCTTTAAAAACTACGTTATAGCCTATTTAAATGTTATAATCTAGAAGGATAGGCGTTAAGGGTACCTAACCAGGTAACGCTAAGAGGACTAACGGGATACTTAGGTGCCGAGCTAATAGTACTAGAGTATAGAACCCTCTTATAATAGATATAAGGGTTAGGGTTAGCGCTAGCTAATTAAGAGTATTACGAACTTAATCGAGCTTTATAATATCCCGACTTACTATATCGCGGGCTTAATCGAGCTTCGCGATATCCCGAGCTACCTATTAAAGAGTTAGATATAAAGGATATAATCGTTACTATTTAGATAATATTTTATAATTTACTCTTTAATTATTAATCTAAGTATTATTCTTATAATAGGAATTATTTCCTCTTAATTACTTATAAACGAATAATATTATATAGCTTATATATATATATTCTCTGATAATATAAACCCTACGATTATAATAAAGTACTCTATAAAGGTTACTACTATAATTATTATATTTTAATAACTCTTATTTAAACGGTTTTAATATATACCGCTATATAATATTTAATACTCTATTATAGCCTCTACTGATAAGGAATATTAGAATATACTAGAGTAGATTTAAGAGCTTTAAGAGAAATATAATACTTTAGTTAATAAACCCGAGATTAAAGCCCCTTTAGTAATACCCCTAAAGATTAAGCTCGATAAACTTAAGGGCTTCGATAATATTAAAGGGACCCTTTAGGGCTTCCTTACCTAATACCGAGCTTACCTCCGATATTATAATCTTTAAGAACCCGAGGAATAAGTTCTACTTATTGTTAATCTCCTATAAGCTAATACTCTTATTTAGTTCGAACTAACTTTTAAGGATTACCTCGATAAGGGAATTATTAGGGCTTCTATTAAAATAATTAAGATTTTTAACGATTATAAAAAATTCGAAAAAGCGCTTAAGGGAATATACGGGGAGCTAGATAAAGAATAATAAACGGAAAGAAAATTTATAAAATACTAATAGTATACTTCCGCTTCGGAATATCTATTTAAATTCCGATAAATTATAATAAGGCTTTAATAGGATAACAAACCCTTAATAACCCGATTTTATAAAAACTTTAAGGATAATATTAAAGATAAATTATTAAAAGTAGATAAGCCCGATACCTTTATAAAATATATTAAAAATATAGTTAAAATCGATAATCGATTATATAAACGATAGTTAGAAAGAAAAAGTTAAATACCCCTTTTTATATAAGCTAATAAATATAGTAATTAAGCTAATACCGGGAAGTGGTATTAATATAACGGGAATTATAAGTCTTAATATTAATTAATAGCTTATAGAAATACTTATTATATAGGACTAATAGAATTAGATATTATATAGCGCGATAATAAGAAGGTTAAATACTTTAATTATAATAAATTAGGATATTTCGCTAAAGATTATTAAAGTAAAAAATAGGGAGATTAAAAGTTTATCCTAAAAAGTAAAAGGAATACCGGGATAGTAAAACGATTTATATTTATAAGATATAAGGGACCTCTCTATAATATAATTATAAAAGGTAGCAATTTAGATTATTCTAATACAGATTATCTTATATAAACTTATAAGGATAATAACTCTTTCGATTATAAGTAAATACTAGAGGAATACTAAGTAGAAATTATCCCGGAAATATTAATAGAAATTAAAGAGTTAACGGAAAAACCCCTCGGATAAATATACCTTTTATAATTAAATATCTTAGAAATATTAAAGGAACTTAGGGTATAAGAAGATATAGCCGCGGAAAGCTTTAAATAACAAGCGGAAAATCTTAGTTAATAGATCGAGGATAATACTAAGGAGGATATAAGATTATAGCTTTAAGAAATATAATAATAACTTATACTTATTAATAAGGAATTAAAAGAAAGAAAGAAAAATATCCTCGAATTATAGATTAGCGATATAATTATATAATTTCCGTATAACGATCCTATAATATATTTTAGAAAAGTAACGGCTTTAATACTATATAAAGGTAGCGATTAGAAGTTCGCTATTTTAAGAATCCTTATTATAAAGATCGGAGAATAACCTTCGATTTAGGATCCCTAGAACCTTATATACTTCTCCCCGGGATATAAGGATTACTTATACTATATAGTATAAGTTTTATATATTTATAATTATTATATATACTATTATATAGATAAGGTATTATATAACTTCTTCCTTTAACGATATAAAGGAAAGCTAGTAGAAATTACTTATAACCCCGGATACTTTAATAATCTATATATTTACTTAATAGATAAGTTAACTAATATTTATATAATATTCTAATATAACGATAATTATTACTTAAAATAATATATTATAGTTAGATTATTACTCGATTATCCCTTAAGATTTTATTAAATCTATTAAGTATAGAAGATTAAAGCTTAATACTTTAATAGAAATAAGATTAAAAAAGAGGCTAAGCGTTAAGAATAATTAGAAAAATAAACTAGTAAACTAGATATATAGGAACGAATTATAATATCCTTCCTATAAAAGGATAATACCTTTATTAAGCCCGGTTAAAGAGCTAACCGATTATAACTAGTTAGGAATAAAAGTAAGAAGATAGCCTCTTTTACTAATAGATTAGATTTACTAGTAGAGGAAAGTTATTAATTACTTAAGGTTATTAATAGCCTCGAATGCTTGAGAAGTAGCCTACTATTAGAAGAAAGCTCTATTAGTTAAAAGAGCTCTTAATAATAGAACCTTACTAATAGACTAAGCTATTAATCGAAGGATCGACTAGTTAAAGCCGGCTACTAGTAGATTAAGCGATTAGTAATAACTAGCGATCTATATAACGAGTTATTAGTAGAAGGGAATATCGATTAAGAGAAAAGTCGATTAGTTAAGAGACGAAATTAGTAAAAGAAGGCTTAGAGGCTAGCTTAAGAAGTAGTATAATAAGTAAAAAACTAGTTAAGCTATTAAATTTAGAACTAACTAATAGCGAGAAACTAATAAAGTTTTTTAATACGATTAGTAAAACGGAATATAACCCTTTATTATTAGATATACGAATTAGTAATATTATAATATATATACTAATAGATAATAGCGCTTAAAAAATTTTTATCGCTTTATATATAGTTAATAAGAATAGGATATAATATAGATTAAAGAAATAGCTATATATATTAAGTATAATCGAAAGAAATATAATTACTTATAATAATAGATAGATTAATTAGGAGATTAATTACCTACCCCTTATTATCTAAGGATATTATAAAACTCTTATCTTCGATATTATAGATATACCTTAATATAATATAATATTAGGAATACTATAGCTAAAGAAATATAATAATATAATATATATTAATTAAATTATTAGCTAGATTAATTATAAAAACTATACTCTAATTAAAGAGATAATTAATAATAAGGCAAGATAGGGTCTAGTTATTAAGGATAGCTTAAGATAATAGCGCTTAAATATACTTATAAATACCTCTAAAAGAGTTTAGGGAACTAAGAAAATAAGCGATAGCTTAAAGAAGGATTTAATTATTAAGGAGAAATAAGCGATACTCTTAAACGAATTAATATATATATAACTATATTTAATATTATCGGAAGAACGAGCTAAGGAAATTATTAGGAAAATTAATATAGTAAGAAGAAAAGAGTAGTTAGTAAGAGTATAAATAGCTATTTAAGAATTAGATAAATACGAAATAGCCGAAATAATATAATAAAAGGCCTGCTTAACTATATAAATATAAACTTTAGCGATAGGATAACGATAAGATATAATACGATAAGTATAGAGAAAATAATAATAAGAAATAACTAAAATAATTAATAAACCCTTAAAGAGGTTCGTCGGTTACTTATAAAAAGTTAAAGCTAAGAGTAAAAACTTAAAGGATTTTATTCTGGAAGAATATAGAAAGTATACTTAGCTATTTTTAAGGGTATTAGATACTAGTTTATTATAGTATAACTAATAGGATTATAAGATACTATTAAAGGAAGGTATATAGCCCGGATTTTATAAAATCTATAGATTTAATAAAGAATAACTTAAAATATTTAAGGAGTACCTTAAAGAAAACTTAGTAAAAGGATATATTAGACCTTCGATATTACTAATAGGATATCCAATCCTATTTATATTAAAAAAGAATAATAAACTTAAACTATATATTAACTATTAATAGCTTAATAATATTATTATTAAGAATCGATACCCGCTTCTATTAATTAGTAAATTTAGGAATAAATTAAGTAGTATAAAAATATTTATAGCCTTAGATTTAAAAGGAGCTTATAATCTAATTAGAATTAAAGAAAGCGAAGAATAGAAGATAGTATTCCGAATACGCTATAGATATTTCGAGAACTTAGTAATATTATTTAAGCTTACTAATATACTTATAATATTCTAAGCTATAATTAATTATATACTTAAGGAATATTTAGATATATATATAATAATATACTTCGATAATATCTTTATTTACTCTAAGGATTTAGAATAATATAAGAAAGATATATAGAAGGTATTTAAAATCCTAGAAGAAAATAATCTATTAGTAGAATTAAAAAAGAGTTTCTTCTATTATATAGAAGTAGATTATCTAAGGTATACTATTACCCTAGGAGAAATTAGAATATAAGTATCTAAGGTTATAATAGTTAGGGATTAGCTAGAACCCCGAAACGTTAAGGAGGTATAAAGCTTCCTCGGACTTTATAATTTCTACTAATAATTTATTAAGAACTATAGTAAATACGCTATACTTCTTATATATTTTATAAAGAAAGATATATTATTTACTTAAAGTATAGAAGCTTAAGAGGTATTCGATAAAATTAAATATTTAATTATAATTAAACCGGTATTAATAGAAGTAAACTCTAATAAACTATTTAAAATTAAAATAAACGTATCCGACTTTACGCTCGGAGTATAACTCGGATAACGAGATAAGAATAATAAGCTATACTTAATAGCGTTTATCTCGAAGAAACTTAATAAATTTAAGTTAAACTATTAGATTTATAATAAAGAATTAATAGTAATTATTAAAGTATTTATAGAATAGAAAATATACTTAATTAGTATAAAATACTAAATTAAAGTCTACTCGGATTATAAGAACTTAATATAGTTTATAATTATTAAAGTTCTTAATAAACGATAAATATAATAAGCCGAATTTCTATTAGAATTCGACTTTAAAATCTATTATAGGAAGGGATTAGAAAATAAATAAGTAAACGTAATTAGCCGAAGATTAAACTTTAAATAAAATATTAAGCTAGAATTATAAAGTATCCTTAAGTAGGATAACGACGGTAATATTAATTAAGAAAAAAGAGTAATCGCGGTAATATTTAGGATTTAATTAGATCTAGGATAGGAATAAGAGCTACGCTTATCCTAGTAATAACTAACCTTAGAAGAGAAAGAGGAACTCTAAGATAAAAACGGTTTACTTTGTTAAGCAGGGAAACTCTATATACTAAAAGATTTATAAAGTAAGCTTATCCGAAGAATATATAGCTTAATAGCTTATAGATATTAAGGAATTACCTCGATTATTAAACGAATTAAATATTACTATAAATTCCCCCGAATAAAACTAGATATTATAATAATAATTAAGGAATATAATACTTATAATAAGAGTAAAGCCGCTAGATATAAACTTTATAGAGAACTATAATTACTACTAGTTATATTAGGATTATAGAAGTTAATTAGTATAAACTTTATTATTAAACTATTATCATTATAAAAACTAATAATAAAAGTACTTTATAATAATATCTAGGTAATAATAAATAAATTTATAAAATATACTTACTTTATCCCCTATAAAAAATCTAGTATAGTAGAAGAACTTACTTATATATTCTTATAAATAGTAATAAGCTAATACGGATTATTAAAAGAACTTATAATAGATAAAGATAAACTATTTATATCGAAGTTTTAGTAAAGATTTATAATAAGCTTAGGAACTAAGTATAAGCTATTAATAGTATTCTACCTATAGATAAACGGTTAAATAAAAAGGTTTAATTAGATTATTAAAATATACTTTAAAAGTTATATTAACTATAAATAGAATAATTAAGTCGAGCTCCTATTAATAATATAATTCGCTTATAATAGCGCGGATATAACGATAACGGGAATATTATTATTCTATACGAATTATAAATATAACCCCGAGATATATCGAGAATTATTACCCGGAAAGGATAATATAGAAGTAATAAAAAGAATAGAAGAAATTTATAAATTATAAGAATAAATCTAATAAGAACTTATATTTATTCGCTAACGAATAGTAGAATATTATAATTAAGGACGATTAGTAGTATTAACGCTCGAGAGGGGAGATAAGGTATCACGAACAGACCCCCTTAGGGTAGGTTAGGTTAATTAATAGTTATCTGATATTTCTATCTCGAGGAAGCACGAAAACTCTGTACTGTATACCTAATTTATAGTAGGGAGAGCATATACCTTATATCTTATTTGCCTGCCGTCATATCTTACCCATTTAAGCCTAGTAGTTTCTAATATACCCCCTAGTAACTGCAGAGTATCTGCAATCGCTATTAAGGTAATGCCCCAGGCGAAAATATCCCTCTAAAAAACTACGCTATAGTCTATTTAAACTCTCGACCCCTACGGGTAAGTTTACTTCTGTAAATATATACGCAGCTATACTACTATACTATATACTAGGTCCCTTTTCTTACTTTATAGGCCGCTCGTCCTCCGTCTAGCCTACCCTAGTTTATCTACGCGCTTCTACTATAGTAATTATATATACCTTTTATACTAACTTCCTAGGAAACTTATCTTTAGTATATAAACGTTTCCTTTTATAGGTATAATAAGATATTCGCTATCTCTATCGCTAACGAATACCTAGACCCTAAACCTAGACTCTAAACTAGACCTTAGACTTACTAATTTTATAACTTATAGTATAGATTATTATTATCTATAAGCTTCTTTTACTATAACTTTATACCCGGTAGGGGGGTTTCCCCTATAGGACTCGTAGCTAATAGGTTAAGTCGCCCCTATAGCTAATAAGTTAAGGGAGAGATATCCTTTATAGTAGTGTCTGTAGTAGTCTTCGGATCGTTAGACTATAAGAGCTACGGTTGGAGATCTAGACTACTTGTTTTTTTTTTTTTTTTTTTTTTTTTAGTGTTTAATTAGGTAGCACCGCTACCAGAAACAATATATGTTATAAGTAATGAAATACTCGTTAAGAGTGCTGGAGGTGGGCGTTCCTCTACGTAGTCTTCCGCCCTCTTTTTATTCGTATAAATGAAATTGCATGCTGCAGATAAATAACTTTAGTTCTATATCGCTTTTATCGCTTTTGTCGCTTTTATCGCTTTTGTCGCTTTTATCGCTTTTATCGCCTTACCTTCTAGTTCATTTCCTTTCCTTTCGAGTGCGATTAACTAGGCGCAGTAGCGTAATAAATCTCTTAAACTTCGGCCTCGAGAGGAGCTTTATAAAGCTATCTGCCGGTATTTCTTTTATTAATAAGTACTCTAATTAGAAGATTCTCTTTTAGAATTCCTACTTTAACTATATATTCTAGATATTAATATAACGCAGCCTTATCGAGATATACGCGTATTCCTTAACTATTAGTCGTATCGTCTATAGGTTATTATAGTATATTTAGAAAGGCTTACCTAGATTATACCTAATACTCCTAAGTATATATTATAAGGGATATACTTCCTTTATAGTCTTCTCTAAATTTAATACCTCTACTTCTATTATAGATATTATAATAGTATCCTATAAATTTACCTTCTAAAGGACTAGTCCTTTATAGATTATTATAATATACCCCTAAGATAATCTCCTTATCTCTTTATTATTTATAAAGGATATATTATTAGCGATAATAATATCCTCGATATTATTATTATATTTTATCGAGAGGAACCTTATATAGTATAAATACTATATATACTAGTTTACCGCTTTTAAATATTAGTTTAAAGGGTTAGTTAAGAATCTCGATAATATATACGCTACTTTCGTAATATCCGCTCTAATAATAATAGCTATATAGAGAATCGAATTAACTCTTTCTTAATACGCTTTAATTTCTCTTAGTAATACTTTATCTTATCTCCTTAATATATTCGCTATTAAGATAGAGAATATTAGTATAATACCTCTATTCTCTCTAAACTTAATCGCGATCTTCTTAATATAAGCGTCCTAGTATAGCTAGAGCTTTCTTATAGCCCTATCCTTTTTAATCCTAATCCTTAAATATTATTTAAACTCTTCTTCTTTAATCGTATATATTAACTTTAAATAGTTAATAAAGGTTATAGCGTTATCTTTATTCTCTTTTAATAAGAGTACTAATATATTATCTATATAGATAAGTATAATTATCTTCCTATTAGAGTATATATAGGGATTATCGCTATTTTTATACCCTTTTAATTATAGCTTATCCCCGAGTTCGTTATACTAGATAAGAGGTAACTCTTATAGATTATAGAGAGCTTTATCTAGCTTCGCTATAAGGGCCCGTTAATCTCCCTTCTTAATATAGCCTAGTTCGTTATATCCTTTAAGTAATTAGATATAGACTTCTTTATCTCCTAGCCGCCCTTCTAAGAAAGTATTTCTAATATCGATTTATTTTATATTAAAGTTATTCTTAGCTATAAACGTTATTATTATTCTAAATACTTTAGCTATAAGTATAGCTATATAAGTCGCTTTTCTATTATCTAGCGTTATATCTCTATATATAACGATTCTAGCTTTATACTTATCTAGTAGATTATCCTTATTAAATTTATATATAAAAACTTACTTTAAGGGTAGTAGTATCCCTTTCGCCCTATCTCTTTCTATCTACCGCTATATCCCTCTCTTTAAAAAGTCCCTTAATTCTTTCCTATATACTTCTATAAATTTATCCTTAAGAGAGTACTTCTTTATATCGTCCTAAATCCTTAAGTACTTCGTAAAGTCGTCTCTATATATCCGGTATTATAATTCTATAGCTATTATAAATATATACTATATAGCCTTTATACCTTCTCCTATAACGACTCCTTCCTCCGGCTTATTATCTTACTTATTATCTTCTAAGTATTCTATTATAAGCGTTAAGAAGGCCGATTATAGCTTCTTTCTTAGCCTACTTTCTATAAGATAGAACCCTATAAATATCTCTATTATTATCCGAGTTCTCTTTTATCGCGCTATCGGGCTTAATATTTTAATATTACCTTTATCTAATTATCTCGTTATTACCTTATAATCTAATAATCAGTTTTATATTTCTATATCCCTTAATTATAGGATAATCTCGTTTACCCTTAAGATAAGTAAGATAGCTAATCGATTTTCTATTAAGTTTATTATAATACCTTCTTATTATTAACTCGGATATTTTATTAAGTATTATAGTTTAAGCTAGATTTATATCTTATTAATTAAGGTTAATTCCGATATTAAGATATTTTATAAGATTACTAATAATATCTATAATCTCTTTAATAAGGTTTCTATTATATTATTATCCTTATTTCTCCTCTACCCTCTAGTAGGAGACTTATTATTCTTATCTCTATAGATTAAATCTAGTAACCTAATTAAATCTTAAAGGTAATCTACTATAATATCCTCTTATATATTCTTTATAAGTTCTATAGCTTATACTATAGCTTTTAGCTATATAACGGAGATAGCTAATCCCTTATTATATAGGTTATAGAATCTTATCTTATTAAAGTAAATATCTCGGCTTACTATTACCCTTCTTATTTCTAATACTTATATCCGGAAAAAATTAAACGCTTTATATCTTATAAAGTAACCTAAATAAGCTTTATCTAATACTTTATAATTAAAATCCTTCGGATGCGCTTTATATTCGGGGATAAGTATATATATAGTATAGTTATATATATATATAAATATTTAATTAAGCCTAACCTTTATATCTATAAAGTCGTTTTAATTCGAGGCTTAAAATTACCGGAAGTATAAATTTAATTATTAAGATATCCTCTTATATAATAATTACTAATCTTATAATTAGCTAAGCGTAATATTATATAAATAAGCTAAGACTTATACTACTTCTAGCTAAATCTTTTAAGGGAAATTCCCTTTTATAGCCCTTTTTTTCGCGTTAATTATACCCCGATTTTTTCGGCTCCCTTTAAGGATTTATATATATAAAGTAAAGATTTCTCGATATCGATTCTTTATTCTTTATGATATATTTAGAAAAAAGAATCTTTTTAATTATCCTTATTTAAGAGTATATATTCTTTATTTATTAAGATCTTATATATATAGAGATTAAAGTATCTCGTAATCCTTACTTCGAAATCGATTATTAAATCGAGAACTTTAAGCTTTATAATAATAGCTTATATAAATATATACCTAATATACTTATCTTTAATAATTAGAGTATACCTTTTTCTATTATAAGCGATTAAGTATATAAAGAGATTAAGGTAGATCTTCTAGAAACGTTATTATATACTTCTCTCTCTTTATCGCCTAGAGATAACCGCTATAGTTTTCCTATAGCTATAGCTATTATATTTAACTATTCTTAACCCTTTAATTCGCACGCTATATATACTTTTAACTAGCTTCTCTAATACCTTTTCTCCTATATACTTTAATCGTAGGTATTAGAGATTAATATTATTATACTA
This sequence comes from Cytospora chrysosperma, assembly GCA_016808195.1. Lineage (NCBI taxonomy): Eukaryota > Fungi > Ascomycota > Sordariomycetes > Diaporthales > Cytosporaceae > Cytospora > Cytospora chrysosperma. The sequence goes on along the minus strand of MU179926.1, from coordinate 1,504,463 downwards.
TAATAGTTTTTAATATAATAGCTTTATATATTTCCTCTTTATCGCTTTTATAAGCGTTATATATTATAGGTTAAGGACGGAGAAATAATAACTATATAATAGTATTAATAGAAAATAACGAGAACCGATTAACTTATATTTAAAGATTAAAAATTAATATATTTCCTTTAATTTATATATAACTAATAAGGCTTTCTTTATATCTAACCCTTATCTAAATATATTATCTTATCCGTTTACTTAATAGCCGAGCTTCTTTATCTTTATTATAGAAATAATATTAGTATAGAAGTTAGGGATATAATATATATTATTTAAAATTAGATTTCTTATATCTAGCCCTTCTAGCCTTACTAGAACGTTCCTTATATATCTTCTCCCTTTTCCTTTTATTATAACTATAGAATCCCCGATTAAGATATTCTTCTCTTATTAGTTCGGAATATATATACCCGGCTTAATAAAGTTTATTAAGTTAACGATATTAACTATCGAGTAGTTATCGAAAATAATAGAGTCTCTTAACGGGTATAGCTTTATTATAATAAAGCTCGCTATTACTATTATTATCTTATATTAACTAAGTAAGAAGATATAATTATTAGCGATTTCGTTTCTATTTAGTTCGTCGAATAAATAGTTTATATTAATAACTATATTATTTATATCCTTTAGCTAATTAATTACCTTTTAGCCCTAGCTTTAGCTTTAGCTTTAGCTCCCTTAACCCGCTCGCTATTATTTTATATACTTCTTAATCTCTATAACTATCTTCTTAAACTATATCTTCTTTATCCCTTCCTTTACTCTATCTAGGAAGAACTATTTCGGATCTAGCTTACTTAATATATTATAGCTTATAATAGCTACTTAAGCTATTAAATACTTTATATATACCTAGGTATATCTATTCCTGCTACTATAGATATACTTCTTCGGTATCTTCGCCTTATCCTTATTATCCTCGATCGCTATAAAGATACTAGGCTTTAGCCGCGCCTTTATCGTACTCTTAATACCGACCTTATAGACTTCGGCTATCTATAAGCGCTTATACTCTTATAGAGTAAACTCTTACTTTCGATTAAAGAGGGCTATTTCTACGATAAACGTATACTTCGTATCTAATTATCTTAAGGTTTAAACGCCCGTTATTTTAACGAAGTTAATAATACTTAAGGGCTCCTTTAAGTTTAGGATATTCTATATAGCTCCTTATAATCTCGTTATCTCCTATTTTCCGTACTATATAATAGGGTTTAGGCTACTCGAGGCTCTCTAGAGGATAATCTAGTAATCGAGCTATACCTTTATTACTTATTAGAGAGAGCTTTACTCGAGCACTATATATAATACCCTAAGTTTCCCTTTAACTATATCGATTAATCTAATAGAGTAGTACTAATCTAAGCTAACTATATAGCGTAAATAATCTATTATAATTTTTAAGCCGGTATCTATCTCCCTTTATATCCCGAGTTTCTATTTATATTCTTCTTTATAATTATAGAAGGCTAGTTCTTATTCTTAGTTTAAGATTATAACCGGCTTCTAACCTTTCGCTAAGTCCTTATTTAGGAAGTCGATAAAGATAGCCTTTATAAGGAGGTTTAGGTATTCTAAGAAGTTTTTATTATTATTAGGATTAATAAATTCCTTAATACGATACTTATAAGCTAGTTCGAGGATATCGAAGAACTATAAGGGCTAATCGTCTAGGTTATTAAGCTTTTTAGCTATAGCCGCGTTAGTATTTATAACTATCGCTATAGGAAGGGAGGTTATATATAAAGGGGGAGTATTCGTATAGCTTTAGGGTAAAGGTAAATAATAATTCCGGGCTTATAACTATTACGAATAAACCCCCTTAAAGTAAGTTAAGTTAATTAATAGTTATCTAATATTTCTATCTCGAGGAAGTACGAAAACTCTGTACTATATACCTAATTTATAGTAGGGAGAGTACGTGCCTTATATCTTATTTGCCTGCTATTATATCTTGCTTATTTAAGCCTAGTAGTTTCTGATATAAGGTCTACTTACTTTATAGAAATATTAAAACGAAGCGCCTTAGTAAAAAATTCGATTTTAAGAAATTAGGAGTATTTAAGATTATAAGAAAGCTCTTAAACGTTAATTACGAACTTTTATTACTTTAAAGAATAAAGATATATTTAGTTTTTTATATTTTATTATTTAAACTAATACTTAAGAATACGAAACTCGATAAAGATATCGAATTAAACTTCGAAGTATAGGAATACGAAGTAGAACGAATATTAGATAAACGATAAATAGATAATAGAATACTAGAATACCTAGTTAAATAAAGAGATTATAAGTATAAGGAAAATATATAGGAACCCCTAAATAACCTTTAGAATATAAAACGCTTTATTACCTAGTATAATAAGAACTACCTATTAGGAACTAGAACTAGACTTAAGCGCTATTAGGGTATTTATATCTATATTAAATAAATCTACTATACTCTAATTAAAAGAACTAAATACCGGATTAACCTTAGGAGTAATATAAGGCTCCTCCTTTACAATAAACTCGGAAGCTTTCGCGGCCTCTATAATACGCGCCTCTTCCGCTTCCGCCCGATCTAACTCGTTTAGCGACTTATAACTATAACGAATTATCTCGGAAATCTTCCTATCTAGTATACGACTCTACTACCTTAAACGAAGAACCCGCGCCCGTATCTCCTCCTTAATAATCTCTATAATATATAACTTATTATATAACTAAGTAGCTTTACGATAGATACGCGCTATCGCTATAATATTCGGACCCTCGAACTAATAGGTAGTCTTACGATAGATATACTCGCTATAACGAGAAGAATCGGAGCTTTTAATATAAAAAGAACTACAGTAATCGCAGGAGAGATATTTAACTAGTATAACTAAGCTACGAAGGTTAATTAAAGAAGTAAGGATAGTATTCGAAGACTCTTATTTCTCGATACGTTTAGAGTAAGGTTTATTAATTCTATTCGATATAATAGATTAGGAAGGTAAGATCGTTTAAAAGGATAACGGAAATTACTTACGGATCTTTAGGACGAAAAATTAAAAGAAGGAGGGAGGTAATATTATAATCTAAAAGGATAGGTTTTAAGGGTACTTAACTAGATAACGTTAAGAGGACTAACGGGATACCTAGGTACCGAGCTAATAGTACTAGAGTATAGAACCCTCTTATAATAAATATAAGGGTTAGAGTTAGCGCTAGCTAATTAAGAGTATTATAAACTTAATCGAGCTTCGCAATATCCCGACTTACTATATTATAGGCTTAATCGAGCTTCGCGATATCCCGACTTACTATATTATAGGCTTAATCGAGCTTCGCGATATCCCGAGCTACCTATTAAAGAGCTAGATATAAAGGATATAATCGTTACTATCTAGATAATGATTTATAGTTTACTCTTTAGTTATTAATCTAAGTATTATTCTTATAATAGGAATTATTTCCTCTTAATTACTTATAAACGAATAGTATTATATAGCTTATATATATATACTCTCTAATAATATAAACCCTACGACTATAGCAAGGTACTCTATAAAGGTTACTACTATAATCATTATATTAAACTCTCGACCCTTATAAGTAAGTTTACTTCTATAAGTATATACGTAGCTATACTACTATACTATATACTAGATCCCTTTTCTTATTTTATAAGCCGCTTATCCTCCGTCTAGCTTACTCTAGTTCGTCTATACGCTTCTACTATAGTAATTATATATACCTTTCGCGCTAACTTCTTAAGAAACTTATCTTTAGTATATAAACGTTTCCTTTTATAGGTATAATAAGATATTCGCTATCTCTATCGCTAATAAATACTTAAACTCTAAACCTAGACTCTAGATTAAACCCTAAACTTATTAACTTTATAACTTATAATATAGATTATTACTATTTATAAGCTTCTTTTATTATAACTTTATACCTAGTAAGGGGGTTTCCCTTATAGGACTTATAGCTAATAAGTTAAGTCGCCCCTATAGCTAATAAGTTAAGGGAGAGATATCCTTTATAATAATATCTATAATAATCTTCGGATTATTAGATTATAAGAGCTATAGTTAGAGATCTAGATTACTCTTTTTTAATATTTAATTAAATAATACTATTACTAAAATTAATATATATTATAAGTAATAAAATACTCGTTAAGAGTATTAGAAATAAGTATTCCTCTATATAATCTTCTACCCTCTTTTTACTTATATAAATAAAATTATATATTATAAATAATTAGCTTTAGTTCTATATCGCTTTTATCGCTTTATTTTCTAGTTTACTTCCTTTATTTTTAAGTATAATTAATTAAGCGTAATAGCGTAATAAATCTCTCGAACTTTAACCTCGAGAGGAGCTTTATAAAGCTATCTACTAGTATTTCCTCCGTTAATAAGTACTCTAATTAAAAGATTCCCTTTTAGAATTCTTATTTTAACTATATATTCTAGATATCGATATAATATAGCTTTATAGAGATATACGTATATTCTTTAATTACTAATTATATTATTTATAAGTTATTATAGTATATTTAGAAGGGTTTATTTAAATTATACTTAATACTCTTAAGTATATATTATAAGAGATTTACTTCTTTTATAATATTCCTTAAACTTAACGCTTCTATTTCTATTATAGATATTATAATAATATCTTATAAACTCGCTTTCTAAAGGATTAATCCTCTATAGATTATTATAATATACTCTTAAGAGGATCTCCTTATCTCTTTATCGTTTATAAAAGATATATTACTAGTAATAACGATATCCTTAATATTATTATTATACTCTATTAAGAGGAACCTTATATAGTATAAGTACTATATATATTAGTTTACCGCTTTTAAATATTAATCCGAAGGGTTAATAAGGAATCTTAATAATATATATACTACTTTCGTAATATCCGCCTTAATAGTAATAGCTATATAAAAAATCGAATTAACTCTTTCTTAATATACTTTAATTTCTTTTAATAATACCTTATCTTATCTCCTCGGTATATCTATTATTAGGATAAGGAGTACTAATATAATACTTCTATTCTCTTTAAACTTAATAGCGATCTTCTTAATATAAGCGTCTTAATATAATTAGAGCTTTCTTATAGCTTTATCCCTCTTAATCCTAATTCCTAAGTATTATTTAAACTCTTCTTCTTTAATTATATATATTAACTTTAAGTAGTTAATAAGTATTATAATATTATCCTTATTCTCCTTTAGTAAGAATACTAATATATTATTTATATAAACGAATATAATCGTTTTCCTATTAGAGTATATATAAAGATCGTTATTATTTTTATACCCTTTTAACTATAGCTTATCTCCGAGTTTATTATACTAGATAAGAAGTAACTCTTATAGATTATAGAGAGCTTTATCTAGCTTCGCTATAAAGGCTTATTAATCTCCCTTCTTAATATAGCTTAGTTCGTTATATCCCTTAAGTAGTTAGATATAAACTTCCTTATTTTCTAGCTACTTTTTTAAGAAAGCGTTTCCGATATCGATTTATCTTATATCGAAGTTATTCTTAGCTATAAACGCTATTATTATTCTAAATACTTTAGCTACGAGTATAACTATATAAGTCGCTTCTCTATTATTTAGCGCTATATCTCCTTATATAATAATTCTAGCTTTATACTTATCTAATAAACTATTTTTATTAAATTTATATATAAAGATTTACTTTAAGGGTAATAATATCCCCTTCGCCCTATCTCTTTCTATTTACTATTATATTCCTCTTTTTAAGAAGTCTTTTAGTTCTTTCCTATACGCCTCTATAAATTTATCCTTAAGAGAGTATTTCTTTATATCGTCTTAAATCTTTAAATATTTTATAAAATTATCTCTATATATCTAGTAATATAATTCTATAGCTATTATAAATATATACTATATAGCTTTTATACCTTCTCTTATAACGACTCCTTCCTTTAGCTTATTATCTTATTTATTATCTTACTTATTATCTTCTAAGTATTCTATTATAAGCGTTAAGAAGGCCGACTATAGCTTCTTTCTTAGCCTACTTTCTATAAGATAGAACCCTATAAATATCTCTATTACTATCTAAGTTCTCTTTTATTATACTATCGGGCTTAATATCTTAATATTACCCTTATCTAACTATCTCGTTATTACCTCGCGATCTAATAATTAGTTTTATATTTCTATATCCTTTAATTATAGGATAATCGCTAATCGACTTTCTATTAAGTTTATTATAATACTTCCTTATTATTAACTCGGATATTCTATTAAATATTATAATTTAAGCTAGATTTATATCTTATTAGCTAGGGTTAGTTCCGGTATTAAGATATCTTATAGGACTACTAGTAGTATTTATAATCTCTTTAATAAAGTTTCTATTATATTATTATCCTTATTTCTCCTTTATCCCTTAATAGGAGATTTATTATTCTTATCTCTATAGATTAAATCTAGCGATCTAATTAAATCTCGAAAATAATCTATTATAATATCTTCTTATATATTCCTTATAAGTTCTATAGCTTATACTATAGCTTTTAGCTATATAACGGAGATAGTTAATCCCTTATTACGCGGATTATAGAATCTTATCTTATTAAAGTAAATATCTTAGCTTACTATTACCCTCCTTATTTCCGATACTTATATCCGGAAGAAATTAAACGCTTTATATCTTATAAAATAGCTTAAATAAGCTTTATCTAATACCTTATAATCGAGGTTTTTTAGATATACTTTATATTCGGGGATAAGTATATATATAGTATAGCTATATATATATATAAACGTTTAATTAAGCTTAACCTTTATATCTATAAAGTTATTTTAATTCGAAGCTCGAAACTATTAGAAGTATAAGTTTAACTATTAAGATATCCTTTTATATAATAACTATTAATCTTATAATTAGTTAAGCGTAATATTATATAAATAAGTTAAGGCTTATACTATTTCTAGTTAAATCTCCTAAAAGAAATTCCCTCTTATAACCCTTTCCTTTATATTAATTATACCCCTAATTCTTTTAGCTCCCTCTAAAGATTCGTATATATAAGGTAAAGATTTCTCGATATCGATTCTTTATTCTTTATAATATATCTAGAAGAAAGAGGTTTTCTAATCGTCCTTATTTAAAAGCGTATATTCTTTATCTATTAAAATCTTATATATATAGAGATTAAAGTATCTTATAATCCTCGCTTCGAAATCGATTATTAAGTCGAGAACTTCGGGCTTTATAGTAATAGCTTATATAAATATATACCTAGTATACTTATCTTTAATAATTAGAATATACCTCTTTTTATTATAAGCGATTAAGTATATAAAGAGATTAAGGTAAATCTTTTAGAAAAGCTATCGTATATGTAAAGGTTGCAGTGGGAAGTGTGAACGTAGGTGTGTGTAAATCTGAATTGATTGACGATAGATTCTATTTCTAAATCCTTTAGAGGAGAAAGTATAGGGTTAATATATTAAAGATAATCGGAGTGTTATTCCTCCGAGGAATTAAGTTAAATTAAATAACATTAGAAGGAATTATAATTTAATAAAGGTCTTAGTAAGTCTTAGACTCTTAAATTAAATTCCTTTAGGTCTTAAATATTTTAGTTTTAATTCCTTTAAGTCTTAGACCTTTAAGTCTTAGACCTTTAAGTCTTAGACCTTTAAGTCTTATATCTTAGACCTTTTAGTTTCTTTTAGTTTAGTTATTTAGTTCTTAATCGATTTTATTTTACTATAGCCTAGTTAGGCAGTAATAGTTACTTTTAAGCAGTAGTTATTACTTTCATAGCTAGTAATAACTAACAGTATACCTCTCTCTCTTTATCGTTTAGAGATAACTACTATAGCTTTCTTATAATTATAACTATTATATTTAATTATTCTTAACCCTTTAATTTATATACTTTATATATTTTCGATTAGCTTTTTTAATACCTTTTCTCTTATATACCCTAATTATAAGTATTAGAGATTAATATCGTTATACTATAATCGTCTCTAATATAATAGCTTTATATATTTCCTCTTTATTACTTTTATAAGTATTATATATTATAGATTAAAGATAGAGAAATAATAGCTATATAATAATATTAATAAAGAGTAACGAGAACCGATTAGCTTATATTTAAAGATTAAAAGCTAATATATTTCCTTTAATTTATATATAATTAATAAAGCTTTCTTTATATCTAGCCTTTATCTAAATATATTATCTTATTTATTTATTTAATAGCCGAGCTTCTTTATTTTCGCTATAGAAATAATATTAATATAGAAGTTAGAGATATAATATATATTATTTAAAATTAGATCTCTTATATTTAGCCCTTCTAGCTTTATTAGAATATTCTTTATATATCTTCTCCCTTTTCTTTTTATTATAATTCTAGAATCCCTAATTAAAATATTCTTCTCTTACTAGTTCGGAATATATATATTTAGTTTAATAAAGTTTCTTAAGTTAATAATATTAATTATTAAGTAATTATCGAAGATAATAGAGTCTCTTAAAGGGTATAGCTTTATTATAATAAAGCTTATTATAGCTATTATTATTTTATATTAAATAAATAGGAGGATATAATTATTAATAAGTTTATCTCTATTTAGTTTATTAAATAAGTAGTTTATATTAATAACTATATTATTTATATCCTTTAACTAATTAATTATCTTCTAGCCTTAGCTTTAGCTTTAGCTCCTTTATCTTATTTATTATTATTTTATATACTTTTTAATCTCTATAACTATCTTTTTAAATTATATCTTCTTTATTCCTTCTTTCGCTCTATCTAAAAAGAATTATTTAGGATCTAGCCTACTTAATATATTATAGCTTATAACGGCTATTAAGGCTACCGAGTATTATATATATATCTAGATATACCTTTTCCCGCTATTATAAATATACTTCTTTAATATCTTCGCTTTATTATCCTCGATCGCTATAAAAACGCTAAGCTTCGGGCGCGCCTTTATTATACTTTTAATACTAACTCTATATACTTCGGTTATCTATAAGCGCTTATACTCTTATAAAGTAAACTTTTATTTTCGATTAAGGAGGGCTACTTCTACGATAAATGTATACTTCGTATCTAATTATCTCGCGGTTTAAACGCTCGTTACTTTAATAAAGTTAACGATATTTAAGGGCTCTTTTAAATCTAGGATATTCTATATAGCTCCTTATAGCCTCGCTATCTCCTATTTTCTATATTATATAATCGGGTTTAGGCTATTTAAAGCTCTTTAAAGGATAGTTTAATAATTAAGCTATACCTTCGTTATTTATTAGAGAGAGTTTTACCCGAGTATTATATATAATACCTTTAATTTCCCTTTAACCGTATTAATTAATCTAATAAAATAATATTAATCTAAGCTAACTATATAGTATAGATAATCTACTACGGTTTTTAAGCTAGTATTTATCTCCCTTTATATCCCGAGTTTCTATTTATATTCTTCTTTATAATTATAGAAAGCTAGTTCCTATTCTTAATTTAAAATTATAATCGGTTTCTAACCTTTCGCTAGGCCCTTATTTAGGAAGTCGATAAAGATAGCCTTTATAGGGAGATTTAAGCGCTCTAGGAAGTCTTTATTATCGTTAGGATTAATAAATTCCTTAATACGATACTCGTAAGCTAATTCGAGGATATTAAAGAATTACGAAGTCTAATCGTTTAAACTATTAAGCCTTTTAGCTATAGCTGCGTTAATATTTATAATTATCGCTATAGGAAGGGAGATCGTATATAAGGGGGGGGTATTCGTATAGCTTTAGGGTAAAGGTAAATAGTAATTCCGGGCTTATAATTATTACGAATAGGCCCCCTTAGGGTAAGTTAGGTTAATTAATAGTTATCTAATATTTCTATCTCGAGGAAGTACGAAAACTCTATACTATATACTTAATTTATAGTAGGGAGAGTATATGCTTTATATCTTATTTACTTGCTATTATATTTTGCTTATTTAAACCTAGTAATTTCTAATACTATATTAATATTAAAAGCTAAAGTATTTTAGCGAAGAAGTAATATAATATTTAAATAATAATTTTTAAAAAGTAAATATCTATAGCGTTTTAATAGACTAATATAAAAGCTATAGAGTAAGTAAGCTCAAATAGTAGGCTTTATAATATAATCTAGAGTAGCCTAGTTTTAAATAAATTATAGATTTTAATCCTTTAAATAATAATAAGTATAGCTTAATATTCTTTATAGATAGAGATATTAAGTATTATTACCTCTTAAATAAGATAATTAAAATATTGAAAAAGATCTTTCGATTTAACTTTAATTTATTATCGAATTAATATTATTTAAAAGTTAAATATTTTAAATATAATAACGAGATTAAAAAGATATTATTAAAATAACTACTTAATATATTCTTTATTATAATCGAGCCCTTAATACTTTATACTTAAAAGTAGAATAAGGTTATAAAGCGCTCGGGGAGTATAATTAAAATACGCGCTAAAGCTATTCGGAGCGTAATAAAACTACTTATCTAATTATATAGAGAAATCTATATAATTATAATCTATTTATATTATTAGCTAGCCTTTAGCTAAGCCTTTAAGGTTAATAGCGTAGGTTAGAGTTATCTAGCGATAAATTAATTACCTATAGTATATCTAGTTATCTTATATACTTAGCTTTCTTAAGTATTCTATCTCCTTCTCTTATAGTTCGAATAATACTTCCTTATAAGCACCTATTAGATTACTAATTATAAGCTAGCCCTTTATATTTTAGATAATTAACCCCTATATTATTAAAATAGGGAGAAGATGTTATATAAGTATTTATACTTATTTATTATGAAATAAGATAGTTTTATAATTAGGAATTTCGAATTATTAAATAACTTTATTCGTAACTTTAATTCGAAGATTTATATAATTAAATTATCTATTTATTAGAAGAAAGATAAGAAATAGAAGCTTAACTTTAAAGCGTTTATTAATTACTTAATAAGTTATAATTCTATTAATATCTATAGGGTTTAAAACCCGAAGAATAATAAAGTATATTCTATAAGGGATATTTTAATTAATAAAGATATAATTTCCCTAGGGATTTTAAGAGAGCTAATAGATAATTTTAAAGAAGTAAACTTTAAAGGTTATTAACGAAGATTATAAAATAATAAGTATTTTATAATTATAAGGGATCTTAATATAGAAATATATTTAATATAAAACGATAATAAAGTTTTTATTATTAATTATTATAAGCTAGCTTTTAGCTAAGCTTTTAAGGTTAATAATATAGGTTAGAGTTATCTAGCGATAAATTAATTACCTATAGTATATCTAGTTATCTTATATACTTAGCTTTCTTAAGTATTCTCTCTCCTTCTCTTATAGTTCGAATAATACTTCTTTATAAGTACCTATTAGATTACTAACTATAAGCTAGCCCCTTATAATCTATATTATAAATATAGGGAAAGGGCTTTATTTATATAAGCTTATATATTATAAAGGTTGTAGTGGGAAGTATAAACGTAGGTGTATATGAATCTGAATTAATTAACGATAGATTATATTTCTAAATCCTTTAGAGGGGAAAGTATAGGGTTAATATATTAAAGATAATCGGAGTATTATTCCTCCGAGGAATTAGGTTAAATTAAATAATATTAGAAGGAATTATAATTTAATAAGGGTCTTAGTAGGTCTTAGACTTTTAAATTAAATTCCTTTAAGTTTTAAATATTTCAGTTTAATTCTTTTAAGTCTTAGATACTTAAGTTATAAGTTATATCTTAGACTTTTTAATTTAGTTATTTAATTCTTAATTATATTCACTCTACTATAGCCTATTTAAGCAGTAATAGTTACTTTCAAGCAGTAGTTAATCCTTTTATAGGTAGTAATAACTAACATACCTTGTAGCTTTTATATAAAGATATAGTAGCGCTTAAATAAAGGAAATCTATATTAAAGTAATTTATAGTATAATAGCGTATAAAGCCTCGGTTTAATATACTATCAGAAACTACTAGGCTTAAATAGGCAAGATATAATAGCAGGCAAATGAGATATAAAGCATATACCCTCCCTACTATAAATTAAGTATATAATGCAGAGTTTTCATACTTCCTCGAGATAGAAATATTAGATAACTATTAATTAACCTAACCCACCTTAAGGGGGCCTATTCGTAATAGTTATAAGCCCGGAATTACTATTTACCTTTACCCTAAAGCTATATAAATACTCCCCCTTTATATATAACCTCCCTTCCTATAGCGATAATCGTAAATACTAACACGGCTATAGCTAAAAGGCTTAATAGCCTAGATAATTAGCCCTTATAGTTCTTCGATATCCTCGAATTAGCTCGTAAATATCGTATTAAGGAATTCGTTAATCCTAATAATAATAAAGACTTCCTAGAACGCTTAAACCTCCTTATAAAGGCTATTTTTATCGACTTCCTAAATAGGGACTTAGCGAAAGATTAGAAGCCGGTTATAGTTTTAAACTAAGAATAAGAACTAGCCTTTTACGATTATAAAGAAGAATATAGATAGAAACTCGGGATATAGAGGGAGATAGATACTAGCTTAAAAACTATAGTAGATTATCTATACTATATAGTTAATCTAGATTAATATTACTCTATTAGATTAGTCGATATAATTAAAGGGAAACTAAAGGTATTATATATAGTACTCGGGTAAAGCTCTCTCTAATAAATAACGAAAGTATAACTCGATTATTAGATTATCCTTTAGAGAGCCTCGAATAGCTTAAACCCGATCGTATAGTACGGAAAATAAGAGATAGCGAGATTATAAGGAGTAGTATAGAATATCCTAGATTTAAAAGAGCCCCTAAGTATCGTTAACTTCGTTAAGGTAATAAGCGTTTAGACCCCGAGATAGTTAAATACGAAGTACGTATCTATCGCGGAAGTAACCCTCCTTAATCGAAAGTAAGAGTTTACTCTATAAGAGTATAAGCGCTTATAGATAGCCGAAATCTATAGGGTTAATATTAAGAGTATAATAAGGGCGCAGCCGAAGCTTAGTATCTTTATAGCGATTAAAGACGATAAAGATAAAGCGAAGATACCGAAAACGTATATCTATAGTAGCGGGAATAGATATACCTGGATATATATAGAGTATTTAATAGCTTAAGTAGCTATTATAGGCTATAACGTATTAAGTAGGCTAGATCCGAAGTAATTCTTCTTAGATAGAGTAAAGGAAGGGATAAAGAAAATATAGTTTAAGAAGATAATTATAGAGATTAAGAAGTATATAGAATAATAGTAAGCGGGATAAAAGAGCTAAAGCTAGGGCTAGAAAGTAATTAACTAGCTAGAGGATATAAATAATATAGTTATTAATATAGATTATTCGTTCGACGAACTAAATAGAGACGAACTCGTTAGTAATTATATCCTCCTGCTTAGTTAATACGAGATAATTATAGTTATAGTAAGCTTTACTATAGTAAAGCTATACCTGTTAAGAAACTCTATTATCTTCGATAACTACTTAGTAATTAATATCGTTAACTCGATAAACTTTATTAAGCTAGGTATATACGTTCCGAACTAATAAGAGAAGAATATCCTAATCGGGGATTCTATAATTATAGTAAAAGGAAAGGGGAGAAGATATATAAGGAATATTCTAGTAAAGCCGGAAAGGTTAAATATAAGAGATCTAATTTTAAATAACGTATACTATATCCCTAACTTCTATATTAATATTATTTCTATAGCGAAGATAAAGAAGCTCGGCTATTAAGTAAACGGATAAGATAATATACTTAAATAAGGGCTAGATATAAAGAAAGCTTTACTAGTTATATATAAGTTAAAGGAAATATATTAGCTCCTAATCCTTAAATATAAGCTAATCGGTTCTCGTTACTCTCTACTAATACTATTATATAACTATTATTTCTCCGTCTTTAACCCGTAGTATATAACGCTTACGAAAGCGATAAGGAGGAAACGTATAAAGCTATTATATTAGAGATTATTATAGTATAACGATATCGGTCTCTAATACTTATAATTAAGGTATATAGGGGAAAAAATATTAGAGAAGCTAGTTAAAAACGTATAAAGTATACGAATTAAGGGGTTAAGAATAGTTAAATATAACGGTTATAGCTATAGGAAAGCTATAGCGGTTATCTCTAGGCGATAAAGAGAGAGAGGTATATAATAGCCTTTCTAAAGGATCTACCTCGATCTCTTTATATACCTAGTCGCCTATAATAGAAAGAGGTATACTCTAATTATTAAAGATAAGTATACCGGGTATATATTTATATAGGCTATTATTATAAAGCCCGAAATTCTCGATTTAATAATTAATTTCGAAGCGAGGATTACGAGATACTTTAATCTCTACGTATATAAAATCTTAATAGATAGAGAATATACGCTTTTAAATAGGGACGATTAAAAGGATTCTTTCTTCTAGATATATTATAAAAAATAAGGAATCGATATCGAGAAATCTTTACCTTATATATACGAATCCTTAGGGGGAGCTGAAAGAATTAGGGGTATAATTAACGCGAAAGAAAGGGCTATAAGAGGAAACTTCCCTTAAAAGATTTAGCTAGAAATAGTATAAGCCTTAGCTTATTTATATAATATTATATTTAGCTAATTACGAGATTAGTAGTTATTATATAAAAGGATATCTCGATAGTTAAACTTATATTTCCGGTAATTTCGGGCCTCGAATTAAAACGACCTTATAAATATAAAAATTAAGCCTAATTAAACGTTTATATACGCGTACGGCTATATTATATATATACTTATCCCCGAATATAAAGCGCATCCGAAGGACCTCGATTATAAGGTATTAGATAAAGCTTATCTAAGCTACTTTATAAGATATAAGGCGTTTAATTTCTTCCGGATATAGGTATTAGAAATAAGGAGGGTAATAATAAGCCGAGATATTTACTTTAACGAGATAAGATTCTACGACCCGTATAACGAGGGATTAGCTATCTCTATTATATAGCTAGAGGCTATAATATAGGCTATAGAACTCGTAAGGAATATATAAGAGGATATTACAGTAGATTACCTTCGAGATTTAATTAAATTACTAGATCTAATCTATAGAGACGAAAATAATAAGTTTCCCGCTAAGGGGTAAAGGAGAAATAAGGATAATAATATAACGGAAACCTTATCGAAGAGATTATAGATACTACCGGTAGTCCCGTAAGATATCTTAATACTAGAACTAACCCTAGCTAATAAGATATAAGTCTAGCTTAAATTATAATACTTAATAGGATATCCGAGTTAACGATAAAAAGGTATTATAGTAAACTTAATAGAAGGTCGACTAGCTATCCTATTTATCTCGGGGGTAGATAAGATTATCTTATAATTAAGGGATATAGAAATACGAGACCGATTACTAGATCGTAAGGTAATAACGAGATAGTTAGATAAAGGTAATACTAAGATATTAGGTTTAATAGCGTAATAAAAGAGAACTCGGATAATAGTAGAGATATCCGTAAGGTTTTATCTTATAGAAAGTAGACTAAGAAAGAAATTATAATTAGCCTTCTTAACGCTTATAGTAGAATATTTAGAAGATAATAAGTAAGATAATAAGCCGGAGGAAGGAGTCGTTATAGGAGAAAGTATAAAGGCTATATAATATATATTTATAGCGGTTATAGAATTATAATACCGGATATATAGAGACGACCTTACAAAGTGCTTAAAGATTTAGGACGATATAAAGAAGTACCCTCTTAAGGATAAATTTATAGAAGCGTATAGGAAAGAATTAGGGGACCTCCTAAAGAAAGGGATATAGCGATAAATAGAAAGAGATAGGGCGAAAGGGATACTACTACCCCTAAAGTAAATCTTTATATATAAATTTAACGAAGATAGTCTACTAGATAAATATAAAGCTAGAATCGTTATACGAGGAGATATAACGCTAAATAATAAAGAAGCGATTTATATAGCTATACTTACAGTTAAGGTATTTAGAATAGTAATAGCGTTTATAGCTAAGAACGACCTTAATATAAGATAAATCGATATTAGAAACGCCTTCTTAAAAGGGCGGTTAGGAGATAAGGAAGTTTATATCTAACTGCTTAAGGGATATAACGAACTAAGCTATATTAAGAAAGGAGATTAACGGGCTTTTATAGCGAAGCTAGATAAAGCTCTCTATAATCTGCGAGAGTTACCTTTTATCTAATATAACGAACTCGGAGATAAGCTACGATCGAAAGAGTATAGAAGTAATAACGATCCTTATATATACTCTAATAGGAAGACGATTATACTTATCTATATAGATAATATATTAGTACTCTTACTAAAGGAGAATAAGGATAACGCTATAACCTTTATTAACTACTTAAAGTTAATATATACGATTAAGGAAGAAGAATTTAAATAATACCTAGGGATTAGGATTAAGAGGGATAGAGCTATAAGAAAGCTCTAGCTATACTAAGATACTTATATCGAGAAGATTATAATTAAGTTTAGAGAGAATAAAGGTATTATACCGGTACTCCTTATCCTAATAATAGATATACTAAAGAGATAAGATAAAGTATTACTAAGAGAAATTAAAGTATATTAAGAAAGAGTTAGTTCGATTCTCTATATAGCTATTACTACTAGAGCGGATATTGCAAAAGTAGCGTATATACTATTAAGATTCCTTACTAACCTTTCGGATTAATACTTAAAAGCGATAAACTAATATATATAATACTTATACTATATAAGGTTCTTCTTAATAAAGTATAATAATAATATCGAGGATATTATTATCGCTAATAATATATCCTTTATAAACGATAAAGAGATAAGGAGATCGTCTTAAGGGTATATTATAATAATCTATAAAAGACTAATCCTTTAGAAAGCAAGTTTATAGGATACTATTATAACGTTTATAATAGAAGTAGAGGCGTTAAGTTTAAAGAAGATTATAAAAGAAGTATATCCCTTATAATATATACTTAAGAGTATTAGGTATAGTTTAGGCAAGCCCTTTTAAGTATACTATAATAACCTATAGATAATATAACTAATAGTTAAGGAATACGCGCGTATCTCTATAAAGCTACGCTATATCGATATCTAGAATATATAGTTAAAGTAGGAATTTTAAAAGGGAATCTTCTAATTAGAGTACTTACTAATAGAGGAAATACTAGTAGATAGCTTTATAAAGCTTCTCTCGAGGCCGAAGTTTAAGAGATTTATTACGCTATTATACTTAGTTAATCGTACTCGAAAGGAAAAGAAGTAAACTAGAAGGTAAAGCGATAAAAGCGATATAGAACTAAAGCTAATTATCTATAATATATAATTTTATTTATACGAATAAAAAGAGGGTAGAAGATTATATAGAAGAACGCTTATCTCTAATACTTTTAATAAGTATTTTATTACTTATAATATATATTTATTCTAGTAGCAGTACTACTTAATTAAATACTAAAAAGAGTAATCTAGATCTCTAACTATAGCTCTTATAGTTTAACGATCCGAAGACTACTATAGATACTACTACGAAGGATATCTCTCCTCTAACTTATTAGTTATAGGGGCGATTTAACCTATTAGCTACGAGTCCTATAGGGGAAACCCCCCTACTAGGTATAAAGTTATAGTAAAAGAAGCTTATAGATAGTAATAATCTATATTATAAGTTATAAAGTTAATAAGTTTAAGGTTTAGTTTAGGGTTTAGGTTTAGGGTCTAGGTATTCGTTAGCGACGGAGATAGCGAATATCTTATTATACTTATAAAAGGAAACGTTTATATACTAAAAATAAGTTTCCTAGGAAGTTAGCGTAAAAGGTATATATAATTACTATAGTAGAAGCGCGTAGACGAACTAGGGTAAGCTAAACGGAGGATAAGCGGCCTATAAAGTAAGAAAAGGGACCTAGTATATAGTATAGTAGTATAGCTACGTATATACTTATAGAAGTAAACTTACTTATAGGGGTCGAGAGTTTAAATAGGCTATAACGCAGTTTTTAGAGGGACGTTTTCGCCTAGGGTATTATCTTAATAGCGATTATAGATACTCTGCAGTTACTAGGGGGTATATTAGAAACTACTAAGCTTAAATAAGTAAGATATAACGGTAGGTAAATAAGATATAAGGCACGTGCCCTCCCTACTATAAATTAGGTATATAGTACAGAGTTTTCGTACTTCCTCGAGATAGAAATATTAGATAACTATTAATTAACCTAACCTACCCTAAGGGGGCCTGTTCGTGATATATACCCTATTAGTAATAAAAAAACGATAAGGATTAGAGCTTACCTTAATACTATTTAATTATAATACTTATATATTATTATTAGGGTGTTTAAATCGACCCCGATCCGCTTCCTGGAAATAGAAACGGGCTACTTACTACTAGATATATACTTTAATAGGAGACTCGCTATATTCGAGGCAAGGTTTACGAGAATAAAGATAGATTAATATATTCGTAATATAGGGAATAAAGTAGAAGTATAGCTATAAAGAGGGCTCCGATATTAATAAGGGAAAGTATAAATAATATAAATAGAGGAAGAGGGGATATTATAATTACGCTATAAAAATAGTTAATAGAAATATTAATAATAATAGGATTAAATCGTAAAGCTATTAATTAACCCTTACTTACAGGATTAGAAGGAGAGATAAGAACGCTATTAAAGGGAAGTACTATATTAATATATAAGCTCTACGCTTATACCGGCTATATAGCGCCCCTTTAAGCTTATAGATAAGATTACCGAACTCTATATTAGTATTACTAACTAAGAGTAAGAGCACCCTCTCGCCTCCGGTAGAGCCGCGTATAATATATAAACGATAGAAGTAGTATTATATCTCTTTAAGTACTATAATAAATCGTCTAAGGTAATAGAGCGTATAACGGACATAAAATTAAGTCTAATTAAAGTATAGGGAAAACACTGATTATATTTATCTTTAGTTAAAAAGGGCTAGGAGGGCCTACTCTTATAATAGCTGCAGGTATAGCGATAGGGGCTTAAGCAGTAACCCTAGTTACTATATTATTCCTCCCTTAAAAAAGAAAGTCCTTTATTACTTATTTAATATATTAATCCAAGAAGATTTCTTAATAATTAGAGTAAAATAAAACGGAAAATAAGAAGTAAACTTAAATCTATCGTAAAATAACTCTAAAAACCTTTTACCGTTATCTATTTATCTATCCCGTAATCAAGTATTATAACCATTAATTACTACTTATTCTTTCTAATATTTTTCTAACTCCTTAATATAATTAAATCCGGTTTAATTAGCGCTATAAACTAGAAAATATATAATATCGGAAATAGTAAATTGGCCTCTTCCGTTTATATCCTAGAATAGAAGACCTAGTATAATTAGAATTTTTAAATTAGCTATTTAATAACTTCGTAGCTATCTAATCGAAGTAACTTAAAGTTAGTTTTAATTAGGATTAATTAAGCTCGGCGTATTATAAAGTATAATATTATAATAATAAGTAGCTTATAGAAGGTCGGTAAAGCAGCGTATTTCGATAATCTTAATATTTAAGGATTATAAGAGTAATTAGGTAATACTCCTTCTAAAGGATCTAGTAGCTGAATAGAAGTTATCTTAATTATTTCTAGCTAAAGAGAGGGTTTTAAGAGGAATATCCTCTTCGAGTAAGGGGAGGACTAAGTTACTTTATTAGAATAAGCCCCCGGTCCTATTAGATATTCCGGAATAATAGCTAGAGGCTACTATTATAAATACTCTACTAGCTTAGTAAGCTAATCTATTAAAAAGGGATTTATTATTCCCTTAAAAAAGGGCGAGGTTATCTATTTCTAGGATTAGGGGTAACTTCGTTCTTAGGTTAGTATATTTAAAGTTAGGCTTAAATATAAAGGATAAGAAGTTAAACCCTCTAACTACTTAGTTAGTTAGTAGTATTATTAGCTATCGGAGTTAATTACTTCTAGATCTTAATTCTTATATATAAATATTATAATAAAGCTTTAGAAATCTCGGGAACCGGTTATCTTTAAGGATATTATAAATAAACCCGGCTTATATAAAATCTATAAATCCTTAATAATCGTTCTTATTTATTCTCTCTCTATACTCTAGAACTCTTAAGCGGAATAACTCGATTATTATTAATCTATTAAAGGTATAGCTTTTATTATTACTTATAATATAGGAGATATAAGAAACCTCCTTAATAAGTTCTAGCTTTAATAATCGTATATTAGCGATTTTGATAAGTTAATCAAGATAATATTAGATTTATAATATTATAAAAGTACTCCGGGCTATAATAATTTAAGGGTAAGTATCGATAATATATACTTCCCGATATAATTAATTATATTAGAGAAAGTATTACTAGTTACTTTTTAAGTTATAGATTATTTAAAAGATTAATCGTTTTTAATAAGCGTTAGGATTTAAAGAATCCGTACTTAAGATTAGGGATTTCTTTAGGTTATTAACCTTTAGTTAACTAATATTAATATCGATATCGTTCTAATAGTATTAGCTAAAATAATATATTCTAGCTAAGATTAGAAGGAAAGAAGGTTCCTCTTTAAGCTATAAATTAGCTTTAAGGTTATAGATATTAAGGAGATAAATATAAGGATTAATATAGAAGATAACGTTTTTATAAGTAGATCTAAGCTCTAGATTAGAGAAGTATTTTTTAATAATTACCCGAACCTTATCTTTAATAATTAATACTATTATAAATAAGGGTAATCGGCCCTTAATTACCTCTATTAAGTAAAGAGGTAGGAAGATATTACGAAAGATGTAAACCTTTTATAGATTTAGAGATAAAGTTAATAAAAGGAAAGATAAAGGGCTTACAGCCTATCTCCTCCTTAGCCTCTATAAGGTATTAAGCGTATTAGAGAGTTAAAGATATAGTAATTAGTATAATATTAAGTTACATAATTATAAGACTATTTATAGATAGTTATAGCAAGGGTTATAATAAAGGTAGAGGTAATAAGGGTTAATAAAAGGAGGAAGAAGAAATAGAGATAGCCTAGTTAATTAGATAGATATAAATACCTTTCTAGCTTACTTAATTAATTAATATAAACTACCTATCTCTATCCCTTCCTCCTTAAGATAACTTCCTTTTCTTTAAATAAACCGGTTTCTAAAGTAATTTATTTTCTTAAAGTAATTTACTTTCGAATTAAATAGTAATAAATAGTCTTAACCGAATAAGAAGTTAACTAGTTCTATATCTATAAAATTAGTTATCTCTTAACTTTTAACTCTTTTATTCTTTTCTTCCCTTACTTAACTTACTTATCTTTTATTATTATTATATACCTATAATATTTCTACTTATTATTAAGTATTATTATAATATCCTCCTTCTAACTTATTAATATTAGTTTACCTATAAGTATTACTTAGCTTACTTTTTCCTATTCTAATATCCCGCTCTATTATATTATTAAAGATAACCGGTTTTAGCTTTTTAGCCGCTCCGTCCTAATATAAGGTCGTAATAGCTATTCCTTCGATAATAACTCTTACTTAGATATTATTTATAAGTATATTTCCTTCGGAAAGTATAAGAATAAGCTTAATTAGCTCTATATCCGATAAATAATTATTAGTATTTTTAAGTTTCGTATTTTCTCAAATACCCTCTTCCCTTTAGCGATAATATTATTTATTTTCTTCGGAATATATCCCTTTTTATTTACGTCTATCTCGAAGGCAGTATACCCTTTAGATAATATATAGAGCGGATTATAAATCGTTATACTCGTTAATAAGCTATATTAGTAACTTTCTTTAATTATTAGAACTAGGAGCTATATAATTATTATACTTTATAGTTCGGTATTTTATATATAATTTTCGACATTAAAGAAGGAAATTAAAGCTAATTATTTATAAATAATCCTTTCCTCGAATATATCTCTTATCCCGATATCTATTCTAGCGCTTACGCTAACTATATCTTCTATATCGAAGGAGCTAAGTATAATTATAATTAATAAAATCCGCTTAACTAGCTCCCCGATAATATTATTTATAAATATATCCGTTTTAATTTAATGCTAGCTTAATTATCCTTTATTAATCTCGGTACTCGTTTTACTAATACTTATAATATAGATATTATTAATATCGATAAAAAGAGGGAGAAATTAAATATACTTTAACGTTAGATACTCGATATATATTATAATACTTAAAGGATTAATTTAGGTATTAAATTATAGGGTAGGAAGGATTATAATTAGGATAAAATATCTAGATAACTAAAGATAGAGATAAGTTTTAATACGAAAAGAAATAAATTTTAGAATAAGAGGGGAGTAGGTACTTTTTAATACGATGTTTTTTTACTTAAGGCTAATCGGCTAAACTATAAGGTTTTCCTCCCC
Source organism: Cytospora chrysosperma (assembly GCA_016808195.1). NCBI lineage: Eukaryota > Fungi > Ascomycota > Sordariomycetes > Diaporthales > Cytosporaceae > Cytospora > Cytospora chrysosperma. The sequence continues at coordinate 1,481,931 of MU179926.1, read as the reverse complement.
TAGTAGTTTGAATTATTTAGATAGGATTACTTAATATAAAAAAAGATAAATTTAAAACGAAATATTTCTTAATAAAAGAAGAGAGAAGATCTTTAAAAGATATTTAAGTTATAATCCCCTCTCTAGTATAATAATAAGTAATAATAGGAATCCGTCGTCTTTAATCTTTTTAGATAAAATAATAATATACTATTTATCTTAATTAGCTTTATTTTACTTAGCTTAATCCCTAGCTATTATTTTTATTATTAAATATTCGGGGTTATAACGAAGTACTAATTCTTTATTATTATTATTTTAATTTTCCTCCCTTATATTAATAACTATAAGGATAATTAGTTCTAGGGTAGGATTATTCTAATTAGGTATATTACTTATAGGAATATCGAATTCCGGTATTTAAAATTGTTAGTTATTACTAGCTATAAAAGTAATAACTACTGCTTGAAAGTAACTATTACTGCCTAACTAGGCTATAGTAAAATGAAATCGATTAAGAACTAAATAACTAAACTTAAAGGTCTAAGACTTAAAGGAATTAAACTAAAATGTTTAAGACCTACTAAGACCTTTATTAAATTATAATTCCTTCTAATGTTATTTAATTTAACTTAATTCCTCGGAGGAATAATACTCCGATTATCTTTAATATATTAACCCTATACTTTCCCCTCTAAAGGATTTAGAAATAGAATCTATCATCAATCAATTCAGATTTACACACACCTACATTCACACTTCCCACTGCAACCTTTACAAAATCTTTTAGATTTCTTTTAAGAGCTACTCGCGATTATAATACTTTCGCTTTAAGTTAATTAGGTTATTTCTTTAACTTCGTTAGTAATATTAATAACTCGTTTATTAGCCTAGCGCTTCTTTATAATATTAATATTAATTTTAAAATAATTAGAGTTATTATTAATATTTATAACGATTACTAGCGGTAATCGGCTTATAGGTTATAGAAGAGGAATATATCTATTAAAGAAGTTAAAGATAAGATTATTATTATTACTTATCTAGATAAATTTAATTTTAATAAGTTTAATAGAATTATATAGAACTTTATTTAATATAAGGGACGGATTACTTTTAAACTTTAATTATCGCTTAATTAAATTTATATAAACTTATACTCCTAGTAAGTTAAATATTCTAACGTTTATAAAGATCTAGTATTAAGCTACTATTAAAAGCTAGATTCTTTTATTTTAAGTTATCCTAGCTTAAGTTAAAAGGTTAACCTATAAAAGAATACTTAAAGCGCTTTTTATAACTTACTAATTACTAAAAGTTATAATAGCTTTTAAAATATCTTCGAACTATATAATTCCCTTACTCTTTAAAAGGTTAAACTCTAGATATTCTCGTACTTTATAATTAAGGGTATTATAGCTATAATATATTCGAGGGCTATTATCTTTTTATAAGCGTTAATCTAAGCTTCGTAATAATTAACGAGTTCCTAATACTGCTTAATTAATACTTCTATATTATCTAATAATTAGCTTTCGATATAATTTAAATTAGCGAGTATATTACTCGGTATTAAAAGTTATTAAATAATTCTAATTCGATCTCCTATACTCTCTATTTACTTCTTAGCTAGCTTATAAGCCTATTCTCTAGCGTTATAATAGTTTTAATTAATCCTAATAAGGTTAACCTTTATTTCGTTTATTAACTTTAAGAGTTTATTTAGTTCCTTTTTCCCGATTATTATTTTATTATTACTCCTAGTTTAAATAGATTTATATTAATAGTAAATAAGCAGTAAAAGCGTAAGAGTAGCTAGTTAAGCTATATAAAGTAGATATTAAATTTAAAGGAAAAGATTAACGATTAATTATTAAAAGAAAAGTAACGCTAGCTATTAGAAAACCGGGGCTAAGTATTAAGCTTAACTAGTTATCCCCGGAATAATTAAAAGTTATCTTATTATTAAATATAAGTTCTAAATATAAAGATCTTTAGGTTTATAAAGGTTTACTATATTAGATACTTTTTAGTTATATTCTTTCTTTAACTAAACTTTTAATAAGAGTTTAATAAAGGTATTATTAAAGCTAATTACCCTATCTTATAGATTTCTTTAAACGATATCTAATAATTAGTTCTAAATTTCTTAATTTAACGAGAAAAAAGCTTATTTTAGAATTCGGTATAGGGCTAAATATCTCTTATACTTATATAGCTAAAGATATTATTATATTTTAATACGCTTATATAGAGAGTCTTTAAATCTTAAGCTATATAGTAAGAGATAAAGTATTATCTCTCTTATTCCGGGGTATAGAGTTAAGCTTAATTATAAGTATAATAGGCTATTTTAAGATATTCTTACTACTCTTCTTAAATAGAAGTACTTATTATCGCGATTATAAATTTAAATATTATTTTAAATCTATATACGAGTATCTTAAAGATATTAAGAGCTATTTCGTCCGGAATATTTATTATCGTCCTAATATTATTATAGTAATTAAAATAAGATATAATATTATAGCTTATAAAAGCTCTAATAAAGGTTTTAATACGATTAATTATAAGTATAAATAAATAGCTAGCCGGAGGATTCCCTTTTCCTTTAAGTAGTAAAACTATAATTAGTTAACGGGTTATAATTAGTTAATCTCGAGGAGTATCTTTTAAAGAGTTCTCTAGAATTAGAGAATCTATACTTATCTAATTAAAAGGAATCGTATCTTATTTAGTAAGTAGATTATTAATTAGAGTTAAAGAAGATTCCCTTTTTCCTATAAATATCTATTTCCTCTTTCTCTTCCGGCTTTACTTCTTAATCTTCTTCGAGTTAATAACTCTCTTCCTTATTATAAGTTAATTAACTTTACTATATAGAGCTACTGAGTAAGATAAAGATAGATAAAGTAATAAGGGAGGTAATAAGGATATATAAAGAGGTAATAAGTATAATATTTAAGAGTATAAATAGTAAATATAATAAGGATTTAATAATAATTAACGGGTAGAAAAGGGAATAAGAAAGGTAGAGATAAGTATAATATCTACTCGGGGTAAGGAGAAGAGAGCTACTCTTATATTCTTATAATAACTTTAATAATTACTAATAACTATCGTAATATTTAGCTAACTTTAAATATTAAAAATAGCTTAATTAAATATATTTAAGCTTAGTATAGTTAATAGCTTATAGTTTCTTAAGTTACTGCTTATTATTAGTTTCCTTTAGCTCGGATTCTTTATTCGGAACTATATCTTCTTTTCTTTATATCTTTTAATCCTTTATTCCTCTTTATAATTCTTACTACTTTAGTACTTATTTAATTATAATTATTACTTTTTCTAATATTACTTTCTTTAAATAATACTTCTTTATCTAATAGTTACTAGTATTAATACCGCTCGGGCCTATTTCTCTTATAATAATAAGATTACCGGTATAAATTTAAAATCCTATTAATAACTTTAGCTTAATTAAATAGAGCTAGTATAAATAAACCGTTTACTTCTCTCTTAATATCCTATATCCTCCTTCTACGCTATATAGGGATTATTTTCTTTTTCTTATCTTTTAAAATAATAATATAAAGGGAAGACTCGTATTAGACTCTCTAATCTCTCTTTAATTAATCTCCTAACTTCCCTGACTTTATACCTTTATAGTAGAATAACTTTAGGCTTTAGTTCTAGCTAATCTTATAGCTTAAAGATAATACTACTATAAAAGTCGGTATAATATAATTAATAGTTATTTCTTAAATTCCTTAATATATTATTATCTTAATTAATAATTACGGATACTAATTATACCGAAAAAACTTATATTCGATTTATAGGGTAGATATTAAATAATTAAGAGTAGGAGTACCCTCTCGCTTCTAGTAAAGCTGCGTATAATATATAAATAATAGAAATAATATTATATCTTTTTAAGTATTATAATAAGTTATTTAAAGTAACGGAGCGTATAACGGATATAAAATTAGGTTTAATTAAAGTATAGGGAAGATACTAATAATTTTTATTTTTAGTTAAAAAGGGCTAGGAGGGCTTACTCTTATAACAGCCGCAGGTATAGCGATAGAGGCTTAGGTAGTAACCCTAGCTACTGCGTTATTACGAAATATAAAGCCTCTATCTTATTCTAAATCTAAATAGGGGTAATTAGCTATCAGAAACCACCAGGCTCAAATAGGCAAGATATAACGGCAGGCAAATAAGATATAAGGCACGTGCTCCCCTTACTATAAATTAGGTATATAGTATAGAGTTTTCGTACTTCCTCGAGATAGAAATATTAGATAACTATTAATTAACCTAACTTACTCTAAGGGGGTTTATTCGTAATAATTATAAGCCCGGAATTACTATTTACCTTTACTTTAAAGCTATATAAATACTCCCCCCTTTATATATAACCTCCCTTCCTATAGCGATAGTCGTAAATACTAACGCGGCTATAGCTAAAAGGCTTAATAGCCTAGACGATTAGCCCTCGTAGTTCTTTAATATCCTCGAATTAGCTCGCGAGTATCGTATTAAGGAATTCGTTAATCCTAACGATAATAAAGATTTCCTAGAACGCTTAAACCTCCCTATAAAAGCTATTTTTATCGACTTCCTAAATAAAGACCTAGCGAAAGGTTAGAAGCCGGTTATAATCTTAAACTAGGAATAGGAACTAGCCTTCTATAACTATAAAGAAGAATATAGATAGAAACTCGGGATATAGAGGGAGATAAATACCGGCTTAAAAACCGTAGTAGATTATCTATACTATATAATTAGCTTAGATTAATACTACTCTATTAGATTAATCGATATAGTTAAAGGGAAACTAAGGGTATTATATATAATACTCGGGTAAAGCTCTCTCTAATAAGTAACGAAGGTATAGCTCGACTATTAGATTATCCTCTAAAGAGCCTCGAGTAGCTTAAACCCGATCGTATAGTACGGAAAATAAGAGATAGCGAAACTATAAGGAGCTGTATAGAATATCCTAAACTTAAAGGAGCCCCTAAGTATCGTTAACTTCGTTAAAGTAACAGGCGTTTAGACCCCGAGATAGTTAGACGCGAAGTATATATCTATCGAGGATAATAAGGATAAGGCGAAGATACCGAAAAAGTATATCTATAGCGGCGGGAATAGATATACCTATATATATATAGAGTATTCGGTAGCCTAAGTAGCCGTTATAGGCTATAACGTATTAAGTAAGCTAGATCCGAAATAGTTCTTCCTAGATAGAGTAAAAGAAGGGATAAAGAAGATATAGTTTAAAAAGATAATTATAGAGATTAAGAAGTATATAGAATAGTAGCGAGCGGGTTAAAAGAGCTAAGGCTAAAGCTAAAGCTAGGGCTAGAAAGTAATTAACTAGCTAAAAGATATAAATAATATAATTATTAATATAGATTATTTATTCGACGAATTAAATAAAGATAAACTCGTTAATAATTATATCCTCTTACTTAGTTAATACGAAATAATAATAATAATAGCGAGCTTTATTATAATAAAGCTATATCTATTAAAAGACTTTATTATCTTCGATAATTACTTAGTAATTAATATCGTTAATTCGATAGATTTTATTAAGCCGGGTATATATATTCCGAACTAATAAGAGAAGAATATCTTAATCGGGGACTTTATAATTATAATAAAAAGAAAGGGGAGAAGATATATAAGGAATATTCTAATAAAGCCGGAAGGGCTAAATACAAGAGATCTAATTTTAAATAATATATATTATATCCCTAACTTCTATACTAATATTATTTCTATAACGAAGATAAAGAAGCTCGGCTATTAAGTAAATAGATAAGATAATATACTTAGATAAGGTGTCACGAACAGGCCCCCTTAGGGTGGGTTTGGTTGATTAATAGTTATCTGATATTTCTATCTCGAGGAAGCACGAAAACTCTGCACTATATACCTAATTTATAGTGGGGAGAGCACGTGCCTTATATCTTAGTTGCCTACCGTTACATCTTGCCTATTTAAGCCTAGTAGTTTCTAACACACCCCCTAGTAACTACAGAGTATCTGTAATCGCTATTAAGGTAATACCCTAGGCGAAAACGTCTCTTTAAAAACTACGCTATAGCCTACTTAAACTCTCGACCCCTACGGGTAAGTTTACTTCTGTAAGTATATACGTAGCTATACTACTGCACTATATACTAAGTCCCTTTTCTTGCTTTATAGGCCGCTCGTCCTCCGTCTAGCCTACCCTAGTTCGTCTACGCGCTTCTACTACAGTAATTATATATACTTTTCGCGCTAACTTCCTAGGAAACTTATCTTTAGTATATAAACGTTTCCTTTTATAGGTATAATAAGATATTCGCTATCTCCGTCGCTAACGAATACCTAGACCCTAGACCTAGACCCTGGACTAGACCCTAGACTTACTAACTTTATAACTTATAGTATAGATTATTACTATCTATAAGCTTCTTTTACTATAACTTTATACCCGGCAGGGGGGTTTCCCCTATAGGACTCGTAGCTAATAAGTTAAATCGCCCCTATAGCTAATAGGTTAGGGGAGAGATATCCTTCGCAGTAGTATCTATAGCAGTCTTCGGATCGTTAAACTATAAGAGCTACGGTTAGAGATCTAGATTACTCTTTTTTAGTATTTAATTAGGTAGCACCGCTATTAGAATTAATATATATTATAAGTAATAAAATACTCGTTAAGAGTACTAGAGATAGGCGTTCCTCTATATAATCTTCTACCCTCTTTTTATTCGTATAAATGAAATTATATACCGTAAATAATTAGCCTTAGTTCTATATCGCTTTTATCGCTTTACCTTCTAGTTTACTTCCTTTCCTTTCGAGTGCGATTAACTAGGCGCAGTAGCGTAATAAATCTCTCGAACTTCAGCCTCGAGAGGAGCTTTATAAAGTTATCTGCCGGCATTTCCTCTATTAGCAGGTACTCTAATTAGAAGATTCCCTTTTAGAATTCCTGCTTTAACTATATATTCTAGATATCGATATAACGCAGCCTTATAGAGATACGCGCGTATTCCTTAACTACTAGTCGTATTATCTGCAGGTTATTATAATATACCTGGAAGGGCTTGCCCAGATTATACCTAATACTCTTAAGTATACGTTATAAGGGATATACCTCCTTTATAGTCTTCTCTAGACTTAACGCCTCTGCTTCTATTATAAACGTTATAACGGTATCCTATAAACTCGCCTTCTATAGGACTAGTCCTCTATAAATTATTACGATATACTCCTAAGACGATCTCCTTATTTCTTTATCGTTTGTAAAGGATATATTACTAGCTATAACGACGTCCTTAATACTACCGTTATACTCTATCGAGAGGAACCTCGTATAGTATAGATATCGTATATATTAGTTCGCCGCCTTTAAATACTAGTCCGAAGGATTAGTAAGGAATCTTAATAGCACGTACGCTACTTTCGCGATATCCGCCCTAGTAGTGATAGCTATATAGAGAATCGAACTAACTCTTTCTTAGTACGCCTTAATTTCTCTTAGTAATACCTTATCTTATCTCCTCGGTATATCTACTATTAGGATAGGGAGCACCGGCATAATACCTCCGTTCTCTCTAAACTTAATCGCGATCTTCTCGATATAAGCGTCCTAGTATAGCTAGAGCTTTCTCGCAGCTCTATCCCTCTTAATCCTAATCCCTAGGTACTATTTAAACTCTTCTTCCTTAATCGTGTATACTAACTTTAAGTAATTAATAAGGGCTACGGCGTCGTCCTTATTCTCCTTTAGTAAGAGCACTAGTATATTATCCATATAGATAAGTATAATTATCTTCCCGTTTAAGTATATATAGGGATTATCGCCGCTTCTATACCCTTTCGACCGTAGCTTATTTCCGAGTTCGTTATACTAGATAAGAGGTGACTCTCGCAGACTATAGAGAGCCTTATCCAGCTTCGCTATAAGGGCCCGTTAGTCTCCCTTCTTAATATAGCCTAGTTCGTCGTATCCTTTAAGCAGTTAGATATAGACTTCCTTATCTCCTAGCCGCCCTTCTAGGAAGGCGTTTCCGATATCGATTTATCTTATATCGAGGTCGTTCTTAGCTATAAACGCTATTACTATTCTGAATACCTTAGCCGCGAGTATAGCTACGTAGGTCGCTTCTCTATTATCCAGCGCTATATCTCCTCGTATAACGATTCTAGCTTTACACTTATCTAGTAGACCGTCCTCGTTAAATTTATACGTAAAGACCTACTTTAAGGGCAGCGGTATCCCCTTCGCCCTATCTCTTTCTATCTGCCGCTATATCCCTCTCTTTAAGAGATCCCCTAATTCTTTCCTACACGCCTCTATAAATTTATCCTTAAGAGGGTACTTCTTTATATCGTCCTAGGTCCTTAGATACTTCGTAAGGTCGTCTCTATATATCCGGTACTGCGAATCTATAGCCGCTATAAATATATGCTACACGGCCTTTATGCCTTCTCCTATAACGACTCCTTCCTTCGGCTTATTATTTATTTCTTCCTGCTCGTCTTCTGAGTATTCTGTAATAAGCGTTAAGAAGGCCGACTATAGCTTCTTTCTTAGTCTGCCTTCCGTAGGATAGAACCCTGCGGATATCTCTGCTACTATTCGAGTTCTCTTTTATCGCGCTATCGGGCCTAACATCTTAGTATTACCCTTATCTAACTATCTCGTCGTTACCTCGCGATCTAGTAATCGGTCTCGTATTTCTATATCCCTTAACTATAGGATAATCTCGTTTACCCCCGAGATAGGTAGGACGGCTAGTCGACCTTCTATTAGGTTTACTATAATACCTCCTTATCGTTAACTCGGATATCCTGTTAAGTGCTATAGTTTAAGCGGGACTTATATCTTATTAGCTAGGGTTAGTTCCGGCGTTAAGATATCTTATAGGACTACCGGTAATATCTATAATCTCTTCGATAAGGTTTCCGGTATATCGTTATCCTTACTTCTCCTCTACTCCCTAGCAGGAGACTTATCGTTCTTATCTCTATAGATTAGGTCTAGCGACCTAACTAAATCTCGAAAGTAATCTGCTGCAGCGTCCTCTTATATATTCCTTACGAGTTCTACAGCCTATACTATAGCCTCCAGCTATATAACGGAGATAGCTAATCCCTCGTTACGCGGGTCGTAGAATCTCGTCTCGTTAAAGTAAACATCTCGGTTTACTATCACCCTCCTTATTTCCGGTACCTATATCCGGAAGAAATTAGACGCTTTATATCCTATAAGGTAGCCTAGATAGGCTCTATCTAATACCTTATAGTCGAGGTCTTTCGGACGCGCTTTATATTCGGGGATAAGTATATATATAGTATACCCGTACGCGTATATAAACGTCTAGTTAGGCCTAACCTCTATATTTATAAGGTCGTCCTAATTTAAGGCCCGAAACTACCGGAAGTATAAGTTCAACTATCGAGATATCCTCTTATATAATAACTGCTAGTCTCGTGATTAATTAAGCATAATATTATATAAATAGGCTAAGGCCCGTACTACTTCTAGCTAAATCTCCTAAGGGAAGTTCCCTCTTATAGCCCTTTCCTTCGCGTTAATTATACCCCCGATTCTTTCAGCTCCCCCTAAGGATTCGTATATATAAGGTAAAGATTTCTCGATATCGATTCCTTATTCTTTACAGTACGTCTGGAAGAAAGAGTCCTTTTAATCGTCCCTATTTAAGAGCATACGTTCTCTATCTATTAAGATCTTATATACGTAAAGACTAAAGTATCTCGTAATCCTCGCCTCGAAGTCGATTATTAAGTCGAGAACTTCGGGCTTCGTAGTAATAGCTTACGTGAATATATACCCGGTATACTTATCTTTAATAATTAGAGTATACCTCTTTCTATTATAGGCGACTGGGTATATAAAGAGATTAAGGTAGATCCTCTAGAAAGGTTACTGCGCACCTCTCTCTCTTTATCGCTTAGAGATAACCGCTATAGCTTTCCTACGGCTATAGCCGTTATATTTAACTATTCTTAACCCCTTAATTCGCATACTATACACGTTTTCAACTAGCTTCTCTAGTACCTTTTCTCCTACGTGCCCTAATCGTAAGTACTAGAGACCGATATCGTTATACTATAGTAGTCTCTAGTACGATAGCTTTATACGTTTCCTCTTTATCGCCTTCGCAGGCGTTATATACTACGGGTTAAGGACAGAGAAACAGTAGCTATATAATAGTACTAGTAGAGAGTAACGAGAACTAACTAGCTTATATTTAAGGACTAGGAGCTAGTATATTTCCTTTAACTTACATATAACTAGCGAGGCCTTCTTCGCATCTAGCCCTTATCTAAATATATTATCTTATCTATTTACCTAATAGCCGAGCTTCTTTATCTTCGCTGCAGAAATAATATTAGTATAGAAGTTAGGGATATAGTATACGTTATTTAAAATCAGATCTCTCATACCTAGCCCTTCCGGCCCTACTAGAATATTCCTTATACGTCTTCTCCCCTTTCCTTTTACTATAACTATAGAGTCCCCGACTAAGATATTCTTCTCTTACTAATTCGGAACGTATATACCCGGCTTAATAAGGTCTATCGAGTTAACGATATTAATTACCGAGCAGTTATCGAAGATAGTAGAGTCTCTTAACGGGTATAGCTTTACTATAGTAAAGCTTACTATAGCTATAGTCGTCTCGTATTAACTAGGCAGGAGGATATAATTACTAACGAGTTCGTCTCCGTTTAGTTCGTCGAACGAATAGTCTACGTTAATAATTATATTATTTATATCCTCTAGCTAGTTAATTACCTTCTAGCCCTAGCTTTAGCTCCCTTATCCCGCTCGCTATTATTCTACGTACTTCTTAATCTCTATAACTATCTTCTTAAACTATATCTTTTTTATCCCTTCCTTTACTCTATTTAGGAAGAACTGCTTCGGATCTAGCCTACCTAATACGTTATAGCTTATAACGGCTACCTAGGCTACCGAATACTCTATATATATCTAGGTATATCTATTCCCGCCGCTATAGATATACTTTTTCGGTATTTTCGCCTTATCCTTATTATCCTCGATCGCTATAAAGACGCTAGGCTTCGGCCGCGCCCTTATTATACTCTTAATGCCGACCCTATAGATTTCGGCTATCTATAGGCGCCTATACTCTTATAGAATAAACTCCTACTTTCGATTAAGGAGGGCTACTTCCGCGATAGACGCGTACTTCGCGTCTAATTATCTCGGGGTCTAAACGCCCGTTACCTTAATAAAGTTAACGATACTTAGGGGCTCCTTTAGGTCTAGGATATTCTATACCGCTCCTTATAATCTCGCTATCTCCTATTTTCCGTACTATACGATCGGGTTTAGGCTGCTCAAGGCTTTCTAGAGGATAGTCTAGTAGTTAAGCTATACCTTTATTACTTATTAAAGAGAGCTTTACCCGAGCACTATATATAATACCCTTAGTTTCCCTTTAACCGTATTAACTAGTCTAATAGAGTAGTACTAATCTAGGCTAACTATACAGCGCAGATAATCTGCTACGGTTTTTAGGCCGGCGTTTATCTCTCTTTATATCCCGAGTTTCTATCTATATTCTTCTTTATAATCGTAGAAGGCTAGTTCCTATTCCTAGTTTAAAACTATAACCGGCTTCTGATCTTTCGCTAGGTCCCTATTTAGGAAGTCGATAAAAATAGCCTTTATAGGAAGGTTTAAGCGTTCTAGGAAGTCTTTATTATCGTTAGGATTAACGAATTCCTTAATACGATACTCGCGAGCTAATTCGAGGATATCGAAGAACTATAAGGGCTAATCGTCTAGGCTATTAAGCCTTTTAGCCGTAGCCGCGTTAGTATTCACGACTATCGCTATAGGAAGGGAGGTCGTATATAAAGGGGGAGTATTCGTATAGCTTTAGGGTAAAGGTAAATAGTAATTCCGGGCTTATAACTATTACGAATAAGCCCCCTTAGGGTAGGTTTAGTTAATTAATAGTTATCTAATATTTCTATCTTAAGGAAGCACGAAAACTCTGCACTATATACCTAATTTATAGTAGGGAGAGCACGTGCCTTATATCTCAGTTGCCTACCGTCATATCTTGCCCATTTAAGCCTGGTGGTTTCTGATATAAGGGCTAGATACGAAGAAGACTTTATTAGTTATATATAAATTAAAGGAAATATACTAGCTCTTAATCTTTAAATATAAATTAATTAGTTCTTATTACTCTTTATTAATATTATTATATAGCTATTATTTCTTTATCCTTAACCCGTAATATATAACGCTTATAAAGGCGATAAGGAGGAAATATATAAAGCTATTATACTAGAGACTATTATAATATAATAATATCGGTCTTTAATACTTATAATTAGAGTATATAAGGGAAAAAGTATTAGAGAAGCTAGTTAAAAATATATAAGGCGTACGAATTAAGGGGTTAAAAATAGTTAAATATAATAGTTATAGCTATAAGAAAGCTATAACGGTTATCTCTAAGCGATAAAGAGAGAGAAGTATATAATAGCCTTTCTAGAAGATCTATTTCGATCTCTTTATATACCTAATCGCTTATAATAGAAAGAGGTATACTCTAATTATTAAAGATAAGTATACTAAGTATATATTTATATAAGCTATTATTACGAAGCTTAAAGTTCTCGATTTAATAATCGATTTCGAAGCGAGGATTACGAGATACTTTAATCTCTATATATATAAGATCTTAATAGATAGAGAATATATACTCTTAAATAAGGACGATTAAAAAGACTCTTTCTTTTAAATATATTATAAAGAGTAAGGAATCGATATCGAAAAATCTTTACCTTATATATACGAATCCTTAGAGGGAGCCGAAAGAATTAAGGGTATAATTAATATAAAAGAAAAAGCTATAAGAGGGAACTTCCCTTAAAAGATTTAACTAGAAGTAGTATAAGCTTTAGCTTATTTATATAATATTATACTTAGCTAATTATAAGATTAGTAGTTATTATATAAGAGGATATCTCGATAGTTAAACTTATACTTCCGGTAGTTTTAAGCCTTAAATTAAAATAACTTTATAAATATAAAGATTAGATTTAATTAAATATTTATATATATATATAGCTATACTATATATATATTTATCCCCGAATATAAAGCGCGTCTAAAAGATTTCGATTATAAAGTATTAGATAGAGCTTATTTAAGCTACTTTAAAGGATATAAAGCGTTTAATTTCTTCCGGATATAAATACCGGAAATAAAGAGAGTAATAGTAAACCGAGACGTTTACTTTAATAAAATAAGATTCTATAATCCGTATAATAAGGGATTAGTTATCTCCGTTATATAACTAGAGGCTATAATATAAGCTATAGAACTTATAAGGAATATATAAAAGGATATTATAGTAGATTACTTTCGAGATTTAATTAAGTTATTAAACTTAATCTATAAAGACGAGAATAATAAGTTTCTTATTAAAGGGTAGAGGAGAAATAAAGATAATAATATAACGGAAACTTTATCGAAGAGATTATAAATACTATTAATAATCCTATAAGATATTTTAATACTAGAACTAACTTTAATTAATAAGATATAAATCTAGCTTAAATTATAATATTTAATAGAATATCCGAGTTAATAATAAAGAAGTATTATAATAAACCTAATAAAAAGTCGATTAGCTATCCTATTTATCTTAAAGGTAAACGAGATTATCTTATAATTAAGGAATATAGAAATATAAAATTAATTACTAGATTATAAAGTAATAACGAGATAATTAGATAAGGGTAATACTAAGATATTAAGCTTAATAGCGTAATAAAAGAGAACTCGGATAGTAATAGAGATATCTATAGGGTTCTATCTTATAGAAAGCAGACTAAGTAAGAAATTATAGTTAGCCTTCTTAACGCTTATAATAGAATACTTAGAAGATAATAAGTAAGATAATAAATAGGATAATAAGCTGAAAGAAAGAGTTATTATAGGAGAAGGTATAAAGGCTATATAGTATATATTTATAATAGCTATAAAATTATAATACCGGATATATAGAGATAACCTTACGAAGTGCTTAAGGATTTAGGACGATATAAAGAAGTACCCTTTTAAGGATAAATTTATAGAGGTATATAAGAAAGAATTAGGGGATTTAGGATATAGTAGTAGATAGAAAGAGATAGAGCGAAGGGGATACTACTACCTTTAAAGTAAGTCTTTATATAAAAATTTAACGAGGATAATCTATTAAATAAATATAAAGCTAGAATTATTATATAAAGAGATATAGCGCTAGATAATAGAGAAGCGATTTATATAGCTATATTTATAATTAAAGTATTTAGAATAATAATAGCGTTTATAGCTAAGAATAACCTCGATATAAGATAAATTAATATCGGAAACGCTTTTTTAAAAGGGTAGTTAAGAGATAAGGAAATCTATATCTAACTACTTAAGGGATATAACGAACTAAGCTATATTAAGAAGGGAGATTAACAGGCCCTTATAGCGAAGCTAGATAAGGCTCTCTATAGTTTATAAGAGTTACCTCTTATCTAGTATAACGAACTCGGAGATAAGCTATAATTAAAAAGGTATAGAAGTAGCGATAATCCTTATATATACTCTAATAGGAAGATAATTATACTCGTTTATATAGATAATATATTAGTACTCTTATTAAAAAAAAATAAGGATAACGCTATAGCCCTTATTAACTATTTAAAGTTAGTATATATAATTAAGGAAGAAGAGTTTAAATAATATTTAAGGATTAGGATTAAGAGGGATAGAGCTATAAGAAAGCTCTAATTATATTAAGATACTTATATTAAGAAGATCGCTATTAAGTTTAAAGAGAATAAAAGTATTATACTAGTACTCTTTATCCTAATAATAGATATACCGAAGAGATAAAATAAGGTATTATTAAAAGAAATTAAAGTATATTAAGAAAGAGTTAGTTCGATTCTCTATATAGCTATTACTATTAGAACGGATATTACGAAAATAGTATATATATTATTAAGATTCCTTATTAACTTTTCGGACTAATATTTAAAGGTAGTAAACTAGTATATATAATACTTATACTATATAAGGTTCCTCTTAATAAAATATAATAATAATATCGAGGATATTATTATCGCTAATAATATATCCTTTATAGATAATAAAGAGATAAGGAGATCCTTTTAGGAGTATATTATAATAATCTATAGAGGATTAGTCCTTTAGAAAGCGAGTTTATAAGATACTATTATAATATTTATAATTGAAGTAGAAACGTTAAATTTAGAGAAGATTATAAAAGAAGTATATCCCTTATAATATATATTTAAGAGTATTAGATATAATCTAAATAAGCCTTTCTAAGTATATTATAATAACTTATAAACGATATAACTAGTAGTTAAGGAATACGCGCGTATCTCTATAAGGCTACGCTATATCGATATCTAGAATATATAATTAAAGTAAGAATTCTAAAAGGGAATCTTCTAATTAAAATACTTACTAATAGAGGAAATATTAATAAATAGCTTTATAAAGCTCCTCTTTAAGCCGAAGTTTAAGAGATTTATTATATTATTATACTTAGTTAATTATACTCGAAAGGAAAGGAAGTAAACTAAAAGGTAAAGCGATAAAAGTAATATAGAACTAAAGCTAATTATCTATAATATATAATTTTATTTATACGAATAAAAAGAGAATAAAAGATTATATAAAGGAATACTAATCTCTAATACTCTTAATAAGTATTTTATTACTTATAATATATATTAATTCTAATAGCAGTACTACCTAATTAAATATTAAAAAAGAATAATCTAGATCTCTAACTATAGCTTTTATAGTTTAACGATCCGAAGATTACTATAGATACTACTACGAAGGATATTTCTCCCCTAACCTATTAGTTATAAAGGCGATTTAACCTATTAGCTATAAATCGTATAAAGGAAACCCCCCTTATTAGGTATAAAGTTATAATAAAAGAAGCTTATAGATAATAATAATCTATATTATAAGTTATAAAGTTAGTAAGTTTAGGGTCTAGTTTAAGGTTTAAGTTTAGGGTTTAAATATTCGTTAGTAACGGAGATAGCGAATATCTTATTATACTTATAAAAGGAAATATTTATATACTAAAGATAAGTTTCCTAGGAAGTTAGCGTAAAAAGTATATATAATTATTATAATAGAAGCGTATAGATGAACTAAAGTAGGCTAGACGGAGGATAAGCAGCTTATAAAGTAAGAAAAGGGACCTAGTACGTAGTATAGTAGTATAGCTATATATATACTTATAGAAGTAAACTTACTTATAAAGGTCGAGAGTTTAAATAGGCTATAGTATAGTTTTTAGAGGGATATTTTCGCCTAGGGCATTATCTTAATAACGATTATAGATACTCTATAGTTACTAGGGGGTATATTAGAAACTACTAGGCTTAAATAAGCAAGATATAACGGCAGGCAAATAAGATATAAAGCATATACTCCCCCTACTATAAATTAGGTATATAGTATAGAGTTTTCGTACTTCCTCGAGATAGAAATATTAGATAACTATTAATTAACCTAACCTACCCTAAGGGGGTATATTCGTGACATTAGCTTTATTAAATACCTTTTTATAAGAAGTATACCCGATATATATACGCTACTCTATTAATATAAAAGAGGGAAGGAAACTGCTTATTACTTTATAATAAGATATATAGAGCTTATTAAGTAAAAAGAATACTTATACTAGGATCTTACTCTATTAACGTTACTTATATATCGAGGTTTCGAGATAATAATTAATATAGTTACTAATATAAAATTAGTAATAATTATAGTTAAGTAGCTACTCCGGATAAATAAGCTATTATTATTTCGCTTTACCCTAAAGATTATAAAGGAAGCGGCCGAGTAGTATAGGAAGAGCGAGGATAAAGTAAAAGTAAGAGGAGGCTTTATTTTAGTCCCGATTAAGGTAGTAATAAGGATTATAAGGTTAGCTAATAAGGTTTACTAGTATAATATAGGTATTAAAGAACTATAGGATATAAGCGAGATAATAGCGCAGCTCCTATATAGCTAGAATATAACGTATAGGTTTTCTCCTAGTACTCGGGTTCTTATATAGCTTAATAGACTATAGAGGTATTATATACCCTTTAAGGGTTAGTCGGAGTATAAATATTATTATTATTATTATTATTATTATTATTATTATTATTATTATTATTATTATTATTATTATTATTATTATTATTATTATTATTATTATTATTATTATTATTATTATTATTATTATTATTATTATTATTATTATTATTATTATTATTATTATTATTATTATTATTATTATTATTATTATTATTATTATTATTATTATTATTATTATTATTATTATTATTATTTAAGAGATCTTAGTAATACGATATTAATTAATACGTTACTTTATTTCTTAAATATTTTATATTATTTATAATCTTTCTTAGAGAGTTATTAATATTATCTTAGATTTAAGAGATTTAATTAGTCTTCTAGCTTTTAAGATTATAAAGTTTCTAATACTTAGTTTTAAAAGCGTTAATAGTTATTTCTAGGTTTCGATAATATATTCCTATAAGCTATAATAATTACAGTAATAACCTTTATAGAGTACCTTATTATAGCTATAGGGTTAATATTATTAGAGAATATATATATATAATTCTATATAATACTATTTCGTTTATAAGTAACTAAGAGGAAATAATTCCTATTATAAGAATAATACTTAGATTAATAATTAAAGAGTAACTATAAAATACTATTTAAAGGGTAATAATTATATCCTTTATATCTAGCTCTTTAGTTAAGCGATATATTAAATATATAATATCTAATATATCCGGTCTACTAATATATTAGATATATAATATCTAATATATCTAATAACCCTAACCTTAACCCTAAGTTATCTTACTACCCGGAGGGTTCTTTACTCTAATGCTATTAGCTTAATACCTAAGTATCCCGTTAATCCTTTTAATATTACCTAGTTAAGTACTTTTAACGCCTTTCCGTTTAGATTATAATATAAGCTTAATAATATAGCCTTTATTTTAGAATAATAGTTAAAAGTTTTTTAATCTATTAAATTTTTATAAAGAATTATAATTATATTAAATTAATTAAGCTTAAAGTATATTTAATCGAATATTATCTTTATACTTAAGATAGATAATATAATAATAATACTTAAGAGCATATAAAACTCTTAATTATTATATAGAGTTTTTAGTTTTAAATATATATAATTATTAATAATAAGTATTAAAGGGGAAATAATAGAATATATTCGTTTTAAGTTTAATTAATTACGGAATAACTAGCTTCTAAGGTACTAAGGTATATTCAGATATATTTAATATCCTTACTTGCTAATAGTACCTTAAACGCCCGTCCTTTAGATTATAATATCTAGGTAGTAACGATTATATCTTTATATATTTAGCTCTTTACTTAATACATATATTAGATATATAATATTTAATATATCCGTTAACCTTAACCCTGATCCTAAGTTATCCTGCTAACAAGAGGGTTCTATACTCTAGTACTATTAGCTTAGCACCCAGGTGTCCCGTTAGTCCTTTTAATGTCACCTGGTTGGGTACCCTTGACGCCTTCCTTTGGATTATAACAGATGTCTCCAAAGTGTTGACTGGTGCTAAGACTGCTGTTGCATCTCTTGCTAACAACAATGGCCAATCGACGCCAATGCGCAGTCCTTGCAGCCAAGCGCATCCGCTCGCAATTGGGCTCGGACGACGAGACAAGCCACGGTGAGCATTTAACGGCGAAGACTTCGCCGACGGAAACGGCAAATTTGGTTAAAAGCCTATCGGAGAGGAAAGAGAGGACGGCCGAAGTGCGGCGATCCCGCCATGACGCGTCTCTTGTATCTGCCCCTCCATCAAAGAGGCTGAAACCCAGCCGAGGATCAACGACAAAGCCTAGGGATTTACCACATCTGCAGAAACAACTCTTTGATGCATCATGCGAGACGGAGACGGAGGCACATGCGTGTCAATTTCCCCTACGCCAGCATTCTCTTGTTTACCACCGGCCCTTACTCCTCCAAGGACCGATCGGGAAGCAAGGACGAGCTGCTCTCTTGACCTGGTTCGACAGT